>CM028135.1:514362500-515612500 GCA_016271365.2 Neoceratodus forsteri | reverse complement strand
GGTAAACAATAAGAGAGATAGCTCCTAAGTGCCAGAAAAAAAAGTGAAACATGTTTTTGCAAACATATTTGAACAAATCTTTGTGTAGTCCTTGCTTCTTGAACTGGGCCAGAAAACTGCATGTGATTGTGTCATGTTTTTTTCTTTTCAGAGAAAATATATATTGTATGTTGTAAGACTGCTAAGCATGTTTGTGCACCTAGGACATTGCAGCTGAGTCTCTGTGTCTCATTTTCAGCAAGGTCCTGCCTTTTTCCCAGTTGTATAGCTGAAAGAGGTGTAACACAAGGATATCAGGTGGCTTGCTCAGGGTCACACAGTGAGTCATGGCATCTCTTGGTTCAAAGTTCCGAGCTCCAAACAATGGCCCCACCATCTTCCTCTAAGGAAAAATGGGGAGAGGCGATCTAGAAATTGACAGCCTGTCACAGATTATTAGATAGTAGATTGTGAGTGCTTTTGAATTTGCTCCTTTTTTACGTTGGTTGCGCACATGCGCAAACCAACATATTGTTGCAGTACGGGATTTTGGGTGTGTGTCGCTGCCGAACCCATTGCAGTACACAAAACCAGGGGCTTGCAATGGGCTCAGCAGTCGGCACCAGTGACCACTCGGTGTGGTCCTGTCACAGTCCTCTGCTTGGTGGGCTGAACGGTCATGCACTTCAAAGGACTGAAGCCGCTCCAGTCAGAGAGGGCTTTGGTCCTTTGACTTGCATGAAGCCCACATCAGCAGAATCATGCAGTCCTGGGAAGACGACAACTGCAGCAGCTGGGAAGGCCCTAACAGACAGGCAACCGCTCTCATGCCCAGCTGCCGTACAACAATTCGCGCGCGACCTTGATGGTAGAGGATGAGCTGGATGGCTGCAGTGCGTGTGTGGCAGTTGGGAGTGAGCTGGAGGTGGTGGTGGTGGTGGAATGGTGCCTGCATCCACGCCCCTCGCCCTCACCCCTCCCCCAGAGACTTCAACAGCAGCCGTAGTGCGGCTTTGGCTCCCAGTCCTCACACCTGTGCCCCCCCCCTCAACATTAGCTGTGGTGCGACTTTCTCTTAAAGCCAACATCAGTGTGCCCTATCCCCATGTCGGCACTAACCCCTCCCCCACAGCGCCACTAATGAACACTGGGGAGCCCACTCTGTTTCCCCATATCTGTATCCCCCAATAGTTCCGGACACTGGGGAGCTCACTCCAAGTGTCCCTATATCTTTTTTTGCATTTTTTATTTATAAGTTTTAGACAGGCAAACTTACAGATATTCCTCCACAGAGGGATACAAACATATTGTAGTAACAGAATCATTCTCTTACTGAAAGATTAAGTGGACATCCTCCCTTTGAGTTACAGCATTGGGGGAATTACCAAAATACAATACACAAACAGCAAGAGTATAAGTTAGCCTAAATGCAGTACAGACTGTGCTATGGATACAGCAAAGGAAATAACTCCAGTCTGCCATTTTACCAATGCGGCTTCAAGCCTACAGTTTCCACTATATCAATTTTTAGCGCAAGTGCTAACTTAGTTGCCCGAGATTGAGCCTATCAACCCAAACAAAGCTTTATTTAGTTGTCCCCCTGGACCCCGATGTTTTTTTTTGTGTCATTTATTACTATCCTCAAGCCAGACTTGTAAATTCGAACCATCAGTAAATTAAAGTAACCTAATTGAGACATAACGTTCACAATCCAAATCCTTATTATTAGAGTCCAGGAAAATGAGTAGGGTATTAAGAAAAGCCTGGCAGTAGAACAAAACAATGGAAGGTATAAACTGAAACCTGAGAGAGTCTCGAAAGTCAGTCGGATCTTAGAGTTAGCAAAGCTGGCTCAAGAGTCAGTCTCCCTCAGAAATATCTCCGTCATCTTCCGAGCCCTTTTCTACAGATATCGTTTCACTTTCAGTACAGTTTTGCAACTTGAGGGCCCCCCAGGGTCGTTGAAAAGATAAGTGTGGCCATTCCACAGGACTTTCAGCTTGGCCGGCATCAGAAGCTGATTCTGAACCTTCAGGTAATGCAGTGCCGCTCGCACGCGGTCAAATGCTTTCCTCCTCTGCCATGTAGAACATGATAGGTCAGGAAACAGTGAGAGGTCTGATTCTCTATAGAGTAGGTGTCACCTGCGTCTTGTCATCCATAAAATTCTGTCCCGGACCCCAGTCCCACTGCAGATTACCACGAGAGTCCACGACCCTGTGGCTACACCTCCAGCTCATCTAGGAGTGATGCGGTAGGCCTTCTCAAGAGCCATGGGGGGTCCTCCTCAGACATACCTAAGACTTGGGGTAACATGGTTTGCAAAAACGCCAGAGGGTCATCACCCTCCGCTTGCTCTGGCAGTCCAATAATACGGACATTCTTCTCCCACACCAAGTTCTTTAGGGTCTCTAGATGTTGGCGTAATAAGGAGTTTTCTTTGATCAGTTGTGTAGCCGAGTTCATGTTTTTCACCAGTGTCCCCTCAGCCCATTGGACAGATTGCTCAACTCTATCTTCCAGTGCTGTTACTCATGGGGTGAGCCCATCCAGCTTTTTATCCATATCTCTGATTGTTTTAACCAGCTGTGAGAGTGTAGTGTTCACTGTAAGAAGGGAAACCTCCTCTGCCCCCACAGCCAGTGGCGGAGCTAGTCGGGGCAGGCGCCCCTCCTGGCTGCCTCAGTGTGAGTAGTGGTGCCCTGCCACCATCTTTATTCACTGTTTAGTGCCCATTGTGGAGCTCATGACTGACTGAATGGCACCCCCTAGCTCCCAAACACTCCCAAACCTGGCTCCACCACTGCCAGCAGCACTGCTACTTGCTGCTTCATCAGGTTGCATAGGCCCTTCACCACGTGGCTGAGCTGTTTTAGGTTTAAAGAATTCCATTGCTGGAGCTGAACCTCACTACTTGCCCATTTTTATGTTGCTTGCATGCATGTGCAAGAAACATAGTGCCATCATCTGAGTTTTCGGAGGTGTGGCACCCCTTTCTTCCAATTCAGTCTGTGAGTTTGCAGGCGCGGCCGCAGTTCTCCAATGACTGCTGCAGCTGTCTATGACAGCAGTCGAAAATGCAGTGGCATACAGTTGAAAGGGAGAGCTCCGCTTCAGTAAGCAGAGCTCTCCCCCCTCACACACACACGCATCAACGAAACGACACTGCCAGTGTTCATAAGGTGGGCTCTCAAAAGCCTATGTTGAAATTTGGTGAAAATTCTAAAAATGACTGTTTTGCGAGTGAGGTATAAGCAGTAGTTCTTACGACGCCGTAAGTTTGGGAATTTTCAATTTTACCCAGATTTCCAACATTGCCATTTTACCACACCTCCTTATGAGCAGTACAGCTGTCATTTTTCACATCTTGCCCAAAATGTGTTTCCGCCCATGTAGCACACAATGGCTCAGTCAGTGTGCGAAATCCATGTATGGGACACATTAAGAAAATCACATTGACACAGTTCATGAGCAGAGGTCTTAAAATGGCTACATTGAAAATTTGATGAAAAAATTCCTAAAAATCACTGTTTTACCAGCGTGCGTTGCGCAGTTCCTACGCATGCTCGTAAGTTCGCGGATTTTCAATATTTGCACTCCAATGACTTCCAAATACCTAAACAGCACATATAAGCAAGCAACATTCGGCATTGACAAATGCTTGTTCTCATTGAGTTAGTACCTGGGATATTTGACCACAATCTGGCTTCAAATGAAGCAGAAAAGTCAACTTTTACGTATAATAAGGCTCAAAATCTCGGGAGCTGTTTGTAGGAACGTTTGCTCCGGTTTCCTGCTAGGCCATGCCCCACAAGTGTCGCTATATCTATTACCTGTAATAAAAAAGGAAATGGTCCCCCAACGTTTTTTTCTATCTCAAAAAAGAAAACAGCCCCTCATCGCCTCCCCATCCCCCGTCCTGACCCTCCCTCTGCGCATCCACCTCCCTGTACCCCCTCCCACCCTTACCACATACTTACCTCCAGAGTTTGGCGAGTGTCATCTTCTGTGGAGCGGGAGACGTCTGCACTCTTACAAGCCGAATGATGAACTGAAGAATCAAGGTAAGTGCCGTATAATGGCAGCCGATGGTGTTTTGAACTTATGCTGTTATCTCCAGACATTTTTTGAATTTTTACAACAAATTTTCAACATAGCCTTTTTGGGATTGCGGTCACTGCACGGAATCTCCTTTCAGGACTGGTTAATGAAACGACAGTGCCAGTGTTCATGAGGCGGGGTCCCAAAAAGCCCATATTGAAAATTTGGTGCAAAAATTCAAAAAAAAGTCTGAGTTATGTGTGGTCATTGAAATTTTGCTATGCACGCTTGTAGCATTGGCAATTGTTAATATTTTCACTCCAGATTTTCAATATAGCCATTTTTTCACACCACCGTATGAACATACAACTGTCATTTCTCACATGCTGCCCGGAATGTGTTTATGCAGCAGTGGCACGGAATGGCTTGGTTGCAGCACAAAATCACCTTTTGGAACCCAGTAATGAAATGACAGTGCCAGTGTTCATGAGGTAGGGTCCCAAAAGGCCATGTTGAAATTGGTGCAAAATACCTGAAAATGGCTATGATACAGAGTTTTGCGTGCAGTTTCAGGTAGCAGGTGTAGGTGCATAACTTTGCCAATTTTTAATATTTTCACCCCGAATTTTCAACATACACATTTTATCACACCACCTCATCATGAACAATACAGCTGTCATTTCTCACATTCTGCCGAAAACCTCTGGCACAAAATTGCGCAGTCACTGTGCAGAATCACTTTTCAGGACTGATTAAGAAAATGACAGTGCCACTGTTCATGAGGTGGGATACCAAGAAGCCCCGTTGAATATTTGGTGGAAAATTCCTCAAAATGGCCATGTTACAAAGGTTTGTTGACATTTTCCGACACACACGTGTAACTTTGTGCTGTCCTTCCCTGCACCCTCCATTCCCCATCCCTGCATCCAATTAAACTCTCCAGTTCCCTCCATTTGTTTGCTGTCTGCATTGCACCCTCCATCCCGGCATTCAGTTAAACCCTCCTGCTCCCTCCCTCCCTCTGTGTGCTGTCGGTCCTGCACCCTCCATTTCCTGTCTTGGCATCCAGTTAAACCCTCCCGCTCTCTACCTCTGTGTGCTGTCCGCCCGGCACCCCACATTCCCCATCTCGGCATCCAGTTACACCCTCCCTCTGCATGCTGTCTGTCCTGCACCCTCTCACTGACTGACTGTAGCAGTGTCTTTAACCCAGCTACCCTACCCTCAGCCTCTACTCCAGAGTCCTAAAAATTACTTTCAGTTCTCTCTAGAAAAACATCAGATTGTTTAACAAGCAACCAACGTTTGGCATTGACAAATGCTTGTTTATCTAACTGTACCAGAGCCATGGCATTCTATTATTAGGTGTATCAGCTGCTTGTAGGCCTGCTGGAACAGTTATAAAGTGACTCGCTTTGACCAGTGAAGTCTGGTTGTGGTGCTGAAACAGCTCTTTCTGTTCTTGAGTCTGCAGATGCTGTTGATTAGTTCAGAGGAGCAAGTGTGCATCTCAGACCAGTTCCTGTTATGCTCCAAAAGTCAAAAAGGTTCTCAGTTGTGCCCATAGGAATGCATTTTTTGGGGACATATGAGGCAAAACGAGTGCACAAAGTGGCTTGCCGTTAGTTGTTTTCAAGGATACTCCTCCCTCCGAGCTCTCGGCCCACTCCGGATATGTGCTCGGGAGGGGAGGACGCTGCCCCCCCCGCTGCACATAAGGGCCACATAAGCAAATGGCAAACCTTTCAAGAAGGTGGCAGCAAAAGTCTCAGAACTCTGCTCTCATGTAGACTCAACCTCACTAGCAGTTGGGCCTTCGGAATCTATGAAGTACTGCACTAACATCCCACCCACTGCTGCCACCAACCGATCTGTAGTGGGTCCAAACCTAGAAATGCAGCTGGCGTCACTTATCTGAGCAACTACTGTCCACATCATTTCCCGTTTTTGTGCCTCCTTGTTCCAGATGTCATTAAAATTTTTGTGCCATTCATCTTGTAGTTAACTTTTGTGATAGAGATTTGTTTATTGTGACTGCTTTCGTCCGTCATCCTGCCAGTGCAGTGTGCTGCTGAAGAACTACAGTGACTCCCACTGGGCTTATTTTCTCGTTTCTCCACTGATGCCCACTGCCTGGTTATTATGCTCCTTGAGACAATGTAATTATGTATAGCTGCACATGGCAGAAGGAAGGTAGGCTGTTCCCTCAGTGCTTTTTTCTGTTTTGTTTTGAATGTGATGGATGGAGGCAAAGGTGAACACAGTAGGACGCAACACAATGTTCCCTTTCATTTTTTTCATCTATTTTTGTGTTTCATTTGGGAGTGAGGGGCCAAAACAGTAGGAAAAAAGGAATCAACAACATATGTAAGTACTGAAGATGAAAATCAGTTATCAGAAACTAATTTTACAGTAATGGAGCTGGCTGTATTGACATGCTACCTCTTCATTTAGAAACTTTCACTAATGCCCAAAATACTGGCTTATTGCTCCCTTGGAGTGCGGCATATCCCATAATGTATTTACATGCATTTTACAAGCAGTAAAACGCTCGCTGTTGTAAATACATTTTGGGGTAGACATATCTTAGGAGGAACCAGGTGGTGTATTGGGCACGGGCATCGATAAAAGTTTAATTTCAGTAATAAATCCAGCAGTTTTTTTTTCCTTTTGCTTGCAGTGCTGATCAGATGGAGCTCATATTTCATGACTGCAGGCAACTAATTTGTTCGGCAGATGGAGTCCATTGCCCCACCCCTGCTACTAGACTGGAAGTGTCCCTATCTATTTGTCCCATCTGACTGTGTGAGATTCATTTTGAGAACTGTGCCTTCCCAATGCCATGGAAGGGTTTGAAACAACCACAGCAAGTCAGACGGTGTGGGTCAGTCCACTCTGTAATATGCAGTGGAAGGGAAAAGTAAACAGTGAAAACCTGTTACTTTTTCCCACCCTTTCCACTTTTAGATAAGCCTGGACATATAGAGAGCTCTGCTGAAGTGAAAAGGGTGGTGTTACATCTCTGTTCACTTTTGTGACCCAGGGAAAGCTGCTTGGCCTCTGTGTGTTGGTCCCTGCCAGGGTTGAAGTGACATTACACATGTTGGTATAACTTGTCCATACTGTACCTTATATGGCTCTTGCACACACACCACAGTTAGAAACAAACAACTGAGCTTTTCCACTGGGCAGCTTTACTTTTCTTGTAGACTGACAAATGCATGTTGCTTCTCGTTTTGTAACAGTCCTGTACAATATCTGTTGGTTCCCATGGTGTGTATGACGGTGGGCACGTGAGCTGAACCTTTACAGACACAGAAACATAGACTCTAATGGCAGATAAGGGCCACTTGATCTACCCAGTCTGCCCATTTTTTCTGCTTTCATTTTTGCTCCAGACCCACCCACTTGATCTAAGGTGGCGTCTCCACCCCCTTACTCCTACGATTCCCTTGTGCCTATCCCAGGCATTTTTAAACCCCACCACTGTTTTCACCCCCACTACCTTTACTGGAAGGCTATTCCAGGAATCCACCACTCTTTCTGTGAAGAAATACTTTCTTGCATCTCTCCTGAAACTACCCCCTCCAGCTTCATAGTATGTCTCCTTGTTCTAGAGCACCTTTTGTTCTGAAAAATACTCCCCTCCTGCACTTTATTAACCCCGATGAGGTATTTAAAAGTCTCTGTCATAGCCGGCCCACTGGCGCTGAGGGTTGAGGCACTGGATGCCACACCTTGCGCCACGCCGCCACCGGGCTGGAGGAGGGGAGGAGGATTTACGTCCGACGCCAGCCTCCTCTCCCAGGGAAGGGTGGGCAGGTTGTCCCACTCCTTGGCTGCACCCCCAGTGGAGGATAGGGGATAGCACCAAGTCAGGGAGACAAGTGGCATAGCATCAAGATGTGCATGTGCATGTTTACATCTCCGGGAGGACCTAGAAAAGAAAAATCTGCTTGTGCCCACAGCGCCCAGTACTCTTAGCTCGGCGGCGTCAACGGAGCTCTCGGGCCCATTCGGATATGTGCCTGGAGGGGGCACGGCCTTCTGCCCTGGATGATGCTGGGGAGGGTAATCTTGTAGATACAGGATCTGAGATGCTGGGGTAAGGCGGTGACCGGGAGCTGAAGAGACGGAAGTTCACTCAGCAGGCTGAAGGAGGATAAATACAATAGTAAAAAAAATCTGTCATATCCCCCTTCTTCCTCCTCTCCTCTAGGGTGTACATATTGAGTTTCTTTAGCCTCTCCCCATAGGGCTTTTAATACAGACTTTGCACCATTTTGGTAGCCCTCTTCTGGACCACCTCCACTCTGTCTATGTCCTTCCTGAGATGTGGTCTCCAGAACTGGACACAGTACTCAAAGTGGGGTCTTTCTAGCAATCTATATAGGGGCAACATCACCTCCCTCTTTCTGCTAGTGATACCCCTTACTATGCATGCCAGCATTCCACTAGCCCTCCCGACTGTCTTGTCACACTGCCTGGCCACCTTTAGGTCATCCAGTATCATTAACCCCAGGTCCCTTTCCTGCTTGGTCATTATCAGTATAACTCCACTCATTTTTACTTCTCCCTCGTGTTCCTATGATCTAAGTGCGTTATTTTGTACTTTTTTGTGTTAAAACTCAGCTGCCATACCCTTGACCACTCCTCCAGTTTTTTCAGATTGCTGCTCATCCTTTCCACCCCCCACCCCCCCGAGTGTCGACCCTGTTGTAGTTCTTGGTGTCCCCAGCAAAGAGGTGGATCTTCTCTTCCAGCTCCTCTGCTATGTCACAAATAAAGACATTAAAGAGGACCGGTCCAAGCACTGAACCCTGAGGTACCCCACTGGTCACCTTCCCTTCCTCAAAGCAAATTCCGTTTGCCACTACCCTCTGTCTCCTGTCCCCTAACCAGTTTCTTACCCAGGTTACCACCTTGTTGCCCATCCCCAGGCTACCCAGCTTGCTTACCAGTCTCGTATGTGGAATGGTGTCTAAAACCTTGCTGAAATCCAGCTAGGCCATGTCTACTGCTCCACCCTGATCTAACTTCTTGGTCACCCAGTCAAAGAAATCTTTCAGATTTGTTTGGCTTGACCCCCCCCCCCCCATGAATACATGTTACTTCAGATGCTGTGATCTTTTGGAGTCAAGATATACCACAGTCCTTTCATTTACCAGTGTTTCCATTAACTGACCCACTGCTGATATCAGGCTGACAAGCCTGTAATTGCCCACCTCTTCCCTGATACCACTTTTGTGAAATGGGACTACAGCTGCCATTCTCCAGTCTTCTGGGACCACTTCGATCTCCAATGATCTGTTAAATAGTACTGTCAGAGGTGTAGCTAGTACCTTCCTAAGCTTCCTTAGCAGTCTTGGATGCATTCCGCCTGGCCCCGTAGCTTTGCCCACCTTCAGGTTAGCAACTGCTTTCCAGACTGTCTCGTCAGAAAAATGATTAGTAACCACTTCCCTCCAATCAAAGCTCCCAGTGCTTTTTTGTGGTCCCTCCCCATCCCCTTCCACTGTGAACACTGAGCAGAAGTATTCATTCAAGGTGTCTGCCTTTTTTTGGTTCCCCCCTCCGTACAGTTCCCCCCCTTAACCTTACAATCCCTCCCTTTGTCTTCCTTTTTTCACTAACATACCTATGTAACCCCTAGGTGGCGCTATCCCAAGGGCTATTACCTCTGCCTGCTTAGCTGGTAGCAGGGTAAGGGGCCTGAGTTCTGAAATGGGTGCCTCCACCCGGAGATCGGGGTTGGTAGTGGTCAAGCGAACCTGGGCACAGCCCTCCAGGACACTGTAACCCCCCTCTTTCCCCTCTAGTAGCCTGAACACTGTACAGTAATCACTTTCACAATACCCCTGGTACACCACACAAGTACCCACACAGTTTGCACTTAACACCAGGGCTGGTTCCTCTGGCTCTGCCCCTGGGGACCCCAAAACAAGGTTATGCACAGCATATAGCAACAGTACAGTACGTTGAGCACAAACTGGAACCACAGTCAGACTACATGCAGAAAAAGTTAGATCTGATTTATTCAGGGGACTTGAACAAGGAAGGGGCAAAATCAGGTTAATTAGCTTAAAGGTTATATCAATCAAGCAGTTATGCATGTGCTTTGAGTCTCCCCACACAGTCACACCTTTGAGTACCCAGGTGGAGAAGAGATGGACTAGCCAGGATTGTTTCCCGGGGTTGGCCGGCATCGCAGCTGGTTGGGGCCCTGTGATGGAAAACACAACATGCACAGTACACAATATTTGTAGTCCGGAGCCAGAGGGCTCAGTTCGTAAAGGAAACGAAACAACAAGATGATCAGATGACACACTAAGATTAAGCTGTTGTTGCAGGGATCTACCCTGGTATTTACTCACGATACCCAAGACTGGACACAGGCTGGATGAAAATCGAGACTGCAGGTGGTTGATCTGGAATGCCAGGAGAAGCAGGGCCCACACGAGTCATAGAGGCCCAGACCACAAGGAGACAAATTCGGGATGCAGTCCGTTTTGGGCTGGATATAGCTTCCAGCAAGCAGAACACAGTTCACACAGTGGGGGACTAACTCATGACCCACTACAGCTCATAGCACATTTACATGTAAGGGAATTCTACTGTACCAGGCAAAGTGCTGTTCTGCCAACTCAAACCAAGCAGCTATTTGCCATTCACACTCACATACACACAATAACAATACAATAAGTACAGCAAGCCAAAGCTTTATTATAACAAAATATAATACAAAAGGTTATACATCACCGATTCAATAAAGCATCATCCAAGCCCTCTTCCAATGGCTGGGAAGCCCCCTTGTCAGCCTGGCTAGGAGTCTCTCGAACCGGGAACTGGCCCCACAGCGATGCGGCCCACCCTGCAGGAGAGGCTTCAAACCAGGCATTGAGAAAGCTACATTTATATCTTATTCTATGCTAAAATAACCATGCAGCCTTTATAGTGTTGTCTCCCACATTCTAGAAGCTGGCCGGGCTCCCAGGATGTTGAATTCACACCACAAGGACTGCTCAGAATTCCCACACCTGCTAGGTCACTGTGCTCCAAACACTGGCTGGGTGCCTAGAACACTATGAGCTAAGCAGAAGTTTAAACAAAACTACAAAACAGGTTGCCTGATATATGCATCCTTCAAGTCAGCAAAATACACTGTCTGAAGCAAAACATAATAATGAGGCTATCTAAAGAGCAAAACACCAATTAAATGAAGCAGCATGTAAAATGGAGTCACACAATACAAAATGGAGTATAAAATGACATACATTACATGAAATAGCATACAAAATGGAGTGACAATAATCAACATATTATACTATCACTACAAGTGCTCCCCGGTCACAATCGCAAAGTCTCTTTACACACCAGGAGCTTAGGGGTAGCTGGAACTCCTGACAGGCTGATCACATTCAGCAAAATCTTCGGTCTTCTTCAGGTTGAGCCTGGCCCACTTCAGTAGCCTACTTTAGTCACACAAACTTGGATTTAGTCCAAAATAATTTTCTTCTCTCCCTCTCAGGAGCAGCACACCGATGTGCAGGCCAAAAACGTAGCCTTTTCAGAGTTCTCCCATGCGAATCCACTCAGGATTGCTGTTCAGAATCACTTCAACTCCTCTCATTTCACTTTCCAGCTCAGAACTAACTGAAGACTGCAAGCAGCCCGGGACATCCCGAAGATCCAAAATATTTGGTTAGCTGATTTGGCTGTCAGTCAAAGCAAGAGCTCCCCCTTCAGTTGCAAAAAAGGTGCAAAAATCTCAAACCACGGTTCCTACAGATTTTGAATTCAGACAGCTCCTGTAGTCCGGCTACATTTTAGGACCCACCAGAACTGATTGGTCCAATTTGCAGTCCAGGACCAAGATAGTGGAGGCAAACAAAACAATCCATGCTACAAAGAAAGCAGGTTAGACAAACTACATTATAATTATCACTCTGAACGATTTT
Organism: Neoceratodus forsteri; assembly: GCA_016271365.2. Lineage (NCBI taxonomy): Eukaryota > Metazoa > Chordata > Ceratodontiformes > Ceratodontidae > Neoceratodus > Neoceratodus forsteri. The sequence continues at coordinate 515,600,522 of CM028135.1, read as the reverse complement.
CATTATATAGTTACATCTTTCAACAGAGCTCCCTCTCAGATTACTTAAGCTGCAATCAGGCAGCTCCTAAAGAGACAGTACACAGAGGCTATACAGGCTCTGGTAATCACATTTAAACTGCTAAAACACAGGACACCAGCCTGGCAGTGAGCATTTAGGCAAGCTCAAGGAAGACTCATTGGTAGGGAACAGTGTGCAGGAGGAAGAAGGAGGAGTTAGGATAGGGAGGAGAAGGGAGGACCGGAGGGGTGACAGGGGAGAAAGGGATGGGATCTTAGTGTTAAGGGACTCAATACTCAGAGGGGTCAGGTGGAGTAGCAAGGGAGAGAGACGCATAGTCGGGGCTGGGTGGAAGCCATGCCAGAAATGAAGGTAGAAAGGGTGGGGCAAGAAGTACTAAAATATGCCAGAAAGGGCAGGGAAAATCCACATCTAATTCTGCACCTGGGAACAAATGAGCTGGCTGATGGGACGGTAGATGAGGTGAAGAGGATGTTTGAGGATTTAAGTCCAGTTTGTGAGGGGGCAGGAAGATCAGTTACCTTCTCTGAGGTACTTCCAGTCCCAAGGGCAAGTATGGCAAGAAAACTGAGGATTCAGCAGTTCGATGAATGGCTGGTAACCTGGTGTCAGAAAAAGGGTGTGGGGTGACCTGAGGACAGCAGTCTATACTAAGATAGACTGCACTTAACCGAAGAGGGGAAGAAAGTACTGAAGCAAATGTTTGGGGAGTATATTGAGGAGAATTTAAACTAGGAGGGGCAGAATGTATCGAGGTGATCAGAAGCCTCAAGATGGAAACCATGTGGGCTTATCCCCCATAACAGTGAGATAAAGCGAGGGGCAAACAATACAGAGAGGGCCACAAAGGGAGAGGAGGAAGAAGAAAGGGAGAAAGAAAGTGGATGAAGGGTGGTGTCTTTAAATGCTAGAAGCCTGGGGAATGAAAATGCAGAACTACAGGCCCTCATGGCGGAGGGAGGGGTAGACATGGCAACCATCACCGAGACATGGGCCACCCAAAACCATGACTAGGACTTGGTGGTTCCAGGTTACAGACTGTTCTGCAAGGATAGAGTTAAGGGGAAAGGAGGGGGTAGCACTCTATGTGAGGGATGGGCTAAAGTGTGTTAGGGAAGAGGGGAAGGAGGGAGATACAGAGGCTCTATGGATGCAAATCCAAGATCCAGAAAATAGGACACTACGGTTGAGGGTGGTGTACAGGCTGTCCTCCCAATTGGAAAAGACAGATAAGGTATTGGCAGAACAGATCCGGAGGAACTGTGGGAAGGGTGGGTTGGTGATAGTAGGTGACTTCAGCCTGCCGTCAGTAGAGTGGGGGACACCTGCCATCAAGTGTAGAAGGAAACAGATAATGCTAGACGTCTTCCTGATGCAGTTGGTCAGCGAACCAACTAGGGAAGCAAATAACCTTGACCTTGTACTATCTAACAGGGAGTGGGTGAGGGATCTGAGGGTGGAGGAACCACTGGCAGGGAATGACCACCAGACAGTATGGTTCCAATTACAGCTGGGCAGGAGGAGGGGGGGATCAGGCGCAAAGGTGCTAGACTTTAGAAAGGCTGACTTCAGAAAGATGGGTGAAGTTGTGCAAAGGTTCCTGGACAGAATTCAGCCTAATATGGACACAAATCAGAGGTGGGAACTCATTAAAGTGAATTTCCGACCTATCTGAGAGCAGCTACCACTCACACATAGTGGTAGCTGCCCTCATCAGCAGTTATTCTAGCTTGTAATGAAAAACAGCAGCCCATACCTTAATAATATTGCTCATAACGTTACTGTAGACACTGGATGCCCTCTCTATTCAGAGTGTCCGTGTTCAGCCACCCCCCCCCCGCGCTGAAGCATGTAATGATGTGCAGCCAGGGAGAGTGCGGCAGTGCGCTCCATTAAAAAAAACAGGGCTTGATTTGCAATTTGTTTTTAAGTTACAAAATGGTCACTTGGCGATTAATGAAGGGAACCGCTTGACTAACAAGGGCCATGTTAACAAAAAGGGGACAAAAAGGCAGAAGCACTTAACGACTACTTCTGCTCAGTTTTTACTAAAGAGAAAGGGGGGAAATACCTAAGGTTGGGAGGAGGATAGGATCAGAGGAGGAGGGGGGTGACGATAAGGAAATCACAGAAGGTAGAGTGCTGGAGGGTTAAGGGCACTGAGGGTGGACAATGTACCGAGACTGGATGGCATACACCCCTGAAGGAGTTGGCAGAGGTCCTGGCAGGCCCATTGGCAGACCTGTTTAATGCCTCTCTGGACCCAGGGTGTGTACCTCAGGATTGGAGGATGGCTCACATGGTTCCACTCTATAAGAGTGGTCCCAAAGATGAACCAGGGAACTATAGACCGGTAAGTCTCACATCCATAGCAGGGAAACTGATGGAAACAATCCTGAAGGAGAGGCTGGTGACCCTGCTGGAGGTCAGTGGGGTGCAGGACAGTCGGCATCATGGCTTTGTCAAAGACAGATCCTGCCAGACCAACCTAGTGGACTACTATGACTCGGTGACTAGGGAAATGGACAAAGGGTGTGCAGTGGATGTCCTGTACCTGGACTTCAGTAAGGCATTCAACTTGGTGCCACATGGGAGACTAGCATGTAAGCTTGAGGGCACAGGGGCGGGGGCAAAATTGGTGGGATGGGTGGAGAACTGGCTGCAAGGACAGCAGCAGAGGGTAGTGATGGGAGGTGAATTATCATCCTCAAGGGCAGTGACAAGCGTCATCCCACAGGGGTCAGTGCTGGGACCGGTGCTATTTGGGGTATTTATTGCAGACATCTCGGTAGCCATAAATAGCAAGATCAGTCTATTTGCGGACAACACCAGGATGGGAGCAGTGGTGGATGACCAAGGGGGGTGACAGGGATTGCAGGAAGATCTAACAAGGCTGGAGACATGATCTGACACCTGGCAACTTGATTTCAATGCCAAAAAGTTCAAGGTGCCACATTTCGGGGCAAAGAATCCAAAGAGGAGCTACCATCTTGGGGGTGGTGCAGCTAGCTGTGACTGAGGAGGAGAAGGATCTGGGGGTGCTCATTATGGGAGCAATGAACAACTCAGCACAGTGTAGGAAAGCAGTAGCAGTGGCCAACAAGATGCTGGGTTGTGTTGCAAGGGGGATAACCTCTAGGAGGAAGGAGGTGATTCTGCCATTATACAGATCACTGGTCAGACCCCACCTGGAGTACTGCATTCAGTTTATGCCTACCTAAAGAGGATATTAGATTGCTGGAAGGGTGCAACGAGTAACAAAGGTGTGATCAAGTGGGTCTGGGGAGTTAACATAAGGAGGTTGCTTGAGGGAGTTGAACATGTACACTCTGGAGGAGAGGAGGGACTGGAGGGATATGATTGAGACCTTTAAGTACATGAGAGGAATAAACAGGACAGGCACAGAGGGACTGTTCAAGGGAAGGGTGGGGAGAGACACTCGGGGTAATGACATGACATTGGAGGCTGGAAGGTTTAGGAGGGAGATGAGGAGGCATTTCTTTATAGAAAGTGTGGTAGCAGAGTGGGACACACTACCGGCAGAGGTGGTGGCCTGTAAAACAGTGGTGTGCTTCAAGAGGGGCTGGGATAGGGCAAATGGGAGGGTCATGGGGGTTGGGTGGGAGGGGCCGCTGCACAGTAGGGGTGTTAGCTGCAAAATCGAGCAGACTCGATAGACCAAATGGCCTTTTTCTGCTGGCAGTTTAGTATGTTCATATCATGAGTGGATTCACTGACTAGTTGCCTGAGGAATGCCCTCTTCAGGGGTCCAGGATGTCCCTGCTTCTACCTGAAGCCGCAACTGGGAGGTTCCAGGCTACATACGGCAGATTGAAGTCACCTACCAGCAACATCTCCCTCTTTTCAGCCATTTTGCAAATTACTTCTAACATTTTCTTATCTAACTCCTCCCCTATGCCGGAGGCCTGTAGATCATTCCTGTCCGAATAGTGGCTCTGTTTCCTGACTATAGGGTGACTCACAACACTGGTGCCCCCCCCCCCGAATTCCTTGCATCTTCCATTGCTTTGATGCTTTCCTTCACATAAAGCACACTCCCTCCTTTTCTTCCCACCCTGTCCTTTGTGAATGACGTGTAGCTTGTATGGCTGTGTCCCAGTAACAGTTGTCAGTGCACCATGATCAGTAATGGCCACAGCATCTAGGTCAGCCTCTACCATGATGGCCTCTAGGTCTGGGCTCTTATTTCTCAGGCTTGCAGCATTAACACACATGGCCTTCCAGATTTCGTTAGCTCTTTGGTTGTTGCACCCCCATTTTTCCTTTTGCTCCCACTCTCCCCCCTTCTCTTATGACTTTTTCTTTTCCCTCTTTCCTTCCTCCTTTGCTATCACCCTGCTTCCTTAATTATCTTGTACCGGGGGGCTCTCTCCCCTAGGGCTCTCCCTACTCTCTGTCTCAGCCTATGGGGGGAGGGGCAGTTTCTTTGTCCCCTATTACATTCATCACCCCCCCTCGGCTAGTTTAAATGTTTATCTAAGCAACATTTAAACTGTTCACTGACTGAGGACTGTAGTTTCCCTCCTGGATAGATGCAGGCCATCACCTCTATAGGCTCTTATCCTCCCAGATGGGCCCCTGTCCCCAGTGTAACCATACCCCTCCTTTCTGCACCATTCCTTCAACCATGAGTTAAAGGCCTTGTGTGGAGATCCCTCCCCTTCTCTGTCTCATTCCCCATGCATAGCTCTCATTGAACCCTGCCACTGCAGCTAAGAGGCTCAGAAGGAGTTGATTGTAGGACTAGGGTGATGCATGGAGAATCACTGTGTAACCCCCCTGCAAATGAGGGTTCCCAAAAGACTTCCAGGAGCTTGGTTGAATGCTCCAAGCCTGAATGGTGTTTGGCGTTTAAGCCATTTATCTGTGAGTGTTTTTAGAGCCTCTGGTACTGTCTCTTTAAGAGCTGTCTGCTTGCAGACATAATTAGTTTGTATGGGGGGAGTGTGTGTTTCTCTGCCTGAGTACCACTCGAGCTGCTGCCAATTCACTCCATTTTTGTAGTCACTAGGAGTGCAAAGGGAACCTATCTGAAAGATGTAACTGTTTGTCAGAAATCATTTAGAGTAATAATGAAAATACGGTTTGTCTAACCTGCTTTCTTTGCAGTCAGAACTGTGTTTGCCTAGTTCCCCATTCTAGTTTTGAACTGCTGAACTGGACCAATCAGTGTGGGTTAAGGTAGCTCTAAAATGGTGCCTTGGACGAATCAAAACTTGGACTCGTAATCTGAGCCAGCCACAAGAGGATTGTATCGGCAGTGATTCTGGGAGATGTAGTTTGGACTTCGGCACCTTTTTGGACCAACAGGGGCAGTCTATTGTGAGTGACAGCCAATCCAGTCAAGAACTGGAAGGAACTCAAAGGAAGTGCCCGGTTTTGTCTGCTGGAGTTTCAGTTGAGCTCTGGCAGTGAAGAGGGAAGGAACCCTGTGCTTTTTCGGTGTGCAGTTTTAGTCGGGAAACACGTGTAAGGCCCCGAGTTCCGGTCTGCAGCTTGTGTAACTGCTTGTTAGGACTGAATCCATCCTGTGAAGAGAATCAAAGGATATCTGAAGAGTAGAAACCAGGCTCACCCTGTAGAAGACTGGAGAAATTGCTGAATTGCGCTCGGTCTGTCAGGAACTGAATCTGCTGTGTGTTCTCCCGGGTATTGTGCAGTAATTGCGATCGGGATAGAGAAGCAGCCTGCCTGGTATAGTACTTTCTTTTTACCATACAAATGTGTGAGGAGGCTTGTGTAGCTCAAGTGAATCCTGCTGCCATTAAAGGACTTTTGCCTGTTACTGTTTACCATATAAATGTGATGGAGGCTTGTGTAGCTCAAGTGAATCCTGCTGCCATTAAAGGACTTTTGCCTGTTGCAGTTTGTCATATAAATGTGTGAGGAGTCTTGTGGAGCTCAAGAGTAGCCCTGCTGACGTTGAAGGACCCTATCTTGTTTGGAGATTGTGAGTACTAATTCAGGGTCGCTCCCTGTTGAATTGCCACATTGAATCCAAATGGAATTACTGTACTGCTGACTGTTTAACTAATTTTTCTTTTCTCTGTGTGAAAGGGCCCCTACCAGCTGCCACGGTTTGGACTAGCCACTAGGGCTTGGGTACCCAGGGACAGTAACTGGTAGGGATAGGCCTGTGCACAGAGCCATAGGTAGATGAGTAAAGTGATAAGCTAATTAACCTGATTTCCTCCTGTCCTTGTTATATCCCCCTAAATAAATCAGAGCTGCTTGTTTCAGCAAAGTTATACTGCCTGAGGTATTTGTCTATGTTAAAGTATTGTACTGTGATTGTTGCACTGTATCTTCTTATTTTACAGGGGGTCCCAGTGCCTGAACCAGTCCTGGGGATAAGTGTATACTGTGAAGGTAATTCTGATATACTGTGTGGGCCACTAGTGGGAAGAAAGGGGGGTTGCAGTGTCCCAGAGGGCTGTGACCAAGTTAGTTTAACTATTGCAAACCCTGACCTCTGGGTGGAGGCACCCGCCATCGGATCCAGGCCCTTCAGCCTGTTAGTGGCAAATCAGGCAGGGGTAGTAGCCCCTGGGATAGCGCCATCTAGGGGTTACAACTGCAGAGCCATGCATAGCTCTTATTGAACCCTTCCAGTGCAGCTAAGTGGCTCAGCAGGAGTGGGTGCAGGATTACTGTAGGAGTGAGCAGCATTTCTGGAGAGTAGTAGTGCTGGGGCTCAATCGGACACTTAACCCAGCAGGAAATTACTGTGCTTTCCTACTTAGCTTGTGTCCCAGGTGGATCTGTGACTAGTCCTCAAGAGGGCATTAAGATAAAGTGCTGCCCGGCAGCACCAGATTTTGGTGGGGGGTGGGGCAATACCATGCGTATTCAAATCAGGCCACGTCACTGGCTGTCTGCCTGCCATTCTTGTGTCATTCAGTCATTGTGAATTCGAGGCACCCACAGTTCCCTTTGATGTGTCTGCACTTAGTCCTCCTAGGTCCAACAGTGAACTGTAGATGGTGGGATGGTGGGACTCGCTAAGCCAGTGTCACATTCCGCCCCCTGTCATTTGAGTCCTTGGTTGTGACATCTGGTGTGAGAACGGGGAAATATTATTTTTCCTAGCATATACATGCTTTAGCCTGTCAGTTTTACACAAGTGTCTCTCTAGGCAACCTGAACAGCTTAGCATGACCCTCTGACTCAACTTGTGGACTGTACACGCTGATGAATGACTCCCTTAGTCATACAGACTATCCCAATTGTTCCATGGCCTGTGTATGCATGCCTTACTCAGATTCATGTTTTTTGTGTTTTTTTTTTTAAACTGTAAAACCTCTTCCTTTTTTACTATGTCCATGACTCAGAAAAAAGGAACATCTTTTTACTTACCTAGTCCCAACTCCCCCAAAATGCTGTTGTTGTGCACTGACATAGTTTCCCTCAAATGTATTTTTATCATGTTTTTTATTTCATCAGTACTTTGTCCATTGTCCCCTTACAATTGGCATGGTGCACTGTTTGTTCCTCTTCTGCTCTCAAGGCATTTGCAGCACAGTCCCACCCTGTCTCTATAAGTGCCAGATGGAGTTAGCAGTGGGTGTGTGTGTGTGTGTGTGTGCATGCCTGTTTGGGCTGCAGCAGTGTGGTTTTCTGTGGGTGACTGCACGGATTAATGGGAGAGAAGAGGAGTTAGAAAGAAGCACAATGAACAGGATCCACAGGTGAGTTCCTGTATAGTCGTTATTTCAAGGTAATATGTTCTTTAATAATGGTGAATGTGTGAAAATCAAGCGTATACCTTTTTTTCTTGTGAAATAATTAGTGTACTGTATTTTTTTTAAAGTAATTCTGCATAAAATCAAATTGAAGTTTTGGCATGCATGCCTATATTACAAAGCTTTTGATGGTCTTCGAGGATATCTCCCTCCATTGAGTCACACCAGTGGAACATAGATCTGGCCAGCATCAGGACCTCTCAGAAACGTCACTGGCTGGGGCCTCAATAAAGTGCGAGTGAGTGCAAAAACTTTCAGCTGTTGGGACAGGGGAGAGTGCTGGCCTCCAGCATTCCTACCACATTAATACTTGGTATGAACCAGTAGTCAGTCCTGGAAGATTTTTTGTGCACTGCTGAGTGGAAAGTGTATTCCTTTCCTGTTGGTTGTAAGAGATGCCACTTGTCCACTAGGTGGTTATTTGCCAGCAACACTGCCAGTATCCTAGAGGCATGTGACACTACCTTCCTAAGGATAGTGCTGTCCATGGTGAGGTCCAGTACCTAGTTCTTAGCTTCCCCTGTGAGAATATTGTGCATTTGGTTCAGCGAACAATTCCTGTACGTCCCCTTTTGGGCCATATATATTCATGAAAGCTATGTTAGTTGTACCGGTAGTTCCTGCCACTACCAGAACTGGTCCCTCTGAATGCCTCCATATTGAGTCTGCTAAAGTTTAACTTTCTATGGATCAAGATCTTAGTTTCTCATTTCTTGTTACTCACCCCGACTCCACATGCGATTCTAGCCAAGCTTCTTCTTATCTTGTGTGCCTTAGCCCCCCTCATTTAAATCCCTTGGAGGAATCCCGCTTGTGCTCCACAGCATTTTAGGCGCTGGAACTTTTGTTGTCATTTTAGCCCTGATTCCATCCCGTTAGCATTCCAAGATAAACATGTGATTATAATGTCACCCATATTCTTCTGGATTATGTAGATATTGCTGGCAGCCCTTCTCTCCCTCCTGCACTGCGAATGTATAATATATCCCCTTCTTTTTCAGAATGTGGCCCCTTAGTTTTGACTCGCAGTACAGATCCAGTGAACCCGTGGATGACTGGTATAGATCCATGATACCCGAAGCAGCGGATTATCTACTGCCCATAGACCCTTCCGTCACTGCTCTGGACCCTGTTATGCTAGTAAACAGAATCTGTGGCTTATAACATCTATAAAATTGACTTCACTGAATTTACAAAAAAAAAATCACTTTATTATGCTATTTTTTTTAACCACAATAGTTAAGGATTAGCACAGGTAACTTGCATGAAGTTAAGTTGGAGGCAGTATAGCGCAGTGGTTTAAGGCTCTGAGCTACAAATCTGGAGACCTGGGTTTGAATCCCACAGCCCCCACTTGCATATTGTGTGACCTTGAGCAAGTCACTTAACTTCCCTGTGCTCCCAGGTCGCACCTGTAAACAAGCTTTCAGCTTAGTGTGTTACTCCTGTTAAAAAAACAACTGAACTGAAGTTCAAACCATTTAAACATTCATAACTTCCGCCATTTGCTGAACATTGTAAAATTGCATGGCCTGTTCCTTTTTTCACCCATTGTTTTCCCAGTCCTCAGGCTCCCCCGCCCACAGAGGAGGCAGAGGGCGATCAAGCCCCAGGACCAAGACACCCATATCCTTGCAGTGTTTAACCCTACTACAGTATTATTTAAGCAGAGATGAAACACCCCCTGCACCAGTCATATTGTGCAAGATGCCCCTTTGAGTATATTAATTGCCTTGTGGTGTCCAGGACCATTAAGTCCTCATCTCCCATATGTATACCCCATCCCATTGGCCAGCCCTCCTCCCCTCATAACTCTAGAGACCCAGAACTATGTAGCCAGTTTAGTCTTGCTTTTTGTATCTGTTCTGTTTGATTTTGTTTGCCAGCTTGGGGCCCTGTATACAACTCCCAGGACTGAGAAGGGAGGTGCAGGGCACGTTTTAGCTTGAGCTTGCTCATGAGCGGCAGAGCGTTGGCGTCAGGCATGTGGGTAGTAGAAGGTGGCGGTCTATAAGAAGGCCCAAAGTCAGCCTGACTCCTCTACCACCTCCGGAGCTCAGTATGACTGCCCAATCTATTCAGCAGACTGACTCCATTCTCCTACACCTTGCCTGGTGTAGGCCTCTCACTCACCTCGGTTCTCTGGCTGTACTCATGCTTAGCTGGTCACAGGTGTGATGTACTGTCATATCTGTGTTTGGTGTGATAGGGCTGATTTGTATGTTAGGCTAGCAGACTGTTTCTGTTGGGGAGGCAGTCTGTTCATTCACACTACGGTGTTGTCTGGCACCTCTGCTGATTCACTGGACATCCTGTGGTAATCATTCCTTCACTACCGACCATTTGGCTTTCTTTTGGTGCCATTTTACATGGAATTCCTGGACCAGGAACAGTGAGGATGTCTTTGATTTGATTTCGAGGGTATCTATTGTAGCAGGCCACACTTATGGAACTGTAGCTGGCAGGCACTAGGACCACACAGAAACTTTTCTAGCTGGCAGCCTACCGAAGGACCGCCCACTCCAACATTGGCCTATCCTATAAGAGTGCGCAGCTGCCACGCCCTCCTCAGTTCTTTTCCCGCCATCGACCATCGCACATCAGACTTCACAGAGATTCACTAGCTTCAGTCGATGGCCATTTTGCCGACATTCTTTGTCAAACCTCTGTTTTTTTATTTACTCTCCCTTGTGTATAGCACTTTAGCGATAAAGTGATTTCTCCTATCTGTTTATGCTGAGCTCTGCCTCAGGGAAATTCTTCAAAAAGTGTGTCTGCGGGTTGAAGATCCCTGAGAAAGATGACCATAAGGCTTGCATCTGCAGCTTAGGCCCAGAACATGACACCCAAGCTTGCTTGCTGGGGCTTCAATCAGGCCACCAGGAAACACCAAGTGCAGACCCTTGAAACTTTCCCGCTGAAACAGAAGATCACTCAGATGGAGAAGGAGCTTCAGACTCGAAGTTGCTCCACTTTCACCTCATTGTCCTTGGGTTTGCAACCTTCCAAGGCTCGAGATAAGTCTTTGGGGAAGCATAAGCATCGAGACAAGAACTGTCCCCAGGAGAAAATCTGGTCCTCCTCATCTTGATCCCAGTCAGTGCTCCATGTGCCAACAGTGGTGGGGTCATCATCATCAGGGGTGGCCTCTGTCACAAACGCACTCCGCAGGTCAGGCCCTCTGCTCCCACAGTGCCATCCTCAGAGTGCAATAGTGTGAACAGGTGACAGACAGGGTAACCCTCCTGTCTGTTTTGGGTCTGAATCACCTATTAGCCTCAAGTTCTGGAGGGATTCAAACTGTGAACCTTATGGTAGCATACCCAGTTAACAGGCTCAGACAATATTCTCTTCGGGGGATACAATATAATCTTTCACCAAAGGGCACCCAGCCAGGTATCCAAAATGAAGTCTTACATAGAGGAAGGAGACAGTAAGCATACAAAGCAACAGGAGAGGGGACACAAAATAAGTCAAGATGGGAGAGGTGCAGTGCAATGGCTGTGGGGCAGCAGTGTTCCGTGAGACATTTTTGGGGCTATGATGCTGCCCTGTTTGCAGGCACCTCTCTGGTCTGAGGGAGGAGGTTGCCTGTCTCTAGGCTGACCTGGCTAGGATTCGTGAAACCTCTTCTCCCACCCAGGGACCACCAGGGCCACCACTGCTACCTCAGAGGTTGCCAAGAAAGAGGAGCGGTTGGACCAAGGTGGGCTCAGGGAGGGAGAGGGTGGCGGAACAGAGGTGCATCCCTCCAGTTGTACCTCTCCACAATTCATATGCTGTTCTGGCAAAGAGTGGTTCTTCTATGGAGGCACCTGCAGTGGAGACCAAGGAGGATGCTGGGAACTTCCACAAAGGAGACCCACAGGAGGGTGGCACGAGACCCCACAGGGGAAGAAAACAACTTCTGGTGCAGAACTCAGTCATTAGGGGGGTAGAAGTGGGGGAGGAAGGGGATAGGGAGGTAAGGTGCCTGCCAGGTGCCACGGCATGGAGGGACAGGATGTGAATCCTCAGGATCGCGGGAGCAGCTGCACGAGGGAGGGAGCTGGATGTCATTGGTCACCTAGGGACAAATGACCTGGCTGTGAATGGAGTCAGAGAAGTGCAGATGAGTTTGTAGAGTTGAGGAGGGGCCTTAGACAAGTAGCATGTACGGTAACCTCAGAGGTCCTGCCTGTCTATAGCAAGGATGATGCTAGGGTATTCCGCACCATGGAATTCAATGAATGGTTGAAAAACTGGTGTGGAGCTCAGGGTTTTGGCTTCACTGGGGACTGGGGAGCCAGCTGGAGGGATGCAGGCCAATACTGGCGCGGTGGTCTGCATCTGTCCAGAGGGGAACCAGGATCCTAGGTGATAGGTTTAAATGCCTCATTGGCAAGCATTTAAACTAGCCAAGGGGGGGAGACACTGAAAAGAAGCAGGGAAATCCCAGCCTCCCCCCACAAAACACAGTAGTTAGAGAGGTAAATACCAAGGTAGAGAAGTCAGTAGGGAGCAGGACAGGGGTAAATGCAGAAAAAGGCAGTGAGGACAGGAATGGGGCTAAAAGGGGTAAGGCCATCAAAAAATGGAAGGCAATGAGTACCATTGCCCGCAGTCTGTTTAACAAGCTCCCTGAACTAGTGGCTTTGATGGAAGATTGATGCCTGGATATTGTTGCAGTCTCTGAAACATCATACACAGAGAACGATGACTGGGATGTCAAATATATCAGGGTACACAATCTGCAGGAGGGACAGGGTGGGTAAAAGAGAAGGAGGAGGAGGAGTAGCTCTCTATATAAGGAGAGGGATTAATCCAACAGGACTAAAGAGTAAACAGGAAGTTGATGAGTCACTATGGGTCACCCTGGAGACAGAAAATGGCACTGCAGTCCACATGGGGTTGTGTACAGACCCCCATCTCAGGGGGAGGAAATGGACAAGGAAATGATAGAAGGCGTCCTTGAAATGGCAGAAAAAGGGAACATATTGTTGATGGGGGACCTGAATATGCCAGATGTTAACTGGAGTACCTTTGCTGCGGGCACATCCAAGAGCAGGGTTATTGTTGATGCCCTACAGGGGGCATGCCTCAGACAGCTACTGTTGGAACCCACTCGGGAGGGAGCAATCTTAGACCTGGTGCTCTCAAATTGGGAAGGAGAAAGGATCTCAGATTTAGAAGTGGGTAGCCATCTGGGAACAAGTGACCACCAAACAGTGTGGTTCACAATAAACACAGCCATAGAGTCAAGCCATACAAAAACAAGAGTATTGGACTTTAGGAGGGATGACTTTGGGAAAATGAGAGAGTGCCCCAGAAAAGCACTAGCAAACGGGCAAGAAGGAGGGGTGGAGGAACAATGGGGAATAATCAGAACAGCCAACACAGAGGCAACAAGCCTTTGTGTGAAGCAAATCAACAAAACAAAGTAAAGGAAAAAAACACTATGGTTTTCAAAAGAGGTGGCAGGGAAGGTTAAGGAGAAAAGGCTAGCATTCAGGAAATATAAGGAAACACAGAAGGAGCAGGACAGAGAACTTTATCAGTTAAAGCAGAAGGAGGCTGGGAAGGCAGTCAGAATAGCAAAGGCACAAACTGAGGAAAATATAGCCAACTCTGTTAAGAAGGGGGATAAAACCTTTTATAGGTACATTAGGGAGCGAAGAAAGACCAAGGGAGGACTATAGAGACTTAATAAAGGGGAGGGAATGTGGGCAGAGGGTGACGGTGAAAAAGCAGGGATACTGAACAAATATTTCTGCTTACTATTCACAATGGAAGAGGAGGGGGAGGTACCTAAATCAAACAAGAAAAACACTCTGAATAGAGGGTTCGATATTAGTCCATTCACAGAAGAAAGGGTTTTGAAAGGACTCTTGAAACTGAGGGTGGACAAAGCAATGGGGCCTGATGGGATTCACCCCAGAATTCCAAAAGAACTAAGGGTAGAACTAGTAATGCCCCTGACTACTCTCTTTAACAAATCATGGGAGGATGGGGTGGTACCTGAAGACTGGGGGGGGGGCAGATGTGATTCCACTTCACAAAAGTGGGAGCAGGGCAGAGACAGGAAACTACCGACCAGTTAGTTTGACCTCAGTGGTAGGGAAAATGATGGAATCACTTCTGAAGGAAAGAATTGTTGAGTACCTAGAGGCCAGTGGGGCACAGGGCCCAGGGCAGCATGGATTCACAGCGGGAAAGGTCATGTCAGATGAATCTGATTTCGACTGGGTGATCAAAGTAGTAGACCAGGGAGGGGCTGTGGATGTGGCCTACCTAGATTTTAGCAAGGCATTTGATACAGTCCCACACAAAAGATTAATATATAAGTTAGCCAACCTTGGAGTGGGTCCCAAGGTGGCAGCCTGGATAAAAAACTGGCTGGACAACAGGACGCAAAGGGTAATAGTAAACGGAGTCCACAATGAAGAAAGAAGGGTAACTAGAGGGGTACCGCAGGGTTCAGTACTGGGACTGGTCCTCTTTAATGTCTTCATAGGTGACATTGGGAGAGCACCTGGAAGGAAAAGTATGTCTCTTTGCAGATGACACAAAGATCTACAACAGGGTTGATACACAAGGTGGGGTGGAAAGAATGAAAAGGGACTTGGCAAGGTTGAAGGAATGGTCAAATATATGGCAGCTCAGATTCAGTGCCTAGAAGTGCAAGGTAATGCATCTGGGAAACAAAAACCCAGGGGAAGAGTACACAGTGGAGGGGGGGTGAGATAATAACAAAAATCAAAAAAGACCTAGGAGTAATTATATCAAGTGACCTAAAAGTGGGCAAGCAATGTGAGAAAGCAGTAAGGAGGCCTGGGGGGATACTGGGATGCATAGGGAGAGGCAGTAGAAAGCAGGAAGTTGTCATCCCTCTGTACAGACAGTTGGTGAGACCCCATCTAGAGTACTGCGTGCAATTCTGGAGACCCCATCTCTGCAAAGACAAAGAGTGGAGGCTGTTCAGAGGAGGGCAGCCAAAATGGTGCCGGGTCTGCACCAGAAGACATACGAGGAGAGACTAAAGCAGCGTAATATGTATACCCTTGAGGAAAGGAGGGCGAGGGGGGACATGATAGAAACTTTCAAGTATCTCAAGGGAATTAACAAAGTGCAAGAGGGTAGTATCTTTCAGAAAAAGAGATGTGCAAGGACAAGGGGGCACAATTTGAAGATAGAGGGGGGACGGCTCAGAAGTAATGTTAGAAAGTATTTTTTCACAGAGAGGGTTGTGGATGCATGGTACAGTCTTCCTGAGGAGATTGTGGAGTCAGGAACAGTGGGAGAATTCAAGAATGCATGGGACAGACATAAGGCAATTCTAGTGGGAGGTAGGAGGAAGTAAGCTGTTGGTTAACTAGAATCTGCAGCTTATCCATCGGGTAGGGAAATGGGCAGATTGGGCGGGCCAAGCGGTCCTTATCTGCCGTCAAATTCTATATTTCTATGTTCTATGTTTACAACTCTATATGAGACCTAGGTATATCCTTACCTTTTGCAAGCTTAGTATCACCATGCAAGCCCTTAATAGCTGTCAGACGTAAACACAGATTCAGCATCATATGTAAAATAACAGAAAAGAGCACAGGCAGTATTTTAAGAAACTGTTGTTTGCTGAAAAGTTTAAAACAGGTAAAATCAAACGCAGAACAATTATATCATTAATCTTACAGTCACAGAAAAGAAAATGGGAAGTTACAGAATGCAAACTCCTATTTCAAATACTTCCTAGCTAGTTGTTACCCTTTAAATGCTTTCATAAGTCCAGAGAGGTAAAATTCTCTCAGAGTCGCAAATGATATGACACACATTTCCCAGATGCATGTTTCATTTCAACCTCCCTCTCCCCACCCCATTTTGGTGAGGTCAGCTAGATCCTCTCTTAAGAGTTAATTCTAACGTAATTTTCTACACGGAGGTATTTTTATTAATGTGAACATCAGCAAAAAGCCATTTCCCAAATATGACAGTCTTTGATCAAACATTTCCCTTTGAACTCAAAGTAAAGCTGAAAGGTATTATTTACCAGTATTGCTGTGGATGAGTCAATAGAGGAGACTTTCTGGTTCAAAATAAAAAAAAAATTATTGAAATCGGGCATTACTGTGCTGAGCTATGACTTTATTTGTTATTCCTTCGTTTTCACAGTATCTTCTGTGTTTACATTCGGCGTCCGTTCCCAGAATGCATTGCAGCTGCTCCGTGACACGTCATGCCAGGTAGTGCTGCAAATGTGGGAAAAGTGTATTCAGTGGCACCCACATTTGAAGTGTGCATCTGTGCTGTGCGATCGTGTGGTGAAGGATATTAAAACAATTCTTTTGGGGGGCATATGATGTTAAGTTCTGGTTTTGGGGACGGACTGCTGCAATCCTTCGTTTTTTTTTATGGTCTTGGCAACAGCTCATATTAGGCAGTGAGTGTCAAGGTGTTGCAGAGCTGTCTTTCTCACAGTCTGATGTATATGAAGATCTGTGCTGTAATATTGCTGTACTAATTGTATTTATCTTGCACCATTCGTAGACATATATTGTAGCAAAGGGAAAGACTTGCTTATATTTCTTTAGTGATTTTTGTTTTTGTGTGGCAACCTGTGTTCCCCTTCAGTCTGCCTTGCTTCCCTAGTGCAGGCCTTGTCATCGTGGTGCAGACACAGTACCTCTACAGTTTTAGTGCACATTACTGTGTATTACCCTGCACTGTGAAAAGTGGTATTAGCATCGACCATTCTTTTTGCTGTGTAGTGAGTTAGTGTAGTTTTCTGTGAGACATGCATGCCTTTGTGATGCAGTGTTAATGAATATTAATTTTCAGTCTTGCCATTGGTGTAGAGATTGGCCATATAATTGTTGCTGTTCTGTGTCTTTACTAACATACTAAAATGCCAGCAGAATAGGCCTAACGGTCTTTCATGTCTGCTTGTTTGGTCAGCCCCCACCCTGGGAGCTGACCTTGCTGCCCCCCTCTCTGGCTTCTCCCTTCCCAGTCCCGGATATTCTCGCTGCACTGGTTTTTGCTTCCAGAACCCTACCCCTGTACCTGTCCCACCCTCTCTTGAACCCCTCCACCATTTCTGCCTCCATCAGCCCCCTGGGCAGCACATTCCATGGCTCCACCACTCTCTCCAGTGAAGTAGCACCTCCTCCTTTCTCCCCTGAATCTCCCCCCAGCTTCCACCCATGCCCTCTAGTTGCTCCCCTCCTTCCTTTGGAGCACCCTGACTGCTCTCCCCTATTTATCCCTTCATGTACCTAAAGACCTCTATCATGTCCCCCGGTCCCTCCTCTCTTCCAGCGTGTACACATTTAGCTCTTCGAGCCTCTCCCCATAGGTCCTATCCCCCAAGCCCCAAATCATTTTGGTTGCCCTCCTCTGGACCCTCTCCAGGAGTTCAGTGTCCCTCTTTAAATGTGGCCTCCAAAACTGCACGCAATACTCGAGGTGCGGCCTCACCAAGCAGTTATACAGTGGGAGTATCACTTCCCTCCTTCTGGAGGTGAGCCACCTCCCTTGATCCCCCCCTTGCGGTTAGGCACTATATGCACCACCTTCCAGTCCTGGGGCACCCACTCTGTCCTTAGAGAGATACTGAAGAACTCCGCCAGGGGTTTCGCCAGGACATCTGCCAGTTCCTTCAGCACTCTGGGATGAAATTTATCCGGCCCTGGTGCTTTCTCCATCTTAAGGGACCTGAGGGCTTCCCTCACTCTCTCTGCCATGATTTCCTCCTCCGCTACCTCATCCCCCTGCTTTGCCTTCCCCCCACCTGCAAGTGATGCCCCCTCCTCAGACCCACCGATCGGTAAGGGTCCCCCCTCCTCAGTTTCACATGTACTCCCATGTATGATGCAGCCCCCCCCCCATTTTCCTTGGTGAAAACTGAGGCAAAGTACTCATTTAGTACCTCAGCCTGCTCCCCCGGGTCTTGTGCCCATCCCTCCCCTGTTTTAATCCTGTTAATCTGCCCCTTCACCCTTCGTTTTTCCCAAATGTATCTTAAGAACCCCTTGTTCCCTCTCCTAATTTCCCTTGCCAGATTCTGCTCCTTCCTTGCCTTAGCCGCCTTCACCACCCTAGTGGCCCTTCTGGCCATCAGCTCGTACTCCCCTCAGTCCCTTTCACTCCTTGAGCACTTGAGTTGCCTATAGGCGGCCTTCTTTCCCCTCACCACCTCCTGAACCTCCCTGGTCCACCAGCAGGGTTTTCGGACCCTACCGCATTTTCATCTTGCGCAGGTGCTGGTAGCATCCTGCACCCCCCTCCTGATGATTTCCCACCTACTGTCAGCGTCCATGTCTGGCCTAATCCCATCCAAGTGCTCCTTAAGGATCCTTCCCATTTCCTTGAAATCCACCCCCTGAAGTCAGTTACCTCCATCTTTGTGCAGCCTTCTACCCCTCCTAGGTCCAGGCAGAACCAGACCATGGCATGGTCACTCCCCGCAAACGGGTCCCTTACCTCCAGGCCTCCAATCTGGCCACTGTCTGCCAGGACCACATCCAGTATCCGCTCCTCCCTGGTTGGTTCCCCCACCTGCTGAGTTAGGAACGCGTCCTGAAAGACATCCAACAACCTCTGTTCCCTGGCCACTGAGGATGTCATAGTCTCCCAGTCTGTTCCTGGCATATTTACATCCCCCAACACCACCACCCTTCCCCTGCCCAATCTGCAGTGTCTCCCAACATCTGCCACCAGACTCTCCTCCAGCTCCTCTGCCAGCACAGGGGGTCTGTACACCACTCCAATTTTTACTCTCTTGCCCCCCCTTGTTATCAAGGTGATCCAAATCGCCTCCACAGTTCCCTCCGCCTCCTCCACTCCTCCTATGGCAATGCAGTTTTTGACTATTATGGCTACCCTCCTCTCCTCCCCCCTTCCTGAACATGGTGTAACCTCCAGGTTCAGGTCCCAGTCGTGCCTGCGGTGGCCCAGGTCTCAGTGACCGCTGCCACATCCACCTCTCCCTCAGATGGCATCACCTGGAGCTCTGGCATTTTATTGCCCAAGCTCCTGGCATTTAGCAGGACTACCTTCCACCCTTTCCCTATACTTCCATTTCCCCTGCTCGTGTTCCCGTGGGGATTCTGTCTTCCTCTGGTCTGCACCTTACCAGTCGGCCTTTTCCTGCATTTCTCCAGCTCCCCAGGGGGATGGAGACAGAGTCCCTCCTTTATCGGACTCCCCTCGACAGCCTTTTCTCCCATGCAGGAATATATGTAACTCAATTACTTTTTTCCTTCAAGTTTGCATCCCAGTGTTTACTGGTAAAGAATTGTATATTGCTGTGATCACAGTACTTGTAGTGTGTCACAGTACATGTATTTTTGATGCCACAAAGTCTGCTTGTCATACTGTTTATTTATAAGGCATATTTGCTTTCTATTCACCCACAGCTGTACTCTGCCATAAACCGTGAACCTGTATTACAGCTTCAGGACTGTGTCATCTTGGTGATAGTTACTGCAACTTTTTCATCTGAACAGTATTTGCACACAAAAATGGTGAATTATTGTTTCGTGGCAGGCTGTAGTAACAAGCCTTCTGGTCAGGTGTCATTATTTGATTTTCCCAAGCGAGACAAGCCATCCCAGCGTTTTAAGAAATGGGTTAATTTTGTGAAACTGGACAGGGAGTTGGAATGGCAGCATGCCCTGTTACCTACCATATGCTCTGATCATTTTATACCCAGTTCATTCAGCAACCATATGCAGTTCCAAATGGGGTTTGCTAAATATTTAAATCTTGAAAAACATGCTGTCCCGTCTGTGCGTCCTGTAGTAAACAGAAGCAAACCTCTTCTTACAAGTGAGTATAAGTGTGTGTATGATGGCAGTGGAACATAAGATGGTGCACTGAGAAGAAAAACTCGTGGTGTGGACAAGCTAATGGTTCACAGGATGAGCTTTATTTTCTGAACAACATATTCTATGATGTATTGAACTCCACTGCATTACGTTTCCATTTCATCAATGCATAGAGCTAGTACTGTGTCCTAGCCAGAATCAGTCAAGTACTGTATTGTGATAGGTGAACATCAGTGATGGGACAGAGAGAGAGAGAGAGAGAGAGAGAGAGAGAGAGAGAGAGAGGCAGAGAACAAGAAAAGGTTGAAATACAGAAAATTGTCCAGCATTCATAGAGGACCATAGGGGTTGCTAACCTGAGCTGAAAAATACATGTAAAGGGTTTTGTATAGTTTCTCACCTCTCCATTCACATAGGAGCCACTATTTGCACACCAGGAAGCAAAATGTTGTGGTGTCACCAGGAGGGTGGGGTGGGGGCAGTACATAGAACAAGAGTGCAGTTTTATGCCCCCAAATATCTCTGCTTCTATGTTCTGAGTTGCGGCAATTGAGGGTTCTTGTAAACAAGTCTTGCATAATAATGTTGTGGTGAGGGAACCCTGTATATAGGGACCAGATGGGGAGGGGTGCTGAATATCCACACGTTATGAAGGACCCCGGGAGTTATCATTTAGGCAGATCAGAATGCCTTGATGCAGACCATAAAGACATCAAGATGTCACTGTCAAACTGCACCAGGAGTGATTATTCGGGATGGGCTGAAGGCCTTCATGCACAGCATAAAGGCGGCATAAACTTCGATTGCCATGCTGGCATGCATTGGCATAGGTAACACAGTAACATTAAGCAGTGGCAAGAAGCCACTGTGGGTGATTTTAAACATGTCTGTGACATTCATAAAATAACCTTGAGGTGTGAGGGAGTGATAAGAACAGTTGTCAGAAAGCATGCAAGGTGTTATTCAAGTGCTGGTGTTACAGGAATACTGGCTGCCTGTGTCCCTCCTGATGTGACAAAGTCTTCTTATGTTCCAGCTTTTTGTTATGCAGCTTCTGTTCGTAATGGACCCGGTATTCTGAACTGATCCTGGCAATGGCGCATGTTGTTATGGCGCCGCTCAAGGATCTATTCAAAGGAGTTGAGAAATGGCACATCCACTCTGAACATAACAGATAATGCGCACTGTGCAACCACTATACACTGTCGCATAACCCCCCAGCCAGGGCCAATACCAGGAATTGGAACTGCCTGATATTCAGCAGTCAGTATGCAAATGGAGCCATAATGTATGCAATGTGCAAATATGTCTGTTTGCATATCATTATGGCCCAATTTGCATGTGGTGTGCAGGGCAGGCCACTGACTTGCATCTGGCACCCTGTACAGCATGCAGTGCCCCCAGGGGAAGACATAAGGAACCCCCCCCATAGTGGCGATCACCATAATGTAACAGTGTAATTCATGGCAGTCCACTGGTACCTCTTTCCTTCCTCCTGATGTCCTGCACCCCTTATAAGACGTATATATTCATGGTCTCGTGAATGACTTCTGCAGTACGCACTGCAAGCCCATTGGTCCATGGTGTGGACCAATATGCTTAGGTTTGCTACTGTAAGCTGTCATTCTGTGTGCAGCCGGGCGCTATGCGGGTAGGTCTGTGCTGCCTGCGGATGACGGTGGGGGAGTGTGGTGGGCAAGGTTTCCTGTGTGGGTGGGGGTTGCCACTAGAACACCAGGGGGGAATATACAGTTATGTTGTCAATTGCAGTTATGGGCGGGGTGGGGTGGTCACACTAGGCTACCAGGGATGAATAGATCATTTTGGTGATTGCGGCTATGGGGATGGAGGGGTAGCACTAAACTACCAAGGACATCAGTAGTTGCTTCTGCATCTCTGAATAGACTGATGTTACTGTACATACAGAGGGATATGTCAGCTGTGAATATCCAAAAACAGCAGCAGTCGCATCACTGATCCTGTCGTACCGCGATCATCACTGCAAACAGGGATGACCATTCCCCCACTCCACCGCTCTTTTGTGACTTTCATTCAATCACTTGTTGACAAATTTTACAATTTGTATGCCGCCATTTACTGCAACTTCCCCCCTGCAGCCCAAAGTCTCATGCGCCTTTTAATCTTCTGTTTTGCAGAAGTGCAAATACAGGAGATGAACTGCAGGGTCATAAATGAAGGTATGACTACAATGGAAGTAACTGTGTGTTCATTATTAGGTGCCAAACTCTGGAGGATACCGGTGGCATTACAAAAATCATATCATGTAAATCTCTGTCTAGCCATTCATGTAGTGCAGGACAACCTTGCATATGTCGCCTGTGTGGTACTGTCTGATGTCCATGTCTCACATTATGCTGTTTGTCACTGCCATACTGTATGTGTATTTGTGATAATTTCACAAATTGACTGTGAATGCAAACATTAAACACACATTCTAATACCACATTACGAACCAGATTTTGGCAGAGGCACATCAATCAATGTGTGAGACCAGTGAAACAAGTGAGATGGATATTTCACCTGTGTCAGAACCTTCAGAATCACAATCTGCGTTTTATTGGTTGTGTTTACTTTTCCATTGATGTTGTATACCAACAAATTCAGTTTTTGTTCTGATTGCAAAGGAACATTACCAGTCCTGTACTGTGAAGAACAACTGTTTTCACTGTAGAAAAGGTAATGGCTATAGACTGTTTCATGGCACAGAAAGTGATGCTTGTTGGACTGTCAGCCATCCTTCTGCCCTCCACATACAGCATTCCCTGTATTGCTTCGGTGTAGTTCATCAACATTGTAATCAACCTGCATTGACGGTTGCTGTCCATATGTCCATGTTTGCACACTGAAATATATAGTAATCACCTTTTGGTGTGATGCAATACATGTCACATGACAGGCAGGATACATGTGTACTTAGCTGTGTAATGATGTCCCAACCAGAATACAATTACAGACAGCAACGTACTTATGGGGAAGGAGCATATGTACCATTGAATGAAGTACATCATTAATTGCTGTACAAGTATGACTGGTGGTTGGACATTGTGCCTGTGAGCCATGCCATAACCAAGTGAGGTTAATGGATATTGAGTTATGACTTCCCTTACAAAAGCAACTGTTGAAATATGATGGCATTGGTTGGCTCGTAATGTGTGCCTGCACATGAGAGACAATTGATCTTCAGTAAGTGATCCATGCCTGCCCTAGGGCATTACTGAAATAAACATATACATGCATGAAGTACAGACTAAGCCACTGACTTTGTTTTTAGCTCACGTGAAGTTAGCTTTATTTAAACAGTATCATTGTGTAAAGCCGACTAACTGTTACAAACATGAGTAGAAGTATGTACTCTGGAAAGGTTACACATTACTGGTGCCTTACTCAGTGACATGAGAGCATAAATGTAAGGGCACCATGACACATTATTACAATGATGATTCAAGGTGGCATGATTCTTTCTGGTTTGAAATGTGTGTATGCCACACCCGGCTCGTTGGGGTAACGGTCCCGTATCTTCTGCACTGCACAGGCAGGTAAGGCTACACGGATATCCTTGCCCAAGTAACCCCACACCCAACGCACTAGTTGTCGATTTGCAGTGTATCGATATTTCCTGTGTAGAAAACAGAAAAACACCTTGTTACTGTTTGTCATACACAGCGATAGCTCATTTACATATTGTGCTTTACTATCAGTATGACCGTGAGTGTCAGCACTGTGATACAAGAAGTGAATGTGCGTACATGGCTTGTAAACTGTATGTGGGGAAGAATAGAGATGGTGGTGCTGTGCTGACACCACCCTAATGCCACAGAGGTAAACAGTATGATGTTCCACATGCAACGAGGCTGGTCAGTTGGAAACTAAGGAGGGGGAAGTATGAGATGATATTTCAGTGACAGGGTGATGGAACACTGGAATGCATTGCTCATTGAGTATGTGGATGCTACAGCTGTGGATGGGTTCAAGAGAGGCTGGGACAGGTATAGCGGCAGGGTTCATCCCAGAGCCTTGCCAGGGGGTGGTGCTTTAACACTGTCAGGTTTACCAGTGCAGTCTGTCATATTTTTGACAACGTGGGCCAGATATTCAAACTGTGCTATTTTGTGGAGCAAGCCCTTGCGCTGCACAAAATAGTTGCGCATGGGTGTGGCCAGAGCGATATTCAAAGGAGTTGCGCCCTTGAGCAACTCTGAATATCACCACAGCCACTGTGCATAACACGAGTGGAACTTGCGCCACCGCCAAGTGGTCAGAGTGGAGCATTCAACTTACGGTGGCGCAGAGTACCATTCGCCATGCCGCCAAAATCCAGATATTCAAAGGTGACATGCAAATGGGGCCATAATTCATGCAAAGGCGCAGGTGGGGCCATTTGCATCTGATTATAGCCCCATTTGCATGCCATTAGCATGCAGGTGCGCCGATCCCGAGGACTTATTGCCTGGCGCCCTGCCAGGCCAGCAGCTGTCGAGGACCGGCGTCCTGCAGCCGATAGCGGGCAAAGAGTGTAAAATCCCCACCACCACCCCACTGGCCCGATCGGGGCATGGCTTAAATCCTCCCCCACCAGCCCGATCGCGGGCAGCAATGTGTCCCCTCCCGAACACATCCCTGGTGGTCAGTGGACCGAAAATCCCGATCGCGGGATGGAATAATTAAAACACCCCGAACATAGCCCTGGTGCCCAGTGTCCCCCACCCACCACCCACGAGCCTCTACGCCCGCTCCCTCCCCAGCAGCGGCGGGCTGCGGCATCCCTTCCGCCTGCCGACTGACTGCCGGTAGGACTGCACACCCATTGGTGCAGAGCAAGAGCCAATGGGCGTGCAGCCCATACCGTACAAGACAGTCCAGATTTGTGAATGAATTTCATTCACAAAACTGGACTAGCCTTATGCAATATAGGCTGCGCCCGGTAGCTCTGCTGCCAATAGCCCCTACCGAGGCAGTCAGCTCAACGAAGCGATGAATAACTGCAGCTGCGAGAAGCAATTAACAAATAATTCAGAATATGACCCGGCATTTTAATTATTCCATCCAGCGATCCTTCGGTCACTGAACCACCAAGCAACATTAGGGGGCTGTGTTACAACTACATCCCGCAATGAGGATTTTCGGTCCACTGGACAACTAGGGATGTGTTGGGGGAGAGACACATTGCTGCCCGTGATCGGGCTGGTGGGGGTTAAGCTATGCCCGCGATCGGGCCAGTGGGGGGTGGCGGGGGGGATTTTACACTCTTTTGCCTGCGATCGGGCTGCAGGGGGGGCACAGGGAGTGGGATGAGGGCCAGCCACAGGTGGCAGCTGCTGTGTTGCGCCCTGCAATGCAGCAACTCACCTGTGGGTGGCCCTCGACTTGAGCCTTTTTTTTTTTTTGGCTCAAAGTTGTGCAGACGCAGGTTGGGGGTTGCGCCTGCACAACTCTGCACAGCCTGGCTGAATATCGGGCTGTGCAGTTTATGCATGGTTCTTCCCCCTCCAGTTCAGCATGCATTCATTTGCATTGCGCTGTTGCTCAGCATGTTTACTGTGGCGCAACTGCCTCCTGCTGAATATCGCAGAATGGAGCAAGTTCGGACTTGCGCAGGCTCAACCCTATTGCGCATGGCGCAACCCTTTTGAATATCTGGCCCCATATCTGCAATCAAGTTATCAGCCTTACTTCACAGTATCACACTGCACATCTCCATTCTGTGCCAACTATGTGAAACTCTGGAATTCATTTTATTGCATCTACTTAGTGCAAATGCACTGCTCCACAAATCAACTTGCCAGTTGAAAAAGTGAAACACATCATTCACATTTATAACACTTCACAAGAGCATGGACAAGCTGTAATTGCCGGTGGCCACATGGGTGCTGAGAGCAGCTGCAGCAGCCAGTGAGTGGAGGACGCATTGGCGGCATTGAGCAGTGGGACTGCTGGCAGCATTAGCGGCAAGGAAGAGAAGCCAATGGCCACATCGGCAGGGGGAGCAGCTGCAGGAGCCGTGGAGCGAGGAGACACTGCAACAGAGAGACAGAGTGAGGAGGCACACGCAGCATGCAGGAATCCAAAATTTGAAATCACAGCAGGTTATAAAAGGGCAAACCCAGCAGCCTTGACTATAATAATACTAACATACTATTTGCCAGCAGATTAGGCCTTACGGTCTATCGAGTCTGCTC
This sequence comes from Neoceratodus forsteri, assembly GCA_016271365.2. Lineage (NCBI taxonomy): Eukaryota > Metazoa > Chordata > Ceratodontiformes > Ceratodontidae > Neoceratodus > Neoceratodus forsteri. Next base: position 515,574,743 of record CM028135.1, on the reverse strand, counting down.
GAACCTAGATCCTTAGTTGGGTGCCGAGACCCTCCCATCCCTTGTGCTCCAGAAACTCCTATCATCCATCCCCACCCCCCCAGGACAGGCCATCATCTGATACATCCACTTTCTGTGTCTGTCCCACCCTCTCTTGAAGCCCTCCATTGTGGATCTCTGAACCAGCTCACCAGGCAGGGCATTCCAAGGGTCCACCACCCTCTCAGTGAAAAACCTCCTCCTCTTTTCCCCTTCACCCTTCCACCTTCCAACTTCAAACCATGCCCTCTGGTGATACCTCCCTGCTTGAGTCTAAAGATCCCCTCCATGTTTACCCTATTTATTCCCTTGAGGTACTTGAAGACCTCAATCATGTCCCCCCCCGTCTCTCCTCTCCTCCAATGAAACAGGCAGAGCTCCTCAAGTCTGTCCTCATAAGTCAAATCCCCTAGCCCTCGTATCATCTTTGTTGCCCTCCTCTGTACCCTCTCCATGAGCTGTATGTCCCTCTTCAAGTGTGGTCTCCAGTACTGTACACAGTACTCAAGGTGTGGTCTAACCAGTCCATTGTACAGCGGCACATTCACTTCCTTGCTCCTAGAGGTGATCCCCCTTACGATGCATCCCAACATCCTGTTTGCCTTGCTAGCTGCTCTTCTGCACTGCTCAGAGTTATTCATACATGTATCCACCATGACCCCTAGGTCTTTTTCCCCTATTGAGGCCTCCAGCGCCTCCCCTCCCAGGGTGTACCTGTGTTTAGGGTTTCCCCGACCAAGATGCAACACCTTGCACTTGGTGATATTGAAATTTAATTTCCATGTGTGAGCCCAGCTTTCCAGGGTGTCCAGGTCCCCTTGCAGGGCCAACCTCCCCTCTTCTCCCTCAACTACTGCTCCCATCTTGGAGTCATCCATGAATAGACTCATTTCACACCCTATACCCTCCCTGATGTCCGATATGTATGCATTAAACAGGATCGGACCCAGGACCGAGCCCTGTGGTACCCCACTACCTACCTCTCTAGGGTTCGAGAGCTCCCCACAGACCACTACTCTCTGAGTGCATCCAGCTAGCCAGTTTTCAATCCATCTGACCATCAAAGGGCCTACTCCTAACCCCATCAGTTTCTCCACCAGACCATTGTGGGGGACAGAGTCAAACGCCTTGCTGAAGTCCAAGAATAATACATCCACAGGCTTACTCCTGTCCAGTTCTGATGTTACCCATTCATAGAACTCCACAAGGTTAGTTTGACATGATCTACCTGGCACAAACCCATGTTGCCGACTATCCAGACCTCCCACCTCCTCCAAGTACACCCCAATCATTTCTTTAGTATACTCTCCATTAATTTTCCCACCACGAGGTCAAACTGATGGGTCTACAGTTCCTGGTACTTCCTCGACCCCCTTTATGGATTGGTACCACATGTGCCTCTAGCCAATCCTGAGTACCTTCCCTGTCTCAAGTGACCTGCTGAAAGCTCCATGGGCGTGCTGCCAGTATGTCCGCCAATTCCCATAGCACTCTCGGATGAATGCCATCCGGCCCAGGAGATTTGTCTTTCTTTAGGGCCTTGAGGGCTAACCACACCCTTTTGGCGGAGATAGCATCATCCGTCCCCTCCACCTTACTGGTCTTTTTATCCTTATCCAGATGTGACACCCCTGGGGTACCTTTCCCTCCCTCTTGCTCCATTTCTGTTGCTCCCCTGATCCCACTCCCTGCCACATCTATCCCCTTCGTGCCTTGCTTTGTAGATATCCCATCCCCCTGAATAATATCCTGTGAATAATATCACAATGGAGCTGTAATTGTTTCCTAGGACCCGACCATGTCCACAACCGTGAACTCAATGACATCATCGGCAGGGGAGGAATCATGGTACAGGAGTGGGTTGGAGTTGTGTTTTGGGCTTTGTAACAGGGTCCCTGTTCCCTGTAAGGTATACTCCCCTACTAATGTAAAAAGGTGCCCCCCTTTTTTTCTCTCACACTGTCCTACCTTCATCTTTTCTTCTGTCCTTTTCTTTTTTTTTCATGTCAGGGTGGCCAACCTGACATATCTCATTGCTTACTTTACTATCCCTTTTCTCAAATCCCCCTTAAGGTGCACCAAATAGGGCTGAGTGCAGTGTAAAGCACTCTCCCTAGTGGAAGATATGTCCAAACGTGAGTAGTGCTTTACTTTTAAATAGGGAAAACACTCCTGAGTTTCCTGGAGTGTTCCCAGTTTAGCAGTAGTGCCCAGAGCAAAATAGAAGTGTCTAGATAAAGAATAAAACATTTATGTACAAAGAAAACAGCCCAAAGATGTTGTAACCAGGCAGATAAATAAAAGAAATAGCCAAAAGTTGGAAATGGGTTTAGGATAGGCCCACATTAAATGTTTTGTTGATGGCTGCACATTTCAGCCATTAGAGCAATAAAGGAAAGTGCTGCATAGTGGCAGGGGCTGCTGAAGGAGCCTAGTAAGATCCCTTGCACAGTTTAAGTAAAATGGCAGCATTTCTAAACAAAATGAGGGCTAAAATGCTTCTAAGGTTACTACAAGAAAAGAAAAACGAGTGGTAATTATTACTGAAATGAGGATACAGGTCTCTTAAGCTGGCAGAAGAAGGGATATGAAGAGCACATCCTCTAGCTCCCATTCTCTTTGCCAAAACAGAGACACCTGAAAACCAGATAGTGATGCTGTAATTACCGGTGGGTTTCCCTGTAGTTCTTACTATAGGGCTGGCTGCCCACAAAATGGCTGGTTTTAAAGATGCAGGCTTCAGTGACATCAGAATAAGGAAGGGGCTTGCTTCCAAATGAGTCCCAATTAAGCCAAAAAGAGCTATTATTGATCACTACCTGTAGGTATTTTTAAACTAAAGTCTATTATCAGGTAAAGGAGTATAGGGACTTGGAAAAGCATGAAATAAAATGCATTTATGCTGTAAAATAAAAGAACAAAAGCCTCATTGTTTCCGTGATGTTGGTCACCTGGCCATGATGTCATCAACCATAAGGCTATAAAAACTCACCACTAGATGGATGTTTAGAGAGCGGTAGGCCAGTGAGCCGCTGGTCTTGCAGGAAGGTGTTTTTGTTTTCACACTAGTGAATTGGTTTAAAAAGTAAAATTAAGAGAAGTGACCAGGGAAGAGTCATCTTCAGAGTTTTGTTTATTTTGGTGTGTTGACTAACACCTTGTTTTTTTTTTTTTTATTTCTGTAAATATTAATTTTATTTGATTTTGAATAAAAAATTATAAACAATTCGTGCATTTATTTTATGCATCATACCTCCTGCCTAAGTGTCTGTTATTCCCACACCGTAACAGGCTTGTGGCTTGGACATTGGAAAAGTAAAGTTCTGACTGTCACGTTTCATGCTGGGTAGAGGGGTGTCTATATCTAACACCTTGTAGCTCTGGATGTTGGGGAACCCAGTTTTATCTCTGTTCTTGCACAGTGAGTGGTGCTTTGTTTCTGTAACATCTCCAGTGGAACCCAGATATAACTGAGGATGAGTTTTTCCCATTGCATTGTGGGCTTTCTATCAAACAGTTGATATGGTGGTGACGGAGCCGCATATTACAGGCGGGGAATTGTTGGTCAGGTGTCCGGTGCTCAGAGGTGTGGGTAGCCATGGTACTTCACTGTGCTTGGAAGTTCGGGATACACAATGTGCTACCAGCTACCACAGCTTAGTAAGGAAGTTGAGGGGTTAGGAGGAAGGTGGAGGAAATGGGAGTGAGATATGTGAGGTGGGAGAAGTAGGTCAGGCAGTCACCTACGTAGCTAAACCAGGTACTAACGTCTGTGGCATAGTGAGAAGAGCAAGGTGGGCACCAGGGGAACATGGGGTCTCAGTTACAGGTGGCCCAAAGGCATGAACTTCAAAATAAGCAGGTAGATGTTTGGGTTTGTCCAGAGGGAACCGAGATGGGTGGACCGGTGGGGGAATTTTGTGGACTGGCATCAGGCTGAGCAACCGTTGTGACCCAGCACGTGTGGTGTAAGAAGATGGGAGCGTGGGTGGAGGATGCAGCCAGGACATGTGAGGATAAGGAGGACAATACAGAAGGACGCAAGAGGAGGGGATATGAAATTGGAGGAGCAGTGGGGTGGCATGGAGTGATAGTATGCAAAGGGGCTTAGTGGGTGATCTGGACAGGCTGAGGGGATGGTGGTATGGATGGCATGGCATGGAGGAGTATCAGGTGAATAAGGTGGTGGCTGCAGTAATTGGTGGTGCTGAGTGTTTGTCACAGGGGGCCATGGCAGACAGGAAGGAACAAAATGTGGAGTGGACGGAAGGGAATAGGAGACAGGCTACTACAGCAGACATGCACTCAGGGTACAGTGGGGGGGGTGTTTAGGGGGATAGGGATGCAAGAAAGGATACTCAAGTGTGGGTACAGGGTTTGAAGGGGTGTCCATGGAGAAAAGGGAAAGGGCATCATCCACCACCAGATTACAGGGGGGAGGACAGGGGCAAGAGGGAGAGGGCTTCATATCACCCCCAGATTGTGTGGTGTGCAAGGATTTGGCTGGGGGGTGAGGCCCCTGAAAAAAGGACAAGGACAAGCATGACAAGATTGGTAACTTGGGGGTGAACCCGGAGGCAAGGGGGAGGTAAAAGTGCTCCTGAATTCCATGAGCAGGGGTATACAGTGGAAGTGGCAGAGAGAGGGTCAAAACTCTCCGGTTACAACCAGATGTTACCGCGGCCTAACGGTGCACAAGGCCAAATTAATGGCATACTCAGAGTCAAAGCAATGTCAAGGTTAGACAGACATCCTGGTACACCTGTACACAAATGACATAGAGAGACATAATGAATTAGAGATAAAGGCAAGGTTTCAGCAGCTAACCAAGGTTTGCCATTACATCGGATGCGCAATCTCCTTCACGGAAAACCTGCCACTGCCAAGGGATACTGTGAAGAACAAGCAAACAATTACAGTGTGGAACCAGTGGCTCAGGGAGTGGTGTGAGGCTACCGGGTATGGGCTCGTGAGTGGCTGGGGTGCAACATGGAAGGATAAGGGGTTGTACGCTATGGAAACACTGCACCTCAATTTGGAAGTGATGGAAATTGTAAAGCTGAAAGTAGCTGGATTTGTCCCTGACAGGAAGGGTTTAAACTTTTGCAGGGGGGGAATGGAGGGAAGGATGGGCTGTTCCAGGAGGGCCGAACAAAGTACTTGGTTGCCGCACCACTAAGGGGATGGAGGGAAACAATGAAAGGATAATGGCCAGGGCCGGGGTGGGGGGAACAGGAGGCCACACAGGACCGTGAGGGTTGGAGATGGTAAAAGGGGAAAGGGCTGAAGGGTGGTTCTCATCAATGCCAGTAGCTCAGGCAATAGGATGACTGAGCTGCAGGCAATGCTAGTGAAGGGGCACTGGATGTGGCAACTGTCACTGAGACTTGAGCCACCAAAGGGCTGAACTGGGACATAAACATAGTATAGCCTAGAGGTTAGAGGAACAAGGTGTGAACAAGCTTGGTACATCCAGCAAATCAAGACCTGAGTCTGATTCTCACAACCTCCACTTGCATACTGTGTTACTCTGAGCAAGTCACTTAACCGCTCAGTGCTCCCAGGTCACCCCTAAAAAAAAAAAAACTTGTGCCTAGTGGGCCTTACCTGGTTACCAATGAGTAAAATAAATAAAATAAATGCATAAAACATGGAAGGCTACACAGTGTTCAGGAAAGATGTGGGGGTAGGAGGGTAGGTACCACTGGGAAGCTAAAGCAAATTGGTTACTTGGACGATAGACAGCATTGCTTCATCCCTGTAAGATAATGTCAGTCAAACCTTCTGTGTTGGGGGTGCAGCAAAATATGCGCCCACTATGGGTGATGACTATCGAGCATACACGAAAGACCATAAGGCCTGTTCATGTGGTATCTTAGTATGTCTGGCAATGCATATTTGCATCCTGTGTTGCACAGTAGCCTGAATAAGCTACACTGTCCTTTCCGGTCACTGTTATTACCAAAGTATACACTGCATTGCAATCAGACATTTGGGGCCATAGTTACCAATGAGTTGTCTGATCCCCTTTTAGTACGTGGAGGGTTACCACAACAGCCCACCTACAGTAATCCTATACTTGTAAGGTTTATGCATACCAGCATAATTGTCCTGCTACTATTGTTGCCAAAAGCCACCCTAAAGTCATTAAATATTCAAGTGTGTATTCATTCACATACCATGACCATATTCACCTTTAGCATGAAAAGTAATTGTAGTTGTGTACAACTTCAATGCATTATTGAATGCCTATCTTCACATCCTGCTTAGTAGCAGTGGATCCTAACCTTGCTCTTCCTGCGTGAAAACTAGTACATACTGTACATTAATACATTAGTCTGTTCCTTTTCTACTACCTTTGACAGTACAGGTACTTACTCATATATCCCTGGTGGAGCATTGCCACCATTGTAACGCTGGTGATAACTCTAGTATGCGGTTTGGAGCACATGCAGATCAAGCACCACATTTTTAAATCCTGGATGAAGTGTGATACAGTGCACCTCCGCATCCTGTCTTCAATAGGTCATTTGATCAATCTCCACACAGCACAGACATTCTATCTTGTCCTCCATGACGTGACAGTTTCCACATGTGCACCTGTTAAGAAGGAATACAAATTGTTAAGACACATGATAATCACACAGCATGGTACATGAAAACCACAGGTAGCATTACCTTTTTTTTTCTAAATTTCTGTTCAGAACTCTCAACCAGCAACCTTCACCCAGCCCACTCAGCAACTTCACCCCGGCATCCACAGGACTGACCTGAGGGCCTGTAGAGAGGTGGCAGCTCTGCTGGGTGGCACCTCTGAAGGGCCAGGCATCATCCCTCCTGGCATTACTTTATCCTCAGTTTATTCCCATCCCCAGATGCCACTGGACAAGCCTTGCACTATTACTAACTTACTAAAATGACAGCAGAATAGGCCTAGCTGTCTCTCGTGTCTGCTTGTTTGGTCAGCCCCCACCCTGGGAGCTGACCTTGCTGCCCCCTCTCCCTTTCAGGCTTCTCCCTTCGCAGTCCAGGATATTGTTGCTGCATTGCACTTATCTTCCAGAACCCTTCCCCTGCACCTGTCCCAGACCCTCTTGAACCCTTCCACAGTGTCTACCTCCACCAACCACTCGGGCAGCGTCTTCCATGGTTCTACTACCCTCTCTGTGAAGTAGCACCTCTTCCTTTCTCCCCTGAATCCCCCCCCTCCAGCTTCCACTGATGCCCTCTAATTGCTCCCTGCTCCTCCCTTTCCTGACTGCACCTTGCCTATGTACCCCCTTCATGTAGCCGAAAACCTCTATCATGTCCCCCCCCGGTCTCTTCTCTCTTCCAATGTGTACATATGTAGCTGTGCAAGCCTGTCCCCATAGGTCCTTTTCAAAACTGTATGCAGTATTCGAGGTGCGGCATCAACATACAGTTATACAGAGGGAGTGTCACTTCCTTCCTTCCTTATGTCAGAGACGTAGGCGTTGAACAGGAGGGGCCTAAGGACTGATCCCTGTGGGACCACACTACTAACCCTCCTTGCAGATGAGAGTATCCCACCAACCATGACCGTCTGAGTCCGGTCCTGGAGTCAGTTCCCTATCCATCTGATCATCTGGTTCCCCACCCCCATTTCCCCCATATTATCCAACAGGCCCCTGTGAGGAACAGAGTCAAACGCCTTGCTGAAGTCAACAAAGAGGACGTCCACCGGCCTACCAAGGTTCAAGGCACTCATCACCCAATCATAGAATTCCACAAGGTTTGTCTGACATGATTTCCCCAGGACAAAGCCATGCTGTTTATCGTCCAGATACCCCTAGTTTTCCTGTCCCCCCCCAGCCCATCCTTGACAATACTCTCCATCACCTTGCCCACCACCGATGTCAGGCTGACTGGCCTGTAGTTCCCTGCCACCTCCCTTGATCCACCCTTGTGGACAGGCACTATGTGTGACACCTTCCAATCCTGGGACACCCACCCTGTCCTCAGAGAGATGCTGAAAAGCTCTGCCAGGGGTTTCGCCAGGACATCCTCCAGTTCCCTCAGCACTCTCTGGGGTAGTTTATCTGGCCCCAGTGCTTTCTCTATCTTACAGGACCAGATGGCTTTCCTCACTCACTCTGCTGTGATTTCCACTTCCGCTTTCTCTTCCCTCTGTTTTGCCTTCCCCCCTCTACCTAGACCCGCCAATCAGTACAGGCCCCCCTCCTCAGTTTCACCATCTCCTCCCATTTATGATGCAGCCCTTCCCCCATTTTCCTTGCTAAAAGGTGAGGCAAAGTAATTCAGTAGCTCTGCCTGCCCCCACCCGTCATGCGCCCATCCCTCCTATTTTAATCCTGCTAATCTGCCCCTTCTCCCTTCTTTTTTCCTCAATGTATATAAAAAACCCTTGTTCCCTTATCTAATTTCCATGGCCAGGTTCTGATCCTTCCTTACCTTAGCCGCCCTCACCACCCTCCTGGCCCTTCTGGCCATCAGCTCTTACTCCCCTCGATCACTTTCACTCCTTGAGCACTTGAAATGCCCATAGGCTGCCTTGTTTTCCCTCACCACCTCCTGAACCTCCCGGGTTCACCAACAGGGTTTTTGGGCCCTACTGCGTTTGCATCTCACTCTTGCACAGGTGCTGGTAGCAACCTGCACCTCTCTCCTGATAATTTGCAACCTGCTGTCAGCGTCCATGTCCAGCCCTATCCCATCCAAATGTTCCTTGAGAATCCTTCCCATTTCCTTGAAATCCGCCCCCCACCACTGGGACAGCTAGGTGACATAACAATTGCAGGCACATGTAACATACTTACCACATATATACAGTTCTTTACCACTTCAACTCGGTGCACATGGTATGAAGGACAGCGACAGATGATCTTCAGAATGACACAAAACTACACAGCAGTAAATTATTTCCGGGAAGTGTTAGTGAAAAGCAGTGTCACAACGGCAAGGCCCTTCCCGTTTGACACTGAAAAAATATAAAAAGGTTAGTATCAAGAAGTAAAATGTCATGCGACAACATGAAAGCATATAGACAGTAGCAGACATAAGGAGAAACACACAGTCAAACGAAGTGAGACTGTAACATAAAATACAAAACTTTACAGTCACAACAACATGAAATGAAGGTAGGTCATCCTTGGCAGCACAGGTGTGATAATAAGGCGTATTCCAATGACTTCTAGCAATAAACAACAGTAATGATGAAGTTTGCATGCCACGAGGATACACTGGTAGGGCAGCACGTATTACTGTGAAGCTATAGCCACCCACAAAACAGGTGACATACAAACTGTTGACAATGTCACTGTCAAAAATATGTTACCGCATGTCACACAATATCATGCTGCAGGACATTTGTTTACTGAAACAGTAACTGTACCCTGCAAGATGGCATTCAGTAAAGTGGTTAGCTGAACACACTGTCAACCCAGGTTCACACACAGGCACCAGGAGCAGAGACATTTAGGGAGTGGATCTGCCATCATTCACTCAATGATTCCCTCCCTGGGAGTGTGCATGGTCCGATTGATAACCACTGGGCGGAGTCAATGCATGGTTGGAGGACATGATGCATCGCCATCCTTACCACATATCCACGTGTAACCCCCCTACTAATGGGGGTTCCTAAAAAGCCCCCAGGAGCTTGATTAAGTGTTACCCTGCCTGCTGGCGTTCGGCATTTAAGCCAATAGAATGGCACTGTGAGTACTGGTAGAGCCTCCACCTACTGTCTCTTTAAGAGTTGTCTGCTTGCAGACATAATTGATGCTTTCCTGGGGTGCTGGTGTTTCCCTGCTCGAATCCCGCCTGAACTGCGGGGCAATCGCTTCATTTTGCGGTCGCTGAAAGCGCAAAGGGAGCCCCTCTGAAAGATATACCTGTTTCACTGTAAACATTTAAGGCATTAGTAATATTGTAGTTTGTCTAACCTGCTTTTGTTACAGCTGGGACTCTGTGTGTGGCCCCTCCATATTGGAACTAAACTACTGTGCTGTGCCAATGGAATAAGGGGAGCTTTAAAATGGAGACTGTTTGGACCAACCAGAATTCGGACTCTCCTGGGAGCCGGCTTACAATGGGAGGTACAGCTAGTAATTCTGGGAAGTGAAGTTTTGGACCTTGGCGCCTTTTTGCACCAACTGAGAGAGCATTGGAGTGATTGACAGCTGAGTCCACCAACTGGACAGGGTGGCACCCGAAGAGAATGTTCTGCCCTGTGACTGAGAGATCAGATTCGTTGTGACCGTGAGGAGAGAAGGAGCTCTGTGCTTCTTCATTGTATAGTTTCACGTGGGAAGCATGTGAGAGGCCCTGCAGTCGGTCGGTGGCCGTTGCAAGCTTGAATTGGACTGAATCCGAGTTGCCTGAAAGGAAGGAAGGCTGAAAGTGGAAACCAGGCTCACCCTGTAGAAGACTAGAGAGAAATTGCTGAATCGCGCTCGGTCTGTCAGGAACTGAAGCTGCTGTGTGAGCTCCTGGGTGTTTGCAGTAAGTGCGATCGGGACCTAGGAGCAGCTGCCTGGTATAGTAATTTCCTTTACATATAATGTGTTGAATGCTTGTGGAGAATAGCTATTCCAGTTCTCTTGTCACCGTGTGGTGTAAGCTGAAAGCTGAACTGAGTGAAATCGGACTAAATCCATCCACTAGTCAAAGCAGTTGGGCCTGACCTGTAGAATCTCATCTCTCTGCCTTGTTTGTCTGGCAATCTAGAACAGCCATCTGCATCAGGTTCTCAGCTTGGGGTAGTGTGAGTACAAATCAGGGCATTCCCCTGCGACCTGTTATCAATCACCAGTGTTTCATCTGATTTTCTTTATTTCATTTCCTCAAGGACTGAGCCATCTGGCTCCGGATTACAGTTGGGTGTTGTGCATATCTTTCTCCTACAGGGCCCTATCCATCTGCTCCCGCCCAGCCAACCCCGGGCAACGGACCTGGCTAGCCCCTCCAACCTGGGTACCCAGAGTGTGATTTTTAAGAACCTGTATGAGTGCACAGTACTGTGATTTAATTCTGCTAATCAGCTTGATCTCCCCTTCCTGTGTTCCAGTCCCCCTTAAATAAACCAGATTTGGTGTTATTGACTTTAAACTGTCTGAAGTCAGTACCTATTTAGTGGGCATTGCATTAGTTTGTGTATGTTGATCAACCTTATTTTACAGGGGGTCCTCCGAGACGAACTTCAAAATCGGTGTCGAGGGTAAGTGGTACCTTATGGTTGAACCATGTGTACTTGTGAGGTATCGGTACTGTAATTCCAATGCATTGTGTGGATCATTTGAGGGATTAGTGTCCAAGAGGGCTGTGACCAAACTCTACCAACCATTACAAACCTTGACCTCTGGGTGGAGGCACCCGCCCTAGAACCTAGGCCCCCCAACCTGTTGGTAGTCCAGCAGGCAGGGGTAGTAGCCCTTGATATAGCGCCACCTGGGGGTTACACACACAAAAAATAACATAAAAAAATGAGATTAAAATAAATTGACCCACTCAAGTATAGCAACTTCATGATCATGGACCAAAATGTGCCAAAAGAACTAGATGACAGTTCCTGGAAACTCACCAGCACAGACATGCAGAATAACTGGGAACAATGCCAGCAGCACACAGGGAAAAATAAACAGTCGGAAAGATGACATTAATCTTCATACCACTATTAACATAGTTTATAAAATGGGCAAAAGATTTCAAGCAATCTGATTGGTTGTTAGCCATTAGATGTGACTAATGCACAGCTAAAACTAGAACCCCCATTTAGAATACACAGGCCCATTTTATAAGCGCAATAAGCCACTCTGGGGATGTGCATTAGACAGTTCTAATGCATGGCTAGGGGACTGGATGCACTCGGCCTATGGCCTCGTGCCTCACTGTGTCTCCCTAGCTGTGCATTAGAACTGTCTAATGCACACCCCATCATGTCTTATTGCTTACGTAAAGACAGTTGAATCGGACAATTGATGATGCCAACATTCCAGCACTAATGATCTGCATCACACAGTGGTGATATCAAGTATCCCTGATGGGTTTCGGTTCCTATGACCCACCACGCAGCAGACCACATTGAGGAACACTATTCACGTTGACGTAGACGTGCACCATACACAACATACTGTGTCAGGTGCTAGCCAACATCTGACTTACAATGTTCAGTACCAGTTGTGTCATAGCACCATTGCGGCTGTGACACAACTGTTATTGAACATGTCAAATGTTGGAATGACTGTCAGCTTCTGCAGATTGCAGCAATAGAACCCACAAAAAGCAGTACAAAAGACAAAGTGATAACAACAGCATAAGTCAGACTCAGCAGGAACCAGTACAGTACCCACCATGTGCAGTATGTATATGACACAATAAAGCACACTTTATGAAGCAGATAATCAGAATGCACCAAACAGACGGTAAATGTTTGTCACACATTCGTGGTCCTCATGGTAAGCACACCACACCAAAACAATTCCTGTGCCCTGTATGACACACGTGCTGCTAATGCTGGCAAAAAACATGACTGCTACTAACAACACACTGCATGCTGACAGGGAGGGGCACCACGCATGTGTATTAAATCACAACCTGTTATTACATGACAGACTGAAGATCTGGTGTAATGCATACTACAGCAATACTGGTATTTGCAGAGATTTTACAAAATAGTTATGGAGCTGTATGCTTATTACAGTTCAAGGGGACACACTGGTATCACAGTACACCTGCATTGCTTATGAGACAGTAGCACACTCATCATAGAAGGGGTGTGGGGGGGGGCAGGGTATAGCATGCCAACATCAGCACATGGAAAAGTGGCACCAGGCAATCACTGTAGTGACCACAGTGATCACTGGATACTCCCTGTGATCCCCACTGACTTACACTACAAACTCATTTACAATTATAACTGACCATAACAACACAGAATGCACACTTGAATTGCAGAACAGCTTTTCAGAAATGCATTCACCATCAGCACAGTTACTATTGAGCCACTAAAAAAAAATGACACTGATAGGCTAACATGCACATTTCAGGCATCTAAACACTTAGTTTGAACGCTGTGGTTTTAAATCATGATTCAAGGTGAGGAATCATAGGGCAGTAATAATGAATGACACTACCAGTTGTTGTGCTGCAGTCGTCCATCTCCACCATGTGCCTCTAGGTCCACTTCCGAATCAGCGTTTGAGTTACTGCCTAATTCATTGCCTGAGGACACATCAGATTCATAGGGATCGTCACGATATGGATCCAGAACTGCAAGATGATACTCCACATCACTGTACTCGGTTTCTGAGTCACCGGAGAACGAACTATCATCCGACATTGTACCGCACTGCATGCTCTGAGTTTACTTTGGCCATGTTGCTGACAGAGATCCCTGGCGAGACGTCACACACAAACTCTCGCGATAATGTCTGCGGTGTTCTGCTTCTTAGAAGCCTGTAATAGGAGATACATCACACTTCTGGGATTTCGGGGTATATAACAATGAATTTCTGCACTTCACATCAGTATATTACAAAAAGGTATGCCAACTATGTATATTTCTAACATGCTTGTTCCAGCAGTGAAATGCAGGTGGGAATCTTACAATTTTACTTTAACAATCCCACACTCTGTCACTAATTCTTGGCTAGGTGCTTAAAAATAAGAGACATCAGCCAAATTTACTTCCCTTCCTGATAGGGTCATAAAATTCATATTTAGCTTCCACTTCAAAAGCATGAGTGAGGTGGCCACTAGAGGCGCTAAACAGGATGGCAGCTTAGATCACAGCTCTATAACCCAGAGGGATATATCCATTATAATCCTTTCTTTTCTGACCAAGTTCTACTTCTTCAAGCTACAGAAGTTACGGGAGTACTGTACAAGGAATCTGAAAATCGCTTTATTTTTGCAGAAAGCTTTAACTGTAGTGGAAAAAAAACTCTTCCAGTGGAGCGCCTATCTTGAAGGGCAGGCCTACAGCATGGCTGAACTGCACGTATCACAATCCTGGGAATGGCCCTTGGTGGAAACGATGTTTGGCCAACTCATGGCATAGATGTCGCAGGTCACCTTGGCAACAAACCGCAGTATCCAGGTAGTCCAAAACCTGGAGGCTAGGATTCTACATACTGAGTAGAGGGTCTCTGCGACGGAGAGTCAGATACAAGACCTGTCTGCAACACTGAGGGAGCAACAGCACACTATACAAATGATGCGCAGCAAAATAGATGACCTCGAAAACCGAGGTCGGCGCAATAACCTTAGATTCTTGGGATTCCCTGAGCTCGTGGAGGGGAAAGACATCGAAGGGTTTCTGCAGTTAGCAATATAAGAAATATTGCAGCTAGATCCATCGAGACCCCTTCAGGTTGAATGCGCACACCGCATGCTGGCCCCCATGCCCAAGGCCCAGGACAGGCCACGGCCTATTATCGCTAGATTTATAGATCACAGAGAAAAAGAGAAGGTCCTGGCCAGAGCCCGGGGAAAGCAGCAGGTAACGTGGCGATCAAACAAAATCCTTATTTTTCACAACTTTTCTAGAGAGCTGTCTGATAGACGCAGAGCCTACACCGAGGCAAGGCATACAATGCACAAACTTGGGCTGCCGTTTTCCTTGTGATACCTGGCCACAGTGCGGGTAGTCCACAATGGAGTTCTGTTTTTTTTTTGACTCTCCTTACTCCCTCAAAGAATTTCTACGCCGCAACTGGCTGAGGGAATCCGAAGTAAATACCCCGAAGCCCCCTTCAGCAAAAGTTAGCACAGAAGGGCTGGACCATTGCTCTCCTCCTCCTCAGGTTAACCAGTCCGGGGTCTGGCAGGATATTAGGGACCAGGCTTGGGAGCTCCCTCCTGAGAGCGAACCAAAAGAGGCACTCTTCTAAAAAGTGTGGACGCAGAGAACACCCTTCGGAGCGAGAGCAGGTAAACATAGCAGGAGCCATACACATGGACACAACAAATCCTGACTCCCTACAGGGTTTCCACAGCACCAAAAGGTATGAATCCCTGTGACCTTATGAATCCCTGTGACCTAGATCTCTAGATCCAGTCCAGACACCGTCGACACTCCCATGTTTGGCAGGCCTTCTCCTCCGCTGAAATCAATTCACCGGACCCTTTCAGCTTCCCCTCACCAGTCGCAGGATGGAACCACAACTAATGGAGCACAGCACCCACCAAAGGCCTCTGGGGAGGCCTCTCCCGTTGTTAGTGATCCAGCCTCCTTCGTGGACCGACTGGAGCAGATTCAAACTCCTAGACTGAAGAACGGCGAGACCTCAGCAGCGTGGTCAGATGAGTAGCACTTTTGTTTAATTCTTGGTTCATTTGCTAAACCTTGAGGAAAACCAGGTCCGGGATAAGGCAGGGGTAGCTTTCTCGGCGACCTTGGAGAGAGACTCCAGCCGCTGTTCCTTTGCCATATCCACGTCGCTTGAGTTTGGTGACTGCCGGGACTCCCCTACCCCAGGCCTGGCCCTTGATCTGTGCCGCTACCTTGCAGCTGAAATGCCCCGTTCCCATATCAGGAAGGATCTGCAGAGGCCAACAAACACACTTTGACTCGCAAGGGCTAGTAGGAAGCTCTTGTTTAACTTGATGGCATGGAGGAATATCAATCACCTCCACAAGCTCTGGCGGATATTCTGAAGGGCTCAGTCCCTCTCACTGGTGGGGGAAGGGTGAGAGAGGAAAGCATCCTGGTGCAGGGTTATCTCAAACGTACTGTTCCAATTGGTGTTATTGTTCAGTCTGTTGGGTATTAATGTTTAGGCCTAATAAGTTCACTATTGGCCTGCTGTTTTTTTACAAGGAAGGCTCAGGCCCCTCCAGGGTGCGCAGCTGGGCTCCTGACCTGGTTTTTGCTCGCGGGCTGGTTGAGCCATGACCTGTATTCCTGAATCAGGGCCGAAGTGCCCGATCCCTGATGCAGAGGGCCCCCCCAAGAGGGACCAGATCACATATGTTCCCCGGTATAGTAGACTAATCTCCTCCCCACTTACTCTTTTCATAATAGTCCCCTGTAATGAGAGCATTGCTGGTTCCCCTCAGAGGCCATTTCACGCCCAGTTATACTAGAGGAGGCTGCTGCCTTGGCCCCTCCCCCCCATCCTTCCACTCCATCATCAGCGTTGCATAGCCTACCATTAGTACCCCAGTACTCATGCAGAAATGACTGGTGCAGTGTCAACACCCCCTCTGCGGCTACAAGGAGCTCACCGGATTAATACTGTGATCGTGTTGATGACTGTACCCTGTTGGGGAGTCTTCCTCCCCGGAACTCCTCCTAACACACACGGTTCAGTACTGCAGGATAGCACCCTGGGAAAAGAGACTGGCCTACAGCAGGGCTCTGCAGCTGATGGGAAGCCTCTATTTCCCCAATACGCATGGAAGGTTGTGCACCCTGTATATAGTTGGTTTATATGTATATGTTATTGTTTGTTTTCAATGCAAGAGACACACACAGGGTCATTGCTAGATGTTAGATTGAGGTCAGTTGCTACTGTCAGGGAATGCCTGGCTTATTCACTCTCTCCATACCTGGCGCTGAATTACAGGGACTTGTCTCTCCTGGGTGGACCGACCTTGCTCCCAGCTTGCTGGTTTACTATGATACATTTCCTGGAAAGATACTTGCTCCCTCTCACCAATAGGTGATATAACATGTTTGACGTGGAATGTCAGGAGGCTTAATACCCCCAACAAAAGGAAACAGGTTTTGCAGCACTTTAAAAGGCTGGGAGTGAAGGTTGCATTGCTACAGGAAACCAAACTCACAGAAGGGGACCATGATAGACTAAAATGGGATTAGGTGGGTCAAGTTATATATGCCTCGGCCCCTTCCAGAAAGAGAGGGGTAGCTTTATTGCTTCACAAGCAGCTTCATTGGACATTGGTGCATAAGGTGAGTGAACCTGGGGCAGATGGGTGGCTGTACTCATGGACACAGGGGAGGGACCTTTACTCCTGGGTAATGTGTATGCCCCGAATGAAGACTCACCCTCCTTCTCCCGTGAGCTGGCCCAAGCGCTGGGCTCCTTGGCCACCAGTGATACCCCTATAATATTAGGGGGGTATTTTAATCTCACACTGGACCCGCTACTTGATAGATCCCCCTCTAGCACAGAGCCCTACTCCAGGGCATCACTGGCATTGTGCCAGTTACAACAAGATATGGGCCTTACAGATATCTGGAGGGCATTTCACCCCTCCCAATGAGACTACATCTTCCATTCCCCAGTGCACAGTTCCCTTAGTCAGATAGATCTTTGGCTCACTTCTCCAGCAGTCACCAAGAACACCATTGACACCATTATTCATCCATTGGTTATCTCGGACCATGCCCCTGTGTGTCTCTCCTTCTCCTGGGGCCCCCCTCCCCCTACCTCTCCATCCTGGAGGCTGGATCCATTGCTGCTTCTTGATCCAGACTTTTCCCCCCTGGTTTCAAAGGGAAGCCTCTGAATGTTTTTGGAATAACCATATAGCAGATACTTCAGCAGGCAATACCTGGGAAGCATTTAAAGTTACCCTGAGGGGGGCAATAATGGGATTTGTGAGCAGGCGTCACAAGAGGAGGGAACAGCACCTTAAGGGGCTTGAAAAGCAGCTCCAAGAAGCGGAAGCTACCTTTAAGGTCCTCTGCGTCCCTTCCCCAGGTCGGAGGCAGGACAGTGAGTGGCATCCCTGAAGATGCAAGTGAACAAACTTTTATCTTGGAAAGCAGAGATTTCTGTTATTAGGCTAAAGCACAAATATTGGGAAGGGGGAGAGAAGGTGGGTAAGATCCTTGCCTACAGCCTCAAAAAGCAGCAAGCCAAAAGGCACATCGCTGCCTTAGTGGATGCAGAGGGTAAGACCCACACCTCGACAGAAGGAATCAGTAGCATAATGATGGACTTCTATTCCATGCTATATAAATCATCCAGAGCACCTGACCCCAAGGGTGTCATCCCATTTCTCGAATCCTTACACCTTCCTAAAATCTTGGAGGATCAGGCCTTGGCCTTAGATGCCCGGATCTCACCTCAGGAGGTGGCAGAGACTATATTATCTCTTAAAAAGGGAAAGGCTCCTGGAGGGGACAGGTTCCCATTAAAATATGGCAGCTTTTGCAGACCACAATCTCCCCGATACTACAACAAGTGTTCACCAAAGTGCTTCAAGAAGGTGCCTCTCCCCCCCCCCAGGGAGGTGACCATCACTATCCTGCCTAAAAAGGGTAAAGACCCTCTAAAAGCATCCAGCTACTGGTCCATATCCCTTTTGAATGCGGACAGTAAGGTGCTAGCCAAATTGTTAGCTAAAAGACTAAACCCGCTCCTCCCCATTTTGATCCACCCATCCCATGTAGGCTTTATTAAGGGACGATTTAGTGCAGACCATATTGGATCGCTCGTAAACTTGATCCATAAGGCTAAAACATTGCCATCCCCTTCTGCAGCAATAGCAATAGATTTTGAAAAGGCCTTTGACTCCCTGAAGTGGGACTATGTCCAACAAGTGCTAAGCACCATGGGGTTGGGGGCGGGCTTCCGGGCCTGGATAGGGGCCATATACTCCTCTCCTGCAGCTAAGGTACTCACCAACTCAATGCTGTCCCCCATACTGGGTAGTGGCACACATCAGGGATGCCCTCTCTCTCTCCTCTCCTCTTTGTCCTGGCAGTGGAACCCCTGGCTGCGGCTATTAGACAGAATCCATTAATCTCCAGGATACAAATGGGAGAAAGGGAATACCCTACTCTCATGTATGCTGATGACCTGTTGCTTCCTATAGCAGATATTGCCACCTGCCTCCCTCCGTTATTGGGCACCCTGTTAGAATTTAATACATTCTCAGGGCTCAAGATTAATCAATCCAAGATGGAGGTTCTCCCTTTGAACTCTA
Source organism: Neoceratodus forsteri (assembly GCA_016271365.2). Taxonomy (NCBI): domain Eukaryota; kingdom Metazoa; phylum Chordata; order Ceratodontiformes; family Ceratodontidae; genus Neoceratodus; species Neoceratodus forsteri. The sequence continues at coordinate 515,555,846 of CM028135.1, read as the reverse complement.
ATTGTAACATAGAAACATAGACTTTGACGGCAGATAAGGACCACATGGCCCACCCAGTCTGCCCATTTCCCTACTTACTGGATAAGCTGCAGATTCTAGTTAACCAACAGCCTACTTCTTGCAACCCCCCACTATAATTGCCTTGTGTCTGTCCCATGCATGTTTGAATTCCCCCACTGTTTTAGACCCATCGACCTCAGGAAGGCTATTCCATGTATACACCACTCTCTCCGTGAAAAAAATGTCCTCACATTACCCCTGAGCCGTCCCCCCTCTATCTTTAAATTGTGCCCCGTTGTTCTTACACATCTCTTTTTCTGAAAGATGCTACCCTCCTGGACTTTGTTGATTCCCTTGAGGTACTTGAACGTTTCTATCATGTCCCCTCATCCCTCCTTTCATCAAGAGTATACATATTAAGCTCTTTCAGTCTCTCTTCATATGGTTTCTGCTGCAGACCCTGCACCATTTTATTTGCCCTCCTTTGGACTGCTTCCATCCTGTCTATGTCCTTGCGTGAGATGAGGTCTCCAAACTACACACAGTACTCCAGATGGGGTCTCACCAACTGTCTGTACAGAGGATAACCACTTCCCTTTTCTACTTGATGCCCTTCCTATGCATCCCAGTATCCCCTGGCTCTCTTTGCCAACTTTTCACATTGCTTACCCGCCTTTAGGTCATCTGATATGACTACCCCTAGGTCCCTTTCCATTTTTGTTGTTGTTAGTACCTCCCCTGCTATTGTGTACTCTTCTCCTGGGTTTTTGTTTCCCAGGTGCATTACTTTGCACTTCGTTGCACTGAATCTAAGTTGCCATATGTTTGACCATTCCTCCAACCTTGCCAAGTCCTTTCTCATCTTTTCTACCCCCCCACTGTGTATCAACTCTGTTACAGATCTTTGTGTCATCTGCAAAGAGCCATACCTTTCCCTCCAGACCTCTGCAATGTCACCTATAAAGATGTTAGAGGACTGGACCCAGTACTGAGCCCTGAGGTACTCCACTAGTAACCTCCCTTTCTTTGGAATGTGTTCCATTCACTATTACCTTCTGTGTCCTGTTGTCCAGCCAGTTTGCTACCCAGGCTACCACCCTGGGACTCACTCCCAGGCTGGCTAACTTGATTATTAATCTTTTGTGTGGGACTGTGTCAAATGCCTTGCTAAAGTCTAGGTAGGCCATATCCACAGCCCCTCCCTGGTCTATTACTTTGGTCACCCAGTCAAAGAAATCAATTAGATTCGTCTGACATGACCTTCCTGCTGTAAATCCATGCTGCTTTGGGTCCTGTGCCCCGCCGGTCTCTAGGTACTCAACAATTCTTTATTTCAGAAGTGATTCCATCATTTTCCCTACCACTGAGGTCAAACTTACAGGTCTGTAGTTTCCTGCTTCTGCCTTGCTCCCACTTTTGTGAAGGGGAATCACAACTGCCTTCCTCCAGTCCTCAGGTACTGCCCCATCCTTCCATGATCTGTTAAAAAGCGTGGTCAGTGGTGTCACCAGGTCCTCCCTTAGTTCTTTTAGGATTCTGGGGTGAATCCTGCCAGGCCCCATTGCTTTGTCCACCTAGAGTTTTAGGAGTTCTTTCAGGACTCTTTCTACTGTGAATGGACTGGTGTCAACCCCCCTACCCAGAGTGCTTCTATTGTCTAGTTTAGGTAACTCCTCCTCATCTTCTTTTGTAAGTACTGAGCAAAAGTATTCATTCAGTATCTCTGCCTTTTCACTGTCTCCCTCTGCCCACCTCCCCTCTCCTTTATTAATCTTCACTATCCCTCCCTTAACCTTTCTATGCTCCCTAATGTACCTATAAAAGGTTTTATCCCCCTTCTTAACTGAGTTGGCTATTTTTTCCTCAGTTTGGGCCTTTGCTAGTCTGACTGCCTTCCCCACTTCTTTCTGCTTTAATTGATACAGTTCCCTGTCGTGCTCCTTCTGTGATTCCTTATACTTTTTGAATGCAGCCTTTTTCTCCTTAACCTTCCCTGCCACGTCTGTTGAGAACCATAGTGGTTTTTTACTCCGCTTTGTTTTCTTTATTTGTTTCACACAAAGGCTTGTTGCCTCTATGATGGCAGTTTTGATTTTTCTTCATTGTTTATCCACCCCTCCTTTTTGGTAATTTGCTAGTGCATTTTTCAGGTATTCACCCATTTTGCCAAAGTCAGCCCTTCTAAAGTCCAGTATCCTTGTTTTTGTATGGCTCATCTCCATGGTTGTGCTCATTGTGAAGCACACTGTGCAGTGGTCGCTTGTTCCCAGATTTCTACTGACTTCTAAATTTGTGATCCTCTCTCCATTTGAGAGTACCAGGTCTGGTATTGCTCCCTCCCGAGTGGGTTCCAACACTAGCTGTCTAAGGTCTGCCCCCTACAGGGCATCGAGAATTACCCTGCTCTTGGATGTGGCTGCAGTACATGTTATGCAGTTAACATCTGGCATATTCAGGTCCCCCATCAACAGTATCTCCCCTTTTTCAGCCATTTTGAGAATGGGGGTCTGTATACAACCCCTGTGCAGATTGTGATGCCATTCCCTGTCTCCAAGATGACCCAGAGTGCTTCTTGTCCTCCCCCTTTACTTTTTAGTTCTGTAGCTTTGATCCCTTCCCTTTTGTATATAGCTACTCCACCTCTTCTTTTACCTTCCCTGTCCCTTCTGTAGATTATGTACCCTGGTATGTTGACATCCCAGTCATGGTTCTCTGTGTACCATGTTTCCGTGACTGCCACAATATCCAGTTGTTCATCTTCCATCAAGGCTACTAGCTCAGGAAGCTTGTTTCCCAGACTACGGGCATTGGTACTCATTGCCCTCCATTTAATGTTGGCTTTATCCTTTTTTCCCCCATCCCTGCTCTTATTGTCCTTGTCTATTTTTCCATTTACCCCTGTTCTGCCCTGTGTTGAGCTCTGTACCTCAGTGTTTACTTTACTACCTGCCATGTTTTGTGGGGGAGGCTTGAAATTTCCTGCCTTTATCAGCGCCTCCCCTTGGCTAGTTTAAAAGCTTGCCAAGGAAGCATTTAAACCTATCACCTAGGAGCTTGGTTCCTTCGTGGACAGATGCAGACCATCATGCCAGTATAGACCTTTATCTCTCCAGGTGGCCTCCCAGTCCCCAATGAAGCCAAAGCCCTGTGCTCTGCACCAGTTTTGCAACCATTCATTAAACTGCATGGTATGCAGTACCCTAGCCTCACTCCTGCCATGGACTGGTAGCACCTCTGAGAAGGTTACCGTGCTTGCTACCCATCTGAGGCCCCTCCCCAACGCCACAAATTCATTCTGCACTGCACTGATCCCATGCCTAGCTAGGTCATTTGTCCCAAGGTGGACTATGATATCTAGTTCCCTCTCCTGTGATGCTGCTTCTGCAATCCTGAGGATTTGCTTCCTGTCCCTCCAAGCCATAGCACCAGGTAGGCAACTTACTTCCTTCTCCTCTCCCTTTTCCAGTTTTACCCCCCTAACAATAGAGTCCCCTATCAGAAGCTGTTTCCTTCCCCTGTGGTGTCCCTTGCCACCCTTTTGTGGGTCTCCTTTGTGGATGTCCTCAGCATTCTTCTGGGTCTTCACTGAGGGTGCCATCGTAGAGGAACCTTGCTCTGCCAGAATGGCATATGATTTGTGTAGAGGTACAACTAGGGGGCCTCGCCTCTGGTCCACCACCCGCACGCTCCCAGAACCCACTGTGGTCCAACTGCTCTTCATACTTGGCAACCTCTGAGGCAGTGGTTGTGGCAGTGGTGCTCTTTGGAAGGGGGAGGCCTCCTTAGTCCTTGCTAGTTCAGCCTGGAGGTGGGCAACCTCCTCCCTCAGAGCTGACAGTTGCCTGCAAATAGGACAGCAATGCAGTTTCCAGAATGTCACCCGGAAAACTGCTGCCCCACAGCCAGTGATTGCACCACTCCCCACATGTCCCCCCTTATAATGTACAATATGTAATATATATATATATATTTTTTTTTAATTATTTGTGGTGTGTACCTGCCTTTTTTGCACTGTGCTGGGTTATTAAGGATATGACAGTTCTGCCCCAAGACCTGTTGAGGAAGTGATGTCAGAACTGTGGCTATAAGGGAAATGCCACGCCTGGGGGGCGCGGGGTGTGGGGTAGGGTGGGTGGATAGTCCACAGCCACTGGTGACTGTTAGAAACAATCAAATACACAACTGCTTCACCACCCTGGTGAGTATTGCCCTTTATAGTAATTCAACTAATACCACAATTTACTAGACCACGGCTCCTGCACAAACCACTCTACTGAGTCCAGGGATAAAAATTAAGTCACTCCTCAGCCAGCAGGACACTTTTAAAATGTTGCAAAAATATCCTTCTAAATCCTAGGTCTCAACCCCAACAATCAAGCAAATTCAGTTGTATCTCACTCCCTCTGGTTATAAAATTACTACACTTTTAGTGGAATCCTGCAATTCTCTGCTTAATGCCATTAAGGAAAAAAAATGAAACTTTTTGTAGAAAGCGTAGCTCCGTTCTTAACAAGTATTATGCCTTACTAGGTTTCCAGGTCCTAAATGGAGTTATAGTTTGTTCTTTGCAGTGTAGCAAGGTTCTTAGCTTCCAACAGACAAATCAAAGTTAGTCTGGCTGGCTTCTAACTGTGAAGGATGCCTAAGACAGCACAGTGATGAAACCCCACCCAGAGCCAATTGATTGATTAGTGACACCTGTGATGTAAGCAGGCCTTTCAATGTAGGCAGTCTGCTATGTCTGATTCCAATACACAAAATCTTTCAGTGAAACCAGGGATAAAAACTTAACTTATCAGCCAGCAGGACACTTTTAAAATGTTGCAAAAATATCCTTCCAAATCCTAGGTCTCAACCCCAACAATCAAACAAATTCAGTTGTATCTCACTCCCTCTGGTTATAAAATTACTACACTTTTAATGGAATCCTGCAATTCTCTGCTTAATGCCAATAAGGAGAAAAAATGAAAGTTTTTGTAGAAAGTATAGCTCCCTTTCTTAACAAGTATTATGCCTTACCAGGTTTCCAGGTCCTAAATGGAGTTATAGTTTGTTCTTTGCAGTGTAGTAAGGTTCTCAGCTTCCAACAGACAAATCAAAGTTAGTCCTCCCACATGGTTACCCAGCATGATCTCTGTTGGGCTCCGGATGGACTCATGTACTTAGGCATCAATATCACTCCTAATTTGCATAAACTCTGGGAAATGAATATGAAGCCACTTTTGCCGTCCATTCGTATGGAGCTGGATAGATGGAGGCCTCTCCGACTAACGCTTGTAGGTAAAATTTCGGCAATTAAAATGGTCACAGCCCCTAAAATTATGTACCTCCTTTTGCACATTCCTTTGAAAATCCCCCCAGTGCTGGTTTACTAAGCTGGACTCCCTGCTGGGTTCCTTCATACGGGAGGGCAAGAAGTCTAGGTACAGCAGAAATAAGCTGAGAGCGCACTGGACACATGGAGGCTGGGGCCTTCCATGGCTCAAGAGGTATAAATGGGCTTTTCAGATGACTCAGACACTAAAATGGTTCACATGCCCAGAACAAAACTCCCCTCAGTGGCTAGGTATGGAGAGAGAGAGAGAGAGAGAGAGAGAGAGAGAGTCTGTGAGCGGGCACATTTATCTCTATTGTTGTTTAATCGCCCCCCCCAGGGCATTCACTCACTCTACGATAGGCCCCCCTCTGGAGTACTGGGCCAAGGTGCATAAGAAGTTGGGTACCTTCCCTTGTCCCCCAAGACTCACTCCACTATGGGGCAATAGTGAGATCACTATCAGTAAACAATCAATTTCCTGGCCCTCGTGGGAACTAGGTGGGCTCTCAAAGCTACGGGATATGTATATCCCTGGCACAGATACCCTCGATTCATTCAAAGGGCTGAGGAGAACATATGGAATCATGTCCAGAGATTTCTGGTGCTTCCTCCAAATAAGGAGCGCGGTCTCTGAATACATTCGCAAGCAACACCACAGGCAGCGAGTCTCTCAGGCAGAATCTTGGCTAGCCCTAGAAAGAGGCCAGTCTACCCTGATGATTACTCACAATACCCAAGACTTGACACAGGCTGGATGAAAATCGAGGCAGCAGGTGTTTAATCTGGAGTGTCAGGAGAAGCAAGGCCCACACAAATCGCCAAGACGTCGTTCCTGTTCAAGCTTGGAGCAGGGGGCTCAGCCCAAGGCAGTTCTCTCGTCAGTGGCTTTCACTGTGCAGCAGGTAGTCTGGCTTGGCCAGTGTGGCAAGGCCCAGGCCAAATGGAGACAAATTCAGATACAGTCCATTTTGGGCTGGACACAGCTTCTAGCAAGCAGAACACAGTTCACACAGTGAGGAACCAAATCACAACCCACTTTCAATACACAGCACATTTACATGTAAGGAAATTTTAATGTACCAGGCAAACCGCTCTCCGGTCACGATCGCAAAGTCTCTGCACAAACCGGGGATTCAAAAGTAGCTGGAAATCCTGACAGGCTGATCGCATTCAGCAAAATCTTCGGTCTTCTTCAGGTATAAGCCTGGTAAAAAAATCAGTGGCTTACTTCGTTCTCAGAAACTTGGATTTAGTCCAGAATAATTTGCTTCTCTCCTTCTCAGGGGCAGCAGGCAGACATGCAGGCCACAGCTCAGGCCTTTCCACAGTTCTCCTGTGCAGAACTACTCAGATGTCTGCTTGACTGTCTCAAGCTCTTGCTCATTCAGCTCCCAACTGAGATCTGACTCAAACTGCAGCAAGCCTGGAAATTTCCCCAAGATCCAAAAGGTTTGGTTGCCTGATTCATCTGTCAGTCACAACAGGAGCTCCCCCTTCAGGTGCAAAAAAGGCGCCAAAAGCCCAAAACTACCATTCCTACAGATTCTGACTCCAGACAGCTCCTGTAGCAGGGTCCATTTTAGGTCCCACCAGTACTGATTAGTCCAATTCAGCAGTCCAGTACCAAGATAGTGGAGATAAACAAAACAGTTCTTGCTGCAAAGAAGGCTGGTTAGACAAACTACATTATCATTATCACTCTAAATGATTTTCTGCAAATAGTTACGTCTTTCAACATAGCTCCCTCTCAGATTACTTATGACTGCAATCCAGGCAGCTCTTAAAGAGACAGTACACCGAGGCTATACAGGCACTCTCTGGCAATCACATTTAAACTGCTAAAATGCAGGACACTAGCTTGGCAGTGAGCATTTAGGCAAGCTCAAGGAAGACTTTTTGGGAACCCCCATTTGTAGGGGGGTTACACCATTCCCTGCCTGGAGAAAACTTGGCGTCTGCGTCAAGTCTGTACCATCATGCATCAGTTAACATAAACTTATTACTTTTCTATACATATTCACTACATTTCCTAATACTTTGTCCATTCTGAGAATACATCATGCATATGTCACACAAGTCAGTTGAACATTACTATACTAAATCAGGTAATAACTTCTTGTACCTTGAACAATGCAAGAGGAGGGCCCTTCCCTATCAACTAACTTGGGGCTGGATGGGGCAGGGGCACCATGGTGAGAGGGCAGAACAAGTAACCTGGAAAGGGCCGTCAAGCTCAAGTATGGGCAGTGAGCTTGGTGAAACATAAACACCTTTGTGAACCACATGGAGAGGCAATTCCACAGGCCTTCCCAGAGAATCATAGCTGAAACGCAATACTGGCTTGACAGCTCGGCCATTCTTTCTGGGGGGAACAACCACAGTCTCTGTACTTTCAGCAGCAGTCTTGGGGCTTTCATCACTTGTGAGGGGTACCTCTGCCTGGATGGGAACGTCCAAACTTGGGGCACTGTCGGCTCCTTGCTCTGCAGGCTCTGTTTCTATAACACTTGACTCATTTTGTGAAGGCTCAGGCACAATCAAACTTTGAGGCACTGATGGGGGGTTGTCAGCACTCTCATAGTGTTCTCCCAAGTTCTGGTATGTCACCAGAAAGACTCAAACCATCAGCCCCTCCCTCAGGCAAATCGTACAGTTCCACAATGCACAGAGATTCAGCATCTTCAGACATGATACTTTGCACTCTACTTTCAGGGAGCATTGGCTCCAAGGACAAAGCGAAGGGGGGGGTGAGGCAGTCCAGAAGGCCCAGCTTCATCCCCACAATTGATCAGGGGGTTACCTTGAAACAGCTGACTCTGTTCATAAGAGGGGTAATAGGCATAGTCGTACTCACTTTCGTCAGAAGTGGACTGACAGTCACTATCATTCTGGGCCTGCTGCAGAGGAAACCTTAAATCTGTGACCACTGGGTTAGGTTGACTCTGTCTCTTTCTTGAAGCAGCACAAGTCACCGGCCCAGGGGGTTGAGCCTCAATCATGACTTGGCCGATAGGTAGCAAGGGGTTATGGTGCATGGTCTTGACAGCTTTGGAGTTGTTCTCTGGGCACACCTTGTACACAGGTAAATCATCCAACTTTCCAACTACTACATGGGGAAGATGGTGCTACCGATCAGCAATTTTGTGTTTACCACGCAGTCCCGAGAATTGCGTAGCAACACACTGTCTCCAGCTCTTGAGCCTTTACTTTTTTATCATGCCTCTCTTTGTTGGCTAGATTTCTCTTGGCTGCCATGGTCTGGGCCAGTTGATAGGCATGGTTCAACTGAGCTTTCAGTTTTTGTACATATTGCAAGTAGTTTTTGGCTCGGACCCCATCTGGAGAGACCCCAAAACAGACATCAGCTGGCAGCCGGGCCACTCTTCCGAACATGAGGCAGTAGGGGGAGAACCCAGTAGCATCATTTTTTGTGCAGTTGTATGCATGTACCAAGGTGCTAATCTGCTGGCTTCATTTATGCTTGTCTTTTGGGTGGAGGGTGCCCAGCATGTCTAGAAGGGTGCGGATAAAATGTTCTGGTTGAGGGTCTTCCTGCGGGTGATAGGGGGGTGGTTCTTGACTTTCGCACCTCCATAGAGAGAGCATTTCTTTGATTAGTTAACTCTCAAAGTCTCTACCCTGGTCAGAGTGGATCCGTTGGGGGGCACCGTAGTGGACGAAGAAATTTTCCACTAGCACCTTGGCCACGGTAGATGCCTTTTGATGTTTGGTGGGAAAAGCTTGTTCATACCGTGTGAAATGATCCATAACCACTAACACATTGCTAGTGTTCCGCTGATCAGGTTCTAAACACAAGAAGTCTATGCAGACTAGTTCCATGGACGTGCTGGTAGTAATATTAAAATAAGGGGGGCAGCCCTATGAGGCAGGGCTTTTCTTTGCAGGCAGAGGCTACAAATCTTTACATGGTGCTCAACATCAGCCCCCATTTTGGGCTAGTAGAAGCGAGATTGTACCAGGTCAAGGGTTCTGTCAATACCGGGGTGCCCCATGTGATTGTGGAGGGACCACAGTACCAAATCTTTAAAGGCCGTGGCAGGACCAATTATTGCTTGTCTACTTTGCCACTATGATCTACTGTCTTTCTATACAACAACTGATTGAACAACTTCAATCTGGGGCCTTCTTTAAACAATAAAGCAGTTCGCAAGTCAGTGGAACGTAACTTAGACACATCTTTCCCTGCACGCTGGGCATCAAGTTCTAGCTGAATCATAGGATCTTGGGATTGAGCCCACTGAATGCTGTCATTGTCAAATTGAGGTAGTGCACTAATGTCTAGAGCAGAGAAGAGGCAATAAGCAGCTGGTATGCAGGTGTCAGAAGGGCCCGAGCAATCTACTAAACAGTCCACTGTGTCCGCAGACATCTGTTCATCTCTGTCAAACTTTTGGCACAATGCTCGAATGTCAGGTTCAGACAGCCTGACCCAATCACTCTTGGAAGTAGGCCTTTGTGATAGGGCGTCAGAATCAATATGGTTCAGGCCCGGTCTGTATTCGACAGCATAATCATAGGTTGATAAAGCAGAAAGCCACCGGTGCCCAGTGGCGTCTAACTTAGCTGAAGTCTTTACATAGGTCAACGGGTTATTGTCAGTCTTCGCCAATATCTTTGCCCTATAGAGGTATTCATGAACCTGGTCAATGATGGCCCATTTTAGCGCAAGGAACTCCCACTTATGCACAGGGTAGTTTCGTTCAGACGGGATCAAGCTCCTACTGGCCAATGGAAAATCATGTACACAAATGCTCACAGCCTGGGAAATAAGATCCCAGACCTGCAGGCAATAATGTCAGAGGCTAAACTGGACATAGTAGCAATTAGTGAGATGTGGTTTACCAGTAACCGCACTTGGGAGACTTCAGTACCTGGCTATGTATTGTTCAGAAGAGACCGAGGTGCAAAAAAGGGGGGAGGAGTGGCCCTGTATGTCAATGAAAATATCAAAGCTACAGAAATTCAAAATACACATAAGGAGCCAGAAGAACTGTGGGTCACCCTGGAAACAGGAAATGGGACAGCCATAAGAACTGGGGTTGTCTACAGGCCCCCAGACCAGGGGAGGACATAGACACATTACTGTTAGAAGATATACAAAACATGACGGCTAAAGGGGAGGTTCTGATAATGGGAGACTTCAACATGCCAGATACAGATTGGTCAATACCAGCAGGAACATCTACAGAACTAGACACATAGTGGATTCCCTGCAGGAGGGCCTCAAACAACTGGTACAGCAACCCACAAGAGACAGGGCTATCCTAGATCTAGTACTGACTAACAAGGAAGGGATCACAGATCTCAGGTAGAAGGTCACCTGGGGCCAGTGACCATCACATGGTATGGTTCAATTGGCTACTACATCTAAATCATCCCATTCAAGGCAAAAATATGGGACTTCAGAGGAGCTGACTTTGATAAGATGGCCAACAGAGTTAAGCTAGCCTGGCGAAAAGAACACAGGTGAGGGGTACAGGCAAAGTGGGCAAGCATTAGGATGCAATACTTGAAGCAACATCCCATTGTGTTAGACAGAAAAGGAAGTGCAAAGAAGAAGGAAACCACTTTGGTTCTCAAATACAGTAGCAGAAAAGGTCAGAACCAAAAGGCTGGCCTTCAGGAAATATAAGGAACACAGTGGGATGAAGATAGGAGGCATACCAAACTGCCCTAAGGGAAGCAGGGATGGCAGTAAGGCAGGCAAAGTCCCAAACTGAGGAAACACTAGCACGAACAGTAAAGAAGGAGACAAGACTTTCTATAGATACATTAGTGAAAGGAGAAAGTCCAGAGGGGGATTACTAAGCTTAATGGAGAAAAGGGAGCATGTGAGGAGGAGGACCCTGTAAAGGCATCTATCCTAAATAGATACTTTGCTCAGTATTTACTGAAGAGAAGGTAGGGCAGGGCCCACAGCTCAGCATCATGGACACAGGGGGGAGGGAGGTGAGCACTACTCCCTTCACAAAAGAAAGCGTCCTATAAGAGCTTGCTAAGCTCATGGTGGATAAGGCAATGGGACCTGATGGTATACATCCCAGGATACTTAAGGAGCTAAAGGTGGAACTAGCAGTGCCATTAGCAGAACTGTTTAGTGAGTCTCTGAGCACAGGAGAGGTCCCAGAAGACTGGAGAAGGGCTCATGTGATTCCGCTCCACAAGAGTGGTAGCAGGGAGGAGGTGGGAAACTACAGACCAGTGAGTCTTACCTCAGTAGTGGGCAAGATTATGGAGGCACTCCTTAAGGAAAGGATAGTGCAACACCTGGAATCCATAGGGCACAGGATCCAAGACAGCATGGGTTTACAAAGGAAGGTCCTGTCAAACTAATCTCATAGATTTCTTTGACTGGGTAACCAGAGTGGTGGACCAAGGGGAGCAGTTGATGTCGCCTACCTTGACTTCAGCAAAGCTTTTGACACTGTTCCGCACAGAAGATTGATAAATAAGCTGGGTAGGTTCGGGGTGGGTCAAAAGTTGGTCAACTGGGTGGCAAGCTGGTTGATGGGCAGAAAACAGAGAGTGGTGGTAAATGATATACAGTCAGAAGAGATGCAAGTCACAAGTGGGGTACCTCAGGGATCAGTCCTGGGGCCAGTCCTCTTCAACATCTTCATTAGTGACCTTGCAGATGGACTAGAGGGTAAGGCTTGTCTGTTTGCAGATGACACCAAGATCTGCAACAGAGTAGATGATCCAGATGGGGTGGGCAGAATAAGAAGAGATCTGGATAAACTAGCAAAATGGTCAGAAGAGTGGCAACTGGGATTTAATGCAAAGAAGTGCAAAATCATGCACATAGGGAAGAGAAACCCTGAAGCCACCTATAGGCTGGGAGGGGAGTTGCTAGCAGTCACAAGGAAGAAAGAGACTTGGGCATCATCATCACTGATGACCTGAAATCATCAAACAGACCTCTAAAGCAGTAGGTAAGGCTAGGGGGTGTTAGGTGTATTAGTAGGGGTATCACAAGTCGTAAGAGGGAGGTAATAATCCTCTTTACAAGACACTGGTTAGGCCCCATCTGAGTACGCGTGCAGTATTGGAGGCCACACCTTCACAAGGACATTAACCAAATTGAGGCAGTCCAGAGAAGAGCAACCAAAATGGTGCAGGGACTGCATCAGAAGACATATGAGGACAGATTAACAGAGCTCAATATGTATGCCCTTGAGCAAAGGAGGAGAGAGGTGATATGATCGAGGCATTCAAACACCTTAGGGCATAAACAAGGTGAAAGAGTCTAACATGTTTAAATATAAGAAAATAGCAGGACAAGAGTACACAGCATGAGATTAGGGGGACCGATTAAGGGGAATGTGAGGAAATTCTTTTTCACAAAAGATTGGTGGATGCATGGAATGGCTTACCACAAGTGGTGGCTATGAATACAGTGCAGGGCTTCAAACAGGCATGGGATAGGCATAAGGGAGCAATACAAATGACTATGAATAGATAGGCCACTGACAGAGCAAAGGCCGATGGCACATTTATAAGGTAGAAAAACAAATGGGCAGACTGGATGGACCTTGCGGTCCTTATCTGCCATCAACTTCTATGTTTCTGTTTCTATGTAAATCCCTTGGGGCATCCGAACAAACTCATAGAAACCTAGGGGGCAAATGAAGGCAGTCTTCTCCCGGTCATCTGGAGCCATCGGGATCTGGTAGTATCCACTGTGAAGATCCAACACAGAGAAGCACTGGCTGCCATTTAGACAATCCAATGCATCCTGTATGCGTGGCATGGTATACTGGTCCGGAATGGTCCGGCGATTCAAAGTGCGATAGTCTACACACATCCGAACTGCCCCGTTCTTTTTCCTTACTACTACAATGGGGGAGGCATAGGGGCTCCTGGACTCTTGTATTATACCAGCGGCCAACATCTCTTGTAAGTGCCGCCTTACATCATCTATGTCAGCGGGGGCCAGGCGCCGGGATCTCTCTCGGAAGGGCCTTTCGTCATGCACCCGAATGTGATGCTCAGCCCCTTGCACATATCCCACATCCCACTCTCTCAGGGAGAAAACCTGGTCTTTCTTGGCAAGCCTCTCACTGACCCTTCATTTCCATTCAGCTGGCAGCGGGGAGTCACCAAAGTCAAACAACTCAGGAGTAACTCTATCATCTGTCCTTGAACCCTTTCTGTTTGGTAGTACTGCAGTATCTGTACAATGTACACTGGCCAGGGTGCACCCTCTTCTTATTTGAATCTCTCTGTCGGACATATTATGCACTTGAACTATCACCCTCTTAACATAAGCATGAGCTCTAGCCGGCAAGATGCTGGGTTTGACCAGTAGTCCCTCAGGTAATCTTCCCTCCACAGGTGCGTCCAACATCAACAACTTGTTCTTAACATCTGTTTTTAATCGTACTTCTCCACGCAGGACACATTGGGCATTTGGGGCAAGTATCACTGGGGCCGGATCCTTTTTCCATACCACCCCCACCGGGCTTTCAGGTTCCTCTGGACTACCCTTTGTCTGAGTGGCCCTCGCGTTCTGAATCATAGCAGGTAGGCTCAAAGCTCGCCCGGTCTGGAATGCTTGTTTCTCTGAGCACAACTGGGCCAATCGCCCGAACATATGCGCATTCGTCCCAATCAACAAAGGCACCCCATCATACAATCCAGTGGGTGGGCAAACTAAAACTAGGGTTTCCACCTGCTCATCTATTCCATCCACAGCTGCAGAGAAAGATAACCAGACTCGGATGTATCCCAGATACGGATATGCCTTGTCGCTCAACCCCCATACATGTAAACCAGTCAGAGGTTGCAGGGGCACCTCAGGTAAGTGTGCCTGGTACCAGTCCTGAAACATAATGGTTACCTGAGAGCCACTGTCTAATACAGCTCGAGTGGGAATTCCATTTACCTGCACCCGGGTCTCCATGGATGGCCCGACCACATCAGACCAGTTGGGGGCCACAGCATTGACAGCTGGCTGGGCATGGGCCTGAGTCACAAAACTTTTCTTGGAGGCCCAAGACTGGGCCTGGCGGTGTCGGGCAATCAGTCTGTTGTTGATTTTCCTCAAATTCTCCGGCCTCTGGCACTCGGGTTGGAAATGCCCATCTTCCCCACAATGATAACAGAACTTGGCATCCCAGGGGCCACTATCTTTCGGGGGGTTCTGAGAGGGGTAAGAAGGCTCTCTTTGGCAGGGGTTCAAGTTTCTGCAGGACTCGGGGGGCCCCGGGCCTAGTAGGGTACATAGTAGACTGCTTCAAGTCCCTCACCAGTTCTCGCAAATTCCTGATCTCAGCCCTTAACTCACTCTCCATGTGGGGGTCGGAGGAAACAACTCACATTCCCACAGTACCTGGAAACTCTGGGGATCCCTCGGACCCTTCAAACAAGCCAGTCTCCTCAGGGGTGTTAGACTCAGGGGTCCCACTAGGGTTTACTGCCCCCACACAGGGTTCCCACCCCTCTTCATCAGTCTCCACCTCCCTAATTTCCCTCATTAATTGACAATATTCAGGCGGGGTGGCCCGCCGATCATGTAACTTAAGCTTCAGCAGTATTACACTAGAAAATCTGGCAGATTTTAAACATGTTCTAACTGAACCTGATTCAGGGCTGCAGCAGTGATTCCCCTTTCCTATAGGCCTTCTGCAAGGCCCGCTCCCTCTAGTGACAAAAGCGGACAGTTTTTCATTTCTCCACTGCTTAGCAGACCTGAATTTCCATAATAAGTCTTCACCAGTCTCTGTACTCCCGAAAACCCCTTCTAAAGCAGAGAGATACTCTGCAGCGGAGGCTTCCGGACTGGTGGCCTGGAAGAATCTAATGGCTTCTAAAGCAGGACCCATAAGCTCTCCATCAGCCGCTTCCTTTTCTCCCCCTCAGAGCATTGCCATTCCTGAACTAAAGGGGTGGCATAGTCCATCCAAGCCTCCAGGTCATCCTCCCCTGGAGGTACCGGCACCATACCAGAGAAAAGTTTTAACTTGCGGTAAGAATCAAGCTGTATGGATGGGACCACTAGGGGCAGGGAAGCCAGCACAGAACTCTTGGGTGGGCAAGGGGAGGTGCCAGGGGAGCCCTGAGGGGTAGCGTCAGCTGGATAAATCTAAAGCTTGTAACAGCTCCTGGGTAGTCCTCCCCTCCACGGCCAACAATTTAAGCAGTTTGTCTTTAAAACTGTTCATTTGCGGAGACCCCCCAGGCATGACTGACCCACTTCGAATATGGATTAGCCTCCATCCCTGTGAAGCACCCTCCGGATAAATCACCGGAGGTACCTTCTCAGGGTCAATAGCCACACTGCAAAAAAAGTAACACCTGCAGCGTCTGGTCAAGCAAACCAGCCATACGCCCTTTTACTTCCACTTTATCCAAACATTTCACTCGCTCTGTAGCAGAAATAATGTCAGCAGTTGGAGTTCCCAAAGGCACATCTAACAATAACACAATCTTCTGAGAGTCTAGCTCTTAGGCTTCACCCCAACCCATCAGTCTGTGTACCATGGTCTTGACGGGTCCCAGTTTAATCTTTCCCAACATATCCCCTTCCATTTTTTCCATTTCTTAGGTGCTTCTCCACTTGGCCACTAGGGGACAGAAATCCCAGCGGTGCCTCCACTTTGTAACCCCCAGGGGGCACTACCCTTAAGGCTACTACCCCTGCCTGCCCCTACAGAGACAGGGTAAGGGGCCCAGATCCGTTGGCGGGTGCCTCCACCCAGAGGTCGGGGTCAATATGGCCGAGATTGCCTCGGTTACAGCCCTCTGGGTTACTGCAACCCCCCGTTCGTACCACTAGTGGCTTACACGGGGTACAAATAACACTTTTCACCAATACACTCGCCCCCTGGTTAACATCTCTCTACTCCCTCCGGAGACCCCATGTAAAATAAGGCACGGTTATATTGCAGTTACCAGGTAGCAGTCCACCAGTAATGTACACAATAGCCAGGGTGTAGTTGCACAAAAACAATCTGATTTATTCAGGGGGGAACTAACAAGGACAGGGGGAATCAAGTTGATTAGCTTATCACTATACTTATCTACCTAGGGCTCTGTGCACAGGCCTAAACCTAGTCTTTACCGTCCCTGGGTACCCAAGCCCTAACGGCTAGTTCACACGTGGCAGCTGGTTGGGGCCCTTGACACAGATAACAGTTACGATCCTGAGAAATCAGAATAGGCAGGGGTTTAATTTTCGCAGTTGGAGATGGATTCACACCATTGAAAAACACTGTTGCACACTTGGCAGGGAGCCACCCTGATTCAGTACTCACTGCTCCAATAGATAACGATTTTGTCACCCTGACAAGACCGAGACTGCATTTCTCCAGCCTCCTCACACACTTATATGGTAAATAACAGAGGGGTACCATACCAGGTAGCTGCTTTCCGACTTTTACCAACTTTGCAGAAACTCGGGCAGAAACTGCAGCGTCAACATCACGGATGGACTGAGCGCACTTCAGCAATCCTCTCCAGTCCTCTCAGGTCGAGCCTGGTAGGTAGCTGGGCTGCCACCAGCCTCCTCCGACCGCCCGCTGATGGATTTAGTCCGATTTGGATTCACTGAACAAACGGCCGCCTCCGGCCTTCATGCGCTTCCCTCACGAACACTCTCCAGCGCAGAAGCACAGAGCTCCTCACTCCTCACCAGCCACAACGCATCTGTCTTTGGCAGCATTGAGTACTCTCCCCCACATGGGCGCTACCTGTTTTTTATTGGCTGGCTGAACATGCCAGTCACTTCTTCCGACTTTCAGTGGTGCGAAAAAGCGCCATTGCCCATAATACCTTTCCAAAATACAAGCAGTCCCTCTATTGGTCAGTCGACTCGGTAGGGTCCCAAGGCACTGATTGGTCCAGTTCAGTAGTTCAGGACCAAAATGGAGAGGACAACTGACACAGTCTTTGGTGCAAAGAAAGGCAGGTTAGAACAATCACCTTATCATTATTATTTTACATCATTCCCACAAACAATCACATCCTCCAACAGAACTCCCTCTGCACCACTAGCGATAGCAAACGGGAGTTAATTTTTCAGTGTCCCGGGCAGGACTTGGGCATACAAACACACAGTCCCCCTCCGTTTTAGTTACTTACGGCTGCAACAGGCAGCCCTTAAAGGGATGGCTTACGGAGGCTTTTAGAAGCGCTCAACTGTTCCCCATTTAAGCGGCTTCGATGCCGATTACTAGCTCGGCAGGGAGCATAAAACAAGCTCCGAGAAAGCATTCACGAACCCCCATTCACAAGGGGGTTACACCTATATATATCCCTTATATTCTGTATTTGAAAGGCTTGCCTGGTTTTATCAGTCATATCTGGCCTAAACTAAAAACGTCCAGCTGTGTTTTCCTTGTTTAAAAGCCTGACCTGGATTCCTCACTTGCAGCCAGGATGGAACAAATCATGTTGAGAATTTTATTTATTTATTTAGCTTGTTTTTTTACCAGGTGAGTGCACTAGACAAAAATGCCTATTTTCGAGCACGACTCGGGAGAGTTATAATAGCAGGTCACAACAAATGCAACATGATATGTGAAACAGCGGATAAAGAACAGTAAGTGCAAAGTTTCAAACAGCAGCCAAAGAACAAGAATTTGTCAATGCCAAATGTTTGCTGTGTAGTTGTTGGGCATTGATAGTAGACACTGTGACCCTCACAGCCTCCCACACATGCTCTGCCACCGACAGAAGCCTGTACAGATGCCGTAGTCCCACAGAGACAGGATAGGATTTTGAGTTTGAAAAACAAAGCAGCCAGCAAGATTGCAGTATTATATTGCGGCTTTTTGGGATGTTCATGAAAACAGGATTTCCTTGGTGTTAACCGGCTCTGCAGGTGATTTCCTCATCCTCTACTTGTGACATCACAACTGGATGCTGACGACTGTGATGTAATTATGGTGTCACATGTAGACAGCAACAAAACCAAGTGAAAACTAAGGGTCAAGGATCCTGTTTTCATGCAAATATGAGTGCTCCCATATTGATTTGGCATTTTCCTTATAAGTACAGAGCAATTTTTTCTGGGTTTTCCTGTACATTACATTATTTTCTATGGAAGCCGAATTGCCCTGTTTTTGTGAGTAACCAGTGAAAGTCTGTGGGACCAATTTCCCTGTCAGTGGCCACAAATCCCTGTAGAATACAGAAATTCCTGTAGATCTGGGAACCCTGAAACATCAGCAGTGGTATAAGAATAAAGGGAAGGCAAATACAGGAAATATCCCATTTATCTTGAGTTATGTCTACATATTGTCTTTCAAAGTTCTCCTTGTGATGACTGTGATTATTTAAAGTCTTTCTTAACTTTGACCACCTTTATTGTTTGAGGATAAAGGATTAAATTCTTTTGATTCTTTAGGTTTCCTTTCTGTGGTGGCAGACTGGTGTTGGTAGTATTAGCTGGTTGTAGAAACACCTGGGTTTTCTCTGAGAATGACTTGTAAACAAGACTGGCATGGTGTAAATGCTAACTCTAAACATAACATTTAGGCCCTCTACACATCAGGCTAATTAAAACGTTTTAAGGTGCTTAAAATGTTTTAACTAGCGCAAACACGGTGCCCGTCCACATTTAAGCACGGTTTCAAAGCGTGTTAAGAAACCATGCTTAAACCCTGCTGCGAGCTAGTTTCAAGTCC
Source organism: Neoceratodus forsteri (assembly GCA_016271365.2). Taxonomy (NCBI): domain Eukaryota; kingdom Metazoa; phylum Chordata; order Ceratodontiformes; family Ceratodontidae; genus Neoceratodus; species Neoceratodus forsteri. The sequence goes on along the minus strand of CM028135.1, from coordinate 515,536,880 downwards.
GTTTTTAAAAACGGTTTGAAGGAGGAAAGCGTGTTACCTTGTGGTGTGGACGGGCATGTGATTTTCAGTCTATTACGGTGCCAACATAACCGTGCTACAATCGTGGAGGATTATCAGGTTTAAAAACGTTACTCGCTGCTGATGAAGACGGGAGTTTACCTTGTTACAATCGAGTTCAAACTCGGTGAACAATAATGTGGACGGGCTGCTGTGGTGAGTTTGAAAACATTTTGAAACCGTTATTTAAAATGGTACAAATCTTCAGTTGTAATGTGTACAGGGCCTTATTCAGAAAGGAGGCGAAAACAAAACAAAATGACACGTTCCATTCTTTTGTGGTTGAATGTTTCACTCACTGTTTGAGGTAATAAAAAAATTCTCGCTTCAAATTCTTGCACACTGCAGCAGCATTAAGTTGCAAAAGACAGTGAGCAGACACTCCCTAGCTGGCTACATATACATACCTCTCAACCTCTCAGCATTAAAATTCATAGCAGTGGCTTTCAAAACTCAGAGCAAATGGCCAGAATGTGTAGCACTTATTTATTTTAATGAACAGGTCTTCAAATAGTGGTCTCCATTTCCTGCATTTAGTGTTAAGGAATGTTTCATTCACGTTAGTTCAATGATGTAATAGTTTGTGAGTTTAAAAGTAGCTCTAATATTAAGAACATCAGTAAATCTTTGGGAAGCAATGGTAAATTTGAGTGTAGGAATCATAGCACTGTGTGAAATTCATAGTACTTGTGAGGTATGTACATATATGCATGTGAAAACAGGAAGACTTTAACTCATAAATAAAACTTCAAGAGTAAACCTTCTGTCACTCGGTGGTGCTCAGCATTTTGAGCAGAGGCGGCTAAACATCTACACACTTAGTTTTTACTTCTCAAGTCTCAGTGTTCAGTTTGAATTAGTGAGGCACGATACCACACCCCCACCCTCTCACCTTCCCCTACTCATGGTTCTCTGGCCTGTTTCAAGTGGCCATTCAAGTGCTTAGCCCCTGTTCTGCCTTCCTATGCCGCCTGGTCCAGGAAAGCTGCTGCCTGAGCCAGTGTGATGAAAGTGTGAGAGGCTTCCCCTGTTGTCAAATTGTTAGTCTGGACAGGTAGAGATCTATTAATTGCCACTGGTCATGGTGCAGTTGCCAATTTACCTCTTTGAATTCTTGGCATTATGATTGTAGACACCGGCTGTAGTCCAGGAATATTCTAGTTACTGAGTTGTCCACCTTTATTTGTTCCTTCCTGTGTGCTGCCTGGAGCACCAACTGCTGGTCAGGGTATCTGAGAAATGTTATTAGTAAGTCTCCTGATGCTTGAGTTGGATCAGGCTTCTGACCCTGGAGAGCAGCGGGCGTGCTGTTCTTACAGTTCGGTGCCCCCTTCCAGGCCTAGGATCTCCAGGAGTCACTTCTTTAGAAATTGGAATGGACCCCTTTTCTCGATCCCCTCCAGCAGCCCGATCACACGTACATTGTTCCACAGCTCACACATTTTGTGATAATTGGCCATGTCTTGGAGCTCCTCAATAGTTTTTTGGAATTCTGTCACTTTATAATGGCTCTGAAGAGTGTGTGTGTGTGTGTGTGTGCTGTGGGGAGAGGTTAGAGGGGGGTTTGAATATGAGGTGAGTTTGTCTCTGTGAGAGTTTATCCCTGAGTTTTTTGTAAGTTTTTCTGGCGGTTTTTGAATTTAGATTAAATCTTTAACAGTGCTGGCTTATCTGGGGACTGTGGCTGGAATTTAGATTAAATCTTTAACTGTTGCTGGCTAGTCTGGGGTCTGTGGCTGAATGAGGGAGGGGTTATTTTGCCCAGTAACAGAGCAGCCAATCAAGTTTGTTTGGATTTTAGTTTGAATCTCTATTTAAATGTTCATTGAGGCATTGTCTGTTCATTCTACTTGCTGTGGAGAGAGGTTAGCGGGGAGTTTGAATATGAGGTTTGTCTCTGTAAGAGTTTATCTCTGAGTTTTTTGTGTACGTTTTGCTGGTGGTTTTTGAATTTAGATTAAATCTTTAACAGTGCTGGCTTGTCTGGGGACTGTGGCTGGATGGATTAAAAGCCCCCCCCCCCCCGCCCTTCTTAAATAGTGAAAAGTTACTGCGGGTTGGGCTTGAAGGCTGTGAGGGAGGAGCTGCAAACTTTCTGTATGAGCTAACTCTTAAAGCTATAGGTAGTAAAAAGTTCAGACACTCAGGCTTTTACTAGTTGGATTTTAAGGTTTAAATGTTTTAAAGTTGCAAATTTGAACTGACAATTTTGGGTTAAGGTGGGGTAACCGGATATTTAAAGTTGAAAGTTTAAAGTTGAGACTGACAAGGTCATATATAAATGTGTTAACTAGAATTACTGAGCTAGCAAGCTAGGGACCAATGGGGTAAAGAAGGACTCGGAAGCAAAATAGTAGGGTCACATATGGTATCCGGCTATTGCTGTACAGACTATGTGATAAGAAATAGAGGTTACGTTTAAGTTAAGTGTGATTAATGGAGGGAAGGAAAATTGGGCATTATGGAGGGGGATCACACTGGGGGGGGGTGGAGGGGCACAAATAAGGGTGGCTAGAGACATCGTAATAGTGGATGGAATGGGGAGCACCATGGAGTGAGGGTGGCAGGCACAGGGAGGATAGTGGTGTACAATAGTTGTGGGGCTGCTGTTTGGTTGAATATACTATGGAAACTGGGGGGTTGTCCAATTTGTTACAGGCTGAGCAGACTGGAAAAAGAGGTACAGGGGCTCTGGAGGGGGCTGGAGGGGGGCTGAGGCAGGAGGGACCCCGGAGAGGAGTAGCTGGGAGAGCAGAGGAGCAACAGCAGGGCTAAATCTCAGGAGGATGTGGGGAGGGGGAAGGGGGTAAGGAGAACAGAGGGATAGGCAGTAAGTGGAGGGAAGGCTCATGGCAGGGGGAAGGACCAGATGGGCAGCAATGTGGGGGTAGCAAGTAACAGGTTTGCAGTGTTGGCATCAGAGGTGGTGGGGAGGTGTTGGAGATTGGGGGAGAAGGTAGTGACAGTCCAAGAGTCAGGCTGGGAAAAAGAAGGGGAAGGGAAGAGCAGGGTAGAGGCAGAGGGAGGCGGAAATGGGGGATGTGGGAGTTGCAAACAATGCAGATAGAGGTAATAAGGAGCAGGGCAGTGTTGACTCTGGAAATACGGACAGCAAAAACAGGAGGAGGTGGGTGTGGGACAAGAAGATGGGGGATACTAGTGCTGGGGGATTCTGTACTGAAGGGGGTCAGATGGGGTGGAAGGGGAGAAAGGCACAATTGTATCTGGGTCAAGGCTATTCTGGGGTTGACTGCGGGCAGGGCAGGCACTTCCCAAGCACACACAGAAGGGGAGGAAGAAATCCCACATAGTGATGCACGTGGGTACAAATGACTTGGTGGGGGAAACGGTAGAGGTGGTAAAGGGGAGGTTTGAGGATTTGGATAGGTAGTGTGAGGAGGTGGGGGGGGGGTCAGTGGTATACCCTGAGGTACTCCCAGTACCATGTGTGAGTAGAGTGAGAGAAAAAATGACAGAGGAGTTCAATGAGTGGCTGAGGTATTGGTACCATACCAGGGAGTATGGATTAGTGTCAGACTGGGGTAGGACCTGGGGCAGTAGTGACCTATATGCATGGGACAGGCTACATTTGAGCAGGGATGTGAACAGAGTACTAAAACGGAGAATAGATGGTATATATCAACAACGGTGGATTTAAGCGGGGGGTGATGAGGGGACCGCTGATAGGAAAAGCGTCCAGAAAGGGGAGCCTAGTGTGCTCACCCCTCTAGTTATGGGTAAAGGCAGTGGGGAAGCGGCACAGGGAGGGATAAAGGGGGAAAAGAATAGGGGTAGGGAAAGGAAGGAGACATGCTGGAGGATGGTCTCACTGAATGCAAGAAGCCTAAGGAATAGAACAGCGGAGTTACAGGCTCTCATGGCAGTGGAGGAGGTGGACATTCAAGCCATCATGGAAACGTGGGCCACCCAGTACCAGGACTGGGATATGTTGATCCTGGAGTTCAGGTTATTCAGAAAGGATAGGACTAAGGAGAATGAGGGGAGTGGCGATCTATGTAAGGGAGGGGACAAAGTGTGAAAGGGAGGAAGGGGGAGAGGGGAGGACAGAAGTACTAAGGATGCAGTTCAAAGATGCAAAGAATAGGACACTGAGGTTGGGGGATGGTGTACAGGCCACCAGCTCAGGGTAGTGACCTGGATAGGGAGTTAGCTGAACAAATTATGAAGGTCTGCAGGAAGGGGAGCACAGTAGTAGTGGGGGACTTCAACCTACCGGGGGCTGGAGTGGGGCACCATATCCACCACGAGTGCAAGGGAGTGGGTCCTGTTAGAAGCATTTCAAGACGGCATCCTGACATAGCTGATCCTAGGGCTACCTCTGTTAGAAAGGACTCTGGACCTTCTACTGGATAACGGGGAAGCTGTAAGGAATCAGGAAGTGGAGGCACCACTAGCTGGGAGTGACCACTCTTTGGTGTCATTCACGTTCAACATGGGGAAGGAAACAGGGAGCTTAGGTACAAGGGTGATTGAGTACAGGGGGGTGGACTTTAAGAAGGTGGGGGAAATGTAGGGCAGGCATCTGGCAGGTATGCAACCACACATGGATGCAGACCAGAAATGGGACATCATAAAGGAAGGGCTGGTGGAGGCTATGGAGTCTTGCACTAGGAAGAAAAGCAAGAAGGGAAGGGCAAAGGAACATAGTTGGCTGACACAGGAGGTTATGGAAGGGGTGAGGGCCAAGAGGCCAGCATTTCAAAAGTACAGGAAATCGGAGAGAGGTGAAGATAAGGATACGTACATGGGGAAGTATAGGGAGGTTACCGGACTGGTCAGGGTGGCCAAGGCTTCCAGGGAGCTGAGACTGGCACAGGGAATCAGAAGTGGAGAAAAATACTTCTTCCACTACATTGGAGAGAGAGAAGAAGGAGCAAGAATCAGCTGGTGAGGATTAAGAAGGATGGAGGTTGGGTGGAGAAAGGGGCAGAGCAGGCAGAGGCACTGAACGAATACTTCTGCTCTGTATTCACGCAGGAGAAGTGGGTGGCAGATACTCAAGGCAAGGGGGTGTGTGGGGAGGAGGAGATGACAGATGTAGGGATTACAAAGAGCAGGGTACTAGATGGGTTGAGGGTATTAAGGGTGGACAAATCACCTGGACCTGATGGCATTCACCCTAGGATACTAAGGGAGTTGGCAGAGGTCCTGGTGGGGCCACTGGCTGACCTGTTCAATACCTCCCTGGACACGGGATGTGTACCACAGGACTGGAGAATTACCCACGTGGTGCCCATTCACAAAAGTGGCCCAAAGGATGAACCAGGAAACTATTGGCCAGTGAGCCTCACATTGATCATGGGAAAGCTCATGGAGACCATTCTAAAATAGAGACTAGTGAGTTTCTTGCAGGAAAACTGTCTCCATGATGGTCAACAGCACGGATTTGTAGCGTGCAGATCCTGCCAGACAAACCTTGTAGAGTACTACGACTAGGTGACGTGGGAACTGGACAAGGGCCGTGCAGTGGATGTCCTGTATTTAGACTTCAGCAAGGCCTTTGATTCAGTGCCGCATGAGAGATTTGGGGGGAAACTTGAATATGTGGGAACGGGACCAAAAATGGTGAAATGGATCACAAACTGGCTAAAGGAAAGGCAGCAAAGGATGGTGGGCGATCTCTCGTCACCGAGAGCAGTGATGAGTGGGGTACCACAGGGATCGGTACTGGGACCAGTGCTGTTTGGGATTTTTATTGCAGATATCTCACACGGGATCCAGAGCAGGATCAGTCTGTTCTCCGATGATACCAAGATGGGAGCTGTGGTTGATGATGCGGAGGGGTGGATGGGGTTGCAGGAGGACCCGACTAAGCTACAGGAGTGGGTGGAAACATGGAAGTTGGTGTTCAATGCCAAGAAGTGCAAGATTCTGCACTTCAGAGCCAGGAACCAGGGGAGGGATTATCACGTGAATGGGGTACAGTTGGGGAGCTCCACAGAGGAGAAGGACCTAGGAGTGATCATTACGGGGAGCATGAACGACTCTGCTAAGTACAGGAAGGTGGCAGCAAAAGCCAGCAAAATGCTGGGGTTTATTGCAAGAGGGATCTCCTCCAGAAGGAGGGAGGTTATCCTGCCCCTGTATAGGTCATTAGTCAGGCCCCAGCTGGAGTACTGCATACAGTACTGATGCCCATTCCTGAGGAGGGACATCAGATTGTTGGAGGTGGTGCAGCGAAGAGTCACAAAGATGATCCAGGGATTAGAGAGCAAGCACTACGAGGACAGGCTGGGAGAGTTGAATATATATTTGCTAGAGGAGGGATAGGGTGAATATGATCGAGAACTTTAAGTATCTGAAGAGGATAAACAAGACCAGCACAGAAGGGATTTTACAGATGAGAAGGGGGAGGGACATGAGGGGGCATGGACTGAGATCGCAGGGGGGAAGATTCAGGAGGGAGATGAGACATTTTTTCACTTAAAGAGCGGTGGACAAATGGAATACCTTACCAGATGACATAGCGTCCTGTAAGACAGTGGGCAGTTTCAAGAGGGGTTGGGACAGGGGGAAGGCTAAGGGATACTGGGAAGAGGGGGGTGGGAGGGGCAGCTGCAAGGTGAGGTGCTAGCTGCACACTCGATAGACTGGGAGGCCTGTTTCTGCTGGCAGTTTCTTATGTTCATAGTTTTTCTTATTCTGCTACACGTGCCTCTAGTTCCTTCAGTTTCTTGCTGTGTCTACCGAGTCACCCAGTTGGTTCCCAGTTTTCTGATGGTGACTGTCTTGAGCAGTTCCATGAGTTCTATAGGTTTTCTTTCTGTGGTGGCAGCCTGGTGTTGGTACTATTAGCTGTTTGTGGAAACACCTGAACTTGCTGTGAGAATGACTTGTAAACAAGACTGGCATAGTATAAATACTAATTCTAAACATAATAAAATGTATTCAGAAAGGAGGCGAAAACAAAACAAAATAACACATTCCATTCTTTTGTGGTTGAATGTTTCACTCACTGTTTGAGGTAATAACAAAAATAATTCTTCAAATTCTTGCACACTGCAGCAGCATTAAGTTGTAAAAGGCAGTGGGCAGATACTCCCGAGCTGGCTACAAATACATACCTCTCAACCTCTCAAGCATTAAAATTCATAGCAATGGCTTTCAAAACACAAAGCAAATGGCCAGAATGTATAACGCTCATTTATTTTAATGAACAGGTCTTCAAATAGTGGACTCCATATATTTAGTGTTAAGGAATGAGCTTACTTCGAGGGGGTTCCTGCAGTAGGTCTTCACATGTAGGACTGTGCCCCCTGGCATCAGGACCGCACGGCAAACTTCAAACTAGCAATCACCAGCGGGGGATCGCCTCCATCATGACATGATGGGATGTCGGTGTGATTACATAAAGAGGCGGTCCCCATGCCCACCCTCCAGTTCTTTCCCGCCGTTAACCTGAATTTGTCGGACCTCGCGGTGAATAGCTTTAGTCGCCTGCCATTTTCTTTATGTGAAGATCTACTGCAGGAGCCTCTCCCGAAGATTTACTGTTACGGTAAGTTGTTACACAACTGTTATTTTCATTCATGTTAGTTCAATGATTTAATACTTTGTGTGCCCCAAAATAGTTGTAATATTATTAAGAACATCAGTAAATCTTTGTGAAGCAAGGGTAAATTTGAGTGTAGGAATCATAGCATTGTGTGAAATTCATAGTACTTGAGAGGTATGTACATATATGCATGTGAAAACAGGAAGACTTCTTTAACTCATAAATAAAACTTAAAGAGTAAACCTTTTGTCACTCGGTGGTGCTCAGCATTTTGAACAGAAGCCACCAGGAAGAAATTTTATTTTCAAGCCACTCCTTGCCGACTTACTACTTTTACCTTTCCTGACCCACGGGAGGATGATGTTGGATGGCAGTAATTATCGTGGGGTTTTACAAGAGCAAAAGGAAGCGCATGACATAAAAAGCATTAGACAAAGTGGAGCCCTGAGTTGTTTTTTTTTTCAACTGCACCTGGTAGGGAGAGGGCATCCGAGGTGAAGTCACCCCCCTCATGTAAATCAGAACAGGAGCTGCATGATGACAAGTCAGGTAGTCCTTTGATTACTGCTGCTCAAAGGAGAGTGCAAGAAGCTCAACTCTCAATCCCCGGCAGACAGAGACGTTGCACATGCAGGGGAGAATGGTCCTTGGCTACACCCAAGCGATTTAAAGGTGTTGTATCTGGGAGAGCAAGGTACGGCATGCCGATAACTTCCTGTTCTTCATAGACTCCTGTTTCTTGGAGCTGAAAGTTGGGGGGAGGGAGGGAGAATACACTTTCTGAGTGTGACTCCTAAAATTCTGACCGTGCCCTTGAGGTTCGGTTGCCTTCAGTGGTGCTCTATGGTGTACTAGCCTAGGGAAGCCTGTCTAAATTCTCTCCCGGTAAGAAGTATGCTGTAGTCAACCAGGGAAGGACGAAAATATTTATTACTATATGGGTAAAGAATATGGCACTGTATCTTTAAGAGCAGTCTGAAAATTACACAAAGTGGGCTTCGTGTCTACGGGTTTTCTTGGTTTTTTATATCTCTTGGCCCATAAAAAGCAGTAATTTTATTGGTTTACAGTTGGGGCAGTGAGTCCAGTCACTGCTGTCTCTGGGATGCCCCCCTCCAAAAAATTACGTTTTTGTTAGACATTTCTACATGGACTGTTAGAAAGTCATAAAGCTGCTCAGCTGCTTGCTGGCCAGCTTTACGCAAATGAAAGTATTGAAGCGCTCTCTCACTGGATCACTTCAGTTCTTTCAACTACATAAAGTTTCCACCCACGAAACTCTGACTGCTGTCATACTCAGGGTGCATGGTCATTGGTCTGTCCAGGATGAGCCCAGTGTGGCTTGACCTGCAATGGACACGACACTGACACTGACACACCTCGAAACTGCCATTAAGTGTAACAAAATGTTTGTTGCACATGCGCAAGCAAACATAAAAAAGACAGTATTGTGGTACAAATTACAATTCAGACAATAAAACATTTGCCAATAACAGACAAATAGCAAAGGTAACTGGACAGTTGTAATCCTAGAAATAAGTAAGCGAGTGTGGAACACAGTAAATAGAAACCATAAAAAACAGCAGGCAGCAGGGGTAGTGCAGCAGGTAAGTTCTAGCATCGATAATCAGGATAAACCATGCCAAACCATTTTTATAACACAAAAACAGCACACTACACAGTCTCTTCTGTGGATCAGCACTTAAACATGGCATAGTACAGCACAAAATGCAACAAAGAGTAGCGATTCACACAGAAAGATGTCTCTAGAGCAAAAATCACAATTTATTTTGGACAAACACAAACAGTTCCCTGGTGCTTCCGAGGGCAATGACCCTCTTCACCAGGGAGGGCCTGATGAAGATGGTTGTTGCTCTTGAAACGCCGGGGAACCGTTTGTGTATGTCTAAATAAATTGTGATTTTTGCACCAGAGACATCTTTCTGTGTGATCGCTACTTTTTTTTTTTTTTTAAACCACAGCAAATGTTGGCAAGGAACCAGAGGAAACGAAGCAGAGAAAGAGAAGAAAGTACACAGCATTGGGAGAGAGAGCAGGAAACTAAGGAGAGCGTAGTGATTACGAGGTGTCAGGAGCAGCCTGCAGGGTCGGACTGGCCCACCTGGATACCTGGAAATTTCCAGGTGGGCCCCCCCTCAGTTGGGTAAGTGGTTATCTTCTGAACTATGAAAACTTTTGCATTTATCATCTTTTTCCTAATTAAATGGGGTATCTGGGACACTGCTGATAAATGTAAGATGCAAACACAGAGCTAGTGTATCAGATTGAAGTGGGTATTGATATGAGTGTGTCAAACTGGACCCTCCTCTATTGATTTTCCATGTGGGCCCTCTGTACCCCAGTCCGACCCTGGGAGCAGGAGCATTTATCACAGGAGCTGAGGTAATTGAATAATTCTTCTTTGAAGGTAAAGTGAGACTGGCAAAACCTAAAGGGAAGGGGGTAGGGACCCCCCTGATTAAGAGGGTGCTACCCCCTCCCCGATTAAGAGGGTGTATTTGCCCTCGAAGCACCGGGGAGCTGTTGTGATGTGTGTTTTGAATAAATAAACAATATGTTTTTCCCTATCTGTGTGCATCGCTTTTTCTAATTTGTTTGTCAGTTGATGCCTTAAATAAGTGTGGATCCACAGATTGACAGCCCGTTCCAGCGCAATAGTTCTGTGTTGAAACAGAGGGTAGGGAGTTCCAGGCTCTAGGGGCAAAGTGAGTGAATGCCTGCTCACTCATTTTAGAGGCACATTTGGGAATGGCCAGGAGGGCCTAGTCTTTGGAGCACACTAGGTAGGCAGAGTCAGCGGGAGTAAATATGGAGGCCAGAGAGGCAGGTTTGGAGGACCTAATGATGTTGTCATTTGAGTAGCAAAGGATGTAGAAAGTCTGGGAAGTGGGGGGGACCAATTTAAATCAGAATAGAGTGAGCAGTGGTGGGTGAGATGAGGGACAGATAGGGCAAACCGACACACGTTGTTATATGCAATGTTCCATTTAAGGAAGCAGCTAGCATTGGCCTGGTGGAAGGAGGTAATTGCATAGCATATGCTGGGGAGTAGGACATCCTGTGCGATGGCAACTCTGGCTGCAGGAGTAAGGGTATAGTGGGTCCTGTATGCGAGGCCAAGTTTGGTATTGATGGATTTACAGACGTTAGAGATGTGCTGCAAGATGTCAAGAACAGGGTTGAGTGTGACACCAAGGTATTTGAAAGAACTGGTCACAGAGACAAGGGAGTCATCGAGACACCTGCTATCAAGACCAGTGGCACAGGCGCGAACCTTTTGGGGGGACCCAAAGAGCATGGTCTGGGTCTTGTCAATGTTCAGAAAAAGGCAGTTTTGGATGAGCCAGGTTTGGACTTTGTGGACGTCAGAGGTGAGTCTGGAATTGAGATCAGTCAGGGATCTGGAGCCAGAGTAGATAGTTCAAAAGTACTAATGTAACCCCCCTACAATTGGGGGTTCCTAAAAGCCTTCCCGGAGCTTGTTTAAATGCTCCATGCCTGGCTGGTGTTCGGCGTAAGGCCACTAAATGTGGGGGTTGTGAGTGCTTTTGGAGCCTCCATGTACTGTCTCTTTAAGAGCCGTCTGCTTGCGGACAGAATCATTGCTTGTGGGAGAGACTGTGTGTTTCCCTGCTCGAGTCCCACTCGAGCTGTACTATAATTGCCCTCTTTGTGGTCGCTAGAAACGCCAGGGGAGCTCCCTCGACAGGTGTAGCTGTTTGCCTGAAATCATTTAGAGTGATAGTGAAAGTGCAGTTTATTTAACCTGCTTTTGGTTGCATATTGGGACTCTGTGTGCTGTTCCCCTCCATCTTGGACCAGGACAGTTCAAGGGGTCCAATAGGAGTGAGGGGGTATCTAATTTGGAGTAAAAGAGCAGCCAACCAGAAACCAGGACTCTTGATAGAGCCAGATGACCAATGGAGGCACCGCTTGTAGTTTTGGAAGTGGCATTATGGGCCATGGTGCCTTTTCGCACCACTGAGGGCCAGACTAAGTGACTGGCATGTGTAACCAACCAGTGGAATCGGGTAGCGCCCGAGCTGTAAGGATTGCCCCATGCTGTTAGGGGCAGATGCGTTGTGACTGTGAAGGAGAAGGGAGCTCTGAGCTCTTGCGCCGTTGAGTGTTCGCACGGAAAGCGCGTGAAAGGCCTGAGGCGGCCGTTTGCATTGCCAGCGCTACTCAGATTAAATCCGCCGGTGTGCAGTCAGAGGAGGCTGTGTACAAGCACAGCTACCTACCAGGCTCAACCTGTAGAGGACTGGAGAATCTGCTGAATCGCGCTCGGTCTGTCAGGAAAGTTGAAGCTGCAGAGAGATGCCCGCATAGCTGTGAGTTCAGTCGGGTCCTGGAAGCAGCTGCCTCGTATGGTACCCCTCTGTTGTTTTCCATATAAAGGTGTGAGGAGGCCTTTGAAGCTCAGGCTCAGCCCTGCAAGTGGTGAAAGAGTGGTTCTCTGTTGGAGTTGTGAGTACTGAATCAGGGTAGCTCCTTGTTAAAGGTTACCAACAAAGGCAAAGTCGTTTTGTTGTATTGCAGACTGTACTAAGTAAGCTTTCTGGCTCCATCTGATCTGCTCAGGAATTAAATGGTCATTTGTGTCAGGGCCCCAACCAGCTGCATCGAGGAACTAGCCATTAGGGCTTGGGTACCCATAGACAGTACTTAATAGGTCAGGCCTGTGCACAGAGCCCTAAGTAGTCACATATATATATATATATATATATATATAAATATAGTAAGCCAATCACCCTGAATTCCCCCGGTCCTTGTTATCTCCCCTTAAATAAATCAGATTGTTTTGCAACCGTACCCTGGCTGGTTTGTGTTTTACTGGTGATATACTGCGCAGTGAATATTTGATAACTGTACCTTACTTTCCAGGGGGTCCCTGGAGTGAGCTGAGTGGTTCGAGCTGGGGGGGTAAGTGTTCAGGGGGAGAGCATTGCAATTAACCTGTGTGAGCCACTGGTGGGAAGAAGGGGGGGGTTGCAGCAACCCAGAGGGCTGTGACCGAGTCAATCTTGACTGTCCTAACCCCGACCTCTGGGTGGAGGCACCCGTCAACGGATCTGGGCCCCTTACCCTGTCACAGCTGAAGCAGGCAGGGGTAGTAGCCCTTAGGATACCGCCCCCTGGGGGTTACACTAATTTTTAAAATGTTTTTAACATAAGTTTAAAGGTGCTTTTCTGTGAAGAAAAATCAGCCATTTTAGAAACTTTTATACCTGAAAGTGATACTGTCAAATGGACTTCTCCTGGGTACTAAGATGTCAGGTTTTCATTGTGTGATTGAGCCTATTGTAAAGATTGGGACTGGGACACACTGAGGTCACAGATGTCAATCATGATGTGGTGAGGCCCTAACTACATGGATCTCGTCTTCTGCAAATGTGCAAGCAGAGCACATATACAGTCTTCCTGATACTTTTTTAAAGCAAGCACTTACAGTAATTGGCCTGATGCCTGTTTTTTATTGTTCCTGCCCTTCACATCTCTTCTTATGTGTAAGGCTGCTCCAGACAGCCAGTGCATTGTCCATGACTCAGTAGGTTGCACACTCACTTTTGTGGCCTGAAGATATGAAGGTTGTGGGTTCTAGTCCCACCAAAGAATTGGGCTAATATCCAATACTTACATTGCGGTACAGCACTAGGAGGTGCTGCACTGTTGCAGCACCATCCTTAGGATGAGTTGTGAAATCGAGGTCCCTTCTGCTGGTCTTTGGTGGTTGTCCAGGTGTAAGTTAAGGATCCCATGGCACTTATCCATGGAGAACAATAAGGGTAATTTTATTGAGAACAAAAATTGTACAGTACAATACAACAAAAATGTGTGCTTCAAAACAAATAAAAATGCACCCTGCTGCACCATATATTGAGAATGCAATAAGAAGAATGTTTGTCGTGATTTATACAGTTCTGGCCATGTTGTTCTGATACGTTCACCATTCAACAGGGAGGTGTTCAGTCTCCTGAATGGGTTTTAACTAGGAAGCCAATCAATGGTCAAAAAAGTGAAAACACAAAACAATGAAGTGAGAAACATGGAAACATAGAATGTGATGGCAGATAAGGGCTGATGGGCCCACCCTGCTTGCCGTATCCCCCCTTCTTACCTCTGTGATTCCTTGTGCTTGTCCCAGGCATGCTTTGAACCCCACCACTGTTTTCACCTCCACTACCTCTGCTGGAAGTCTGTTCCAGGCATTCACTACCCTTTCTGTGAAGAAATACTTCCTCACATCCCTCTTGAATTTACCTCCCCCTCAAGCTTCATGGCATGACCCCTTTTTCTGGAACAGTTTTACCTTCTTCGAGGATATCTCTTTCATCAGGCCACACCTATGAAACATATAGCTGCCAGGTGCTAAGACCACACAGAAACTTTTGCAAGCAGTCCATTGGGGCCGACCCATGATGATCGGCTGCTACATAAGCAGGGTCGGCCCCTTCCCTCCTCAGTTCTTTTCCTGCCGTCGACCATACACATCAAACTGCTTACAGAAATGCTGCTGCGATTTCTGCCACTTCTTTTCTCTGAAAGGCACCCCCCATCCTGTACTTAAACCCCTTGAGGTATTTGAAGGTTTCTATCATATCTCCCCTCTCCCTCCTCTCCTCCAGGGTGTATGTATTTAGCTCCTTTAGCCTTTCCTTGTAGGATTTTTGATGCAGATTCTGCACCATTGTGGCAGCCCTCCTCTGGACTGCCTCAACTCTGTCTGTGTCCTTTCTGAGATGTGGTCTCCAGAACTGCACACAGTACTCTAGGTGGTGTGTAACCAACACTCTATATAGGGGCAGCACCACCTCCCTTTTTCTGCTGGTGATACACCTTTCTGTGCACCTCAGCATCCTCCCAACCCTTCTGATTGCCTTGTTACACTGCATGGCCACCTTTAGGTCATCTGATATGATTACCCCTAGGTCTCTTTCCTACTTGGTCTTTGCCAGTGTCATTCCACCCATTTTGTACTCTGCTCACAGGTTTCTATGAACCAGATGCATTATTTTGCACTTTTTTGCATTAAAATTCAGCTACCATACCCTTGATCACTCTTCCTTTTCACTCCCCCCACCCACATAGAGTGTTCACTCTGTTACAGATCTTGGTTTCATCTGCAAAGAGGCCGACCTTCCCTTCCAGTTCCTCCGCTGTGCACTTATAAAGACAATTGAAGAAGACTGGTCCCAACACTTGATCCCTGATGTACCTCTCTGGTCACCCTCCCTTCCTTAGAGCACACTCTGTTTATCACTACCATCTGTGTCCTGTCTGCTAACCAGTTTCTTGTCCAGGTTACCCCCTTATTACCTACTCCCAGGTTACCCAACTTGCTTACCAGTCTCCTGTGTGGAACAGTGCCGAAAGCCTTGCTGAAATCCAGGTAGGCCATGTCCACTGCTCCTCCCTGATCCAGGCTCCTTGGTCACTTAGTCAAAGAACTCTATCAGATTTGTTTAGCATGACTTCCTTGTGTGAAACCATGCTGCCTTGGGTCCTGTAATCTATTGAATACAAGATATTTCACAATCCTTTCCTATAATAGTGTTTCCTTAACTTACCCACCACCAATGTCAGGCTGACTGGCCTATAATTTCCCACCTCATCCTTGTTACCACGTTTGTGAAGTGGGACTACATCTCCTCTGGGGCCACACTAGCCTCCAGTGACCTGTTAAAAAGGTCTGCCAGATCTGCACCTTCCTGAGCTCCCTTGGATGTACCCCATCTGGCCCCATAGCTTTGTCTACCTTCAGGTTAACGATTGCTTCCAGGACTCTCTCCACAGAAAATGGACTAGTGTCCATTTCCCATCCATCAAAGCTCCTGGTCCATTTTCGTGGTCCCTCCTCCTCCCCTTCTGCTGTGAACACTGAGAAGTATTTGTTCCTCCTTTTCCACCATTTTGTCAATTGCTTCTAACATTATCTTATCTAAATCCTCCCCGTGCCAGAGGCTTGTAGATCATGTGTCCAAACTGTGGCCATTTCCTGTCTCAAGGGTGACCCACAACACCTCTGCCCCCCTTCCCCAGAATTCCCTGTGTTTCTGTTGCCTTTATGCATTCCTTCACATAAAGCACCTCTTCCCCTCCTTTCCTCCCTACCCTGTCCCTTCATGCCCCAGTCATGGTCGTGAGTATGCCATGACTTGGTAATGGCCACAGTAGTCATGTCAGCTTCCACTATGATGACCTCTAGGTCTGGGATCTTAATATCCAGACTCATCACATTAGCACACATGGCCTTCCAGATTTTGTTAGCTTTTTACTTGTAGTGTTCCCCTTTTTCCCTTTGTTCCTTCTTCCTCCCTCTTTTCTTCAGTCTGCTTCATTTCCCCCCTTCCTCGTTTACTAAGTCCCTACTTTCTTGATTACCTTGCTTCATTATGGCAGTGTCACCCCTCGGGATCCCCTTACACTTTATCTCAGCCTGTAGGGAGAGGGCAGTCTCTGCTTCCCCTTTTTCTTCCACTAAACCCCCCCGCCCGCTACTTTAAACATTCATTGAAGTAACATTTAAACCATCCACTGAGAACTATGATTCCCCTCCCAGATGGATGCAGGCCATCACCTTTGTATAAGCTTATCCTTCCAGGTGGGCCCCCAGTCTCTCCAGTGCAGCTGTACCCTCCTTTCTGAGTTGAAAGCCTCAGTGTGGAACTTCTTCTCTTTCACCCTGTCGTAAACAGGCAGTACATCCGCAAAGGCTACAGAGCATGCTACCTGTCTAAGACTTCTTCCCAGCTCCCTAAACTCCCTCTGCACTGTTCCTAGCCTAGCCAGGTCATTTGTCCCCAGGTGGACAGTGACATCCAACTCCCCTCCTCTTCCTATTGCCCTAGCAATCCGTAGGATATGCTTCCCGTCCTTCCAGGCCATTACTCCGGGTAGGCACCTAACCTCCCTCTCCTCCTTTCCTATTCCCAGCTCTTTCCCCCCTGACAATTTATATATATATATATATATGTGTGTGTGTGTGTGTGTGTGCGTGTGTGTGAGAGAAATAAAGGCATGTGCATTATATTTCTCCATACCTATGCACTGTTTGGCCTAATATTTTTTAACCAACAGCAGAGCAGCAGTCATGAGACAAGGAGCAAGGGGATTCATTGGCATACATCAGGTTGGATAGTGAACCCATGAACATGGAGCCCACAAGTCTAAAAAAAATTTGTCTTTGACAATTTTTTATATTCAGAAATGTATAATCTGTTAATACAATCAGTTATACAATCCACAATTTGTGTTGGACTGTGTGTTTTCTGCTGAAGTAACATAACACACCTGGCCTGCCAAAGGTAAAATTGCACGTTAAAAAAATGACATGCAGTGTGCTTGTGTGAAAACCACTCCAAGGTGCTCGGTAAATTCCTAAGACTCTTTTTATATACAGTACGTATAACTGCACTAAAGAGCGGTACATTTTAGGATTTTGCTGTGGTAGTTGGAAATCCAGAAGCAAATGGACATTGTACTAGAAAAATGCATTTGAGACTCTGGGATGTTGTGACTTTGGGGTAAAGGGTAAAACCACACTTCTGTTTCTTTGTGCTTCATGGAGTCCCTTACTCTCATGCAGCCGTGGCTGACTAGAGATGATACATCCCAAAAATTCTGGGGATCCTAGGGTCAGTCAGTTGTTGTAAGACCACAGACATTTTATTCATTGGGCACAGAGGGAATTCTACTGGGGACTTACAATTTGTGTGAATAACCTGACTGTACAAACCATTGCAGGCTGAACCATTCACTTGTTAAACTCCACTGTCTAACCTCGGTCAGGGGAGTGTCTAATACGAGCTGGTATGAAGAGTAGTTTACTAGGACTGGTACGCTGTGTGGCGTTTTTGGTTATTTGGTCCACCGCTAAAAGACACCTTACCTTCTCTGTGGTCTGCCAGCCCCTTCGGTTGCTGCAGGTGCTGCTGGTGAGGACCCCATCTGGACCGTGCGAATGACTAGAAGGACACATAAAATAAAGAATAAAGCAGGTTTATTTGCTGTACTGCAGTTGTTCTCTTCGTGAGGTCTAGCCCCAGACTGACAATTCTCTGACTGACAGGCCAACATGGCACTGCCAGGCAGTGCAACAATTAGATACATGCAGGTTCTAAGTGCTCTTAAAGGGGGCGGCAGCTAAACATTAAGCCCCATGCTTAATGTGTGCTTCACATCTGCAAATAACCTGCTTCCCAATTTGGAAGTTTTGGGTAATCTATTCTGGGATTAAGGGTGCCCAAAATTTATTGCACACGTAGAAAGGCTGGCATAATATGTCGATAAAGAAACATGAAATAAAAAAACAAAAAAAAAAAAAAAGAGTTTAGTATATTAATGCTTCCTTATTATCCATTGACAAGCAATATACCTCTGTATGGGGTTTAACCTGCTACCTACAGACTTTGGAAGAATGTGCTATAAAGTTGTGTTTCCATATATTTTTTTTTTGGGGGGGGAGGCACAGTACTAATATGTAGTAAAGATGATATCAGTAGAGTTTTCATTAAAAATGCCCTTTCCTTCTTGGATAAAATTTGATTTTTCCAAACTGATAATGTGTTTGAGGTCTGTTTTAAAGAGCAAGTGTACTACCTAAAAATAATATTAGATTTTAAAAGCAGCCAACCATTGTCTTTTACATCTGAGGTACTTTTTCTTTTCCCTTTGTTTAATTAGGAGATTGCGTATCTGATGTTAGTAGGTGTGATGTGGGGAGCAGCACTCTGCCTGGCAGCTGACATATCTTGCTCTACTGTTCCCCACTTCATTATCAGCATTGTGACCTCACTGACAGTGACATCACTGCTGCTTAAGAACAGCCATTCAGTGACTGCCAGGTCACTCATCTGTGATGTCACTGTTAGTGAGATCACAATGCTGATGATGTAGTGTGGGGCAATAAAGACTGATATGTCAGCTGCCAGTCTAAGAACTGTTCCACACATCCAGCACAATATTATCACATATAAGACTTTCTAATGAGCAAAAGGAAAAATTAAAATACTTCAGAAATAAAAAGTTACATCTGATCAATTCTTAAAATTTATATTATTTTCCTGTCTGCCTGTTTTGGCTTCACTGCTTTAATCTGGTATTGTTCACTGAATCTGACATGGAAAAGGTTATTCCTAGTATTGCACTAGGAGAGTTTTCAGTTCAAATGCCAGCTAGACTAATTTGCTGGAAATACCTAAGATCTGTGCCCGTGTCCATGCCTACACTTTTGTAGTAGTTTATCTGTCCTCCAGACATTCTGGAATATGCCAGAAATATCTCTGGCTGTGGGGTGACTGCATCGGTGTCCCTCAGAAATAAACAAAGATCATCAGAATATGCTAAGGAATTTATTTCTGGTGTATTATGTTTACCCAAGATACCCCTATGTATAGCAAATAACAAAAGTCTTCATTATCATATGCACCCCCTTTTAATCTTATTTGGTTAACTACTGTGCCATTTAATTGGGGACGAGAATGGCTATATTACATAACCTTTTAATCCAAGAGATGAACTGTTCAGGAATACCATATTCATGCAGTACCATATACCGATACGTATGAATGGTTCAATCCTGTGCTTTTTCTCATTTACGTGTATAAGAAAACCTGATACAGAGACTTGAGTTTGTCTTTCTGTGACCTCTCTTATTATGTTTAAGATGTCATACATTACATAGAAACACAGAAACATAGACTTTGACGGCAGATAAGGACCACTTGGCCCATCTAGTCTGCCCATTTCCCTACCTACAGGATAGGCCGCAGATCCTAGTTAACCAACAGCCTATTTCTTCCTACCCCCAACAAGAACTGCTTTATGTCTGTCCCATGCATTCTTGAATTCTCCCACAGTTTTAGACCCCACAACCTCCTCAGGAAGGCTGTTCCATGCATCCACTACCCTCTCTGTGAAATAATACTTCCTCACATTGCCCTGACACGCCCCCATCTTTAAATTGTGTCCCTTGTTCTTGAGCGTCTCTTTTTCTGAAAGATGCTACCCTCTTGGACTTTGTTGATTCCACTGAGGTGCTTAAAAGTTTCTATCATGTCCTCCCTCTCCCTTCTTTCCTCAAGGGTATACATATTAAGCTCCTTTAGTCTGTCCTCATACGGCTTCTCTTGCAGACCCTGCACCATTTTAGTTGCCCTCCTCTGGACTGCCTCTATCCTGTCTATGTCCTTGCGGAGATGGGGTCTCCAGGACCGGACGCAGTACTCCAGATGGGGTCTCACCAACTGTCTGTACAGAGGGATAACAACTTTCTGTTTTCTGCTGCTGATGCCTCTCCCTATGCATCCCAATATACCCCCAGCCCTTCCTACTGCCTTCTCACACTGCCTGCTAACGTTAAGGTCATCTGATATGATTACCCCCAGGTCTCTTTCCTTTTTTGTTGTTGTTACTACCCCCCCCCCCGTTGTGTATTCTTCACCTGGGTTCTTGTTTCCCAGGTGCAGTATTTAGCACTTCTTTGCATTGAATCCTAGCTGCCATACTTCTGACCATTCTTCCAACCTTGCCCAGTCCCTTCTCGTCCTTTCCACGCCTCCTTGTGTATCAACCCTGTTGCAGATCTTTGTGTCATCTGCAAAGAGGCATACTTTTCTTTCCAGTCCCTCTGCAATGTCACTTATGAAGACATTAAAAAGGACTGGACCCAATACTGAACCCTGCGGTACCCCACTAGTAACCCCTCTTTCTACAGAGTGGACTCCATTTACAATTACCTTCTGTGTCCTGTTGTCCAGCCAGTGTTTTACCCAGGCTACCACCCTGGGACCCACTCCCAGGCTGGTTAATTTGACTATTAATCTTTTGTGTGGGACTGTGTCAAATGCCTTGCTAAAGTCTAGGTAGGCCATATCTACAGCCCCTCCCTGGTCTACTACTTTGGTCACCCAGTCAAAGAAATCTATTAGATTCGTCTGACATGACCTTCTTGCTGTTAACCGATGCTGCCTTGGGTCCTGTGCCCCTCTGGCCTCTAGGTACTCAACTATTCTTTCCTTCAGTAGTGACTCCATCACTTTCCCTACCACAGAGGTCAGACTGACAGGTCTGTAGTGTCCTGCCTCTGTCTTGGTCCCACTTTTGTGAAGGGGAATCACATCCGCCTTCCTCCAGTCCTCAGGTACCACACTGTCCTCCCATGATTTATTAAAAAGAGTAGCCAGCGGTTTCACTAGTTCCCCCCTTTAATTCTTTTAGAATTCTTGGGTGAATTCCATCAAGCCCCATTGCTTTGTCCACCTTCAGTTTTAAGAGTTCTTGCAGAACCCTTTCTTCTGTGAAAGGACTGGGATCGACCCCCCTATTAAGAGTGCTTCTGTTAATTGGATTAGGCACTTCCCGTCCTCTTTTGTGAATACTGAGCAGAAATATTCTTTCAGTATCCCTGCTTTTTCACTGTCCCCTCTGCCCACCCACCGTTCATTCTATTCAGCCTCACTATCCCTCCCTTTGTCTTTCTATGCTCGCTGATGTACCTATAAAAGGTTTTATCCCCCTTCTTAACCGAGTTGGCTATCTTTTCCTCAGTTTGGGCCTTTGCTATTCTGACTTCCCTCCCTGCTTCCTTCTGCCTTAACTGGTACAGCGCTCTGTCCTGCTCCTTCTGTGTTTCCTTATACTTCCGGAATGCTATCTTTTTCTTCTTGACTTTCACAGCCACCTCTTTTGAGAACCATAGTGGCTTTTTCTTTCGTTTTGATTTGTTTATTTGCTTCACACAAAGGCTTGTTGCCTCTGTGATGGCAGTTTTGATGATTCGCCATTGTTGCTCCACACCTCCTTCTAGCCTGTTTGCTAGTGCTTTTCTGAGCACTCTCTCATCTTGCCAAAGTCAGCCCTCCCTAAAGTCCAGTACCCTCACTTTTGTATGGCTTGACTCTGTAGCTGAGTTTAACGTGAACCACACTGTTTGATGGTCACTTGTTCCCAGATGGCAACTCATTTCTAGATCTGAGATCCTCTCCTGCCCCATTTGAAATCTGAGGTCTCACGATTGCTCCCTCACAGTGGGTTCGAAACTAGCTGTCTGGGGCCTGCCACCTAGGGCATCAAGAATAGCCCTGCTCTTGGATGTGGCTGCAGCAAATGTGCTCCACTTAACATCTGGCATATTCTGGTCTCATCAACAGTATCTCCCTTTCTCTGCCATTCTAAGAATGCCTTCTATCATATCCTTGTCCATTCCCTCCACCTGACATGGGGGTCTGTCACAACCCTGTGCAGATTGTGGTGCCCTTTCCAGTCTCCAAGGTGACCCACAGTGCCTCCTCTCCTCCCTGTTTACTCTTTTGTTCAGTTACTTTTATCCCTTCCTTTACATAGAGAGCTACTCCTCCCCTCTTCTCCCCTGCAGGTTATGTACCCTGGTATGTTAACATCCCAGTCGTGGTTCTCTGTGTACCATATTTCTGTGACTGCTACAATATCCAGGCATCCCTCTTCCATCAAGGCCACCAGCTCAGGAGCTTGTTGCCCAGACTACGAGCATTGGTACTCATTACCCTCCATTTCCTGATGGCCTTACTCCTTTTGCCCCATCCCTGTCCTTCTTGCCTTTGTCATTTCTCCATTTACCCTGCCCTTCTCCCTATCGACACCTCTATGCTGGTGTTGCACGCACTTACTTATAATTTTTTTGAGGGGGCTGGTTTCCTGCTCCTTTCAGTGCCTCCCCCTTGGCTAGCTTAAATGCTTGCCAGTGAAGCGTAAACCTATCACCTAGGATCCTGGTTCCCCTCCTGGACAGATGCAGCCCATCATGCCAGTATAGGCTTGCATCACTCCAGGTGGACCCCCAGTCACCAATGAAGCCAAATCCCTGAGCTCCACACAGTTTTTTCAACCACTAGTTGAATCCCATGGTGCGAACACCCAAGCCTTTCCTCCCGCCATAGATGGGCAGCACCTTGAGAAGGTTACCGTGTGTGCTACTTGTCTAAGGCCCCTCCCCAATTCCACAAACTCTTCCTGCACTTCTCTAATCCCTTTCTTAGCCAGGTCATTTTGTCCCTAGGTGGACAATGACATCCAGCTCCTCCCTGTGCAGCTGCTCCGGCAATCCTGAGGATTCACTCCCTGCCCCTCAAGCCATGGCGAGGCAGGCACCTTACCTCCCTCTCCCCTTCCTCCCCCAGTTCTTCCTTCCTAACAATGGAATCCCCCACCAGGAGTTGTTTCCTTCCCCTCCTGAGTCCCTGCCACCCCTCCTGTGGGTCTCCTCTGTGGAGGTTCCCAGCATCCTCCTTGGTCTCCACTGTGGGTGCCTCCATAGAGGAACCACACTTTGCCAGAATGGTATAGAAATTGTGGAGAGGTACAACTGGAGGGATGCGCCTCTGTTCCACCACCCTCACCCTCCCTGAGCCCACTGTGGTCCAACCGCTCCTCTTTCTTGGCAACCTCTGAGGCAACGGCAAATTGAGCTATGCGGTAGTAGTACATCTTACTTATTTATGGCACCCTTCCTTGGAGGCCCAGGGCACCAGCACGATAAGACAGAGCTTGCAGATAAAATAATAAATAGCATCCAACATAAAGACAACACATTTGCCACTGAGTGATGACCAAAGAGGAAGTAACTGATAGATGTTTTGCTGGAAGTTTAGACAGGAACGTGTGCCATTAGCCATGAGGTTGAGAGATATTGATTTGCACAAATTTGCTTTATTGCCTTTTCTCATATAGGAAGATTAACATGGCTCCCGTCATAGAGGTGGGTATCTGTCCAGCTGACAGAATAAGACTTAGAGAGCCACTAGGTCAGGACCCAGTTGCCTCTAAAGATTTTGTAAACGGCTGTGGATAGGCCATCTTTACTTGCTGTTGTATTCTGTGGCAAAGACTGGATAGTTTCCAGCACTTCCTCATGGTAGATGGGTTTTACCAGGCTTCACAAGTGCTTTTTGGCACTTGGAGGATACTGTCTGTTGGAAGGAAGAAGGGTCCCAAAAACCTGTTGAAGCCATTCCAAAATTCAGTACCACAGTGGTTGTTACTGTGTCCATAATTTTGAGGGGATCAGTATGTATGTTGCTTACCACGCTGGCTCTTAAGCCTTGTGCAGTTTGTTTGGACACAGTTTTGTCAACTTTTAAAGATGTGTAAGCTTAGTCCCCACCCCCCCAAAACGGGATTCATGCTTGAGAGAGAGACCCATCATATTGGTAAAGTTCCATCTCCACTAACAGAGTGCTTCTACGGTCTCTGAAATCACTTTTCTCTAGTTGCATTGTGGATATTAATTTGTGCATAATTGTAAGTATTTAAAAGAGGAATTTCTATTTTGATAGTGAGCCAGTTGCAGAAAAATGGATTTAAAATGTGTCTTGGGGTCCTCCCACCACTCTGAAACTGACTCCTGTGCACCCTGTACTGTCTGCCATGCTTTATGCAGCTCTAGCCACTTGGTTCTGATACAGTCCTCATCCAGTAGGGAGTTGTTCAGTCTCCAGTATGGGTTGTTACTAGGTCACAGAAAGCTGAAAGGCTGCTCCTGTCTGCTGGTGCACACAGCAACAAGGATTCAAAATGTAAAAAATCAAAAGCTAGGTTAAATCATCGAGAGGGCACGGTGCCCTCCCCCCTGAGCAAAGGACTGCTGCATCTCTCGCCAGGTAACAACGACTGTCTAAAGCATGCAGCAAATTAAAGAGACAGCAGGAACTTCTTGCTTTTGTCCCCATACATGTGGAGATAGTTTTTTCAGGGCTCTTTTTTCAAACTGGTGGCCATTTTTAACTTGTATAGTGTGTGCCTCAAGAGCCGTTGAGCCTGACTAGCTCTCAGCTTTCACCTTTTGCTGCATGCCACTGTGAAACGGATTTGTATTTCTTTACCTTGCAGTTGGACATGCCTTAATGTTTTAAATGTGTAATTGGACCTAATAAGCCTGAATTTGAATCTTACATATAAACATTACATTTAGTGTTAAAGTGAAGGACCTGGCAAGCTAGTAATTAATCCTGCCAAACTTGCCAAATTTTGCTTAAAGTAACCCTGTTAATTTGCCAATACTCGTTTAAAGTAAACCCTGTTTCCTACTGTTTTAGATTTACTGCCCACCAGGTTTTGTAGCATTTTAGCACCTTTTCTCTCTACGTTTTTCAAAACGCAGGGAACATGAAACTGCTCCTACCCCACACTTGCCAAGAAAATAGAGGGCTCAAATCTCCCTTCTCCCTCTCAAAAAACAGTACCTCCCTTAACAATTTTGAAATAGTTTTCTGTTTCAAGTTTGTCACAGTTTCAGTTGTTACAGAAGACGGGCTTCAGACCTTACCCTCTCCCCCTTACCTGCGTCACCTTTTGTTCTTCATATGCACTAACTCCTCTCCCTCTCTCCTTCCTTGCAGCAGTTCCCCCAGCTCCCCTCGTGGGTGAAGGTCGAGAGAGCATGGCACCCTTCCCCCGAGCAAAGGACCGCCACATCTCTCGCCAGGTAACAACGACTGTCCAAAGCGTGCAACAATTTAAGGAAACAGCAGGAACTTCTTGCCTCCATCTTCACAGTAGCTACCCTGCTGATGCTGTGCGTCAGCTCCCCACCACCACCCTTGGTCCACTCGGTGTCTTATACTGCATATCACGTGGCGTGAAAAAAACAATCAGGCCATTTCTCCATCTGCAGGTTATATGTACCCACCACTAGAGGCTGCTATAACAACTTAAATGCTCCTCTCACACCACCTGGTGTGTAACTCAATGAATGCTGAATATTACCTAGAATTCTTCCCCTAATTTGTCCCACTCTCTTTTTTCTGCCAGCTGGTTAACCTCTCTTTCCCTCCAAAGCACACTCATATACTGTCTGTAATTATAGCTCTGCCCACCTCTAACCCCCCTGCATTATATAGCTCACGCCTACTGCTTAGGATACCTATTTCTGTATCGCAAAATGATGTCTTTACTCCTTATCCTCTCCATTACCCCTCCCCTCAGTGTCCTTCCCCCCTGTTCTAAGCCTATAAAACACCTCACCACCACCACCTCTGCCCCATTTATACCTCCCCCTATGCTCACTCCTCCCTCTGTAACCACATCTTTCCCACCTCACCCCCCACTTGCTCCTAGCCACCCACCCCCAGAAACCATGGTCAACCCTGTGCTCTATAGTCAGAAATTTCTGCATTTTATCTGCTCCATCCCTATCAACAAACTACCCCATCGTACTGGCCATACACTGCGTAATTACAGACTGACCCTCAAAAGTGCCCTATCCTGGACTTTCATCATCTTACTGCTATTGATGGGCAACATACACCCCAATCCTGGACCTTGCCTTTCAACGCAACCAAAAGGGCTACTTCTGGCTGCCATAAATATATGCAGCCTCCAAATAAATCTCACCCCACTCCAAGCATGGGTCTGCTTCCACTCCCCTGATGTACTCGCAGTGTCTGAAACATGGCTCTTCCAAAAAATCCATGATTTGTCTGTTTTCATACCCGGCTACACACTATTCAGATCAGATAGACTGAATAGACAGGGTGGTGGTTGTGCGCTGTACCTTCGGGATCACAAGGTGTCAGATTCCGCACTAAACCCTGTTGCAGGTGCCCAATCCCTCACCCTTAGGATACCAGTTGGAAAATCAGGTAAATCTCTCTACCTGATGTCAGTCTCGTACCCCCCCGCACAAAGGAGGCTTTCTCCTCCATTCTGACCTCATTGCACAACTTCCAAAAAGTCGAGGTCATTGGCCCAAGAGACTTCAACACAAACTGGCTCTCTCCCACATCCCCTATCAGGATGCAGCCAGCTGCCCAAAATCTCTCCAAATGGACCTTAGCCCACTCGAATTAGACCACATAAGAGCACTAGTTCCCTTATTGATCTCATCCTTACAAACCACCCTGAGCACCTCCATGACATCCAGGTCCTCCCTGACGCACTCAGCGATCACTCCCCTGTCACCTGCCATTGGTCAAATAGCTGGAAGCCCCCTCCCACAGGATCTCCCTGCATCGCCAGCTAAAGAAGGGGTCACTGTCACATCTTCAAAACCATCTTCTCAACCTATACTGGTCCCCTCTTGACCACCAGATGTCAGTGGACGCTGCCCTGTCCTTCTTCATCAGCTCCTACCAAGCTGCCTGTGACATCTTTGCCCCCTTCATTAAGCAACTAGAAAAACCAAAATCCTCCCCTTGGGTAAACCGCTCCTTACTCAACCAAATGAAGCCTCGAGATAACCTTTGGTACCGTGCCATCGAGTCTGGTCGCCCCTCTGACCATCAACTGTACCGTGCTGCCCGAAACTCATGCACCTGGGCAATCCATAAGGCTAAGGCAGCCTACTATCAATCCAACCTCAGTGCCACGTGGGGTGATGGAAAGAGGTTCTGGGACAATATGAAGGAACTAAGTGGAAAGTCTCCCCCCCCCCTTCCATGATTACCATTGACTGTGTCACCACCCAAGACCCTGACAAGATAGCTAATGCCTTAAATGTCTCTTTCTCAGACCTCAGCTCTACCCTCCCACCCGACTTCTTTAGCGCCCCTTCTGGACACTCTCCACCGCCCCCCCATTGCTCCACCTTTTTATTTCAAAACAATCTCCCCGAGTGTTGCTCAATCATATCTCTCCAAGTTCCTAGGAAATTCAAGACATAGTGGTGATTCACTGGATGCCAAGTTGCTTTCCTTAACCCTTGATGCAGTCCTTACCCCCCTAACAAAAATACTGAACATGTCCCTATGCCTTGGACAGTTCCTTACCTTATGGAAAAAAGCAATTATCACTCCGGTTCACAAAAATGGTGACCGCACTTCCCCCAATAACTATAGGCCCATCTCAATACTTCCCCCTCTCTCAAAAGCACTGGAGAAAATAGCTGCAGATCAACTTATAGAATATTTGGACATACACCACCTACTGTGCAATCAACAGTATAGTTTCCAAAAAGAGCACAATACCACCACTGCCCTGCTCAAATTTACCTCCTTCCTCCATGAAGCACTAGACCAGGGAGACCGGACTGGATCTGTCTACATTGATCTGTTCAAAGCCTTCGATACCGTAAACCACAGCCTGCTAATAAACACCATCCTCTCTGTTGGAGTCTCCCTAGAAACTGCAGTGTGTTTCACAAGCTATCTCAATGGCTGTACCCAGCAAGTAAAAATAAATAGCACCCTCTCTGCCAGCCTCCCAGTCCGTTCGGGTGTCCCCCAAGGGTCCATCCTTGACCCTCTTCTTTTCTCCCTGTATTTAAACTCCCTCCCTCCCTTTAGCCTCCACTGAGCACCTGCTCCATTACGCTGATGATACTGTCATTTTCAGCCAGCACCCTGACCCTACCCAGCTTCAAAACTCCCTACAGGGCTCCTTCACTGCGATAGAATCATAGTTCACCTCCCACAAACTTGTCTTCAACTACAAAAAAACAAACGTCATGCTATTCGCCCACCCTCAACATAAAAACAGCATGACCAAACTATCCATACTTAACTCTTAGGGCGCCATGTTGGAAGCATTCTCCACTTTTAAATACTTAGGGGTCACTCTTGACTTTGCCCTCACTTTCTGTGAGCATATTGCATTGACCTGCTCTGCCATTAACACTAGAATCAGCCTCTTCTACAAATATAAGCCCTATCTCCCCCCCATGGTCCTTTGATTAGCCATCTCTAGCTCCACCCTTCCCCTAGTAGACTATGGCATAATTATATATGGCGCCGCCTCTGACACTGCCTGTCCAGCATAAAACGCACTCTCAACAAAACCTGCCAGGTGGCCACAGGCTGTGATCGCCTTACACATACCTGTGACCTCTGCCTACAGTCTTCCTGGCTAAATTTCCAGGGGTGATTTCTCTATCAGTCCTACCTAATGGCCAAAAAAATGCAACTAGGGTTAGCGCCCCCGGGCTGTATATCGCTCCTTCAAGAGTGCATGTCAACAAGGGCCACTAGACGCTGTAGCACTACTACTTTTCACATCCCCTTCGCAAGGACCACCGCTGGACAAAGATCCTTTTCCTACAGGGGCCCCCCACTGGATGAACTCCCTCCCGGATGCTGCCCTCAAAATCCCTAGGATAGGGCCGTTTAAGCCAGTGCTGCGCACCCATATCCTGTTAAACAGTAACTGTGACTGCTAACCTAAACTACTATTTATAGCTTTGGTCTCTCTGTAACTATCAAAACTCTGTAAATAATATTGTAATAGATCGTTTTGCTCAACCAATGGTGTCCTGAATTTGTTTTAGCCCATTGTTGCCTCTGTACAGTAATTTTACTCTGTGTATGTCCTAACTAGTGTCATTGACGCAGAGCCTTTTGTAAATGAGTCCCTGACTCAGAGGGTTGTAATTCCTAGACTGTATGCAAATAAATAAAAAAACCTCCATGCATTCCAGCTGATGCAAGTTAAAATACAAGTTTTCTGCAAGTACAAGAAGTGATGAACGACCTCCACAGTCTGACCTAATGTCTCACCCAGTGACTTTCAGATCAAAGTCCCTCCAAGGATGCAGATTGTTTATAACTTACTTCAAATATTGTCCCCACAGAGACCTGGATTAACGTATAGTGATCCCCAGCTACGAACCCCATGGACTCCTTCAACAGTGTGCGGACCTCATGGATCCTGTCAGGCTGTTGTGATAACCCTCCCTTATATTTTAAGTGGGTGGCATTGCAGCATTGTGCAGGTTCTCCCTGGGATGCAAATAAATCAGTCATCCAAAATCTTCTGTTAGCTGATGGATAGGGACATTGAGCCTCAGTGTTCCTCTTCTTGTAGCACCCTGTTAGTGCATGGGGGGCCTTTATTGCTGGTATTTTCTCTGGCAGAATGTCCCTGCCTTGTTTCAGTATTCCCAATGTGAGTAAAAACAGGGCCACCATGTGCTCCCCACCTTCACCCTGGACACACCTGGGAATGAGCTGTCACAGCTCAGTGTTTTGTGAATCTTGTTGAAGACTGCAAACAAACGAACACATAAATAAATAACTTGGGTGTTAATTGCATTATGGTTTTTTTTGTAACCCTCTTCGTTACAACTGCTGCCTCAGTCACTACAACTTTTGAAACATTTTCTTCCAATCAAGGTCTGTCTTGTATTTGTTTCTAGATACCATAGCATTGTAAAACAAGAATAGTTTTAATGATCGACAACAAAGAAATTATTTTTAAAGTTTGCACTAAGGTATTATAAGCATATTTCAAAATTAACATATAGCCTAGCAATCAGTGTTTGCATTGTAAACAGCTAAAATGTTTATGAAAAAGAAAGATTGTTTTATTTAAACTTGTACAGTAATACAGTTTTGTGAAGAAATACAGACAGTACACCCTCAATAACAAAGTGAGCCAAAGTAGCTAGAAGTAAATAGGGTGTCATCCTTGTTTACTGTACCAGTGGAAGCTCATGTATTTTACACGGTCTTATCCCTAGGGCCACTGAGTCTCTCTTTTTAAAAACTGTTCAACCCCAGTTTTGCCTGTCCCCAAATTTGAGAGCAATCAGCATATTTTGCCCAAACATGTGACATAAACTCCTTTTTTTTTTTTTTTTTTTTTTACATGGGGGCATAACAATGGCACATTCCATCTTTTCATTAGTTTTTCATTGTCAGGGAAAATTAATGGCCCTGTGGCTTGAAGTGTATACAGTTATGTAACATACAGTTGAATTCCGCAGCCACCTAGGTGCATACTGTGTGATCCTGAGCAAATCACTTAACTTTCTTGTACTCCCAGGTTGCACCTGTAAACAAGCTTTCAGCTTAGTGTGTCTCTCCTAGTTAAACAAACAAACAAACAAAACATATAGTACTCTGAGAAAGATGACTGGCAGAGAATGATTTATTAAGCTGCAGCAAGAAACACTGCAGGGCACTCCTTATTTCAACCCCAAATTATGTGTAGTGCTGCAACTGTAGCCATAATTTAAAACTATCCAGCTCGTGTGGGAGGGTTTAGCAGGTCCTTCAGCTTCATGAATTGCTCAGTCTATGTACCTTACTGCTGCTTCTGTTCTACTGTGGAGCTGACCTGAAACACTTCCAGCTTGGAGAATTATTAATGTGGGTCAGGTAACCTTTACCCGTCTTAGACAGGCAGATGGAATGGGGCTGTTTTAGTCCCTACTGACTTGCTAAACCTTTAAATCTGATCGATTTGCAGAAGAAGCTAGCAGCTGTGGCTGACCACACAGAAGTGTCCCTGACCCCTGAGGAGCGGGTGCGTGCTCTGAGCAAGCTGGGCTGTAACATTGAAATTAATGAAGATATCACACCGCGACGCTACTTCAGGTCTGGAGTGGAGATGGAGCGAATGGCATCAGTCTACCTAGAAGAGGGAAGTTATGAAAATGCCTTTGTCCTTTATAATAAGTTTATAACGTAAGAAACCTTTTGATGCATTTAAAATGAGAAAACATGCTGTGCTCTGAGATATCTGATGGCACTTTTCTATATTTCTTATGGCAAGATGAAACTAATGTATTTATTTATTTAGTTTATGTTGACCGGAAAGGAGGACTGGACAAGTATACTTGGGCTGGTTTAAAAATGAAAGGGCTGCAAATGCGGACTTGCAAAATAATTGAGATGATTATATACATAAGCAATAAGACACGATGGGGGGATGATTGTCATGGGTAAATGCACACCCTGGGGTGTTGTGAGGCACAAGACGCCAGCACTATGTGCCTCCTGCCCCGGGACATGCATTAGTCCATGACACCCACCACCCTGTAGTATCTTATTGCACTTATGTTTAAAAAATGGGTACCAATGTAACAAGCAATACAACACATGAAAACAGGCTTTGAATTTGAATATTCAATATATTTAACTTCTAAGTCAATGGAGAAGAAAAGTCCCAAAATTGCAAGTGTTTTTCTTTTTTGTAATTTCTGTTTATGAACCCTTGACACACTCTGAGCTGGATCTACTTCTGATCCCCCAAGGCTATCCCACATCCCACTCACCTGACTGAACTCGAGGTGCCATGCTCTGTGGAACCATGGTTTACCCCCAGGCGGGGACAAGGTGAGAGCCCTTTCCCTCGAGCACTTCTTGTGTCCTCTAGTTGTAGACTCAGAGGTCCAGACAAGAAGGAGCTGGGGGGGGGGGGGTCATCATCATTGGGCTCAGGGCTCCATTTTCCATGTCTTTTCACTCAGCCCTCGGGAGCAGCGTGGTCACCCACTGTCAGCACGGCTCCTTTCACCCTTGGTCATGCTAAGTCCTACTGTTCCCCTACATTCAGGTGGCATTGTGGCAGCGATGGACGAGATCTGCCACCCGGGATGCTCAATACTTCCCCTGTCTGACCCCCCACCGATTTGGGCTTGTTCCTGAACCCGGGTCACCAGTGTTGGAAGTGGTGGTGCTACTGCTGTGCCAATGGGCTGCCCAAAATCACAAGTTTATGAAGGTGCTGATTTTGAGAGGGAGACCATGAGAGTGACTGGTTGCTTTGACAACCAGAGAGAGTGAGCGAAAAAGAGGAAGTGAGGTGTGATACTGACAGAAGACACGCACACACTTCATTTGTGATATTTAACAATAATTACATATCGTTTATTGCATCTGCAAACATGCCATGTTTTTATTAGTAGACTTTAAAAGTGTCATTTATTATAGTATGCTTAATGTTTTATATAATGTCCCCCCTCAGTGCCCGCTGTGTGCATGCAAAACCGTTAGGTCGCAGTTTCTCAAAGGCTGGCCAACAGACAATTCATGCAGGATATCTTTAAGTTTCTGTGGTATCCTGCATGAATATGCAAAGAGGTGGCCTGCCTTCATGAAGCAGGTCACATGTTTGTGAAGGTCGGCCACCTTGCACATTCATACAGGATGCCGCCGAAACTGAAAGGACATCCTTCCCGAATGTGTGAGGTGGCCTGTCTTCGCCAGCATGCAACCTTGTCATTTGTGACAGTCAGCATGGCCGATCCTTTCATTATACCTGGTGATCCCAGGAGAGCAGTCAACACTGCCCAAAGAACAGCCATGATAATTTAGAGCAAAACATGCTCTTTGCCATTTCTGTTGTGCAGCTGTTGTATATGAGAGGTGGCCGGCTTGGAGCAAGAGGCAGCAACTCTGTGCACAGGACCCTGGTGCTTTGAAAGTCTGGGGGACAGAGTGTTTGGGTCTTCCATTCCTACAGTTCTACTGGGAAGCAAGTTTAAGAATGTGATTAAACAGTACCAATGGATATGGCTGGGCCACTGTGCATTGTTGCCGGGGGCGGACAGCTCAAATACAGTTGTAATATTATGTGGTTGTTGTGTGGGGTAGCTCATTTGAGCCTCTGATCATCAGGGATGCAGCCTGTTTAACAGCTCTGTTGGACAACACATTTGTGAAAATTGGCACTGGGGATTGGAAGCCTAGTTTACAACAAGTGATGGAACAGAGGGTAAAAGAGTGTGTAGATGGCTTTATTTTTTTTTTTAACAAATTGGATGTGTTTTACATTATGTATGGGATGTGGAGTTTTTAAATGTCTTTAAATGTATATTTTACAGTTATGACATGTAAGGGGTCTTAAGGATTTTTACCATACAAACATAGTTGCCAGAAATCTTTTTCAAAAATGTTTCTGGCAGGCGTAGGTTAAAAACTGGTTAAAAACTCTGATTACCCCACCAATGTGCACTTAGAAAGCACCCTATCCGCTACTTCCCTCTCCTACACTCCTCCACCCCTTCCCCCCTGACCTCAGCCCAGTCACGCACCCACC
The DNA here is from genome assembly GCA_016271365.2 of Neoceratodus forsteri. Classification (NCBI taxonomy): domain Eukaryota; kingdom Metazoa; phylum Chordata; order Ceratodontiformes; family Ceratodontidae; genus Neoceratodus; species Neoceratodus forsteri. The sequence goes on along the minus strand of CM028135.1, from coordinate 515,503,555 downwards.
TCCTTTCCCCAGAGGCTCATGCCTTATACCTAGCTCACAACCCTGCCTTCCACTCCCTCCTTTTTTCACAAGGTGACCCCTAACCTGTGGTAACCGCAAGCTGAACACCCCCATTTTCCCCCTCCCTTCACTCTTACACTCCCCTCCTCTTCCCCCAACTCTCTAGTGTTATTGCTGCTGCTGTTCTGTCTTTGCCTGTTTGTTAAGGCACTATCCCTGTCCCATGTACTATATCAGTCGTTTTGACCATTGTCAATTGTTTTATGTTCATTGTTACCCTGTGTTTTACTATTGTATGTTCACATTATCTGCCTGATGTGGAACCTTTGTAAGTGAGCTTGTAGCTCAAAGGTTGTAATCTGTTAATTCAATAAATAAATAAATACAAATAAATAGATATCTGAGTGCACTGCGTCCTGGCTGCAGAAAGGGTTCCTGACCCAGTGGTTGTCACCCCTTAAGGCACTAGAGTCCAGATCCTCTCGACCAATCAGGACACAGCAAATTCCCTACTCATTTTTTAAAACTGTATAATATACAGGGACTGATTGTTCTCTGTGATACTTCAGGCCTTTTTTCTGCTTCATGGCTCCTAAACACCAGTGACAGATTTGTTGCCCTGCTGCGGCACACCTAACATTATTTGTTGTCTTTCATAAGCTAACGTACCATGTGATTTCAGAGGAAGGAGAAGGGAAAGGCCACAAAAAAGGTAACAGGAGCTTTGGAGGGAGGGAGGGAGAGAGGGAGGTGGACGCTAGTCCTGTTTTGGAGGAGAGAGTCCTGAAGGGACTCGCTAATCTGAGCGTGGACAAAGTATTAGGGCCAGATGGGGTGTATCCAAGGGTGTTGAAGAAGCTCAGGAGGTACTGGCTACACCTTGACAATCCTGTTTAACAGCTCACTGGAAACAGGACTGGTTCCGAAAGACTGGAGGAGGGCAGATGTTGTCCCACTTCACAGAAGTGGTAGCAGGGAAGAGGCTGGCAATTATAGGCCAGTCAGTCTGACATCAGTGGTGGAAAAGTTAATGCAATAACTGCTGAAGGAAAGGATTGTGGAATATCTTGAATCCAGTGGGTTACAAGACCCAAGGCAGCATGGATTCATGGGGGTTATGTCAAAGAAATCTGATAGATTTCTTTGACTGGGTGACCAAGGAATTAGATCAGGGTGGAGTGGTGGACGTGACCTACCTAGATTTCAGTAAGACTTTTGACACTGTTCCACATAGGAGACTAGTAAGCAAGTTGGGTAGCTTAAGAGTGGATCCAAAGGTGGTAAACTGGGTAAGAAATTGGTTAGGGAATAGGCGACAGAGGGTAGTGGTAAACTGAGTTCACTCTGAGAAAGGGAGGGTGATCAGTAGGGTGCCTCAGGGATCAGTGCTGGGACCAGTCCTCTTTAATGTCTTTATAAGTAACATTGCAGAAAAGCTGGAAGGACGTTTGTCTCTTTGCAGATGACACCAAAATTTGCAGTATGAGGTGGACACTCGGGGAGCGGAAAGGATGAGCAGAGCCCCGAGAACTCAAGGAGTGGTCAAGGGTATGGCGGCTGGGTTTCAGTGTGATAAATTGCAAAATATTGCACTTAGGGCCCAGAAACCCAGGGGCAGAGTACAAAATGGGTGAGTGGTATTGACGACCACCAGGCTGGAAAGAAACTCGGGGAATCATATCTCCGGAAGGACATAGATGAGTGGTGGCAGTCCAGAGGAAGGCAACTAAAATGGTGCAGGGTCTGAATCAACAGCTGTACAAGGAGAGACTAAAGGATTTCAGTATGTACACCCTGGAAGAGAGATGGGGGGATATTTTATTTATTTAGAATTTTGGTGACCGGGAGAGGCACACTGAGCTGAGGCTCATTTCCAAGTGCAACCTGGGAGAGGGGAAAAGGGAAGTGCAGATGTACAATTGAACAATATAAGTACAATTTACAGAGTGCAAATTCGAAGGTACAAAAGAAGTGTCAGATTACAATTTAGATTACAGCAGTAACATTACACAATATTTAAGAATGAACGCTGTATGATAGTACAGTGCTGAGAAAGGCGAGAACAAATCCTTGGTATTGTTCAACAGAAATGGAAGGGATAAAAATCAAAAGAGGTATCATGGAGGAAGGGAGAGAAAGGGGGAAGAGGATGGGAATAGAGAAACAAACTGGTTACGAGGTGGAGGATGGACAGGAACAAGGAGGAAGTGGAGACTGGGAGAGAAGACACTTTAGGCTGTGCAGAGAGAGGGCTAGACAAAGGGTGCTTGGAAGAGAGTTCCAGAGGGAGGGTATATGGTAGGAGAAGGCTGCCAACCCAGAACTAGAAGTAGAAGTAGAATGGGGAAGAGAGAAGGTATTGAAGTCTATGGAACGTAACGGGTAGGAAGAAGGGGATAGAGGGGAAAGGAGAGAGGAGAGTTAGAAGGGGAGGTATCCAAGCCAGAATTTGAAGATGAGGGTGGTACCATGGTGCTGTCATTGTAAGTGAAGAAGGGGAAGGGAGAGGTCGGAGCAGAGGGAGCAATGATGTGTGTGGGGCATTCAAGGCAAAACAGCAAAATGCATTAACAAGGGTGTCCAGTCTAGAGAGGGAAGTGGCTGGGGTAGACCCAAAGACCAAGTCAGCATAGTCAAAGACAGGGAGTAACATTTTGGGAAGTAGCTCATGATGGACAGTAGGAGAGAGGGAGTCTTTGTTTTGATATAGGGCATCTAGTTTTGGAAAGAGTTTAGAGTGTATGTAGTCAATATGATAAGAGAAGTCAAGGCGACTTTCCAACCAGGCACCTAGATATTTGGAGGCGGGGACTGCATCTAGGGTGATATCATCGAGGGTAGTGAAAGGGGGAGGAGAGTTTGGATAGCTTTTGAGCAGTAGTGAAGGTCGCAGACACTTTATTTTGGCATTAACCTTTAGCTGGTTTGCCTCGAACCAACATAGAACCCTAAAGAAGTTAGATTGTAGTTGAGTCACCACCCCAGGGGAAGAAGGTCCAGAAGCATAGAAGATGGTGTTGATGGCATACAAGTGGATTTGAGAGGATACTCTGACAGAAGGATGGTCGTTAAGGAAGACTGAAAACAGAACAGGGCCTAAGATGGAGCCCTGAGGGATGCCAGCTTGAATGAGAAGGGGGAGATAGGGCGTGTCCTGCCCAGACACATTGCATGCGGCCTGTGAGATACAACCTAAACCAATCTATGATATGAGTAGAGAGACCAGTGGAGAAAAGCCTGGGTAGAAGAAAAGGATGGGACACAGAATCAAAAGCTTTAGCCAGGTCGATAAATATGGCAGCAGTCATATGTCCATGGTCCATGCCTGTGAGAAAGTCGTTGGTGACACGAAGGAGGGAAGTAATAGTAGAGTGGTTTCTTCTGAAACCAGATTGATATGAGGAGAGGAACATAGAAACATAGAAATTTGACAGCAGATCAGGACCACTAGACTGAACCTAGTCTGCCCATTTTCTCTACCTGCTGCAAAAACCAAAGACCCTACCTGATATATGACTTTGTTCTCTTTTCTGTTGCTAGTGTTCCCCTATACATATCCCATGCATTCCTGAATGCCCCTACCAAATCTGCCCCCACCACCTCTGCTGGAAGGCTGTTCTATGCATCCACCGCCCTTTCTGTGAATAAATACTTCCTCATGTTACCCCTGAATCTACCCGCTTCCAGCCTCATGTCATAGTCCCTTGTTCTAGAACATCTCTTTTTCTGAAAGGTGCTACCCCCTGTACCTTATTTATGCCCTTGATATATTTAAAAGTCTCCGTCATATCCACCCCTCTCTCCTTTCCTCTCCTCCAGGGTATACACATTGAGCTCCTCTAGTCTCTCCTTATATGACTTTTAGTGCACCATTTTTGTTGCCCTCCTCTGAACTGCCTCTACCTTGTCTGTGTCCTTGCAGAGATGCAGACTCCAGAACTGGACACAGTACTCCAGATGCTGTCTCACCAATGATCTGCACAGAGGCATCACTATCTCCTTTCTTCTGCTGGTGATACCTCTCCCTGTGCACCCCAGCACCCTGCTGGCTCTCCCCACAGCCTTGGCACATTGTTTGGCCACCTTTAGGTCATCTGATATGATTACCCCAGATCCCTTTCCTGTTTGGTGGTCGTCAGTACTCCCCCCCAACCAATCATGTAAGCCTCCCCTGGGTTCCTGTGACTCAAATGCATGATTTTGCAGTTCTTTGCATTGAATCATGGCTGCCACACTCTTGACATTCTTCTAATTTACTTAGGTCCCCCTTCATTTTTTTCACCGTTTCAGGAGAGTCTACTCTGTTGCAGATCTTAGTGTCATCTGCAAGGAGGTACACCTTTCCTTCCAGCCCCGCCACAATGTCACTTTTGAAGACATTGAATGGGACTGGCCCCAGAACTGATCCCTGTGACACCCCACTGGTCACCCTCCTTTCCTCAGATTTAGCTCCATTCACCACCATCCTCTGTGTTCTTTCCCTTAACCAGTTTGTAACCCAGTTTACCACCTTGGGACCCATTCCCAGGCTACTTAGTTTGTTTACAAGCCTCTTATGTGGAAAGGTGTCAAAGACCTTGCCGAAATCTAGGTAGGCCACATCTACCGCTCTCCCTGGTCCACTTCCCTGGTCACTCAGTCAAAGAAATCTATCAGATTTGTTTGACATGACCATCCCACTGCGAATTTGTGCTGCCTCAGATCCTGTGCTCAACTGGATTCAAGATGTTCCACAATCCTTTCTTTTAGCAATGATTCCATTATTTTCCTCAGCACCGAGGTCAGGCTGACTAGTTTGTAGTTTCCAGCCTCCTCCTTGCTCCCACTTTTGTGTAGAGGGACTACATCTGCTCTCCTGCAGTCCTCTGGAACCACTCCTGTATTACAGTGATTTGTTAAACAGCAGGTCTGTAGCATTAAGTAAATCAATTAGGTGAGAGAAAACTAGGGACTATTGTAAGTTGGACGGGGGGGGAGCTATTGGTCTATAATTGTGGGGAGAGAAGGGATCACCCCCTTTATGAAGGGGAATAACCTTGGCAACTTGCCATGCCTGAGGAACAGAGCCTAGAGAGAAAGAGAGATTCAGCAAGTGGGTGAGAGGAAGGGCGATAACTGGGGCAGAGATACGGAGAAGGTGTGGGTCCAGGCTGTCGGGGCTGGATTTATGCAGGTTGAGTGAAAGGAGGGCATGAATAACTTCCTGCACAGAGACAGGAGAGCAGGAAAAGCCAGTAGATGTGGAGAAGGCAGGAGACATGGAGACTGGTTTGGAGGTGAGGGCACAGGTGGTGAAGAAGGAATTGAGTATGGAGGCTACAGAAGTGGGATCTGAGATGGGAGAACCATAACAAGCAAGGTGGGGAGGTTTGTGGGGATCAAAGAGAAGTGAAGCTCTACCAGAGTTGAGGGGAGTTGAGGTTATGGTGAAGGGCATTTTGAAGAACTGTGCTTTCCCACCCTGATATTCTTAGTACAGTGTTCCTTAGGGACCTGTAGAGCTGGAGATCAGAGGGAGAGTGGGATGATTCATAGTACTCCCAAGCTGAATCATGGGACTTGCAGAGCTGTATGATGTCCGCCGATATCCAGGGGTGGTGGGATCGTCTGACTCTGCACCTTCTGGGGGGGGGGGCTTGAGTATTCCAGACTTTGTGTAGGTCGTATCAGGAGAGAGAGAGGATGGAGTCTATATCAGGGGCAGTGTCTACAAGAGCCCAGTTAGAGACTTGAAGATCATGGAGAAAGGCATCTGTGTTAAGCAACTTGTAAAACCTAATCCATCAGTAATTTAGGGGAAGTGGGACACATGTACCTTACAGACGCAATATGTAATATAATGGTCACTGAAGGCAGCTGGTAAAGTACCAGCAGTGACTATATTGTGTGGATGGGAGGAAAGCACCCAATCAAGAAGAGAGTGCTTAGGGAGATAAGGTTAGGCCTAGTGTGTTCCTTACTTAATTGATTGAGGTTAAGGGACTCTGGCTTGTCAGTGAAAGGATTAAGGGTAGGAGAGGTCCAGCAAAGATTAAAATCTCCGAGAACAGTTAGTTCACCTGAGGAGGCAGGGGAGATAAGAAAGGTGATGATAGTAACAAGGGAAGGAGGGGAGATTTTAGGAGAAGCATAAATAACAGCAACAAAAATAGGAAGAGAGGAAGGGAAAGTTAGATTGATGATGAGGAGCTCATGCGAGGAGGGAAGAGATTCACACAGGGAGACAGATCAGGACAGGTTTTGATGAGTGTAGATGACCACGCCACCACCACGTTTACTGCTATCTTGCCAAACAAGGTGATAATCAGGGAGGGATAGATGGGACTCGGGAATCCTGGAGGAGAGCCAGGTTTCGAAGATGCAGAGTATGTCTGGACATTATTGGAAAACCCATACTTTGAGGGCATCTGGTTTGGGAAGTAAGCTCCTAGCATTAAGGTGGCAGAGTCTAATGCCTTTGGGTAAAGGGGAAGAGGGGACAGAGGGGCCAGGGTTGGGTTCAGTGTCGCCTGTGAGGAGGAAGAGGAGGGCGAGATAATGGATAGGCTTACATTTCCTGGGAACGTGGGAGGATTTTAAAATGATGAAGGAGGGAATGATGGAGAGCTGTGGAGAAGCTTGAAATTAAGGGAAAGGAGGGAAGAAAAGCCAGTGAAAATGGGGATGTGGGGTGAGGAAGGAATGTTGGGGGTAGGAAAGAGAGAAGGAGGCTATGGGGAATAGATGATATTGAGTGGGTAGGCCAGTGCAGGAGGGTGAGTATCATAGGCATCAGGAAGGGCAGCAAGGGGTGGAGGTGGGAGGAGGAAGGACTGGGAGGTAGAAAGCTAAAAGGAGGAGAGAAAATGGTAAGGTCCATAAGTGTAGGAGGGGGGAAGTGGGTTGCGGATGGAGGTATTAAATAGTGGTAACGGGGAAAGGGAGAGGAAAATGTATTGGAGGAAAACTTAGGCTGAAGTGAGAGGGAAGGGGGGTTAGAAAGGAGAAGAAGGGGGAAAGGAGACTGTGACACTGAGTAGAGCAGGAGATGGGAGGGCAGGCAGGACAAAAAGCTGTAAGCACAGGGGTAGAGTGCCAGCAGTGACTATATGGTCGCTGTTAGCTGGCAGTATAAGACTGCTTGGAGTCAGCCAAACAGTACAGTTAGAGACCAAGTTAGCCAGTGTTAGCTTCTTCAGGAAAAAGCTGGCTTGCACAGAGTTAAGTACCAGGCATATGAGCAAAACTCCTAATTAAGGCAAGTAATACATCAGTCCAGGATAGCAATACAGGCCTATTTCAGATAGGGTGTTTAGCTAGGCACATAAGGAAACATGCAGTTACTGAGGCAGTTACATCAGTTTACATGAGTTTTCAGTATTTACATCCTACTGCAATAATACACTGATTAAACAGGCTGAGTGCTGATTAAAAGAGGATTCACAGTTACTGCATTGCAAAGAATAAATATGTGCAGGAGTTGACCAGTTTTAAACAGGAAGTATGATAGGAAGCAGTAGGCAGTGTTATTGCAAGGCACTGAAGAGCTGTATGCAGGGGAAGACTAGATTAATAGTGGTAACGACAGAGAGTAAATATATGGAGGCAGTTTGAGTTTGCATAGTAAACCAGGGCAGCGGTGTGCAAACAGATACAAACACGGTTCTGTGTAACTTATTTGCATGTGCAAACCAAGTTAAATAGGTGGTAACGACTAGGGATGCAGTATGCACACATTAACTAGACCATGCAGAAGGCTAAAACAGTAGACGGACAAATGCAGCTGTGTTTAGTTCTGGGAGCCCTGTGGCAACTGGCTCTTAACGCTAAGAACAGTGGCTGCGATCGCGTGGCACTCAGGACTGGCTAGTAGCTGGCTGGCGACAAGGCAAAAGCTCTTCTGAAGTTCCTCCCCCTTACTAGTGCTCTGAGCACTGATTGGTGCAGAAAGTCAGAAAAAAAACTTCAGTTTATAAATTGCAGCTTCTGTGCTGTGAGAAGGATGAAAATGTAGTTGTGTTCAGTGGCTCCGACCATGTGGTACTCAGGACTGGCTAGTAGCTGGCTGGCAACAAGGCAAAAGCTCTCCTGAAGTTCCTCCCCCTTACAAGCGCACTGAGCGCTGATTGGTGCAAAAAGTCAGAAAAAAAAGCTCAGCTTGTAAATTGCAGCTCTTGTACTGCGAGAAGGACAAAAATGCAGCTGTGTTCAGCTCCTAAGGGGAGCCCTGTGGCAACTGGCTCTTGACTCCCTTCACAGAATGGCGGCTCCAGCCGCGTGGTGCTGAGGACTGTGCAGTGAGAAGGACAAAAATGCAGCTGTGTTCAGCTCCTAAGGGGAGACCTGTGGCAACTGGCTCTTGACTCCCTTCACAGAATGGCGGCTCCAGCCGCGTGGTGCTGAGGACTGTGCAGTGAGAAGGACAAAAATGCAGCTGTGTTCAGCTCAAGGGGGGAGCCCTGTGGCAACTTGCTCTCGACCCCTTCACAGAATGGCTATGGTATAGACCTTTAAATACCTCACAGGGTAAATAAGGTACAGGAGGGAAGTAGTTTTCAGAAAAAAAAAAAAAAAGTGCTCAAGAACAAGGGGACATGCTGTGAAGCTGGAGGGGGGTAGATTCAGGAGAGATATGAGGAAGTATTTCACAGAAAGAGTGGTGGATTCCTGGAACAGCCTTTCAGTGGAGGTGGTGGGAATGCATGGGATAGGCATAAGGGAATCTTAGCGGAAAGAAAGAGGGGAGGGAGAATGAGCAGAGATCAAACAGGGCCTGTGGTGATACTGTAGGTAAGGAAGAATGGGCAGACGGGGTGGGCAAAGCAGTCCTTATCTGCCAACAAATGTTAAGTTTCATTAATGACATCAGAAATGGAGTGTGATGGAGGGGCTGCAGGACACACAAGGAGGGGATCTGAGCCCTGAATTGTGTAAAACTAATAATGTTAACATAAAATAATGACAAATAGTGAACTTGGTGGCAACACACACACACACACACACATAAGAAACAGCTTTCTTTTTATGTATGAATATCATCAATGACATGCACGTACATATAGATTGCATATTTTGAGTCAGGTCATTGGGTATTTGATTTATACAATGTCATTTTAAAATTTATACATTTGAAATCTTTGTGTGAAGATTTAACTGTTTCTGTTTGATTTCAACTGCTGACTTCTGTGGTGGACGTGGGTAGTGTGATGTCATCAGCATCGTGAAAGCTACTGTCTGATTGGTTCAGTGGTTGAGATTAGTAATTGTAACATACCTAACCTCTAGATAAAAGTTTATCTGGGGTTAGGCAATGTGACAGATTTATCTGAACAAATATCTCACCACTAGTGTGTGTGTGTGTGTGTGTGTGTGTGTGTGTGTGTGTGTGTGTGTATGTGTATGTGTGTCTGTAACCAATAAGGCATGACAGTGCATTGGTTGAAGAAGCAATAACCCACAACAGGGCATGTGTTTCTAGAGAATTAATGCACACACCGGGTGGATTGGAATCTCAAGGAAGTGCATTAGTTCTGAAGAATCCCATGCCCTGGAGTGGGGAATTTTTTTAAATTGAAAAAGGTTTTATTTTCCTTTTGTTAGGTAGAATTGGTAATTTTGATAACAACGGCCTTGTGCCTTTGAATGAATCTGGGAACTGCATTTATTTGAAAGAAACCTATGCCCTGTTGTAGGTTTTGTGTTTAAAAAGTGGGAACTTTTTTTTATTTTAATGGAAAAAGGTTTTATTTTCATTTTGTTAGGTTGTTGCTAAGTAGATTAGGTTAGTTATGAACTGTGCAGTTTCTAGGTAAATAATCAAACGCCATGTGCTGTGTTTTAACCAATGACGTTGTTTGAGTTGATCACTTTTTTATCCCCCATTTTATAACTGTTTTTTTTATTTCTGTTTATTAAAATTTTTGCAGTATTTCATAGAACAGACAAAAAAAACAACAAAACAGACAAGCATTGGGCTTCATAAAAACAGACAGTTTAAAGCCTGCACGCGCCACCATAAATTTCAGTGAAGGAATCTAACACATACAAACGTTTTACACATTCAAGGACAGAGTCCTGTGTATCATTTAACATGTAGTTGACCCAATGGACCCAAGTTGTATAAAACTTGTGAACCACATGATTCAGTTGCGTCGTTATTTTTTCCATGTTGTACATGGAGCACATAAGGTCCTGCCAGTGTTGCATGGACGGTGCCTTATCTGTAAGCCATAATTTCGTTATAGATTTTTTAGCCACCACTAAGGATACATTTAACACTTTGCATGTATTAGGACCCTGGAACCCTTCTTGGAAGATCTAGAAAAAGGACAGTATGGTCTGTTAGGTGAAAATCAGCTTTAAAAATATCCTGCAGGATGGAAGAAAGTTGAGCCAGGAAGGGTTGTAAGACTGAGCAGTTCCAAAATATATGGCCATGGGTGGCCAGCGTGGTTCCACAACCTTGCCAACATGTCGCTGTCAATGTAGGTTTAAATTTAGCCACACTTTGTGGAGTCCAAAAAAAAAATGTACACAGGTCTTCCAGGAGAATTCCTTCCAAAGGAAAGAAGAGGTCACCTTAGGAACATATGTCAGATAGCAGTCCCAGTCCAAGGGAATAATCTGGGTCAGTAAATCCATTTCCCAGCAGTTCCTGATATAGTTTACATTACCCCCTTCTAATTGCAAAAGGGCTTGATACGCCTGTGAAATATGTGAGGTTGAGGTCTCGTCCCTCCAACACCTTAGAAAGGAGTGTGAACAATAGTGGCAATACATTGTCTGGAGGCTAGTGCCGTAAGGCACCTTGCAAGTAATGCATCACTTGACAGTAAAGATAATAATCCACTGGATGCAGAGCAAATTGTCTTTGTAGGTCAGAAAAGGGAAGTATCTCCCTTCCTCATAAAAACTGAAAGGGAGGGCTGACCGAGTGGCGCTGGAGGTTGAGGCACTGATCACTACGCCTCGCGCCACGCCAGTGGCGCGGGTTTGGTAACGCAGTCCGGGGACACTGGGGGTCCGAGGGGAGAAAGATTGAGCATCCGGAGGACTGCTCTCCTCTCTTGGGGAGAGGGTGCCATGTTGTCCTACCTGCTGATCACCCTCTGGTGGTGGCTGGGGCAATACAGGTCAGGAGGCATGCTCTGACGTAATCACATTGGTAGGGAGGGGGGACTGGAGAAAAGGAGGAAAAAGGAGCCTGGCAGGGCTCCATGATGGTCTGCCGCACCTGAGGGCCGACCCCGACTTCTGGATTGGGTCTCTGGGGAGGGGGCATCACCTCCCTGGCCCTGCCATGGGGGGCAAGCCGTGTGGGAATCATTGGGGTCATCAGGTGCAGGAGTGGCAGAACCCGAGAGAGAGTCCTCCTTTCGACGGCCAAAGCCCCTGCCAGGGCTCGGGGGGAGAAAAACCTGAATGGGGGAAAAAAAACTGAAAGAGATTAATGAGACCAAGGCATTCCAATCTATGGTAGCTGTGGTCCAGAATAGCTGGTAGGAAAGCAGAATTATATGCGAAAGGGGTGATTAGCATCTGGACCGGGTGTAAGGCCCAAGATGAGAGGAGCCAATACCGAACATATAGAGTGTCAGAGGTAGGGGGGTTAGTGCAGGGTTGGTTTCGAGAAGGATGGCTTAGCTAGAAGGAAGCTACATTTAAAGACTGCTTTAGAAAGATTCTGCTAATAGCTTGGCAGAAGACACCAGGAGAAAGGACTGCTATGTGACTGAACTTCTCTACTGGGACTATATTGCCCCCCACCCAAAGCTAGTTCTATTTTTATAGGCACAGGATTTGACTGACAACAGGAACTTCCTGTTTAGGGGCAAGAAGTGAGTGATCACAGAACCACCAAGGACCCACCATCCTAGAAGGGCAAGAGTAGCTCTCCGGCCCCCTCTAGCTGCTGGAGGTCTGCCTCTGAACAAGTAAGTGGTCTACTGAGAAATATAGGATATTCTTGTCTCAGAACAGGACAGTTAGGAGCTTAAAGGGCACACAGGCAGAAAGTAAGGAGAGAGAGGAAAAAAAACCAGAGGAAAGAGTAAGGACTGCAAACAGTTAAGGGGCCAGAAATAAGACATGATTCTTGTGGTGCAGTGCAGTGGCTGTGGAGCAGCAGTCCGGGAGATGTTCTGGAGGATGCAGTGTTGTCCCATCTGCAGGCACCTCTCTGGGCTGAGGGAGGAGGTTGCTCATCTCCAGGCTGAGTTGGCCAGGATTTGTGGGACCTCCTCTTCCATCCAAGGACCACCAGTGCCACTGCCGTTGCCTCAGAGGTTGCCAAGAAAGAGCGGTTGGACCACAGTGGGCTCAGGGAGGAGGTGAGGTGGTGGAACAGAGGCACATCCTCCAGCTGTACACCTCCACATTCCTATGCCATTCTGGCAAAGTGTGGTTCCTCTATGGAGGCACCTACAGGAGACCAAGGAGGATGCTGGGAACCTTCACAAAGGAGACCCACAGGAGGGTGGCAGGGGACCCTGCGGGAAGAGACAACTCCTGGTGGGGGACTCTATTGTGGAAGGTAGAACTGGGCAAGGAAGGGAGAGGAGGTGAAGGTGCCTGCCTGGCGCCATGGCTTGGAGGACAGGGAGCGAATCCTCAGGATTGCCGGAGCAGCTGCGCAGGGAGAGCTGGATGTCATTGTCCACTTAGGGACAAATGACCTGGCTAAGAAAGGGATTAGAGAAGTGCAGAAAGAGTTTGTGAATTGGGGAGGGGCCTTAATAAGCAGCACGCACGGTAACCTTCTTGAGGTGCTACCCATCTATGGCATAGGAGAGAGGCTAGGGTGTTCATACCATGGGATTCAATCAGTGATTGAAAAACTGTGTGGAGCTCCAGGATTTGGCTTCACTGGGGACTGGGGGTCCACCTGGAGTGATGCAAGCCTATACTGGCATGATGGGCTGCATCTGTCCGGAGGAACCAGGATCCTAGGTGATAGGTTTAAATGCTTCATTGGCAAGCTTTTAAACCAGCCAAGGGGAGGCACTGGAAAGGAGCAGGAAAATCCTAGCCCCCAAACAATTACGTAGTAAGTGTGGCAAACACCAACATGGAGGTGTCGATAGGGAGAAGGGCAGGGTAAATGGAGAAAGTGACAAAGGCAAGAAGGACAGGGATGGGGCAAAGGGGTAAGGCCATCAGGAAATGGAGGGTAATGAGTACCAATGCCGTAGTCTGGGCAACAAGCTCCTGAGCTGGTGGCCTTAATGGAAGAGGGATGCCTGGATATCGTAGAGAGTCACAAAACATGGTACACAGAGAACCATGACTGGGATGTTAACATACCAAGGTACATAACCTACAGGAGAGACAGGCAGGGAGAAGAGGGGAGGAGTAGCTCTCATGTAAAGGAAGGGATAAAAGCAACTGAACAAAAGAGTAAACAGGGAGGAGAGGAGGCACTATGGGTCACCTTGGAGACTGGAAAGGCACCACAATCCGCACAGGGTTGTGTACAGACCCCATGTCAGGGGAAGGAAATGGACAAGGATATGATGGAAGGCATTCTTAGAATGGCAGAGAAAGGGAGATACTGTTGATGGGAGACCTGAATATGCCAGATGTTAACTGGAGCACATTTGCTGCAGCCACATCCAAGAGCAGGGCCATTCTTGATGCCCTACAGGTGGCAGGGCATTAGACAGCTAGTTTGGAACCCACTTGTGAGGGAGCAATCTTAGACCTCAGCTCTCAAACGGTGGCAGTGAGAGGATCTCAGATCTAGAAGTGGGTTGCCATCTGGGGACAAGTGACCATCAAACAGTGTGGTTCACGTTAAACTCAGCTACAGAGTCAAGCCATACAAAAGTGAGGGTACTGGACTTTAGGAGGGCTGACTTGGCAAGATGGGAGGGTGCCTCAGAAAAGCACTAGCAAACAGGCTAGAAGGAGGGTGGAGCAACAATGGGAATTATCAAAACTGCCATCACAGAGGCAACAAGCCTTGTGAAGCAAATAAACAAATCAAACGAAAGAAAAAGCCACTATGGTTCTCAAGAGAGGTGGCTGTGAAAGTCAGGAAGAAAAGATAGCATTCGGAAGTATAAGGAAACACAGAAGGAGCAGGACAGAGAGCTGTACCAGTTAAGGCAGAAAGAAGCAGGGAGGGAAGTCAGAATAGCAAAGGCCCAAACTGAGGAAAAGATAGCCAACTCAGTTAAGAAGGGGATAAAACCTTTATAGGTACATCAGCGAGCGTGAGAAAGACAAAGGAGGGATAGTGAGGCTGAATAGAATGAACAGTGTGCGGGCAGAGGGGACAGTGAAAGCAGGAATACTGAACGAATATTTCTGCTCAGTATTCCAAAAGAGGAGGGGAAGTGCCTAATCCAATTAACAGAAGCACTCTTGATAGGGGGGTCGATCCCAGTCCTTTCACAGAAGAAAGGGTTCTGCAAGAACTCCTAAAACTGAAGGTGGACAAACCAATGGGTACTGATGGAATTCACCCCAGAATTCTAAAAGATTAAGGAAGGAACTAGTGAAACCACTGGCTACTCTTTTTAATAAATCATGGGAGGATGGTGTGGTACCCAAGGACTGGAGGAAGGCGGATGATTCCCTTCACAAAAGTGGGACCAAGACAGAGGCGGAAACTACAGACCTGTCAGTCTGACCTCTGTGGTAGGGAAAGTGATGGAGTCACTTGAAGGAAAGAATAGTGGAGTACCTAAAGGTCAGTGGAGCACAGGATCCAAGGCAGCATGGGTTCACAGTGGAAGGTCATGTCAGACAAATCTAATAGATTTCTTTGACTGGGTGACCAAAGTAGTAGACCAGGGAGGGGCTGTGGACATGGCCTACCTAGACTTTAGCAAGGCATTTGACACAGTCCCACACAAAAGATTATTAATCAAATTAACCAGCCTGGGAGTGGGTCCCAGGGTGGTAGCCTGGGTAAAACGTTGGCTGGACAACAGGACACAGAAGGTAATTGTAAATGGAGTCCACTCTGAAGAAAGGGCGGTTACTAGTGGGGTACCATGAGGGTTCAGTATTGGGTCCAGTCCTTTTAATGTCTTCATCAGTGGCATTGCAGAGGACTGGAAGGAAAAGTATGCCTTTTGCAGATGACACAAAGATCTGCAACAGGGTTGATACACAAGGAGGCGTGGAAAGGATGAAAAGGGACTTGGCAAGGTTGGAGGAATGGTCAGACGTATGGCAGCTAGGATTCAATGCAAAAAAGTGCAAAATAATGCACCTGGGAAACAAGAACCCAGGGGAAGAATACACAATGGGTGGGGAGGTAGTAACAACAACAAAACAGGAAAGGGACCTGGGGGTAATCATATCAGATGACCTTAAGGTTAGCAAGCAATGGTGAGAAGGCAGTAGGGAGGGCCGGGGCATACTGGGATGTATAGGGAGAGGCATCAGCAGCAGAAAACAGGAAGTTGTTATCCTCTGTACAGACAGTTGGTGAGACCCCATCTGGAATACTGTGTCCAGTTCTGGAGACCCCATCTCCACAAGGACATAGACAGGATAGAGGCAGTCCAGAGGAGGGCAACTAAAATGGTGCAGGGTCTGCAAGAGAAGCCGTATGAGGAGAGACTAAAGGAGCTTAATATGTATACCCTTGAGGAAAGAAGGAGTGGGGGACATGATAGAAACTTTCAAGTACCTCAAGGAATCAACAAAGTCCAAGAGGGTAGTATCTTTCAGAAAAGAGACTTGCAAGAACAAGGGGACACAATTTAAAGATAGAAGGAGGGCGGTTCAGGGCAATGTGAGGAAGTATTATTTCACAGAGAGGGTAGTGGATGCATGGAACAGCCTTCCTGAGGAAGTTGTGGGGTCTAAAACTGGGGGAGAATTCAAGAATGCATGGGACAGACATAAGGCAATTCTTGTGGGGGGCAGGAAGATATAGGCTGTTGGTTAACTAGGATCTGAGGCCTATCCTGTAGGTAGGGAAATGGGCAGACTAGATGGGCCTAGCGGTCCTTATCTGCCGTCAAAGTCTATGTTTTTATGAGGTGGTTGGGCAGACAGAACAGATGGAAGAGACAAGATGTCTTCCATCCTAAGTTCCATGGTTTTCCAATTAGCAGCATAGGTGGACATCAGCTACCGTGAGGGGTGCGAATCTGAGCGGCCATGTGATAAAGTGTAAGATTAGGCAAGGCAAATCCGCCCTTCATATGTGGCAACTGTAAGGTAAATAATTTAATACAGGGGTGTTTCCACTCCAGATGAACCTGGAGATCAGTTTGTCCCATTTACGGAACAGATGTGCCTGGGTGGGGGGGGGAGTAACCGGAAGCATCTGCGGCAGATGGAGAAGTCTAGACATCAAAATCATGCATACGCTGTCAGTGCATTGTATTAATGTGAGTGGGACAGTTTGCCACGTATCTAAGTCTCTAACTAACTGCTGGGTTAGTGATCATAGTTCAGTGATTGTAATTTAGCTGGTTGTGGGGAAAGCAAAGCCCCAATATTTTAGAGCCTGCATATCCCATTTAAAATGAAAATTCTGTTTTGTAATAGGGCTGGGGTTGTAATTCAGTTTGAGGACCTCAGTTTTCATTCTATTCAAAATATAACTGGAATAAGCCCCAAAGTCCTGAAGGGTCTCCCACAAGGGGGTCAGGGAATCCTCCAGGTTCTGGAGGTAAATAAGTAAAACATTGTCATAGAGGGCTAAATGCTGCCGGCAACCAGCTTTCATGAGAGCATGAATGGGAAGATGTTTTGGTATTGCCTGAGTTAAAGGCTACATATATAGAGCAAAAAGGAGCGGGGATAAGGGGCATCCCTGTCGGGTTCCCCTATGTAAAGTGAATAATGTGGAGAGCCGACCATTTACCTTAACGTATGCTTGCAGAGAGGCATATAGTGCTTGAAAGGTCTCAATAAAAGTGGGGGGAAGTCTGTATGGGCCATAACAGCAAATAATTATCATGCCATCTGGGCAGAAGTTTTTTTCAGCATCACGGCTGAGCAAAAACAAGGGTGATTTTGACTGGGAGGCATGGTGTAACACCAGGAGCGTGCGTTTTATGTTTTTGAGGGTTTGGTGCCCACGCATAAATCCCATCTGGTCCCCATCTGTCAGGTCTGACAATAGGGGATCCAGTCTCTTCAACAGAACTAAAGTAAATAATTAATAATCTATAACTGTGTTTTTTTTTTTTTTCGAACTATTTATTGTCCGCATAGCTGAACTCTCTCAGGCGACCTTCCTTACTGCACTCTCTACCTCCGTGTGTTGCTCGGTATCCTTCTCTGCTACTCCCCGGCACTGGGCATCCTCCAGGTCTACCCTCCGGGGAAGGGTTGCCCCCACCCAGGGTGCTCTTTATATCAGTATTGAGCCACGGGGCCGGGGGGGGGGAAGCGGAGAGGACCGGGCCCGACTACAAGAATGTGGATTGCAGGGGAAGGCACCATCGCCTATCAGCAGTGGAAGGGTTTTTCTACGTTATTTCTCCCCTATGGAGCCCGGCTGTCATGGCAACGTGCTGCCGCAGCTCCACCCCCAGGTTGACGCCATGACATTACTTTGGGCTCCCTCCGGTCACCGCCAGAGGGCACTCTTTGTGCAGTCATATCCCCATCCTTCCCCTGGGAAGAGACAGCAGTCCTGCGGACGCTCAATCTCTTCTCTCCCTGCCGATCCCTGTCTCCCTGGCTCGTTCCCAAACCCGGGTCGCCGGCATTGCGCGAGGTGTGGCTGCCAGCGCCTCAACCCTCAGCACCACCAGGCCAGCTCTATAACTGTGTTTAATGCACGTCCAAGTGTGTAGTGAGGCAAAAAGTGCTTGCAATGAGTCTCGTGTGCACCTGAAACATTAATCTTAAACAATCAAGTCCCTGGAGTGTCTTATTGCTCTTATAAAATGTGTACTGTTTCAATATTATTTTTATTTAAAGCATTTTAAAAGTAAAGTACTTTTTATATGAAAACAGTTTAGAATGAGAAAGTAGTCTCATCCTTTATATAAGGTATGTCAGCAGGGGTTGCTAAGATGGCACTAGCCTAGTAAAAGGATTTGCCCTGCTTAAAAAAATGTAAAAGCAATATGTGTGTGTGTTTTTTTTTTTTTAAATAAAAAAAAAAAAGAACTGTTAGTGCTACCTTTTTTATTTCCAGTTGTGGGCAAGAGATATTTGGTTGCTTCCACTGTGTGTTCTTGCGGGATCAAGATGGTAATTTGGTGCTGCCTGTGTGTGTTCTTGATCTCAGGATTGTGGGAGGGAGGTGGTACAGCAATGCCATGATATGCGTCCAATTGAAAGAGTTGAATGGTGGGTTGAAGTCACCAGCATGTGTACCTGATCATGGGCTCAGAATGGAGGGTTGTAGCTAGTATGTGGTCCTGATCATAGGACCAATAGGCGTGTGTGATGTACTGTCAATCATGAGAGCGGGGTGGCATCTTGGCTCCCAAGATTATTTTTTAAGGCTCCCAAGATTATTTTTAACTCATTTGCTCCCGGTGGCCATTTGGGGTTGGACATATCAATGGATGGTTCCGACGCCATATGGCGTCTGTGGGAACAAATGTGTTAAAAATGCTTTGCTTGTGTTGTAGGTGGCAAGATCCAGACGCATGGGGGGTGGAAATGAAGAATAGTGAGGCATGGTGCAGCAGGATCAATAAGCAGGAGAGGATAAAATTAGCATCAGTGATTAGAGACCTTGTTAAAATAAGAATAACAAGCATTTGCCAATGCTGAATGTTGCTTGCTTGTATGTGCTGTTTAGGTATCTGGAAGTGATAGTTCCATGCCTTCCTCCCAAGACATCCACTGTGTCTTTCATAGGTTTCATAGGTTGTCCTGAGCTCTTTAAAGACCGAAGTCCATTTGACTCGCCTTAATATTAATTTAATAAAATTAGTACTGTTTTATGTTCCTACTCTTCAAATAATAATCAAGAGAGTGCTTAAAGGCTAACATAGATGGACTATCCACAACCCCAAGGGGTAGTGTATTCCAAATTTTAACAACTCTTAGTGAAAACCAGTGCCGTCGTGCCTGTGTATTAAACTTTTCCATCTTAAGTTGTAGATGATGGGCATGTGTGTTATGCGACTGATGTCTAAACATTAATCCCAGTTGTTTCCAAAACTGGTTATCAGATAGTGCCCGATAGATAAGACACATATCTCCTCTTAACCTCCGATACTCCAGAGAATAAAGGTCCAAGCTCCTCAATCTTTCCCCATAATTCATGCCCTGTACTTCCTTAATTCTTTTTATAGCCCTGCGTTGAACCCTCTCCAGGGCATCTGTGTCCTGGTGCCCAGAATTGCACACAGTACTTTGCATGAGGGTGCACCAAGGAGGTATAAAGAGGAAGTAAAACCTCCTTTTTCCTACTTTTGATGTGCCTATGTATGTGTAACCCCTAGGGGGCGCTACCCTTAGGGCTACTACCCCTGTCTGCCCCCTCTGAGACAGGGTAAGGGGCCCAGATCTGTGGACGGGTGCCTCCACCCAGAGGTCGGGGTTAGCCCAAGTAAAAGTACCTCGGTTACAGCCCTCTGGGCTACTGCAACCCCCCTTTTGTCCCACTAGTGACTCCCACTGGGTACCAACAATTCTGTTCACCAGTACACTTACCCCACGGAAAATATAATCCAGCTCCTTCGGGACCCCTGTAAAGTAAGGCGCAGTTATGTTGCAATCACCAAGCAGCAGTTCACCATTAATGTACACGGTAGCTAGGATGTAGCTGTACAAAACAATCGGATTTCTTCAGGGGGAAACAACAAGGACAGGGGGAATCAAGTTGGTTAGCTTATCACTATACTCATCTACCTAGGGCTCTGTGCACAGGCCTATCCCTATCGATTACCGTCCCTGGGTACCCAAGCCCTAGTAGGCTAGTCCAAACCGTGGCAGCTGGTAGGGGCCCTTTCACACAGAGGAAAGAAAAAAGTTAGTTAAACAGTCAGCAGTACAGTAATTTCATTTGGTTCCAATGTGGCAATTCAACAGGGAACTACCCTGAATTAGTACTCACGACCTCCAGACAAGATAGGGTCTTTAAACGTTAACAGGGCTACTCCTGAGCTCCACGAGACTCCTCACACATTTATATGGCAAACTGCAACAGGCAAAGTCTTTAAATGGCAGCAGGATTTAACTTGAGCTCCTCACACATTTATATGGTAACCAGCAACAGGCAAAAGTCCTTAATTGCAGCAGGATTTACTTGAGCTACACAAGCCTCCTCACACATTTATATAGTAAACAGCAACAGGCAAAAGTCCTTTAATTGCAGCAGGATTTACTTGAGCTACACAAGCCTCCTCACGCTTTTATATGGTAAACAGCAACAGAGGGGTACCACACCAGGCAACTGCTTTCAATGCTCCCACAAACTCACCGTCACTGAGATACTGCAAACGGCAGCTTCCACTTGTCTTCGGACCGAGCGCGATTCAGCAATTTTCTCCAGTCCTCCTTCAGGTCGAGCCTGGTGGGTAGCTGTACAGAGCACAGCCTCCTCTGACCGCCCGCCGACGGGTTTCGTCCGCTGGAGCCGACAACACAAAACGGCCACTTCAGGCCTTCACGCGCTTCCCGCGCGAACACTCTTCAGCACAGAAGCACACAGCTCCCCTCTCCTCATCAGCCACAACGCATCTAGCTCTCCACAGCTTGAGGCACTCCTCTCCACTCAGGCACGACCCGATCCAATTGGCTGCTGACACCTGCCTGTCACTTTCTCCGGTTCTCAGTGGTGCGAAAAATCGCCATAGCCCATAATACCTTTCTCAAAGGACGAAAAGCTCCTCCATTGGTCAGTCGACTCTGTAGGGTCCCAAGTACTGATTGATCCAATTCTGCAGTATTCGGGACCAAAATGGAGGAAGCAATCAAAACTCTGTGCTATGAAGCAAAGCAGGTTAGAACAACTACATTATCATTATTTTTACAGCTTATTTTAAACAACCACCTACATCCTTTATCAGGGCTCCCCCTGCACTATTAGCGATGGCAGAATGGAGTGCTCACTTGGCAGCCCGGGCGGGAGTCAAGCATGACAACACTCACACCCCCTCCCATTTTAACCGATTTCAACTGCAAAAGGCAGCCCTTAAAGGGACAGCTCACGGAGGCTTTTTAAAGCACTCACTGGCTTCCCAATTAAATGGCTTTAGCACCGAACTCCAATCAGGCACGGAGCATTTATCCAAGCTCCGGAGGGCCCCCAGGAACCCCCATCAGCAAGGGGGTTACACCCTCCCTGGCCTGGAAAAGCTTGGCATCCACGTCAAGTAATTACCCTTAAAGCAAAATAGGTGAATACCCCAAGTAACACTATATCACATTTCACCTTACATACATGAATATTAGATTCACAGTGCACTATAGTGTATACACATTATACATATAAAATCTTACACTTTTTTAACTCAGGTCATAGGATCCTACCCGTGACCCCGGGATTGAGGGGCTCCCTCTTCTGTTAGCTACTAACTGGTCCCCCGGGGCAGGGGCGCCACACTCAAAAGGCTTTACTAATAGTCTGGAGTTATCCCCCAAGGCTAACTTAGGCAAAGAACTTGGGGACACATACACCCCCTTGTGGACCACATTTAAGGGCAGGTCCACTGGCTGACCCAGAGATTCATAGCTTAACTTTATTACCGGCCGAATTTGTCGGCCAGATCGTCTAGAGGTCTCAGGGGATTCTGATCCTGGCCCTGACTCCACTCCCATGTCAGGGACATTAGCAACAGGGATCCCTTCAAGGGGATCAGGCTCGATACTCATAATACTGTCAGGGGCTTGACCTTCTATCCCTGAACCCACCCCACTGGGCTCATCTGGGGGCGGTGTAGGTACTAGAGGGGAACCATCAGGGCATTCAAAATAGTCTTCCGATTCGGGCATATCACTGGCTTGTTCCCCCATCTCACTCTCTTCTTCTGAAAAGTCAGATAATTCAGCCAGGCCAGACAGTTCAGCCAGGCCTAAGGACTCAGCCCCTTGAGCTTGCCTGCTACCTCATTCATCTTCTGGAGGCATTTCCTCTGGGGACAAAGTAGAGGGCTCAATCAACACAGATGGGCTAGCTTCAGTTCCTGAGTTAAGGAGGGGATTGCCCCGAAACAATTGACTTAGTTCATAAGAGGGATAGTATTCAACATCATCTTCGCTGTCTTCTGACACTGAGTGTTGACCATCTCCTTCTGCGGGGGTTGGACAAGGCTCCCTTGGTGGACTTGTTGAAGGCTCCACGGGCTTGGTTCCTTTCTTAGTAACAGATCTAGTCACGGGCCTGGAAGGAGGGGTAGAGGAAGGTTCAACTTCAATCAAGATCTGCCCAATTGGCAGCAGATGATTTCTGTGTATGGTTTTCACATCTTTCGAATTGTTTTCAGGCCGCACTTTATACACAGGTAGGTCTGCCAGCTGTCCCACAACAATATGAGGGAGGTGATGCCATCGGTCGGCAATTTTATGTTTGCCATGCAGTCCCAGATTTCTCAACAACACTCTATCCCCTTTTCTCAACTCTACTGTTTTCACTTTTTGTCATATCTCTCTTGTTAGCCAGATTTCGCTTAGCAGCCATGGTCTGGGCCATTTGGTAGGCATGATTTAATTGGGCCTTTAATTTCTGTACGTACTGTAGATGGTTTTCTGCTCGCACCCCATCAGGGGAAACCCCAAAACACACATCCACTGGCAATCTAGCCTCTCTTCCAAACATCAGTTGATAGGGGGAGAACCCTGTGGCATCACTTTTTGTACAGTTGTAGGCGTGAACTAGAGTACTAATCTGTTGACTCCATCTCGATTTATCTTTTGATTGTAAAGTGCCCAGCATGTCAAGCAATGTACGATTGAACCTTTCAGGCTGAGGGTCTCCCTGTGGGTGGTAGGGGGTGGTTCGTGATTTGCATACCCCCCACAAAGATAGCATCTCTTTAATCAAGCGACTTTCAAAGTCCTTTCCCTGATCAGAATGAATCCGCTGCGGAGCCCCATAGTGGACGAAAAAATTCTCAACAAGTATCTTAGCCACTGTAGTTGCTTTCTGATCCTTGGTCGGGAAAGCCTGTGCATACCGGGTAAAATGATCAGTGAGCACCTATATGTTGCTAACACTTCTCAGATCAGGCTCTAAACTTAGGAAATCAATACAGACCAGTTCCATAGGAGCACTAGTAGTAATGTTGACCAAGGGAGCAGCTTTCTGAGGTAACGCTTTCCTTTGCAAACAACAACCACAGGTCTTGACATACTGTTCCATGTCCGCACTCATCTTTGGCCAATAGAATCGAGCCCGTACCAAATCAAGTGTTCGATCTATGCCCAGGTGCCACATCTGATTATGCAATGACCTTAGAACTAGTTCTCTGAAAGCTGAGGGCAGCACCAGTTGTTGTCATTGCACCCGGCCCTCCTTACTCACAGTCTCTCTATATAGTAGTTGGTTGATCAGCTTTAATTTGGGCCTTCTTTGTACAACAAGGTAGTCCGAAGTCAGTGGAACATAGTTTGATACATCCTTCCAGGCCTCAAAACCTCTGGCGTTCTTATCATAGGGTCACAGGATTGAGCCTGTTGGAGATCATCATTGTTGAGTTGCGAGAGAGCTGGTGTCCAATGCAGAGAAATGGCAGTGGCTGCAGGTATACAGTTCTCCGGTGGCCAAACAATCTACTACACAGTCCACCGTGTCCGGAGACACCTGTTCTTCTTTATCAAATTTCTGGCACAGGGCTCTTATGTCAGGCTCAGACAACTGGACCCATTCAGTCTGGGGCGCATGAGCCTCGAGAGAGCATCCCATCTATATGGTTTAAGCCCGCGGTATTCTACAAGCGTAATCGTAGGTGGCCAAGGCAGAGAGCCACCTATGCCCAGTGGCATCCAAGTTGGCTGAGATTTGTACATAGGTCAGAGGATTGTTATCAGTCTTTACTAATATCTTGGCACCATACAAATAGTCATGGAACTGATCAACAATGGCCCACTTCAAAGCCAAAAACTCTAATTTGTGCACGGGGTAATTCTTCTCTGACGGCGTCAGACTTCTACTGGCGAACGCTACAGGTCTCAGCCCATTTGAGTGCTCCTGGTACAATACAACCCCCAATCCTTGCAGACTGGCATCAGTATGAAGAGTGTAAGGCTTGGCTGGGTCAGCATAGGCCAACACGGGTGCGTGGGTGAGTTGATATATGATGTCATGAAAAGCTTCCTCACACTCAGCAGTCCATCGAGCCCCGAACATATCGCTTGGCCAAAA
Source organism: Neoceratodus forsteri (assembly GCA_016271365.2). Taxonomy (NCBI): domain Eukaryota; kingdom Metazoa; phylum Chordata; order Ceratodontiformes; family Ceratodontidae; genus Neoceratodus; species Neoceratodus forsteri. The sequence goes on along the minus strand of CM028135.1, from coordinate 515,479,332 downwards.
ATACTTCTTTTCTATGTCAGTGTGCACACCCTTCTTATATTTTTTGTGAGTAGGCGGATACCCCTGGGTGAGATTAAGGAGGGGGCGAATCACTCGTGAATAGTCTCTGACAAACCGCCTATAGTAGCCACAAAACCCCAGGAACTGTTGCAGCTCTTTTAAATTTCTGGGTTGAGGCCAAGTGGTCAACGCCTCCACCTTGCCAGGGTCAGTCTCTATGCCTTCAGTGGACACTATGTGGCCCACATATTTCACGGAAGTCTGGAAGAATTGACACTTGTCGATAGACAACTTGAGGCCGAAATCCTCCAACCGATCCAGGACCTTGAATAATCGTTGCTCATGTTCTTCCAATGATCGGCCAAACACTATAACGTCATCTAAATAGACCAAACACTCGAGTAGGTTCATGTCCCCCACAGCTCATTCCATCAAGCGCTGAAAAGTGGCTGGGGCACCCGAAATTCCTTGAGGCATCCGAATAAATTCATAGAAGCCTAAGGGGCAAATGAAAGCAGTCTTCTCCTGGTCGTCTGGGGCCATCGGGATCTGGTAGTATCCGCTCCAAAGATCCAATACAGAGAACCACTTACTACCATTCAGACAATCCAAGGCGTCTTGTATGCGTGGCATGGTATATTGATCCGGAATGGTCCGCCTATTCAAAGTACGATAGTCTACACACATCTGAACTGCCCCATTCTTTTTCCTTACTACTACAGTGGGGGAGGCATAGGGGCTCCTAGACTCTTGAATTACACCAGCAGCCAACATTTCTTGCAGATGCCGCCATACATCATCTGTGTCAGCGGGAGCCAGACGTCGGGATCTCTCTCGGAAGGGTCTTTCGTCGTGCAATCGAATGTGATGCTCAGCCCTTTGTACACATCCTACATCCCACTCCTTCAGGGAAAAAACCTGGTTCCTCTTGGCAAGCCTCTCACTGACCCTGCGCGCTTCCACTCAGTCGGCAGCGGAGAGTCACCAAAGTCAAACATATCAGGAGCAACTCTATCACCCGTCCGAGAACTCTTTTTATTTGGTAGGACAGCAGTATCCACACAATGAACGCTAGCCAGGGTGCACCCTCTTCTTATCTGAGTCTCTTTATCAGACACATTGTGCACTTGAACCATCACCCTCTTAACGTAAGCATGGGCTCTAGCTGGCAGAATGCTGGGTCTGAGCAACAACCCCTCAGGTAATCCTCCCTCCGCAGGCGCATCCAACATCAACAACTTATTCTTGACATCTGTTTTTAGTCGTATCTCTCCATGCAGAACACATTGCTCATTTGGGGCAAGTACCACGGGGGCCGGATCCTTTTTCCATACCACTCTCACAGGGCCTTCAGGTTCCTCCAAACTACCCTCCTCCTGAGTGGCCCTGACCTTTTGAATCACAGCCGGTATGCTCAAAGCTCACCCAGTTTGAAATGCTCGCTTTTCTAAGCACAACTGGGCCAATCGTCCAAACATGTGGGCATTTGTTCCAATCAACAAGGGCACCCCATCGTATAGTCCAGTGGGCGGGCAAACTAACACTAAGGTTTCCACTTGCTCATCTATTCCATTACAGTTGCAGGGAACGATAACCAGACATGGATGTACCCCAAATACGGATAGGCCTTGTCGTCAATCCCATACATGTAGACCAGTTAGAGGCTGCAGGGGCACTTCAGATAAGTGTGCTTGGTACCAGTCCTGAAACATGATGGTCACCTGGGAGCCACTGTCCAATACAGCTCTAGTGGGAATTCCATTCACCTGCACCGGTCTCCATAGGCGGCCCAACCACATCAGACCAGTTGGGGTAGTAACATTGTTAGCCCGGGGCATGGGCCTGAGTCACACAACTTTTCTTGGGGCCCGAGACTGGGTCTGGCGGTGTCGGCGATCAGTCTGCTGTTAACTTTCCTTAAATTCTCCGGCCTCTGGCAGTCAGGCTGGAAATGCCCATCTTCCCACAGTGATAACAAAACTTAGGGTCCCGGGATCACTATTCTGAGGGGCCCTGAGGGAGGAGAAAGCTCTCTAGGGCTAGGGTTCGGGGCTCTACATGACTCAGGGGCCCCGGGCCGAGTAGGGTACACAGTAGACTGCTTTAAGTCCCTCACCAATTCCCGTAAATTCCTGATCTCAGCCCTCAACTCACCCTCCACGTAGGGGTCAGAGGAAACAACCCGCATCCCCACAGTACCTGGGAAATCTGGGGACCCCTCAGACCCTCCAGGCGAGCCAGTCTCCTCAGGGGTATTAGACTCAGGGGTCCCACTAGGGTTCACTGCCCCCACACAGGGTTCCCACCCCTCTTCATCAGTCTCCACTTCTTGAATTTCCCTCATCAATTGACAATATTCAGGTGGGGTGGCCCGCCGATCATGCAACTTAAGTTTCAATAGAGTTACACTAGAGAATCTGGCAGACTTTAAAATATGTTCTAGCCGAACCTGATTCAGGGCTGCAGCAGTGATTCCCCCTTTTCTACAAGCCTTCTGCAATGCCTGCTCCACTCTAGTAACAAAAGCGGATAGTTTTTCATTTCTCCACTGCTTAGCAGACCTGAATTTCCATAATAAATCTTCACCAGTCTCTGTACTCCCAAAAACCCCTTCTAAAGCAGAGAGATACTCTGCAGTAGTGGCTTCCGGACGAGTGGCCCGGAAGAATCTAATGGCTTCTAAGGCAGGACCCCGCAAACTCTCCATCAGCCTCTTCCTTTTCTCCCCCTCGGAGCATTGCCACTCCTGGACTAAAGGGGTGGCATAGTCCATCCACGCCTCCAGGTCATCCTCCCCGGGATGCACTGGTACCATGCCAGAGAAAAGCTTTAACTTACGGTAGGAATCAAGCTGTATGGATGGGACTGCCAAGGGCAAAGAAGCCAGCACGGAGTTTTTGGGCGGGCCAGGGGAGGCGCCCGGAGAACCCCGAGGGGTAGTATCACTGGACAGATCCAAGGCTTGTAGCAACTCCTGGGTAGTCCTCCTTTCCACAGCTAACAATTTAAGCAGTTTATCTTTAAAACTGTTCATTTGAGGAGACCCCCCAGGAGTGACTGACCCACTTCGGATATGGATTAGCCTCCACCCCTGGGACGCACCCTCTGGGTAAAGTACAGGAGGTACCTTCTCAGGGTTGATGGCCACACTGCATAGGAGTAGCACCTGCAATGTCTGGTCAAGCAAATCAGCCATACGCCCTTTCACTTCAACCTTACCCAAACACTTTACTCGTTCTGCAACAGAGACAATATCAGCAGCCGAGGTACCCAAGGGCACATCTAACAATAATACAATCTTCTGGGAATCTAGCTCTTCTGCTTCACCCCAACCCATTAGTTTCTGTACCATGGTTTTGATGGGTCCCAGCTTAATTTTTTCCAACATATCCCCTTCCATTTTTTCCATCTTTGGGGTATCTCCTCACTGAGCCACTAGGGGACGCTAATCCCAGTGGTGCCTCCAGTTTGTAACCCCTAGGGGGTGCTACCCTTAGGGCTACTACCCCGTCTGCCCCCTCTGAGGCAGGGTAAGGGGCCCAGATCCGTGGATGGGTGCCTCCACCCAGAGGTTGGGGTTAGCCCAAGTAAGACTACCTTGGTTACAACCCTCTGGGCTACTGCAACCCCCCTTTTGTCCCACTAGTGACTCCCACTGGGTACCAACAATTCTGTTCACCAGTACACTTACCCTACGGAAAATATAATCCAGCTCCCTTTGGGGACCCCCTGTAAAGTAAGGCGCAATTAAGGTTTTCCAAACTGCTGTTTAAATAAAATAAAAAAAAATGTTGCAATCAACAAGCAGCAGTTCACCATTAATGTACACGGTAGCCAGGATGTAGCTGTACAAAACAATCTGATTTCTTCAGGGGGAAACAACAAGGACAGGGGGAATCAAGTTGGTTAGCTTATCACTATACTCATCTACCTAGGGCTCTGTGCACAGGCCTATCCCTATCGATTACTGTTCCTGGGTACCTAAGCCCTAGTGTCTAGTCCAAACCGTGGCAGCTGGTAGGGGTCCTATCACACAGAGGAAAGAAAGAAAAAAGTTAGTTAAACAGTCAGCAGTACAGTAATTCCATTTGGTTCCAATGTGGCAATTCAACAGGGAACTACCCTGAATTAGTACTCACGACCTCCAGACAAGATAGGGTCCTTAAACGTTAACAGGGCTATTCCTGAGCTCCACGAGACTCCTCACACATTTATATGGCAAACTGCAACAGGCAAAGTCCTTTAATGGCAGCAGGATTTAACTTGAGCTCCTCACACATTTATATGGTAACCAGCAACAGGCAAAAGTTCTTTAATTGCAGCAGGATTTACTTGAGCTACACAAGCCTCCTCACACATTTATATGGTAAACAGCAACAGGCAAAAGTCCTTTAATTGCAGCAGGATTTACTTGAGCTACACAAGCCTCCTCACACATTTATATGGTAAACAGCAACAGAGGGGTACCACACCAGGCAACTGCTTCCAATGCTCCCACAAACTCACCGTCACTGAGATACTGCAAACGGCAGCTTCCACTTGTCTTCGGACCGAGTGCGATTCAGCAATTTTCTCCAGTCCTCCTTTAGGTCGAGCCTGGCGGGTAGCTGTACAGAGCACAGCCTCCTCTGACCACCCGCCGATGGGTTTTGTCCGCTGGAGCCGACAACACAAAACGGCCGCTTCAGGCCTTCACGTGCTTCCCGCGCGAACACTCTTCAGTGCAGAAGCACACAGCTCCTCTCTCCTCACCAGCCACAACGCATCTAGCTCTCCACAGCTTGAGGCACTCCTCTCCACTCAGGCACGACCCGATCCAATTGGCTGCCGACACCTGCCTGTCACTTTCTCCAGTTCTCAGTGGTGCGAAAAACCGCCATAGCCCATAATACCTTTCTCAAAGGACGAAAAGCTCCCCCATTGGTCAGTCGACTCTGTAGGGTCCCAAGTACTGATTGGTCCAATTCTGCAGTTCGGGACCAAAATGGAGGTGGCAATCAAAACTCTCTGTGCTGCAAAGCAAAGCAGGTTAGAACAACAACATTATCATTATTTTTACAGCTTATTTTAAGCAACCACCTACATCCTTTATCAGGGCTTCCCCTGCACTATTAGCGATGGCAGAATGGAGCGCTCACTTGGCAGCCCGGGTGGGAGTCGAGCATGACAACACTCAAACACCCTCCCATTTTAACCGATTTCGACTGCAAAAGGCAGCCCTTAAAGGGACAGCTCACAGAGGCATTTTAAAACGCTCACTGGCTTCCCAATTAAACGGCTTTAGTGCCAAACTCCAATCAGGCACGGAGCATTTACCCAAGCTCCGGAGGGCCCCCAGGAACCCCCATCGGCAACGGGGTTACATATGCAACTCAAAATGCTATTAGACCTCTTAACCACATGGTTACAGTGCAAATGGGATTTAAGGTCGTTACTAACCATAATACCCAAATCTCTTTCTTCCTTTACTACCATGAGTATCTGACCATCTAAACTGTAATCCACTTCTGGATTTTTTTTTCCCCCAAGTGCATTACCGTACACTTATCAATGTTAAAGGACGCCATGTTCTTTTTAGCCCAGGTCTCTAATTCTGCAAGAACCTTCTGCAATTTTAGTGCATCCATCTGACTGTTTACTGGAGAACCTATGCGTGTGTCATCCGCAAATTTGGACAACCAAATCTTTGTTGTAACATGCATGGTAGAGATATAAAGATTAAACAAGCATGGTCCCAAAACAGATCCCTGAGGGACCCCACTCGTAACTGGGACCCATTCTGACAATTCCCCAAGGACACATACCCTTTGTTTTCGTTCAAGCAACCAGTCACTTATCCAATATAACAGTTTTTGGTGTATCCCAAGCTTAAAAATAGTTTTTATCAATTGTTCATGTGGGAGTTTATCGAATGCCTTTGTGAAGTCCAGAAATATCACATCCACAGAACTACCTTCATCAAGTGTTTTACTTATTCTTCCATAGATTTCGATTAGGTTAGTTTGGCATGAACGTCCCTTTGTAAATCCATGTTGTGTCATGTCCCTAACCCCTGCTGATTCTATGTAATTCATAATAAAATTCTTGATGATGCCCTCCAGAATTTTCCCAAGGGTAGAGGTTAGGCTAATTAGCCTATAATTCCCCACACTTTGTCTGGAACCCTTTTTATGAATAGGGATCACAACTGCCTACCTCCAAGCCTCAATGATTTGGCCCGCTTCCAAGGATGTTTGAAAAATCAATGTTACAGGCCCTGCCAAATTATCTGCCAATTCCTTCAGTAGTCTCGGATGTAAACCATCTGGTCCATATGCCTTGTTTTGATTCAAATTTCTTAATCTAGTTCTGACTTCTTCAATCTCTATTATTAAATCTGATGCTCCCTTAGATGGTTGGTTCTCTGCCATACATGCTTTTCCTACATTAAACACTGACGAAAAAATATGTGTTAAACATATCAGCCATGCACTTGTTACCTGTTATTAATTTACCAGTATCATCTTTCCGTTCAGTATTCAGAGAAGAGTGGGAGGGACAAGGGCCACAGCAGTTGCCAAGGGGGTGAAGAGGTGGACAATAGTCCATTCAAAGGCAAAGAGTCCTGCAGGAGCTCATTAAATTGAAGGTGGACAAAGCGATGGAACCAGATGGCATACGCCCAAGGATATTAAGAGAACTGCAAAGGGAGATAGCAGTACCTCTGGCAGCCATGTTCACTGAGTCATTCAACACGAGTGAATTGGAGGAGGGCACATGTGGTCCCTCTACACAAGTCCGGCAGCAGGGAGGAGGCAGGGAACAGTAGGCCGTTCAGCCTCACCTCAGTAGTGGGGAAGATCATGGAGACATTGCTTAAAGAAAGGATAGTGGGACATCTAGAAGCCATCGGAGCCCAGGACCATAGACAACATGGATTCACAGTGGGGACATCATGTCAGACAAATCTGGTTGATTTCTTTGACTGGGTGACAAAGGAAGTGAATCAGGGTGGGGCAGTGGACAATGCTTACCTTGATTTCAGCAAAGCCTTTGACACCATCCCATATAGGAGGCTGATAAACTAGCTGGGTAGGCTGGGCATGGGGAAAGGGTGGTAAACTGGGTTAGAAACTGGCTAACAGACAGGAGGCAGAGAGTGGTGGTAAATGGTGTGCAGTCTAGGGAGAGGGGGTGACCAGTGGGGTGCTGCAGGGATCGGTTCTGGGGCCAGTCCTGTTCAGTGTCTTCATTAGTAACATTGCAGAACGTCTGAAGGGAATTTTTCACCAAATTTTCAACATAGCCATTTAAAGACCTCTGCTCATGAACAGTATCACTGTGATTTTCTTAAACTGTCCCAAACATTGCGCACACCGAATGCGCCATTGTGTACTACATGCACGGAAACACAATTTGGGCGACATGTGAAAAATGACAACCGTACTGCTCATAAGGAGGTGTGTTAAAATGGAATGTTGAAAATCTGGAGTGCAGATATTAAAAGTTTGCGAACTTACGAGCATGCGTAGGAACTGCGCAACGCACGCTCGTAAAACAACCATTTTTAGGAATGTTTTTACCAAATTTTCAAAATAGCCATTTTAAGACCTCTGCTCATGGACAGTGTCACTGTGATTTTCTTAATGTGTCCCATACATTGATTTGCACACCGACTACGCATGGTATGCGCTTACACGGGAAACATGTTTAGGCGAATATGAAAAAAATGACAGCTGTACTGCTGATAAGGAGGTGTGGTAAAATGGCAATGTTGAAAATCTGGATTGAAAATATTGAAAATTTGCGAACTTACGAGCGTGCGTAGGGTCAGCACAACAAATGCTCATAAAACAGTCATTTTTAGGAATTTTTTCACCCAATTTTTAGCATAGCCATTTTAACACTTCTGCTCATGAACAGTGTGACTGTGATTTTCTTAATCTGTCCCGAACATTGATTTCGCACACTGACTGTGCCATTGTGCGCTACATGCGCGGAAACACATTCTGGGCGAGATGTGAAAAATGACAGCTGTACTGCTCATAAGAAGGTGTGGTAAAATGGCAATGTTGAAAATCTGGAGTGAAAATATTGAAAATTCGCAAACTTGCGAGCATGCGTAGAAACTGCGCAACGTGCGCTCCTAAAACAGTCATTTTGGGAATTTTCACCAAATTTTCAACATAGCCATTTTAAGACCTCTTGCTCATGAACAGTGTCACTGTGATTTTCTTACTCTGTCCCAAACAGTGATTCGCACACCGACTGCGCCGTATGCGCTACATGCATGGAAACACATTTTGGGTGGCATGTGAAAATGACAGCTGTACTGCTCATAAGGAGGTGTGGTAAAATGGCAATGTTGAAAATCTGGAGTGAAAATATTAAAAATTTGGCAAGCGTCGTAAGGAACGGTAGCATATGCATGCTCATAAAACAGTCATTTTAGGAATTTTTTCACCAGATTTGCAACATAGGCATTTTGAGAGCCCACCTTATGAACACTGGTACTGTCGTTTCGTTAATAGGTCCCAAAAGGTGATTTCACGCAGTGACCGCAAAATCACCCTTCAGGCCTGATTAATGTCATGACAGTGACAGAATTCATGAAGAGGGGTCCCAAAAACCCCATGTTGAAAATTTGGTGCCAAAATTCCAAAAAATGCCTGAGATATGCAGCAAAGTTGAAAAAACCCTATCAATCCCATTATACAGCTTGACCGTCATTTCCTTAGTTCGCGGTCGGCTTTGAAGAGTGCAGACGTGTTCTCGGTCAACCGAAGATCATCGCGCCGAGGTCTGAAGGTAAGTATGGGGTGAGGGGGGGTGTGGGGAGGCAGGGTGTGCAGTGGGTGGGTGCGGGTTGTGGGAAGGGGCAGGAGGCGCCAAGGGACAGTTTTGTATTTACAGGTTTATTTTTTAAGATGACGAGGGGCGTTTGCCACGCTGGGTGGGCTCCAAGCGTGGCAGCTGGAAAACTGTTTGGGGGAAGAGCCGACAGAAGTTGGGCACCCCGTCGACCCTAACAAATTTTGCCATGCTGGGGTGGGCTCCCAGCGTGGCACCTGGAAGCTTTGGGGGGGGGCGTGGAGCCAATGAGGGATTGGGCACCCCCATCGGCCATACAGTGTGTGCGTGGGGGAAGGGGGAAGGTGCATGAGCACGCAGTATGCGTGTGTGTGTGTGTGTGTGTGTGTGTGTGTGTGTATGTGTGGGGGGGAGCTCTGCTGACTGAAGCTGAGCTCTCCCTTTCAACTGTACGACCATTGCATTTTCAACTGCTGTCATAGACTGCTGCAGCAGTGATTGGGGAACTGGGGCCGTGCCTACAAACACACTGACTGAATGGATACAGGTGCCACACCTCCGAAAACTCGAATGATGGCACTATGTTTCTTGCACATGTGTGCCAGCAACATAAAAATGAATGAAAATCTAAAAAAGAGGGTTTGGTGTTTTATTTTTCAAATTAGGCTTGTGGGAGGTTTGGTGGGAGTAGGTGTCAGTCCTTTTTTGCCATTTTTCAAGTACTGGAAAGTGGCATGGGATATCCTTTTTTACCTTATGCACATGGCTGCCAGAAATCTTTTTTCAGAAAATGTCAGGGAGGTATGAATATCTGGATGCATTGTGTCCTGGTTGCCAGATTGGTTATCAGACCGGGGGTTGTCTTCCAGTAAGGCACTGGGTTCTGAATCTTATTGGACAATCAGGTCGTGGCAAATTCTCTACCCATTTTATACATACATTTATACAGAATAAAAAGTTCACAGATAAATTAGTTATGTTAGCTGACAACATATGCAGCCTTTAAAACAGAAGTTTATTTTAGCTGTTGCAATAGTTACAGTTTATTTTACAGGTTGCATTATGTCAGTCATTTATTTTAGATGTTGCATGTGCCAATACCACACGCTTCAGAGAGCAGATTTTCCAATACTGATGATATCACAGTAGCACTGTTCTGCCCTGAGGCCAGCTGCTGACCTCATAGGCACATTGTGATATCAGAGAATGGGAGAGCGTGGAGAGATATCTCCAAACCAGGAAGTAGAAGGGATCGGTGGCTTAGCTCCTCATAGCCAAAAATACAATCCCTTCCCTCCTGAAAATGCCACCATATAAATTTTTTTTTTTTTAAAGTGGCGAACTCAGAGCCAGGTAAGCTTCCTTTGTGGCTGTGAGGAGGGCATGTTGTAACAGAGCACGAAAGGCACTCTTTAAAAGTTATAACTAGAAATAAATCAAATGTGCAGTGGTCTGACTCATGCAGTTTATTATCACTCATGAGGGGCAGAACTTTCATGACTCACTCATTTTTCTGCTGCTCATGAGTTATGGTTCAGTCCCCTCACACTTGAAGATATAGTGTGCATTTTGAGTTAGGCCCTTGCATATCCCTTTTATACAAACATTCGAAATTGCCAGCAGATAAAGACCATTATGGTCTACCCAGTCTGCTTGAGTGTGCAGCTCTACTATGATATTTCAGTAGAGCTGCCCCTTCCCTCCCCTTCTCCCATCCCAGAATTCCCTATCTCCTTCCTCTTCCACCATCCCACGTCCTCAGTGTGATTTTTCCGGTAAGCCTATCCTACCCGCTTTTAAATCCACCCACAGTCTTGGCTGAAACCAACTCTTCCAGAAGGTTATTCCATCCTGAGACCACCCTTTTGGTGAAGAAATGCCTCCTTTTATCTTTTTTAAATTCCCCCTCCAACTTTAGATGGCGCCCCCTTGTTATCCCTGCACCCTTTACAAGTTAAACAAGCCCTCAGTGTTGACCTTGTTTATGCCCTTAAGGTATTTAAAAGTTTCTATCACACCCCCTCTCTTGTCTGTCCTCCAGCATGTACATGTCCAGTTCATCTAGTCTCTCCTGATAGGCTGGTGCTATAGGCCCCGAACCGTGTAGGTCATCCTACACTGCACACCCTCCAGCATGGATATGTCCTTTTTAAGCTGAGGGTGCCAGAACTGGACCCCGTTCTCCATTTGCATTCTCACCAGCGATCTGTCCAGGGGCATTATGACCTCCCTCCTCCTAGATGTGAAACCCCTGGCTATACAGCCCAGCATTCTCGTAGCTTTAGCTGCTGCTTTGCTGCTCAGCGCAGATTGTTTCAAGTATTTGGCAATGATAACCCCTAGATCTTTCTCTTCCTCTGTCTCTTAATACTTTCACCCCGCCCCAGCCAGTACTCCTCCCTCTGGTTTCGTGTGCCAAGATGCAGATAACCTTGCATTTTTTGGTGTTAAAAGCAAGTTGTCAGGTATTTGACCATCTCTCCAATTTAGCCAGATTGTTCTGTAACTCCCTTCTCCCATCTGCTGTATCCATTCATCCACAGAGTTTAGTATTGCCTGCAAAGAGACAGATTTCCCCCAATCCCTTCTGTTGTGTCCCCAATGAAGACACTGAATAACACGGGGTTAAGAACAGAGCACTGTGGTACCCCGCTGGTGACTGGCCTAGGTTCTGAGATTCTCCCCCCTACCACCATGCACTGACTCCTGTTCTGTAACCAGCTCTTAATCCATCCTGTTAGCTCCCCCCCACCCCCAGCCCTCTAGCTTGCTGACCAGCCTTCTATGTGGGACCGAGCTGAACGCTTTGCAAAAGTCTAAATAAATTACATCCACTGCCTGTCCACTGCCCTCATGACCCATTCAAAGACATCAACCAGAGCTGTCTGGCATGATCTTCCTGAATCGAAACCATGTTGTCTAGGGTCTTGGAACCCGTTTGACACCAAGTAGTCCACCAGTCTTTCTTTAAGGATGGATTCCATCAGCTTACCCACCATGGAGATCAAGCTGACAGGGTGATAGTTCTCTTGGTCATCCATAGGTCCATTCTTGTGAAGCGGCACCACGTGTGCCAGCCTCCAGTCCCTTTTACCATCCCAGTTTCTAGAGAGGTAGTAAACAGGTCCGCCAAAGGGCTAGACAGAATGTCAGACATCTCTTTTAACACCCTTGGTGCAGATGGTCTGGCCGTGGTGCTTTGTCCACCCAGATGGCCCTGAGACCCTTTAATACTGTTTCTACTAAGATGGGTGCTTCTGGACTTCCCTCACCCCCTGAAGCAGCTTGCCTGCTGCTCCTGGTTTTCCCTTGTGAAGACTGTGCTGAAGTACTGGTTTAATACCTCAGCCTGCTCCTCACTACTTTCCGCACATCCCTCCACCTTTTTCAGTCTCACAATACCCTCCTTCCTCTTCCATTTTTCCTTTACATACCGGTAGAAGTCCTTCTCTTCCATCTTGATTTCCTCAGCCAATTGGAAGCTCCCTCCTTGCTTTTGCTGCCCTGCCAGTTCTCCTTGCCACCTTAGACTTCCAACAGTTAAGCTTCCCTATCCTCATCCCTCTGTGTACACTTACACTTATGAAACACTGTTCTTTTCTCCTTCACCCTGTGTGCAACATCGGCAGTGAACCAGCTAGTCCTTTTTTGTCTGGTATTCTTACTCTGATTTTGGTACAGACTGTGTAGCCTCTGCAATACCAGCCTTTGTTGCTTCCCACTTCTGCTCTACCCCCTTCTACGGCCTAATCCTAGAGAGATGTACCTTAAGGATTTCTCCCATCCTTCCAGAATCTGCCCTTTTGAAGTCAACTACCTTGATGTGAGTCTTTGATGTTTCTTGTCCTACTCCCAGGATGAACCATGCCATCCTGTGATCGCTCCCCACCAGTGGATCCTCTACCCTGATATCCTGGACATGGTCAGCACTGGCTAAAACCAAGTCCAGAATCGCAACACCCTAGTGGGCTCTCTGACTCCCTACTCCAGAAAGCCATCCTGGAAGGATTCCAGGACATACCTTTCCTTGGAGCTGGTATTTGATGGTGTTTCCCAGTCAACTCCTGGAAGGTTGAAGTCACCAGTAAGCACCACTTTGTCTTTGCCTGCTTGACTTCTAATCTGTTTGCTTAGCTTCTTGTCCTCCTCTGCTCCCTGTGAGGGTGGTCTGTAGACCATTCCCATTCTGAGCTTCTCCCCCCCCTTGGCGACTGGAGTTGCACCCAAAGGGCTTCAGGTGTCACCTCTGCTTCCTGATCCCTTGTGCAGATTATAGCTTCCCTCACGAACAGAGCCCCTCACTCTCCCTTCCCTGCATCCCTAGCCTTCCTGTACATCTTGTAACCTGGCACCTCAGGATCACGATCGTTGTGACTGGACACCCATGTCTCAGAGATGGCCGCTATGTCCACCTCACTCTCCACCATCAGCACTTGCAAGTCATCCATTTTGTTTGCTAGGCTTCTGGCATTTAAAGTCACAACCTTCCATCCCTCCCAACGTATTTCCTTGCCCCTTGTGCCCTTCCCCAGTACCTTGCTTTTCTGTCCCCTTCAATATTTTCCACAGTCTTGTTTACTTGCCCTCCTTGCCCCCATGCCTGGTCTTCTGCTAGTCTGTCCCCTTTAATATCTCCCTCTGTCTTGTTTTCCTGCCCTTCTTGCTTCCCCCTACCAAGTGAGTTCTCTCCATACCCTTAGAAACATAGAAATTGATGGCAGAAGGAGACCACTAGGTCCATGTAGTCTGCTCATTTGTTTTAGACCTATTTTAACACTCTAGTTGCCCTTTGTAGTCAGGGCTCCCTTGTGTCTGTCCCATGCATTCTTAAATCCCCCTGCAGTGTTGACCCCCACAACCTCTTGGGGCAGGCTGTTCCAAGAGTCCACCACTCTTTCTGTGAAGAAAAACTTCCTGGTGTTGGTAGAGAACCTCCCTTCTTGCAACCTGAGGTCATGTACCCTAGTCCTGAGCCCTTCCTGACGTGAAAAAGTTCCTGTGCCTGTACCTTGTTAATGTCTTTGATGTTCTTGAATGTTTCAGTCATGTCCCCTCTCTCTTCTTCTCCAGGGAGTACATATTCAGTTCCCTAAGTCTTTCCTCATAGGACATGTACTGCAGACCCTGAATCATTTTTGTCACCTTCTCTGCACTGTTTCCACCTGGTCAATGTCCTTCCTGAGGTCAGGCCTCCAGAACAGGACTCCATATTCCAGGTGAAGCCTGACCAGCGATCTATACAGTGGTAGTACCACCTCTCTTCTCCTACTCATGATTCCCCTCCCAATGCAGCTCAGCATTCTGTTGGCTTTCAATGTTGCCTTCTCACGCTGCTTACTAACCTTCAAATCATCTGAGATTATGATTCCAAGATCTTGTTCATGGTTTGAGGCCGCCAGTCTTTCACCTTCTAGGTAATACTCCTTTCCTGGATTTTTCTTTCCTGTGTGCATGACCTTGCAGTTTTTGGCGTTAAATCTCAGCTGCCACACTCCAGACCATTCTTCTAGTTTCTCGAGGTCAGCTTCCATCTTGCTCACTCCTTCTGAGGTGTCCACCCTGTTACACATCTTGGTATCATCTGTAAACAGACACACCTTCCCTTCCAATCCGTCAACGATGTCTGCTATAAAAACATTGAAGAGTAGAGGCCCCAGTATTGAGCCCTGGGACACCCACTGGTCACCCTGCCTTCCATTGATTGTGTTCCATTAATCTGTACCCTCTGTGTTCTGCCTTGTAACCAGTTTTTTACCCATTTGACTGCTTCTGGACCAACCCTTGTGTGGTCAAGCTTCTTTACCAGCCTTCTGTGTGGAACTGAGTCAAAGGGCTTACTAAAGTATAGGTAGACCACATCTACTGCTCCACCGTCGTCCACTATTTTTGTAGCGTAGTCAAAAAAACTTGAGCAGATGTGTCTGGCATGACCTACCTGCTGTGAAACCGTGTTGTTTTAGTTCTAGTTGGCCACTAGTTTCAAGGAATGCTGTGATCCTCTGTTTGAGTAGTGTCTCCATTTATTTCCCTACTATAGATGTGAGGCTCACCGGTCTGTAATTACTAGCCTCTTTGCAACTGCCTAATTTGTGAAGTGGAACCACTATTGCCTTTTTCCAGTCTTTGGGTACCACACCGCTCTTCAAGGATTTTGTGAATAGAAGTACCAGAGGGGCTGCTAATTCTGCCTCCAGTTCCTTAAGGATTCTGGAGTGCATCTTGTCTGGTCCCATGGCTTTGTCTGCTTTTAGTTTATTTAGCGCCTCCTGCACTTTGGTTTCTGTAAAGGGACTAGTATCTACTCCTGGACCTGGGGTGTTGTGTTTTTTCAGGGATGGGCCATCCCATGGATCTTCTTTGGTAAACACCGAGAAGAAGTATTTGTTGAGGATTTCAGCTTTCTCTGGGTCATGTTTGGTGCATTTCCCTTCTTCAGTAACAATCTTTTTTTTTTTAATTAAATATATTTTATGAAGTTTCTCAAGTTGAACAACACCAAACACACAACTGAACAGCTATACAGTCAACTTAAATTCTCTATACCCACCAATCCCCCCACCCTCCCACAGCCACAAACTAGTCCAGCCTATTCCTATATGCAGTAACATCTGTGCTGATCTACCAGTAAACCTTATTAGCAAGACAGGGAAAGAAAATAAAGAAAATAAAAGGAAGAAAAGGAAAAATGAAAAGGGAAAAGACTACCATCTCCACTATTTATCAGTTGGAGGACAATATCGTAACTAATGTATGTAATTTGTCCCATTTCCTTCTATATGCCGATAATCGATTGTGGAGGATAGTAATCATTTTCTCAACCCTTAGGTTATGTAACATCTCATTAAGCCATTCTGTGTATGATATCTCCAACTGGTCTTTCCAATGGCATAAAACAACTTTTTTGACAGATAGGGAGATCAAAGCCAACCAGCACCTAGTTTCCCTGACATAGACCCTAGAATAGTCCCCTACTAGACAAATTTCAGGGAGAAGGAACTCTTCCAACCCAAAAAGTGGGCCTAACCTCTGTTTGATTTTGCTCTAAAGAGCGGAAACTAGTGAACACTCCCAAAAAATATGCAGGAGAGCCCCATCTGCTTGCCCACATCTAGTGCAAAGAGAAGTAGGAAGCTTCCTCATTTTAGCCAAATGGGTAGGGGTGTAATATATATCATTTAAAATGTAAAACTGGGTAAGACGAAGCCTGTCATTAGATAGCAAGTGATAAAGGTCAGACCAGATATGGTTCCAGTCTAAATTAAGATCTGGGAAAGCAAGGGACCAGTAACTCGAGGGACCAGCTGTCGCAGGGGATAATTTAGTGAGAATAATATTACTCAATAGGGAAACAAGCCATCGAGTGGAATTTTTGGAAGAGGTCACCATGATTACTGGTCCATGGTGCCAAGCTGAACCATGCGACCAGGAGGTGACAAATTTGGCACACTCTGAAAATGGAACTGGCTGGCATCTGAAGACGAGCCATCCGTTCATGCATCTGAAGGATACCCCCATTGGACAGGAAATCAAGAACAGTCTTTCCTGTCAAAGAGGGATCCGTTCTGGAATTTAACATAGTGCCTCCCAGTTTAAAATTTGGGTTTCCACAAATTGGCTGGGTGACGTCCAATGTGTGGGGTAAATGTAACAATTTACACAATTGAGTATGAATTCTCACAAATGTAAAAATAATCGTGTTCCTAAGGATCTGAGGCAGGTGCTTAGGTACTATAAAAAACAACTGTCTAGTGACATCCCAGACCTCTCAATTAAAACTCTCTCAATTTGGAGCCATAGGGGAACATACTGGGAGTTACTTATTAAACGCTCTCTTTTAGCCCATTTAGCATACTTTGCTGTATGACTTTCAAAATAGTAAACCAAAAAGTTAGGCAGTTTGAGACCACCTTGGTCTTTAGGAAGTCCAAGACAATTATAAACTCTACGTTGAGTTTTACCCTTCCAAAGAAAAGACGAGGTAATGCTATGGACTTTCTTGAACAAACTAAGGGGGGACCAGAAATTTAGCATATTTAGAGGATAAAACACTTGAGGGAGGACATTCATTTTGATAATATTAACTCTACCCTGCAAGGAAACAGGAAGGCTCGCCCATCTTTGTAAGTCCTGATGAATGGTATTAATCAGCTCATCTAGATTCAATGTTTTTATTAACACCCATGACTGTGCAAGCATGATGCCTAAATATTTAAGTTTTGTGGCCCAAACCAGCCCTAGATGGGCAAAGTTGTCCTTATTGGTCAGAGAATTTAAGGGCATAATTACTGTTTTATCTAAGTTGAGTTTATAATTGGAATATTTGCCGAAATCTTTAATTATTTGGAGAGCAACCTACACCAATGTAACTGGGTTAGAGAGATGCAGTAGCATATCATCTGCATATGCAGAGATCCTGAGGTTAAATGAGGCAACAGGAATCCCATCCATGAAAGGAGAGATTCTGAGACGAGTAAGTAAAGGCTTCAAATATAGATTTAACAAAAGAGGGGAGAGCGGGCTGCCTTGACGAGTACCTGAGCGCAGGGCTATTTTCTTTGAGAGAATTCCATTACAATAAATCTGTGCACTTGGGTGAGAATACAGGGTTTCCACCCACTTGATAAAAGTACTGGGGAAGCCAGATTTTCCCATGACCGCAAACAAAAAGGCCCAGTTCACTCTGTCAAATGCCTTTTCTGCATCCAGGGAGACCAAGACCATGGGTTGATTGGTCTCCCTGGAGGCGGAAAAAATATGCGATAGCTTCCTAAGATAATCAATTGATGAACGACTCTTCATAAAGCCTACTTGTTCTGGCCCAATTAATCCTTCCAAATTTTTTGAATTCTGTTGGCTAATATTTAAGCAAAGAGCTTAATATCGTAATTCACAAGCGATATAGGGTGGTAGTTAGTAACATTGCCTGGAGGCTTACCTTATTTAGGTATAACTATTATTAGAGCCTCTGTCAGCGAGTAATCTGAAATGCCAGACTCACAAAGGGATCAAAACAACTTGTGAAGGGTGGGAATTTACAATGAATATTAGAGAAGGCACTTTGATGCTTAAGTAGATAGAAGAGACTCTATATTGCTCATTAGGTACGTTTTATTTACTGTCGTCTTCAAAAGCAATTTAGAAGTTTTGGTTTTGCGTTTCTTTGGTTTGTAGAGGAGAAATAGTAAACAAGTGTTCATTTTTAAGCTTTCAGGTTCTGAGGAAGGGAACAAAGTGGAGTCCTGAAACATTAACCTATATGAAAGCTGTTGTTTGAATTGTATATGAAAACAAAAAATAAAAGTGCAACTATTATAAGCAAAGAGCAATTTTTATTAAAGAAGAAAAAACTACATGTGAAAAAATTCTTTTGGAATATTACAGAATAATAAATGCTGGAAAAGATATCTGTGTATGAAGACATATTATGTTAAGGGGTTGAGTTGCTTTTGTGAAGGAACATGATGATATAGGGGCTGACAAGAAATTTTGTTGGTCCTGAGTCAAACAATGGAGCAGTATCTGGGATAGATATTTTTGGATTTCGGGAGCAGAAGGAGGGTTGGTGGGAGGGCTATACAGTTGTTTGTAATGCAGGATAAACTTGTTGACTATCTCGTGTTGTGTAGTCTTCTGAGAGTTATCCAACTGAGATATAATAGAGAGCACTAGCCGGGAAGCCTCTTGTTTCCTCAGTCTGAGAGCAACAAGATGCCCAGCTTTGTCGCCTTGATCTATGTAAATTGACTGAGTTTTAAGAATAGAATATTCAGCCTGAACAGTCTTTACTATCCCCCCTTTTGCCTTCCTGTGTTCTCCAATGTATCTAAAAAATGATTTGTCTCCTCCCTTTGCCCCTACTACTGTATTTTCCTCTGTCTGGGCTTTTGCCTTTCTAATGTGTTTATTAGACTCTCATTTTTTTCCTTGTACGACTCCCAGTCTTTCTCAGTTTTGATTTCCTGATATATGCTGTACGCCTTCTTTTTTCTTTGACTATGGTAGCTACTACCTTGGAAAACCATAGAGGATTTCTTTTCTTTTTGCTTTGCAGACCCATCTAACACATTGATCTGTGGCAGTTTTTATTGCTCTCGAGTCTCCCCCACATGACCTCCACCTACCCAGCTTGTTTCCATTAACTGGCTTCTTACGTTGTTCCTCATTTTTTGGAAGTCAGCCTTTCTGAAGTGTAGCACCTTTATCTTTGTGTGGCTGGTGTCCTATGTTATGTTTACCTCAAAGCTTTCCATGTGATCGTCGCTGTTGCCCATATGGCATCCCACCTCGATGTCCTTGATCCTTTCTGAGTTTATGAAGACAAGATCAAGAATGGTATCTCCCTTTGTTGGGGTTTTAACAAGCTGGCACAGTCCCACACCTTGTAGTGACAATAAGAAGTCCCTACTTCTTGTTGTTGCTGCTGTTAGTGTGCTGCAGTTTATATCTGGTAGGTTGTCGTCCCCCACCTGTATTACTTCACCTTTATTAGACATGTTGTGTATTTCCTCTATAAGGTCTTTGTCTCCTTTATCTCCTTGATTTAGGGACCTGTACACGACCCGATTCTGAAGGGTTTTCCCTTGCCCATGTCTACTGTTAGCCACAGTGACTCGAAGTCCACAGATTGCCCTTTTACTTCTGTGATTTTATTTCCTCCCGAATATAGATGGCTACACCACCCCCCCCCGTCTTTTTTTGCCCTGCCTATCTTTTCTGAACAGATTGTAACTGGGAGTGGCCGTATCCCATCCGTGGTTTTCCGTGAACCATGTTTCTGTTACAGCCACCCAGTCCAACCTTTCTGTTTCCAAGATGGCTGTGAGTTTGGGAAGTTTGTTAGTTAGGCTCCAAGTATTTGAAACCATTGCCTTCCAGGAATGTACATCCTCCTTGGCATGAGGTTGCACCCTCTTCCTGGACTGCTTCAGTTTGGTCTTTCCGGCCAAGAGATTATGGAGGTTGCTGGTTCGGGCAGATGTTGGCCCTAATTTGTTTTCTGGGGATGTATGTGCACATTTGGCATTTTGGGGAGTGATAACTAGCCCACCGACAGCAGGGGTGTGAGCTGCATCATACTCCTCTTTATTTAGTTTAAACTACCTGTATAGACATCGAATTTTTGTCTGCGTGCTCACACACCTTCTCTATTTAGGTACAATCCGTTGCATGTAAAAAAAGCTCTTTCCCAAAAGTTGTGCCAGTTCCCTATGTAGTGGTATTCCTTGTCTTGGCACCAATCACACAGCCATGAGTTGAATTTGCTTACTTCAATCTCTGTGACTCGTTTGGTGCTTTTTCCTTTATCCCACACTGGCAGCACTTCTGAGAAGGCTAATTTGGACGGAAGGGAAGAAAGTTTGTTGGCCAGGTCCTCAAAGTGTTTCTTGGGCTCCTGAACTGTGAGATTTGACAAGTCATTGGTACCAGGGTGTACTGTTATGTGTGCAACATCCCGTGATTCCTGCACAATTGTCTTTATGCGCTTAGTGTCCCTACTTGCAGAGGCTCCTGGCAGACACTTTACCACAAAGTCGCTTTTAACATTTTGTGTTAGGTGGTGTTCCACTCCTTAGATCATGGAATCCCCGATTATGAGAATTTTGCTTTTGTTTATATTTGTGTTGTTTTTATTTTGAGTTTTAGTGTTTTTGTTGTTATTGCATTTGGTTTTGCTATTGCTGTTGGTTATATTTTGAGTATTAGTATTTTTGTTCTTATCATAGTTTGTTTGGTTTTAATTGACATGTTAGCCTTTTTCGGTGGTTTGATTTCTTTACGTTGTATTACTTTGTCTGTGGTTGGTAGCAGTGGAGTAACCAGTTTTCGGTTTGGATGGCCGGAAAGTGCTCCTAGTTTGTGGCTTCCTTCCTGGGCCTCCTAAGATACCTATTTTTCCTTACCATCTGCCAGTCTCTGGGCCCTGCCTCGAGTCCTGACTCCTGGCTGACATGCTTGTACTAGTGGTGGTGGGGGGTTAAGGAGGTGTGCTATAGAGTTCCCTGTATTGGAGGTTGTGTATTATAGTCCAAGCATCCTGTAGCTGAGCTGCAAGATCTGCTATGGCGCAGCACGCATTGCAGGGTCCTGGTTGCCATTTGTAGATCCTATTGTACAGTGCACTGCAGTTTTTGCAGCTGACAAGGTCCATTTCTTTTGGTTTTTATTTATTTATTTATTTTTGTTTGGTTTTTTGTTTTAGTTGAGAGGTAGTGCTGATTCCTGTTTCTTGGCAGGAAGTGTGGACGAAAAAGAAAGCAGAACAGTGAGGTTTTTTTTTGTACCTTACTATCTCCTATCAGGTGTTGTGGGCAGCGCGACATGCCTATAAACCAGGAGCACCCAGGGAGGGTGGGATTGGGGGAGGATGGGTGGCCGTATCCTACTGTTCCTTGTATGCTGCAGAAAACAATCGCAAAGCTGTTGAACAGACGAGGTCTATCTTATACTCCTGTAAGGTAAGAAGAAATCCAGTTAGTAGCTCAGTTGTTCAGCCCTTTGACTCAGAACAGCTCCGTGGAGTCCCCGCTGCTCGCAGTAAAAACTCCTGCCTGTGGTCCGTGCATCCAGACTCCCTGCTGCTGTGAGGGAAAGGTGAGCGATCCACTGGCTGCAGGACAATACCCGCTTTTCTCAAATGCTAGACTGCCCAGGGAACTGCTGTAGCAGAAGCTGCCAATGAGATGGAGCCTGGATGCAGCTGTACTGCTGCGAGTTCCACTTGTTGCGCTTCAGTCGGCAGACTTGCAGGCAAGAGCATGGGAGAATTTAAATCTCCTACTTGCGCTTCCCTCAGGTGGAGTCTGCTGTTACTTCCAGCTGAGAGCTTTCTATTAGTCGATCACTATTTCAGTAGTGGTACAGCAGTACAAATGCTGATTTATATACAGCAGCCAGGAATTCTGGGTAAGTGTTCCAACTGCTCCTTATGCTGAGAGAGCAGCTCTGGCTGGGTCTGAGCAGAGCAAGTGAGGAGAGAAGTCGCCTCAGTGGAGATAGGAGCCTGGACTGTGCTCTCCAAAGGGGATTCACCCAGGTAGAACTGCTGTCAAGGAATCCCTACTTCTGCACCTGTCGGGGTCTGCCTTCCCTCCGTGATTGGTCTCTCTCCCAGTCGATGAAGTTCAGAGAAGCTCAGCAGACAGTAAGGCTAGGGGCTGGACCGCACTTGGCGTATGCCTTCTAGGGCTGCCCTTTGTGTCTGAGCTCATCCCCAACCGGGGGGCAATGGTCTCCCTCTCCATGTGTCCCACACTTCTTTCTAAGCCTGAGCCCCCTTCCAAGTTTAAATTATATGAGGTAGTCAGAAACTCACCCAGCCTCTGTTTCAGGACAGACAAACCTTCTTTGCTAAGGTGGAGGCTGTCCCGGGCATACAAGTGTTTGCTTATCCATGTGGATCCCCATCCCACCACCACCCCAAACCCCATAGCCATGCACCATTCTGCTAACTAGGCATTAAACTCAGAAATTCTTTGCTTCCTATCTGAACTTGCCCTAGGAACTGGTAGGACTTCAGAAAAGGCCACTGTTTTGCTTTCATTGCTGCATATCCTGGCCAGCTCCTGAGTCTTGCTTGTATCTTCATCACATTGTTGTTTGCTAGATAGTTTGTGCCAAGAAGCACCACAGTGTGTGGCTTTTCACCTTGCCCCCTTACACTTGTGGGAATAATATGCTTCACTTTGTGTGCCATCATGCCTGGCATACACTCTACCCAGGTGGAACTTTTCTCTTTCCCCTTGCCCCCCCCCAGCTGATCCTCTTCAGTATGGAGTTCCCTAATATGACGACCCTACTGTCCACTCCCTCTTCCTTCCCTTGTGCTTCTTCCCCTTCTGTCTGTTATCGGGTTCCTCTCTCCTGTCACTGTGTCCTTTTTCTCCATTGCCTCTGGTTGTTCCCCCGTGCTCCTTTCATTACCACTGTGCCTCTATCAGTCTCTGTAGTCCCTGTAAGCCGGCCCCTGTAGGACCATATCTTCCTTACTTGTTTCAGTCCTCTTCTTTGTCCCCTGTAGGACCACGTCTTTCTTACTTATATCATTCCTCCTCTTTGTCTCTCTTGCTTTTCTCTTCTCCCTGGCATCACTGTACACCACCCCCTCCAGGTCTGACTACTATCCTCCAACTCTTGCCTCTCTCTCCCTGCAAACAGCTCATGTTGGTTGTTTGTTGGTATCCTCATAAGTGGTGGCACTCCTACCCCTTCTGCTTGTTTCAGCTCCACTCTTGGAGTCTTTGCCTCCGTTGGTCCTCTCTCTCCCTCCCTAGTATGATCTTCCCCTTTGCCATCTCTCCTCAACACCCAGTGGTAAAAATCTGCACCCTCCCCCTCTGTCCTTGCAGCCTGTCCCAGAGTAACTCCCCCCCCTTGACCTCTACCCTCATCCTGTGTCTCTCCTGTACTCTCCCCTCTTGCGCCTTGCTCTATATGTTGCTGTATCCTGGAGGTCTCTAGCAACCCCCTTAATGCCTTTATTTCTTCCTCAAGATTTGCAAGCTACCTACATACCAAGTAACTCCCTGCCCCCCACATACAGTCCAGCAAAAAATGCTGCACCACAGTTGTTACGGCAAACTATCCTTCCCTGGGCCTTCCAGGTTGCTGTCTGCCTCTCCCAGTCTCCCCTTCCCTGGTGATCCTTGGCATTACTCTGCGAATTCCACTTGTCCCACCCTCCCTACCTGACTGTTGCCTAGGGTTAAGCCTCCTGTCCACCCGATGCCCTCTCCCCCATGTCTGATGCATTCTCTGAAACCCAGGAATAAACTTTGTGTTCTCCCTTAACCCCTGTCCCCACATATACGATTGATCCATGGTTTCAGCCCTGCAGTGCCATAGGGTGGCACCTTGAAGTTAAGCCTTTCAGTAATCCCCAAATCTTAATCCTCCTCAGTTTAGTGCAAACTACTAACAGTATGACCCCATTATCACAGTAACATCGACTTATCTAAGATCTAACGTTGTTATCAGGAGCTATTATCAGGAGCTAACAGTATATAACAGATAACGCTCTTACATGGACTTAACTAATGTAACTCCCCCTGCAAATGGGGGTTCCCAAAAGTCTTCCAGGAGCTTGCTTGAATGCTCCAAGGCTGGATGGTGTTCGGCGTCTAAGCCGTTTATCTGTGAGTGCTTTTAGAACCTCTGGTACTGTTTCTTTAGGAGCTGTCTGCCTGCAGACATAATTAATTTGGATGGGGGTCTGTGTGTTTCCCTGCTTGAGTCCCACTCGAGCTGCTGCCAAATCGCTCCGTTTCTGCCATCACTAAGTGGGCAGAGTGAGCACTTTTCAAAGATGTAGCTGTTTGCCAGAAATCATTTAGAGTAATAACGAAAATACAGTTTGTCTAACCTACTTTTCTTTGCAGTCAGAACTGTGTTTGCCTAGTCCTCCATTCTGGTTTTGAACTGCTGAACTGGACCAATCAGTGTGGGGGGACCTTTGAAATGGAGTCTGCTGCTGGCAAATCAGAACTTGGACTCTCATTGTGGAGCCAGCCACCTATGTACTGTATGGCCAATGCTTCTGGGAATTGTAGTTTGGACTTCGGCGCCTTTTTTTCCACCAACAGGGGGAGTTTACTGTGAGTGACAGCCAAACCAGCCAACTGAACTGGAAGGAACTCAAAGGAAATGCCTGGCTCTGTCTACTGGAAAGATCAGATCAGTTTGGGGAAGTGAAGAGACAAGGAGCTGTGAGCTTCTGCGCTGTATAGTTCCACACAGTAAGCACGTGTAAGGCCCTAGGTTTCGGTCTGCAGCTTGTGCAAGCGCCTGTTCTGACTGAATCCGACCTGTGAAGAGAATCAAGGAAATCTGAAGAGTAGAAACCAGGCTCACCCTGTAGAAGACTGGAGAAATTGCTGAATTACGCTCGGTCTGTCAGGAACTGAATCTGCTGTGTGTTCTCCAGGTATTGTGCAGTAATTGTGATTGGGATCGGAAGAGCCTGCCTGGTATAGTACTTTCCTTTTACATATAAATGTGTGTAGTGCTTGTGGGAATCATTTCAAATCCCTGTACAGTGAATTGAGTGCATGAAGCTGAAGTAAACCCCAGTTTAATCCAGACTACATCCATTTGCTCTAAACTGCAGTGGGATCCAGTCACAAGGACCTTGTCCACATGGTCTTCTCCTCCTGGCAATCCAGGACAATCAGCCTTTCATCCAGTTCCCAGCCTTGAGTTTGTGAGTACAAAGCAGGGTAGCTCCCTGCCATCTGTTTATCAAATCGCAAATGTGTTATCTAATTTTGCTTTTTTTTCATTTCTTCACGAACTGAGCCCTCCGGCTCCGGATTACAGTTGGGTATTGTGCAAGTGTTTTTTCCTTCATAGGGCCCCATCCGGCTGCACTGATCCTGGCTAGCCCCCATCCTGGGTGCCCAGTGAAAGTGACAATTTGGGACTCTGAATATGCGCGCAGTACCGTGATTATTAATGTGTTTAACCTAATTAACCTGATTTCCCCCTTTCTTGTTACAGTTCCTTAAATAAATCAGATCTGTTGGTTTTCAGCAAAGTTACACTGACTGAGGTATTCATTTATGTTAAAGTATTGTACTGTGGTTTTTGCACTGTATCATCTTGTTTTACAGGGGGTCCCCAGAGTCCAGTCGACAGAGACAGTCCTGGGGGTAAGTGTACATTGTGAAGATATTCCTAATGCATTGTATGGCCCACTAGTGGGAAGAAAGGGGGGTTACAGTGTCCCAGAGGACTGTGACCAAGTTAGTTTAACTACTGCAAACCCTGACCTCTGGGTGGAGGCACCCGCCATTGGACCTAGGCCCCTCATCCTGTTAGTAGTTAAGCAGGCAGGGGTAGTAGCCCTTGGGATAGCGCCACCGAGGGGTTACACTAAGATCCACAGAGTTGAAGACTGTCTAAACCAAAACAGCTCATATGTAAGGTCTAACAGATTAACAAGAGCTAACAGTTAGTTAGACAGATAATAGTGACTTTGATTTGCCAAGAACAAGCAGCTTAAATGAGGATCTAACAGAGCTAACAAGAGTTAAACCTGAGGACCAGATCACCAGCAACAGCAAATATTTTCATCAGCCCCTCCTCCTAATGTTTATATAATTGTTAGTTGTTAGTTTTTTATTTTACTATTTTTTGGTGCCTCCCACTGCTGGCACCATCTGCCCGGTCACGGACCCTCAACTGCGGCTTCCCATATTAACTGCTCTCCCAGTACCCCCTGGCTTGCCCCCCAGGGCGGGGTCATGGCACCCGAACCCCTCTGAAGGGTGCTGCGATCGATGGGATAGGGCAGGAGTTGGCCTGGGAGCCCAGTGCAGCCAGGTCAGGCATCATCAAAGCAGTGGGAAGGCAGGATTTTCTTCACCTGTAAGCAGGGGTGGGAGCATGCAGTAATGTCTGCATCAGTCCCGCCCCTCAGATTCTGGTAGGTGTCGGTTGCTTTAGTGCCCCCGGCTTCTGCCAGGGGTCCCTCAAGCGCCGGTCACGCACCGCACCCTCCCCCCAGAGAAGGAGAGCAGTCCTTGGGACGCTCAATCCTTCTCCCTCCGGCTGGCCCTCCAACGACCCAGGTCCGTTCCTGAACCCAGTTGCCGGCATTGCAGTGGAAATCTAACTACTGCACCGATGGGGCAGCTTATTGTTAGTTAGCTGTCAGCCCGCCTCCTGGGCAGTTTTATTTGCTCCATCTAACTTCATATTTAATAAAGTGTGGAGGCGGAGCAGGTGGGACGGCCAAAGAACTTCTCCCCAGCAGCAAGCAGCAAACAAAATCCTCCGGGGGCGGGGGCTGGAAAAGTCAAACAAAGTTGAAGCACAGTTTTGTCCTCCTTCCCCTGTTTTCTTAGCTCAGCTGCTCCCTGATTGGTCTGAAATTGAAATCCTCCATTTCTGGGCAAAAAAACTTCTTCTTTATTCGTATGTAGAATAAATACTAGTTACTGTAAGTGTAGTAGAAATTGTGAAATTGGTTGGCAAAGAGGTTAATGAGCTGATAAATCATGATCCGAAGGACGAGTGGATTTATGAGTTCTTTAGTCCCCCACCCACCCACTCAGAGAGATATGATACAGCAAGTACACAGCATGTTTCCTAGCATTTATTGAATATAATACGTTGGGTTCGCAACAAAAAAAAAAGGTTTATTTATTTATTTGGTTTGTGGTAAGCAGGTAGGTACACTAGAAAATTCAATGCCTATGTTCAGGTATGACCCGGGAAGTTACAGAACAATATTCCAGTGTAGAACAAACAAATACAAAGGCAAATTTAGACAGCCCACAGTTCTAGGCACAGTCTAGGAAAGGTACATAGCAAAACAATTATAAATTACAGTTAGTGCACAGAGTACAAAATATGATGTTCAGGTACATTTCGGAATATTGGCAAATTTGAGGTGCAGTAAAATTATGCAAGGGTACTAGCAAGTAGAGAAATAATGAACAATCAATTAGGAGAGGACATTGGTAGGGTTGAAGTTTCAGAGATGTTAGAAAGTTTCCAGCAGTTAAGGAGTTAAAGCAAATTTAAGCAGCATTACTGTACAGTGAAGATATATTTCTGACAAAACTTGACTATATCTGTTTTTCTTTTTATTGTATTTCCTTCCTGAACTGAGATAAGCGTGTAAGCCTCCTTCCTCGAGAGAGGAGCTTGCCTGGACTGCCTCTGCTGTCCTCTAGGGGTTCCTGAAAGTTCTGCTATTGCTAACAGCTCCCTCCCATGTGAATGCTTGTGCAGCGGTGGGAGAGAAAGCTGCAGTGTCTTCTGCGTCCTTTCACACTATGGCCATATTCTTCAGTCCAGTCTCCACAGAAGGGACTGTGAACACCAGCAGGACACTTCCTTTTGTTGGCGCCTCTTGTGCCACAGTGGTGCTGCCAACCCCATGCTGGAGTTCATGCTGCAGGGGCTCCTCCTTAGCGCTCCCAGATTCACCCAACTCTGCCAGCTGCCCAGTATGCATCCTGCCACACTCATAAGACCCCACCAGTGAAACTGGATTACAGTCCGAGAGGTGCTGTAACTACCCTAGGGGCCAGCTCACTTATAGTGGCAGTAAAACAAATAAAATTTACAGACTTAGGAGCACCACACTCCAACAGCACATGGATTGCATCCATCTTCTTACCCTTTGACCCTGCCAACCAACCAATTGGGGGGGGGGTAGGAGGCCCTGCTAGCAGCAGCCCTGCATTGTGGGGAGGATGATGCAGTCTGATCTCCCACATGAACGGTCGGTTCCATCTGAAAATCACGACTAAAAAATCACGATCGCCAAATTGGTGACTATTTAATAGCGAGAGCTATAACAGCTCATTGTCTTATTAGCGCCGCACATATTAGCGGCACTGTAATAATAGCGACTGTTAATGGGATACCCTACAATAGTTACTACACTCATTACAGCTGGTAAAGATTTTTAGAATTTGTTGATTGATAGTGTGTGAGAAATAGCGTCAGGCTTGCGGTATACTGCTTATGACTGCAGTACCTTCTGACTGTCTGAATCATACCAAGCCACTCCCACTGACACCACACTATTCACTGTATGAATTTAAACTGAAGTTAGAGTAGGGTCTCTACTCTTAGCTCTAATCCCAGTCTCCAGTCTGCACACTTTGCCACAAAATCTCTTTCCACATCACCCTTTTCCTCAGATGCAGTTGCTTTGTGGCTTCTTTTATAGCAGTTGTCCTTGTCCTTCTTATCTCCCAACCCCCTTTCTTTCTGCAATCTAGCTGTATCCCACTTCATTCATCACTCCTCTGTTCAAACTCGAACTTCTTGGCTATTCCTTCCTAGTCCTCCCATCCTCTGTTCCTCTTTTGTCCTTTGGTACTCTCAGCATTGGTTAGTCGGTTAGGCAGATCCTCTCTCCTTGTTCATACTGGGCCACACCGGGATCTTTACAGTTGGGACAGAATAGAACAGGACAGTGACAGAAAAACAGCAAAAAAATAAATATCTAAAGTATATAGCTCCCACT
Organism: Neoceratodus forsteri; assembly: GCA_016271365.2. Taxonomy (NCBI): domain Eukaryota; kingdom Metazoa; phylum Chordata; order Ceratodontiformes; family Ceratodontidae; genus Neoceratodus; species Neoceratodus forsteri. The sequence goes on along the minus strand of CM028135.1, from coordinate 515,450,561 downwards.
GATACAGATAGCATACCAATATAAGATAGTATCAGTTATTTAAAAATATGGGACTTTATGTGAGCCCTACAAAGGGACCAAGGAAGACAAGCCAGGGAACTCATTAGCTGTTTAATCCCAATGACCTGACCTTGCATGAATGATTTACACAACACAGAGTACTAGTGTGGGAGTTGCTGTAAGTTCCAGTCTCCTCTGAGTGTCTGATTCTCACAGTTTTGTGCGAGTCGCGATTATTGTTCGCGCGTTGGCAGAAATCGCTATTTGTTCATGTTAGCCATTATTGACCAGTCGCTGAAATCACAATCGCTATTTTGGAGTCGCTATTTTGCGGTCGTGATTATAACGGGATACCAAACTGTCTGGATTAAGGAGCCAATCAGAGGATGGGACAGGGCAGAAGGACTGATAGCCCTGCAATTCCATTGAGACACAAAATAGAAGAAAGAAGATTTCTGGGCTCTCAAGGAATTGGGGTGGTCTAAGAGGGATACTGAGGTGTTCAGACCTGTTGCTGGTGAGATCAAGTGAAATCCCTGGCCAGACCAACAGTCCTGTGAGCCCTCACCAGGGTTCATTCAGAAAATTCTTTGTGTGCCTTATCTTGGGCTTACTGTGTTTAGAGACTTTCAGATGAGTCCCTACTGGAAGAAATTGCTGAGATTGTGAGCCTGTGGGCCATTGCTATATAAAGAAGTTGCTGAGCTGTACCAAGTAGAGACAGAGACTAGCATCCTACCCAGGTTGCTCCTGAGCCAGGTAAGGGGCCTGTTAGCCCTTATCTAGTGGGGTGGATAGTGGGCAAGGAGCTATGAGTCACGTGCTCGAAGTATGTGGGTACAATTGATCTGGAGGGGAATCAGACAGTGGGGGTCACTTCTGGGGTCTGGGCTCCTTGGGAGCCAGAAACTGCCATTTAGTGCTTCTGTGTCCTGAGAGTTGAGCCAGAAGGGCTATATGCTGAGAGGTGTGAGCCAGAAGGGCTGTGCTACTGCAGAATGCCTGAGAGTTCAAATGGTTCATCCCCAGGCCACTGGGGCCTTTCCCTGATTGTTGCCTGACTTGCTGCAGTGTGCTGTTACCTGCCTCGACTGAACTGCTGCATCCGTGGATCATGTGAGTGCTGGCATTTCTAGCTGGGGTCTTTGTACTTTTCCACCTTTGGATTAGGAGTTTGGTTTTCAAGCATTTTCTATTTGGATTTCAAGTTATTTAAATTGTGCTAGCGCACCATGGCCTGTTGGGAGTTTAAATTGCAAGCTTGCTGTCTGTTATCAAGTGCACCACTGAAAAGAACCTGGGCATCTTAGCTACCAGGTCTGCACTGGGACTCTAGTGTGATACCTGGGTACTGAGAGTCATTGGTATTTGTGTCATACTTGAAACTGTAGTTCTGTTGCTTGTACCAGTCAGAGTTTACCGTACTCTGTAGAATAATTAATTTTTTGTGCCCCTTGATTGAGCGTGTGCCTTCTTAAACTGTGTGGGATCTGAGAGGGTGGTAGTGATTCACAGTACAGTGGCTATTAGGGTGCATTGCTATAGGGTTGGAGTGCTCAAGGTGACTTGCAACTGCTTAATCCCCTTCTTGTCTTCCAGCTGCCAGGCCTGTGTTCTTAAATAAACACAGTGTTAAATGGTTGATTTTTACTTCTGTGTGTGCACCCAGTTTGTGCTATCTGATTAAAGTGTTTATTGGTAACGGTAACAACTGTCTTAGTGGTCCCGGGGAGTGGTTCAGACTAGTGTAGAGACATGGGTAGGTACTACATCCCGAGGGTGGTACCGCACACAACATGTGGCCCACTTATTCTGTCTGGGTGGAGGCACTGCGCCTGTGCACCACTTATTATTTGCTATTGGGTGAAACCCCTCCATCACAGGAGAAAGAATGAACCCAACCCCCTGTACAGTCACCAGGCAGGATTGTGAACCTGGACACAGTGTCCTGGGGTCACACATTGGAGGCACCACTGGGATCTCCTGTTGAACATCTGGACACACTTGGGGGACTTTTCAGAGACTTTTTGCCATTGACCCCCCCGACAATTTCTGCAAAAGTGAAAATGGCTTTTCAAGAGTTCAAGAACTGGTATGTGTTCGAGAGTTTGGAAAGTACTGCTTGTAAAGAATGTGGCCGAGGAGCAGGACAAGGGGTCCATCTTGGAAGTGTTGGAGGATGCCTTGAAAGATTGTGGGAACATGAAAATTCAGACAGTGACTACAGAACTGGGTATCTAATTTAGAAATGTAATTGTGGAAACTGAGAAGACTTAGGGGGCTGTGAATGTGCCTGCCATGGTGACACCTGAGGAGCCTCAAGAGATCTGGGGGGTGATTAGCAGAGGGAGTCATGTAAGCCCGAAATCTTCTTCACTGTGCCTGAACTTGGTGGGGGATTTCAAGACCCAACTAGAACTGTTGCTGGCTAGTAAAGGGAAGACCTTTAAAGATGTGCAGATCTTGTTGCTTACCTGGGCAACCTCTGAAGAATCTGGGCTAGTTCACTCTGCTGGTTCAGCTGTTACAGATGTCTAAGTATTTTTTCTGGCACCATCCTCACCCTCACTGGAGAATATGATTATGAGACCTGGCTAGCATATACTGTCCCAGTGCTACATGAATGGCAATATACCGAGGCAGAAAAATGCAAGAGACTGGCCGAGAGTTTGAAGGGGCCAGCTTAGGATGCTGTCCAGTCCTTGCTTGCCACAGACACAGAGGCCAAAGCAGATGAATACCTTGCTGCCTTAGACAGTGTGTTTGGAAGTACGGAATCCTGTGATGACGTGTGCTGAAAGTTCAAGAGCACGAAACAATGCCGGGGAGGGGGGGGCCTCTCCACCTGTCTACACAGACTTGAGAGGGCCTTACAGAAAGTGCACCACAGAGATGGAACAGAGCTGAAAGACCTGAACAAGGTGTGACTAGAACAAGTGTTAAAGCTGCCCGATTTGTAAAGCAGCAGGTGCAGGAGCCATATGGGACCATTTGACCATTTTTAGTCAAGACATGGTCCCCTGCCTTAGAAAATTAAGTTAAGATGATAAAAGAACAGTACAGATATTGGAGAGACAATAAATTAAAACTCCACTGCATCTAAGCCTATTCACATGAACGAACATGTGGACCAGTTTTCCCTGATGAAGGGGTAACCTGAAACGTTGGAGTGATTTCTGGAGAAATATTGATACTTAATAAAACTGTTTTGAAATTTATATATTTGGTGAGTGAGCTTCTTTGATCCAATCTGTGAATACAAATTAAGGAACCGTCAAGTCCTGCAGTCACCTAGAACCTCTGCCTGGAGTGGGTGGGCTCTCAGGGAACGCTCCAGCTGGAACCCATTGACCGTCAGTACGTAGCAGTGATGTTTATTGCTACTGCTGTGGTGAGGGTGGGCATATCCAACATCAGTGTCAGTCAGAAAGCTACTTTCAGAGGGTCACAGACAGGCTAATCCAAGAGAAATTGGCCACAAGCACCACCAGACCTTTAAACTTCAGTGTGCCCTAGGACAGTAGCGCTCTGGTGCCCTGGGAATGAGTTGCTCACCAATAACCATTGCTAAAACTACTGCTTGGGTCAAAACCAGTGTTTCCGATACTAAAGCCCAAGTGTCAAGGAATTGGGACATGACTGTAGGTCTTACTTTTAGCCTGTTGCTAGCCTTGCTTGTAGAGCAGAAAGCAGCTGAGCTAACTAAAATAAGCTACATTTTCTTATTAATTTAACACTTATATCTTTAGCAGGAGTCAGTGTCTGTTGAGTTTAAGCAAACAGATACTTTATTAGAAGTAGAAGGGGCATTATTTAGGGTTTTAAAAAAAGAAAAGAAAAGAAAGAAAGTCAGTGTGTGTTCTGTGCTGGGAAGGGTTCTGTATCAGTTTACTTTGCTAAACCAGTACGAGAAAAGAGAGCTTAATTGGGGGTGTGGCTTAGACACTATAAAAGCAGGTGACTCAAATTACAACTTCTGTTGCTAGCCTTTTTCCTTACTAATTGCCCTCCATCCCACCCCTCCAAAGCCAGTTCTACTTTTATAGCCACTGGATTTGACTGTCAACAGGAACTTCCTGTTTGGCAGTAGGAAGGGAAGGATCATAGAGGAACATTGGTTTTGTCAACCCTAAAGGAAAAAAGTAGCTCACTCTCCCCCCCAGCTGCTGGTGGTCTGACACTGAGCAAGGAAGAAGGAGGCTACTGAAGAATATAGGAAGTTACTGTCCCAGAACAGGAAGGGTGAGAGTTGTAAGGAGAGGAGAGAGTAAGCATACAGAGAAACAGGAGAGGGGACACAAAATAAGACATGATAGGAGTGGTGCAGTGCAATGGCTGTGGGGCGGCAGTGTTCCGGGAGACATTCTGGAGGCTGCGATGCTGCCTTATTTGCAGGCACCTCTCTGGTCTGAGGGAGGAGGTTGCCCGTCTCCAGGCTGACCTGGCTAGGATTCGGGAAACCTCCTCCCCCACCCAGGGACCACCAGGGCCAATGCCACTACCTCAGAGGTTGCCAAGAAAGAGGAGAGGCTGGATCAGGGTTGGCTCAGGGAGGGAGAGGGTGGTGGAACAGAGTTGCATCCCTCCAGCTGTACCTCTCCACAATTCATTCGCTCTTCTGATGGATAGTGGTTCCTCTACGGAGGCACCTGCAGTGGAGACCAAGGAGGATGCTGGGAACCTTCACAAAGGAGACCCACAGGAGGGTGGCATGAGACCCCACAGGGGAAGGAAATAACTCCTGGTGGGGGACTCAATCATTACGGGGGTAGAAATGGGGGAGGAAGGGGAGAGGGAGGTAAGGTGCCTGCCTGGCGCCACGGCTTGGAGGGACAGGAAGCGAATCCTCAGGATTGTGGGAGAAGCTGCACGAGGGAGGGGAGCTGGATGTTATTGTCCACCTAGGGACAAATGACCTGGCTAGGAATGGGATCAGAGCAGTGCAAGAGGAGTTTGTAGAGTTGGGGAGGGGCCTTAGACAAGTAGCACATACAGTAACCTTCTCGGAGGTGCTGCCTGTCTATGGCAAGGGTGATGCTAGGGTACTCCTCACCAGGGAATTCAATGAATGGTTGAAAAACTGGTGTGGAGCTCAGGGTTTTGGCTTCATTGGGGACTGGGGAGCCACCTGGAGGGATGCAGACCTGTACTGGCGCGATGGTTTGCATCTGTCCGGGGGGAACCAGGATCCTAGGTTAGAGGTTTAAATGCTTCATTGGCAAGCATTTAAACTAGCCAAGGGGGGAGGCACTGAAAAGGAGCAGGGAAATCCCAGCCTCCCCCCCCACAAACAACAGTAATTAGTGAGGTAAACACCAAGGTAGAGAAGTCACTAGGGAGCAGGCCGGAAGTAAATGTAAAAAAAGGCAAAGGCAGTAAGGACAGGAATTTGGCTAAAAGGGGTAAGGCCATCAAAAAGTGGAGGGTGATGAGTACCAATGCCCGTAATCTGTGTAACAAGCTCCCTGAACTAGTGGCCTTGATGGAAGAGGGTTACCTGGATATTGTGGCAGTCACAGAAACATGGTACACAGAGAACCATGACTGGGATGTCAACATACCAGCATACACAATCTACAGGAGGGATAGGGAGGGTAAAAGAGGAGGAGGAGTAGCTTTTTATGTAAAGGAAGGGATCAAAGCAACAGAACTAAAGAGTAAACAGGGAGCAGATGAGACACTTTGGGTCACCCTGGAGACAGGAAATGGCACCACAATCCGCATGGGGGTTGTATACAGACAGTCAATGGTTCAGTGTGATGGACTTGAGATCTGGCTATTGTCAGATCATTATGACTGAGCAGGATCATGAAAAAAAACTGTGTTCATCTGCCCACAGGGATTGTATGAGTTCCTCCGAATGCCACAAGGGATCTCAGGAGTGCCAGCCACCTTCCAAGGGCTAATGGAGAGAGCAGTGAGTGACATGAACCTGTTAGAGTGCCTTGTGTACCTGGATGAGATTATATTTGGGAAACCACTGGAAGAACATGAAGCTCGACTGTTCAAAGTGCTAGACAGACTGAAAGAGTATGGCCACAAGCTGTCCATTGGCAAGTGCCAGGACCTTGGTCAGATATGTGGGTCACAAAGTGTCCTAAGACTGAGACAACTACTCTCAGAAAAGCAAAGAAGCTAAGAGGGTGGTGAAACTGGCAAAAGCAGCAACTGAACTTTGGATAGTGGCAGGAGTCAAATCGGGGGATAAATACTTCTTTCAACAATGAAAAGAAAAAAGAGAGGGGTATAGTCCAGCTCTTAGATGGTGACAGGATCATCGAGGATGATGAGCAGAAGGCATGTGCTCTGAGCAATTTCTTCTGTTTGGTATTCACCAAGGAGCAGGATGGGCCCATTCCGGATAGTGGCGTAAAGGCTGAGGATAGGGGGAATCCCAAGAATGATGACACCAACATTCATCACAGACAGGGTCAGGAAAGCACTGGAGCATCTTAAAGCGGGCAAAGCACCTGGACCACTTGGACTGCACCCGAGGGTGCTGAGGGAACTTGCCAAGGAATTGGCAGACCCCCTGTCACATTTGTTCAACTGCTCACTACAGACGGGAATTGTGCTTAGGGACTGGAGAAGAGCAGATGTGGTACCTCTCCGCAAGGGAGGGGGTAGGGAGGAGAATGGCAGTTACAGGCCAGTGAGCCTCACATCTGTAGTTGTGAAATTAATGGAAACATTAATTAAACAGGATCTAGTAGAATACCTGGAAAATAACTGACTTCAGGATGGGAGATAACATGTATTCATAGTAGGGAGGTCATGTCAGATAAATCTCATTATGTTCTTTGACTGGGTGACTAAGGAATTCGATAAAGACCACCTAGTGGATCTCCTATACTTCGATTTTAGTAAGGCCTTTGATTTGGTGCCACATAAGCACCTATTAAAGAAGTTAGAGGACCTAGGCACTGCTGGAAGCATAGTCAGGTGGGTGGAAAACTGGCTGAAGGACAGGCAGCAGAGAGTGGTGGTCAATGGGATGAGGTCAGGTGAGAGGGTAGTCACTAGAGGGGTGCCAGAGGGATCAGTCTTGGGACCGGTCCTTTTTAATATGTTCATTAGTGACATTGGAGAAGGCATTCAAGGCAAAATAGCCCTCTTTGCAGATGACACTAAGTTGGGTGGTAGGGTTGACAGTGCAGAGGCGATGAAGGACCTGCAGAAAGACCTGAAACAACTGGAGAGCTGGTCCAAGGTTAGGCAGCTACAGATCAGTGCAAAAAAGTGCAAGGTGTTGCATCTGGGTAAGGGGAACCCCGGAGCAGAGTACTGGCTCAATGGGGTCCAACTCGACACCTCACACAAGGAAAGGGATCTCGGGGTCATCATATGTGACACCCTTAAGCAGTCAAGCCTATGCAACAAAGCTAATGGCAAAGCAAATAAAATGGTGGGGTGTATAGGGAGAAGTTGGGACAGGGAAGCAATCCTCCCACTATACAGGTCCCTGGTGAATCCCCACCTGGAATACTGTGTCCAGTTCTGGAGCACTCACCTGAGGAAGGACAAGGATAGGTTGGAGACTGTGCAGAGAAGGGGGACCAAGATGGTTCAGGGCCTCCAAGGGCGCTCTTACGAGGAGAGACTAAAGACATTATACAGGTACTCTCTAGAGACTAGAAGGGAGAGGGATGATATGACTGAGACATTCAAATTCATGAGGGGCATTAACAAAATGCCCTACTCAGAAATTTTTAACAGAATAGAAGGTTCGGCCACCAGGGGACAGGAATGGAAGCTATGGGGTGGGAGCTTCAAAAGGGATCTGAGGAAGTATTACTTCATGGAAAGAGTTAGTGAACCGTGGAATAGACTGCTGTCCGAGGTGGTGGGCATTAAAACCATGGTGGCTTTCAAGAGAGGGTGGGACAGAGTAAAAGCTCAACAAGATATAGAGGGTAGGTAGGCTAGGTCCCAGGATCCATAGAAAGCCTCGGTAACCCTTGGGCAGACTAGATGGACCTATGGTCTCCTTCTGTGTTTCTATGTAAGATGGCGTCTGTATCTATCCGAGCTATGTCCAGGCCATCACCACCATGCCAGAACTCATCCACCTGAGATAACTGCAGAGTTTCTTATGATTCTTCAGTTATTATCACAGGTTCATTAAAGACTACAAGAGTGCGGCGTGTATGTTTATGGAATGCATGCAAACAGAAGCGAGAAAGAAATAAGTGCCTTAGCTGGGACTTGACCCCTGGCTGCCCGGAATATCGTTCCAGTTATGCTACCAGCTGTGTCACCAAGGCAACAGGAACCTGGAATGTCCCAAGGCACCTTACTCTTTCTCTAATGCACAACTTGGTGCTGCACAGATATTCACTGGGTTCAAGTCCCAGTTAAGACATTTATTTCTTTCTCTTCTATTTGTATAAGTTCCATAAATATGCACACTGCACTCTTGTGATAGTACTTATTTCTTTCTCTCTTCTGTTGGTATGAGTTTCATCAAAGGCTACAACGAGACTGTCAAGTCTCTACAAAGACCTGATCCAAGGGTATCCTCCAACAAACCAGAAAAAACAGCAGGCGCCACAGTCCACTCGTGAAAAGATTACTACAGGGTATATGAACCATTTGGCCCCAGCTGGGCTGGAGCTTATGATGAAACATTTGAAGAGATAATCAGACAGCTGATCAACAACCCCGTTTTGGCCTATGTAGACCCCAGAAAGCCATATGTGTTGTACAGAGATGCCAGTCTCAGTGGTTTGGGAACAGTGTTACAAGCAAGAACACTAACAAGGACTCCAGCCATTAGCTTATGGCAGTTGCCATTAGAAAGAAACTATCTGGTCCATAAGCTGGAGTTTTTAGCACTCAAATTGGCAGTTGTCAATCAGTTCCACAACTTCCTGTATGAGGCCCATACCACAGTCTGTACTGATAACAACCCCTCAGCTGTGTACAGACGACAGCAAAATTGGACACTGCAGGTCATCGGTAGTTGTCAGCCCTTTGGACATACTGTACGATTACTCTGTGGAATATCAACCAGGAAAAAGTAATATTAACACTGATGTGCTATCCAGTAGACCTCACCCAGGGGTACTAGATCGCAAATGGATCCTAATCCCAGAGATTGCCATTCAAGCTTTATGCAGAAGATATGACCCAGAAGAATTGCCAAACTCCTGTGAACCACCTCGCTTGGTGGATAGCATGGGTGCCCTGTCAGACTGCGTACCTGTGGCCTATTGCAATATTGTGTTCCTCAGTGAATCCACTTTGCCAAAAATGAGTCCTCAAGACTGAGAAAAGAGCAGATAGAGGACCATGCAATCTGAGCTATTGTCCACCCTCTCCAATGAGGGGAGATGCCTAGAATTTATCAAAGTGAATCATCCTGGTGCCGCCCTACTACTGAGAGAGTGGTACAAACTGAAAGTGCATGATGGTGTGATTTACAGAAAAGCATAGGACAATGATGGATCAACTCTAAAACAGCTGTTACTGCCAGTCAGATTCAGGAAGATGGCTATCAAAGTCCTGCATGATAAGTTGGGACACTTGGGGCAGATGGAATATTGGACAAAGTTAGAAGGAGGTTCTCTTGGCCCCGGATGAACAGGGAGGTGGAAAACTATTACAAACAGTGTATGAGATGCATTTGTAACCCCTAGATGGCGCTATCCCAGGGGCTACTACCCATGCCTGATTTGCCACTAACAGGTTGAGGGGCCTGGATCCAATGGCGGGTGCCTCCACCCAGAGGTCAGGGTTTGCAATAGTTAAACTAACTTGGTCACAGCCCTCTGGGACACTGCAACCCCCCTTTCTTCCCACTAGTGGCCCACACAATATATTAGAATTACCTTCACAGTATACACTTACCCCAGGGCTGGTTCAGGCACTGGGACCTCCTGTAAAATAAGATACAGTGCAACAATCACAGTACAATACTTTAACATAGACAAATACCTCAGGCAGTATAACTTTGCTGAAACAAGCAGCTCTGATTTATCTAGGGGAATATAACAAGGACGGGGAAATCAGGTTAATTAGCTTATCACTTTACTATCTACCTATGGCTCTGTGCACAGGCCTATCCCTACCAGTTACTGTCCCTGGGTACCCCAAGCCCTAGTGGCTAGTCCAAACTGGTGGCAGCTGGTAGGGCCCTTCACACAGTGAAAAGAAAAATTAGTTTAAACAGTCAGCAGTACAGTGATTCCATTTGGATTTAATGTGGCAATTCAACAGGAGCGACCCTGAATTAGTACTCACGACCTCCAAACAAGATAGGGTCCTTCAACGTCAGCAGGGCTACTCTTGAGCTCCACGAGACTCTTCACACATTTATATGGTAAACAGTCACAGGCAAAAGTCCTTTAATGGCAGCAGGATTCACTTGAGCTGCACAAGCCTCCTCACATTTATATGGTAAAAGAAAGTACTATACCAGGCAGGCTGCTTCTCTATCCCGATCGCAATTACTGCACAATACCCGGAGAACACACAGCAGATTCAGTTCCTGACAGATCGAGTGAATTCAGCAATTTCTCCAGTCTTCTACAGGGTGAGCCTGGTTTCTACTCTTCAGATATCCTTTGATTCTGTTCACAGGACGGATTCAGTCCTAACAAGCAGTTACACAAGCTAGCAGACCGGAACTCTGGACCTTACACATGTTTTTGACTAAAACTGTGCACTGAAGAAGCACAGGGTTCCTTTCCTTCACTGCCAGAGCTAAACTGAAACTCCAACAGACAAAACCGGCACTTCCTTTGAGTTCCTCCCAGTTCTTGACTGGATTGGCTGTCACCAATAGACTGCTGCTGTTGGTCCAAAAAGGCCAAGTCTCAAACTACATCTCCCAGAGTCACTGCCCATACAATCCTCTTGTGGCTGGCTCAGATTATGAGTCCAAGTTCTGATTCGTCCAAGGCACCATTTTAGAGCTAGCTTACCCCACACTGATTGGTCCAGTTCAGCAGTTCAAAACTAGAATGGGAACTAGGCAGACACAGTTCTGACTGCAAAGAAAGCAGGTTAGACAAACTGTAATTTCATTATTACTGTAAATGATTTCTGGCAAACAGTTACATCTTTCAGATAGGTTCCCTTTGCACTCCTAGTGACTGCAAAATGGAGTGAATTGGCAGCAGCTCGAGTGGTACTCAAAACAGAAGCACACAGTCCCCCATACAACTAATTATGTCTGCAAGCAGACAGCTCTTAAAGAGACAGTACCAGAGGCTCTAAAACACTCACTGATAAATGGCTTAAACGCCAAACACCATTCAGGCTTGGAGCATTCAAGCAAGCTCCTGGAAGTCTTTTGGGAACCCCATTTGCAGGGGGTTACACCTTCCTGGTTTGGGAAAGCTTGACGTCCGCTACGCAAGTCTCATAAGTTTCAACTGCAACCATATACATTTGCATTAGGCTCACATGTAATCATCAGTCAATACATCATTTTACCAAGAACACATTTCTGAAACATTGCAGTACGTCACTTTACACAGTATTACACACACATTGTACCATAACTCAAGTTATTACCTCTTGTACATGAAACCTGAAGAGAGGGGCCTTTCCTATCAGTTACCTTGGGGCTGGACGGGCAAGGGCACCATACTTAGAGGGCAACACAAGTAACTTGGAGTTAGCACTGATGCTCAGTTTGGGCAATGAGCTCGGGACACATACACTCCTTTATGGACAACATTGAGAGGCAAGTCCACAGGCCTCCCAAGTGAATCATAACTGAGGTGCACCACAGGCTTTACAGCTCGACCAGTCTTTCTAGGGGAACTGTTACAGTCTCTGCACTCTGAGCCTCATTTTCAGCATTGTCCTCACTTGTCAGGGGAGTCTCCTGGGGGCAGAGAGGCTAGAACTTGGGGCACTTTCAGCTCCAGGAGTTACAGTTTCTGAGTCCACAACATTTGGCTCGCATGGAGCTTTGACACTGGCAGTGGACTGTCAGGGCACTCAAAATACTCTTCTTGTTCGGTGTATCACCAGTCTGCCCTAATCTATCATTTTCTCCCTGAAAGCTCAAACAGTTCAACCATGCACAATGATTCCATTTCATCTGATCTGATGCTTGCACTTCACTTTCTGGGAGCATTGGCTCCAGGGATGGAGCTGGGGCTTAGACAGTCCAGAAGGCCCAGCTTTGTCTCCAGTATTGACTAGGGATTGCCCAAACAATTGACTCAGTTCGTAAGAAGGATAGTATTCAAAGTCACTCACTTTCTTCTGATATGGACTGACAGTCATGCTCAACTGGGACTTGTGCAGGGAACACTTTAACTTTGCTTCTGTAGGTGCAGACTTTCTTGATCTTTTCTTAGCAGCAGCTCTAGTCACTGGTCCAGAGGGGGCATCTTCTGGGGGCTCAGACTCAATCAAGATTTGTCCAATGGGCAGTAAATGATTTCTATGCATTGTTTTTACATCTTTTGAATTATTCTCAGGCCTTACTTTGTACACTGGCAGATCATCTAGTTTGCCCACTACAATGTGAGGGAGATGGTGCCATCTGTCAGCAATCTTGTGTTTGCCATGCAGTCCCAGATTTCTTAGCAATACCCGATCTCCCTCCTGGAGTTCCTGTGCTTTCACCTTTTTATCATACCTTTCTTTGTTGGCCAGATTTCTTTTGGCAGCCATGGTTTGAGCCAGTTGGTACGCATGAGTTAGCTGGGCCTTTAACTTTGCACATACTGTAAATAGTTGTCAGCTTGAATCCCATCAGGAGAGACCCAAAACACACATCTACCGGTAGTCGAGCTTCTCTTCCAAACATCAGGCGGTAGGGGAGAACCCAGTGGCATCACTTTGGTGCAGTTATAGCATGTACCAGGGTGCTAATTTGTTGGCTCCATCTAGGCTTGTCCTTTGGGTGCAGGGTGCCTAGCATATCTAGCAAAGTGCGATTGAAACGCTCAGGCTGTGGGTCCCCTGGGGTGGTAAGGAGTGGTTCTGGACTTCGGACTCCCACAGAGAAAGCATCTTTGATCAGACGACTTCAAAGTCTCTCTTGATCAGAATGGATTCTTTGTGGAGCCCCATAGTGAACAAAAAAGTTTTCTACAAGTACTTTGGCCACAGTGTATGCTTTCTGGTCTTTGGTGGGGAAAGCTTGGGCATATCTCATGAAATGGTCAGTGACCACCAGCACATTACTGATATTTCTTTGATCTGACTCCAAACTCAGAAAATCAATACAGACCAGCTCCATGGGTGCACTGGTGGTGATGTTAACAAGGGGGGCAGCCCTCTGGGGCAAAGCTTTCCTCTGTAAGCAGCGACTACAAGTTCGAATGTGTTGCTCCACATCAGCCCCCATCTTAGGCCAATAGAATCTGGATCTCACCAAGTCAAGTGTTCTGTTCATACCAAGGTGCCCCTATGTGGTTGTGCAAGGACATTAGTACTGAGTCTCGAAGGGCAGTAGGCAGCACTAGTTGTTGTTTGTCTACTTGTCCCCTCTGTCTACTGTTTCTCTGTATAACAGTTTATTGATCAGTTTCAACTTAGGACCTTCTTTGTATAACAGTGCAGTTCTCAAATCAGTGGAGCGTAATTTGGACACATCTTTTCCTGCATAGAGGGCTTCTAAAGCTGCTTTGATCATGGGATCGCGGGATTGAGCCCGCCGAACACTGTCATTGTCCAGCTGAGGCAGTGCACCAATGTCTATTGCAGAAAAGTGGCAATAAGCAGCAGGTATGCAATTTCAGAGGGTCCCAAGCAATCCACCATGCAGTCCACTGCATCCGTGACATTTGTTCCTCCTGTCAAACTTCCGGTAGAGTGCCCGAATGTCAGGTTCTGCCAATCGACCCAATCATTCTGGGGAACAGGCCTCCGGAGAGAGCATCAGCATCTATGTGGTTCAGACCTGCTCGGTATTCGAGAGCATAGTCATATGTAGATAATGCAGAAAGCCACCTATGGCCAGTGGCATCCAACTTAGCTGAGGTCTGCACATAGGTCAAAGGATTATTGTCAGTTTTTACTAGTATTTTAGCCCCATACAAGTACTCATGGAATTGGTCAACAATAGCCCACTTCAAAGCTAGGAACTCTAACTTATGTACAGGATAGTTCTTTTCGGATGGGGTCAGGCTTCTACTGGCAAAGGCCACTGGTCTCAGGCCATTCTCGTGCTCTTGGTACAACACAGCCCCCAACCCTTGCAAGCTAGCATCAGTGTGCAGGACGTAAGGTTTTCTTGGATCGGCATAGGCCAGCACTGGAGCATGGGTAAGTTGATATATGATCTCATGAAAAGCAGTCTCACAATCAGGAGTCCAGCGGCCCCAAATACTTCACTCGGACTGAAAATACACTCTTTCAGTCTTGAGGGACTGACTTTTGGTATTTTTTGTGGGTTGGGGATACCTTTGAGTAAGGTTAAGTAAAGGGCGGATCACTCTTGAATAGTCCTTGATGAAACGCCGATAATAACCACAGAATCCCAGGAATCTTTGCAGTTCTTTAGATTTTTGGCTGTGGCCAGGTGGTCAAGGCCTCAACTTTACTTGGGTCGGTCTCTATTCCTCGGTGGATACTATGTGTCCCACATACTTTACTGATGTTTGAAAGAATTGACACTTATCAATGGACAGTTTAAGGCCAAAGTCCTCCAGTCGGTCCAATACCTTAAATAATCTGCTCTCATGTTCCTCCAGTGAGCTGCCAAACACAATAACATCATCTAGGTATACCAGGCACTCTAGTAAGTTCATGTCCCCACTGCACGCTCCATCAATCGTTGAAAAGTGGCTGGGGCACCTGAAATCCTTGAGGCATCCTCATGAATTCATAGAAGCCAAGCGGACAGATAAAGGCTGTCTTCTCACGGTCCTGGGGCTATCGGGATCTGGTAGTACCCACTCGGAGATCCAGACACAGAACCATTGCTCCTGTTTAGGCAGTCCAAAGCATCCTGAATGCGGGGCATTGTGTACTGATCAGGGATAGTCCGCCGGTTTAAGGTGCGATAATCCACGCACATCCTTACTGTCCCATTCTTCTTCCTCACTACCACAATGGGGGAAGCATAAGGGCTTCTGGATTCTTGTATTACACCAGCAGCTAACATCTCTTGCAGATGCCGTCTCACATCATCTATGTCAGCAGGTGCCAGGCGTCGAGACCTCTCATGAAATGGTCTTTCGTCATTCAGCCGGATATTGTGCTCAGCTCCTTGCACGCATCCTACATCCCATTCCTTTAAAGAAAACACCTGGTCTCTCTGGGCAAGCTTCTCACTGATCCTCACTTTCCATTCAGCTGGCAACGGGGAGTCGCCGAAATCAAACAAGTCAGGCGTTACTCTGTCATTCTTCCTCGAACTCTTGCTGCTGGGTAGCACTGCAGTGTCTGCACAATGCACATTAGCCAGGATGCAACCTCTATTTACTCGAATGTCTCTTTCAGACACATTATGAACTTGGACCATTACCCTTCTGGCATAAGCATGGGCTCTAGCGGGCAAAATACTAGACTTGACCAGCAGTCCCTCTGGCAATTTTCCATCGCCTGGTGCATCCAACATTAATATTTTATTCTTAACATCCTTTCTGATACGGACCTCTCCTGTAAGGTACACTGGGCATTTGGCGCCAGGATCAGAGACTCAGGATCCTTCTTCCATACAATTCCGACCGGTTCCTCTGGTTCTATTTTTCAGCATCTCTCTGTGCCTCATAGGCCTTCTTAATTAAAGCCGAACTCTTAAAGCTCTACTAGTCTTTGACCCCTGTTTTCATAACACAATTGTGCCAGCCTTCCTAACATATGAGCATTTGTTCCAATCAACAAAGGACACCATCATACAGTCCAGTGGGGGACACACTAAGGCTAGGGTCTCTACTTGTTCGGCCACTCCAGCCACGGAGGTGGGAAAGACAGCCAAATTCGATATACCCGGAATAGGGTAGGCCTTCTCACTTAACCCCATACATGCAGTCCTTCTAATGGTTGTAAGGAGTGCGTCTGAAAATGCTTCTGATACCAATCCTGGAACATAATTGTCACTTGGGAGCCACTGTCTAATACAGCTCTTGTAGACACTCCATTCACCTTTACAGTGGTCTCCATGGAGGGACCCACTATTCTGGACCAGTCTGGAGAGGGAGTGTGGGGCCTGGGCAACTGACCTTGCCACAAAAGGCCGTGAATTAGCATTTTGGTGCCCTCACTGGGATCATTTCGCACCTCTTAACCACTGATTTGTTCTCCAAGCTCTCCTTGTAGCCTATATGCAACTTTGTCAGTGTCTTTTGGGACCAGCATTCTCTTTTCATGTGCCCATCCTTCCCACAATTATAGCAAAACATATTTTCTGGAGTTTGAGCTGGCCGAGCGCCACACTGGGAGCCAGGGCGGGGTATTACTAACTGGAAACCTTGGTGCCATCTCTGTCTGCAGTGATAAGCATTTGGAGACATCGTCAGTTTCTCCACTTCCATGGTCAAGGAATTGAGTTTGAGCTGTTATCAGCAGGAGATACATGGTGGGTACCCCACCCCATAGCAGATGCAGTCGGATATAGGTCAGGGCCTGCATTGCAGGCGTGGCCTTCATAAAGGACTGTTTTGAATTCCGGATCTCTCTCAACAGTTCGCCCCATTGTGGCATATCTTTTTCTTGTCAGAGCACTCATTGACTGCCAACCTCTGCCCCTGAACTTCACTTGATGGGTCACCTCAGTCACTCGGGTCGAGCCGCAGCTATTGGTGCAGGTCCCTCCCGAGGTCGCCTTTTCTCAACTCCTCAATTTCTCTCATTAACTCATCATAGGAGGGTGGGATTCCAGTCGATTTGCCAGGCGTAATTGAAGCAACAGCAGTTCTGAGAAGGGGCAGACTTAAGGATCCTGTCCAGCCTGGTTCGTCCAGTTCAATCGCTGGCAAACTACCCTTTCTGAGGCATTCTTGCAACAATTTTTCCAGCCGAGATACATACACAGACAACAACTCCTTGGTACTGTTGTGCATTTCTTACTCTCCACCATAGGTCCTCATCAGAATCTGGGCTCCCATACACATTCTCCAAGGCCTCAAGATAGGCCTGTGCAGTCACTTCAGGGTTACTGGCCCGTTTAGCACGGATGGTAGCCAGGGCAGGACCTCGGAGGCTCTCACTAACCCTCTTTAGCTTTCCGGCTTCTGAGCACTGTGCCATTCTAGCACTTGGGGGCAACATAGTCTATCCAGGTCTCCCAGTCATCCTCCCTTGGGGGGGGAGGGTGCCAGAGAAGATCCTCAACCTTCGGTAAGAGTCGTGACTAATGGCAGGTGCAGAAATAGGGAGTCTGCATTGGTTCAGCCACCATTACGGGTACTGGAGCAGGAGAGGGTGTTGGGGAGGAACACCCCAGGTGGCAAGAATAGTTTCTTCAAGTCCTCCACAGTTTTCCCTTCCCCAGCAACCATTTAGCAAATTTCTCCTCAAAGTTTCAGACAGTGGTGGGGCTCATTCCCCCGGTCTTTACTGTCCTTAGTTATCACTCTCCAGGCAGTGAGGGCTCCTCTGGGGTAATGGTCTGTGGCACTTTGGAGCTATCTATGGGATCCTTAAACTCTACTAGGGCCAGGAAAGTGTGGGTGAGCAGATTAGCATGCCAACCCACCACCACAGGGTTTTGTAAACCTTCCACCTTGGAAAGTACTCCCTGTACAGTGTCCGTATTGATACCCAGGGGATGTCCAGGATAAGCATAGCATTTGGGGTCAATCTCCTCCCCAGTACACCACTCCACCAGCGTGCACAGCCACTTCTGTCGGGTACCCATTTTTTCTTAACAGTGGTTCAGAATATGGCCACTAGAGGACACACAATCCCAGCGGTGAGCCTCCAAGATGTAACCCTAGATGGCGCTATCCCAGGGGCTACTACCCTGCCTGATTTGCCACTAACAGGTTGAGGGGCCTGGATCCAATGGTGGTGCCTCCACCCAGAGGTCAGGGTTTGCAATAGTTAAACTAACTTGGTCACAGCCCTCTGGGACACTGCAACCCCCCTTTCTTCCCACTAGTGGCCCACACAATATATCAGAATTACCTTCACAGTATACACTTACCCCCAGGGCTGGTTCAGGCACTGGGACCTCCTGTAAAATAAGATACAGTGCACCAATGACAGTACAATACTTTAACATAGACAAATACCTCAGGCAGTATAACTTTGCTGAAACAAGCAGCTCTGATTTATTTAGGGGGAATATAACAAGGACAGGGGGAAATCAGGTTAATTAGCTTATCACTTTACTATCTACCTATGGCTCTGTGCACAGGCCTATCCCTACCAGTTACTGTCCCTGGGTACCCAAGCCCTAGTGGCTAGTCCAAACCGTGGCAGCTGGTAGGGGCCCTTTCACACAGTGAAAAGAAAAATTAGTTTAAACAGGGCTACTCTTGAGCTCCACGAGACTCCTCACACATTTATATGGTAAACAGTCACAGGCAAAAGTCCTTTAATGGCAGCAGGATTCACTTGAGCTGCACAAGCCTCCTCACACATTTATATGGTAAAAAAGAAAGTACTATACCAGGCAGGCTGCTTCTCTATCCCGATTGCAATTACTGCACAATACCCGGGAGAACACACAGCAGATTCAGTTCCTGACAGATAGAGTGCAATTCAGCAATTTCTCCAGTCTTCTACAGGGTGAGCCTGGTTTCTACTCTTCAGATATCCTTTGATTCTCTTCACAGGATGGATTCAGTCCTAACAAGCAGTTACACAAGCTGCAGACCGGAACTCTGGACCTTACACATGTTTTTTGACTAAAACTGTGCACTGAAGGAGCACAGGGTTCCTTTCCCCTTCACTGCCAGAGCTAAACTGAAACTCCAACAGACAAAACCGGCACTTCCTTTGAGTTCCTCCCAGTTCTGACTGGATTGGCTGTCACCACAATAGACTGCTGCTGTTGGTCCAAAAAGGCGCAAGTCTAAAGTACATCTCCAGAGTCACTGCCCATACAATCCTCTTGTGGCTGGCTCAGATTATGAGTCCAAGTTCTGATTCGTCAAGGCACCATTTTAGAGCTAGCTTACCCCACACTGATTGGTCCAGTTCAGTAGTTCAAAACTGGAATGGGGAACTAGGCAGACACAGTTCTGACTGCAAAGAAAGAGGTTAGACAAACTGTAATTTCATTATTACTCTAAATGATTTCTGGCAAACAGTTACATCTTTCAGATAGGGTCCCTTTGCACTCCTAGTGACTGCAAAAATGGAGTGAATTGGCAGCAGCTCGAGTGGTACTCAAACAGAGAAGCACACAGTCCCCCCATACAAACTAATTATGTCTGCAAGCAGACAGCTCTTAAAGAGACAGTACCAGAGGCTCTAAAAACACTCACTGATAAATGGCTTAAACGCCAAACACCATTCAGGCTTGGAGCATTCAAGCAAGCTCCTGGAAGTCTTTTGGGAACCCCCATTTGCAGGGGGTTACATTCATCAGAAAATGTTGCCCACCCGAACAGCCCCTTTGGTGAACACTGCCACAAGTGCTCCCATCGACTTGGTTTGCATTTATTTTTTGAGCTTGGAACCAGACATAAAGAACATTACCAACATCCTGGTGGTGACAGACCACTACTCCCAGTATGCCAAGGCATTTCCTGCAAAGGACCAAAACGCCACAACCACAGCCAAGATTCTGTTTGAAAAATACGTTTATTCATTATGGTCTTCCAAAGAGAATTAATTCCTGCTAGGGTCAGGATTTTGAAAGTCTGTTGATCAAAGAGTTGTTTTCTCCTAGGGGAATTAGGAAGTCACACACCACTCACTACCATCCTCAGGGTGACTCACAACCTTTTCCCTAATTAATCTCTTGTGCAGAGCAGAGTCAAAGACCTTGCTGAAATCCAGATACGGGATGTCCATTGCTTGGCCCCTGTCCAATGTCCTGGTTACCTAGTCGAGGAAATCAATCATGTTGAGCTGGCAGGACCACGCTGATACAAACTTGTGTTGACTCTCATCTTGGAACCCGTTGTCTTCCAGAAAGCCTTCCAGTCTTACAGTATGGTTTCCAAGAGTTTCCACACTAGTGAGGTCAGACTGACTGGGCAATATCTACCTGGGCTGTTCCTTGCCTCGTTCTTTTTTTGTATTTAAATTTTGATTGAATTTTCAGTAGAAATACAATAACAACAAAGAAGTAAACATATATACAAAGAGATATAGTAGATAATCTCTTAACAATTAACTGAATGCATTTTCAAAAGCTTAACATTTTTACATGGAAGCAATATATGGGTTACATGCATTAAAGAGCTAGTGGAGGCAAAACAGGCAGACAGGAAAATAATCCAAATTTTAAGTAGTAGTCAGTTGTAACTTTTTTATTTCTGAAGTATTTTTCTTCTTCCTTTTGCTCATCAGAAAGCCTTCTATGTCATAGTATTTTGCTGGATGTGTGGAACAGCTCTTAGCCTGGCAGCTGACATATCAAACTTTTAATTTCCCACAATACTGTACATCATCAACATTATGATATCACTAAAAGTGACATCACAGGTGAATGACCTGACAGTCACTAACTTGCTGTGCCTAAGTAGCAGTGATGTCAAAGTCACTGATCCCACAATCCTGATGATGTAGTGTGGGGCAGTAGAGCAAGATATGACAGCTGCCAGGCTAAGAGCTGTTTCCACACATCACACTTACGAACATCAGGTAAACAATCTTCTAATTAAACAAAAGGAAAATAAAAAAAGTAACTCATATATAAAAGGTAATGGTTGGTAGCTTTTTAAAATCTAATATTAGTTTTAAGCAGTACACTAGCTCTTTATGTCTTACATTTATATCCTTATAGTTTCATGTGTATAAACAGCTAAAGTGACATTAATCTTTAGTGTTGTTTTTTTCTAGTCCAAGTCATGATCAAAGCAGTTTTTCTTATTATAGAGGGAGCAGTGAGATAGAATGAAAATGCAAGCTAAGTACCAAATTATGAAGATGTAGGGGAGAACTAAAGAGAAAAATACAGTAGGAATAAAAGTGTGTGTGGGGGGGGGAGGGCAAAAAGACAATGTGGGAAAAGGAGGAGGGGCCAACTTATGGCACAAAGGTGGTATCTATTTGTAGATGATGGATAACCCCTCTTCTCCAGGCTTGATGAAAAGTTGGGAGTGTATTACATATGGAGTGTGTCAGTCTCTCCATAACATATATTTTCTTTGATATAGTTCACCAGTCATTAGTGTGGGGATTTTAGGAGTTAACCATGCGTGGGTTACGGCTTTTTTGGCAGCTTATATTAGGGTAAGAAGAAGTTTTAAGGTTTGTGCTTGAAAGAGGCCTTTTTGAGGTGAAATAGCTAGTAGAATGAGTGAGGATGTTACAGCCCCGGGACAGCTGAAGATGTCCTCTAGGTCCTGTATCACTACCGTCCAAAACGGCTGTATTGATGGACAGAACCAAAAGATATGGGTGTGGTTTGCTGGCATGGTCTCACAGTACCTCCAACATTGTGCTCAGTTAGGATTGGTATATTTAGCCACCACCTCGGGTGTTCTGAAGAATTGGTACCTGCACTTCAATGAAAATTTGCACCACATCGTGGCTACTATCAGTTGATGGGTTGGTAGAGCAAATCTATGCCAGAGTTGCATGGTAATGGTTTTGTTTAGCTCTTGATTTCATTTCTGGAGTATGTGGTCTGTTATTTCTGGGTAGAGGTCTTGAAGGGCCTTCACCAGCTGGCTTATTGAATGGGGGACAAGATCTCCACTGACATGTGTAATTATAAGTTGCATCAGTAAAAGTAGGGGCTTTCTTAAGACTGAGTATATCTTATCTTTACTATTAACATAAGAGTGGATTTGCAGATACCGATAGTGCTCTGCAGATGCTAAATTATATTTAGAATTAAGTACCTCAAAAGGTAGGATTCCTTGGAGATCTAAAAGTTGAAAGTAAAATCGTAGGCCCTGTCTGTTCTATCTCTTCATAGAGGAATCAAGAGAGTTTAGAGGAAGGATCCGATTATATGCTGTCGTTTGAAGTTGAAACTGCTGAGCAGGTGTAAGGTAGCAGGACGCTATTGTCAGCCAGTTTTTTATTACAGTAGCTGTATAGGGAGCTATATATAGCTGCATTTATTACAGTAGCTGTATAGTACTGAACTTTGATATGAGTTTACACTGTGAAGGTTTGCTAAAGAAATAATAATCTACATTATGTAGGTTGTTTATGAGGAATTCTATTTGTTTCCAATAAGGGCATTGTGGTTTGGAAATCCAGATACATAATGTATGGAGGAGAGCAGCCTGTGCAAACCAAAGTATAGTAGGTAGATTAACTCCTCTTCTACTTCGTGGAAGATGCAAAGCTGAGTAATGTAAACATGGTTGCACTCCATTCTAGATGAAACAAGAGAAGATGCATTGCCAGGATTGAAAGTAATACGGAGCCGGCATGATGGGTAGAATTTGAAGGCAGTATAGGATTCGTGGGAATATATTTTGACAGATTACCTCAATGCGGGAGAAGAAACCCAGTTGTATTTGTGACCACTTGGGCAGATCAGCAGTAATCTGTTGGGTTAATGGTTCATAGTTCAAATGGTCTAAATGCTCAGGGTTTTTTGTTAATTCCTAAATATCGTATTGCTCCTTTACTCCATTTAAAAGGGAAAGATGTTTTTAGAGAAGGAGGTGAGGTGTAATTATAGAGCAATACCTTGCTCTTTTGTGTGTTTAAGTTATAACCAGCAAGCTTGCCAAACCATCCAGGTAGTTTCCACAACACTGGGATGGAGTCATCTGGGTAAGTGAGAGTCAGGAGAATGTCACCCGCAAAGAGAGGAAGTTTGTAATCCTTCCCTCCTAGCAGAATACTGGTTATTATTGGGTTGCTCCATATTGCAGCCACCAGGGGCTCCAAATACAGGGTAAAAAGAAGAGGGGAGAGAGGGCAGACCTGGCGCATACCTCTCTTCTGAGTAAAAAGGGGTGTAAGGGATCCATTGACTTTAAGATAGGCTTGTGGAGATGTAGATACCTTGGAGAATTGCAACAATTTGGGCGGGGATACCACAGGTGGACAGTGTGTTACGGAAAAGTTCAGTTCATCCTGTCAAAAGCCTTCTCAGTGTCCAGGCTGAGGAGGACTACAGATATTTGTCTAGATGTGATGTATTCAAGCAACAGCAGTGTGCGGTAGACACCATCATGTGCCTGACGGGTTCTAATAGATCCCACATGGTCTTTGTCCGCTAGTTTGGGCATATGTGACTCCAATCATTTAGTCCAGATTGCCATAAAAAGTTTATAGTCGCAATTTAAAATGGAGATAGGGCGGTACGAGGTAGGGTGCTGAGGGTCCTTATCAGGTTTTAAGATAGCCAAGATGATTGCTTAGTTCCAGGTGGGGAAGGGAATACCTTCAGTTTGCACCTCTTAAAATGTTTGCAGTAGTGAGGGCAGTAAGACAAATTGAAATTTTTTATAAAATTCCGCTGGATATTGCTCAGGGCCTGGGCATTTCTGGGCTTTAGTTTCTTTTAGGACTGCCGTCACGTCTGTCAGAGAGATAGGGAGGAGTAACTTCTCAGCATCTGTTGTGGATATTCTGAGGAGGGAAATACGATTAAGGAAACCTTGAATGGATTCAGCAGAGGGCGATCTATCTGAGGAATAGAGAGTGCGATAGTATTCTGACATAATATTATGGATATCTTGTGGGTGTCCCTTATAGGTATGTGTCTGCGGATTATATAGTTGCAAAATGCATGCTTGCGTTCTTCATGCTTGAAGAAGTCGTGCTAGGGTTTTTGCACCCCGAGAGCCTCCTTCATAATATGATTGTTTTAAATATTGCAAAGCTTGTTCACCCCATTGTTGTGTAGCACTACTACATGTGCCATTCTCCAGTCCACGGGTACTCCCCCTGTCTCCAGAGTGGTGTTTAACAGGTCCACCAGGGAGCCTGTCAGCACATTCGCTGGCTTCTTCAGCATCTTCTGGTGTATGTCATCTGGCCTCAGGGTTTTGTTCATCTTCAGGGCCTTCAAGCCTTTCCTCACCCTATCAGCTTCAGTCTCCCTGTTCCTGACCACTCCCACCCCTTTTTGTCCTCCCTTTTTTCCCGTGGGGTGCTGGGCCCTACTTTTCCTTTGTGAATACTGAACAGAAGTACTTGTTCAGTACTTCTGCTTTCTCCTCACTACCCTCCACCCCCAACCCCACCCATTTCAACCTGACTGTCCCATCCTTGATGTCCCGCTTTTCTGTACTGGAAGAAGGCTTTCTCCCGATCTTCAATCACTGTGCTAGCTGAAACTGTTTCTGGGCCTTGGCCAGCCGTACTGCCCTGCCTGCCTCCCTTGCTTTAGTGCAGTACTCCTCCTTGTTCTCGTCCCTGTGGGTGTGTTTGTGCATTCTGAAGGCTACCTTCTTGCTCCTGACCGCCTGGGACCCTTACCCATCAAACCAGCTTTCCTTTTTGATTCTAGATCTTTTACTCTTTATATTGGCACACTTGTTAGTGGCTGCAAACAGCCACTCCTTGATAGCAGCCCATTTCTGATCTACCCCAATTTCCTTTCTGACTCCAGACAGGTTGCCCCTTCCCCAGACTCCCCATCTTGCCGTAGTCTGTCCTCCTAAAATCCAGCATCCTTGTTTTTGTCCCAGTCCTTCCCTTGCCATGTCCAGGTGAAACCACACAGTGTGATGATTGCTACCTGCAGTTTTATTTATTTATTGAAATCTTGGATTCATATCTTTGAGCCAGAAGCTCTTTACATAGGTTCCGCGTCAGGAGACAAATACAGTACTTACAGACAAGTCATTGCTACAGATAAAGTACACAATGTCAATTACAGGAGTAAATATTCTAGAAATTACAAATCGGTTACATTACAAATGTCAAGTCAGGTACAATATATACCATAGTCAGGTAGAACTAGGCTAAAACAAGTGGGCCAGAGGAGGCAGAGAGTTAGGGACAAGCTTGGTAGGTCTGCCAAGGATGAGAGTAGAGGGTGACACAGGGTAAGAGGAAGGAAGGAAGAAGGGGGTGTAGAGTGGGGTAGTGCGAAATGGTGGGGTAAGGAGGTAGAAGGGAAGGAAGAAGTAAGTGCTAGAATTGGCCTGCAGTGACCGAGGATAGCAAGGGGTGCAAGCTAAGTGTAGGCTGTGACTGAAATTACAGAGGGCTTAGTGTTAGCACTCACAAGTGGCGCTGGTAACAAGGTGTTGTAGCAGTTTGCACTTAAAGGGACCTATTGTAGTAGCAGTAGTTAACTCAGGTTGAAGGGAGTTCATCCAAAGCGGAGTATGGCATGCAAAAGCACATTGTGCAAGGACCGTGCAGCATCTGGGGACATTAAAAACTTGATTGTTAGAACTTCTAGGTGCTTCAACCTTTATCTCTTGGGCATGTGCACCATTAAGCAGGACCAGGTCCAGTAAGGCCCTCTCCCTGGTGGGATCCAGGACACACTGAGTCAGGAACTCACTCTGGAATGCATCCAACAGTACCTGCGTTCTGCTACAGGTGGTATCTAGGACCTTCCAGTGTATCCCAGGCAGACAGTAGTCCCCCATGATCACCACATCCTCCCTGCTGGGCATCCTCTACATTTCTGGACCCTAGTTCCCTGTCTAATTTCTCACCTTGGTTCGGTGATCTGTACATCACTCCTATACTAAGCTTTTTTCCTTTCACTGATTGTACCTGACCCACCTCTGTCTTTCCATACATCTCCTCCTCCTTTGTACAGGTTATCCCCTCCCTCACATGCAGAGACACTCCTCCTCCTCTTACTTTCTTCCCCCCATCCCTTCCTCCTATACAGCTGGTACCTAGGGACGGAGAGGTCCCAGTAATCGTTTGGCATGACCCATGTGTCCGTGATGGCAGCCATGTCAGCCTCACCCTCTGCCATCAGCAAATGCAGCTCTGCCATTTTGTTCTTTAGGCTTCTTGCATTCAGAGATGCAGTCTTACACCATGACTCGAGTTCCCCTCCACTCCTGGTCTGCCTGCGGTTCCATGTGAAAATCGCGATTATAAAATTGCAATTACAATTTGAGCGCCTCCTTTTCAGCGACTGCATTAATAGCGCGCGCAAATTTCAGCACCCCACAGTCTCAGCTACCATGTAATAATAGCGCTCTGCATTCAGTCATGGTTTACTTACTATTTATGGAGTCTGTGTGTAGTAAGCTGCTCTTCTGATAGTTTTGATATATTTTGATATATTATGATTAGTATTACTTCCTGTTTCGTGGATCCCACAATGCATTAGCCTAACTCTTAAAGGTACCAATACCGTGTCACTACCGAGATCGAGGTTACCATGGACGTAGGAGGGCAGCATTCCCCCCTCATCAGTGGAGTTGCCACAGTGCTACAATGTTGGGAATTGCACGAACAAATAACGCTGTAGAGGGCTGGCACAGGGGATTCAATTCCAGATTAGGTGCCTGTCATCCCAGCGTCTGGAGATTGATTCAATCGCTTAAAGAAGAACAGGCTCACGGAAATTAGATTAAGAGCAAATTGTGTCTAGGGCATATACAGCGACTGGAAAAAAAAATCTGACAGCAATGCTCGCATTGCACCTATAGTGGCTTCTTATGGAACAAGAAGCTTGTACGATTATCTCCGGGGGTCTCGCTTACAACTTTCAATTTCAGGTGTGAATGCACCTAAGAGCACCTGGCACATTAATTGGCTTTTTGAATTGGTTTGTTTCCTTGATTTGGCTTTTTGAATTGGTTTGTTTCCTTGATTTGGCTTTTTTAATTGGTTTGTGAATAAATTTTTTTTGTTTATTTGTCATCCCCAAACCTTCCTGGTAATAGAGTGACATGCCTCCTGTGATCTCCCGAACTTTAAACTGTCAGCAGGGTCACCGAATTTGGGTAATCGCTATTATGACAATTAACTTGCAATGCGCGGTCGCCAAAATTGTATATTCGCTCAATTGTGCTGGTTGCTGATAGAGCAGTCGCAATTATTCAGTCGCTAATTTGCCGTTGCTCATTTGTAGTCGCCGTTTTCACGGGTAACCTCTGCCTGCCTCCCCGGCCCCCCCGATCCTAGTACCACCCACCTTCCCTTATTATTCTGTCCCTCATCTGACCCCACCCTTGCACTGAAGGGGGGGTTAGTCACCCTCCTCCAGGTGACTAGGGGTATTATGACTCCTGTGACCCCCTCCCCTTATCAATTTAAATTCAGGTCCGTGCCCATATACCCCTCCAACCTGGCCTTCAGCACCTTTGTGCCCTCTTTGCTCAGGTGTAGCCTGTCTGGTGCATACAGATCCTTATTCTCTCAGGTGTTCCCCCAGCCTCCAGCTAGCCTGTATTCCTTCTCACAGAACAACCCCTGAGCGGCTACATGACAGTCCGCTACAGGCTATTCACCCTGCGACAGTTCACTCCTTCCAAATCTTGGAAATGGTTACAAGAAAGTGAACGTTTCCCAGTGTAAGGTAAGTTATTAATTTAAGGGTTCAAAAAATATAATTGAAATCATGCTGTGGTATTTCATTTCAGTGAGAAAGACAGAAAATCAACTGTCGTGGGGCAAAATTTCCCATAGTGAATTGACATGCTCCAACCCCCAAGCCAGTACTTACTTTTCATGCACTGCTGGCTCTTGGGCAGGTACCACCTCAGAAGGCCACAGACCTCCCCACCTTAATGCAGAGCTTCACCACTTCTCTGAACCTCTCCTGAATCACCCCACCTTACTATCAGCCAGGTTAATTGTATTGAGGTGAACGACGATGTGCGACTGCCCCAGTTTTTTCCCATGCTATTGATTATCCATGGACCCACCCTCTCTGTGGTCATCTCCAGCATACACACTGTGCCCTTCTGCGATTTGCCTTAGCCCTTGGGTCACCCCACCTCACTCCCTTAACTATGGAGTCCCCCAAGATCACGACTCTCCCTGTCTGCACCCAGGTCCCCTCCCTCCCCTTATGTCCTGTTTGCCCATCCTCTCTTGATGTCCCCTTCCCCTCCTGCTTGTCCTTGGTTCTCCCCTTAACCCTGCTTTGCTTCTGCCCAATCTCTGTTGGGGCTAGCTGCATGCCACCCTCTCCAGTGCCCCCTGCTGCCTTTTTCCTTGCCTGTCTTCCACTTGTCCCCCTCCCTGCTTTCCCCCTACTCCTCCTCTGTCCTGCTGTTGCAGTTTCTACCCCTACCCACTTAACTTCCCCACCGTGATCTCCTCCTCTGGTTCCCAAAATTCTGCTTGTTGGTACCCTCTTTCCCCAACACTGATTCTTCCTGTACTCTCTCTAGTCAGGGGAGGAATCTATTCCATACTGGTACCACAAAGCCACTGGATGCCCAATCCCGGTGGCTTGCTGTCACTCTCCCACACCAGTCCGACATCTAGTGTCTAATCCTTGTGTTGGTTCTGCATTAAAAAGAAAATAAACCTTCCCCCCATCCACTGTGTCTTAATTCATTACACCTTCTTCCCTCACCCAACCCAGTAACTTCAATTAAATTACCCATCCATACTCATCGTCTGTCACCAATGCTACTCACCAGTCCCCCCGACCACCCAAGAATATACTTTATTTTGGGTCCCATGGAGAGTGACTGGCAGAAATCTCCTTCCACCTCAGTCAGTCTCTGTACTATTCTGTGGGATCTGCTGGAGTAGTATGTAACCCCCTAGGTGGCGCTATCCCAAGGGCTACTACCCCTGCCTGCTTGGCTAGTAGCAGGTTAAGGGGCCTGGGTTCTGAAACGGGTGCCTTCACCTGGAGGTCAGGGTTGGTAGTGGTCAAGCTAGCCTGGGCATAGCCCTCCGGGACACTGTAACCTCCCTCTTTCCCCTCTAGTGGCCTGAACACTGTACAATAATCACTTTCACAATACCCCTGGTACACCACACAAGTACCCACACTGTTTGCACTTAGCACCAGGGCTGGTTCCTCTGGCTCGACCCTGGTGACCCCCTGTAAAACAAGGTTATGCACAGCAAATAGCAACAGTACAGTACTTTGAGCACAAACTGGAACCACAGTCAGATTACATGCAGAAAAAGTTAGATATCATTTATTCAGGGGGACTTGAACAAGGGAGGGGCAACATCAGGTTAATTGGCTTTAAGGTTATATCAATCAAGCAGTTCTGCATGCGCTTTGAGTCCCCCCACAGTCCACCTCTGGGTACCCAGGTGGAGAAGAGATGGGCTAGCCAGGACCGTTGCCCGGGGTTGCAGCTGGTTGGGGCCCTGTGATAGAAAACACAACATGCACAGTACACAATATTTGTAATCCAGAGCCAGAGGGCTCAGTTCGTAAAGGAAATGAAACAACAAGACAATCAGATGACACACTCAGATTAAGCTGTTGTTGCAGGGAGCTACCCTGGTATTTACTCACGATACCCAATACTGGACACAGGCTGGACGAAAATTGAGACTGCAGGTGGTTGATCTGGAATACCAGGAAAAGCAGGGCCCACACGAGTCGCAGAGGCACTGTTCTTGTTCAAGCGTGGAGCAGGGGGCTGATTGCCAGGCAGGTCTCTCGTCGATGGCTTCTCTGTTCAGTGGGTAGTCTGGCTGGGCCAGTCTGGCAAGGCCCAGACCGCATGGAGACAAATTCGGATGCAGTCCCTTTTGGGCTGGATATAGCTTCCAGCAAGCAGAACACAGTTCACACAGTGGGGAACTAACTCAGCCCACTAGCAGCTCATAGCACATTTACATGTATAGGAATTCTACTGTACCAGGCAAAGCGCTCCCCGGTCACAATCGCAAAGTCTTTGCACACACCGGGAGCTTAGGGACAGCTGGAACTCCTGACAGGCCGATCGCATTCAGCAAAATCTTCGGACTTCTTCAGGTTGAGCCTGGCCCTCTTCAGTAACTTACTTTAGTCACACAAACTTGGATTTAGTCCAAAATAATTCTCTTCTCTCCCTCTCAGGAGCAGCAGGCAGACATGCAAGCCAAACTCAGCCCTTTCACAGTTTTCCCATGCAAATCCACTCAGGATTGCTGCTCAGATTCACTTCAGCTCCTTCTTGTTCAGCTTCTAGCTTAGATCTAACTGAAAACTGCAAGCAGCCCGGGACTTCCCCAAGATCCACAAGATTTAGTTGGCTAATTTGGCTGTCAGTCAAAGCAAGAGCTCCCCCTTCAGTTGCAAAAAAGGCGCAAAAAGTTCAAACTACAGTTCCTACAGATTTTGAATTCAGACAGCTCCTGTAGTCTGGCTATATTTTAGGTCCCACCAGTACTGACTGGTCCAATTTGCAGTCCAGGACCAAGATAGTGGAGACAAACAAAACAGTCCTTGCTACAAAGAAAGCAGGTTAGACAAACTACATTATCATTATCACTCTAAATAATTTTCATTAAATAGTTACATCTTTCAACAGAGCACCCTCTCAGATTACTTAAGCTGCAATCAGGCAGCTCTTAAAGAGACAGTACACAGAGGCTATACAGGCTCTGGTAATCACATTTAAACTGCTAAAATGCAGTACAGCAGCCTGGCAGTGAGCATTTAGGCAAGCTCAAGGAAGACTTTTTGGGAACCCCCATTTGTAGGGGGGTTACAAGTAGATTAAAAAAAGTATAAAAAACAACATACTGTGCATGCACAGGGACTTTGTATTTTGTTTTTATTTATTTATTTAGTTACAAAAAAAAAAAAAGATCACGTGCCTAAAACATATTTGGGGTATAATTAAAAATTGCTAGTTATTTACTGCGGCAGCTGAGTTCGAGAGCAGACTCGGGTCGCTGGTGGGTTGGCGGGGGGAGATAGGTTGAGCTTCTACGACAGCTCGCCTTCTTCGGGAGGGGAGGCCCTGTCTGCACTTGTCCGGAGTACTGCAAGCCCCAATAGTAGGGGATGGGCGGCCACTATATAGTGTGGACGTCTGTGCCTTGTGCCATGATGTCGGGGGGGGGGTTGCACACTGTCCCCCTGTAGGGGAGGGGAGAAAAGAGGGAAATTGCCTGCCGATGCCGGGAAGATGGGCTTCCAGGAGCATGCCTCCAATGTGCCCCCGCTCACTCGACCACCTCCAGACTGATGCAGTGAAGGTTTATGGGGTGTCATCACCCCACTTCTTCCCCACTCAGGGGGTAAACCGCAGCTCCATGGGGCCAGGATATAGGTATGAGTGGAGTGGGAGGCAGGAGGATGACTCCTTGTGGAGCACCGAAGGGTCGGAGTCAGCAGGGCGAGGGGTGGATAAAAGTGTAATTTCAAAAAAAAAAATGCCAGTTGGGTGGTGGGATACTAACTACCCAATCTCTCAAATTTAATACAAAAATAATAATAAAAAAAAAAAGTTGTGTGTGACAGAGGAAAAACACCCTTAAAAAACCCTAAGCTTCTCAAAAAGTGAACCATGCATCTGTGGGGAATTAAGTTTTTTGTTTTACATAAAAATTCCTAAGTCCCTGTACATGTGCAGTTTGCTTTTTTGGGACATCCACCACATTTAAGGGACAGAGTACTCAGTACCTTCCTCACAACCACTGAAATGGTCATTTTCAGACTTGCCCCATGGGCAGGGGTGTTCAAATCAAAATTTGTATTACTTGCCCAGCCATGACTGTAGCTGAATTTTCACTTGCCCCTCTATTAATTACAATGAAGTCAAGTCTGTTTTTGTGCTTGCCCTTCAATGAAATTTACTTGCCCTGGACAGGGGGCAATGGATTTGCACAGCCCTGCCCATGGGCCTGCTGCTTCATGCAGTGCCCTCAGGGCCCTGTACAAAGCAAGCTACAATTCTGAGACCATGTTCAGTGGATCTGCTCTTTTGCATAGGCCCATCAAGAAGTAAGCTACATGTCTGGAGACGTATAGGATGGATTGGGCACTTTAGGAACGGCCTGCAAGGCAGTTTGCAAAGCACACTCTAGACCTGGTGCTTTATATTATCTTTTTTGAAAAGTAAGGAGAGTCATTGCAAAAATCTTTGTTAAAGCAATAGTTTGGATTGAAATGTAAAGCCCCTAAAGTAAAGAAATTAGATGTTTGGGCTAAAGGCCCCTGCGCTGTGGTAAATCTGTTTCCTGGCATTGTCTGGCGTTCAGATGATCATGCGACACGGCACGGGCATTGTCCTAACGCCATAACTGTCTGGCCGGTCACTCACAAAATACTAACACAGCAGTGCTGGAACACTGAGTACCAAAGTTAGGGCAACACTAATGTTGCATCGCATGATCGTTCAAACACTGAGGAAAGCCAGGACACTAAGCCTCTGGGGGACTTCTTCCCAAACATCACATTTTCTTATGTTAGTGGCTTTAAGCTTCAAACCAGATTAATGCTTTAGCAAAGTTTTTTTTTTTTTTTGCAATCAATAAAATATATATTTATTTATTTGCTTTTGTTAACCAGGTAAGCACACTAGACAACCAAGTGCCTATTTTCAGGTGCGACCCGGGAGAGTTACAGAGCATACAGGTAACAAGATACACACTAAGTAAATAGAATACAATGTAAGAGAATTACAGTCAGGAGCCACAGGCTCTACAATGGTGAGAGGTACAGATCAGGCTCAAGCGAGTCTAGGCAGGCAGACAAGTTATAGTATACAACACTACATAGTACATGATAATACAAAGACAGGGAGAAAAAAGAAAATTACAATATATAGTAAGCGCACAATAAAGGGGGGAAGTGAGAACTATACTGGTGGAGGGTATAGATATAATTGCAGCAGCTCCCCTCCCCCCCAGGGGCAGGAGGGGTAGAGGGTACGCCTGGCCTAGGTGGAGCATAGGCAGGCCGCAGAAGTCTTGAGAAAATGCCAGATGGATGCTTTAAAGCAGTGGTGGGAGGGTGAGGCATGCACTAGTGCTGGAAGGGAGTTCCACATTTTAGGCGTGGACTGAGAAGGCTCGGTCACCAGTGAGGTACGTGTCCTTGGAACAAGTTGGGCCTGAGAAGCGCAAGATCTGAGATGGTAGGTTGGGGTGGGGGGATTAGGGGAGGGCAAGTACCGAGGGTGGCAGTCCGGACTATGTTGTCAACAAAAGTTGCTTAGGATGAATGTGCGGTGATTTTGAAGCCACTTCAGATGTGAGTAAAGCTCACATCGATGCATTAGGCGGGGGCCAGAGAGAGCGAAGCGGCATATGTTGTTGTATGCAGTGTCCCATTTTGAGAATTGAGCTTTGGAGACCAAGGCAAAGGCAATGAGCCCATAGCATAGTGTAGGGAGGAGTATCCCCCTAGCTATGGCTTGCCGGGCGGCAGGAGTGAGGCAGTCCTTGGCTCTGTAGGCAAGGCCGAGCTTGCCATTAGAGGCATTGCACACGTTCCTGATGTGTGTAGTGAGATTGAGTTGGGGATCAAGGGTGACCCCTAGGTATTTGGCCAAGTCAGAGACTGGCAGTAAGTCACCATTTGCCCCATGGATTTCTAGGGGAGCAGGGCAGGAAGAGGTGCGAGCCCTGGACCTGAATAGCATGGTATGGGTCTTCTTTAAGTTGACGATGAGCTTATGGTCCTTAAGCCAATTTTGGATATGCTCGAAGTTGATGTTTAGCCGAGAGTTGATGGAGTTGATATCACGGGAACTGGCCAGGACCACAAGGTTGTCCGCGTATAAGATTGGAACACCATGGGTAATTGCAGAGGGCAATCCATTGATGTATAGAGAGAACAGTAGGGGACCCAGGACGGATCCCTGGGGGACCCCACAGTTAATTAGGGATAAGGCTGAGTTGGTGCGGTTGTAGCAGGTGAATTGCTGTCTACCCGCAAGGTAGTTTGAGAACCATTCGATGCACATAATATACAGGCTACATAAGCAGATACTGCACATACAGTGTTTCAGCTGGAAGCAGATTCTGTGATTCTGTTAAATTAAAGCTTTGCATCATTTTGACCAATTATCCTAGGATAGTCTGGACATAGGTACCCAGTCACAAGATCTGTGTTTTAGATTGCAGTTTTATTTATAATGCAAGTTACCACAAATACATTAAAACACCTGTCAAAGTTTCACAACCCTGACTGGTTGCTTTATCAGGATGCAAAAGCGTTTTGTATATTAAATAGAAAATGAATTACAGAATAATAAAAATATCAGTCCTTGTTTTATTCCTGGGAAGGGTCGACTCCCTCAATTAATTCACTGTAGTCCTTCCCATCAAAAACAATACAGACGTATGCACAATTCCTTCCTGTTAATGTATAATCAAACAGGAGTAACATTTCATAATGTATACATTCTGTTACCTCAAGGCTCAGGGCAGCTAACCATCAGCACAGATGAAAACTACTGAATGTTCAGCCTGTAATTCTGTATCTTTCTACTGTGAGGGCTATGCATTATTCTTCTGTATCCAAATATAAGTACAAAGCAATCAGTGTTCATCCTGTATAAACCTTCAGTCTCCTTAAATCATTCTGTTCCCTGCTGGCTGTATATTTTTATATGTAAATAAGCAGCTAGCAGTAGAATAGAATGATTTAAAAAGCCTAGACTAAAAATGTCATTTGATTATACTGCGAGAGAAAGGCTCAGATGAGTTTGTTTGCGATTAGAAGCCAAGTAATGTGATTAATAGTAACTTGAAGTCTCAAATAAATGAGTAGCCACAAAAAATAATAGTGTGAGCTGTGATGTGCTTAAAAAATTAAAGTATGCATAGAATAGTGAAAAACTAATTATTAAAAAGTCTAGCATTTTCACCCTCCGGGCACTCAACTTCAGACGAGGTAATAAATTTGAAATATATCTGGTGAGTGGGTCCCTATTTCCTGACTGTTACAGGATTGGTAGCACTGCTGGGGTTTGGACTTGACTCCTGCCAATCTTTTTACTACTTTCAGGGTCAATCAGCCTCACTGCATATCAGCGATTTTATAATTTTGGCTATTTGCTATCAAAATGTTTAAACCAGATGAAAAAGCTCTTAGTCAAATCAGATAAAACCGAATTATATGCCAAACGACAGTAATGATGTGACAATTTGAACTAGGCAATTTCTTGTCTAAATACAGAAATGCTTAGACGAAAACAGATTGGTGTGTTGCAGCTTAAGCACTGTATATAAATGAAATCGGAAGAAAAACGGTTTTCAGTTTTAAATTCCTAAGCTGCCTACTTGAATATATCTTGTAGTGAGAGTTGTGTTTTTAAGGTATCTGATGCCTTTCATGGTTCATGTTCAGTGGGCTCCATTGTGGTGTGCTGTTCCCACTGAATGTCTTGGAGGGATATCTAGTCCATATATCAGTAACATGACATCATGTTATCGTACCATATTATCAGTGCAGAATGGCAGTTAACAGAGTTTTTGATTTGTGCTGGCCCTGTTTTACTGCAGACTTTATTTTCCATTGAAGCTGGTGCAAAGGGACAGTTCTCAGAAACCACTGAATGTGAAAATGTAAACAAATGTACTGTTTGGTGTTAAGGGAGTGGGAAGTCTTAATAAGCCGTAGCATTTGTAATGCTGAGGCAGCTTGAAAAGTCTGATCTTTAACCTACAGAGACAGAGCACTGACACATCTATCAAATGCAAAACTTTCCTGACATTGTGGTTCAGGGAGGTGCTCCTTAAAGGGAAGCAGTCATTAATAGGAGCTCCCGCCCCCGCAAGGTTTACCCTCTGGTTAAGCCTTTTAAGTATGTTGCGACGTTTTTTCTCATGCCACAGCATACTTTATTTTAATAAAGAAAAGTCTGCAACCCAGAAGTATGGCGGACGCTGGGGGGGGGGCTCCATTATCTGTAAAGGTACGGTGCCGCACCGTGTGCTTCAAAATAGCAGAAAATTAAATTTGTATTCACTTTTTGACAAACAAATGCCCCCCAAAAAAAAAGGCAAAAACAAAAGAATTGTGCATCAAACTTTTTCATTATGTACTGGCCATAATACAAAGTTGGAGCGTCACTGCAACTGCTTAGCAACTACTATGCAACCTGGAGCTACACTGAGAAAACCACAAAAAGTCCATGTAAGTTTACGTTAAAAATTAAATAATTCAAAACAAAACTCCCTGCACTATCCTAAAGGACCCCTATTGCATGAATGGAATACGTAACAGGGACCTTGTGGAATACATGAATTATTTTCACTCGAGCTGTTTGACCTTGGGCACATTACTTGTGGCTTATGCCACTTGTGAGGTTACCCCAATATCAAACAGCTCTTGTGAAAATAAATGGTTCCACCAAGCCGCATAGACAATAAAGTTGTTGACATGCAGCATGGCGAAATCTCCAGTACCGACGGGCAAAATTTTATCCATCCGTATCTGCTGGTGTTTTTTGAGGGGGGCTGCGCGCCCCCCGCAACCCTCCATTACTAATATAATCAACTCTGAGTCGGAGTTGATTTTGAAGGGGAGAAACACCGGCGAAAAAGCGCCAGTGTGCAGCGGGACCCTTACAGTGACAACTTCGATCTGTTAGAAAGTGTTGCTGTAATGGGTTTCGCTGTCCAGCTGTCACTGTTCTAACGTGATACGAAAAATGAATCATGTATTCCATGGGTCCCTGTTACATATCCCTTATTTGTAAGCACAAGTTCTTGTGTATCGCTTCTGATGAGCATCCATGTTATGTCCATGCTACCCCCCCCCTTCCCATTTGCTGCACCAGCACCATGATCAAAGAACAGAACAATGTAGTTTGTCCCTGCTCCTCTTGGGGAGACTAGCACCAAGATCAGAAGTTTTGAGCAATGGGCCCTATTTCTTCTTTGTTCTGAACGCTCCCCACTTTGTGAAACTGGAACTTCAGTCTGTAGCACTGACCCCACTGCAGCCAGCCCCAATTTCAAATGAGTAAGCAGTGTACAAAAAACAAGTTTGTCTATGACAATAAAAGGTTTTCTTAATACTGCCGTCTGATGCAGTAGGGCCCTACTGCAACCACATCTCTTGCACACACCTCCCCCAGTCACTTATTTCCTGGTGTTTCTCTGTTTATGAGGCAACATCTTCTTCATTTCCTTACCTGTTTACTAGAGAAATCTGCTGCATACTCTGCCACAGAAGAAACTGAGGCCCTGGCTTCATATTAGGCCTTCTGGTGTGTGTGTGTGTGTGTGTGTGTGTGTCTCTGTCTGTATGTGTGTGTGAATGTCTGAGTGGGTTGAACATTTTGCCAGCAGTATTATGCTAACTTTTGAAATATTGTATTCCATGTAAACATTCCAGGTGCTGGGGGTGAGTGAACATTCTGCCTGAAGAATTATGCAGAGTTTTGAATTTTTATGTTCTGCGGTAGACAGTTATACCATTTATTGAATGTGTGGGGAAAGATGTCAAAAAAAGAAACAGTGGGAAAGGGAGCCAAACCCTAAGTGCTTTAAAAAGTAACAATTTCTGTAGTTCTTAAAAGCATGTGCAGTGGAACCAAGGAGAGATGAACTTGAGGAGAAATCGTCTGAGGCACAAACACTGTCCTGTATGTCCAACTGCATAAAATGATGGAATTTGAACTATTTTATTAATTGAGGGGTTATCACATCATTATTTGTTGCATTTTTAATAATATATTTGATTAAAATGTTTTTCAAGTGTTTTTCACAGATGAGTTAATTTTATAATTGCAATAAGAAACTTTAGGGTGTGGGTCATTGTGAAATTTATCCACTTAACATGTACTGCAGTTAAAGCACTGTGCCACACCACATGAAGTGTGGGTAAATTGCATAACAGCCCACACTCTGTCATGCAGTATTGCTTAAATTTCACTCTCGATTGGACCATACACTATAAAAGATAATGTATGGTCATATATCAGCAACTAGTTTGTTTAACTACCTTGAGGTTGCCTTAACAACTTAAACCTCTCGAACATCACTCTTGAGGATTACATGGTCGCCATGACAACCTCTCAATGGTTAACAGGCTGGTTACCGATATATGACCATACATTATCCTCCATTTAATCCATGCCTCGGGTGCGTTGTGAGGCACAAGGCTGCAGACCAAGTACCCTTACAGCACTCGAGGCATGGATTAAATGCCTATAACCCCATACCCAGGAGCGGGTTATTGTGCTTATAACATTGGTTCTTTGTTAAAGATCATGTGCAGTGGTTTTTACAAATTGGTAATAAAAGTTTGAAAAAGCTTGAAGTCAAGTCCCCATGTAATGATCAGTGTTTCCTGAACATTTCATGCTGCTTAGTTTTGTGGTTTTCTTTAAATCAGCATTTGTTAACTTGCTCTACAGTGGCTGGAAACAAAGGAGTTACTTCTGTCCCTCTCAGTCAGGCTTGGAGAGCAATGGCATCATCTTGGAGTAGCTTACTGCTTCAGATTTCTAATCAGAGCAGTCTGTAGAGTTAATGGTTTGCTCTCCAGGTTTCTTACAAACTCAATCTCTGGTTTCTGTTTAGATAGATTAGCTTAGAATCTATCATTCTCTTCTTATAAAAAGCTGATGCAAATGCCTCGACTGTGGAGGCATGCAATAGGGTGCAGCAAATGCCCTGACTCTTGTAGCAAGTGGCAGCATGTTGCAATAGCCCTAACTGTGGAGGCTTGGGGCTCTGGGGCACAGCAGGCTGCCGCAGCCCCAACTGTGTAGACAGGAGCAGGGTGCAGCAGCCCTGGTTGTGGTGACAGGACAGAGGAAAGCATGGCGCAGAAGCCTCAACTGTGGGGCAGGACACAGGGGGGCATCAGGGCACAGCAGCCCTGACTGTGAGACAGGGAGTGCATGGTGCAGCAGCCCTGCCCATTTGGGGCAATGGAAGTGGGTGGCAGGGTGCAGCAAGAGCCCCACCTCTGGTGGCCTAGGGCAGCATGGTGCAGCAGCCCCAACTGTGGAGGCAGGGGAGGGAACCTGGGACTCTAGGGCTTAGCAGAGCACAGCATCCCTGATTGTGGAGACAGGAACAGGGGACAACAGGTGCAGCATCCTTGAGTGTGGGGATGGGGGAGAGAGTGCAACAGAGTGCAGCAAACCAGCTGTTCAGGCAGGGGACAGCAGGGGGCAGCAGCCCTGATTGTGGAGA
This sequence comes from Neoceratodus forsteri, assembly GCA_016271365.2. NCBI lineage: Eukaryota > Metazoa > Chordata > Ceratodontiformes > Ceratodontidae > Neoceratodus > Neoceratodus forsteri. The sequence goes on along the minus strand of CM028135.1, from coordinate 515,411,606 downwards.
CAGGAACAGGGGACAACAGGTGCAGCATCCTTGAGTGTGGGGATGGGGGAGAGAGTGCAACAGAGTGCAGCAAACCAGCTGTTCAGGCAGGGGACAGCAGGGGGCAGCAGCCCTGATTGTGGAGACAGGAACAGGGGACAACAGGTGCAGCATCCTTGAGTGTGGGGATGGGGGAGAGAGTGCAACAGAGTGCAGCAAACCAGCTGTTCAGGCAGGGGACAGGGGAGCAGCCCTGATTGTGGAGACAGGAACAGGGGACAACAGGTGCAGCATCCTTGAGTGTGGGGATGGGAGAGTGCAACAGAGTGCAGCAAACCAGCTGTTCAGGCAGGGGACAGCAGGGGGCAGCAGCCCTGATTGTGGAGACAGGAACAGGGGACAACAGGTGCAGCATCCTTGAGTGTGGGGATGGGGGAGAGAGTGCAACAGAGTGCAGCAAACCAGCTGTTCAGGCAGGGGACAGCAGGGGGCAGCAGCCCTGATTCTTTAGGCAGGGGATGGAGGCAGCAGGGTGCACAATCCCCGACTGTGTGGGAGAAGACAATGGGCAGTAGGGTGCAGTAGCCTTGAATGTGGAACTGAAGGCAGGGGGCTTGTGAGACAGGGGACAGGCGGCAGCAAAGTGCAAGTGCCTCAGCTGTGGGGCAGAGACACGGTGCATCAGAATGCCATATAGTACTTCTAGTTATACACATAAATGATGTTTTTTCAGACAGAAACCACCAAAGAACTGAAATATGTGAGTTCAGACAGTACATGTGCTTGAAATAGCAGAGTGTGACAGGCACCCGTTTGTCAATCTGACATGAAAAAAAAATGTTCTTACATGAATTTATTTGTGAAGACTACATCAAAGACAAACCTTCTATGAATGAACAAAGTATAGATGTGTTTTATATTCGTTAAACAACCCTGTGTTATATAGTTAGAAAAAAATCAGTTTTGATGAATAACTGACAGCTGTGATACAGACAAGCTGATTTCTCACAGAGAAAGATTTCCACTACTTCAATTCAGCACTGAAACTCAAATGATCAGCTTTTTATAAGAAGAGAATGATAGATTTTAAGCTAATTTATCTAAACAGAAACCAGAGACTGAGTTTGTAAGAAACCTGGAGAGCAAACCATTAACTTCTACAGACTGCTGTGATTAGGAATGTGAACCAGCATGCTACTCCAAGATGATGTCATCGCTCTCCAAGCCTGACTGAGGGGGACAGAAATAACTCCACTGTTTTCAGCCACTATAGAACGAATTAACAAATGCTGATTTAAAGAAAACCACAAAACCAAACAGCATGAAATTTTCAGAAAAAACTAACCATGGCACCGGGACTTGAATTCAAGCTTTTTCAAGCTTTTATTAACAATATGAAAAAATGGTTGCACATGCTGTTTAAAGTAAAAACATATACTGTATACAGAAAGGATTTTATTCATGCTGAAATGCACAAGAAATCTTACTGTATCCTGCCGACTTGAAAAGTAGTTGCCAACAAGTAATGCATGTAGTATATCACTTATGTTGTGAACACACAAATGCTAGATATTTATTATTAACATGATTTCTGACATTTGTGGTCCATAACAGAGTGCAACACATAAAAAATGCTTTCAGTTTACTCCCTCCCCCCCTCCACAGACACTCCTTGGAGCACATCCGTAAACTGTCAGTGTTTACAGACCTTGCTGTACTCTGCTTTGGACTTGTGCCGCATGGACCACTGTGACAAAACATCGCTGTTGGTGTCACTCTCCCTAGGGTCAGATGCTCATAGGCCCCAGTCCCACTCTAGGTGTTAGTGTGCGTTTCCAGTGCACACTGTCATTGTAGATGCTAGGCTCGGTGCGGGTGGGTGGCTGAATGGGGTGGCCAGCAATGACATCCAAACAGTCCCCTGGTCTCTGGTTGTGTCCCAACTCTCAGGAGATACATTGTGAAAATATATGAAGCCACTGAAGAGGTACTGTTTTGTCAGGGACTTTAAAAATAGATTGCAGGGGTTGAGCTACTTCATTCACTGTCTCCCGTCACTGTCTGCTACTCACTGTCTCAGTCGCTACTGGAGAGAAGGAGAATGAGTCTCACTCGCTACTGCACAGAGGGACAACTCCTTGTCAGTGACTGCATGGCAGCAACAGAACTATGCTGTTGTCTCTCTCTCTCTCACTTTCAGCAGTGCATTCCACTGCTCGTTCTGTCTCTCTCTGTCTCTTAAGCAGCACAGAAAGAGAATGAGCATTTGATGGCAGTAGGAATGCGGGTACAGCACACTGAAGCAGCAGATCTGTTCGGAACGGGGAATTATCACCCACAGTGGTGTCTCTCACTGTCTCACTCTCTCTCTCTCTCAGCAGCGCACTTCACTGCTCGGACTGTCAGGAGGTTGGGGGGGGGAGCACACTGAAGCAGCACATAAAAATCTGCATTTTACTGGGCTTGATGTGGGACAGGGTGCAGCTGGCAGTAATGCTTCACAGGATGTTAAATCACAACAGGGGAATTCACTACTTGTGAGCTGTCTGTAAGTTCAGTACTGTTTAAATGGTTGTCTTTCACTTCTCATTCTTCCACCAGATAACGAGTGCCACTCTGCTCAGGGATATTGGTTGAGGGACACTCACACTAACTGTGGACTAAATAGTGATTATAATCCACAATCAGGTGATGCTCTTTAGTCAATTAGGTTTCTTTATATTCTGAATCCATGTTATAAAAAAAATTAATGCACTTCCCAGGTGCATTGAAAGGCACTAGACCATTAACCTCATGCCTTCCAGTTCACCTGGGGTAAACATTAATTCTGTAGAAACCCATGCTATGTCAGGGGTTTTTACTTACTTCATTTTCTGCCTACACTCCTTTTTTTCATACAGCTTTTTCTCTGGAGGCTTCAGGGGGGCAGGCATCCTGTGGTCCTCACTCAGAGGATCTCAGTGTGCACTGCGCACAGGGCTTCATTGAGCCTACCCCGATGCCCCATTTTTTGGTTTTCTCCCCCTCACCTCATTATCCCAGGACCCCAGAACACAGTCGCGCATGAGCGTGGAGGCGCTCATGCATTCCATCACTCCGGTGATTGCCCCTTCCTCCCACCCAGCCTAATGTCTGGCTCCTTATGGCTTGGCGCTGCCACCTAGCCTCCACCGGGTGGCAGCCAAGAGCCGGGGAAACCCACGTTCCTCCCCAGTAGAGGAGAGCTGCCTTGTGGCCGCTCAGTCCAGCTCCTCACCTTCCCCCCTGGCCCATCCCTGGCTGCCCAGGCTCATTCTCGAACCATGGTCGCTGGCATGGGAGGAGATAAGGCATCCAGCACCTCAGCCCTCCACGCCACTGGGCTTGCTTCTGCCTACACTCTTGATTGACGAGAGCTGCAGCTACATTAAACTGATGTTTTCTGGTGATGACATGCCAGCTTTAAAGTGGTTAAAAAAGAAAATAACTTGTAACATGGCTTGTGGATTTGTTTTTGCACTCAGGGCCCAATCCACGAAAAAAACAGGATACCCATGATTTGCCTCTGTCCAGTCTGCGGAACAATGCTTCATGATGCCAGTCTGACCAGACAGCATCTGCAGGGGCAGGGCAGCAGTCCATGGGTGGAGCTAGGAGTGACATTTTGAGTGAGCCACCAAGTGGGTTCCCTGCTCTGGTTGAATAGGGGATTGTGGGATAGGGCATTGTCTAGCCCGCCATATTCCCTTTACAAGGGATTGCAAAATTGAAAAGTTTTTTTTTTTTTAATTTAAAAAAATTCAGTGCCTCCTGTCCAGCCCTCCATGTGACTGGGGAGGGCTGGGCATCACCATGGTGGGCTGTGTGTGTGTGTGCGTTTGTTTTCAGGGGCTCTAACAGTGTCCAGGGGGCCCATGTTTGCAAAATGCGAGTAACGAATTCTCAAATACCACAAACATTAGGTTAATTCCTGAATACCACAAATATTAGGCTTCCCGAATATTTGTACAAATGTCAAATAGTTTTCGCTGTTTGCATTAAGCCAAGGATTCAGGAATTAATATTAAAAAAAAAAGTTTCTTCCTTCCCCATCTGGCCAGGGCCAGTGTCTTAGCCACCCTCCATCTTCATTGCAGACTTTTCCCACCCACCTTATACCTTCCTTGGGGTACATGTCAGCTCGCTCCCATCAATTCACTCCCTACACATTCGCGCCTGACAGCTGGTTCCAGTCAATTTCGTCCCCATTCAAACTTGCTCCCAGCAATACGCTTCTGTTCCCACTGAAAAGTGCACTGTCCATGCATTAGCGACAGTTGAATCAATTAGTTTACAGCAGCACTGTAGCGGCCTAATCTGCAATTACATTGCAAACCAACAGAATGAAATACAGTCACTGAAGCAGAAGGTACAAAGCTAACAGTTAAAGCAGTTCTGTTTGTCGAAAACTACAGTACTGGCACTATGGAAAAATTACAGTGGGGATACATACTGAGATTATTTTATCATAAATGGCTTCTCTTGACAGTGGAATCAGTTAATTTACAGCAGCACTGTAATTTCCTAATCTGTAATCACTGAACAGCTCTTGGCAATCAGGTTCAGATTTAAACCTGCTTCCAACAACCTGTGGTTTCTGTTTGAGCTTGAGTCGATAATAGACTATTTTGAAGACACATATGTGGGCAGACGGAATAGAAGGGGCACTGGGCGTAGACAACTTCTGCATAGCATTGAGCTGTGGAACCACTCAGCAAGTGTGAGAGACAGGCGTGCAAAGACAAATAATGTGATCACAGCATTTCACAGAGGAAAGCAGAGCATCCTCTGTATGGCTCACCCGACATTGTGGAAGTTCATTGATGGGATCAGGGGAATGAAAAAAAAGGGATTCAGAAATCGAACAACTTATCACTGGTAACGCACCAACAGGCTCACGTAGAGTATACAAGGACAGTGTAGATCGCCTGGCTTACATTCTGGACAAATGTGCGGATTGTACAACTGAGGAGTTCCTTCGTGGTGTGGCACACTGCTTTGACTACTAGCGCTCCACCTTGATTTTAAATGTTTTTTAAATATTAATTAATAAAGATTAGGATGTTTTTAAAACCGTTTGGATTACACAAATTACCGATACGTATGCAACTTTTCGTCATAGTGGCTTGGATCAAGGTAAGACTCAGTGTATGCTCATACTAGCAATGCTTTTGTTTTTATGCACAAATTTACTTTGGGAGCTAATTGTTAATGCTTTGGAAATTTTGTCCTCATACTAGCAATGATTTTGTTTTTAAGCAGTAATCTCGTTGCTTTTGTTTTAATGCACAGATCTGCTTTGGGAGCCAATTTGAAGGGAGCGGGTATGTAAGGAGTATATTGACATGGGAGTATACTGTCGGGAGTAGATTCAGCTGGAGCGAATTGTCAGAAGCGTATTGTCATGCTCCTCTTCCTTGGAACCCCACACAGATGCGAAAATCAGTGCATTTATCATTAGGCTCTTTTGTCTTTAATGTACTATACCTCAATTGCTATATCAGTTGGCTTGTTTCTTATTCTTGCTATTTTAATTATTGTGCTTGTATTACTTGTTTCTGCTGTACACCATCCCAGCACATTCTAGTGTATCTGCTGCTGGTAAATTCCATGTTAAACTTTGTATTGTTTTACTGTGTAATGCTGTTGCTTCATATACTGTCACCTGTCCTAACCAGGACCTCCTTGCAAATGAGCATTGCTCAAAGGAGCTTTTTCCTACTAAAACAAAACAAAAAAAGTCCAGCTTGTGGCACCTGCCAGGAGCTGGCAGTAGCTTTACTATGACAAATCCCTCCCGATCCCAATTACCCCATCAATAAAAAATCATATCAGGTCTGTGCCCCCCCTTCTTGAGCCCAGTTATTGACCGGGGGGGTCTGTTACCAAATATCCCAGATAGTCTCTGTCAGCACCCTCCCTTCCTGCCATGCTCGCAGCCCACTCCGCTGTCACTGCTGCTGCTAATTTAATGAGTGAGTGCAAGTGGGTCCGGAAGTAAACGATCATTAGGGAAGGATGGGGCAGTACCATCAGTGTTGACACTAGTTAGCTTGACCAGTTAGACTGCCTAGCATTGCAGCTGATGCTCCTGCCTCGCCTCCCCTCGTGATCGTTCACACTCGACCCCACCTGCACTCGCTCACTGAATCATCAGCTGTGACAATGGGGCAGGCTGGGAGCACAAAGGGAGAAAAGGGGGCTGATTGAGACTAGCCGGGATATTAGCCCCCATTTCAAATCAAGAATTGGGACCAAGGTGGGGGAGGGCACAGACCTGATGCACGATTTTTACCAATGGTGGTAGTTGGGCTAGGAAAGGGGGCTGTCACACTAAAGATGATTTTGGCTCCTGGAGAGGTGCCAGAAGCTGGCCATCACTTTGTTATCTGTGTGGGGCCCAAGGAAGGATTGAGTGGGTGAGAAAGGCTTTGAATCCAGCCCTGGCCACCCGGAAAAGGTGAAAGTCTGTCCCCCCCAACCCCCATGCTGAATACAAATATTGAAAGCTGAATATTTGGGCCCCAGAACAGATTATTCGGGCTGTATACAGTATTTAGTAGAAGGTCTTTGCAAATCTCTAGCCCATTGGACTTAAGGTAAGGCTCCCACATGGGTACCCTGTAGTCCCTTCTGCAGCCCTCTGCAACTTGTAGATAATGCTTTGGATAGGCACAGAATACAGGCATGCCCCGTTGGTGACTTTAGCCACCCTTGTAGATCCACGGATTGGGTCAGACTACTTTTGTGTGATAGTGATGCTTCCATCTGTGTGGAGCATAGAGGCATCTGCACATCCTGCCCCTTTCTCTGCACCCATGTAGTGCTGTGCAGAGCATTATGGATTGGGTCATGTCAGTACAAAGCAACTTAAGGGAGGGCTCATAGAGAAAAACACAGTTGAAGTGCTCCCCTTTGCATCCGCTAACCCTGTGTGTTTAACAGTACACATCCCAATCCTTTGTATTGTTGAACTTCTTTGAGGATATCTCTTTCATTCGGCCACACCTATGGAGCAATAGCTGCCAGGCACTAGGACCACACAGACATTTTTTTGCTAGCAGTCTTCCAGGGGTCGCCCATGACAATGTCAGATGAGTACGTCCTCCACTACATAAATGTGGGCAGCCCTGCGCTCTCCTCAGTTCTTTTCCTGCCATCGACCATTACACGTCAGACTCCATGGAGACACCACTACTTCATTCGACCATCTGATCTTTGATTTCTGCACTTTATTAGTTTTTCTCACCCTAGTTCGGTATCACTTTATTTTTTAAAGTGATTAACATCATCGTGTATGTCAACTGACTCTGTTAGACTCTTCAGATATTGTGAGTGCAGTGGAAAAATCTATAGCCACGATGTCTGTGTCTGCTATCTCGGCGAGGCTCATGATGCCAAGGCCTGCGAAATCTGCCGCATTTTCAACCAGGCTACCTGGTGGCACCCTCGGAAAGCCCTCCAGTCCTTCTTCCTCGAACAGAAGGTAGCCAGAATGGAGAGGGAGCTCTAGCCAAGAAGCTCCTCCACATCGCCGGCACCGTCTATGGGTTCCCAGTCCTCTAAGGCCTGAGATAAATCTTCAAAGCGCCAGCACTGGGAATGGGAGAAGGTCCTCCCCAGTGCACTCTTGGTCGCCACTCCTGGCATTGGCTGCTGCAGTGTTAGCGTCCACTTCGGCGGTGATATCTCCTGCTGCCCTCAGCCTTGACAGTGAGTTCCACTGGTCCTTCTATGGCCGGTGACGGCTTGTTAACGCTGGGCCTTTTGACACCCTCGTTGACACTGCAGCCCCTGCTGCTCAGGTCCCATTCCCCTCAAGGGTGGCTGGCAGCGGGTTCCACCAGTCCTTCTTTGTCCGGTGATGGCCCATTGACATCAGGGTTCCTGCCTCCCTCATCAATGCCCTAGGCCATTCCGTTGATGCCCGGCATCCAGCCTCCTCATCGACGCTGCAAGGGCTCCCAGTGATGCCGACGCCCATCTATGTCCAAATGATTATCTCCTCCTTTATGGAGATCATCCAGTGCCTTTCTCCTCCTTCAGGCCCACCGATGACAGGGCCTTTCAGACCAGCCCCCGCATTAACACAGACTATGTCATCGTGCCCTGCTCGCTCAAGGGTGTTGATGTCCTCACTGCATTCTCTGCACTTTTCGGAGCCTATCAGTGAGGATCAGGAGTACATTCCTGACCTCATCCCACATGAGTAGGAGGAAGATGAGGAAGAAGTCTTCTCAGGGGGCGAGGACTCCACCAGGTATACCCTGAGTTCCTCCTCCAGTGACCTCTCAGTGATGAAGCAGCTCTAGACAGCTGTGGGATTTGATGTTGAGTTGCAAGACATTACCTGCCCCCGGGCCTCTGCTGGTGCAGACAGACAATATCAATGTAGTCCACTACATCAACAAGCAAGGGGAGACTCATTCATACCCCCTCTGCAGAGAAGTGATGAGGATTTGGTACTAGGCTCTAGAACATGGTCTAGAACTGTCAGCAGTCCATGTCCCAGGCACCCAAAATGTCTTGGCAGACAGGCCAAGCAACTCGCAGTCTAGGATGCATGAGTGGGACATGCTGACCTTGGTAGCAGAAGACCTGTTCGACAGGTGTGGTTGTCCAGAGTTGGACCTTTTTGCATCCCCACTCAATGCAAAATTACCACGTTTCTGCGTGCTCGCTCCAGGGCCTGGAGTTTTCTGGCAAGACACATTGTCCCTCTCCTGGAAAGGAAGGTTCCTCTACGCCTTTCCTCCCTTACCCCTAATCTGAGGGTGCTGATCAATCTTCAGATAGAATGGGCAACACTAATACTTATTTCTGCCTTTGGCCTCATCAGATCTGGTTCCCCTTACTGCAGCAGTTGGCAGTGGAACCTCCAGTACCACTGCCCCTGTGCAAAGCTTGCTATCACAGGAACAGGGCACCCTGGTCCATCCAGACCTAAAGTCGCTCTATCTTCATGCCTGGCTCCTGAGGATGTAGTCAATACTAGATTTGACATGTCTCAAAGGGTGGCCAGTGTTCTGGTGGCTGCTAGGAAACCCTCCACCAGGGCCGCTTACTCCATGAGGTGGAAGCGCTTTGCTCTGTGGACTGTGTCTCATCGCTTGGATCCTTTCACCTGTCCAGTGAATTAGATACTGGAGTATTTGCTGTCCATCTTGGACATTGGACTACAGTACTCTTCCATGAAGGTACACCTGACTGCCATTTCAGCATTCCATGTGCCCATTAATGGCCATACAGTGGTACAGCTGGAGGTGTCACATACATTTTTGAGAGGCATTCTGCATCTGAAGTTTTCCATCTGCAGTCCAGTCCCACATTCGGACTTGAATTTTGTGTTAGAGAAACTTACTTTGGCTCTTTTTGAGCAGGCCTCATGTTGCGAGCTATGCTTTTTGTTGTGGAAAGCATTATTTTTAGTTGCCATTACTTCTGCTCGAAGGATTTCCGAGCTCCAGGCTCTAATGTGTGAGCCTCCTTATTTGGTTTTCCACAAAGACAGGATATCTTTGCGTACCAACCCTAGGTTCTTACCAAAGGTGGTGTCCAAGTTTACCCTGGATCAAACCATTCACCTTCCTCTTTATTTTCTGGAGTACACCAATCAAGGGGAAGCATTGCTCCATATCTTAGATGCACATAGAATACGCCAATATTATTTTCACTGTATGAAGGACTACAGGAAGACCGCACAGTTTTTTGGTTTCTTTCTCCCCTGGGAGAGAGAGCGTACCAGTTTCTAAACAGTGCCTGTCCAAATGGTTGGCTAACTGTATTACCTTTTGTTACAGGAAGTACGGTAAGGCACTTCCTGGGGTTGTTCATGGCCATTCAACCAGAGGCATGTACACTTCTGTTGCCTGTTTCAGGAATGTGTCAGCTGCAGACATCTGCACTGCTGCAACCTGGAGTACTGTCCACACTGTCACTGAACACTACAGTCTGGACATTGCCTCTAGAAGAAGGACAGGCTTTGGCCTGGCTGTGCTTCAAGGCCTTCTTTCTTAGGCCTATAACCTCCAGCCACCCAGACTGTCTCTCTTTCAGTACTGCCTGAATTAGGTGTCCATAGGTGTGGCCTGATGAAAGAGATGTCCTCAAAGAAGATAGTACAGTTATGTAACAACTTAGAGTAACATCAGATCTTCTAGAGAATCTCTTTCATCAGGCCATGCCGCCCCACTCTCCATCCCCCTTGGCTTCGGAACTTCTCAGGTCTATCTGTCTGTCCAGGATGGTCTACCTTCTGTTCCAACTTGTCTAGTGATGGGAATCTCTAGCTCTCCTTTCTGTTCCCCAGGAGGAGGCCTCTATGTGTGGCCTGTGGCGGGGAACTGATGAAGGTGCGGTGCTGCCGACATTTATGTAGTGGAGGATGTCATCCGACATAGTCGTTGGTGGCCCCTGGAAGACTGCTAGCAAAAAAAGTTTCCATGCGTTCCTAGTGTCTAGCAACTATAGTTCCATAGGTGTGGCCTGATGAAAGAGATTCTCTCAAAGATCTACTGTTATGGTACATTCTTATGTAACTGTACCTTCCCCACCCTGCTGGTTTCCACTTTCAGTACTCCTCCATCTTGTATTGCCTTCTCAGTTGAAATCTTGTGTTCAGGTCTTGTAAGGATTGGGCAGAAACAGGGACAACTGTGGGCAGGTGAATTAAGTTATTAAAGAAAAACATACACTTCAAGATGCCCTACACCACAGTGTGGTGCAGTCCCTGATTAGGCCTTTGGCTAGAAATAAAAATTTCATCTTAAGGCATTGTTTAATACTGTACATTTTTCCGGTTGGTCTAGCCATCCTTCCCGCTGGCCTTTCCTTACAAGCACCACTCTGGGCACATCCCAGAACCTCCTGTGGCTGATGTCAGAGCCAGGGAGCAGCCTGGGGAGAGTGTATAGTATTCCACCATATATAAAGCTATTGATAGCTCTGGTTTGGTCTTTAGTGGTCCCCGTGTCACACTGAGACCAAGTATAGACAAGCTGCTGGACAGTCAATATTTGGTCATGATGTGACACAGGGACCACAGAAGACTAAACTGGAGCTATTTATAGCCCTGTATATGGTGAAATGCTATACACTGTCTTGTGGCTGATCCTGGGCTCTAATGGCAGCCATGGGATGTTCTGAGATGTGCCCCGAGTGGCACTTGTAAGGAAATGCCAGCGAGAAGGATGGCAGGATCAACCAGACAAATTTACATTAAGGTAAACTTATAGTCTTGGCAAAAAGCCTAATCAGGGGCTGTCCCACACTATGGTATGGGACATTTTGATATGGAGATTTCTCTTTAAATAGACTCCTGTTGAACAGTATTTATGTGTGTTCCCTTCAGGGAATGATGACAGTAGGAGCAGTACATCAGTATAATGTTTCTAGCAAGTGCAGAAAGGTTACTAACCCTAGTGTTCATTGTGCCAGTAAGTGTTATTTAGAATACGCCCCTTTGATGTGTATAGCTTCAAATGGCATCCATAGTTTTCTTCTCTTGATGCCTAAGGATATAATCGGCATTGTGACTCATTCCTGGATGTCTCAGTTATCAGTCAATTTACAGAATAATGGTTGTTGCCTGCCAGAGTAGGGAATGGCATATGTTATAGTTCAGCAGGAAATGGAGGGCCCTGCTGGCATTTTGTTTGAAATGTAAGGCTTTGCTGGCCTGCTTGCACATGGGGTTAGACTTTTGATCAATATCGTAAAAAGCTAGGCAAAAGTTTTTATTTTTTTATTGGTAATAATTTCTTTTTATTTTTATAATGCGAATAGCAAAAATTTTTTTATTTAGTGTATAACGGTGTATGCTACAGTACAGAAAAATGTTTAACAAGTAACATTGTGCTTGAAATGATTATTAGATACACTGACCTGTTTAGCTCACTATTTGTGACTCATTTGGTTGAAACATGATGCTGCCTCCATTGTCACTCCCTGAAGGGTTTTTACCTGTATACAATTTAATAAGAGCCTGTTTAGTCACATCGTTCCCCAGAATGAGGTATTTTTTTTCCAACTTTGTTTCTTTATTTTATCTATTTATTAGAAAAGTCGGATTTACAACCATCGAATCATAGACTCATTTATAAAGGCACCTTGTCGCGGGGGGGGGTAGACAGAGTTACATAGTGTGATTACAACAGTGAGAACAGTACAGGTGCAGAACATTAAACATAGAGTACATTTAGGTTACATAATGATGTTACTTATAATAGGTTACAGTCATATACAAGGTACCCAAGGGTTACATTGGGGGTACAGCTCTGGACATACCTAGATAGTACCTGGAGAGGTGGAGATAGGGATGGGAGTGGGGTGGGAGGAGGGGAGAGGATAGGCTGTCCGGAGGACCTTGTCAAGCCAGGGAGGCCTGACAAGAGGATCCCACAGTGGGATTAATTAGGTGCATCTACAGCAACGAGCGTCGAAGAGATGGTTCCAGAGGGCGATTTTGAAGGTGCCAATTTTGCCGAGGTCTGTGATGCAGAGTGGGAGGGAGATGAACGAAGCAGGGGCTCGGTAATGGAAGGACCTCTGGGCTAGTGAGATCTTGGTTCTGGGCACCAGAAAGGTGGCCTTGACAGAGCTATGGGTAGTAACAGATGAGGACGCACTCCGTAGGGAAGCAGAGACCCCCAGGGGAGAGCTCTAGAAGAGATATTTTGTCGAGTAGGCAGGTCTGGTAGCGCAGATGCTCCTCAAAGGTGAGCAGGTCGGTGGTGGAGTAGAGCAGGCAACTTCTGAAGGCGGTCACAGCTGGGGTTGTTGCTACCAAGGGCTTTTAGCAGGTGTGGCCTGGCTACGTGGGGGGATATAGTGTGCAGGTAGAAAGGAGAGCAGTCCAAGGCCGGGGGCATAGAGGCAGGGACTGGGTCAAAAAAGTTGTTTGGGAGGACAGAGCTTAGGTCAGAAAAGGTAGTATTGAGGCAATCAGCTATGTGAGATGGGTCTGTAGTGACAGTGCCATCGATGGAGAGCTGGGATGGTGGGAGAGAGTGGGTCTTACCATTAACCTCTTTCATGCTGTCCCAGAAAGTCCAGGCGGAACCCCAGGTGGATGCGAGGGTGGTCTGATAGTGCACTGCCTTGGCCCATCTAATGGCCCAGGTGCACTGATTATGCATCGCGTTGTAGGCTTGTCTATCAGCCGACTTGCTTGATTTGATAGTGATGTACCAGAGATTATCTTTCTTTTTTCTCCCTTCCTACGTCCCTGCCAGAGCCGCCCCGTCAGGAGTCACCAGTGAAACCCATCCCTGCCACCGACTTACCAGCTGCCTAGGGTCCCTCTTCCTGCCATGGAATACCCCCCGGGCGGGGTTCGGGGTGGGGCAAAACCCCTGTACCTTAATGTCTTCTCCGGTCCCTGAGACAGCGGCAGTCGGTGGCACATCAGGACTGGGTTCAGCGCTCCATCTACCCGGCTCTGGAGGGTGATTTTCCCCTGTTCTGTGAGGACGTTGCTGGCCCTGACGTCAAGGCATGAGCACCGACATCCGCAACGCCCCCCCCCAAATGATGCAGTCCCTAGAGGTGATTGGTCCACAGGCCTCCGCCCGCGACCAATTAAACCTCCAAGGTGCCGACGAGCTGTCGTGCCCCCAGCCTCTGCCAGAGGTCACTTGTCGCCAGGATGGATCCCCCACCCTCCCCCCGGAGAAGGTGAGCTGTCGTTGGATGCTCAGCCTTTCTCCCCCCGGCGACCTGAGTCTGCTCCCGAACTCAGGTCGCCGGTGTGGTGCGAGGTGTGGCGTCCAGCGCCTCAACCCTCAACGCCACTGGGTCGGCCCGAAGTGAGAGTTCTATCACAATGCTGGTTGAGGAGGTGTTTTTAGGTTAACCCACTAATTAATCTCATCTTTGTTCTCTGACACTGTTTCATTTTCAGTTTGTTTGTGGAAAAACTACCCAACCACCGTGACTACCAGCAATGTACCGCTTTACCAGAAAAGCTGGATATTATGAAGGTAAGCGGAAAAGGGTGTTAAGTTTTTCATCCCAGCATCTTAAGCTGTACACTGAGAAGTAAAGTAGCATTTTCTAGTGCAAGGAAATCGCACTCTGTACAAGTAATAAATACGCATTATGGATAGAGAACTATTATATTTGAATAAAACTGTTACTGATTTGTCTAGTTTCACAGTGATATTAAATTGCATTTGTAAATGAACATTGCAGTACAAAGGTTTAGATTACTTTGTTTTCTGACATTTTTGTCATCAAACTTATTAATGGATTACTGATTGATTGATTGAATGAATGAATGAATGAATGCTTGTATTTATCTATTCCAAATCAGATAGTGGCTGTTTGCCATCACTCTGTTTGTGGGTCTGTAGATTGGATATTTCAAGAGCAAAGCGGTATGAACAAGACTGGCAAACAAACTGTAGATAGCAGTTCCAGTGCTCACTGCCAACCGTTTCATATTGTATCTACTGGAGAAATTCATTCCCTGTTAAAAAAGTCTGTCTTCCTGCATTTTTACACAATGGTAATTTATATTATGAAAAAGTGATGAAATATGCTCTATGCCATTATTAATAAAGGTGGAATAATTAGCATCACTGAGCTTGCTAATCATTTCAGCTGCGTGGTGGTGCAAAGCCCCTGTTTCAACCACATTATTCATAGAAATGGATACTTTTCCAAAAGAAACACAGACACAATATTCTTTCTGCAACAGTGATTCACATTTTAGAAAAACATTGAGTGGGATATCAATGCAGCCTAAGAAGTGTTGATAATAGACGAGGACTAAATTAAACAGAAAAGTGCTCTTAGTTTCCCTATTTTTAGCTTTTTCTGGTTCTCTTTTGTTATTACAGACATAAAAACTACACAAAACTAATACTCTTCAGGCATGCACAATCACAAGGTATTGGTCCCCGTATTCAAATGATTAGTGTGGCGCTAAATAGGATAGTGTCAGTTGAGTAACATGAGCTGACAGACTAGGGGCCATATTCAGAGGTCCCCTGTGCACTGAGCAAACCCAACAGTGGGACTACTGTGATTATACTGCTAGGCTCATAAAAATGAGGGATCTCGCATGCATACAGGGCACAGCAGTATATTCAGGGGTTTTGGCAGTGCTAAAGAGCCTGAGTTGCAGTGTGGTTTATTGCTGCCAAAACCTACCCTTACCCATTCGTAGAGGTGCCCATCATGTAATAGTAGTCCCATTCTCTAGTAGTCTAGGGGAGCACATCCATTCGTGATGAGCAGCTTGCCCAGCAACAGTTTGCTCCCTCTGTCCTGCCAAAATGGAATACTGCACCATGATTTTATTTTTCCTAAATTAATAACTTGCCATACACTGGGAAACATTCACTTTCCTGTAACCGTTCCCAAGATTTGGAGGGAGTGAACTGACATGGGGTGAATGGCTTGTAAAGGACTGTTGTGTAGCCATAGTCTAGTGTTCCCCCCCTCCCACACCCCCAGTCCTATATCATATAGGTCCATCCCCTGGTAGTTCAGTGGCCCCCCCCCCAACCTGATTGCCCATCCTGTAATTAAGCAGTAATGCACAGGTGTGTCGTGCTGGGATAACATCACACCTGGGGTGGTTGGGCATGTGCTGCAGGCTGAGTGCATCCAACACCCCAGAAGTGACATTATCCCAGCACAACACACAACCTGGAATGCATTATTGCAGTTATACAATGGCTCTTTTGTAAGAAAAAGATAAAAAAAATTCTCGTTTAGAACCTGAACTCGTCGGACCTGAAAAGGGCCTTGGTCCAGTTTCCTCACCCAGTTGACAAATGAATACAATAATAAAATAACATTTCTAGCATTTTTTTTCTATGAGTAGATCTACACAAAAAAAAAAAGCTCTCTTGTTACTACTGCTGGCCAGTAGGTGGCAATGTATGTATATCCCTATTTTGCTCTGTCATGATCTCAACCTACATTTGCTGTTTTGCGGTTCCTGTTTTGTGCATCCCGAAACAGGGTGACCCCCCCCACCCCCACCATGTCCAGTAATGTTTTTGTCTACTTTGTAGCAAGTTAAACTGAAGGCTCTGTGAGGGTTGTTCAAGCAGATTGCTTAGTGAGGATTACAGTGCTTTCACTGTCATGTGGGCTGGTGAGCAGGGTGTCTTTCAACTTTGGCGAGTTTATGTGAAGACAGTTTACTGAGGAAGGTAACGTTGTGATCTTACATCGAGGAAGGCTCTTGCAGCAGGCCACACTGACAGGACTAAGCAACCAGGCGCCAGGACCACATGGAAAACTTCAAGCTAGCAGTCTACCACAGGGGACGGTCCACTGCCGACATCAGACAGCCGACGTCAGCCTAGCCTATGTAGGTGGGCGGTCCCCCACACCTACCCCAGTGCTTTTCTCAACATCGACCCATACATGTCAGACCTTAGCGGACGCCCCCACAACAGTCAACCCTGATTACCCGCACTTTTTTTATTTTTTGGTTCTTTTCAGTTCTTCCTCACTCAAACATCGAAATTTCGATGTTTTCTTCGATGAGTTTATGTCTTCTCTACTAGCCTTGTCTTCCGACTGCTCCACGAAGTGTGCCTATGGCAAACAGATCACTGGAAAGGAAGGCCACTCTGTGTGTCTCTTCTGTCTAGGCCCCAGCCATGACACTGAAGCCTGCCAGCATTGCCAGAAATTCAACCAGACCACTCGAAGATGTAATTTAAAAGTGCTGGAGAGCCATCTTTTAAAGCAGAAGTTGGTCACAGTGGAGGAGGAGCTGCAGGCCAGGAGCTCCTTGGCCTCACTGGCACAGTCCTCTAGGGCCTCTTCTTCCCACAAGGAGAATTCAGGGAAGCATAAGCACTGGGACAAACACTGGGACCAGTCAGCTTCCTGTTCGCGATCACCTCTTAGGCCTTTGGCCACATCTGGGTCATCCTCCCATGGGGGTCGGCCTCCTCAGCCCCTCAAGCCTTCTCTTCCTCCGGGCTCTCGGTGTCTCCACCGTCCACCCTTATTTACATCTTGGGCATTGACTCTTTGGGGCAGGGGACTTCCTCTCCTGCCCCCCCAGCTCCTGAAGCTCAGGCCCATATCTTCAGTGGGCTTTCAGTCAGGTGGCTTGGCTGGTGTTGATGCCTCGGGTGTCGGTTCTACCACCGTAACCCCCCTGGCCGTGGTACTGCCTTCGTTGGTTCTCACTACTGGGACCTACATTAATCCTTTTAAGCAAAGACCGCAGAGCTGGCCTGGTGGCACTGAGGGTTGAGGTGCTGGATGCCACACCTTGCACCATGCCAGTGACCTGGGTTCGGGAATGGACTCGGGATGCCAGGGGTCAGCAGGGGAGGGGGAGGACTAAGCATCCAGCGGACTGCTGTCCTTTCTCGGGGTTGGTTATGGGACTTGCTTTGCTCCATAGTGGCCCCTGGTGGAAATCGGGGCACTACATGGAGTGGTGCTGTTAAGGGTGGAGTGGCAGCAGACGTCAGCACTACATGCACAGGCGTCATTGCACATCCGCGGTCTGGGGGAAACCACAACGGAGGAAAACCATGGCTACTGGGGAGGCGACGACGGGGCTTGAGTGCTCAAGCCCACACGATCAATGCTGACCTTAGCCACACTTGACTCTCTCTGGTCTCTGCTTCTCCTGTGGCAGCGGGGGACAGAACCTAGCACCCGATTCCTTGGTCGAGGTCAGGGTTCAGGTAGGCAGCAGAGGCGAGAGCGAGTGGGTTCCCATCAGAGAGATGCCCCGGTATCCGGTGACCAGGAGGGAAAAAGAGTCCACAAAAAAAAGCAAGAGCCGCAGCAGGCGCTCACCATCTTCTCCACACCGGCGTTGTCTCTGCCTTTGATGCAGAGATCTCCTTCCCCTCAAGTGCCAGCTTCTTCGGCTGGCCCAGCATTGGGGGCTCAGTCCCCCGAATGCTCCAGACCGTTGCCTGTAAAGCTGCTGCCAGTGTTGCTGCAGCCCCAGTCTGTGGGCCTGACTCCGTCATCGCCCCTGCCGCTACCTATGTCACAGCCAACACCTGTCATGCTGATGCCAGATCCTTGGCCGGCGCTGGGCAGCCCTTCACTGGAGTACCCTTCGCTGGCACCTCAGCCATCGTTACCCTCTTTGCCTTGCTTGCCTGTGTACAATTTTGCACCCCAGATAGATAATTTTTTTTTTTGTAAATATAATTTTTATTAACTTATTTCCTCTATATACATGGTATCGGGAGTCACAAGTTCTCTGTTTACAATTAAGCTTTGGTATACATGGCAACAGCTCAAAAGGCCTCATCAGCACAGAATCAATAAAGTTCAATCTCTAAACTTGAATCCAGGCAGATCCGCACCTTACATTGTACAAGCATCTCCCTCCCGGTGACCCCCACCCCTTGAGCTTTCTTAGTACTATATGGCCTCCACTCTCCACCAACCAAGACCTTCTCCGCCAACCCTTCCTGAGGGAGTCGGTGAGGTTAGGGAACAAAGGTCGGTCTTTAGACATGATATATAAAATCCATCTGTTCCACTTCACTGGACATAGTTCAGAGCAATCATTCAAATGGAAAGAGATCCTCTCTGTTCTGTAAATTCAGTTCACTATTTCTCTCCACTGAGGTATAGTGGGGACCATAGCCGTAAGCCAACATTTGGTCAGGGCCTTCTTAGCCACCATAAGGGTTATCCCCAGGAGGTAACGAGAATGAGAATCCCTGTATTGCGGGGGAAAAATGTGGAATATGAAAAGGTCAGCAGTGAAGGGAATTGGATGACCAAATACAACCTCCAATTCCTGCTGCAGGGATGCCAGGAACGGTTGAATTTTAGGACACAGCCAGAAGATGTGCATGTGATGTATCCTTGGGTCCCCACATTGGTGCCAACAGTCCGCCGCCCTTGTTGGTAGGTAGTGACTGGTGTACGGAAATATCTTAGTAATAGTTGCCACGCGAATAATCGCCAGCTATGGGAGAAAGTGAGTTTGGAGGACAGATGGCAACTGTTGTCCCACTGCAGTGGGCTAACGTCCGTGCCCAGTTCTATATTCCATTTTTCAAGTGCCCCTTCTGAGTTTGCTCCCATTGTTTCACTAAGTGCCTGGTAAAAAACAGAGACTGCATGTGGCACCTCAGCTGAAAGTATGAGCTTCTGAAGTGTTGTTATAAGGTGGGGACAACCCTCAGTGTTGCGTATTCTGGGTGGGTGAGAGTAATAAGTGTCTCAGTTGGAGATATCTAAAAAAGTCTATTTGCTTTAGCCCATAGGTTTGTGAGAGTTCCTGAAAGGATTTAAAGTTATGGCCATTCAGGAATTGCGAGAGGGTAGGTAGTTGAAGGTGGTCCCAGGTGCGGAAGGTGTGATCAAGCCTGGCTTGGAGGAAATTCTCCAGGAGAGCAACTGAGCAGAGGAGCCAGAGGTATGGGGGGAGAGAGAGAGAAGTGCCTGCAGATCTCATTCCATGTTCTAATTTGGTGAGAAATCCATGGACCTGTGACAGCCCTGTTTAAAGGTGGGGGGTTTTGATACAGAGTTGTCCTGACCATATTTTCATATGGGAGGAGGCCCTCCTCAATCTCTCTCCAAATGGCAGGGTTAGTCCTCACGTACCGGGCGGTAATAAAGGAGAGGTGGGAGGCCCAATTGTACAGCCTGAGGTTGGGGAGTGCCAGCCCCCATTTCCTCCTGGGAAGGGAAAGGACAGAAAACTTCACCCTTGGGCGCCTTCCAGCCCAGATGAACCTCAGGATGACCTTGTTCCATTTGTGAAATATTTTTTACTGGTATATGTAGTGGTACATTCTGAAAGAGGTAGAGGGCTCGAGGCAAGGTCACCATATGGATCACTTCCGCCCTCTGGAGTAGATTTAGAGGGAGGACAGTCCATCTAGCCAGATTGAGTTGAAGTTGGGAGTAAAAGGGGTCATAATTGTTTCACACAGCTTTCTCAGCAGAGTGGGAAAGAGAAATACCCAGGTATTTCAAGCTTTCAAGGTCTCAGCGAAATGGGTAGGCCTCCTTGATTGATTGAGGAGGGGTGTAATGAAAGGCAAGAGCATCCGTTTTGGATGTGTTAAGGCTGTACCCTGAACAGGACCCAAAGTCCTCAAGGATTCTGAAGACTGCTGGAACGGACTCAGAGGGGTTTGATATAAAGAGTAAGACATCATCCGCATACAAAGCTATGTGGTGTTCCCTCCCATCCAACTGAACCCCCTGAGTCTGGTAAGAGAGTCTAATATCCTGAGCCAGGGGTTTGATATTAGATGGCAAAAAGTCCAGGCGGCAGGGGACAGCCCTGATGGGTGCCTCTTAACAGGGGAAAATAGGCAGAGTGATGGTCGGGTGATGGTTGGATACCTTGACACAAACCTGAGGGGAGTGGTATAGCATTTCTATCATGGAGATGAGTGGTATGGTGAATCCCATCTGGGACATAGTGGCAAAAAGAAAGGGCCAAGAGACCCTATCAAATGCCTTCTCAGCGTCAAGGGTGAGAAGGACAGATGAGTCTTTGTTTGACTGCATTTTCTGGACCAGGTAGGGTGCTCTGCGTGTGTTGTCCGAAGTGGACCTGGAGCTTACAAAACCAGTCTGGTCCAGGTTGATTATGGAGGGCAGGACAGTATCTAATCGTCTGGCCAAAATGGACATAAGGTACTGAGATTGGTTGGTAAGACCTGCATGAGAGGGGATCTTTATCTGGCTTGGGGATAAGACAGATAGTTGTGTAGGACCAGCTCAGGGGTGGGGGGGTCAGACAGACTTTGTAGGACTTCATTGTAGACCTGGAGGAGTAATGGGCTGACTGTCTGAGAGGTGCATTTATAAAACTCCGCCCTGTATCCATCAGGCCTAGGGGCTTTCATAGTTTTAGATTTGGAGATGGCTGATAATACTTCCCTAGGGTTTATGGAGGAAATCAGATTGGCCTGCTGGTCCTAGCTAAGCTTGGGCAAACCCAATGGGGACAGGAAGGCTGTAATAGCAGTGGGGTCTGAGGTATGATCAGGAGTATATAGGTCTTGTAGTAGTCGCAGAAAGACTGGGTGATGTGTCCCAATTTTGTGTGACGGATACCTGCGTTGTGGTCTCTTATGGCTGCCATGGTAGAGAGTCTACATTGTTTATGTAGCCGAAAGGCTAGGAGGGAGAGGCCCGGAGGCCAATCTCACCATACCTCTGTCTCAAAAAGGTTACTGCTATCGTAGTCTGTTGGTTGCAGAGAGAATCCAGGTCCCTTTTGACCTGTCTGAGTTGTGTGGAGAACGAAGTGTCCCCCTGTTGGTGGGCGGTCTGTAGGAAGTGTAGGGTTTGTTCAAGGTGTGTTTGTCTCTCTTTCCACTGCCTTGTGAGGGCAGCAGAGTGCTGAATTAGGTGGCCCCTCAGGACCGCTTTTAAAGTATCCCATCTAATGGATGGAGAAATCTCAGGGACCTGATTGTCCTCCAAGATCTCCTGCATCTTATCCCTAAGAAACTCCCAGAAGGATTCACTCCGGAGATGAGCTGGATTAAATCTCCATATGGTATTGTGCCTTTCAAGTCCCAGCTCCCAGGAGGTGATCAGGGGCGTGATCAGAATGGGCAGTATCTCCCATAGTAGCACCCCTGTGAGTCCCAAAACACTCCTTTTGAGTATAACAATGATCATTTCCAGAATATGTACCATGCACAGCTAAATAAAATGTATATCTTCTATCTCTAGGGTGAAGGGTTCGCCATACGTCCAGCCATCCCACCTCTCAGACAAAATGCTTAAAAAATTAATGTGGTGCAGGCTGCTTACCCCTGGATGTATTCGAGGAGTCCAAATTGGGGCTCGGGGCAATATCAAAATCACCTGCTAGAATTAGGATTCCACTGGTCAATTCCAAAATTTTGTTTAGGAGATGCTGGATTGTCAGTACATTTGACCCTGGGGGAAGGTTAATATTGGCTAGGGTTGCCTCTTTATCTTGTAGGAGGCCCTGAACAATGACCAGGCGGCCCTCTGGATCTGCCCAATCATGGGTAGCCCGAAAGGGCGTGTGACCGGGGACTTGTATGGCAACACCCTTCCTCCTCCCCCCAGCATAAGCCGATGAAAAAAAACGTGAGTGAAACTCTTACCAATCATTTTTTTGTGCTCTAAGACAGACATATGGATTTCTTGTGTACTGTATAAGCAATATCAGACTGACTCTTCTTAAGTAAGGATACCATTCTCGACCTTTTTATAGGACTGCCCAGCCCATTGACATTCAGAGAATATATTTTAAAGGGTTTGCTAGCCATTTAAAATAATTTGTGAAATGGTGAGGATTTGCATAATCTCAGTATTCGATCCCGTGTCTGACCCTGACCAAGGAGTTGAGCCATGTAGTGTGAAATGGTGACTGCCTGGGGAAGTGTGAGAGGAATAACAACCCTCTCCAACATCAAACAATGGGGGAACAAAGCTAACAGGGGGAATAAAAAAAAGTAAACCTGGGCAGAATCCCGCCAGCTGGGCAGTGTCTGCCGAACTATGGGTGGCTTCCATGGAGTTGGATGCTGGTGAGCAACCGGCTCTCAGGGTGTGCCAATCTTGGCTAGGCCCAACAAAGGGGCACTTGACGTATACGTCAATGGGTAAGGGGGGGTGAAGTGGTCATGACTTGGCTCCTCCCAGGCTGCAGGCAAATCCAGTAAATCCAACGTTTGAATCAACTATTAGTTAAAAATTAGCAGTTATTGAGTGATTACAGGACATGTCAACCCTGTTTGGCCCTCAGTGGGGGGCAGTTCAGCTCAGGATAAGGCACGAGGAGGGTTAGACTGAGTCCCCCCCACCGCTCCAGACCCCCCCCCAGTACAACATTGGGGGGACTCAGAGTGTGCGGGGGAATACCAGCTGCCCCCCCTCACATTCATGCGGATACAAGAGTGCAGTACCCCAGTAAATCCCACTGACCTCCCAGGGTAAGTCAGGGGAGGGGGGTCTCCGCGGGCACGGCCAGAGGCTCCTGCACTAATCCTTCTACACTCCCGATAGCAACTGCCCCTCTACACCATAGAGGATGACTTAACTGAAGCCAGTCTAGACCACAGACCTGGAAATAATGAGAGAAAAAATATTTTTTTGTTCGCAGTAGGTGCTATCGACCTGTCTCAGGCCTCTATTCACGGCAACAGGAGGTCGGATTGAGAGCCAGTCCCCCCCCTTGCAGTCTTCCGGTCCCCGTCCCTCAACCCCAACCCCCAACAAAAGGGACTCAGTACCTTGGTAGAAAGTGTCAATGTCTCCGGAGGAGAGCCAGCATACTGGCAAGCCATGCCACCAGTGTAACATGGCAGCCAGCCTCAGCAGGCCCACCCAGAGAGACCGAGGCCACAAGCTCATGCATGGGAGGACCCCGAGGAAACCTCCAAGGGAGATCTCCGCGGTGCTGGCGAGAGGAGGTAAGCAGGGGAGGAACTGAGGACCTAGGACCGCTAAGGCATAGCCCATCTGGGGGAAGGGGCAAAACCGGCTCACCTGAAAGAGAAAGGAATATTAGTAGAGTTCATGGATTCCAGTCATTTTACTGCCAGGGGAGCCGACTCCCTCGAGGAGGATTCAGCTGCCTGTTTTTTTAATCCTGCGACAATCTGCTGGATGGCTGCTGCTCCTTTGTTACAATGCTGTTCCTTCTGTGGTATTCTGTTCCACACCTTCTGGGCTAGTTTGGCTGCCAGTGATGTGCTGGGCTGCTTCTGGACCTACATGACCTCCAAGCCTCGACGGGACAGCTCCCAGGCGGCCTCCTTGGTGCTCCCATAGGTTTCTGGGCCTTCCTCAAACTGCACGGTAAGTTTTGAAGGGTATGGAGTCCTGAATTTGATTTTTGCCTTCTTTAGCACCTTCAGGATGGGAGCATAGGCTCTGTGTCGAATGGCAATTGAAGAGGGGTAGTCGTCGTCCACATAGATGCGGCGCTCTTGGAAGGTTAAATCCCCCTGCTGCCAGGCCTTATGCAAAATCATCTCCTTTTCCTGAAAATTCAGGGATTGCATGACCATCGAGCACGGGCAATTTAGAGCCTGCAGGCCCAGCGCTTGGTGCGCCCTATCCATTTCAAGGGTGCAACTTTCCAGTAAGTCCAGCTTTGTTTTGAAAAACTGCTGCAGAAACTGGATTGGGCTGCTGCTCTCGCAGCCCTATGAAAAGCTCAAGACCCAGAGATTGTTTCTTCGACTCTGGGCCTCCGAATCCTCTGCCTTCTCCTTGAGCTCCTGGATTGTTTGATCCAGTTGAACTATCACGCGCTCAGTGCTGTCTATGCGGGCATCAGAGTGTGTAGCCTGTTCTTCCAGGGAGTCGAGCCACCTCTCGATTTTCCCCGACATCTGTGCGGAGAGCTGCAAAAGTGGAGCGGGTCTCCTTTCTGAAATCCCGCAGTTCTCATAGGACGATGTCCATCTGCCTGGCAATATTAGGAGGATCAGGGAGGTTGGTATTTGGCGGGTCGCTGCGGCCTGAGATCTGTGAACTGTCAGAGTTGAAATGCAATCCATCAGGATCCTGATGGTCCAGGTAAGTTTTTGGCCGGTCGGGTTTTCGTCTGGGCATCTTGGCGATCAGCTGTGTCGGTCTTGTCCACTATTCAGGTCAGTAGTATTTGAAAAAGAGTGCTTTTTAGCCTGGTAGGAGATGGCACTAAGAGCTCAGGATGTTTCCGAGGGCATGATGTCACCGGAAGTCGCACCCCAGGTATATTATAATGCCCTTTTTTCAGCATGGTGGTCCTTTATGCAGTCTCAGACCCTGCCCCTCAAGGGCCACCACCAACATCTCCCCTTCGCCCTCCCGGGACCCTCAGCACCAGGACCCAGACAGGGCTGGTCGCAGTGATCCCCATATGTTGAGGTCTTCAGGGACTAACCTGATGTTGGTTTGGGTTCTAGGAAGGATGAACTCTAGCAGCCTGCGTCGGTTCCAGACTCTGATACTACTGAGGATGACTCTGATCCTTCGGGGTCTTCCTCCTCTCCTAGTGACTCTTCTGAAGGGGAAGACCAGCCTAAAGAGGTGCCCAAGTCCCCCCCCCCCATGACAATCCATCCTTTATGGATGTTAGTGCCACATCCAGTCCATTATGGGCTGGGAGACAGAGGAGCAGGACCTGGAGAAGCGCCAGTTAGTACAGTGCCTCCAGCAGCGTAATGCTTTTCCCATGGTGGTGCCCCCCTTGATGGAATCCTACGAGCATGTCACCAGGGTGGCCTGGAACCACCCTTCAACCACCCCTCCTCTGCCCAAAAAGGCAGACCACATTTACCATGCCCCGTCGGGCAAGCCCTTTCTGGGATCTCACCCTAAGGCAGATTCTGTGGTCATTTATGTGGTGCATGACCGTACTAAGAAGCCTAAACATCTTAGTACTCTTCCCCCAGACTGCAAGTCTAAGCAGTTGGATCACCAATGGCAAACACATTTTTCCTCTACCACCCTGGCTATTCGGGCCATAAATTATCTCGCACACATGGTCCAATGTCAAAATGTTCTTTGGGACCAAGCCAGAGATCTGGTGCAAACCCTACCTGAGGACTCCACCAAGATGCAGCTTGCCCAGCTCATGAAGTCAGGCTCAGAAGTTAGTAGCCATGTCCTTGGGGCTGCTTATGATGTGGTGGATGCCACAGGGCATGGGGCAGCTGCTGGGTTCATCTCCAGTGCCATTCTTGGCTCTAGGTTTCTGGCTTTGCCTCGGACGTGCAAGCCAGCATCTTGGATGTCCCCTTCTGGGGGTGAGTCCTTTTTGAGAGAAATATCCTGGGCACCATCTCTACCCTGCAGGAGTCTGTGCAGGCCCTCAAGTCGGTGCACTCGCTCCATCACACCCAACCTAGAGCGAAGCAACGTCAACCCTATTGCAGGTCCTCCCTCAAGCAGGCTTGGACCCAGCCTGCCAAGGGTTAGCACAAGCATAATGTCACAGCAGCCCCTGTTGCTGCTGCCACTAGAGTCTCCAGGGCTCCTGCAGCCCCCCTGCCCATGCCCACCCCACCTCCTGACTCCTTAGTGGACCTCCCCACCCCCTGGCCAAGAATCTGAGGGAGATGGACAGGGGTGGGTTCCTCCACCTGAAGGAGTGGCAGAGAGTCACCACAGACAACTGGATGCTTCAGATCATAGAACACAGTCACACTCTGGAGTTCCTAGAGTGGCCACTAAAAACCCTCCAGTTCCCTCATACCTCCCCCCACACATCTGGTTTGGGAGGAAATTTAGGCTCTTTTCCAAGAACCATAGAGACCGTCCCTCAGGCTCAATGGGGAAGTGGTTTTTTTCTCCCACTTCTTCCTCATCCCCAAAAAGACTGGGGGATCTTCGGCCCATCCTGAACCTAAGTCATGTGAATCTGTACATTGAGTACAAGCACTTCAGGATGGTCATACTTCAGGGACTGTTACCCCTTCTGCACCAGGGGGACTGGCTCTGTTCATTGGACATGCAGGATGCCTACCTGCACATCTAAGTCTTTCCTACCCATCATCGCTTCCTCCACTTCCACTTTCAGGGAGCTCATTATCAGTTTCAGGCCCTCCCTTTTGGCCTTTCCTTGGCCCCCCCCCAGTATTTACCAAATGCCTGGCAGTGGTGGCTGCCGCATTGAGGCGGCAGGGCTTCTATGTGTTCCCTATCTGGACAACTGGCTGCTTGTAGACCCCTCCAGGGAATGCTTAGTTCAAAGCATGGACTCAGCCTTCAGTCTTTTCCACCATAAATCTGCTGAAGTCCTGCCTCTCTCCTTGCCAATGCCTCCAATACATTGGGGTGGTCCTGGACGCCAGTCAGGACAAGCCTTTTTGTCCGAGGACAGGGTGGAGTGACTAATGACGCAGGCCCGTCTGGTTTCCTCCAGCTGACAGATCCCCACCAGGGTCTTCCTGTGCCTTCTGGGCCACATGGCGGTGGCAGTTGCCACAGTTCCCTTGGCCTGTCTGTATATGCAGTTTCCTCGGTGGACCTTGAGGGTCCAGTGGGACCAGCGCATCGATGACCTGGACCAACTGGTCCTGATCTCTGACATGGTCCTGAGGACTCTGTCGTGGTGGCTGGACCCGGCCTTCTTCGGGGGGGGGGTCTCCTTTCAGCTCCCAACCCCCAGGTTCTCACTGCAGATGCATCTGGCCTGGGCTGGAGTGCCCATCTAGTCGATCGTCAGACCCAGGCTACCTGGACGGAAGTGGAGCAGGGCCTTCACATCAACGTCCTGGAGATGTGGGCTGTTCTTTACGTCTTGCAGGCCTTTCAGACTCATCTCCCTGGTTCGTTGCTGGGGCAAACAGACAACATGTGTGTGGTGTATTACATCAACAAGCGAGGGGGCCCATTCTTACCCCCTTTTGTCGGGAGGTGATGAGAGTCTGGTTCTGGGCCATCAAACACTGTCTGGAGCTCTCAGCCATGCATGTTCCAGGCATTCAAAACATCTTGGCTAACAGTCTCAGCCACTCCAGTTCACAAGCTCATGAGTGGGAACTTCTAACCTTAGTGGTCGAAGATCTCTTCGATAGGTGGGTCCATCCAGAGTTGGACCTCTTTTCATCCCCACTCAATGCAAAACTGCCGCTATTTTGCTTGCTCGATCCCGAGCCTGGAGTTTTCTGGTGAGATGCCTTGTCCCTTTCTTGGAAGGGGAGATTTCTGTATGCCTTTCCTCCCTTCCCGCTCCTGCAGAGGGTTCTGCTCAAGCTCCAGTTCAAAAGAGCGGAGATGATTCTCATACCTCCGTTCTGGCCATGCCAGATCTGGTTTCCCTTACTACAACAGCTGACAGTTGAACCTCCGTTGCCCTTGCCCTGGTGCACCGCCTTGCTGTACCAGGACCAGGGCACCCTGGTCCACCTGGACCTCAAGTCCCTGCATTTATATGCATAGCTCCTGTGGACCTAGCTATTGTCGCTTTGGGGCATCTTCTAGGGTCACTGACATCCTGGTGGTGGCCAGGAAACTCTCCCCAAAAGCCTCTTATGCTACAAAATGGAAGCACTTCTCCATTTGGGTTGCTGCTCATCATTTGGATCCATTCACTTGCCTGGTGAATCAGGTGTTGGAGTGCCTCCTTTCCCGTTTGGATTCAGGCCTGGGGTACTCCTTCTTTAAGGTGCACCTTTCTGCCATCTCTGTGTACCATGCACCTATTGAGGGAAAAGCTGTGGCCCAGCTTGAGGTGTCCTGCATGTTTCTGCATGGCATTTTGCATCTGAAACCTCCCATCTGGGCCCAGTCCCTCCACGGGACCTCAAATTTATGTTGGAGAAACTCGCTTTACCTCCCTTTGAACCAGCCGCGAGTTGCAAGCTGTGCTGTCTGTCATGGAAAGCGCTTTTTTTATTTGCTGTTACTTCTGCTCGAAGGATTTCCGAGCTCCAGGCTGTTACGTGTCAGAAGCCCTATTTGTTTTTCACAAAGATAGGGTGTCTTTGCATACTAATCCTAAGTTTTTACGCAAGGTAGTGTCGGAGTTTACTTTAAATCAATCCATCCACCTGCCAGTTTATTTTCCTGAGTATTCTAATCAGGGAGAGGTATTGCTACATACTTTGGTTGTTCACAGAATATAGCAGTATTGCACAAACTGCACCAAGTCTTTAAGGAAAACTGACCAGTTGTTTGTTTCATTCATCACCGAGAGAGGGCGCTCCAGTTTCCAAACAGTGTTTGTCTAAGTGGTTGGCCAATTGCAAGTACAATGAACCCCTTCTGGGGGTGGTCAAGGGCCATTCCACCAGGGGTATGGTTGCTTCCATGGCTTGCTTCAGAAATGTGTCTGCTGTGGACATCTGTGCAACTACTACCTGTTGTTCTGTTCACACCTTCACCAAGAATTACACCCAGGACATTGCCTGTAGGCGCAGAGCCAGTTTCAGCCTGGCAGTTCTTCAGTGCCTTCTGTCATGAATTCTTGGCTGCTGACTTGTCCTCCACCTGGTGGTGTCACCATGGTGATGCTTAGTACTGCTTGAGACTTAGTCCTGCTGGTGTGGTCTGATGCAAGAGCCTTCCTCAAAGTAGGATAGTACAGTCACGTAAGAACTTACTGTAACCGTAAATCTTCGAGAGAAGCTCTTGCAGCAGGCCCTGCTTTTCCTCCCTTCTTCCCCTGCTGTTCTTTGTCTCTTGCACTACTTCTGCCTTTCTTTTGACTCTCAGGAAACCTCCTCGGCTCTCCTTCAGCTGACCATATGAGGTCTCCAGCAGCAGAACTGAGGTAGGCGTGGGGGACCACCCACTTATATAGGCTAGGCTGACGTCAGCTGTCTGATGTTGGCAGCGTGTGGTCCCCCATGGTAGACTGCTAGCTAGAAGTTTTCCATGTGGTCCTGCCACCTGGCAGCTTAATCCTATAGGTGTGGCCTTCTGCAAGAGCTTCTCTTGAAGATCTACTGATACGGTAAGTTCTTTCGTAACTGTACTATCTTCATCGGGGGTATCTCAGTCATCAGGTCACGCATATGGAACTTTACCGTCTGTGAAGCAGGATCCACACAGAAGATTTTGGGCAGTACCACAGGGGGCCGCCCATGCCGACGTCATCTGCTGACATCACCAACCCTATAAAGGCATGACTGACCCTGCTCCCTCCTCAGTTCTTTCCCTCCGTCGACTCTGTTTGTATGGGTCTCCACGGAAGCTCCACAGTTTCGTGCCATTTCTGCCTACAACTCTATTTCATTTAGTTTTTCAGAATCTCTTTTTCTGAAGAGATTCCTTTACCTAGTTTATGTCAAGAGTGAAGTCTTCTACTTCTCTCTTCCGTCGCTGCTGCTATGGAAAGAAGATTTCCTTCACAGACGAACACTCTCACTCTGCTGTCTTGGGCCTGACCATGACATCTTGGACTGTGAGCTGTGCCATAAGTTTAACCAGACCATCCTCAAGCAATGGAAAAAGGTTCTCAAAAAATTCCTAATGGAGCAACAGGTAGCAAGTTCTGGGCAGGGGTCCTCTGGGGTCCCTCCTTTCCAGTTGCCAGTGGGTTCGTCGAGTTCCAAAGTCTCTAAGGCCTTAGACTAGTCCTTGGGGAAAAGTCATAAAAAACACCGAGCTCGGGATTGCTCCCCATGGCAGCGTTCTCATTTCCTGACACCCTCCTCTTCTTCATCTGGGAATACTCAGTCAGCTGCGGCTGCACTGACACCTGCCACTGTCCAGGTCTCTGTTTCTACCAGACCCCTACCAACAGCGCTGCTGCAGAGGGTGGCCAGTCATCGACCCTCGGGTCATTGGCCCCTGCTTTGTCGATGCCAAGTTCATCAACGACAGCGCCCCTCCCCCCCCGTCATGACCTGATGTCTCTCCAGGTTCTCGGGCTCTCAGGGCCCAGTGGATGGGTCATCGTACCTTGTGCCATTGATTCCAGCCCTCCGTCGACGCAGCAGTCTGCTGTCGTCGACCTCAACGATATGTTGACCCAAGTTCACCTTAGTCTTGGTCTATCAGCTGGGCACGTATAGGCCTGGATCACCTGCACTCTCGACAGCCCTATCGTCGCCAACACCAGTTCGACACCTGCGGGCTGTTGTTGGCCCCTCATTTGTCAGACCTCAGGTTGGAGCAGGCAGACGTCAAGGAGGAGTACTTTTCTGACCTCAACTTACCTGAGGAAGAGCCTGTTTCCTCTGACATGTCCACCGCCTCTTCAGAGACCAAGGACTCTGTGAAACATACTCCCAGGTCTCTTCCAGAGGACCCTACATTTTTCAACGTTGTGAAGCAGCTGTCCTCAGCCATGGGCTTTCATACAGAAGAGGAGGATGCCACCAGAAGAGACCTGGTGAACTTCCTGGAATTTCCAGACTCTCCTCCTGAGGGTTATTCCTCCTATCATTCCAACCCTGTGGAATGCCACTACTGCTGCCTGGCACAGACCTGACATGGTGCCAGCCATGCGCCACAAGTGGATAAGTTATATCATGCCCCCAACCCCGGATTTCCACACTATGCTGTCCAACCAGAAATCAGTTCTGCAGTTATAAAGCAGCCCATGACAGATCAGAGGTGCCCAAGCACCTCAGCTCCCTCCCCAATGACAGGGAATCCCATAGGCAAGGCCCCTGGAATTCTGCGGTTCTGCAGTTGTGGAATTTGCCACAGAATTTGCGTCATGCCACAGAATATATATAGTGCCGCAGAATTCATTGTTTTTGGTGAATTTTCATATAAATATACTGTTTTTCCATAGTGTCAGGCTTTCTTTCCTACCTCATTTATCCTGAAGCCCCTCCTCTATGCTCAGCATATGATGTCATTGATGACATCACATTATATTTAGCCAATGACAGGACTGCATTCTGCCAGAGAAATGAATAAATCATGCCGTAGAAATCAGAAAATGCTGCCGCTGAAGTCAAGGAGCCCTGCCGCAGAAATCAGAAAATTCTGCCGCAGAACACCAGGGGCCCTGCCCATAGGATTGACCTCTAGGGCAAGAGGGTATATGCTTTCTCCACCTGAGGGCTGGGGATTGCCAGCTACCTCTCCTACATGGTTAAGTACCAGAATACCATTTGGAAGAAGAGCAAGTCTGCTGCCCAGATCCTTCCTGATTCCTCCCAGAAACAGGAGGTTCTCAAATGCTTGCAGAGTGCAGAGGATATTAGCAAGCACCTCCTGAGGGCCCTTTACAATATTTTTGATACAGGTGCCAGGGCGACTGTCACAGGCATTTGCCTTCAAAGGCACTCCTGGCTGAGGGGCTTTCCAGCTAATGTCCAGCAAAAAGTGTGTAAAGCCCCTTTTAATGGCTCCAAGCTATTTGAGCCAGATGTTGAGGACATCATTGTGACAGGATTGAATAAGGCCCTGTCCCATTTGTTTTGCAGACAGAGTTAAATGCAAGGATCTGTTCTGTCCTTTCCTCTCGTTTTTTTTGTCTCTTGTCTGTCTGGTTGTACAGCCAAATGTTTACGTGAGACCTAGGAACTGATCACTCTGACCATCTTGCAATTCTCTGCCTCTTGCTATCTCTATGCCTTCGCTTGCTGTTTCTATCTTTTCTTCCCCCTTGCATATCTGCAGTTATAAAAATATATGTGAATCTTTATGTGAAACTGGGATCCCTTGGTTTGAAATGTACAGCTAAAAGCTGTTTGGAATTTAGGGGTTAACCTGTGATGCAGTTTGAGCTCCTCACAGGCGTGTTTGCAAACTCTTTTGCAGAGCTGTCAGCAGGAGGCCAGCTTGGGACACTGTTCTATTCCAAACCTGCTCTGCAAAGAAACTGACAAGAACTCGGATACATTTTGTGGGAAACAGGATTTTCCTTAATGAGATCAGGATGAAGAAGTTAATTGTAGGCAAAGACTTATTATAAGAAGAGCGGCAATCTTTGCTGGGGGGAGGCTGAAACTTGGAATTAGAGATACCGTCAGACGAAGGACTTTGTTGTCTCTGTTTATACTGCCTTTGTAAATAAACTGAACAATCTTTATTTTTTTTTTAAACTTTAAATTTATCCCACCTTACTACCCACTCACCCCCACTCCTTCAGACTTGACCATTCCCAGTGACCCTCCCATGGAGTCTGCCCCTAGAGTGTCAGGTATACTCCTGTGTCCCTCTTACATTCCCTCTGGAGTGTCTGCACATTGGGGTCTGCCCGTGGTAGGTGATCCGGGAGATTAGGTTAGTCATCATCTTGGCAGCGAGCGGGGTGTTTTCCCATTTACTCCCTTAAGTCCCACTACCCCTGAGGACATCGGCACGCAGGATTGACGTCCAGGCAGATGGCGTGCTGACACACATCATTGCCACGTGCCCACAACGTCCTCCCTTCCCCGGTTCCGAAGAACCACCTGTGCCCCGATGCCCATGCTTCCACAGGCACCGGTACATCCGGTGCTCAAAGCACCCCAGGAACCCACCCCTGGTGGAGGAGAGCATCCATTGAGATGCTCGATCCTCCTCCGCCCCTCCGACCCCTGGCTACCCGAGTCCGTTCCCAAACATGGGTCGCCGGTAGGGTGTGGCGTCCAGCACCTCATCCCTCAGTGCCACAGGGCCGGCCAAACAATCTTTATTTTTTATTTGACTGTTATTGATAATAATAAAATGCTACTTGCGAATTTTATAACTGCTTCTGGTTTTCCTATGCTTCCTGACCTGTGCCTTGATGACAGATAGTGTCAGCCTAAATGGTATTTATGCCGTGCATACTCTAAGCCAGGAGTTTTGTGCATGGGTACTAGACCTGCTACCAGGGAAGCATACAAGAAAGGTAAGGATCTTGCAACAGCAACCCAGGAGTGATTTCCAGAAGAATGGTAGCCAAACTAGAAGCAGAAACAAAAGTCCAAGCTGAGACTGTACAGCCAGCACCAGTCATGGAAAAAGAAGAACAAGCAGTGACAGAACCTGAAAGCCTGACTGCCTTTTTGAAATGGTGGGCTACACAACAAAAAGACTGAGAAGCAGAGAAGAGAAGAGATGCAGCGATGGCTGGATGCCTTGCAAGCTATCAAAGCAGGAGGATCTGGCACAGGACCAGCAGAGCAACAAGACACAAGCAACTTAAAAGACGTTAAACTTACAAAGTTGTGTCCCTTGGATGATATTGAAGCATGCCTGACAACTTTTGAAAGAGTGGCCGCAGCCTGCCAGTAGACAAAGCAGCAATTAGCTATGAGGCTGGTACCTTATCTGACAGGGAAAGCCCAACTTGCCTACAGCAATATGGACACTGCACAGTCAGAAAACTATGACCTGGTGAAAAAAGAAATCCTGAAAATATTTGACATCTCTGGAGAGACCTGCAGGAAAAGATTCCGGTCTCTGAAGTACCACTCAGTTGACAGTCCCCAAGAAGCCTTCATGTGACATGGAAAACTCCTTGTTAAATGGTGCCAACCAGAGGGAGAAACAGTCCCACAGATCATCGACACACTTGGAATAGAGCAGTTCATCAACATCCTGCCTATAGACATGCACCTTTCAGTAAAATAACACTGACCAGAAAGTCGGAAAAAGGCTGTTTCTTTGGCCGAAGACTACCAGATGGCCAGACAGACGCCACAGGGGCGAGGTAACAGCCAAGCACTGGTAAGACCCTCTTTTTGCCCTATTTAAGTCCAAGTCAGATAAAATCTCTGGTGGGGGTAACAAATCTGCACCCAAAGACTTAATTTGCTATAATTGTAATGAGTCAGGCCATATCAAAAGAAACTGCCATAAAAATAAGGAAGGTAACACTGCAGCAGACTTGGCCTCAGCAAATTGGGATAAGTATTTAACAGATGTCTAGGTGGAAGACAAGACTGTGAAGGGACTTATTGATTCAGGAAGCAGACAGACCCTAGTGCATGCTGAAGTGCTGGGGAAACACTGTGCAAAAGGACCAGGCACTGGTGTCATCTGCATCCATGGGGACACTCGATACAATCCCACCACCCAAGTGACTCTAATCATTAATGAGTGATGGACCAAATGAAAGTGGGGGTAGTACCTAAGTCACCTGTACCTGTGATTATTGGAAATTACTTTCCAGGATTTAGTGAGTTAACCACAGAAGGAGCAAAGTCTGCAGTTTCAGCAGCTGTGATGACAAGAGCACAGGCAAAGAAAATTTCAGATGGTGGGGACTCTTCTCCTTTTGATGATTTTGATTCCGACTTGTTTGCGCACAGCTCCAAGATCCGGAAGTCCAGAAAAGAAGGAAGACGCCTGAAGAAACAATGGCAAAAAAAGGCTGATGGACACAAGGGGTTAATATATGAAATGCTAAGACTAAACTAATAACAGATTGTGATTTTGTTTCAGAGCAAGCTAACGATGTTTCTCTCTAGGGTTATTTTAAGCAACTGGGGGTGAAACCAAAACAGGGTGAACCAATGTTTAAAAAATGTAATGGGAAGTGGCCCGTCGGTGCAGTGGTTGGATTTCCACTTGTGACGCCGGCAACCCGGTTGGGAACAGACCCGGGTCATCAGAGGACAGGTGGGGGGAGGTCTGACCGTCCTAAGGGCTGTCCTTCTGGGGGAGGTGCGGTACCACTGGTGTTAGAGGGTCCCTGGCAGAGGCTAGGGTGCCACAGCAGCCGGTGTCAGAAAGATCCTGAGGGGAGGGACGGACACTGGCATCATTGCACACTCCCGCCCCTCGCTTACAGGGGGAAAAACTGCCACATCTAGTGCCTTGATGGTACCCACCTTGCTGCTCCCAAATTGCTCCCAGGCCAACTCCTCCTATCCCGACATCTGCAGCACTTAGGGCCGGTGCCGCAGCCCCGCCCTGGGGGTAAGCCAGGGGGTATCGAGGGGGAGTAGCGGCTCATGTGGGTAGCGAGGGACTGTGAGGACCATGACCTGGGCTGAGGGTACCGGCGCTAGACAGCGGGCCAAAAAGAATAAATAAAAAAAAAAAAAAGAAATGTAATGGGTTACTGTACAGAGTTTGGGTTAAACATCAGACACAGGAACAGATAGAACAATTGCTTATACCACAAATGTATAGATCTGAGTTGTTACAGATAACACACGATAGTCTTATGTCTGGTCACTCAGGGAGGGATCACACCCTTGCCAGATTGATGGACAAATTTTACTGGTCTGGAATTCATGAAGATGTTGCTACATATTGCAGTTCTTGTGCTGAATGTCAGAAAGTAGCCTTGTCCGGTTCCGGTTGCCTTAGAGATGGAAGCCTAAGCTAGGAGCTCTCGACTCACTGACAACTAATCCACCAGAATACAGCTCGACATCGCTGATACCCTGCTACAAAAACGGGCAACTCAATCAAACAACATGTCTCCTAAAATAAAAAATAAGGATGGATCGCACGGAGCTCAACCAAAACTGAAATTCTCATCTCAAGGCCTACAGCAACAAACCACACTTCGTGCAGAAATCACCGACCTTGTATCTCAAACCCCAGTGACACAGATTGCAACTGAAGAGAATTTCACAATCACTTTCAAAACCCTCTGTAGCACTTTACAACAGATAAACAAAACCTTGACCCGACTAGAACAAAAGGCTACGGAGGACAGAAAATGCTTAACAGATTTAACCGAACAGACCGATCGGGTGGAAGACACACTGTCAGAATATACGGCACTCACAGATATTCATAATGCAGAATTAAAGGATCTCCACAATAGAGAGTTAACCCTGCAACAACAATTGGAGGATCTTGAAAACCGCAATAGGCGGAATAACTTACGCCTGCACCGTTTACCAGAAGGCATGGAATCAGATGCCATGACTTCGTTTATGGGCAGCTTTTTAAAAGAAATCCTAAATCTGGATAAAGAGAGAGACCTGGGTATAATCCGTGCCCACCGATAGTTAACTAAGGATCCAAAAGCTAGACCTCGTTCAGTGATCATGGCATTTATTGATTACAGGGTCAAGGAAGAGTTACTTCGATCAGCCTGGGCTAAAAAACAAGTTTTCTTTGGAGATGTTCGCCTCTTCTTTGACCAAGACTACGCCCCGCAAACTCTAGCTCGGAGGCAGAAGGCATACAGCATGGTCAAGCTCATACGACAAGCTGGACACCAAGCCCAACTTGAATACCCAGCCAGAATTAAAATTCATACCTCAGATGGTTGGCAGAGATTCCAGGAGGTAGCAGAAGCGGTCGCCTGGGCCAAGAAACATGGCGTGATTATCCCAGAAGATGGCGCTGAGACCACCGATAGATCCCTCTCAAGGAAAGCCTGGCAAGTGAAGGGGAACAAAAACACATGCACGCTGCATCCAGAGGGCTCCAAAACAGTGTGGGACAGTGTTCACAATTCTCGGATCCTACAAGGTCCTCAATTACACGCAGTCCCTCTCGCAGGCTGAGTACTTCATTTATTAAACCGCAGTACTTCTCTTTTCTGACTAGTTTCAGTCACTAGAGGGAGACTAATTATTTTAAGCCTTCATTTTGGTGAATAACGCGAGGCGCTTTACCCTTAATTAATAGAGGCTCATTAGCACCACTAAAGGCCTGAACTGCTACAATTTAGACCTTGCATTCTAAATTTAGACTTTGTTTTTCAAAAGGTTGTTGATGACAGGATTCCAGACAGAATGGTTGTTATTAGAACGATATTTGGTACATCTTTTCTTTCACAGGGTGAATGGAAAAAATTTAACATAACTTTACTGAACAGAGCAGGATCCGGTGGATAGCTGGGGGGGGGGGAGGACCGCTGGGACGGGGGGCTTCCTTTACCCTCTCGGGGGGGACTTTGGGCGGGACGGAGCACCCTATTTGAAGTGGTACAACAGGAGTTACCCTTCCTAGATGCCCCTTGCTGTGGAGAAAGTGTGTGGAGGGACAACATGGTACTGTTCTGCTGTGGGGCCCGACCCTTTCACTGCTTCCCTGATTTAGGCTCCCCTGACAGACCCGTCTGAAAGACAGAAATGGGGAGGTGATGACATCGAGGGGGCCTTGCCATTTTAAGAATCACATAGTGTAACTCTTATGCTTTGTCTTTTGATTTCGAGCTGAAACACGGAGAATATTATAAGCTTCTACGGGGGAGGATCGAGGGCACCGAAGGATGCCTCATGATGCACCGCTGATGCATTTATAAAGCCAAATCTCTTAATATCTTATAAGACAGGAGGTTACAGTACAGCTCGAGAAAGCTTGGCGGGCTGGCCCTTGGAAAGGTCAGCACCTCACTTGGAAAAAAGCACTGATACGAGCGGCCTGGTGTCTTGAAAGGTCTGACTGAAAGGGGATGCTGGGAGGGGAGGCAGAGGGGGACATCATGGTGAGGATGGATGCATGGCTCCCATTCGTGACTCCAACGGGGTGTCCTTGGGCAGAAATGGGTGCTCTTATATAAATTATCAGCACGGAGGATGCTTAGTTCTTTCTGGGCTGCAAACTGCTCAGTGAGGCCCTACCTCTATCTGTGGGGGGACTACTTTAGGGGTGGTCCCCCCACACCTCACAACCAGATTATCACATTATTAGAGTCGACCCTTGGCTAATGGCCCACCTTATTTCCCAAGGCGACCCGAGACTACCCAGTCGAGACACTCCACATTTTTGGTGGACCCGTTTTGGCGAGAAGAATAAAGATATAGTTTTCTACCACACCTCATAGATATTCCCAGAGGTGTGGAACAGAGTATATAGACACCTTGAAGCATTTCAGATGCTTGACCTGCCATTTAGATGGCTAATTGTAAATAGTTATTATGGGTTTATGAGAGTTTGTTTGGATGTTCAGTGGTTCCAATTGTTTATACAGGCTACTAGAAATCCTCAGATAGTCCAAGAGATCTTCATATCACTGTTATGGTGGATTTTAAAATAATTTCATTGAATATAAGAGGAATAAACAGTCCTGTTAAGAGATCGAGAATTTTACAGGACCTGCATAGACAACAAGCCACGGTAGCATTTCTGCAAGAAACGCATTTAGCTGTGGAGGAGCATAGGAAGTTACGTAGGGATTGGGTGGGGGAGGTGTATGCAGCTGAATACAAACAACAACCCAGCTGAAGGGGTGTGGCTATTCTAATAAAAAGAGATGTTCCACTTAAGGTCACACAGGTAGATTCAGACCCAGAAGGTAGATATGTGAGAATCCAGGGGGAATATAGAGGTCAGAAGTGTACCCTCTTGAACCTGTATGCCCCTAATGAAGTAAATGACAGATCATCTTTTTTGAACAAAGTAATTTCCAACTCTGTCACAGATCCTCATAGTTTAATATTTATAGGGGGGAGACTTTAACTCAATACTGGATCTTTATCTTGATAGAATGGGTTCTAAATCTGTGGGACCAGCCCGAGCGAGCAAGATGCTCTCCAGACTGTGTTTGGAATTATCTTTGATAGATCCCTGGAGATTTTCAAGGCCTAACGAAAGAGATTACACATACTACTCACCTAAATATAAAATGTACTCGAGAATAGATTTTTTTTAATATCAACCAACACTCTGCAATATCTCAGTAAGACCGGTACAGGAAATATCTGTTTATCAGACCATACCCTGATTTCATTAGAGGCGGTACTGTCTCCCAGGCCTTCTGAGAGCACATGGCGCCTCAATGTCAGTTTGCCGAATCATACGGATTTCAAAGGGTTGATTCAAAAATCTACAGAAGACTTTTTAACTTTTAACCCTGCAGACGATACGCGGGCAGGAGTCCGATGGGATGCTCTTAAAAGCTACCTAACAGGAGTCATTATTAAATATGCTTCTTGGCATAAAAAAATCAAAATCAAAGAAAGAATAGATTTAGTAAACAAAATCTCCCAACTAGAGGCATACCACCAGAAGAACCTTAACCAAGCCATTAAAATAGAACTAGACCAGCTAAAAACTAAACTAAACAAAATCCTGAATATGCAAGTTGAAGGACAGCTTTGCTACGCAAAACAAAAATACTATGAACAGGGCAATAGGGCAGGAAAACTTTTGGTGTGGCAGCTTCTCAAGGAGAAAACCTCCCGGGCAGTGTTGCGGTTACAAACTACAGAAGGTGTTGCTCCCATCTCGTCCCCACACCTTATTACGGCTCAGTTTCAAAAGTATTACACAACCCTTTATTGGGATGAAAGAGGCCCTGACCATCAAGAAAAAATTCTCGCTTTTTTAGACAAACTAACTCTCCCCAAATTAACATAAGTGCAGAGATCAGAATTGGAGACACCCATTTCTAAGACGGAAATCAAACAAAAAATTAAACAACTAAAAAATGGGAAAGCCCCTGGATTAGATGGCTATGTAGCTGAATTTATAAGACCTTCTCTGACTCCTTACTTCCGACACTCGTGGATGCCTTTAATGACCTGCTTGGGGGGGGGGTGCCTGTGTCTTGGGACCAGGCCCAGATCTCAGTCATTCTTAAACTGGATAAAGATCCAGAGAACTGCAGATCCTACCGACCCATCTCCTTATTACCAGTAGACTTGAAAGTCTTTACAGGGATCCTGGCAGACTGTTTAATAAAAGTAATACACCCCTTAGTTGATAGGGACCAAATCGGTTTTATATCTGGCCGATACCTCCAAGATAATATATGCTGATTGTTAAATGTCATTTCAGCTCAAAAGACCACCAGACAGTTTCAGCTGGCTATCAGCATGGATGCTGAAAAAGCCTTTGATAGGGTCGACTGGATATTTCTAGTGGAAACTCTGAAGAAATTTGACCTAGGAACTAAATTTGTATCCATTATCGAAGCCCTCCACCATGCCCTGGAGGCCAGAATAAAGGTAAATGGACATCTCTCGGATAGAATACCCCTTGAAAAAGGTATAAGGCAGGGCTGCCCACTTTCTCCACTTCTATTTGCTCTATCTCTTGAGCCATTAGCAACAGCAATCAGACCAAACTCATTCATTAAGGGAGTAGAGGTGGAAGGCCATATCCAAAAAATTGCTTTATACGTAGACGACTCCTTGTTTTTTATTTCAGAACCAGAGACATCAGTCCCCGCTCTTCTCAGAACATTAGATAGTTATGGCAAGCTGGCGGGTTACAAAATAAACCTTACCAAATCCGAAGCTCTTATAAGTGGATCCCCTTCCCGAGAATTTAAGCTGCCCTTCCCTTTTGCATGGACCTATAAAAATACTATCAGATACCTTGGAATTAATGTCTCTGTGGAGTTAACCCAACTTCACAAAAACAATTACCTAAAGTTATTCCAAAACCTTCAAGCCGACGTGGCCAGATGGCAGTTACTTCCCTTGACACTATATGGTAGATCACAAACCCTAAAGATGAATGTCCTACCCAGGCTCCTTTTTCTCTTTCAAGCCCTCCTTTACAACCCCTCAGAGAATTTTGGATGGCATTACACAAACTGACACAAAAGTTCCTTTGGAACAATAGCATGGCCCAGTAGCCAGAAGTATCCTACAGTCCCCTCACGGGGAGGTGGACTGGCTCTCTAAATTTTACCTTTACTATATGGCGGCTAGAGGAGCACAGTTGTGTACCTGGGCTAAGCGTGAGAGTAGACTCAGGGTGGTATTTACTAGAGGAAAACGCCCTTAAAGGATGGGCACTTTGGGTCCTCCCGACTAATAATATACCAACAGACCTGGTAGGCTCTTTAAAGAATCCTTGGATTACTCACTCCCTATTTATTCTGTGGAAACTAAGAAAGCTTACCCATACTCCAGAGGGGCCCGGCCCTCTGTCCTTGATCAGATATGAACCTTCTTTCACCCCACCTAGATTAGAGACAGGGTTCCAATTTTGGGCAGCCCGTCGCATATTGACATTCAC
The DNA here is from genome assembly GCA_016271365.2 of Neoceratodus forsteri. Classification (NCBI taxonomy): domain Eukaryota; kingdom Metazoa; phylum Chordata; order Ceratodontiformes; family Ceratodontidae; genus Neoceratodus; species Neoceratodus forsteri. The sequence goes on along the minus strand of CM028135.1, from coordinate 515,370,443 downwards.
ACACTGCATAGAGAAGGGAAATTGTATGTCGTTTACACAGCTGAAGGACAGGTTTCAGCTCCGTGAGGAAGATCACTTCAGATATCTCCAAATCTGCCATTATATACAAACGGCAGACAGGTTACAAATGTTAATCAGGAACAGAACGGAACTTGAACATTTTTTTTATTATTGTATTAAAATTAAGGACAACAGTCACCCCCTTTCACAACTATATAAAATCCTACTTAATACTAACCCATCAGGTTTAGAACAAGTGAAAATAAAATGGGAAAAATAACTATTAGTCCCAATATCACAATCAATCTAGGACATGAGAATTAATAGAGGATGGTCAGTGACTAGCTCCCCAACCTGGCGAGAGTTTAATTGGAAAATTTTAATAAGATTTTTCCTTACTCCCACAATAGTAAAACATTTTGGAAATACTCAATCAGCTATATGCTGGAGGGGATGCGGAAATGTAGGAACACAGACACATATACTCTGGGCCTGCTCTAAGATCTCTTTATTTTGGAAAGGAGTCCACACACAGATTCAAAATATTACTGGCTTTCAAATTCTCTTTACGGGTTTGGACCTGTTATTGGGCCTTCCGACCTTGCTTTTCAGACCTAGACAATCTACTAAATTGGCACAAATGATGCAAGTTGTAGCACTTAAATGCATAACCTCGAGATGGCTGTCCCCACACCTTCCCACGGTGATGGACTGGGTACTAAGAATGAACCAGCTAGAGGCTATGGAACAAGTCACCAGTGTGTTGAGATTACAGAGTGATAACTTTTCTCAAATATGGCCCCCATGGCATCATTACCTACAGGGACAGTCGGGTACATAAGACAGGGCTATATATGTTTTCCTTCTTTGTTCTGATTAGATTCCATAACTTTAATCCATTTTGGTAGCGGATAATGTAAATCTGCTTATTTTCTTTTCTTCTATGCCTGTAATTTTATTGCTATTTTCTTTTTCTTTTTTTTTTTGTTAAACGGTTTCAGGTCTTATTAAGACATAATACATTTTCCCATAAACCAGGTTTGACAGTGACAGCTATAACCTAGGGAAAATGAAACAATTTTTTTTTAATCATTATAAAAGTTGATTAATAGAGTTGTTTGTACTTTGTTGCAACAATAACTGTGTACCAATCAGATGTTATGACTGTAATACCAGCAATATACAGTCGAAATGTAACATTTCTATACAATAATATACAATAAAGATGAAGTTTAAAAAAAAAAGTAGCCCTAGTTGACTAAAAAAGACAAGTTGCACTTGGTGCACCTACTCTTGATAGATGTGCGTTTTGAGAGGATTGCAGTGGATGTGGTTGGCCCCTTGGCCAAAAGTAAAAAAAGTAATCGATTCATTTTGGTAGTATGTGACTATGCTGCTCAACACCTAGAGGCAGTTCCTATGCCTACTGTCACAACCTCTAAAGTGGCAGCAGAGCTTGCCAACATTTTCAGCAAGGTGGGCATACCTAAAGAGATTATTACTGATCAGGGTAGCAATTTTGGTGCTGTGTTACTCAAGGAGCTGCGCTGATTGCTAGGTATCAGATCCATAAGAACCTCCCCTTATCACCCTCAGACAGACGGACTTGTTGAGCATTTTAATCAAACCCTAAAACGCATGTTAAAAAGATTTGTAAAAGGGAAGGGAAAGACTTGGAGCAATACTTACCTTATTTTTGCTTACAGAGAAGTGCCATAGACATCAACAGGGTTTTCATCATTTGAAGTGCTGTATGCTAGACAACCTAGAGGGCCACTAGATATAATAAAAGAAACATGGAAAGATAACCCCAGTCAGGAAAAAAATGTGTTGTATCTTATATGTGTGCCCTGAGAAGGAAACTGGCAAAATATGCTGAAATTGCCCATAGTAATCAGGAAGGGGCCCAAAACCAGCAGAAGGCATATTATGACCACGGGGTAAAAGAAAACGTTTTTAAGCTAGGTGAAAAGGTCTTGCTACTGTTACCCACTACAGAGAATAAACTGTTAATGAAATGTGCTTAAACGAACTGGCACAGTTCACTATCAGATTTAGACCCGTGATAGAAAAAGATCCTTCTAAGATATACCATGCTAACCTCCTGAAGAAATGAGTTAAAAAAAACACCAAAGGCTGCTTTGTTAGTTTTACGAGAAACTGATAAGGAAGATATTGATATACAGTAACTTATGACAGACTGGAACAAGCTGTAACTGCTGATGCTGTAAAGGTGAATGTTTCCTTAACCTCCGAACAAACCACAGAAATGTGTAAGAAACATAGAAACATAGAATTTGACAGCAGATAAGGACCGCTTGGCCCACCTAGTCTGCCCATTTCCCTACCTAACGGATAAGCTGCAGATCCTAGTTAACCAACAGCCTACTTCCTCCTACCCCCCACTAGAATTGCCTTATGTCTGTCCCATGCATTCTTGAATTCCCCCACTGTTTGTGACTCTACGACCTCCTCAGGAAGGCTGTTCCATGTATCCACAACCTTCTTTGTGAAGAAATACTTCCTCACATTACCTCTGAGCCGTCCCCCCTCTATCTTCAAATTGTGCCCCCTTGTTTTTGCACATCTCTTTTTCTGAAAGATGCTACCCTCTTGGACTTTGTTGATTCCCTTGAGGTATTTGAAAGTTTCTATCATGTCCCCTCTCCCTCCTTTCCTCGAGGCTATACATCTTTAGTTCCTTTAGCCTTTCTTCATATGTCTTCTGATGCAGACCCTGCATCATTTTGGTTGCCCTCCTCTGGACAGCCTCCACCCTGTCTATGTCTTTGCAGAGATGGGGTCTCCAGAACTGTACACAGTACTCCAGATGTGGTCTTACCAACTGTCTATACAGAGGGCCAACTTGGTAAAAACATTTAATAGTACTTTTACGACAGTGCCAGGCCGAGCAAAAGAGGTCAAGCATGTAACAGTGACAGGGAATGCACACCCTGTCAGACAAAAGACAAAGATTACCAGAGCGGTGAAGAGCAGATGTGGTTAAGGAAATAAAAAAATGAAAGAATTGGGTATCATACAAGAGTTGAGAAGTGCTTGGTTATCACCATTGATGACTATAAATAAAACAGAAGGGGGTGTAAGAATCTGTTTTGATTGTAGGAAACTTAATCTAGTGTTAAAATTTGACAGTTATCCTTTGCCTAGGATAGATGATTTGGTAGACAGCTTGGGGAGTGCCAAGCACATCTGTACCCCAGTCTCAACAAGGGTTGCTGGCAAATCCCCTTAGCTAAAGAATCCAGGGACAAAACTGCATTTGCAACTCCTATTGGATTCTGTCAGTTCACCACCATGCTATTTGGTTTATATGGTGCACCAGCTACATTCCATCGGTTCATGGATGTGATTTTATCCCCTCACACTGGCTATTGTGCTGTGTACCTGGATGATGTTGTGGTGTACAGTCCAGACTGGAAGACCCACCTGGAACACCTACGAGCAATTATCCAATCTATCAAAAAGGCAGGTCTGACAATTAATCCCAACAAATGTGCATTTGGCATGCAGGAAACCAAATATTTGGGCTGTGTTTTGGGAAATGGAGAAGTGAAGCCAGAGATTTCTAAGACAGAAGCTATAGCCAACAGTCCTATCCCTAAAACCAACAAACATGTCAGGTCATTTTTAGGGCTGGCTGGTTACTGTCGGAGATTTGTTCCCAACTTTTCCCAGCTAGCTACTCCCCTCACCGAAATTATGAAGAAATGGTTCCCGAATAATGTAGAATGGATCCCGGAGTGTGATGAAGCTTTTCGGGCCAACAAAGCTGCATTATGTTCAGCCCCTGTTTTAAGAAGCCCAGACTTTGTGAAACAATTTTTGATACAGACAAATGCATCAGAGGTAGACCTAGGTGCAGTCTTGAGTCAGCCTATAGATGGGAAGAAACATTCCATTCTATATATCAGTAGGAAGTTGCACGACAGAGAGAGGAGGTACTCCACCATTCAAAAGGAATGCCTTGTGGTAAAGTGGGCCATGGAGTCCTTTAAGTTTTATTTGCTAGGAGCTGACTTTGTACTTATAACACATCACAATCCTTTCTGTTGGCTTAACCGAATGAAGGATAAAAATACCAGAATCGCATGGTGGTATCTTGCACTAAAGCCACTTAAATTTAACATAATGCACAAATCTGGGAAAGAGAATGTCAATGCTGATTTTATGTCTAGATCTGGATCAGGAGCTGAGAATTCCGAAGGTTGAAAAAAACAATGTGTGAATTTGAACTTAACTGTTTGCTATACTGTATACGTGCTTAACTGTAAAGGTTATCAGGTAATATTAGAAGAGAATTAAAAGAAAAGTTTAGTAAACCTGTTTCTGTACAACAGGTGCCCTCTTAAAGGGGTGGGGTATGTGATAGGGTCGAATAAGGCCCTGTCCCATTTGTTATGCAGAAAGAGTTAAATGCAAGGATCTGTTACAATCATCTTATTTTCTGTCTCTTGTCTGTCTGGTTGCAAAACCAAATGTTCATGTGAGACCTAGGGACTGATCACTCTGATGGTCTTGCGATTCTCTGCCTCTCGCTATCTCGCTGCCTTCACTTGCTGTTTCTGTCTTTTCCTCCCCCTTGCTTATCTGCGGTTATAAACATATATGTGAATCTTTATGAGAAACTGGGATCGCTTGGTTCGAAATGTATATAGTTATACTGTTCAAACGATTGCAAAAAGCTATTTGGAATTTAGGGGGTTATCATGATATACAGTTTGAGCTCCTCTTAGGCTTGTTTGCAAACTCCTTTGCAGAGCTATCAGCAGGAGGCCAGCTTGGGACACTGTTCTAGTTGCAAGCCTGCTCTGCAAAGAAACTGACAAGAACTCTGATACATTTTGTGAGAAACAGGATGTCTCCTTAATGAGCACAGGATGAAGAAGTTAATTGTAGGTGAAGACTTATTATAAGAAGAGCTGGGAGGAGGCTGAAACTTGGAATTAGAGATACCCTCAGATGAAGGACTTTATTTTCTCTGTTTGTACTGCCTTTGTAAATATTCATACTGAACAATCTTAAATTTTTATTTTACTATTATTAATGATAATAAACCTCTATTTGCGAATTTAATAACTGTTCCTGGTTTTCCTGTGCTTCCTGACCTGTGCCTTGATAACAATCATAAATGAACTACAGGTATCTGGCAGGGCTGTCAAGTCTATCCACTCACCCTACCATACTCAGCCTAAGAGCATACAGCACCCTCCCTTTCGCATGGTGTCCCACAAATCCAAAGCAGTCTCCTGGCTCCAAGGCAAGAGAAGCACCTCCTCCACCTTGCCTACCCGTTCTTCCTCTAGCGCTGCAGCAGCAAAGCACCCTGGGGATGACTGATCAGCCCCAGCTGCTGGATCCGCTTCCACTTGACTTCTTGATGGACCCCCCCCCTTTCCGGTCACCGACTAAAAGGTGGTGGTTGGAGGTTGGTTCTCCCTGCAGCTCAGACAGTGGAGAACCATCACTTCAGAAGCCTGGATTCTTTAGATCATAGAGAGGGGTTACACTCTGGAACTCATAGAGCTGCCCCCAGAGACTCCTCCATTACCCTCCACCTACCCCCGGGCTCATCTGTCTGTTCTCCAGGAGGATGTACAGTCCCTTCTGCACAAAAAGGCCATCGAGCCAGTGCCCAGGTGCCAAAGGAATGGGATTTTATTCTAGGTTCTACCTAGTTCTCAGAAGAACTGGAAATCTGAGGCCCATACTCGATCTCAAGGACCTCAGTCTGTATGTCCAGAACAAAAAGTTTTGCATGGTAACCTTGCCAGGCCTGATGCCTTTACTCATCAAGGTGACTGGCTGTGCTTCCTGGACATGCAGGATGCTTACCTGCATATCTTGGTGTTCCCACTGCACAGGAGGGTCCTCCAGATTTCTTTTTCAGGGCGAACACTACCAATTCAATGTGTTGCCCTTTGGCTTATCCTCTGTGCTGCGGGTCTTTACCAAGTGCTTAGCAGCAGTAGCTGCAGCTCTCAGAAGGGAGGGACTGTACATTTTCCTCTGTCTGAATGACTGGGTCCTAAAGGCCCCATCCAGAGAACAGCTTCTTCAGACTCTGTAACGAACCCTTCAGCTGTTTCTCTCCCTGGGTATCACTGTCAACTTGTCCAAGTCAGTTCAGACCCTGTCCCAAAGGCTGCAAAATATCGGGGAGTTCTAGACTTGGCACAGGGCAAGGCCTTCCTTCCTCTCAAAAGGGCAGAGTGCCTCATTGCCCAGACTCAGGAGGCCACCTAGAGCCATTATATCCCTGCAGGGGTATATTTAAGGCAACTGGCTTTGATGACTGTGGCCATTCCAATGGTTCCGTTGTCCAGGCTACACATGCGAGTCTTCCCATGGACACTTGGGGTGCAATTGGACCAACGCACAGACGAATTAGATCAGTTGGTGCCAGTCTCCTCCCTAGTCCACAAGGTGCTCCAGTGGTGGATGGACCCACAGAACCTATAGCAAGTCATTCCATTCCAGATCTCCTCCCCCCAGCAAATCCTCACCGTGGATGCTTCTGGCCCAGGCTGGTGAGCACATCTGGGCCCCTTTCAGACACAAGAGACATGACCCCAGATCGAACTGCCCCTGCATATCAATGTTCTGGAGATGCGGGCTGTCCTGTATGCCATGCAGGCATTTCAGAACCATCTCCTTCAGGGTCAGCTGTTGATCCAGTCAGACAGTTTCAGTATCGTCTACTATATCAGCATGCAAGGGGAACACATTTATATCCCCTATGCAGGGAAGCCATGAGAGTTTGGCATTGGGCACTAGACCACAGTCTGGTCCTTTCGGCAGTCCATGTTCCAGGCATGCTAAACACCCTGGCAGACAGCCTCAGCCGGGTGCAGTCCAGCATGCATGAATGAGAACGTCTCCCATCTGTCACAGAAGATCTGTTCACCAGATGGGGACATCCAGAGTTGGACCTTTTTGTGTCCCCAGTGAACTCAAAACTGCCCAGTTTTTGCTTGCTAGATCCAGGGCCTGGAGTTTTCTGGTGAGACACGTTGCCCCTCTCCTGGAGCAGGAGGATCCTTTACTCCTTCCCTCCATTTCCTCTGATTCTGAGGGTGCTAATCAAACTGCAGATGGAGGGGGTCAGCATGATCCTGGTCGCACCATTGTGGCCATGGCAGATATGGTTTCCATTAATGACGCAGTTAGCGGAGGATCCTCTGATCCCTCTGCCCCTCTGCAGAGATCTCCTGACACAAGCTCAGGGGACCCTGGTCCATCCTAAGCTCAAGTCCCTTCATCTGCATGCCTGGCTCCTGAGGACATAGCCATTGCCCAGTTTGGGATATCCCAGGTAGTGGCAGGTGTCCTCATAGCAGCTCGGAAGCCCTCCATGAGAGCCACATGTGTCATGAAGTGGAAGAGATTTGCCATCTGGGCTGCTAAACATCATCTGGACCCTTTTACTTGCCCGGTGAGCCAGATCCTGAACTACCTGATATGTCTTTTTGACTCAGGTCTCCAGTACTCCTCCCTCAAGGTGCACCTTTCAGCTGTCTCGGCCTTTCTTGAGCCCATGGGCGGTCACACCGTGGCTCAATTGAATGTGTTCCATGCCTTTTTCCGGGGCACATCCTGCATCTGAAACCTCCAATCTGTTCCCCTGTCTCAGATTAGGATTTGAATTTTGTTTTGGAGAAGTTGACTCTGTCTATGTTTGAGCCAGCTGTGTCTTGTGAGCTACGCCTTTTTTCTTGGAAAATGTTATTTTTGCTTGCTATTACTTCCGCTTGAAGGATTTCCAAGCTTCAGGCCCTCTGGTGCAAGGAGCCTTATTTGATTTTTTACAAAGACAGGGTGTCTTTGCACACAAATCCTAAATTTCTCCCTAGGGTAGTGTCTGAGATTACCCTGAACCAATCTATCCACCTACCTGTTTATTTTCCTGAGCGTGCCAGTCCAGGGGAAGCACTGCTCCATACATTAGAGGTGTGAAGAATTTTGAAGTATTATCTGCTCCGAACTAAGGAATGCAGAAAGTCGAAGCAGCTTTTTGTTTCTTTCACCCCAGGTAGAGAGGGCTTCAAGATTTCTAAACAATGTTTGTCCAAATGGTTGCCACATTGTATTGTATTCTGCTTCAATTAGCATGGCAAGGAGTTGCCTGGGGCAGTGAGAGCCCATTCCACAAGGAGCATGGCTATTTCTGTGGCCTGTTTCAAAGGGGTCTCAGCCATTGACATTTGTGCTGCTGCCACCTGGAGTATCGTACATACTTTCACCAAGCACTACAGTCTGGACATTGTTTCTAGAGCCCATGCAGGTTTTGGCAGGGCTGTTCTGCAGGGCCTCCTTTCCAAAGTTTCGGGATAGTCTTCCTCCCAGACAGCCTTAGTGCATCTGTAACTGCTTGGGACTCATTCTATAGATGTGACCTGATGACTGAGATACCCTCAGTGAAGACAGAACAGTTACGTAGGAACTTACCGTAACAGTAGATCTTTGAGGAGATCTCAGTCATCAGGTCAGCCTTCCCTCCCACCATCCCCCTTTATGGGGCTGTTTCCCAGAACTGGCTAACTGTTGTATCCAGCCTTTTATTTAGGCCTGGGCACCTCTCTCTCTCTCTCTTCAGTTCCCCATGCAAGTGCTTTGCTCCATTAGTCTCCGGGGGACAGAATTGAGGAGGGAGTGGGGCCACTCACACCTTTATAGGGTTGGTGACATCGGCAGATGATGTCCGGGGGTGGTGGCCCCAGTGGGACTGCTGAAAATCTTCTGTGTGAATCCTGCTTCACTGACAGTGAAGTTCCATATGTGTGACCTGATGACTGAGATCCCCTTGAAGATATACTGGTACAGTAAGTTCTTGCGTATCTGTTCATTCTGCTGGCGTACTGATCAGGGACTGCATAGAGGACAATGAGTTTTTTTTTTGTTTGCATTATTTGTTTATTGAGTTTTCTTTATAATAAACATACATACGAACACATAGACAAATACAGTATACATGAATCTGAATTCATAACTTATGTACAGTAAGATCCAATTCCATAATTAATCACAATCTAAAACCAATCAAGAAGAAATTCAGCATAAGTTTAGGAAGAGGAGGAGCCGGGGTCTCCAGCTATTTTAAGGACACCTCTGTGGTTAAATGCTTCAGCAAACCATGACCTTAGAGCCATCCCTCTCCTAGCATAATGTTATCTGTAGCTGACAAGGAGGCTAAATATGGCTGCCATACCCTTTGAAAGAGTTCCCCCTTGTCTTTAATAAAACATATGTCAAGCGCTCTAAAGTGAGAGCCTGTAATATTAGGACCTTCCACTGGGATATGGTAGGTTTCACCGCATTTACCCATGTATTAAGGATACAATGTCTGGCCATGAACAACACTACTCTAAGCCATCTTTTAACGAGGGCCCATTCTCCATCCCCTGTAACTTCTATTCCAAACAATAACAGCAATGGTGACATAGCATATTGCTGCCCCATCATATTTTGTAATTCTGTCACCACCTTTCCCCAAAAATCTTGTAGAACAGGGCAGGCCCCAAAGTAGTGGTAATGTGAGGCTAGGCCGCTGTTACATCTGGGACACACAGGGGATACCGCAGGGTTGTATTTATGAACAATCAATGGTGGATAGTATAATCTGTGACAGAATTTATAATAAGATTCCTTATATTTATTACACAACAATATACCCTGGTGAAGTTGGATTAACAGTTTCCAGTTCTCTTCTTCTGATATGGAAATCCCCATGTCTCTCTCCCATAGCAGTTTAGTATTCTGTGTTTTATCTGGAAGCCAGGCTTTACCCTCCCTGGCTATTCTCTGAATAGTTCCCTTAGGGTTTTTTTGCCCCACCACTGTTAGCTGCTTGAGTTGTTTCCACACAGGTTCCGAGCTCTGTAGTCTGCCAATAGATGTGATATACTCTCGAAGTTGTAAGTAGCGAAAAAAATGTTGACGTCCCAAACTCATCCTAGCCTGTATATTCTCAAATGTATCTAATTCATTCCAGGTAAATAAATGCTTAAGACAAAGGATACCCCTTGCCTCCCACTCCCGGTATCCTGTATCCTCCATACCTGGAAGTAAGAAGGGATTTCCCCCCAGAGGCAACAGCAATGTACCCTCCTATCCCATACCCCTCTGTTTAGCCATCCCTCTCCAACTTTCTAACACAGCCTTGACTAGGCCGTCAGGCTCAGGTAATCTGAGATATGCCTTCCACCCTCTAATAGATAAATAGGCAGAAATCTTGCCCGGGCATCCCCTTTCTTCTAAATCTAACCATCCTGCCTCTGCAGGCCTACCAACCCAGTCTTGTACATATCGGCATTGAATGGCTGCATGGTAGACTCCTAAATCTGGAAATTGGAGTCCTCCCTTTTCCACTGGGGCTTTTAAGCGAGCCAAACCTACCCTTGGTCACTTACCCTGCCATATAAAGTCAGAAAAAGCCTTTTCCAGTCTCTTAATATCAGCCCGTCTAAGCCCTGTGTGAAGCCTCTGCAAAAATATAGAGCATCCTAGGCAGGACATTCATCTTAATTAAATTTATTCTACCCAGCAATGTGATAGGGAGGTCATGCCATGTGGTCAAATCTGCAATTATTGTTTGCAGTAGCGGGCCATAATTAAGATTATACAGTGCTCCAATATTCCTTCTAACTCTGATACCCATATACATGAAGGCCTCCTGCACAGCTTTAAATCCCCATTTCGATCTCTGTAAGCCATTCCCCATATTATGCCCCCCAACTCTCATTTCCTCCGATTTCTCTAGATTTAACTTATATCCCGAGAACCTAGAGAATTGCTCAATTAGGTCTAATAATATAGGCATAGACTGGTTTGGTTTGGCAACATATAGCAACATGTTGTCTGCATACAACGATAACTTTCTCTACCTGTCTTGCCCCGAACCCCAGTGATTCCAGGGAGTGTTTGAATGGCAATAGCCAGGTGTTCAAGTACCATTGTGAACAAAAGTGGAGCCAAAGGACACCCTTGTCTAGTCCCTCTACTCAGTTCAAAACTGGCAGAAAGTTTACCATTAACTAAAACCCTAGCTCGGGGATATTTATACATCCATTGTACAAAACCTATGAAGTCGCCACCCAGACCAAACCGGTCCAAAACTTCCATCAAATATGGCCATTCTACTCTGTCAGATGCTTTTTCTGCATCCATTGACAGGACATGTACCACCTCCTGGTTGCACTTCGCCCCCCACGCTACATTTAAAAGAGTTCTCATATTATGATAGGAATACCCACCTCAGATGAACCTGGTCTGGTCTGGGTGGATGAGTCCCAGTAGTACTTTATCTAATCTACTGGCCAAAACCTTGGCCATTATTTTGGAATCACAATTTAAGAGGTATAGCGGTCTGAAGGAAGCACAGTCAAGTAAGTCTTTCCCTGCTTTTGGGATCAGGCATATTGTTGCTTCACCCCAGGAATGTGGCAACTCCCCTCCGTCTTCTCTAGCCTCCTTGAACACGGCCTCTAAATGTTCCACTACTTGAGTTTGCATGATCTTATAATATTTGGCTGAGAAGCCGTCTGGCCCACGAGTTTTCCCTCTCTTAAGGACTGCAATGGCTTTAAGAATTTCTTCCCTCATTATGGCCGAGTGCAGCTAGGTTCACTGTGCTTCAGTGAGTTGTGGCAGGGTAATTTTATTCAAAAAATTCCACCATTTCCCCATCTCCCTCTGCAGCTTGAGAATGGTAAAGTTTCAGGTAAAATCTCCTAAACCTATCCCCAATGGTGTTCCTGTCTTTCTGAAGCAAGCCATCTTCCCCTTTAACAGCATATATCAAATGTGTCCCTCTTTTCCCTCTTATTAAGTTGGCCAACATAGCACCCGGCCTGTTCCACCATTCATAAAAATGTTTCCTGATAAAAAGACATGTCTTCCTCGCCTCACCCAGCAATAGATTGTTAAGTGCTTCCCTAGTCCCTGTCAAAAGGTGCTGTACATTTTCTCCCCCTTCACCCCGGGCAGCTGTCCCTTCTAAAACTCTTAAGTCTCTGTTCTGAATTTGCCCTCCGTTCCCTAACTTTTATGTTTGTGGTGTGCCATGAAGTTAATAATAGCCCCCCTCATGTGAGCTTTCCCCGCATCCCAAAAAATTGCCCTAGATGTGGCTGATTCTAAGTTAGTTTGTACATATTTCTTCCATTGTTCATTCTTTAAATTCTTTGTTAGCTAGCAAATAGTTGGGGAATCTCCACGCCATTTGGGTGTGTTCCCCCCTCTCCATCATAACGACAGTGTAACCATTGCATGGTCTGATATATGGATTGGGCTATGTTTAATAAAGCTGACTCGGAAGTACCAAGTGCGAGGGAGTAAAATGTAATCTAGTCGTGACCAAGTTCAATGCGGGTGTGAAAGAAAATGTATTCTCTAGTCATAGGAATAGCTGTTTGTCACCCATTTATTAGATCTAGGTCATTCATTCCTGCTAATCACTCATGGATAGCTCCTTTTGGGGCCCCTTTATCCTCAGAGTGCTCCAGAGTTGGGTTGAACAGACAGTTCATATCTCCCCCTAGTATCAAATTCGGGAATTGTTCTGCAACCAGCAAGGCCATAAGAGCTCTATAAAAAGATGGGTCATTGATGGCTGGTACATATACGCTCCCAAACGTCGTGTTTTCTCCCTGTATTGCCCTACTACAAAGACATAATGCCCCACATCTGGGTCAGTCACCACCCTCTCCTTCTGAAACGGTAGCCTCTTGTGCAGGAGAATAGCCACTCCCCACTTGTGAGACCTGAATGCCGCTGAGTAGCATTCCCCCCACCCCCTCTTCAACCTAACGTGTTCCTTGTCCGTAAGTTGGGTTTCTTGTAGCATAGCAACATGGGCGTTTTGGCACTTTAATGCTGTTAGCAACATCGTACGCTTGACGGGGTGGCTATTCCCCTAACATTCCAGGAGACCAAAGTCAGGTCTTTTAACTTAGCTATAATTCAACCCTCTGTATTTCCTAGTTCAACAACCTTCAGAGAGTCCTCCCTGGCCCTCCCTCCTCCCTTTCCACAACATTTGATTGGTAGTGTATTTGGATCTGAAAATTGGCATTAAACCATAACAAAACAGACAAACAGTAACTATGTACAGACATTCCTCTCCCCTCCCTCCACTCCCCCTCCCCCCACCCTTACACTTCTGTGTACTTCCCACCCCATTGTAACAGTAACTGCCACAGGCAGAAATTTTACATAATCTTCCCTCCATGATGTTAAAACGCATCCCCCCCAACCCACCACAATTTGTTTATAGAAAATTCAAGCTGCAGCTGCCAGTATGAATCTTTTAAAACCCCATTAATTCTAAAACAGAAGTAGAGCGAAAGTAAGAGAAATAACATTCCCTCCAAATAACATGAGGGGGTTCCAGTTATTCCTGCTATCTTTTAATTGCAATCGGAACACAGTCTGGAAAAGCCAGTGGGTTATATGCATGCCTAGCAAAGAAAGTAGAGTCACCAAATATATAGGTCAAGCAGAGCCTGCCGATCAGAGGCACACAGCACAATCCAAAACAAAAAGTGCTGCATCCCCATCACCTAGCCGCACAGACACTCTCTCTGTCTCGGCCCCTCGCCTCTCTCATCAGTTTGTCGCAGAAGAAGACACATGGTTCCTCTTAAATACACAGAGTACCTTCTTCAGAAAGTTCTTCATTCCCCCTGAAAATCAAAATTTAACAAGGACCCTTCAACAAGGGTCTGTAACAAGGCTCATTAATAGAGTAATTGCTGGGAAAAGTAATCGAAAGCCCCATAAAAAGGAGCACCGCAATATAAAGTTAGAAAAAGGCACTAGGCCCCTGCTCCACATCAAGGACTGCAGCTCCATCAATTTCCCCAGTTAGCTTCTAAAAATGAAAAATAAAACACAACAGTTCAGCACAAAGCGCAGTCCCGCCATCTTCAAAATATATCCCTTTCTTTTTCGGGCGTCTTTATGCCCTTTAAGTTCTTCAAACGATCCTTTCTTCAGGAGCCATTTTCAAAACAAAAAAGAAACAACAGTATCTGCGTGATTTAAATTCTCCAGCCTCTGATCAGGTTTACCCATGATAATCCACCTCATAGAAACAAAGGGTAGCATGATGCTTCCAGATCAGGTCAGCCTATCTTCTTAAAATCACTGATGAACACCTCTGCCTTGGGTACTTCCCAGAAGGAGTACACTGCTCCCTCATGTTTAATTTTGAGTGTGGCTGGATACAGCTTATAGCATTCAACCTTAGCCTCATGCAGCTGCGCCATTACAGAATTAAAGGCCCAGCGGAGTTTCAGCAAGCGTGCAGAGTAGTCTTGTGACAGGAATAGACGATGGCCCTCATATTGGAGCTCAGAGTGTTCTCGGTATGCCTTCAGGACAATTTCTTTGTCTGGGTAGTTGTGAAACCTCATGATGATCTGTCGTGGAGGTTGATTTGGTGCAGGTTTTGGCATGATGGCTCTATGAGCTCTCTCAAGCTTCAGGCAACCATTTTTCAGAGAAAGACCGAGTAGCTCTGGCAAAGTCTTGGCGCAGAAATCTATCACATTCGACCCCTCCAGCCCCTCCAGAAGCCCTCTCAATCATAAATTCAGCCGGCAATGGTAATTCTCTTGGTAATCAAGAAGCTCCTTAAGCTCCTCCAATTCCCGCTGCAGTACAGTGACTTGTTCTGGTAGAGGGGCAGTCATGTCTTCAGATCGGAAATTCACTGCTCAGCTTCATTCAGCCTAGTGGCGTGAGTAGAATGTAAATCAGTGAGTTCTTGCAGCTTGTGATCAAAATTGGTGGCCAGACTGGTCAACTTGGGCTCCAACGCAGCCAGAACTTGTTGAGTGACCTCACGGTCTAAGGCGCTAACTTCCCCAGCCGAGAGGGACATGTGGCCTGTGCCCTCCGCCTGTAAAGTCAATGATTGTTTCTTCTGGCTTTTGCCGGCATTGCGCGAGCTCTTCGGTGCAGTGGAGACCACGTATTCATCCATCCTGTGTTTCTGTAGCTTTTCTTTAGTTTTAAGTAACGTTTACTTTCGTTTAGTCAGTTTTAATTCTTTATTTTTGTAGCGGTTCGAGGCGCGAGGTAAAAGTGCATCGTTAGTCTAGTCGGCTCATTAGCGCCCCCCCAGGAGTTTTAAAAAAGCTAAGTTTTTGCTGTCCTTAGGAGAGAAAGGAAACTGGAGCTGGCCATTGTAATTTTACCGCGATGTTGGCCACAGGTGGTCATGTGCTACCTGTATTCGCAGACATCATGTTCAAAAGTGAAGCCGACAGTTTAGCTGTGGCCCAGTATTTTGAAAACCAAACTAGTAACTGAAGCCAAGGGTTTCCGGTTATTTAGTGAAGGTGCACGGAGTTGCTGTTTCCGGAGTCTGACTGTGACTGGGAAGACAGAGGTGGGGGGTGTGGAGTGGTGTTATGAGGCCTTGCTGGTTACAGTGCTTATTTATGGTCCAGTCCACTACAATGCTGACGAGGGGGACAGCAGTGATATTTTTAATGTTTGGTGTCGTCATGTGTGACGGACCTTCATACACTGATGTTATGCACAGATAAGATCACTGGTGAAGGTGAACATTGACCAGTCAGAGCCCAGGAAATGTTCTTGCCTTTGTATAATACTAGTTTAATTCCCCAGTTGTCTAGTGGACCCACTGATTGCCCTTCTGTAATACTAGTTCTTCTTTAAGGTTATTTTCCTTTGTTGAGTCGCATCATGGAACTGCCAGGACCACCCAGAAACTTTTGCTAACTGGCGCTCCCATGTCAGTGTGCATTGTCACTGCCTATATAACATGGGTAGTGCCATCATGCCTTAGTTCTTTTTCCCACCATCAGCTGCTTGTTGGCACACTACTGCTGAAGAGAAGAATGCTGTCAAACTTTGCAAGTATTCACTAACACTTCTACTTTGTTTTTGGTTTTAAATTTAATTAAGGCTTAAGCCACTGCTGAAAGAAAGGGAACCATTGTTCCACTACTGTTGTTGCAGTAAAATAAAGATTTATATGGACAACATTCATAACAGGTGCTTCTGCTTCCTAGTCATCTCTGACAATGTGAAGTCCTGCAGTATTTGTCAGGGTTTTAACCAGGCTACATTGAGATGTCAAAAGAAGACTTTAGAAGTTTATTTGAAACTTAAGGCAATGGATGACAAACAGCATATGTTGCAGACTGCATCGTGTTCACCTGCTCCTTCTCCCCACAGTTTGCCATTAACCCGCCGCTCCCTGCAGTCAATAGTGCTGCCTGTAGCATTGTTGAAAAAAGACAAGAAGGAGAAAGCTCCTTGGCTGGCAAAAAACACCACCATGCTGATAAAGAAAAGTAGCAGCATTGTGAAAAGGATGTCTCTCCAGCCATATCTTGCTCTCCTCTTAAAGTCATCTGAAGAAGGTAGAGTTCGGGCTAAATCCTCAGGTTCTGCTGCCCCCCACCACCATCACCATCTCTCAGATGCTAAGGTCAGGGTCTGGCACTGGTTTTAATCCCCCACTGTGGGATTCACAGCAGATTCAGCCATCTGGCACTGTCTTATTGACAAATCAGTGGTCAGTTACCCCATCAGGGCCCATTGATGTGCAGATGCTTTTTCAAACTATGGCCTAAAAAGGCTTCTGCCCATGGCTCCGTCATCAATGCTAAACCTGTGGCCACCCATTTCGATGATTCTGGAACTCCCTATGCAGGTTACCATACCTAGCCAGGAGCTTCCTTTGTCAGTACCTGGTCTGGCAATGGTTCCTCCAGTGCAGCCTCCTTCTGCTGTTGACCTGTCGCTTATTCCTGTTGTCAAGGAGGAGGAGATAGAATATAAGCCAGACTTGATGGAGGAGGAATATGAGGAAGAGGAAGGAGAACATTGTTTAACTAGGAGTAGCACACTAAGCTGAAGCTTGTTTCCAGATGTGACCTGTGAGCACAAGGAAGTTAAGTGACTTGTTCAGGATCACACAGTATGCACCTAGGCGGCTGTGGGATTCAAACCCAGGTCTCCAGATCTGCAGCTCAGAGCCTTAACCCACTGCACTATACTGCCTCCTAGAAGGAGGATACCCCCCAGATGTGGTGGGCTCCATCTCCACTTCATCCTCCTGTAGTGAAGATAGTGTCCGTTACACACCTAGTCCCCCCCGAGGATGCCTCCTTTCAGGCTGTCGTATGGCAGATCCAGTCCAGGCTGGGCTTACTGCTGAAGAAGAAGATTCCTCAAAGAAAACTCTCTATAAATTCTTAGAAGTTTCTGCACTACCTATGGTTATTGTTCCTCATATCCATTCAGCTTTGGAGGATGCCACTATGGCTGCTTTGCACAGGC
This sequence comes from Neoceratodus forsteri, assembly GCA_016271365.2. Classification (NCBI taxonomy): domain Eukaryota; kingdom Metazoa; phylum Chordata; order Ceratodontiformes; family Ceratodontidae; genus Neoceratodus; species Neoceratodus forsteri. The sequence continues at coordinate 515,353,106 of CM028135.1, read as the reverse complement.
CCAGGGCGCTGTCTGCCATGCCATATAAGGCTGATATGCAATATCTTGCGCTCTCAGCTAAGCCGTCTTATTCCACACAACCTGTAATAGAGTCTGTGGTTATGTGGTTATTATGGCTGCTCATGACTGTTCTAAAGTGCAGAAATGGATGAGTTCTGTTCCTTTTGATAAAGAATCAAGGAAGTTGGATGTCACGGGCAAGAAGACGTGCTTTCTTGGCGTTAGGAATGCCAATTACCAGGCTTATATAATTAAATATCACAGTAACCTGTGGAGGTCTATAGCTACCATGGTAGACAGGCTGCCTGATGGACCAGACAAAACTGAAGTCCAACAGACTGTTGCTCGTAGTCTGGAGGCTGGTAAGCACCTCTTAAGGTGAGCTTATAATGCCTCTGCTGCTGTAGCTTGTGTGGTTTATTTATTTAAGAGATTTACCAGGAAAGGCATACTGAGCAGGGTACCGCTCGATTCCAGATGCGCCCTGGGGGAAGGGGGTTACAAGGATGTAGTACATAAATACATAAAGCACAATAGAACATACATAAATTGTAGATATCCAGCAAAGGCCCAATGGGATGGGTGAAGTAGCTGAGATGCATGTAGAGTTGTACAAAGTGACGAGTAGTTACAGGCAGTATTTACAGGCATTGAGTACAGTAGCAGTATTTACAGGCAGTGATGCAGTAGCAAATAACAGCAATTTCATAGTGAGATTAGATTTACCTACTAGATGGGTAAGTGAGAATATCAGACAGTAGCAGAGGAGGGTCAATACAAGATGACGTATGGTACTAATTTAGAAATGGAGCCCAGGATAGCTGATAAGAATTGAGCAGGGAGTTCAGTGATGGGGAAGGCATAAGCAGTTGGTGTCGAAATGCGTTTTGAGGAGGGCATTTCGATGTGGGGTACTTGTGGTGTGTCTGATGTCGGCTGCTAGGGAGTTCCATAATTTGGGGAGTCTGAAGCTGAAAGCAACCTGACCTGATCGGGTGGATCTGTGGGGGATGTGGAGAAGTCTGGAGTCAGAGTTCTTGAGATCGTAGGTAGGTGGGGTGGCGGCGGTTAGGGATGTCGATAGGGAGGAGGGCAGCGTATGCGACCAGAATTTAGCAGTGATTCTGGTGCAGTGCAACAATCGCCGATTTTGGAGAGATGGGAGGTCAAGAGATTTGTAGAGGTCGCAGTGGTGGATGTTCGGTGTACAATCCAAAGTGAACCGGCAGAAGGAGTCATAAATAGGGTCGAGCCTGGCTAAGGATGTTTGGGGGGCGGCACCGTAAATGACATTGCCGTAGTCAGAAATTGAAAGGATCATTTTTTGTATCATTTCTTGCCTGGTTTGTGTAGGGATGCAGAACTTGTTCCGATAGAGAGCTCCCAGCATGGGATGTAATTTTTTTTGCAGAGCCTCAACATGAGTTGAGAAATCAAGGTGCTGATCCAGCCAGACGCCGAGATAACGATATGAGGAGTTGACCTCAAGTGGGGTCCTATCCAAGGTAAAGAAGGTGGGCACATCCTTTAGCCGGGTTAGCTTGGCATGGGAGCCGGGTGAGGGAGACAGTTTTGGGTTAGGAATAGTTGGTTGTAATGAACCAGTGTTGGATGGAGTCGAAGTCCTTCTGAAGGTGAGATGCTACAGTAGTTCCAGATGGGCCAGAGGCAAATATCACTGTATTGTCTGCATACATATGGATACCAGATTGTGTGCAGACAGTAGGCAGGTCGTTGAGGAAAATTGAGAAGAGCAGCGGGCCAAGTACAGACCCTTGAGGTATGCCACTGGTGACAGGGAGGGGGGGGAGGATAGAGCCGTACCGATGCGGACTGTTTGTGATCTGCCTGACAGGTATGACTGGAACCAACTGAGTGCTGTCGTCGTCAGACCAGTTTGGGCAAGTTTAGAGATCAAGAGGGGGTGAGATACTGTGTCGAAGGCTTTTGCTAGGTCTATAAAAATAGCTGCGGTAATGTCCCCGTTGTCAATGTCTGTAAGGATGGAGTTGATGAGCCGAAGGAGGGATATGGTGGTGGAGTGTTTTTTTATGAAGTCAGCTTGAAAGGGGGTGTAAAAGGAGATTGTATCAAGATAATTGTGTAGCTGGGATAGAACAAGGCGCTCTTGAATTTTGGCAAGGATGGGGAGCAGAGATATAGGCCGATAGTTTGAAGGGGAGGAGAGGTCCCCTCCCTTAGGGAGTGGAATGACTGTGGCCTGTTTCCATTTTGTAGGGGACAGCACCAAGTTTAAATGACAGATTACAGAGCATGGTTAGGGGTAGGCTATGGCCGGGGCAGAGAGTTGAAGCATTTTTGAGTCTAATCCAGATGGGCATTTTCCTTTGGTTGTGCTTAGAGAGTGTAGGATTTTTAACACCTGGTCAGGGGTGACTGGGTGGAGCGAGAAGGAGGCCTGGTTGCTTCTGGAATTAACCTATCCTGTTACTCGCGGCTACTTGTGGCTGGCTTTGCTATAGATGAGCAGCAATCAGTCCTTAATGTTCTCTTTAGAGGGAAGTAGCTTTTTGGTTCCAATGTGGAGACTACTTTGTGGGACCTGCAGAAATCTAAAATGACTGCGAGACTGTCCCTGCATACCCTAAATCCAAAGCCTTGGGATCAGGGCAGGGGTTCATTTTATAAGCCCTATGCCCTCCCTGATAGTGGCTATTTCAGATGGCCCAGTTGTGGCTCCTAGCGAACCCAGGCCATCCCTCAGGCCCCTTTGTCTCCCTGGTGCCCATGCCAGGGTCACCAAAGGTGCAGGTGTTGGTGATGAACCAGCTGCCCAGAAATCCTTCTGATGCACGTCTGCCTCTCCCAGTCCTTGCAGATCATGGGATCCTTGTGGGAGGCAGCATCGCCTTCTTTCTCACAAAGTGGAGGATGATCATGCCAGTTACTTGGGTGCTGGAGGTGGTTCAACCAGGACACGCCCTAGAACTCATCTCTGCCCCTCCCATACATCCTCCCTTGCCAAACCATTACCCTGTGGGAAATCTTGCCCTCCTGCTGGAAGAAGTTTAATCCCTCCTCTGCAAGGGGGCCATAGAGCACATCATGACTGCAGGAATGAATCAGGGTCACTATTTCCAGTACTTTCTCATACTGAAGTGGTCAGGAGATTTACCTCCCATCCTGGGCCTCAGTCTGTTTGTAGAATACAGAATGTTCCACATGGTTTTTCTACAGTTCCTGCTCCCCCTGCTGCTGCAGGGGAATTGGTTGTGTGTCTTGGACATGAAGGAGGCTTACCTCCATATCAGGAGCCTCAGGTCTCACAGAAGGTAATTATGGTCTATGCTCCGGGGCTCTCACTGTTAGTTTCGTATGTTGCCCTTTGGCTTATCCTCCGCACCATGTGTCTTTACCAAATTCTTTGCAGTGGTTGCAGCCGCTCTCAGAAAGGAGGGCCTTTAAGTTTTCCCATACCTTGACGATTCTGAAGGCCCCATCACAGGAGGGAATCATTTACACACTATTCCATACCCAACAGCTCTTCAAGTAGTTGGGCATTCTGTTGAATGAGCCAAAGCCAGTGCTCACTCCTTGTCAGAGTCTCCATTACATAGGATTGGTTCTGGATGGGGGGATAGACTGGGCATTTCTTCCATTGGACTGTGCTACAGCGTTGGTTCCCCAGGCTCATCTAGTCTCTTCCAGCATCTGTGTCTGAGCCATGTAACTACTACAGTTGATGGCCTCATAGCTGCTATTCCTCATTGTCCCGCTGGCACGTCTGCATATGAGGATTCCATAGTGGTTCTTCATGCCCAGTGGGCTAAGTATGCGGATAAACTGGAAAGTGTCATACAGGTGACTCCTCTGCTTCGCAGTTTTCTGCTCTGGTGGATGGACCATTCAGCATGGAGAGAGGGTCTCCTTTTCTCCATCTGCCTCCCCTACTAGTGATGACGATGCACACCTCCAGTTCTGGTTGGGGTGCCCATCTGCCACTGGTCCTCTAGAGATCCCGTTCTATACAGCAACAGTTTGGAGATGAGGGCTGTTCTGCTTGGCCTACAGGCCTTCACTACCCTCCTTCAGAATCACCAGCTGTTGATCCATACAGACATTTTATTTATTTGATTTACCGGGAAGATGGACCATGGTCAAAAGCCCGTTTTCAGCCACGCCTGGAGAAAGGGTAACAACAATAGGGTTATGTACAAAATTATCTAATACAATACAATACAACACTTACTAAAATCACAATAAGTTATACAGTCTTAAAGTCATATATTTTGTGATTTACTGCATCAACCACCAAGGTGGAGTCCACTTGTATCCTCTCTTCAGAAAGGAGATGAGAGTCTGGCACTGGGTTTTGGAACAAGACATGTTCCTTTCTGCCATCTTTTTTGTCCGATACCCTCATCACCCTTCTGGATCTTCTCAGCCAGTCCCAGGCTGTATACCATGACTGGGAGTTGTTGGATTCTGCTGTGGGCGATCTCTTTGTAAAGTTGGGGTGCCTGGACATTGACCTCTTTGCGTCTCCATACAATGCAAAACTGCTGCTTTTCGGCTCGCTTGCTCCAGGGCCTGGAGTTTTTTGGCTATATGTGTTCTTCGTCTTCTCTTGAAAAGGGAGATTCATGTACACATTTCCCCCCTTCCCTCTGATACAGAGGGTTCTGGTCAAGTTGTGAGCTGAGTTAGCCCCCCAATTCTGGTGGCTCCATAACTGGCCCAGACAAATTTGCTTCCCTCTGCTTCAGCAATTGGCAGTGGAAGCCCTGTCCTGTTCCTTCTGCAAGTGCGACTTCTCTCACAGGAACAGTGTTCTCTGGTGCATCTAGATCTTTAAATCCTGCACCTCCAAGCCTTTCTGCTGAAGTCGTATAACTCTCCCACTTTGAGGTGTCCACAGTGGTTGCGGCTGTTCTACTGGTGGCTCGCAAGCCATCTGCTAGCTACACCAGCTTGCAAAAATTGAAATGTTTTATGGTTTGGTGTACTGCCCATCAAGTGGACCCCTTTAGACGTACAGACAGTCAAGTTATAAACTATCTTCTGTCCCTTATGGATGCGGGTCTCGGGTATTCCTTGATAATGGTTCACTTGGCTGTGGTGCCAGCTTTTCGTGCCCTCACTGACTGCAAAACTGTTGCCCAGTTTGTTTTTCTGCAGGTTGCTTAGTTATTCTACATCTGCAACCCCCCCCGCCATCCGAGATCCATTTCTGGTGTGGGACTTTGATATGGACCCTACTTGCACCTCCCTTCAAGCCTGCTGGTACTTGTGAGCTGCTCTTTCTCTCTTGGAAGACAATGTTCCTTGGTCTATAACAGGGGTTCTCAAATGGTGAGGCCAGCCTCCTTGGGGAGGCCCCAACCTGTTCCAGGGGAGGCTCAAGCAAGTGTGAAAAAGTACTGTATTTAAATTTTGGGTATTATATATTTTGTGTGAAGAGATGAAGCAAGCTGAAAGAGGATAATAACAGTCGGTGAATTTTATGTATTTATTTACCAATAGGTGACAGGAAGGTGAATGAGCCAAGGCTCATTTAAGGTGTACCTATAAGGGTAAGGGTAAGGGTGAATACATTTCAAAAGGTAGCTGCAAAACAATCAAGAAATACACAATGAACAATAGTGCAAACACATATGAACAATAAACTAATAATGAGTGGTGGTAATTGATCAATTTGTAAACTGATGGCAGAACAGCCCAAATACAAGGGTTGAGTATAGAAGTGCTAAGAGCAATAGCAGGAAGGAGCAAAGTAATCCCCGAGAAGTTGCTTAGGAGCAGGGAAGGAGGGGGAGAGGCAAAGTATGTAGAAAGGTTATTTCATATAGAGAGGAAACAGATAAACAGTCTGACCCATGAAGGTACTGCAACAGGGGGTAACAATGGTTCAAGAATGAAAATAGTGGAGCAAGTAGGTTGGCCTGGTAGTTACAATAAGCAGATTAATAATATGTGTTTATTTTATTTATTTGTTATTCAGATAACACCTTTGAGCACAGGAGCTCTTTTCAAAAGTTCCAAGTCAGTATAAGACAAAGAACTGAATGTGAGCCAAGTACTCAAAGGGGTTTCAATTTATTCGCGGTGTACTGCGTAAAATACAGCATGTTATTTTTCTTTGGGGAGGCCCAAGATTATTTCAGTTTTGGGGGAGGCTCAAAACCTTTTCCATGGATTTGGGGAGGCTCACTGTGACAAAGTCTGAGAACTATTGGTCTATAACATCTGCTAGATGTATTCTGAATTGCAAGCTCTGGTTGCAGAGCCTCCTTTTTTCCCCACAAGGATCGAGTTACCTTGTGTACCAATCCTTGTTTTCTGTCGAGGGTAATTTCTGAGCATACACTAAATCAGACTGTTGACCTTCTGGTATACTTCTCAGCTCCCACAGATAGTGAGAATGTTGTCTGCACACCCTTGACATCCATCAGACCTTGTGCTGGTATCTTGATCTTACTAAGCATTGTGGGAAATCGTCTCAGATGTTTGTAGCTTTCACTGCCACAGTGGTGGATCCACCTGTTTCTAAGCAGGGCCTTTCCAAATGGTTGGCCTGCTGCATTAATTTCTTTAATCAGAAGCATGAAAAACAGCATCCTGGTTCTGTCCCTGCTGACTCCACCCATGGTGTGGCTACTTCACTGTCTTTATTTTTGTTTATTTAAGATCACATACGAATTACAACCCTTTGAGTCAAAGACTCGTTTACAAAGGCTCTATGTCAAATACAAAGTAAATACAGTATCAACAACAGGTTATTACAAGACAACATTTGTGACAGTTGATTACAAGTAGATGACATACATAGTGAGTACATAGAAGACCAATAAAGACAGTTTTTCCTGTGCAGGTGGTAGCTAAGTATAGTTGTTGAGACACATAGTTACAGTCCTTAGCGGGTGCTGCCTCAGGGGAGGCATTGTCAAGTAGACCTAACACAGGTATGAGCTAGGATACGACTTGGATAAACATATGGGCCAATAGGCTTCAGAGGCGGTACAGTGGGTGCTGCTTTGGAGAGACATTGTCAGTGGAAGCTTGGTAAAGCCTCTAGTGCAACAGCAGGGCCTGGGACTAAGCTTAGCGAGCACATTGACAGTTGCAAGAGGACAGAATGTGATTCTTCAGAGCTGTCTTGAAGGGACCTATTTTGGATGTATAGGTGATAGCAGGGGGGAGGGCATTGTACCAGGATGGGCTCTGAAAGGGAAGGATCTTTGTGCTAAAGTGGTCCTGACCCTGGGTACCTTCCAAATGCTCTTGGTGGCAGTATGAATGGCAACAAAGGAGGTGGCTGAGAGAAGGGACGCGGCAACCCGGGGGTCATATCCAGATGGATTTTTTTGGCAAGGAGGCATAACTGGTATTGGAGTCTTTCCTCTAGTATGAGAACATTGGTTAGGGAGTAGAGGGTGCAGGTATGCAAGGTATGCATACATTTGTCTGCACCGGAAATGAGCCGACATACTTTATTGATTGGCAGTTGGATTTTGTTCAGCGCGGTGGGGTCAGAAGCTGCGTATATTGTGAGCCCGTAGTCCACAAGTGACAGGACTGAGGATGTGACTGCCAGACGGAGGGCTTCTGGTGGCAGGCAATCCTTATGCTGATATAGGAGGCCGATGCGGGCATTCGTGGTGGAGGAGAGTATGTCAGTGTGTGCATGGAATGAAAGGGTGGTGTCAAAGGTGATGCCCAGGTATTTGTAGGTATGGACCTGGTCCAGTGGGAGGAGTGAGCTGGAGAGGATCTTTAGGTGGGTGTCCTTGGCCTTGTTTTGGCGATGTGCAAAGCTCGTGGTCTTTGGTTTTTTGATGTTAACAACTAGTCTGTGGTCAGTGAACCAGGTTTCAATTTGATTGAATGAGTCTTGGAGGGAGGACTGGAGTGCATAGGGGTCAGGGTGGGAGGCACAGAGAACTGCGTCGTCTGCATATAGAAGTACAGTGCCAGAGCAGGCATTGGGCAGAGCATTTAGGTAGATGTTAAAGAGCAGATGACCCAGGATGGAGCCTTGTGGAACCCCAGAGCGCACCGGCAGGGTGGTAGAGAGGGTGTTGTTAATTTTGACACATTATGATCTAGAGGTGAGATAGCCGGAGAACCAGGTGAGGGGACCTTGCGATACACCGATGTGCTGGAGTGTGTTCAAAAGGAGGGGTTGGGAGACCATGTCGAAGGCCTTAGAGAGGTCAATGAAAATGGCTCCAGCAAGGTGACCTTTGTCCAGGGCAGAGTGAAGGAAATTAGAAAATTCCGTAAGGGCAGTGGTTGTGCTGTGACCAGATCTGAATCCATGTTGTTCCCTGCATAAAAGGTTGTGTGCATGTAGGTACTCAGTGAGTTGATCTGACAGAATTTTTTCAAGGGCTTTTGAGAGTTGGGGGAGGATGGGGATGGGTCGGTAGTTGTTAGGGGAGGAGCAGTCTCCACTTTTTAGGATTGGGGTTATGACTGCTGTTTTCCATGCGGTTGGGAACTGTCCCAGGCACAGGGAGTGACTGAGGAGGTCTGTGAGTGCGGAAGAGGACGGTGTCAAGAACCAGGCGAAGGATTCTCATGTCAAAGGAGTCTTTACAGTAATTGGAGCTGCTGAGGGCTTTGGACAGGTAAGATTTAGCTTCCAGTGGGGTAATGACCCTTAGGTAGAAAGGTGGGCGTTGGAGATTACTCTCTGGGAAGGGTGGTACGGGGTCAAAAAAGTTACTTGGGAGGATTGCGCTAAGGTCGGAGAAGGTGGAATTGGAGCAGTCAGTGATGCATTGAGGATCAGTGGAGGTGATGTTATTGATGTTGAGTTGGGATGGGGGGAGCGGGATTTCCCATTGAGTTCTTTAATGTTGTCCCAAAATTTTCGTGCACTCCCCAAGAAGGTAGCCAGGGTGGTTCTATAGAATTCTGCTTGGCTTTGCATATGGCCCATTTGCACTAGTTGCGTGCGGCATTGTATATACTGTATCTGCCTGTCCACCTGTGAGCCAGAGGCAATGGCTCTGTGCCAGAGGTTGTCTCTTTGTTTAAGCTGCTGCAGCAGTGCAGGGGTGACCCAAGGTGCATCATGCTTCTTGGTAAGTGTTTTGGTAAGTGGGGCAAAGATATCACAGGCTCTGTTGAAGGAGCAGGTGAAATAGTTTAGGGCATCATCTATGTTCTGGGCCCATGTTATTGGAGACCAGTCCCAGTGTGCCAGGTATTGCTTGCGTTTGGTGAGGCTGCCAGGCCGTAAACGGTGACGGGAGGAGAAGTTGGGCTGTTGTTTGGGTAGCTGACAGGATCAGGGAGTGGTCACTCAGGGAGTTGGGAAGGACCACAAGATCTGAGATTCTGTGAGGACGGTTAGTTAACAAGATGTTTAGCAGGGTGTGCGAGCCATTAGAGGGGTTTGTCTTAGTGGATTGGGATACCAGTTGGGTTAGGTCAAGTGCCGCAAAGGTGTCCTTGGCATGGACCGCAGAACTGCCTAGCCAGTTTACGTTGAGGTCCCAGACTAGGACCTGCTCCACTTTGTGGGGAAGGCTGGTGAGGTAGTCTGAGAGAGCTAGAATAGCAGCTGCTTGGTTTTTTAGAGGGACATAGGCAACGGTGATAATTAGTGGGGACCTGGTGGGGTCAGGGGTGAGTTTTAGTAAGAGGGTTTGGGTCCCGTGGTCCAAAGTAGGAGCAGGTAGTGTTTGGCACAGCAATGAGTCACGTACATAGAAGGCACACCCGCCACCTCGTTTTCCCATTCTATCTTCCCTGTGGAGAGAGAAGCCAGGGAAAGAGATGAAGGAGTCAGGGGTCTTTATGGAAAGCCAGGTTTCTGTTAGTGCCAGGACATCAGGTTGGTGCTGTGCTAGCCAGCATTGAAGGGATGCAGTTTTTTTAGGTAGACTACAGATATTCATTGAGGCTATACATAGCCCTGGGGTGACTTTGGCTGGTTGTGTGATACAGGGCCTGGGTTGGTGTGGATGTTACCTGACATTAACAGTAACAGGGAGACTATCCTAAGGAGGGCAATAAGACGCTGGCTGTTAGCTGGGTGAGGGTGATAAGAGGACTTGGAGGGGAGTGAGAAGGGGAAGGACATGGGGAGGAGGGCAGGGATGGCCAAGTGGAGAAGAGGGCAGGGTGGCTGAAGGGAGTGTAGAGCAAAGGAGAGATTAGCGGAGGGGGGTGAGGGGCAGAAGGAGTTGACAAAGTGGATGAGAGATGGTGGGGGCAAGGTGGGTGTTCGGCAAAGGGAGTGGGTGGGTGGAGGGGGGTCATGGGGTCCATGGAAGTGTAGGGTGTGTGTCAATAGTAGTAGCGTGGTGAGTTTGTGAGAGCTGGTGTGGCCAGCCATCATATTAGGAAGGGAACCAACCCAGAGTGGGTATAAAGGGACTCTCCACCACCCTGAGAGCCCATCTTGTAATGCTGGTCTAATTCCCTGGTGGCGCAGTGGTCCCCCCATCACCTAAAAGTACTACCAACTCCCCTCAGTGTGGTGGTCTCCATGGCACAGTGTGGTTAGGTGACAGACTTTGGTGCAGGAGGTGCCAGGTTCGAAACCCGGGAGGACACCTTGTGAGTTGCCTGGTGGGACATAGGGATACAGTGTGAGGTGCCACTTGAGAGATGGGGAACAGGCTGTAAAAGGAGGGTTTGGTAGCGACTCCTAGTGGCGACAGAGGGAAGGGCAGTGTGTGGTGCGGCAGGTCAGGAAGGGCTGAGGTGAGCAGGAAAAGATGAGACAGAGAGGAGGAGGGAAACTGAGGCAAGCTGGGTATATTGAGAAAGCTGGGAGGATAGTAGTAGAGAGGAGATGTATCCTAGAGTGTCAGGGAGTAGTGAGAGGAGGGTAGGCCCAGAGAGGCCGGGAGTCGGAGAGGATGGAAAGCCCTCTAGTGGGGAGTTAGTATAACTTGCAAATGGTAAACTTTTCATAGTGTGTCCTCTGCTGACATCTGCGCTTCCGCCACTTGGAGTACTGTTCACACATTCACTAAACATTACAGTCTGGACATTGTCTCTCATAGACCTGCTGGATTTGGCTTTACTGTCCTGCAAGGCCTCTTCCCTCCCTTACTCAGTGACTTTGGGAAAGCTCCATGATGTGGCTCAATGGAAGGAGATGTCCTCGAAAAATGTAGTTACTTACGTAACAATAGATCTTCAAGAGACTCACCTCCATTGAGCCACAGCTCTCCCTCTCCCTCCCTCCCTCCTTATCGGGTGGCTGGTGGTTTTCCTGCTTGCTCTTGCAGACTGGTTCTCCTCTTATGCCCAGTTTTGGCATTATAATACTCAGGTTTCCTTTTCCTCTCCTGTGTCTGGTTTGGTTTTGGTTGCTTTAGTCCCTGCTGGTCCGATGATCCTACAAGCTTGTCTCTAGTGGGGATCTGAGGCATGATGGGGCCACCCACATTATATAGGAGGCGATGATGCACTTCGACATAGGTGGCCCCAGCTAGCAAGGTTTCCAGGTGATTCTGATGCTGACAGCTTACAGTTCCATGATGTGGCTCAGTGGAGGATAGTCTCTGGAAGATCCACTGTTACAGTAAGTACTGTAACTATTCTTTTAATTCCCTGGTGTCTCGTGGACCCCTCGTTAGCCCAACCTGTAGTACTAGTTTAATTCCCCAGTAGTCAAGTGGACTCTCCACCACCCTGAGAGCCCATCCTGTAATGCTAGTCTAATTCCCTGGTGGCCTCGTGGTACCCCATCACCTGAAAGTACTACCAACTCCCCTCAGGACCCTCTGTCCCACTCCCTCTTCTAGCCCTGGTCACTAATGCTGTAATATGGCATTAGAGACAGCGACCAGCATGGCCCTCCTCTCACCACCTTGGCGGCCACTGTCTGACTATCCATAAGGGTTCACTCATACTGTAGAGACAGTATATGATTGTTGACAGTCAGAAGGCGTCCAGCCGAGGTGGTGAGCGGAGGCTCGGTTGTTTTCTCTAATGCTGTATTATGGCATCGGTGACCAGGGCGTGGGGAGGAGACTCCGGGGGGGGGGGGTGTCGATAGCACTTCCAAGGAGGAGGGTCCACTAGACCACCAGGGAATTAAACTAGCATTACAGGTTGGGGGGTGGGAGGTAAGTGGGGTCCTTTTAAGTAAAAGACAGGCAGGTTTGCAGGTAAAAATGTCTTGGCATATTTATATTGCAAAACAACAGTGAGTTACTTTCAGGATGACTGAAACAGTTCTTTTCAAACAGGCTGAAAAAGGCAAAATATCAGTCACTATGAGACTTTCTTTGTTCAGACAGAAATAAGGAGTTGCAAAATTTACTGAATGACTTCCTTGGACATCCTTAGCTATCCCTCTCCAGGCACAGGGAAGGGAAAAGATACAGGTCTCAAGGCTGCATCTAACTTCTCCCTTTAGTTAGGTCCTACTGTCACACAGGTCAGGTACAATTACAACACAAGCCCCCTAAGACAGACAAACCACACCCATTAAATACCTCTCTGCAAAGGGTTACCTGGCAACCAAGTCTCATGCTTCTGACATCATAACAACTTAATTCACTTTTTATTTCTCTTTCCAAATGAGCATTTGTCAAATAAAACAGGCAATCTATTTTATACATTTACAAACATTCAAAAGAACCTTATACGAACATAAACTTCTTTGAGAAACAGAAATACAAACATACAAGCATAATTACTTCAGACCTTTCTATAACAAGGTTCTCCCCATGGATTCACATTCCTCCTCTGTTTCTTGATAACCAGTCACAGGTCAACCTAATTAGCCTCTCAGACCAGGGGTCAACCTTAACCTTTTTTTGCACTTGCCAGCAGGGCAAGTTGATTCAAAATTGCACTAGCCCGCAGATGGTTGCACTAGCCCTTAATTATAATGGTAAATTTTGATTACTTATACAGGAAACAATGCAAGCAAAGCCAAGAAATACTCTGATTATTGCACATTTATCCTGCTCCCACATAGCTTCCAGCTCCCCAGCAGAAAAAAAGACTGCAATGCCATCACAGACAGTGAGCCCCCCATTGTTTTGTACCATAGCCTCCTCTCTTCCTCTTTCTGCCCCCCCCCCACACACACCAAACAGAGAGAGGATATCACAACAACAAATGTTCAATCAAGCAGTCCTAGCTCTGCACACAGAATAGCTGACATCATCATCATGCACCTCACCACACTGTCACCACCACCCACAGGGCAATGAACAGAGTCAGGCAGAGAAAGACACTCTCGGTCCCCACCCTATAGTCAACTGGAGACCTGTACTTCTGAAAGTTTTTGTACAGTCTCAAGTGAGCCAGGAGCACATCTAAGATTTCTTTGGGTTGGGGGCTAGACAAACCTAAGGGGCTTGGAAAATAGCAAACTATGACATTTTTATTTGTAAAAGCATTGATTTTAATAAGCTCTGCCCCAACAATAACAGATTTTTCTTTAACATTGTCCTTTCATCAGACCAGGGGAAACAGTACACAGGCATAACACTATACTATTTCTGTTTCTGTATAGGATGATCTATGCGCCCCAGGAATGCCTATTTCAAGGTTTCAAATTATGTATTTTATCAAGGTTTATTTTTGTACCATACATGATCCAACGCCTTGTTTTTAGGCTGAAAGGACATGCTGAGTGGGCTAAGGGTTGGGATTGTATGGATGGTGATGGCTGGCATGGTCCATTTAGAAGAGCTAGGGACCCCCTACACTTGCCAGTGTAACCCCTAGGTGGCGCTATCCCAAGGGCTACTACCCCTGCCTGTTTGACTACAGACAGATTGAGGGGCCTAGGTCCTATGGCGGGTGCCTCCACCCAGAGGTCAGGGTTTGTAGTGGTTAGACTAGCTTGGTCACAGCCCTCTGGGACACAGAGACCCCCTTTTATTCCCTCTAGTGGCTCACACAGTACACCAGAGTTACAGCCCCAATACCCCACGTATACACACTGTTCACTCATATAGATACCACTTACCCTTGAGACTGATTCTGCAGCACATCTCTGAGGACCCCCTGTAAAATAAGGTTAAACAACATACACAGCAAAACACAATACTGTTTCCATAAGTACCAACATCACACACAGTATATAGTATAACAACCACAAATCTGATTTATTTAGGGGGTAGTAACACGGGAGGGGGAAATCAGGTTAATTGGTGGCATTAAATCACAGTACTGTGCACACATACAGGGGCTGAAAAGTCACACTCTGGGTACCCAGGTTGGGGGGGAGGCTAGCCAGGTCCATTGCCCGGCAGGTGCAGATGGATAGGGCCCTGTAGAAGAAAATATATGCACAATACCCAGCTGTAATCCGGAGCCGGATGGCTCAGTCCATGAAACAGTGAAACAACAAGAATTAGATGACACACTTGTGATTAAAAACAGGCTGCAGGGAAATACCCTGATTTCTACTCACAGTACCCAAGCTGAGGACCGGATGGTGGATGTTCTTCTGCATTGCCAGAACAACAGGGCATGGAGACAAGGTCCTTGTGACTGGACCCCACTGCAGTTGATAGCAACCGGATTTAGTCCGAGATAAGCTAGGGTTTGCTTTCAGCTTCAACACACAGCACACAGTACTGGGGATTGGAAATAGCGATTCCCCACAAGCACTACGTACATTCATATGTAAAAGGAAAGTACTATACCAGGCAGACTGCTCCTCGATCCCGATCACAATTACTGCAGAATACCCGGGAGCACACACAGCAGCTTTAGTTCCTGACAGACCGAGCGTGATTCAGCAATTTCTCCAGTCTTCTACAGGATGAGCCTGGTTTCCACACTTCTAGTGTTTCTTTCTCCTCACAACTCGGATTCAGTCCAAACTGGCACTCACAAAGGCTGCAGACCAAAACCCAGGGCCTCACACGCGCTTCCCATGCGAAACTACACACCGCAGAAGCACACAGCTCCTTCTCTCTTCACTGCCACAACTGATCTGATCTTTCCAGTCACAGAGCAGGGCATTTCCTTTAGCTACACACTATTCTGTTGGCTGATTCAGCTGTCACTCACAATAAGACTCCCTCTGTTGGTAGCAAAAGGTACCAAGGTCAAAACTACATTTCCCAGAGTCACTGCCCATACATTCCCCTTGTGGCTGGCTCAAAATTAAGAGTCCAAGTTCTGATTCGTCCACAGGCTCCATTTTAGAGAACCCTTAACCCAATTGGCCCAGAACAGCAGTTTAGGTCCAAAATGGAGGGGTAACACACACACAGTCCCAGCTGCAAGAAAGGCAGGTTAGACAAACTGCATTTTACTTAACACTCTAACTGGTTTCAGACAAACAGTTATATCTTTCATTTAGGCTCCCTCTGCGCTCTTATCAACTGCAGAAACGGAGCGATTTCTCCGCAGCTCAGGCAGGATTTGAGCATTAAATACACAGTCCCCCCATACAAACTAATTAAGTCTGCAAGCAGACAGCTCTTAAAGAGACAGTACGCGGAGGCTCAAATATCACTCACTTGGAACCACATTTAAACAGCTCAGATGCCGAACACCGCCCAGACTTGGAGCATTCAGGCAAGCTCCTGGAAGACTTTTGGGAACCCCCATTCGCAGGGGGGTTACACCAGTAATGGCAGCTATGGATCTATGGATGGTCACTTCAGAGTCCGGTCTGCAGTGGTGTCCAGGGAAAGAACAGAGTTAAGAGATGTGGAGGGGAGAGAGAAGTTATGGTGAGGCTGGGATAAAACCCACCACCTGCAGGGCCGATTCTGTATATCTCTTTACATTTTGTCACTGAATTGTTGGATACGCACGCTCAAAATGTAGAGAAATGAGGGGCACTGCTCCTAATAATATTGGACAAATTGTTAGACATAGATACATTCAGAAAACTGGAACCTAGTGACTTAAAGGGGAAGTCTCCCATAGTGTCTCACCAATATTTTCCCAACTCCTTATGTGTGACTGTTGTGTGCCTCCTCCAGTTGCCAGCAGTCCTGTTGCTGTCCAAATCTAGATTATAAATAAAAATATACAGCCTCCAGAAGTTATCAATGTGTTCGTCCTCCATTTACCATCAATGCTGCTGGAGGATGATGTCAACAGAGCAACAGATAATGGTGCTGCACCAAATGCAGTTCCACCAGTAAACCAAACCCACAATGTTTGATTCCACACTTGAGTAATGGAGGAACCCTTTAAGTGTTGTGCACATCCTGAAGTGAAGGTCTAATAGGGACTAGGACCATGTGAATGTGATGCAGCACTGATTTGACATGTATATACAGTATTTATATAAGGAAGTGCCTGTATGTGTTGTGTTACTGTTTTTGTTAGCAAAAAGAGTTTACCCAATAAATGACTCTGGGTACAACAATAGTTTTAAGTGGTATTATACAGCTGTTGTATTATGTTCTGTGTGTGTTAGCATTCTCTGTTTTGATTGACACCAGCAGTGAGAAACAATCTTGCAAATATGTCCCTTCCCTGTGTAACTAGGCAGTCAGTGATTGGATGACTGCTGTAAGGCAATAAAGAGTTCAGCTATAACAAGGAATAGGTTACCAGGACAGCATCAGCTGCAGCATATGGAAGAAGGAGAATCTAGTGGTTAAAGTGCAAGCACAAGAACTGGGAGACTCTGGTTCAAATCCTACTAAAGTCCCTTACTCTCTAACCCTTAACAAATTCCCCTAACCTCCTTGGGAACTGTGATGGCCCCTCAGGTCTATGACTTTAAAAGTGCCCCCATTTCCATTATAAATCATTAGCAGTGATATGAGAGCTACAGCACTTCACTTTGAAGGTACTGAGGACAAGCTGTGACAGCCCCCCACTTTGTAATGCCAGCATTTGAAGTAGGATGTCCCTCACAAATCAGATGCTACACTTCAGCTGTTGTAGGTAAAGAAACTAATTAGTCTCAGTGTTTGTAGTGCTCTTTTTTGCTTAGCTCATTCCTCCCATGTCATATGCATTCTTTGTCTGTGTCTTGGTATTTCCAGTCAGAAACTCAAATTTAGGGAGCATTTGAAATGTAAAACAATACACTTTATAACGTAAGTGATCTAGCTCTCCACTTTCAGGCTGCTGAGCGGGGGGGGGGTGTATCATTTGGGCAAAGGAGGAATTCAGTCATGTGTGATCCTTTGGGAAACTGCCCAGGCCTACCTTGTAAATGAGTCTTCTCAAGGGTGTTCACCTGGTTCAATACTGATTGACTGCTTGATTGTCTGATTGATTGACAGATTCAGTCTACTGCTCTCCACAACATGTTGCAACTGTCTCACAGAGAGAAATGAGCAGTACACAGAAACAGATTCTGTTTCCTGTGAATGAAATACTATTAGATGTATTATTTGCTCTACACATACAGTATTAGGGCTACAAGTACTACTCTCTGTGTGAGTTGCATGACAGAACTGTCTTATGCCAATTGCAAACTTAAACTAAAATCAGGATAGACAGCATTGATACCCTCATGTTTTATTCTGCACTATTGCTGCAGTGACATCAGGGAATGGGAGGGGCTGTATTACAAGTGACTCATTTGCATGTAAATGGAGGCTTGCTTGACACTTTACTACCTTGTGTCAGAGCCTCAGACTCTAGATATTTATTTATTTTTTATTGAAAATGTTTCACCAGGAAAGGCACACTGAGCAAAAAGATGCCCGTCTCATGGTGCGACCTGGGGGGAGGGGTTACAAATGGAGGCAGGTCTACATACAACATTGAATATTGAATAGCTCAATACAGGTAATGTACATAGTTGGGTGGGATTACATTAGCACTTTTTACAATAGGAGAAACAGCACAGGACAGGGTATACATACCATGGGAACACTTCAAAGTTAATACATGATTACATAAGTGTCAAAACAAGACTTGAGTGCCAGTAACAGGACTTGAGCTGAAGCGAGATACACCAAGTTGACAGTAGGAGTTGGAGGAGAAGATGGGGGGTAGTAAGGGTGAGATGGGGGGAGGGAGAGGAACAGTAGCAGTGCGTGAGGCTGATGAGCGTGGATTACTAGGAAGGAGGGGGAGGAAGGGAGAGATTAGGAGGGAAAAAGAGAGTGGGAGTGAGAGTGTAAGTGCGTAGGGCAATGTATAAGCCAGACAATTAGGCGAAGGCCGAGCCGCTGGTCAGGCGCTAAGGGGGGATAGTGGAAGAGAAGCTGTCGGGGGGCAGGGGCAGTTGCAATTTGGTGCAAGGAAGTTAGTGAGAGCAGAGGATAGGGAGTGTTTGGATGATGAATGGCGGATCTGAGCCGGCAGGCCATTCCAGAGTTTAGGGAAGAGTTAAGAGAAGGCTGATTGGCCGGCGGTGTTCCTACGGTGAGGGATGACCAATAGCCTAGCATCAGAAGACCTGAGGGAGTGGGTGGGGGTAGGCGTGGAAGAAAGGGAGGATGCGAGGGAGGGAGGGAGCCGAGCCAGAAGTTAGAAGCGAATTTGGCACTATGAATTAGGCACCAGTTGCTCAGGGATGGCAGGGCCAGTGAGCGGTAGAGCTCGCAGTGATGTGAGCGGGGGGGCATCGAGGGCAAAGCAGCAGAAAGCATTAAAGAGGGGGTCAACAGAAGAAATGACTGATCTCTTATTGACATATGTACAGTAATTGATGTAATGTATAATAAATACATCAGACATATCCAAATCAGAAAAATACAGGAGTCTTCTCCTTTAACAGCACTCTACCCTTGATCACACCCTGGACAATAGCTGAAAGTCTTAACAGTGGAGTGATAATGACTCACATTGAGTCTTTTGTGGGATCCCTCTCTTGAACTGCCAGATAATTGCAGCTCTTAATGAGCTGTTAATCACACCTGGCCATCTGGAACATTGAGAGAGATTAACATGAGGACTAGAGATTGCTAAAGTAGAGACTTTTTTAACTTCATTAGCAGCCATGAAAATCTGCACTAGTCAAGACGGGCAAGTAGAGAGTTAGCTGCACTAGCCCTGGTCAATTTGCACTAGTGTTTGGGCTAGTAAAACAATGTTAAGATCAACCACTGTCTCAGACACACCTCTGCTTCACATAGGAAAGAGTGTTTTGTTTTTAGCTTCTTGCAAACCCAAAGCAGTTTACACAGAATAAAACAGAGTACAAGGCTCTGTGTTTCAGTTTTTTCTAATTACTTACATTCCTTCTGTGGCTGCCTGCAGTACATTTCAGGAGAAGACAAGCACCTTCCTGGCTCCTGTCTTATTTGTATGTTCCTACTTGGGTGGGGTGGGGGCATACCTCTCAACTGTCCCACATTACGAGGAACAGTTCCTCATTTCACCCCAGAAAAACCCTCTGTTACACATTGAGTGGTATCGTCCCACATTTCAGGCTGAAATTTTAAAGCAGAAATCCAAACAATAAATGTGAAAAAATGTGTTGGTCAATAAACAGAAAGCTTTGTGAACATGGACATGCATATTTACACATGGTTCTGAGCTTCTCTCTTTGTTATTTGAGGAGGTGTTCCACTATTTGCCTGTTTGTTCCACATTTTGAAGTACAGTGTTCCACATTTGAGGATTGAAAGGTTGAGAGGTATGGGTGGGGGTGGGGGCTGGGAGGAGAGGAGTACAGGAATAAAAGTGGCCAGATTTCAGCCTGTAGCTAGAACAATAAACTTACAAGAACAAGAAAGTGTAAATGAAAAATGCAGCACAAACAGACAGGGGCTCTGACCCTGCCACGGGGGGGATGGAGTCTACTAGACCATCATGGAATTAAACTAGTATTACATAACAGGGGTTGGGGGTCTACTAGACTACCAGGAAAGGGACCTAATATGATACTGAATGAGGGATTGGGGTTGGGGGATCATTAGACTGCTAGGGAATGGGCCTGTTTGATACAGGACAGGCAATCGGGTTAGGGGTCTACTAGACTACCAGGGAAGGGATCAGGATGGATGATTGAGGTGGGGGCACTAGACTACCAGTATGGACCTATGTAATACAGGATGGACAATTGGAGGTCCACTAGACCACTAGAGAGTGGACTTATATGATACAGGATGGGTGATGGGTGGGGTTGGGCCACTAGACTGCCAGGGAATGGCATTAGTATTACAGGATGGGCACTCTGTGTACACATGCTAATGAGCCCATAATGAGGATGAAGATGGCCCATAGTGTGTTGTATGCTTGATAGGCTCATTAGCATGTTCCGGCTAAGTATAGCCCACAGGAGCATTGGTGCTATCCTGTTAGGGTCACGCTATCTTCATTGGGCTCCTGTGGGCCAAGGCCAGTCGGGGCCTGTGTCAGTGCAGCGCACAGGCGCTATACGCTGCACCGACACAGCACTATATTCAAAGAGCATGCTCCAGTCGGAGCATGCTGTCTCAGAACTGCCCCAGAGTTGGCTGTGTGCTGTTTGCTGTGCAGTGCTTCTGTCTATGTGGCATACACAGCTAGCTTTGAATATGGAGCTCCGTAGCCTTTCCAGGGCTATCATGACCTCATAGTGACTGCGGTAATGTTGTGCCCAATTGTGCCATGCACAGCAGGTCTTGCAACTCCTTTTATTGTGAAATTGCATCCATTAAGTGGATAGATAGCAGATCAGGAAATAAGACTCGAGGGTTATATGTACTATATACCGTTTCATTGTCTCACAAAATAATGTGCTGCAGTTCCTTTATTATAGAGCCCTTTTGGCTCTCTTATGTTGTAACACAGTGCGTAATTATCTGCTTACAGAGAAGCTCTTGGATTGAGAAGCCAGTCCTTCATTTGAGGACAGAGGGCCTTTTACTATGTGGCAGTAAAACTTTGGAATGGATTCCTAGACAGTCTAAATTGTATTGACAGAGTGTTTACTTCTTGTTAACATATTGCTACTATGCAAGGAAGGGGTCAGGGGTCACCATGGAAATAGCATGCAGGGCACTTCAAGAAGCATGTCAACCTGTGCACACTCTGTTGCAGATTTTTTTTTTTGACACTGTCTCCATGTAGATTTGTTACAGGCAGACAGTGGGAGTACTGCGATTCTGTGAGCAAGGTCAGAGTAGTTAGCAGGAGATAGAGATCATTGTTGAAAGGGGTGCCTCTGCACACCAAGGAGAGAGATGGTATTTGAAAGTGGGTGAGGGCCACTGGACCACCAAGGAAATAAGCTGGGTGATTTAAAGTAGCAGTAGCCCAGAAGTTTGTATATAAATACAGGGGAGTGGATGGGCAGGGTAACTTTCTGCAGCACTGCCACTCCTCATGAGCCCGCAGCATGGCATAATACTATGCAACTGGTGCTATGCTATGTTGCTACCATGTGGCTGTCTCTAACCAGTCAGCATGTTAGCAGGCACAAACCATATTTGTGCCCACTACCATCTAGCTGTCACTGTATCTTTTCCCAGCGTAGAGTGTCTTGGGATAAGTTTGTATTTGAGGCGCTATATAAAATAAAATGGTATTTTATTATACTATAATAGCTGGTAGGGTTTGATATCAACCAGAAACCAGACCCTGCATTCTCCATATCAGCAGGGTATGACAAAACACCAGGTTAATACAGAGAAGTATATAAAACAAAAAATGGCGCACACTGCTGTGAAGAGGACTGGTATTTAATTAATAAAGTCCAAAGGCCGGCTCCATGGTGCAGAGCGAAGGGGTTTGTTCAGCACGCAGGCAACCCAGGTTTGCGCCCCGAGCTGGGGTACCAGAAGTGAAGACCGGCAGGGAGGAGTTTCACAAGTGTCCATTGGATGCTTTCCTTCCGGGGGTGGGGTGGGGGCTCAAGCCTGGGCTCCTGGAGGTGGATTGGAGACGAGCTTAAGGGGAGTGGAAGCCTCGACACGCCCTCCTGTACAACCCCACCTCAGGAGGCTGTTCTTACGCAGGCTACATGTGAGACGGGCCAAGAAAACGTGAAAATGGGCCCCCTGCCGACTGGATGATGAGCACCTGGCCCGCACCGCCATGAAGCCCCAGACAAGCCTGGAACGACCTGGCGGCGACCTCCAGGGATACGAAGTTGTGCCTGCTGGCGCTTCCCTCCTTAAAGGAGAGGGCCCTCCCGACATAGGGATACATCAGGTTACCCTGGTAAGGTTACAAGACAGGGTTGGGAGATGGTGATGCGGGGCCAAAGTGGTGATGTGACAGGCAACAGCACTCTGAAGGAGTGGCTGGCAGGGTTGCCAGGGGGAAGGAGCATAAACAGATAAGACAAAAAAAAAAAAAAAAAAATGTACAAAGGGATGCTGATCAGCTACCATTACGTATTGCCACTTGCCAGTGGTTTCCTCGGTGTATGGCTAGTTTGCAGCATGAACAGTTAATAAGTGTCATTCTTTGATTAAGTACAAGCGAACATAATAAAATAATCAATACAAAATTAAGTTGCAAGGAGAGTGCAAGTATCAGTGTAACAAACTCTGTGAAAATGTGAACAATGATTAAACAGTGTAAGATTAAAAACAGCGGCAGTAATATTCAAAGAAATGATATACCATTATATTATACTGTTAATGAATGAATAGAAAAAACTGAGTATTTCAGTAAATGTCAAAAAAGTCTTGTAATGTAAAAATGGAGGTGGTGTGGTGTGGTAGGGACATATTCAGCAGTTACTGAACAGCAGATCATACAGTTTCATAGATGACAGGAAATCCCGGTGTTAGAAAAAAATTGCCGAAAATACGAAATGGTCCATACTTTTAATCCTATGGCCAATATTAATGCAATAATTGTGGACATAATGGCAGAGAAAAAGGAAAAAAATATATAAATTATAAAAATAAACACAAATGGTATAATACAATGGTATCTAATTATTTTTAACTAGCAGAAGGCAGGAGGTGGTGATGCCATTGTATAAAACACTTGTGAGGCCTTACCTGGAGTACTGTGTGCAGTTCTGGAGGCTGCACCTTTGTAAAGACATCGACAGGGTGGAAGCAGTCCAGAGAAGGGTAACAAAGATGGTACAGGGCTTGCACCAGAAAACATACGAGGAGAGATTAAAGGACCTCAATATGTACTCGCTGGAGGAGAGGAGGAATTGGGATGAAATGATAGAAACATCCGGGTACCTTAAGGGCATAAACAAGGTGCAGGGGGGAGACATCTTCCAGTGTAGGAGAGTACAAGAACAAGGGGGCATGATATGAAAATGGAAGGTGGCAGGATGAGGGGGAATGTGAGGAAGTTTTTCTTCACAGAGAGGGTGGTGGACACATGGAATAGCCTGCCACAGGAGGAGGTGTGAGCGAGGACAGTGGAGGGATTTAAACATGCCTGGGACAGGCATAAGGGAACCTTAGAGGTGAGAAGGAGAGGTGAAAAGCCATTGACCAGGTGAGGTCATAGGCTGCATACAAGTGTAGGGCTTGTGGGCAGACTGGATGGGCCTAGTGGTCCTTATCTGCCGACAAGTTCTATGTTAATATTACTGCCACTGTTTTTAATCTTACACTGTTTAATCATTGTTCACATTTTCACAAGAGTATTTGACATTCACGCTTGCACTCTCCTTGCAACTTAATTTTGTATTAATTATTTTATTATATTAACTTGTACTTAGAGATGTTGTGATTTTTTAATTTGCTGGCAAAGTTGGCACAAATGCACAATATTTACAATTGCGAAAAAATTTGTGAATTTTGCGGCTGAACTGCCAAACTTGCGGGCTGATTTATTTATTTTTAATTTACAAAGCCATCCCCCACTCACAGTGCTGTGAAAGAGCCCTTCCCCCAACCCAAGAACTTGGAAATAAGTCTATCCCATGCCCACCCCTACCCTTGCTGGCAGCCTCGCCACCCCCAGTGAATATCAGGCTGCTGCTTTCCTTAAATTAACAAAATATAATCCCTTCCCCCACCGTGCACCAAATGCACTCTCTCCACCTCCCCCACTGTCTGCTGTAATAGAGTTACTCTCAATCTCCCACCAACTCCCTCCACGGTCCCCCACCAGCACCCACAAAATACAGCATAAGGCTGTTCTAAGGATGTGGATATGATGTTCTATCCACACTTCTGGCAGTTGCCTTTCCCCTTTAAATCTTGCCAGAACGTCTTCAAGCTGGCTGCTCCCACCCACTTGGGTGGTAACTCTCTTGGCTCTGCCCCATGATGCCAAATCCTCTTTTCCACTAGAAGAAGCAGGTTCCCTCCTTACCACTCCCGGTTTGAGTAGGCCCTCATGCTTAAATCTTTGGATTTACTTCCAAATTTATAAAACTACAAGTTTTTTGTCTTCGGCTCAATCTCTGATTGCGACCACGATGAATGACAAGTATGCTCCCGGGTTCTTCTGGTGCCCTTGTGGACAGAAGCTGTCCCAAACCTACCCACACTCCATGTGCGTCTACTGCCTGGTACACGAGCACGATCCCCAGGGTTGCGACTTTTGTCACTTGTTCCACCCGACCGTTCTTGAGGACCATCTCGCCCGACTTAAGCTGGGCCCACCCGGGCCAACGGAACCCACAGGTCAAATCCAAGGATGCTCGTTAGGTGGTCTCCGTAGCTGTGGGGTCCGCTGAACAACTTGCGGCATTTGTAAAGGAGGCGGCCTATGCCACATCCCTCTCCTCTTCGGCTTCTGCCTTTGTGCTGCTCCAGCTGGGCTCAACTTTTATGGGGTCCTTCAAGGAATTGTGCCTGTCTCTGCCGACCCTCTGCCAGGGGTCCTCTGGGCACAAATTGAAATCCAAAAAGGAGTCCAAAAAAGAAAGGACTCGCCAATGTTCGTGGGGTTAGGAGTGCTGTCGGTCAAGAGCTTCGGATTCCCACGCTTCTCCAAATCCGACTTTGGTCGAATCCTCGGCCGAGGCCGCCAGCTCCATGGTAACCCCATCAGGCCAGTTGGCCAAGACGCTGGTTGAAGTCCTGGCCGAGATTTTTCTTGAACCGACCGACCAGTTGTCAATTAAAGAGGCCGAAACTTTTTTGTCCAGGACTCCAGTCCTAATTAAGACCGTCGGAGGGATTGATCAGTCCGCTGACCCACCACCTCTGGTCGATGACCAAGACCCAGAGGAGCCTCGACGTTCACCGACTCCCTCAGAACCCCGCCGCCAGTCCCCCTGGCGGTCAAGGTTGAGGTCTTGGTCCTGTTCCCATGGGTTGAGCAGCTTCTGCCGACATTGGCACTCCCGCTCTCGGTCCTGTTCCCATGGGTTGAGCGGCTCCTGCCAACATTGGCGCTCCCGCTTTCAACATCGTGGGAAGCAGTGCTGCCACTACTCTTCGTCCTCATCCTCCTCGGCTGAGGAAAGACTTTGGTGCAAATTGTGTCGATGCTACGAGGACCTCGTGGCAACAGCTGGTGTTCACCAGTATGAAGCTGACCCTGGCTTCTACACCGGCCATCACCTGGCTTTCACCTGACCACCCGACACCTTCTCCACCTAAGGAGCAGACCAAGACAGTCCCGGCTGGCCGGCCCGTCGGCGCAGTGGTTGGATTTCCTCTTGTGATGCTGGCAACCCGGGTTCAGGAGCAGACCTGGGTGCCAGAGGGCCGGCAGGGGGAGGTAGTCTGAGCGTCCATTGGACTGCTCAGCTCCTCCTGGGGGAGAAGGGTTCTATGGCCCGGGAGTGGACTGGCCTCTGGCGGCAGCCAAGAGGTACCCTGGTGCCCGACCAATGGAAGCACAATGGACGCCGGCGTAATACCGTGGTGTTGTGTGGCATTTTGTGCTTGGGGGGCGTACAAAGAAAAAATATGCCTCTCTCCAGCGCGACACTGGCGTGGAGGCTCGATAGAGGGTCCCCGCCTACCAGCTCGCTGCAGTATCTCTTGGGGCAACGGCAAGATTTGATGTTACTGGGGAGGATTCGGGTGGCTCCTCCACCGTGCCTCGCTTGGGGAGAAAGCAACGGCTCCATGGGGAGCCTCAGGAGAGAAGAGGCAGCATCAGATAGGTAGCTGGGTGACAGCGCTGGGGTTGGGGCAGGGGAAAAAAGTACAAAGTTAAAAAAAAAAAGACAGTCCCTGCTTGGCCAACCCCAGCATCTCCACCGATTCCAGTGGAGCCGCCAGCTAAACAGCTGACCTCTGGCTCTCCAACTAAGGAGTCTCAGCCAGTCAAGGTGCTTCCCCATCGACTGTTGGTCAGCATCATCCCTGACCGTCCTCAGAAGGTCAATTGGGACTCCGGTAGTCGACCACTTTTCAGTGACTTTTCAGAGTCCGAGGGTTCCTCCCTGCACTCGCATCCAGTCAAGGAGGAGTTGGTGGGGATCTATTGACCGAAGAAGGTCCTACTTCCTTTTTGGGCCTTCTTCGACTGATCTCTTCGTCCACGGGGAGTAAAATGGAGCCTGTCCATAAACTGGCCCACTACTCGCTGACTGAGATCCTTGAACGGGGAGGATTCCCTGATGGAGGCCTTCTGGGTAGCGGAGGCCATTCTTGGCCCTGCCCTGGAGCTCTGACAGTGCCCAGCTTCCTGCCCTGCACCCTCCTCCCAGATGGCCCACAAGTATGCGGTACCTACTGGTTCCCTCTTGGGATTCACTGAACACCACTCGGCTGAGGGTCTGGTGGTGGATTCAGTGTTCAGGCGCTCAGGCAATACTGGGTACATTGATAAGCCGCCTGACAAAAAGTCACAAAAAATTGGACCATGCAGCTCAGAATGTCTACACTGCCTCCTCGCTTGGTCTTTGCCGGGTGAGCTTGGCCCTTCTCATGGCCCACTTCTCCCATGCCCTGCTGGGCACCCTGGATGAGGTGCTTCCTCATCTCCCAGCGGACCTCCAGACTATGGTCAAATGGGTCTGGGACCTGGGCCGGGCTGTAGCAAAATAACAGCTTCAGACTGTTATGGACATTGGGGACTCTTGTGCCTGCTCTGTGGTGGCCTCAGTGGCCATGCACTGCAAGGCTTGGCTGAGGATCTCGACCTTCATGGCAGATATTTGCACAGATTGGCAGATGTCCTCTCCTGGGCACCAACTTGTACAGGCCCAGAGTCGAGGGCCACCTCACCAGCATTGAGAAGTTCAGTGCCTCCTTGTACTCTGTGACATCTACCCAGAAGGACCCCAAGGGCTAAAAGCAGAAACGGAAGCCCTTTCAGTCCACCTCTACTCCTGCGGCCAAACCAGCCCAGCCCCAGGCTGGTCAGCAGGCCCAGATCTGGCAACCTCGGCCGAAGTCAGTGGCCTCGGTTATCCGTAAGCCTGGGGGGAGAGGCTCTGGTGGCTCCTGAGCTGGATCCTCCTCCTCCTCCTCCAAGCCTGCCCAGTGACGGGATGAGGGGTGCCTCCCCCATGGCTCTGCCACTTCCTTTCCACCTGGTCTGCTGTTACCATGGACAGGTGGGTTCTCGAAGTGGTGGGTCCGGGTCTGCCTCAGGAATTCGAGCAGCACCCTCCATGCTGAGCCTGTGCCCCATGGGAGAACTTGGTATCCACAGACATTCCGTCAGCTCTCAGAGACGACATAGCCCAGCTCCTCCACAAGGAGATCGTGGTTCCTGTCTCGGATTCTCCAGATCACCTAGGGTCTGTCTCCAGGTACTTCTGGTGCCAAAACAGACAGGGAGCTGGCACCCTATTCTTGATCTGCATGACCTGAACATGTTTCTGAAGTCAGGCACCTTCAGGATGGTAATGCTGTCTCAGATCATACCATTCAGGGCGCGTTCTTCCACGTCCCGATCTATCCGTCACACTGATGGTTCCTTCACTTCCAAGCTGAGGGAACCCTCTATGAGTTTCAGGCCATGCCATTTGGCCTGTCCTCAGCCCCCAGGGTCTTCACCAAGTGCATTGCAGTTTTGGCAGCTTACCTGTGGCACTGAGAGGTCCTGGTTTACCCCTGCCTGGACGACTGGCTGATCGCAGGTCCCTTCAGATGGGAGGCGGAGCTGCCCAGGAACCTGGCTGTCCAGACCTGTGTTGACCTTGGCCTCCTGGTCAACAAGGCCAAGTCAGAACTCGTGCCTTCCCAGGTGATCAACTTAATCGGGGTGGGGCTCGACTGTTGCAGAGCCAGAGCCCGGCTCCTGGTGGACAGGGCAGAGGTTCTCTCCTCCTCTTCCCAGTCATTTTGGGTTGGGCAATTGCACCCTGCCCGGGACTTCCTGCACCTGATGGGTTACATGGCGGCCTTCACCAGCATGGTCCAATGGGCCCACTGGAGAATGCACTTTCTGCAGTGGGAGCTGGCCAGCCAGTGATCTCAGCGTAAGGATCACTTTGACCAGCTGGTCACTGTGATCTAGCGAATGTGGAATGCCCTCCAGTGGTGGCTAGTCCCAGAGCATCTGCAGGAAGGGAACCCGTTTGTCCACCTAGAGCTGACGGTCATCCTGATGACCGATGCCTCTCTCATGCCTCTCTCATGGGCTGGGGTGCCCACCTGGGGGAACACAGAGTCCATGGGCTATGGACCTCCTAGGAGTCTTGATGCCACATCAACCTGCTGGAGCTCCGAGCACTTCAGCTGGTGCTGACTGTATTCGCTCCTCACATCTGGGGTCAGGTGGTTCAGGTCCAGACGGACAACACTACGACCATGTACTACCTCAACAAACAGGGCGGGACGCACTCCCTGCCTCTGTGCAAGGATGCTCTCCACATGTGGACCTTCGTGCGCAGCCTGGAGGCCTATCTCCTTGCCATCCAATTGGCAGGAACTTCCAACCAGCTGGTGGATGCACTCAGCCATGTGAGCAAGGCGTCTCACAAGTGGTCTCTCCACCCAGAGGTAGTACACAGTTTGTTCTCCCAGTGGGGCACCCCTCAGGTGGACCTGTTCGCCTCCAGGGAGAATGCAAAGCTGAGGCTGTTTTGTGCTCATCCCCCTCAGCAAGGAACGCTGCAGGGGGATGCCTTCTCAAGGCCCTGGACCCCAAGCCTCTTCTATCCCTTTCCTCCACTTCCCTTGATCCACAAGGTGCTCCTCAAGGCCAGGAGGGACAAGGCATAGGTGAATCTGGTGGCTCTGGACTGGCCATGCCATTTATGGTACCCCGATCTCCTCAGCCTCAATAGCACGCTCCCGAGGCATCTTCCTCTACACCTGGACCTGCTTTCCATTAATCAGGGGAAGGTTCTCCATCCAGACCTTCAGTCACTGCACCTGACAGTCTGGTTCCTGAGTGGCTAGAGTTCCAGGCTTTGGGTCTCTTTGAAGATGTCCTCACTGTCATGGAGGCTTCTCAAAAGGAGTTGACCAGGAAATGCTATGCCTTCAAGTGGAAGAGATTCTCCATTTGGTGTCGGGGCAAGGGGTTGAACCCTTTGTCCTGTCCAGTGGGCAGCATCCTTGATTACCTATGGTACCTCTCTAAGTTGTGCCTTCGGTCGATGACCCTTAAAGTGCACCTGACAGCCATCTTTGTTTATTGGGCGTGGGCTGGTCAGCAGTCGATGGTGCAGGGGAGGTGGTCTGGCACTTTTTCAAGGGCCTTGACCACATTTCCCCTCCTATGCGTGAACCATCACCAGCTTGGGATTTGCTGCTGGTTTTGCAAAGCTCATGGGCAAAATATTTGAACCTATGCACAGGTGTTAAAGGTCTCACCTGTCATGGAAGACCACCTTCTTGGTGGCTATCATGTCAGCCAGAAGGATCAGTGAGCTCCAGGCACTTTCAGTGGAGTCTCCTTACCTGGTCTTCCACAGGGACAAGGTTTCCTGTGCCCCTGTGTTCCTTCTGAAGGTTATGTTGGATTTTCACCTTAACCAGGTGACTAATCTGCCAGTGTATTTACCAGCCACACCTCGGAGGTCGAGCACAGGCTCCATACTCTGGACCTGAGGCAAGCACTTGCTTATTACAAAGAGCGCACGGCTGGAGTTCAGGAGAGGTTCATCTGCTGTTTGTTACCTATGCTGAAGTCGCACCTGGAAGACCTGCAGCCAAGTGGACAGTTGGCAGGTGGATTGTATCCTGCATTGATCTCTTCTGTAGGTTGGCAGGTAGGGAGCCTCCCATAGGGCTAAGGGCTCATTCCACCTTTCATACCGCTGTGTTGGTGGCTGCTTCTAGGGGACGTCCCTATCCAGGAAATCTGCAGGGCTGCTACCTGGAGGTCAGCACACACCTTCATTTCCCATTACCACATTGACCTCAAGTCACGCCAGGATGCTGGTTTTGGGGCCTCAGTTCTCCAATCTCTGTTCCCTAAGTAGGGGGTGTGTGCCTCGCCTTTCTTCTCCCAGAGAACTGCTAGGAGTCTGCCAGAATTGTGGATAGAACATCATATTCACGTCCCTAGAAAAACAGATTACTCACCTGTAACAGTAGTTTTAGGACTGGTAGATGATGTTCATCCACACAGACCCACCCAACCTCCCCTGGCTTTGGTGCAAAACTCTACTTCCAGCGGGCAAGATTTGGCGTCATTGGGCGGAGCCGAGGGAGTTGCCACCCAGGTGGATGGGAGGAGCCAGCTTGAAGACGTTTCCAGCAAGATTTAAAGGGGAAAGGCAACTGCCAGAAGTGTGGAGGAACATCATATACCACTCCTAAAACTACTGTTAAAGGTGAGTAACCTGTTTCTCTAGGGCTCTGTTCAGTGCCGAGTCTGACTCCCTGTCTGGTAATGACACGAATGAATGAATGGTGACTTCTTTGCTCCTAGTAAAACCTGACCCAAACGGATGCTGTGTGCCTAGGGACAGTTTTCTTTATTTTCAGGTTATATTTTGTGGGTGCTAGTGGGAGGAGGAGGGTGGTGGAGATCAGAGGAGGGTTGGGTGGGGGACTGAGAGTAACTGATAGACAGTGGGATGGGGGGAGTGTATTTCACATGCGGGTGGGGAGAAGGGATTACATTTTGTTATAGAAACGCAGCAGCATGATGTTTGCTGGGGCGGGGCAGAGGAGGGTGCCAGGGTGTTTTGGGAGGGCGAGGGGGGGTAACCATTTTTTAAACCTAGTTTACCTTGTGATTCGCCAGTGAATTTTGGCCAATTTGCCTGGTGACTAAATATGTGAATTGCAGTCCCTAGCTCACATATTTTTTCACAGAGCGAATTTCAGCAGCTCCGCACATCTCTACTTAATACTGTTTAACTGTTCATGTTGCAAGCTATCCACACCCCCCTGAGGAAGGTCCTGGCAAGGAGCGATATGTACTGTGTTTGTTTCTGTTTATATACACACTCACTCACTTGCTCACTCCCAGTTCTGGTTGATACCAGACTCTTAATAGATATTATAAAAAATGAAATATTGGTGACTTTGATTACTAATTTTCTTTTAACACCCATTTGGTGGGTTTTGCCTTTATAACTCTCTTGAGCTTTGCTCTCATGGTTTATGTGGCAAAAATGCCCCTCTGGTGTGTTTTTAATACAAAATAATTGTGTGTCACACAGTCACCCATACATTTATGAGGATTTACTAGGATTTGTAGGGTGTAAGGGGGCACAGGGCCCATCGTGAATGTCCCCCACACATGTGGGGTATTAAGCCATCAAATGTTGGTTATAGTATAGTCTGTCCAAGTTACTTTTGAATGCATCTAACGTGGTACTTTCAACGGCTTCTTGTGCCAATCGATTCCAGGCCATGGCGGCTCTGATTGGTAAAGAACTGATCGCTTTTAACTGATCCACATTTTTGGATTAGTAATTTGCAATTATGCAATCTAAGATTACCCTGGGCATTACTGAATTTTAATTTAAAATCTTCCATACTTTGTATATCCTGAGTTAGTTTATATAGGAGTAATAAATCACCCCTTTGTCTTCTAGCCTGGAGAGAATGTAGGCCAGTCGTTTGTAACCTGCTAGAGTACGTACAGTGTGCTAGTCTTGGGGTTAATTTCATAATTGTCCTTTGGGCTCCTTCAGCTACCTTTATATCCCTATTTAGGTATGGGGACCAAAATTGTGATCCATAGTTCAATAATGGCCGTGCATAGGTGGTATAGATTGGTAATAGAAGTTGTTCTGTCCTACTTATAAAGGAACGTTTGGTCCTAGTTATTGTAGATCTTGTAGTTTTAGCTGTTTTCAGATAGTGGCTGGAAGGTGAAAGAGATCTATCCACCATTATACCTAAAACTTCTACGTTTGTGTTGGATTTCAGTAATGACTGATTTAGTATGTAGGAATAATTTGGATTGTTTCTTCCAATATGGAGTACAACACATTTATCAGTGTTCAGTTTCATACCATTTAGTTCAGTCCAGATTTCTATTTTTGCCAAATCTGAGACTAATGATAAGTGCTTATTAAATGTATTATCTTCTCCACCCAGTTTAGTATCATCTGCGAATTTACTAATTAAGTTTTCAGCATTCTGACCCATGTCATGAATGTAAATATTAAAGAGAATGGGCCCGAGCACTGAACCCTGGGGTACCCCACTTCCCACTGTTCCCTCCTCAGAGCACACTCCATTAATATGCACACACTGCTTCCTATTGGACAGCCAACTATGTATCCATTTAATCATGTCATTGGCGACCTGCAACTTAAGTGTCTCAATGAACTTATTATGTAAGACTCTATCAAAGGCATTGGAAGAGTCTAGCAGTATTACATCTGATGGGCGCCCGCTATCAATACTTCTACTAATGGTATCATAAAACATGATTAAATTGGTTGTACATGATCTCCCCCCTAGTGAACCCATGCTGGTTTACATCATTTGTCCCGGTTTGTTCTAAGTGGGTTTCTAATCTATTTTTAATTATTCATTCCATAAGCTTACACAGTGAGATGTTAAACTTGTAGGTCTGTAATTTTCAGTTTTACTTCTATTGCCTGTCTTGTAAATAGGAACGACTATCACCATTTTCCAGTCATCAGGTACAAGGCCTTCCCGTAAGGAGGCATTAAAAATGATAGAGAGTGGAAGTGACAACACAGAGGCAGTTTTTTTTTTTTTTTTTTAGAAAAATTGGGTTTATTTTGTCTGGACTAGGAGTAGAGGTATTATCGAAATTTGTTATTAACTTAAATACATACTCTTGTGAAATTGGTATAGACACTGTATTGTTTAATGGTGCCGGTAGTGCAGTATGTGATGGGGCAGAAAAAACTGAACAGAAATAGTTGTTAAATTCATTGGCTATGTCCTTATCATTTTGAAGCACTTGAAAATTCTCAGTTATTGGTCCAATGCTTTTAACTGTATTTCTACAACAGGATTTTAAATAATTGATTAGCAGTTTTTTTCTTGGGACGATACTAACTGTACAGAAAGTATTTATATAGATTCTCTAGAAGTGCTGTGTTTGTTAAACACAGTGAGGCAAGGGCTGTGCATTTTCACAAAGATTTAGCACTTTTATGAGCAAAACGCTAATCAATTTTTAGAGTTAAATAAAACCCTGTACAATTAGAATTCATATAGGAGTATAGAAATTTCCTATCTTTGGTATGAGCCAGTTTAAATTCCAATTTACTCCTAACTTGCCTAATGGTATTTTTTAGATTGTTCTGCTCTAGAATATATCTCTCTCTATTTTGGGGTGTTGGTTTTATTTTGCAGTTTTTATGTGCATTTTGTTTGCCTTTAATTAGTGTTTTAACTTTCTGATTTAACCAAACAGGAACTCTACCTTTATTATTATACTTGTTTTTTAATGGGACATATGCATCTTCTGCTTCACTCAGTATCCCTATAAAACTATTCCAATCCTCTATAGTTGTTTTATGTTTAAGTGTAGAGTCCCAGTCTATCTTAGAGAGGCTATGAGATATTCTGTCGTAATCAGCTTTATGATAGCTTTTAAATACAGTACTAGAAATCTCATTGGGTCTCTTTATGATCAGGCTACATGTGATTACCAATTGGTCACTATTTCCAAGTGCTGCTGCTGTATTTATATCAATAATCCCATTTTGGATATTTGTAAGTAATAAATCCAGAATATTATTGTTCCGAGTTGGTTCAACAACTAGTTGATCAAGTCCATTTATGATACATTGTCCAATGAAACACTTCTCAGCTGGATCTGAACTCATTTGATTTTCCAAGTTGATTCCTGGGTAATTAAAGTCCCCTAATACAATAGTATCCCCAAGCTCAGACATTTCAGCAAATTGTTGGTTAAGTGCAGTGTTGTATTCTTTGTTGGATGAAGGTGGTCTGTAGCAGTTACCCATAATCATTGATTTACGCTCTGTAAATATTAGCTTTAACCATATAGTTTCAAGTTACGTACTTGGGTCAGATTGTGGCTTGATGGGAATGAAGGGGATAGAATTGTGTATGTAGAGACATACACCCCCTCCACGTTTCCCTTCCCGGCCATATTTATATAATTTGTATACAGAGATATCCATTATACTCTCTATATCAGTATTCCACCATGTTTCGGTTATTGCTGCCACATGTATATTTTGTAATATCATAAGTGCTTCTAATTCTGTTTTGTTAACTTGATTTAAACTTCTTGTGTTAGTTGCAAGAAAGTTGCAGCCACCTTTAGACTTAGTTATAACCTGCTTATGTTTAAGTCCCACCCCCTCGTTATCAAGTTTAATTGGTGTGTAATGAAAGTTGCTATTTTCCTTCCGAGTAGATCACTGCCCCTTTTATTAAGGCACAGTCCATCCCAGGCAAACAGATGATTTCGATCTACAAAGTCTTCCCAGTGGGGGATGCATTTAAAGTCCTTTTCCAAACACCACTGCCATAACCAATTATTGATGACTTTGATTTTATAAGTCATGGCTTTTGTAGCACGAGGGACTGGTAAAATTTCAGAGATAGAGACCTCGCAGTCTTCAGCCAACAGTATTTCTCCTAAGGTAATAAAATACTTTTTGATATCTTAGATGGAAAATCTATTTATATTGTTAGTTCCCACGTGTATTATAACTAGTGGTTTGATTCCACTATTACTTAGTATATTGTTGGCTGTTAGTGTAATGTCTGAGATGACTGCGCATCAGTAGCTACTGCAAGTCCTATTAAACTCGTCAGGATTACACATGTCTATCTATATGTTTTGTCATTGAGTCGCTTAGTACAAAAACCTGGCGTAAGGGGAAAAAATTGGGTGGGGCTACGTTAGGCTGGTTAGCCTCGTTCTCCACATTGGTGACCATGTCGCCATGATCTGGTGTTAGATTTAGTGACTCATCAGTAAGTTCTGGTGTTAAGGTTGTATTTATTAGTGGGGCATGATTTGTTCAACTGTTAGTATGCTTGGTGGTATCTTCAATATCAATATTGATATTGATTATTTCTTGTGATGAGCTTGGAATCAAACACTCTTTCACATTGTTTTCCCTAGAACAGACATCATCCTGAATAGTATGACTCTGGTTTTCAGGTGTGGAAACCTCTGATTCATTAGTCAATAAGGAATACTGATTTCTAAGTGGTAAATCGAAGGCCATTGCCCTTCTTCCTTTTTTTGACTTATTTCCTTTAACAGTTGTCATCTTCTAACCAATTTTCCTCTCTATCCCTTTTTTCAAGCCACTATTTCCTACTACCACTTCCAACATTGTATTAGCTACTTCAGGAGATGCTCTGTGTTTTTTTGTTACAGATTTGGGGAACTGCATGGTTTGTGACTGTTTGAATCATTTGTTGCATTTCATGCTGATTATCAATAATCTGATTTAGTTTTATACTGAAGTTAGCTAACTCAACCTCAAGCTCAATAATACAAGTGCATTTTTCACATATTAGGCCCCATGTTCTCCTCAAGAGGAGAGTGCACATGATGCATTTCTGACACTTTATTGCCCAGTCACCATCCAATGTCCTAATTTTGTTTTCCATGGTAAAATATTTAATATGAGGGAGACACCAATCTTGTAAGACGCGTGGAAATATATGTTAGTCTTCTATTTACTAGCAATTACCCCTTTCACTAATCAAATATATGCCCTTATACCTAGATATGTTAGCGATTGCTTTTAACTAGGAAGGAATTACACTGTACCTGTTTTCTTTTTGTTTTTGAAGTTTGTAGGCCTAGTTTCCTGCGGACACTGCAGACGCGCAAGACGCGCATCACGTATCTTGGCATGTGTCTTCTCACGCATCACATGCTCGTGCTCGCTACGCTCTCAGAGCATGTGTTTAAATGCTACAACACCCGGAAGTTCAGTCGGGTGCCTGACGTCACACTCAGAATGAGCGTTGCTGCAGAAAAGTGATTTAAAAGTATATTTCAGCTGACAGTACAGATCTCTACCTTCTCCCACTTACAGATGTCTGTATTTAGGAAGGTATCATTAAAATAAAGCAGATGTTATATCCTCTGGTAACTCAGTGAGTCACTGCTTAACAGGGAAATGTAGTTCTGGTGCAGGACTACACTTCCCAGACTACTCCCTGTCGCAGCGTCTTACAATAGTTTACACCAGGGTTTAGTTTTAAAAAAGCAGTATTCTCGCTACAGCAGCGTTCTGTGACCCAGTCTGTACTGTCATACCACAAGTACTGTGGTTCCACAGCTTAGGCAACGGGCTTATCAATTCTGTATGTATTTGCATTGTGACGTAGTCACAGGAGGCACCCCCCCCAGCCACTGTGAATGCACATCTTTTGTGTGTAGCCCCACAGGGTGGCGGTACAATGGCGTGGCTATTGTCCTGATTTTTGCTTTCGCCCTTTGCAACTGAGAATGGGGTCCAAGAATTCTTACTAGAAACAAATGTAAAGTACAGAATTGCACAGTGAAACAGTGCAGTGCACCATGGTTAATATAGGAAAATTATTATATCGTTCTGGGTGGACATATTAGGTATTACATTTGGGTGGTGAGTGCAGTTCCATGATTTGTACTTTCAGGTACTTTTTCTTATAAAATGTGAAGAGTATGTGTTTTAGTTACTAGCTAAATAAAAACTAACTTTTAGCTGCTGCACAGTATGTGTACATAGGATGGTTCAGAATAAGTGAGTCGCAGCAAAAGTAGTTGGCCAACTCTTTTCATTGTAAAATTATATCCATTACGAGGACAGAAGCAAATCAAAAGATAAAACTCTGGGATCATATGTACTGTATACTGTTTCATTGTCTCATAAAAGAAATGTACTGCAGCTCCTGTATTATGAATTTCTTTTCGCTGTCTTGTGTTGTAACACAATACATAATTATCAAGTTGTAGAGCAGCCTCTGGATCGCTAAGTGAAATATTTAATTGAGGGTACCAAGGCCATTTGCTACTGCTTGTGGCTTTGAAACTGGCCAAATGTATTGATAGTTTACTTGTAAGAAGGAGCTAAAGTCATATTTGCCAAGCAAACAATGCTAACTCTTCTAGGTAAGAAACCTCTACATGACGGAAGTACTCACATGCTGTGTAGTAATTTACTTTTGTAATAACGTGTTGCAGTTGTTATGTCTTAGAATGTACTGT
This sequence comes from Neoceratodus forsteri, assembly GCA_016271365.2. Lineage (NCBI taxonomy): Eukaryota > Metazoa > Chordata > Ceratodontiformes > Ceratodontidae > Neoceratodus > Neoceratodus forsteri. The sequence goes on along the minus strand of CM028135.1, from coordinate 515,315,921 downwards.
AAATTGTCATCTGCCTGTTTGCCAGGTCACTCCTGAAAATGAAATTTTCTCCCAGGAACTTACTGGGTTAACAAATGGATACACTGAGGGTGGTGGAGGTTGTTTTTGTTTTTTCTTTCACCTTGACTATAAATCCTGTTGAGGACAGATGGGAAACATTTTATTACACTAGGTCATCATGTATCTATTAATGTGTGTGTTGGAATACTTTAAACAGCATATGTTTGGCGGTACTCTTAGTCCAGCGACTGGGGGAGCCACACTTATGAGGTGCCTCAAACCTCAGTTTTATGACTAAATGGAGACTGAACATAGTGAGGGTTCCACCCCAAGAGGTGCTGCAGTAATGTAGCCCCTTTAGACTAAATGTACCTTAGGGAAATGCATGAATGGTATACTTGTAAGGAAAGAGACGAAGCTGCTGGTGGATGAGGGAAAGATGATGGAGCAATGAGAAACAGGCATCCTGAAGAATGCCTGAGCATGTGTGCTGTGTATAGCGCTTTGCTTTGGACATGGTGAGTGTTGCCTGCTGGCTGACCAAACAATGGGCCTTGCCCTGTAATTCTTTGGATCATTGGGCAACTATAAATGTGTATTTATTTAGTTTTTGTTCACAGCATAGGGTACACAGCAATTAAATGCCTGTTTTCAGGTGTGACCCAGGAAGGTACATCAGTGAAAACAATAACACATGAAAATAAGTAATATAGGTATTAGATAGGGTCAGGCTAACAGTGTAACCACAGGAGAATAAAGCATAGTGCAGTTATGTAAATATGCAATTAAAGATTATATGCATAAGTATAATACACCGCATGGGGGAGGTGCAGGCTTGGGATAACATACAGTTGCTCACGGCAGTTGAGAAAAATCCATTGCACAGGTGTGTGATCAGGGTGCTTAACAAAGTTTAAGAAGGACCTCTGGAGCTACTCTGTGCAGCAACATAAGGACAAATACATCAGGTGCCAATAGAAAGCACCTTTGAAGAGCCAGTGTGAGGGAAGGCTGTGAATTTCAAAAGAAAGGGAGTTCTAGTATTTCAGAGCAAAGATGGTGAAAGCAGTGATGTAGCCAGAAATTTCTATTTTGTACACAGTTCATCCAATTACTGCCCCTATTAAAAAAATGTACACACTCTCTTGAGTTGCTGCCCTCCCACTGCAAAACAGATTGTTGTCATATGTCTCATCTAATCTCTAAACAGTTGTACACAAATCAATATCCTAAACTACAGAAGTTTGAGGAATTACTCAGTAGCCTACACTAACTCAAATACAGTACTCCAGATTAGAATGACCATGGTAACTAAAAGGCATGTGGCTTGGGACAGGAACTAAAAAACTGTACACAAATGTGTACAGTGAGTATGCCTGCCTACACCCTTGGGTGAAAGCCTGTTTCCCCCATCTTAGATGAGTGTTTAGAAACAAGTAGGTGGGCTGAATCAGCAGATCTAAGCGAGTTGGCTTGTTGAGGTGCAGGGGAATGGTATGGGTGGTACAAGAGATCTTAGTAGCTTATCAATAAAGCATCCAATGGAATAGGATTGGTCTGCAGAGGTGGAGAGCAATTTCAGGGAGGCATACAGGGAGCAGTGGTTCATGAAGCGTAAGTAAGACAAGGAGAAGCGACAGCTGTTGTAGATCACCTCCCACTTGTTAAGGGCTGCTTTGGAGGCATAAGAATAGATAAGCTGACCATACTGAAGATGGGGGAAGAAGACACCCTGGGTGATTGCAAGCCTAGCCATAGGTATGAGGCAGCATTTGGTGTGATAGACTAGGCCAAATCTTGAGTTGACTGCTTTACAAGTGAGGGAGTTGCGGAAAGAGAAATCCAGGACCAAGTCAAGGGTGTTCCCAAGACATTGAAAGTCTGTCACTGTGGAGAGGGGGGATCCTGTCCTGACATTGGATAAGGAGGGGTATTATACAGGACTGTAATCTAGACTGTGACTCATATAGCATGTCTTAGGTCTTAGAGGAGCTTAGGATGGATTTTTTTTAATGAACCATACATGGACCAGGGAGAAATCCTCCTGAAGCTGGGAATTAACTGTAGAGATAGAGAAAGAGCTATAATACAAAACAGCATTGTATACATACGTGATCTATGAGCAGTGTGATGAGACAGAGGGACGGTCATTAATAAAAAATAAAGGAGAGTAGAGGACCAAATATGAAACTCTTAGGAACACATAAATTTATTGGGGCAAGGGAGACCACATTGTTGAATTGGACATACTGCTGTCTCCTAGAAAGATAGCTCCTGAACCATGAGGCTGTGTGGAAGGAGAGGCCTGAAGAAATTAATTTGGAATGGAGCAATGTGTGGTCAACAGTGTCAAAAACTTTGGAGAGGTCAATAATGATGGCTTCAGGAATGGAACTATCCTCCATGGCACATTTAATGTTTGTTCGTCGAGTCAGAGCAGTGGTGGCCCTGTGTTCCCTCCTAAACCCATGCTGTTTGGGCAAGAGACGGTGAAGAACTAGAAGAAATTCGGTCAACTGGGAGACAACGACCCTTTCATGTACAGAGACGGGGAGGGCAGGGACATTAGCTCAAGCTGTGAACCCTGCAATACGAGCAGACTTGATAGACCAAATGGCCTTCTTCTGCTGGCTTCTTCATATGTTCATATGTAATTTACTGAGGATTGGGAGTAGCACAATAGATCTGTAGCTATTTGAAAGCTTGGGATTCCCTTTTTTTAATACAGTTTTTGCAATTTTCTAAACATCAGGGACTATAGCAGAGGAGAGTGATAAATTGAAGATGTGCAAGATTGGGGGGCACTAGTATTGGTGCACCCAGGCGCAGTATCATAGGTAGGAACCCATTGGTCCTGTGCAGTCGCCCTTGAGAAGGGACCTTAACAGTTTGAGGACTTCTCTGGGGAACACCAACTTTAAATGAAAAGATGGGTTATAAGGGGCAGGTGGTGTTGCAGCATGGACGGGTTGGCAGCTGAGATGGATGAATGATCCACAAAGTGAGAATTGAAGGCATTGGCGATGGTTTTGGGGTTATTGCAGTGGATCCCATCAGTTAGCTAGTCATTGGTGTTACTCTTTGGTGGGCACCCTAGGAGGCCTTTGATGCACCCCCACAAGCTCCTAAGGTTCCCTGCGGTGGCAGTTAACTGTTCCCAGCAGAACTGGGTCTTGGCGAGGCAAGAGACCCTTTTACAAAAGTTGCGTATGTGCCTATAGACAAGCCAGTCCACTGGATTGGTGGAGAGTTTGAAGTTCCACCAGCTTTTGTCCCTGGATTTAAACAAGGAGAGGAGGTTGCTGGGAAGATGTCCAGTGAGGATCCCTTTAACCCTTCTCTTGGTGAGAGGAGCAAGTTTATCCTGGACTTGGAACAGTAGGGATAGGAGGAGACTGAGGGCAGAGTTGATCTTACTGGTGGAGAGGATTATTTGGTTCCAGTCAGTGAGAGACAGTGGAGAAGGGAGGGTGTGTCAAGGTGAGAATGGTTAAGCAGTGTGAGGATTCTAGGAGGGGGTTTTGGGAGCTCTGACTTTCCAAATGCAGTAGATGGGATAATGGTCACTCAGAGCATTAGGTAGAATCTCCAATGTCAGGATTCTGTCAGGTTTGTTAGAGAACATCCGATCCAGGACAGTGTGACTCTCACCTTTGGATGAGATATGAGTTTGGTTGGTCATGAGCTAGGTGAGATCAAGCTCACTTCACAGGGTATCATAGGACTTATTTTGGGGGCCCAACCAGTCCAGATTAAAATTACCCATTGCGATCACCTTGTTTTGTTTGACTATGAGAAAGATGATGCTGGAGAGCGCAGATAGGCCAGAGGTACCATTTATGAAGGGATTGTAGGAGCAAACAAGGTGAATTTTTTTGACCTTACCCAAAAGAGGAGTACAGTGGAGTATCTCAAATGGTAACTCCAAGGAGGGTATGGAGTGTGCCGTGACATTAAGGTAATCCCTGTAGTACAAGAGAAGACCTCCACCATGGTTGAGCGGTGGCCTGTCCACTCAGATAGGATTGTAGTCAGGAGTGGAGCAGTAGAGTCAGGAATGTTTGGTTTTAGCCAGGTTTCGGTGACTCTCAGGATATCGGGGGAGTGAAGAGCTATCCAAACATCGTGGTCTGACTTGTTATCTAGGAGGCTTTGTATGTTGATGTGAGCAATCTTGCTTCCCTTGCCTCCCACCCAGAGGGGCAGAGTAGAGGCAGAGGGTGGTAGGGACCCAGAGTTTAGTTCAGTATGCCCTGATAGGGGGAGAAGAGTTGCTGGGGCCCAGCAATTGTTGGGGCTCTGCACAGAAGCCCAAAGGGGAGGGAATAAGCCTGACCCACAGGAAAAGTCCCACAAGGAAGGCATGTTTACCTTTAAGCAGGCCAGTTGGATTGGGAGAAGAACACATTAATTGCAAAGCATTGGAGAAGCAAAAAAAACTATTGGGGTCAGAGAAACTGGGTTCCGTCTGAGGTTGAAGGGTTAGGAGGACTGAACCCGCAAGCACGGTGGCAAGGCCCAGGAATCTTGTCAGTAGGACAAGAGGTAGAACCCTAGCCATTGTGTCCTCTAATGGTGGAGTTGAATGTAGAAAAAGACTTATAAAAAGAACTGCAATACTTCTGCTAGTAGTAGAGAGACTGACTGAAACCTAGAATTAGAGATATCCTCAGATGAAGGACTTTGTTTTCTGTGTTTGTAATGCCTTTGTAAATACTGAACAATTTTATTTTTTTATTTTACTGTTATTGGGAAAAATAAAACACTACTTGCAAATTTTATACCTGCTCCTGATCTTCCTATGCTTCCGGACCTGTGCCTCGATGACAGATGGTGTCAGACTAAGTAGGACTTAGCCGTGCATACTCTACGCAGGAGGTGTGTGCGTGGGTACTAGACCTGGTACCAGGGAAGCATAGCAGAAATGTATGGATTCTGCAGCGACAGGAGCAGCAGAGAAAAGAAGAGAAGCAGTAGAGAAAAGAAGAGATGCACCGACAGGAGCAGCAAAGAAAAGAAGAGATGCATTGACAGGGGCAGCAGAGAAAAGAAGAGATGCAGTGACAGAAACAGCAGAAAAGAGAAGAGATGCAGCGACTGGAGCGGTGATGGCTGGATGCCTTGCAAGCTATCAAAGCTGGAGGATCTGGCACTGGTCTAGCAGAGCAACAAAACGCCAACAACAATATGAAAAATGTTAAACTTACAAAGTTGTGTCCCTTGGATGATATCGAAGCATACCTGACAACTTTTGAAAGGGTTGCCACAGCCTGCCAGTGGCCAAAGCAGCAGTGGGCAATCAGACTGGGGTGGCCCCCTTTTGCCCGACACTCCAGTGGTGAAACATGGAAAAAGACCACTACAGCGACAGTCGCTGTAATGGTCTGTTTCCATGTTTTGCTTTCCCCCAGTGTTCTGCCCCCTCCCCGGACCAACTCCGTCCTGGAGTTGAGAAATCCTAAAGTCTGGGGGATGCAGGGGCAGAGCCCCCCACATGGGGGGTGTGGGAGGTGCAGCCCCCACAGAAAACACTGGAGGATTGGGCGACACAATACCAACGCGTGCATGCTGTCACTGTAAAGGAGGTCGGCAGTTTTGCTGAGTGTCAACCTAACTTGGTGCTTCCATCAGACTGGTACCTTACCTGACAGGTAAACCCCAACTCACCTACAGCAGTATGGACACTGCACAATTCAAAAATGATGACCTTGTGAAAAGGGAAATCCTGAAAGATACGACTTCTCAGGAGAGACCTACAGGCAAAGATTCCGGTCCCTGAAGTACAGCTCAATCGACAATCCTCGAGAAACCTTCGCCTGACTCAGAGAACGCCTTATTAAATGGCTCCAACCAGAGGACAAAACAGTCATACAGATCATTGACACATTTGCAGTGGAACAATTCATCAACATCCTGCCTACAAATGTACAGCTTTGAGTAAAAGAACACCGACCAGAATGTGGGGAAAAGGCCGTTTCTTTGGCCGAGGACTATCAGATGGCCAGACAGACCATGCAACAGCGAAGTGACAGTCAAAGACCGGTAAGATCCTCTTTTTCACAATCTAACTCCAAATCAAAGAAAAACTGTGGTGGGGGTAACGAATCTGCACCCAAAGACTTTATTTCCTGTAACTGTAACAAGCCAGGCCATATCGCAAGAAACTGCCATAAAAATAAGGAGGATACCACTGCAGCAGATTTGGCCTTAGCAAATTGGGGCAAGTATTTAACAGATGTCAAGGTGGGAGATAAGACTGTAAAGGGACTTATTGATTCGGGAAGCAGACAGACTCTAGTGCATGTTGAAGTGCTGGGAAAATACTGTGTAAAAGGACCGGATACTGGTGTCATGTGCATCCATGGGGACATGTGATAGTATCCCACTACACAAGTGACACTGAATATTAATGTAGTGTTGCACCAAATGAATGTGGAGTTACTACCCAAGTTACCTCTACCTGTGATTATTGGAAATGACTGTCTAGGATTTACTGAGTTAATCTCAGAGGAACTGAAACCTGCAGTTTCAGCAGTAGTAGTAATGAGCACAGGCAAAGAAAATCTCAGATGGTGGAGACACTTTTCCTTTTGGTGACTTTGATGCAGACTTGTTTGAGCCCAGCTCCAAGATCTGGAAGTCCAGGAAAGAAAGACGCCTGAACCAACAGTGGCAGCAAAAGACTGATGGACATAAGGGGTTAAAATATGAAAATGCTGAAACTAAACTGATAACTGATTGTGATTTTGTTTCAGATCAAACTAATGATGCTTCTCTCCAAGATTATTTTAAGCAGCTAGGGTGAAACAAAAACAGGGTGAACCAATGTTTAAAAAATGTCATGGGTTACTGTACCGAGTTTATGTTAAACCTCAGACACAGGAACAGATAGAACAATTGGTTATACCACAAAAGTATAGACACAGTTGTTACAGATAGCACATGATAGTCCTATGGCTAGTCACTCAGGGAGGGATTGCACCCTTGCCAGATTGCTGTACAGATTTTACTGGCCTAGAATTCATGAAGATGTTGCTTCCTATTGCAGCTCTTGTACTGATTGTCAGAAAGTAGCCCCAGTGATTAAAAAAGACAAGGTGCCCCTGGTGCCCCTACCCTTGATGTGCCTTTTGAGAGAATTGCAGTGGCTGTGGCTGACCCCTTAGACAAAATAAAAAGGGCAATCGATTCATTCTGGTAGTATGTGACTATGCTACTCGATACTCAGAGCCAGTTCATATGTGTACTGTCATAGCCCCAAAAGTGGCAGCAGAGCTTGCCATCATTTTCAGCAGGGTGGGCATACTGATCAGGGTAGTAATTTTGGTGCTGCATTACTGAAGGAGCTGTGCCGACTATTAGGTATCACTGCCATAAGAACCTCCCCTTATCACCCTCGGACAGACGGTCTTGTTGAGCGTTTTAACCAAACCCTAAAACACATGTTAAAAAGGTTTGTAAAAGGGGAAGGGAAAGATTGGGACCAATATTTACCTTACCTGCATTTTGCATACAGAGAAGTGCCACAAGCCTCAACAGGTTTTTCGCCATTTGAAATGCTCTATGGTAGACAACCTAGAGGGCTACTCGATGTAATAAGAAAAACATGGGAAGATAATCCTACTCAAAAACAATCCATTACATCTTATATGTGTGCCCTGAGAATGAAACTGGACACCCACATCAGGAAACCCCCACCTGCCTGGACCCTCCTAGTAGTGACACTCCTTGCTATACTGTCACCCCAAGCGACAGGGGTTGGGGGGACTCTGATCTAACAATGAATAACAAAATAACCCCCCAATTAAAAACTATCCATTGGAAGACAGGATGTGGAATTGCTATCGCAAGTGAGCTGCAGACAAGCCCCCTCTGCTACTCAACTATAACTAGCCCTTCTAAGCCACTGACTGGGGACAACACCCCTGTCACGACCACTATATGGGCTAAACCTCCTAGGGGCCCTAGCCCAAAGCAGCATACCTTAAAACAACAAAGGTACCAGCAGTGGTGGTACTTTCTCAGACTGGTGCTGCAGATCCTATTACTAAGATTGGGTAACATCCACCCCAACCCTGGTCCACCCAAGGGGTGAACTTGGCCATGGTCCCCCAGGTTACCTTAAAAATTGCCTCCATGAACATTGGAAGCCTCCTATCAAAGATTACTCAGTTTGAAGCCTGGATGAGACAAAACCAGCCAGACATCATCTCACTGACTGAGACATGGCTATCCTCTAAAATCCCGAACACCTCTATCTCCCTACAAGGGTATAACCACGTCTGGTTAGACCTTATAGGTAAATGGGGAAGTGGATACCTAGTCTTTCTACGAAACACCTTGCAAAGTTATAAAATCACCCTAGACGGGACCAATGAGAGCTGCAAGTGCCTAGCAGTACACCTAATATTGAGGAATGAGAGGAAGAACCTAACCGTTATGACCGTTTACATTCCCCCAGGAAAGCAACAAGTTGGACTAAATACCTTTGCCTTGCACTACAAGCAAGTAAGCCAGAATCGAGAAGCTGTAGTAGTGGGTGATTTTAATGTCAATTGGAAGGCAAAATCTAGCACAGGTTACAAAGACCAAATACACAATCTTTACCTTACATAAGCTGTTATGAAAAGCACCAGAACTAATTACAAAACAGGCACTTCAATCCTTATAGACTGGGTGCTCACTACTCACCCAGATAGGCTTAAAGAGGTTACTGTGATGCCTGATGTTCTGAGCGACCCCTCACCAATTGTGTGTAGTTGGTCTGCCAAACTAACCCAGCCAGCTCCCAAAAAAACCTAAAATAGGGTACTCCGCAAAGCGGCACTGAGTGCATTCAAAAATCCACAACTAAACTGGAGCCAGCTAGATTCCACCACCAACACTGATGCAACTCTCGACCACTTCATAACTGTTTAATGCCGTTGCAGATAAATTGGCCCCTTTCAAGAAGCAGGTCATCCGAGGGGACTCTGCCATGTGGGTTACACCATCATTGCTTGCTCAAATGCAGGACAGGTACAACCTGTGGCACAAAGCCAAGGAATCCAGCATGCAGGCACACTGGCAGTAATACAGGGCAGCTAGGAATAGGTGTACTAAGAATATCAGGCAGACTAAAGCTAACTTGTATAAAGAGCAGCAAACTAGCTGCTGGGGAAAGGGGAAGGTGTTCTGGGAATCACTAAAGGCTCTCCTGGGTAGGGGTGATAAAACGTCACCAACAATGCTCAACTCAAATGGAAGCATCACACTCGACCCTATTGAGATGGCGCGTTCATTCAATAAAGCCTTCACCAACCTTAGTGCCATCCTCCCCCCCCGAAGACAAACCCACTGCCACCACTGTATCCCATGACAACACCCAAAAAAGACCAATGTAGGCCACAATTCCATTTCAAATCTGTCTTGGTAAAGGACATGGTCTGCTATGTTAAACAAATACTGGAGAAAACAAGGATGGGAAGTGACTTACTTGACATGAAACTAGTTGCCCTGGTCCTGGATGAGCTTGCCTTCACCCTGACTGCACTTTTTAACCTCTTCCTCAGATTCTCACAGTTCCCCAAGGAATGGAAAAGTGCCCTGGTCACCCCAGTCTATAAAAGTGAAGACTGCACATTAGTTGCAAACAGGCCTATATCGATTCTCTCTCCACTGTCCAAAGCACTCAAGAGAATTATATCTGACCAACTTGTCTCATACCTCAGCCAGTATAATGTCCATTGTAAACAACAACACAATTTCCATAAAATGCACAGCACCTCCACTGCACTGATCAAATGCACAAGCATACTACACAAGGCTGTTGACAAAGGACACCTGGTGGGTTCTATCTGCATACACCTCACCAAGGCCTTTGATTTAGTAAACCACGCGCAACTACTAACAAAGCTACCCACATTAGATCTCTCTGCGGACACTGTGCTCTGGTTTAAAAGCTACCTCTCAGGCAGATCACAACAGGTTAAGATAAATGGGGAGCTCTCTGATGCCAGGCCTGTCACATCGGGTGTGCCGCAAGGTTCCATCCTGGGGCCCCTTTTGGTCAACCTCTTCATCAATAACCTTCCCAAAGCCTGCTCTAGTTGCACTGTCTTACTTTACGCAAATGATGCAGTCATGTGTGCAAGTAACCCATGCCAGGACTTACTTACTCGAGACCACCAATGCAGCTTTGCATCCCTCGAGAATCAGTTCCAGCAGAACAAGCTTGTGCTCAACTACAAGAAGACCAAAACAATGCTCTTCTCAAGTGCACAGAAGAGAACTAAGGTACAAGCGCTCAACATCCTCAACAGTAAGGGCGACCCTCTAGAACAGGTAGAAACTTTCAAATACCTTGGGGTCACCATCGACCAGACTCTAACATTTGTACCACATGTCGACCAAATCATCTGCAACATTAACAGAAGACTAGGAGCACTATATAGATATAGGCACATTCTTACCCCATAAGCCAAACAAGTGGCAGTTACAAGTACTGTCCTCCCCATAGTTGACTATGCCCTAACAGTCTATGGGAGTGCCACAGACACTGTGTTAAACTGGGTCCGGTTAGTCCTGAACAAAGCCTGCCGCTTTATAACTGGGGCTGACAAACTCACGCACACCTGCACTCTTTACTCTCTCACAAACTGGCTTCACCTGCAGGACAGAATAAAATATCAAACCTGCCTGCTAGGCATGAAAGTCGCCTGACAACCCACCTCCCCACCCCAGGGCTGCAAGGTCTCCTGCAACCTGCCCAAAATCCTTACTCAACCAGAGGCATGACTATCGGTACATTGGCTGTTCCATTCAAACGAACAACTCTAGCCAAACGCTCCTTTGCAACCAGGGCACCAAGCTGGCTTAATGAACTTCAGGTAATGCAAAAGACACCACTAATCTGGGTCCTTTCAAACAGGAACTTCTGATGCAAAATACGTTAACTAATCTGGGTCCTTTCAAACGGGAACTTCTAATGCAAAAGACACTAACTAATCTGGGTCCTTTCAAACGGAACTTCTGAATTTACTTCTACCTGGCTCCAGATGTAGCTCCTTCTCCTAATGAAACCCCATCCCATACACTGTCACTTGCAAACAGCACCCCTACCCAAACCAACCCTTGCACCCTCTGATCGTGGTGCTTCTGCCCCCTAAGGTCCCCTCTTACACGTGCACACGATGCCAGCACCTTACCCACCACACGGTCTCCTCATGCATGTGCCTCTCCTCCATTCCAATGTATTTTAAAAGTGCACAGACTTAACCTCTGACAGTGCCCAGATGGGCTGCTATTTTTGTATAGCTCCTAGTGCCTATGTTATGCTTTGTATTATTTGACTTGCTGAATGTTAACTTTTGTTCACTCTGTATTGTCGAAATGGTTCTTATGTTACTCATTTTGTTTTATGTCACTGAATCAGTATTGTCTAGCCTTTGTTAATCAGGTTTTAATGCTGTCTTTGACATGGTGTAAACAAATTGTTATTCTGACGAGGTCCTTTGTAAATGAGCATTTCTGCTCAAAGGTGTATTTTCAAACTTTGAAATAAATAAATAAATTGCCCATAATAATTAGGAAAAGGCCCAAAACCAGCAGAAGGCATATTATGACCATGGGGTAAAAAAAAAAGTTTTTGAGACAGGTGAAAAAGTCTTGCTACTGTTACCCACTACAGAAAATAAACTGTTAATGAAGTGGCAAGAGCCTTATAAAGTGCTTAGATGTACTGGCACAGTTAACTATGAGATTGAGACCCCCCGATAGGAAAAATCCTACGAAGATATACCATGCTAACCTGAAGAAATGGATTGAAAAAACACCAGAGGCTGCTTTGCTAGTTTAACCAGAAACTGATAAAGAAGATATTGATATAGCTTATGACAGACTGGAACAAACTGTAACGGCTGATGCTGTAAAGCTGAATGTTTCCTTAACCTCCGAACAAACTGCAGAAATTCGTAATTTACTGAAGGCATTCAACAGTACTTTCACCACAGTGCCAAGCCAAGCAAAATGGGTTGAAAATGTAATAGTGACAGGGAATGCTTGCCCTATTAGACAAAAGAAATACAAATAACCAGAGCAGTTACAAGCAGACTTGGTTAAGGAAATACAAAACATGAAAGAGTTGGGTATCATGGAAGAGTCGAGAAGTGCTTGCTCATCACCATTGGTGATTGTAAATAAAAAGGAGGGGGGTGTAAGAATCTGCTGTGATTTTAGAAAACTTGATCAAGTATCTGAATTTGACAGTTATTCTATGCTAAGGACAGATGATTTGGTGGACAAATTGGGAAGTGCCAAGTACATCGGTACCCTCGCACTCACCAAAGGTTACTGGCAGATTCCCCTAGCTAAAGAATCCAGAGACAAAACTGCATTTGCCACTCCTGTTGGATTATATCAGTTCACCACCATGCTGTTTGGTTTACATGATGCACCCGCTACATTCCAGCGGTTCATGGATATAATTTTAGCTACTCACACTAGTTATTGTGCTGCACTGCTGCTTACCTGGATGATGTTGTGGTGTACGGTCAGTTCCATGTCATAACCGTGAAAATACAGTGGCGCCTCACAAAAACAGTCGCTACAAAACAGCACTCCTGTAAAACTCCCCTACTATATTGGGGCTTTGCCCCCCATACTTCCCTTCTTATGATAACTAACTCCTGGGGGGGCATAACATGAAGGAATGGGAATACTTGGGAGGGGGGTCTACATTGGGGGGGAGCAACCTAGGGGTGGAAGGCAACACAGTCGGAACAGCAGATGGAACAGGAGATACACACATACCTAAAAAAAACACCATCAACTCATACATGACAAAAAAAACAAAAACTTATCCAGCAGCCAGTTCCAAACCCGAGTCCATCAGCCACACAAGCAGTAACTCTAACCACTATACCAGATGGCCGTCTCGGACCTGGCTGCCCAAACAATGCCTAATATCCTGTAGACTTTACTACTTCCCACCACACCATTCGAGAAAGCGGGGCTTCGAAAGTGCTAACCTAGGGCTGTGCTATAAAAAGAACATAGCCCATTCAGCATTCGCTATTTTCTGGTTGCTGTTTTGTAGTCACTACACTCACATGCTACCATACAGTCCAGACTGGAAAAGCCACCTGGAACACCTACGAGCAGTTGTCCAAGTTATCAAAAATGCAGATCTGACCATTAATCCTACCAAATGTGCATTGGTCATGCAGGAAACCAGGTATTTGGGCTATGTTTTGGGAAATGGAGAAGCAAAGTCAGAGATTTCTAAGATAGAAGCTGTAGCTAAAAGTCCCATCCCTAAAACAAAAAAACATGTCTGGTAATTTTTAGGGCTGGCTGGTTATTATCGGAGATTTGTTGCCCAGCTAGCTACTCCCCTCACTGAACTCACAAAGAAATGGTTCCTGAATAATGTGAAAAGGACCCCAGGGTGTAATGAAGCTTTTCGGGCCATCAAGGCTGCATTATGTTCAGCCCCTGTTTTAAGAAGCCCAGACTTTGAGAAACAGTTTTTGTTACAGACAGATGCATCAGAGGTTGGCCTAGGTGCAGTTTTGATTCAAAATATAGATGGGAAGGAACATCCCATTCTGTCTATCAGTAGGAAGTTACATGACAGAGAAAAAAGGTACTCGGTTGAAAAGGAATGCCTTGCAGCAAAGTGGGCCATGGAGTCCCTTGAGTTTTATTTGCTAGGAGCTGACTTTGTAATTCTAACCGATCATAATCATCTCTGTTGGCTTAACCAAATGAAGGACAAAAATCCCAGAATCACAAGGTGGTACCTGGCACTACAACTATGTAAATACAAGGTAATACACAAATCCAGAAAAGAGAATGTCAGTGCCAATTTTCTGTAGAGATATCGATCAGGAATCAAGAATTCTGAAGGTTGAAAAAAAAATATGAGAGTTTAAACTTCACTGTTTGCTTTACTGGTTGTTTTGGAGAAAAGTGATACTGCATATGTACTGACCTGTAAAGATTATAAGCTAATGTTAAAGGAGACTTTAAAGAAAATTTTGGAAACTTTTTTTTTTTAAACAGGTTCTCTCCTAAAGAGGGGGGTATGTTGACAGGGTTGAATAAGACCCTGTCCTATTTGTTATGTAGAAAGATTTGTTATCTAGAAAGAGTTAAACACAAGGATCTGTTTTATCCTCTTCTGTTCTGTCTCTTGTCTGTCTCATTGCGCAGTCAAAGTTTCTTGTGAGACCTAAGAACTGGCCTTTCTGATGGTTTCGCTACCCCCTCCCCCACTATCTCTCTGCCTTCACTTTTCTGTTTTTATCTTTTCTTCCCCCTTGCATATCTGAAGTTATAAAATATGTGTGAATCTTTATGTGAAATTGGGATCCCTTGGTTTGAAAATGTATATGGTTATTTTGTTGAAATGATTGCAGAAAGCTATTTGGAGTTCAAGGAGTTAACCTGAGCTGCTGGTTTGAAAACTCTTTGCAGAGCTGTAAATAGGAGGTCAGTTCTGGGACATCAAGTATTGTTTTGTTGCACCTACACGGAAGGAAATTGACAAGGACATTTTCTGAAAAACAGGATGCCTTCTTAACAAGTTCCCAAAGACTTATAAAAAGAGCAGCAATACTTCTGCTAGAGGGAGAGAGACTGACTAATACTTGGAATTAGAGCTATCCTTAGATGAAATACTTTTTTCTGTTTTTGTACTGCTTTTGTAAATATACTGAAAATGTTTGTTTTTATTTTACTGTTATTGAAAAAAATAAAATGCTACTTACAAAGTATATTCCTGCTCCTGGTCTTTCTATGCTTCCTGACCTGTGCCTCAATGACAGTTGCAATGTGAAGAGAAGAGGGAGAAGTCTATCTGCAGGTGCATTCTTTCTAGAAGTGTGTCAATGAGAGTGGTTTGAGAGAGGAGAGGGAGGAAGAGAGATATATGGGGAGGTGGAGGGTGTTCCAAAGTGTAGGAGGTTGGATAGAAAAAGCAGACTAGCCTGCTACAGATTTACTGTGAGGGATATAAAAGGAACGAGCAGCAGATGAACGGAAGGAATAGGAGGAAGGGGTGGCAGGGCTAAGGAGAGAGGAGAGGAGAGGTAAGTAGGAACAGTAGCAAGCCAGTATTTAGCCATGAAGGAGGAACAGTGTGAGAGACGCCGGGCCTCAAGACAAGGGAAAGAGCGAGATTAGTATAGAGAGAACAGTGATGGTTGTGAGATGGAGCACTAAGGGCAAACTAGCAGAAGGAATGAAAATGGGGGCCAAGCATGGCAAGAGTAGACTTTGGGGCAACAGCGTAGACTATATCTGCATAGTCAAACACAGGCTGGATCACCTTAAAGATGATCTCATTGCAGACTGGGAAAGGAAAGCATGATTTGTTTCAGTACAGCATACCAAGCTTAGGACAAAGTTGCTTGTTCATGGCGTCAGTATTTGTGTAAAAGCTGAAATTCTTATCCAGCCAAACTTCCATGTACTTGAAATGGGGTACCTTCGCTGTGCATGCTTAGGCAGAATAATTTGGCTGTTGACACTCATTTTCCCATGACTGGGGCTTCCACCTTGAGCTGTGCCAGAGAGCTCAGTCGTGTGACTAAAGGAACCCTCAGACCTGTGGGGGTTACACCCTAGAGGTGCCATTGGAACTGGGCCTCTAGAACTAAAGGGACCTTTGAGAAATGAGCAAGTGATATTACCATGTGAGGGAATAGGACACCAGTGATCAATAAATGCATCATCTAGGCCTCCTTACAACAGCAGTTCTAAGACTTGAGGCATGGTGGAGAGGAACAACCCTGTGAAGAAAACCTCTGTGGATTCCAGGCCTTAGATCGCCATCCCTTCAGGCTTATTTGTTATTATTAAAGGTGGCCAGCAATGCTTACCCTAACGTGGCTCCCAACCTGATGACCCCCCTCTCCATGGGTTACTATACCTTTAAGACTCCTTGGCTCCTCAGGCATCAAAGGAATCTGATGATGATGCCATTGCCCTGTTAGCAACTAGATAAGGAGTCTCCTGACCTTTCAGCACCAGTGGATGAGAGTATGCATCCTTACAGGACTGGCTTGGAGTGTCCAGAGTGGTTTGGACTTTATGCTTTGTCTGAAATGGGACTTTTGTGAGACTGCCAGTATGGACTACAAATTGGCAGCCATGTTCAGCAGTTTTTTTTACCTGCCAGGCCATAGTGACAGGATTGAGGGCACAGCTTCAGCCAATCTGGAGTGTTTGCCAACTTTGGGAACCAAGGAGGCTCATGGATTACAGAGGGATCTAATTAATTCAGGTGCCTTTCCACCATCCAATTGTATTGGATGTAGTGCACCTCCAGGACTGCCTGCTATTATCAATATTGCCAGTTGATGAATTGGCATTGCTGTTGCACCTGTGAAGTGCAGTTTCTGGACTGCCTCCAGGTAGATCTGATACAGATCTTTTCCGAGTAGTACTGCTGTCTGGAAAACATTGAGCTGTGCTGTGACAGATTGTGCATCTGTCACTGGCAAGCTGTGTGAGAGAAGCAGTTGCTATTGTCAGAGAAATGGGAGGCATTCTCGTGCTAGCAAGCACATTGTTTAATGCTGAGCATCACCAACGCAGACAAGAGAAAGGGAGAAGTGATCTGCTGCCCAAGACTGCATTCGGGTCTGTTAGCATGTACCTTAGCCTGGTGCAAGGCTGCTGCCACAGTGAGGGTTCAGAGACCTAGACTTGTGGGTCAGTGTAGACATGCACTGGCTTGATCGATTAAGGATAGACAAACCTCTGTCTGCATCACTGTCACAGGCATCAGAGATTGAAAGCAGAGGAATGGACATCCTGTAGGACATTCTGAGAGTGAGACCACTGAGAGCTGTGACCCAGATGCTGCGTAGCAAGGGAAGATCCAGTGTGCTTAAGAACAATGGGTGAACTCGGGGCTTAGTCCTACAACAGGAAATCAGTGTAAAATAGTTGGTTTGCCCCATCTGGCTAGGGATTGACAAATACTGTACTTCTGTTTGATGTCCAGTTTACGTTTTTTGTAATTGAATAACCTTTGGGTTTGGGGGTTTAGCTGAGATTTGCTACTATTTAATGTAAGGTGCACCACCGCCAGCCAGCCAGCTGCAGTGTCTACAAGCCTACACCGATTTAGCAACTGGGTACCCAGTAACTTATTTGGAAGCTCCCGCCTAGTGTTTAAAGTGTAAACTCACTGGTACTAGCAAAAGAGGGTAATGCCTCCAGTACAAGAGAGCAAGTTCACATACTGTTCAATGCATTGTTATGTAGGGATGGGCATAATGTTAGGGCTGTGCCTTGCTGGGCATTTTTAGCAACAGCCCAGAAAGTATTTATTTTGCCCTGGCCTGCTCAGGACAGTAGAATTACAGTCACAGTTTAGGCTTGGCCAACGTAGGCGCCGGTAGACTGGCCATATTACACCAGTTTCTTCATACTTGCTATAACCTGTTTTTCCTCTATTGGGTATATCCCTAAATAAAGTAGTGTGCAGAGTATAAGTGTATGGTTGGGAACTGTTTGTAATTGTATGGTGTTTCCACGGGAGTGGATACCACAGTGGCAAGGAGGGCAGGTACACTATCCCAGGGCATTGTACTGAACTGTCACCAGGCCCATGTAAATCAGTGTAAAATAGTTGGTTAGCCCCATCTGGCTAGGGATTTACAAATACTGTACTTCTGTTTGCTGTCCAGTTTACATTTTTTGTAATTGAAAGCCTTTGGAGTTGGGGGTTTAGCTGATATTTGCTTCTATTTGTGACAGGGTTGAATAGGGCCTTGTCCCAGTTGTTCTGGAGAAAGGGTTTAAATGCAAGGATCTGTTCTGTTCTTTCCTTTTCTGTCTGGTTGCACAACCAAATTTTCTTGTGACACCTAGGATTTGATCACCCTGACAGTCTTGCAATTCTCTGCCTCTTGCTATCTCTCTACCTTCTCTTGCTGTTCTGTCTTTTCTTTCCCCTTGCATATCTGCTGGTATAAAAAGATATGTGAATCACTATGTGGAAATGTAACTGATACTGGGATCCCTTTGATTAGACATGTATATAGTTGGCCAGCCCGCCGGCACAGCGGTTGGATTTCTGCCTGCGATGCTGGTGACCCGGGTTCAGGAACGGATCCAGGTCGCTGGAGGGATAAGGATTGAGCATCCTTGGACTGCTCTCCTTTTCCAGGGGGGGAGGGTGGTGTGTGCTCGGTGCACATAGTGACGCCCGGCAGAGGCTAGGCGCATCACACAGCACCAGGCGCCTTCAGAACTCAGGGGCGGAGTGGACGCTGGCCGTCATTGCACGTCCCCGCCTACAGAGAGAAAACTCCGCCTCTGGCCGTCTCTAAGAAGACCTGCCTCCAGGCTTCAATTAGCCTCCCAGCCAGTTCTCCAATCAGGACTAGTACTTGCGGGCGCGGTTTGGGGAGCGGTGTCACAGCCCACCCCCTGGGGCTAAGCCAATGGATAACAGAGACGAGGCACAATGGGAGGTGGAGTCCCGGGGTCTGTGACCAGGGCAGATGTCGACGGTCCGGAAGGCAGAAAAAAGCATACTAAATAGAAAAAAAAAAAAGAAATGTATATAGTTTTACTGATGAAATGTATATAATTATAGTTTGAGATGATTGCAAAAAACTGTTTGAAACTCAAGGGGTTCACCTGTTTGCAAACTCTCTGAGAAGCATGCTGTTTTCTTAACGAGTAGAGGTTGCAAAGACTTATAAAAACAGAGCTGCAATTTCTTGCAACAAAAGACACAGAAACTGATGCTGGAAATCGAGAAGAAACCCAGATGGACTTTTTCTGTTTATACTGCCTTTGTAAATAGTTATACTGAACAATTTTATTTTTTTATTTTACTGTTATTAATAATGAATCACTTGTTGCGAATTTTAGAACTGCTCCTGGTTTTCCTATGCTTCCTGACCTGTGCCTCTACGACACTATTTAATGTAAGGTGCACCACTGCCAGCCAGCCAGCCGGCCAACCAGCTGCAGTGTCTACAAACCTTCACCGATTTAGCAACTGGGTACCCAGTAACTTATTTGGAAGCTCCCTCCTAGTGTTTAAAGTGTAAACTCACTGTCATTGTTTGGTGTTTCTGTGGGATTGGATACCACAGTGGTGAGGAGGGCAGGTACGCTATACCAGGGAGTTGTACTGAACTGTCACCAGGCCCATGTAAATCTTTCTCAGGTTGGAGACACACTATTGCAGCAACCTAGTGGTGTTGTAAGGCAGTGATGTCCCTCACCCCCAAGGCTATTGGGAGAGTGGCTCCTACTGGTACCTTACACTAACGTAGCTTAAAATGGTGTTTTGGGAGTTCAGATCACAACTGTACATTATTTTATGCTGCTTCTTGACTTAGAAATGGTATTTTAGTAGGTTGGTGGTGATCCTGGAGGAAAATGAGAGTTCTTGTGGTTCCTGAGTGAGTTCATGCAAAGGCTGTTGGAAAAATCAGCTGAAGTAGCAGCATGCTCATCGATATTTTACCTAATTTTCCCAAGCATCTTTGCAAATACTTGGATCTGGACCCTTCATTTTTTTCCAGGATTGCCTAAATCTGCTAAAGTACTGTTTTTTTTTTTTTTAAATCGGTCAGTATTTTATCCTCCTTGGTCTCTGACTGGCCCCCATCTGGACCAGCCTACATGGCCCCCTCACTCAACTTCTCTAGGGTTTACCTTCTTTGTGGTATCCTCTGCTACAGGACTTAGTAGAAAGCCCCATTTGTTGGTGCGGGGCCTGTGAGGGAAAATGTTATCACTGCGCCGCAGTTGGAGTTTTTTTCCTCCATTTTCACCCTTGGGGCCCAAGCGTATGCAGTGACACGATGTACATGCCTGTGCGGAGATTTTATTATTTATTTATTTAGTTAGTTAGTTTTTGTTGACCGGGTAAGTGCACTAGACAAATCCTGCCTATTTTCAGGCACGACCCGAGGGAGGGAGGGAGATACAGATGAATGCCAACTGACCCAGGGGTGTAGCCAGGAATTTCTGAGCTGCACACCAAGTGTGGAGTCACTGCTACCCACCCCCCTTAGGGCGAGCTACCCCCTTAGGGCGAGCTATCCCTCCCCATCCATACCCCCTCCCCAATGCGTTATGTATTATGCCAGCACGCCACTAGCCACACCACCAAAAAAGTGTAGACTGGTTTTTGGTCGCAATATTGCATTGTGACAAGCCTCTGTACCACATCAAGGTAGCCAGTCCCACAGAGGTCCATTCCCACTATGCCAGACATATCACAACAGGTTTCAGACACACAGACTGGCTTTTGGTTACGATATTGCATTGCGACAAGCCTCTGTACCACATCAAGGTAGCCAGTCCCACAGAGGTCCATTCCCACCACACCAGACATACCACACCAACAGGTTTCAGACATACTGGCTTTTGGTTACAATATTAGATTGTGACAAACCTCTGTAAGCCAGTCCTTCAACGCGGTCTCCTGGTTTAATAGCTACTTGTCACAATGATCAGTGTGTGAGGATAAGACGGCTAACATCTGATCCAAGGGAAGTAACGCTGGGGTTCCCCCAAGGTTCAATTCTAGGACCCCTACTCTTCAGCCTTTTTATAAATGCACTTCCTACTGCTTGCCCAGCTAAGATTCTGCTTTATGCAGATGATGCATTGAAACATAGAAATTGTCGGCAGATAAGGACCACTAGGCCCATCCATTCTGTCCGTAAGTCCTGTAGCTTAACCTCTATGGTTCCCCTATGCCTGTCCCATGCATGTTTAAATCCAACCACAGTGCTCACTCTCACCATCTCCCGTGGCAGACCATTCCATGCATCCACCACCCTCTCAATGAAGAAAAACTCCCTCACATTCTCTCTTAACCTGCCACCTTCCAATTTCATGTCATGCATGCATCCTAGTTCTTGTACTCCTCCTGTATTGGAAGATACTACCCCCCCTGCACCCTGTTTATATTTATGAGGTACTTGAATGTTCTCTTTCTCTTCCAGCGAGTACATATTAATGCAGTAATCTCCATGCCAGGGAACCGCTTGTCAGAGATTACAGCTAACCTACAAGATAATTTAGGAAGCTTGAGCTCTGGTTCTCTCCAAACCGACTCCTCCTAAACCATAAAAAAAATCATGCATCTCTCACTGCCTCACTCAAAGAAGAACAATGTCCCATTAATCATCATTAGCCAAAAGGGAGATGTCATTGAACAAGTAACTTTTTAAATATCTTGCCATCCACTTAGATAACACCCTTTCCTTCAGTACATACATAGACCATGTAAATAAAACAGCAAATGCCAAACTGGGAATCTTATATGACACAGGCAGGCAATGACCCCTGAGGCTCTGAGTCTTGTAACCCAGAGTTCACTACTCTCAACTGTAGACTATGGGCAGGGTATGAAATTGTAAAAAGTACCTGCCCACTTGGGCATGTAAGTAAAAATACATGACCAGCAATTTAGTTACATGCCGCAATCATGTTTTAACATAATTTAAATTGTCATCACCAAACTGAGCATCTGAATTTTCTGCATCACTAGTAGTAATGTCTGCACTAATTTGTTGTCTTCGTGTCAATAATAAACATCAGATAAAGAAACTGTCTGTGTGATTTATTACAGTACTACTGAGGGCAGGTTTAGAGTGGGTTTTAACAGATCCCACCCTCTATTTAGATTTTAGGTAGTCACACTCCTCAGAGTAGCTTGTAAGACAGCTTTTAACTTTAAGACACTTTAACAGAATAGATCCCTGTATTTAGATAGTCCAGAGCAGCTTGTAAGAAACCTTTTAAGAGGCTCAATAGGGCAGACACACTGTGGGGGTGGAAAGGACAAGAAGTGGCCTGAGAAAACTCAAGGAGTGGTAAAGGATATGGCAGCTTGGTTTCTATATGAAAAGGGCAAAATAACTCACTTGGGGCACAGTACAAAATGGGTGAAGTGGTACTAACGCCAAGCAGGAAAGGGATCTGGGGTAATCATAGGATGACCGAAAAGGTGGCCAGCCATTGTGACAAGACAGTTGGCAAGACTAGTGGGATGTTAAATTGCATCGGGATGGGCATCTCCAGCAGAAAGAGGGAAGTGGTGTTGTCTGTCTGTATAGGGATCTCTGGTAAGACCTCATCTAGAGTACTGTGTCCAGTTCTAGAGACCACATTGCCATAACAGACTGAGTAGAGGCGTCCAGAGGATGGCAACTGAAATGGTGCAGGGTCTACATCAGAAGCCCTGTGAGAGAGACTAATCTAAATATCTACACCTTGGAGAGGAGATAGGGGAATACAAGAAAAGTGCACAGAATATGCAAGCATGGACAAAAGCAACCCTAGAATGAAGGGGCTAGCTTCACAGCAACTACAAGGGTCACTCAAATGAAGGGCAAAACCATAGTTCGTTGAACGACTGCAGTCTATGTACATTTTTACACTTCAATTCAGAGGGTCAGATATAACCTTAAAACAGCTGAAGCCAAACAGTTCTACCACTCTGGGTGCATCATTTGTAAAATTAGGGGTCCCTGTGCCCAAGTACCAGAAATTGCCACAGCTAGAGGGTGTTGCAAAACAGTGGGTGCACCTGCATGGTTTGACGGTGGGATCAGTCAAATCCCCCTGCCACAAGCCTACACGAGCCATGGAGGTGGGGAGAGGACTCTGGTTAGAAAGATGAAAAGAGGCTGCTGGGGCAGTGAGAGTCAAGTGCCATAGGGCATGAAGGGGCACAGTGGCAGACATGGAGTGGAGGAGTCACATGGCAGAGATGCCATATTTACAGCATATCTGACAGCTGAGGGAATTGTGTGGGGGGCTGGAGTGGGGATGCATTATGACAGCCCCAGGTGGAAGCAGCCCTGGCACCTTCCCCATAGGACCCACAGACCCTTATATGTGGTGGGTGGTAGTGGCAATGCCTGACTACACTGCAAGGGACTGTGAGTCCTGTGGGGCAAGTGCCAGGGCTGCTTCCACCTGGGGCTGTTATAATACCATTACAATGCCAGCTCCCTACCTGGTCCCCTCAGCTGTCAGATTTGCCATATAGCACTTCTGCCAGGCACCTCCTCCACTCTAACTTCTGCCATATCCCCCTCATGCCCTATGGCACCCTCATTGCCCCAGCAGTCCCCGTTCCCACCTTCCAGGACCCACTGCTCACTCATCACCCTGCCAAGCAGTGGCGCAGGGACCTTAGACCACCTCCTGACTGGTCTAATCTGATCCCCCAATGTGATCACAGCAGGGCCTATAGAATCCAACACAAGGGTATGGTGCAGCCCCACCATGGCACAACCACCCTTGCATCCTGGCGCATAAGTGCCTTCACCACAAGCGTGGCATAGGGGTTCTTTGCCAAACAGCATCATGATTTCGCCACAGCCGGTGTTTGAAAATTAGGATTGCCATAAACTATGATGCAAGATGCCACTTGTGCCATACACCTTTGGTGCAGGCACCTTGCGTCATAGTTTGCTGCTTGATAATTGATCCCTGGGTATTTGTCTGACCTCCCTCATTTTTTGCATTTATTTTAGGGTAACTGCGTAAGGCTCCCTGGGTACAAGGCCCATTAAAGCAGCAGACTGTTTTAAATGCGTTTATGCTGAAGAATTGGATGGCAATACGATAGGACTAACTGAAATAGGTCAAGGAGATTATAATCAATATTGGCTTTACACCAAAATTAGCCATTTGGCAAAACTTCAAATATTTTTTAGCCACCACAAATTTTATTTTAGCCATTTTACCATATTATCTTTTTTTTCCAAGTAAACACATGGTATCTTGACATAATATAGTAACCAACAGCGGCTAGTAAAGTTGTTTAGTGAAATAAAGCCAAATGACTTGGTGGATAATAGATAGAACACAAGTTATATTGCCGATTATCCAAAGGGAAGGACTGAAAAATAAGAGAAGCAGAGGTGGAAAGTTGGAAACTGCCCATGCACCCATAGTACTGTGCATAGTTTTTATATTAGGACTGCACAGATTAATTTTTGTACTTTTTTTCCTTTAGTAACCAGATAAGGCCGACTAGCTATGCACAAGTACCTGTTTACAGGGGTCACCTGGGAGCACTGGAGGGGTGAAGTGACTTGCCCACAGTCGCACAGTATGCATGTAGAGATTGTGGAAATCAAACTCAGATCTGGTTAGATGTACCAAGCCAAGCTCATTGCTCTAACCTCTGCCAGCCCTTTTGTATCTTAAGTAGCTCATTTCTAGATGTATCCAGGGCCCGGGGGGAGGGAACAAGGGATAGTGACAGTGGCTGAGTAGGTAGCACACTCGCCTCTGAGGCGAGGAGATCAGAGGGCTGTGGGTTCAGTTCCCACATCTGGCACTTGGGTTAATATCTCAGTACTGACACTAGTGCAGCATGAGAGGGGGTGCTGCACTTCTGAGGTGCCGTCTTTCGGATGAGACGTTAAACCGAGGTCCCATCTGCCTGGATTGGTGGTAGTTCAGGTGGATGTTAAAGATCCCATGGCACTTATCGAAAAGAGTAGGGGAATTTCCCCGGTGTCTTGGCCAAATTTCCCTCTTTCACTAAAAAATACCACCGACAGCTTAATCTGTTTCAAGGTCAGTTAGCATTCATCTGTATCCCCCTCCCCCGGGTCGTGCCTGAAAATAGGCAGGATTTGTCTAGTGCGCTTACCCGGTCAACAAAAACTAAAAATAAAATAAATAAATAATGCTACAAGTTATTGTAGCACACACAGACACACAATGTACAACTTCTTTAAATTAATGAATGTGAACCTGACCTATAACAAATGCTGAGCACACTCCAAAACAGCAGTCACGGAACTCCACCACAATAAAACTTGGCATGTCTTTTACTGTTGGCACCATTCTCACCAGACCAGACTCCTGCTCAAAGTCACACCGCGCTATCCCAGCAAGCAAACTGCAATGCAATGCACTATTTTCTCTTGCATTCTGGCATGCTAACACTATTTCTCCGATTTAAAATTAAAATATTACTAAAATAAAAATTACTAAACATTTTATATAAACATTGTATAATAGCGATATCCAAATGATGCCAGGATTTACCCACCCTGGGTGTTGGTCACGAGGCATGGTAAATCCTAGCATCACCAACACCCTCTCATATATTGCTTAAATAACTGTACAAGCTATGGTTCCCTCTGTCAGGAAGGGGGGACATGAGTGCAATGTATGGTCCTGAGCGTGGCAGTCATGGTGACACCTTTCAGGGCAGGTGGCTGTTTTTTGATGGGGTCCCAGTCCAATGTCCCTCTTAGTGCAAAGAACGCCAAGAGCTTGAGGGTGGGGACAGTCGAGGGTCAGCAAGCCAGCTTTGGTTTTTTTTTGTCTCCATCACAATACACTGAAGGTTGAATATGTGCCGGGGGGGGTGAGGGGGCATGGAGGAGGCAGGAATTTGTAACAGCAATGGTGTAGTAGGGTGCTGTGGTAACCAGGAGGAACCTGCAGTGGGAAGGGAGATATTAATTCACATCAAACTAAACTGCACAAAGACGCAAAGAGAGAGAGAGGGAATACAGGCCCACTGGCACAGTAAAACAGATGAAATAAACTAAAATCACCATGATCATTACACTACATGAATGACAGAAAACTACATCTAGAATAGGATTCGAAAGTCCCCCCACCCCACACTTTTTTTTTACTAAGAGACTAGTACAACTTGAACTATAAAAGAATGTTAACCAGTATTTGAAAATCAGCTACTGTAGAAACTACAGAGTTGTAGGTTAAATGCTGTTCTACTGTAACTCTTTGTACTTAGATGCAAGAGGTCTGTCTGTATTGCATTTAGTGGTAGTTGCTGAAGCTTGTAAAAATATTTGTCAGCTGCTCAAAACCCTTAAAACCAACTGACTAACATCATTTCTGTAACAGACTTCTGATTATGAGTGGTTGCTCATTTGACCTTATGGGCTGGCATATGTTTTTGATCATTCAGTTAGTCTACTGTCCTAAAATGTGTCAAGTTACTTACTTGAGTTGTAGTCACTCTGTCTAACTCTTAACGGTCCCCGAAGTGAACCAGAGTCCCCAAAGGCCGAAGAGGACTCCCCGACTGGCAGGCGGCTTGGCAGCAGAAGACCAGATTGTGTAGCCACTCAGACGTCTCCCGCTTTGAAAAATTTAAATTATAAGCGTCACGGCGCCAGGACTCGCACTCTCAAAGGCAAAGCAGCAGCGCCAGCAAGCAGCAACAGTGCAACTCCTCCTCCAGCTCCTTTTACAGCAGGTCCCGATTGGCGTCACACTCAAGTCGCAGGAAAGACCGGAATCGACAGAATAAACAAAATAAACCCTCCGCTCTTCGTCGTCACAACGGCACACTGGCTGGCGTACTTTCCCCGCGATTAGACTCCTTGGCTCTGTCCTCCTGAAGTCCTGATAAGCCTTCTTCTGCTCCGAGATGAGTCTTCTACAGCCCCAACACAAACAGACCACAATGCTTCTAGGACGGGCATTTAAAGAGCCCGCCCGACCCTTGACCTGCCCCTTACTCCACAGGCCACACCTCCATTCACAAAACGGACCTGATTGAGACAAAGGGCAATGTCAGAGCAGCCTAGTTCTCAATCAGGTCCGTCAGCCCAGCAGCCCCGCCCCCAGCATAAGTCAGTGGAGTGCAGCATAATTACGGATGTCATCCCCAGCAGCTTAAGGCAGGCAGGCGGCAGAGCAACCCCAACCCCCACCCCACGCACTAATCAATGGTAGATTTGGCAAAACGAGCAGCCGGGAAAGCGCGCGAAAAAAAAAAAGGAAACAAAGCGAGGCAGTGTGGAGAAACCAGCTGGTGCTGCTACCCAGCTGATCTGCTGCAGCACGCCGTGGCGTGTCAGGCGTATCGGTAGCTCCGCCCTTGAACTGACCTTGAACCAGATTAAGCTGTTGGTGGTATTTTTATTGAATGAGGGAAGTTTGGCCAGGACACCGGGGAAATTCCCCTACTCTTTTCGAGAAGTGCCATGGGATCTTTAACATCCACCTGAACTACCACCAATCCAGGCAGATGGGACCTCGATTTAACGTCTCATCCGAAAGACGGCACCTCAGAAGTGCAGCACCCCTCTCATGCTGCACTACAGTGTCAGTATTGGGATATTAACCCAAGTGCCAGATGTGGGAACTGAACCCACAGCCCTCTGATCTCCTCGCCTCAGAGGCGAGCGTGCTACCTACTGAGGCACTGACACTGACAGATGCCTCCGATATTCAGGTGTGGGGTCCTTCTCCCTTCTTGTGGTCTTGCAGCACTGCCAGTCAGATTCCTCTAAGTGGCGGCTGACCCGTAGGATGTGCATTCCTCCCTCCTGAGGGAGAAGAGCTGCCCTGGCCATCCCTCAAGCAACCCACATACGTTCCCGAACCTGGGTCCCTGATGTGGCAGGTGGTGAGATAGCCAGTGCCTCAGCCTGCCATTCCACTAGGCCAGCTAAAGTACCATTTTAAGTCAAGAAGAGCAGAAAATTATCCATGATTTAGTTGGACTCCCAAATCACCCTTTGAAGGTATGTTAGGTTGGGAGCCGCATTTGGAGAAGCATAGCTGGTCACCTTTAAATTCCCCAAATGTCTTCAGTGAAGGAGCAGCGAAGCCCCTCCCCCCCAAAAAAAATTGAAATGCTATACATTCCCAATAGCTGTTCTGGCTGCTGTGAAGAGGTGGAAATGAAATGAAGTGATGTGCTGCCTCAAATAAATTTTCTGAAATGGTTTGGTGTCCTCTTGTCTCTCTCTCTCTCTCTTTCTTGCTATCGAGACTTTCACCCTTGCAAAGGTGCTATAGAGCCTGACTCTGCAACCAAAGGAATCTCCACCTGTGAGGATTGTACCCTTAAATGCACCTGAGAGACTCCGCTCTGATCATTAAAAGAACATCTGTGATAAATTGATTGATCCCCAATGAGAGAAACAAGATAATATGGAACAGCTGCAGGAGTGGAAAGGCCACCCAGTCTCTATTATGTGGTACAGAGCTCATATAGTAATGGATGAATGTGAGGCATCAAGCCAATTATGATAGTGGGGTATTGAGCAAGAAAGACGGTGGAATGTTGAACCTAAATGTCCATGGGGTGTTGAACTCGAATGACAGTGGGGTGCCAAGCCCATGATGACAGTGGGTGTTGAGCCTTAATGACTGAGGGCCAGTAATACAGAATGACAGAGGATGCAGGACTCCAGACGAAGAGAAAAACATGAGCTCCAAGACAGGATGGGAGCCTAGAATCAGACGAGATAAGACTGAAGTAGTGGATGACAGCATGCCCCATTTGTAAGGGAGAACAATCACCCTGCCTCAAAACATGATGAAAGGCAGAACACCAATAGAAACTAGAGAGAAGCATGGGGGGAGACTCTGTGGAGATACACATCCCCAGCAAGAAACGTGACATGCAAGTGTGCTGGGCTTTCCGATGTGCACTAACAGGTGAATTACTATGACTAGCTTCTAAGCAAAATCACATCACCCAAGCTGAGGCTAGCAGATATCAGGCAAAAAGAACAGGAATTGGGGAGCACCACAGATGACAAACATTGGAGAAAACTCCCAGTGTTAAAAGAGAAATATCATGAGGGTAACAGGAAAAGGCAAAAGAGCAATTTCTGCCTTAAAACCACATATGTGGACCGGGGCGTGATGTCTACTAGCAGTGAGGCTCAAAAATTAAATCCGTAGACTTTACGAGCAAGGAGAACCCAAATTGACAGTGAACTCTAGAGGCATTCCCAAGTGGTTTAGGAAGCATTGCTGCATTTTATGTACCCTAGAGAGCAGTGCCCCACAGTATGGCATGGAGGAATTTCTTAGGGGTTTGGAACTTCAAAACCTCACTCAAGACCAACAGAAGGTTTTAGAAGGTAAAATTGGTTCACCCATGCCGCAGCGACATACATTTTGCCGATGCTGATTATGGTGCAGACAAAATGCTGCCTGGCATTACAGCCCCAGGCAGTTCATCTCCTGGGAGTTACAGAGCCAAGGCGCTCTTCCTGGGAAACGGTCGCTTTTGCGGGGGGCTCTACTCCCCTCATACCCCCCCAACAAAATATAACCTCTTCTGGGGCAGGCATGCCTCGGAGGAGGTAGATACTGTGTGGATGCAATGGGCGACTTGAGTGAGGGGCGATCTAAAATCAAGATTGCCCCTTTCACTGTCTTTCTTGTTGCGATGCCATAATTGCAACGGCCAAATTTAGTCATCAGCTTGATGGAATATGGGTAAAATTAGTTACCAGGAGACAGCTAAGGCCATTGATTCTGTTCAACTTGATAAACACTGGGCCCAGATGGCCTCTCCCTCCCAATTTGTATGAAGTCCTTAAGAAGGAAATAAGCCCCATACTGGTAATGCTTAACTAAGCAAATGAACACCACACCATAAATGGCATAATACAACAGGCCTTGATCATAGTTCTCCCCAAGCCTGGAAAAGATCCGACAGCAATCAATTACAGACCCATATCGCTCCTTAATATAGACCTTAAAATATTTGCTAAAATTCTAGCTAATGGGATGAGGAAGGTATGCGGCTCCCTGTGAGGTTCAGAGCAGACAGGGTTTATAGAAGGATGCACCTCCTCAGACAATGTCAGTTTCTGCGTCCAGGGTGACCAATGATCTGGTTGTGTTGGTCTCCTTGGAGGCAGAAAAAGCATTTGACAGAGTGTTATGCAAATGTCCATTCTGGATAATGGAACAGTTTGACTTCCTACAGGAGTATATGCGATGGTCCAACTACTGTACTCACAACCAACAGCTAGAGTCTGGTGCAGTGGAGTTTTCTGTAATCTGTTTGGGTTAAGCAATGGCACTAGGCAGGGGTGTCCACTGTCTCCATTTCTATTTAATTTGTATCTAGAACCTCTTACCGGGAAGTTGACCCAAAATGGGGTGGGTGGTGGTAGAGGAAGGAGTTACCATAGCAAGGGAGAATTTTAAAATTTCCACCTATGCCAGTAACATACTTCTTCATCTGGCAAACCCTAAGATATTCCTATCTAGAGCTGTGACACTCATCTGACAGTTTGGGAAATTTGCTGAGTATAAGCTAAACATTAATAAGACCTGTGAGTTACCAAGAACAGCAGAGTATATACTGTAGGCAGGAGCTGGCGAATCTTCAAACAATATGGTCAGTATCAATTCTGTGCTGACATACTTAAGCATAGAGGTGCCCACTAGTACTGCATTCATGAACTAGAAGAATCTAGATGCCCTATGGACCAGAATCCCTCAAAACTTGGAGAGATGATTATCACTTCCTTTATCCCTCTGGGGGCGTATAAACGTAATTAAAATGAATGTGTTACTAACACTGATATGTCCCTAGGAATGCTCTGAGTGTATCTGCCAAAAAATAATTTTCAGAAGATCCATACTACCATATCCTCCTTCATATGGACAAGAAAGGAATGGGATGTATGTTCCCCAATGGCTTACAATCGAGAGGAACATTTGTAAAGAAAACCATATAAATCCTGCAGTACACAGGTTCAGATCTTGCACAGGCCTTTAGTGGTTGAAAGACATTATCACCTGACGGCTGTTCAGTGGCCTATGTGAAGAGAGTTGTGGTGGTCTCAGTCCAGTTCCTAGTGGGCAGGTGTCTCCATAACAAAAACTATCAACACATTTGACACTAATTGGCACCGATGTTGGCAGTCTACATCAGAGGCCAGGGACTGAATGGGCATGAAATCTGAACAACATTCTTGTCTGCATGGTGGCCTCTCCATGGCAGGGTTCAGACACATTGGTGGGGCAGTGTGGGGAAGCTTGCACTGTAATCACCTATGCTGTATCCATCATGTGGATAAATAGAGGACTTCAGGTCCCAGAGCTATCAGTCCAGCACTTTTCATGAGCACTAAAAATTCTAATATAAACCGCTCCTCTCGGGAGCACTGCTGCCACCTTTCTCTACACCGTTCTTTCACCCAGGACGAGGTCCTGGTCTAGACTGCATATGTGGGATCTGTGTTTGGACTGGACACTCTCATTTGTTTTGCAGGCTTGATCAGTGGCCTTCTCACCGTGGCCAGCACACCGCCACCTCTGTTTGCTCAAGTTGGTCCCTAGACTGCCTTCAGGGTCAGGGAGCCCATAGCAAGGAGGTTGCTCAGCTTCAAGCAGCTCTCAAAGCTGCACAAAGTATAAAAGGACTAAATTAGTATGTCCTGTCCATGTGAAACTGACATCTGTTTGGAGCTCAGCTCTGCAAAACAGCGCTGAATTGGAAGCTGGCTTAGGACTTTTGTGCATGCTTTTCCCTTGGAACTGACAGATGCTGAGAGCCAGGGTTTAGTATAATGAATCAGGGACAGTGCTGACATGCACCAAAAGGGCAAAAATTGCATGCTTTCCAAAATTTACCCTTCTTTCCTTTGCCAGTGGGTCCAAATTGATACACCTACTCTATAACAATATCTAAAGGAAGGGAACATGAACTGTTCAAAATCTGCCACTGATTATGTTTTGACCCAGTAGGTTCCTCTTTAGACCCAAATTTTTTACACCAGTGGGTCCAATTCGACCCATGTTTTAAACCCCACAGCGCTGTCACTGTAATGAATAATGAATAATGCATGAGGTGCTAGATACTGATGTTTCTGGATTTCTGCTGAGGGGAGAGACTGGTGCAAGTAGAGTAGATTTGTCTGAAGAAAAACATCTGATGAGAGGGGAGCATTTGTGAATAACTCTCACATGCTATTACTATATGACTAAAAAGTTTGTCCAAAACAGACTTGAGACCCCTGGAAAAGGGGACTGATGCAGCTAGAGTGCCAAGCTGGGCTCTCGCACCAAATCAGAACAGAGGTTGCCTTGAAAGCTGCTCTGTATCTGGGA
The DNA here is from genome assembly GCA_016271365.2 of Neoceratodus forsteri. NCBI lineage: Eukaryota > Metazoa > Chordata > Ceratodontiformes > Ceratodontidae > Neoceratodus > Neoceratodus forsteri. The sequence continues at coordinate 515,284,064 of CM028135.1, read as the reverse complement.
AGGTGATGAGCCACTGCCTTCGGCTGCTGTTAAGATTTTATCCTGACAGGGAATCAAACCAGCTGAGTTCCTGAGTGACTGGCCACCTGTTGGGGTGGTGAAGGCTGGCCTCCATGTAGGGTGAACAGGCTCATTGTTGCCTGGAACACCACGGCCCACACTCCTTTTCACTCGGAAGCATGTTTGGTCTACCACACCTGTAACCAGCTTAGAGAATAGAGCTTCCTTCATCCAAAGTCCTCATGGCCTGCACCCTTCACCACCAGGAGCGCGTTGGGTCCACCGCACCTGTATCCAGCCTACAAAAAAGACCATCCAGACATCACCTGTCTTAACAAGGGAGATGTCCCAATGGAAGCATCATCAGAAGGTCATGAGTACTGTGCTTTACGCACAAAACTTATCATTTGTGTTGTTTAGCTAACTAGCTAGATACTTTGTGGGCATTCCTGCGTGGCCTTAGAATTAAGCCCAAGGCTGCGGCTTACAGCCAGGTGCAACTACTTTACTGTCCATCCTATTGTGTAATTTGCCAGTCAGCAGCTGCAGCCAACAACCAAATTTACACAGTACCACACTAAGGTCCAAGCGTCACAGGCCTGTCTGCATCTGTGTGTACACTTGAACTGTTATTGGGAGCTCCCAGAGGGACTGTAGGGTTAACTGGTGCACCACTGGGGGAAGCGGTGCTGAGAAATGCCTTACAGTAGAGGTGAATGTAAACTGATGTCCTTGTTTATTTTTACATTTGCTTCCCGCCCTTAGCTTGTTCTCCAACCCCCAAATAAACCCGATGGTTATTTATTTGCAGCTGCTGACATATTTTGCCATTACTGCTTTGCTGTTTATTTGCATTCTTAGTGCAATAAGTGGAGAGGGGTTCCCACTCACAGAGGGTGGGGGTTGTTTTTATTTCCCTTGGGAAACACCCCGGCAACACTCTGTCATAAGGAGCCTTATAGGTGGAGTCACCACACCACTTTCTAGGCCCATTTCTAACCACAAACCCAGGTGCCATTCGCCCGAAGACATAACAGACTGCCCATTACCATCTCCAGGCTTAGTCGTCACATCTTACGGTGGGGTTACATGCACACAGATAAAAGAAATAAATCTTGCAGTTCTACTGTCACTTCAACATAAATGCCTACCTGAAGCTTTGAGACAATCTCCTAAAGGACTGTCACTTAGGACTTTTAAGCAAGTGTGGAGGGCCTTGATCCCCGTTTTGAAACTTGCTGGATTGAATGGAGACAGATGTTCCAAACTTGGTAGTTGCAATAGAAGGGAAATACAAGGCAAACAGAGACATGCTGCTGCAGTTTTTGTCAAAGCTGCCAGTATGGAGCTACAGCATAAAGAAATAGCAAGGTAAAACCGACCAAAGTAGGATGTCAGTGGGTTTGAGTAAGCAAGCAAGAATTCCCCAAAAAAGTGGAAAGGTAGATGAACAGGAACACAGTCAAAAAGTAGACGGCAGCTACAGCAACCCCCAGCCAAACTTCAGTTAAAACAAGCATCTGTGAAATGCTGGATCATGTTCTTCTGATAGTACTCAGAGGGTGAGAAGCTAGGAGCCCACTGCCCTACCGAACCACAGGCAAGCCCTTTAAAAATCCTGTTTTTACATCCTTCATCTGTAAATTGAATCTCTACTATGGTATCTTTGAGAAAATGGCTTCTGCTTCCCACTTTTTTGTCTCCTTTCTTAGGTTCACAGTGTCTCTTATGGTTTGATCCTCCTCCTTGCCGCTAGTATCATTTATTCCAACATGTAGCACCACCATATGCTGTCAACTCTGGACCTTGTGCAGGTCATTTCCTTAGCATTCCAAGACACTACACTACACGTCAGATCTGGTCTTCATGCTGCGACTCTGCAATTGTCAAGGTTATTCCAATAGCTTAGTCCATTTAACAGTGACATTTTTGCTTGGGGTACCCGCTTGTTTCTCCCTCTAGTAGAGATGGTTCAGCACTGCTGTCAACAGAACCTAGTGCTGACCAGGTTCCTTGAAGTACAGGACATCTTTGCCTGCACAGAGGTGGTTGACGTGGCCATAGAGAGCTATAATTTGGCTCTTTTGAACACTGTTGACACCCTTACTTCTCTTCCTATCCACCAGTAGTCTCCCAGTGAAGCTTACTGTGATACAGCGATGAGCTGAGGTAGTTGAAGAAATTAGGACAGTGATTTGTAGCCTTGCTGAGAGCCCGTAACTGAGTTTTTCAGAGGGCATTCACCCAAAAGAGGACTGAGTTTTTGTCAGGGTCGATTGCGGTGGAGAAGAACAGACTATTCCAGCTCTTCATCACTGTAGACAGGCTTTTATGTCCTATCCATCTGCAGTTTGGAAGACTATTTCCACAGCAAGATGTGAGGAATTTGGCATTTTATTCCTCAACAGAGTGGCATCCATCAGGGTGGCAAACTGTCAGGTGGGGTTGGGGGTGGTAATCCTTGGCAGTGGGGGAAGTGGTTTGCTCAGAGTCACTTCTGTATTATGGACAATGTTTCAGACAGCTTGGGATCAGTAGATAGCCCAAGTGATGCCTTCTTTGTGACCTACCTACTGTATTGTGGGTCCAGATCCAACTTGGCTGTTGGTTGGTTGACTGTTGGAAGGGCTTGGTTCCTATAGTAGCCAGAATTGTCATGGGTTCCCTATGCAAGGGCTTAAGGGCCTTTCCCTACTACTCTGAAGAGAACCGTGGTGGTCTCTGTCCTCAAAAAGCCATCTCTGGACCTGGAGGTCCTGGCTGATTACAGTCATATCTCAACCCTTCTATTTTTAGGGAAGGAGAATTTTGTTGTGTCGCAACTGGAGGTGCAGCTGGTTCACTATGATACCTATGAACTGTTCCAGTCAGGGTTTAGATCTCAGCACAGAGCCTCTCCTAGTGAAGATGAAGAATGATCTCATCCTTGCGAGCGATTGAGGCGAATACTGTATCTTTATCCCCTTTGATCACAAATATAGGACCATAAGGTTTTAACTTCTTGCCAAAGGAAATATGGGGCATTTGCCAGTACAGTGTTGCATTGGTATGAGTCCTTCCTAGCCAGTAGGGGGCATTGTGCGACCCTAGGGAAGTTTTCCTCAGAAGTGACTGCTGTCCCGTGAGGATTTCCTCAAGGCTCAATCTTGTCGCTGGTGGCACTGCTATGCAGATGACAGTTGCACCTCTCCTTTGCATTGGATGGGAGTGACTGATTTTGATTGATCGATATCTCACTGAACTGAGTGACTGGATGGCTGACAGTGGCAGAGTCTCAGTCTAGGTAAGACAGAGCTGTTGCTCATAAAACCAGGATCTCAGAAAATGGCATTGTAGAGGAATGATATCATCATGCCTTCTTTGGGAGGCACTTTTATCAGTGATGTGGATAGGGCTACATATCTGGGAGTCATTGTGGACAACAGACTGTCACTTGAGGCTCAGGTGCAGCTGTTGTCCACTGTAGATTTTTTCATCTAAGAAACATTGCTCGACTGAAGCCGTTTCTTCAGTTTTATGGCCTGGTGACTGTTGTGCTTGCCTTCAAGACATTCTGCCTTGACTGTTGCAACATTCTATATCTGGGGTTTTCGGGAGGTTTGGTGCACTGTTACCAGCTAGTGCAGAATGTTGCAGAAAGACTGATATCTGGTATGAGCACTTTCGATCATATAATGCCCGTGCTGCATGAGATGTACTGGCATCTGGTTCGATTGCTTACCATCTTCAAGATTTGCTTGTTAGTATTCAAGGCCATGCACAATCTGGTTCCTGGCTACATTTAAGACCTCCTGCATCCCTCTGCTCCTGATTGCCCTCTCTGTTCCGCTGGGAAGAATTTCTTGGAAATTTCACAAGCTTGTTTAAAATCTGTTTTCCATGACCTTTCATAAACCAGGATGAAGCTTTTGTTCATCCTGATGAGCTTTATATATATTATATATATGTAACCCCTAGGTGGCGCTGTCCCAAGGGCTACTACCCCTGCCTGATTGGCTGGGAGCAGGTTAAGGGGCCTGAGTTCTGAACCGGGTGCCTCCACCCGAAGGTCAGGGTTGGTAGTGGTCAAGCTAACCTGGACACAGCCCTCCGGGACACTGTAACCCCCCCCCTTTCCTTACTAGTGGCTGGAACAATACACAATAATCACTTTTACAATACCCCTGATACACCACACAAGTACCCACACTCTTTGCACTAGCACCAGGGCTTTCCGCTGGCTCAACCCTGGGGACCCCCTGCAAAACAAGGTTATACACAACAAATAACAGCAGTACAGTACTGTTGCACAAACTGGAACCACAGTCAGGGTAAATGCAAAAAGAGTTAGATCTGATTTATTTAAGGGACTTGAACAAGGGAGGGGTGTAATCAGGTTAATTTGCTTAAAGACTGTATCAATCAAACAGTTATGCATGCACTTCAGGGTCCATAAACAGTCACACACTCTGGGTACCCAAGTGAAGAAGAGGTGGGCTAGCCAGGATCGTTGCCCAGGGTAGGCCGGTGTCGCAGCTGGCTGGGGCCCTGTGATGGAAGGAAAACAGCATGCACCACACGCACTAATTGTAATCTGGAGCCAGAGGGCTCAGTTCATGAAAGAAAAGAAAGCAGGGAGCTACCCTGATGGTTACTGACGATACCCAAGACTGGACACAGGCTGGACAAAACTTGAGACTGTAGGTGGTTGATCTGGAGTGCCAGGAGAAGCAGGGCCCACATGATTCACCGAGGCATTGTTCCTGTTCAAGTGTAGAGCAGGGGGCTGATCCCCAGGCAGGTCACTTGTCGATGGCTTTCTCTGTGCAGTGGGGTAGTCCGGCAGGGCCAGTGTGACAAGGCCCAGGCCGTATGGAGATGAACGCGGATTCAGTCCAGTTGAGCTGGATATAGCTTCCAGCAAGCAGAACACAACTTACACAGTGGGGAACCAAATCACGACCCACTATAAACACACAGCACATTTACATGTAAGGGATTCTACTATACCAGGCAAACCGCTCTCCGGTCACAATCGCAAAGTCTCTGGACACACTGGGAGTTTAGAGGTAGCTGGAAATCCTGACAGGCCGATGCATTCAGCAAATCTTTGGTCTCCTTCAGGTTGATCCTGGTCATGACTCAGTGGCTTACCTCATTCTCACAAACTCGGATTCAGTCCGAACTGATTCCCTTCCTCCTCTCAGGGGCAGCAGGCAGGCATGCAGGCCAAAACTCAGGCTTTTCCACAGAGGCTGCCTCGAGCTGTTGCTTTTTCAGCTCCCAACGTAGATCTGACTCAACTGCCAGCAAGCCTGGGAATTTCCCCAGGATCCAGAAGGTTCGGTTGGCTGATTCATCTGTCAGTCACAACAGGAGCTCCCCCTTCAGGTGCAAAAAGGCACCAAAAGCCCAAAACTACAATTCCTACAGATTCAGACTCCAGACAGCTGCTGTAGTCCGGCTCCATTTTAGGTCCCACCAGTACTGATTGGTCCAATTTGGCAGTCCCAGGCCAAAGTGGTGGGGATAAACAAAACAGTCCTTGCTGCCAAAAAGGCAGGTTAGACAAAGTACATTATCATTATCACTCTAAATGATTTTCAGCAAATAGTTACATCTTTCAACAGTGCTCCCTCTCAGATTACATATGACTGCAATCCAGGCATCTCTTAGAGACAGTACACACAGGCTATACAGGCACTCTCTGGCAATCACATTTAAACTGCTAAAATGCAGGACACCAGCCTGGCAGTGAGCATTTAGGCAAGCTCAAGGAAGACTTTTCGGGAACCCCCATTTATAGGGGGGTTACATATACATATATGTGTGTGTGTGTGTGTGTGTGTGTGTGTGTGTTAATGCAGTTTTATTAATTTTATATGCATTTTATGTCTTAATGTACACAGCCTAGAGCCTCCTGCATGGGGCCATTAATATAAATAAAAACTGAGTGTTTGATTGCTATATCTCCAGCAGTATGTCAGTTGTTTCAGTAATATACTTAATTCTGATGCTTGGGTTCTGTTCTTTGTTTTGTAATATCAAGGGTTTTGACCAAACGTGTTATGTAGAAACCTGTCTGATTGCAGTTCTCTTTCAAGAGCAACTGATGGGTCTTTTTCCCCTGGGGCAGTCATCTTGCACCAAGGAACTGTCCGCCTAAACGACTAAAGTACTTCTCAATATTTTTCTGCCTCTCTTTTGTTAGCTATTTAACTTAACTTGCTGGTGATTGTATACATCCTATTGTGTGCCTCTCTGCCAGCAACCTCTGCAGCCCTGCCTCCCAGACAGCATTTTGATGATGCTAAGTGGGGGAAACAGTCTGTAAGTATACTTAACAGATTCAGAGTGGACTCTGGAAAAGAGGGCTGTATAAATGTGAGGTCATTAAACTTTGCAGGCCATTGAATCCATTTGGGGGTAGTATTATGCTCATATATCACACCGTAACATATAAAGTGGTCTGCTGAGTTTAATAGCCTCACATTTATACAGGCCTCTCATTCCACTCCGACTCCAGAAAGCATACTGCAGCTTCATTCCTCACATAGCGTTATCAAGGTGCTGTTTAGACAGTTGCCAGCAATCAGTTAAAAGGACACTCAGCATTTTGCTTGTGTTTTTAGTGTCCCACTAAAACAGTATCTCAGCCATACGTAGTAATAGCATTCCCATATAAAATCACAGCAGAACTAAAATGATCATTTTGCTTTGGTGTACTTGATTTTATTCCTTTTTCCTGTCCTGTCTTCAACTCTGGCGGACTGCTCTGTATTGCGTATGCATGACCAACACGGTGCCAGAGCGCCTGTAAACTCGGGCATGGATGAGTATGACTTTATTGAACTGATATGAGCTAAAGGTATTTGCAGATAGGTGCCAGTATCCTGAGTGCCAGAAACTTACTGATTTGTAAAATTGAGTACTGTAACATCATTAATTTTATCTTTGGAATGTAAAGTTGTAACACTGGGCATGCGAGGTTGCTAACAAGATAGAGGCAGAACAATTTTGAAAAGTATTTCATTTAATCCTGTGGGCTGACAGCTCCTTAGTATGAGTTGCCTGCCTGTGGCATGTCAGTTGCTTTTTAAGGATATTGTTGTACAGTGGAATAAGGTGCATGTCAGGATATGAATACTAATTTATATTTTACTAATAGATGTTTATTAGCAACTATATGCACTTTATATGCAGTATAACCTAGAGGTTAGAGTAATGAACTGTGAATGAACTTGATACATCCAGCAGACCAGACCTGGGTTTTAGTCTCACAACCTCCACTTGCATACTGTGTGACTCTGAGCAAGTCACTTAACTGCCCAGTGCTCCCAGGTCACCCCTGAAAACAGGCACCTGTGCCTAGTGGGCCTTACCCGGTTACCAAAGACTAAAAAAAAAAAAATTTCCAGAAGATTGCAAATTAGTTTTGTCACAGGGATGTAAGAGGTTTTAACTTTAACTTTTTTTAATACAGAAATTAAAAGAAGTTGCTTTCCCAAGAATAGATGAGTTAAAGAAGCGCCTACTAGAGAAATATGGCATTGAATTTCGAGAATACATGAGCAGCAAAGTAAGTATTTTTCTAAAAACAGAAGTGACTTCTTCCATTGTTCCAGGAGTCAACTATGTAGTTTTATAGTCAGATAATATATGCTGAAATATTTTCATCTTTTATTTTTTTTTTCAAAATCTAGTAAGAGGGCTGCTTTAAACAGTGCTATCTTTAACGGACCAGTGGCGTGCTGGTAGCACTTCAGCCCACCACGCTTACAACCCAGGATGGGGAGCGATCTCTGGTTACTGGGGGCGGCCGTGGAGAGAGGATAGAGCGCCTGACAGACTGCTCTCTTCTCCCTGGGAGGGAGGGCTGTCAGCTCTGCTGCATGACTGCCACCAGGAGGAGGCTTGCTGATAGGACAGTACTGGGAGTGGCATGAAGGGTGGGTGCTGCGGGACTCCACAGTGCATGCACAGCTGCACATGCCAGTGTGCACACCCCAACAGTGGGAAGGGATCAGAAATGGAAAAGGGGCTGGGATGGGCTTCATGAAGCTAGGCCCTCTCCTCTCTAGCCTGTGCCACCACCTGATCACTGGCACTGGATCTGTGAGTGGGGGGGGAGAACAGCCCTCCCCTCCTGGCCCCACTGGAGGGGGGGGTAATCCAGAGGGGTAATCCAGTGGTCGGGAGAGGTGAATGCTGGCTGGAGAGAGTGGGGACTTGGCTAATAGCAGCCTATCTGCCCTACAAAGAGAAAAACCTTTATGGCCAAAAAAAATGCTGTCTTTTCAGAGGACCAAAATGAATACCTCAGAGTATAGCAGTAGTATTTTATCAATCATGTATGAATCTGAGATATTATAATATTATAAATCACTGGATAATAATCAGCCATTCAGCAGCTAAGAAGTATCCTATCTGTTATCTATAGTATAGCACATTCTATTCTGGGCAGCCATTTTGAGTCAGGTTAAGCAGCGGATGGTTTGGACATCATACAAAGCTATTGGAAGTAATGAGATAGCTATGCTCTTGTGTGCCTTACAATACAAACATTCCTCAATATCTTTCACAGCCATAGTCCATACCATCTGCCACAGGACTCATCGTCATAGAAACAAATATGTCTTCTCTTAAATTTCCAGTTGAAGTGTGATGAAATCGTTAAACAGTATTAACATTTTTTTACTGCTGGCGCAGCTGTAGTGCTGCCACTCGAGATGCCAGTGACCCAGGTTTGGGAACAAGCCTGAGTCATCAGAGGACTGGTCGGGGGGGGGGGGGGGCGAGCGTCCCAAAGGATTTTCTGTTCCTCGGGGAAGAGAGAGTTAACAGTCTGCATTGCAGCCACCACCAGGGCGACCACAGGTGGCTAAGCACACTAGAGCTGTGGAATGTTGGAGGGAGGATGCTGATCAGCATGGATGCTTGCGCTGTCACGCTCAAGCATGCCAAGTGCGCATCCTTGGGCTCAGATCACATCCTGGAGAGCCAGGGTAAAGAACACCAGGAAGAAAAACTTAACATCGTAGAACTATGCGGGTCCCATACCGCATCCCCTGCACCACTGAACAGACTGTACCTCTTTTGGGGTGAACCAGAGCCCCCCCTTCCTATGGCCCCACCTTGGTGCAGGTAAGTCACAGACAAGGTGTGTGATGGGGCTGGGTGTGGGGAACAGGCCGATGGGGGCATTCAAGGGCAAGGGGGCATAAAGCACACTAATTAAAAAAATACCACCTGTAACTACTGAAAACTGACGTGTGATGTCGTCTGACATCAAGAAGTCATTTCCTTTTAGTTTTTTTTTGGTCTGTTCCACTGAGAGCTATATCATAAAGGAGGATCCACTTAAAAAAAATGTTGGTATAAAACCAATTCTTGGTCAGCTTCTAACACTGAGTTATTGCAATAGTGATGCATGGTTTTACAGCTACTGTGACATGTCTCATATTGAATAAGTACTGGCACATTATCTTGAGCGGTTTAGGATGGCAGAACTGCTTTGCTGTCCTCTAACACAAACAGTACAAGATAACGTTCTTATTTAAATTCTGCCAGAATGCCTACCCTGGGGGGCCTATTGCATTTATAAAATTGTTTGTTTATGTGAATTGTAGAAAAATCAGAACATTTCTAAAATCAGTTAGCTCAAAAGTGTTCACGTTGCTATGGTATGGTTGTTCTAGGGACGTGGATTTGTTGTTCTATCCACACTATCTGGCAGTGTCCTTCCCCTTTAAGATGTTTATTATTTATTTATTTAGTTTTTGTTAAACATGTAAGTGCACTAGACAAATTCTGCCTGTTTTCAGGCAATACCCGAGGGAAGGGGATACAGATGAATGCCAACTGACCTTGAACCAGATTAAGCTGTTGGTGGTATTTTTAATGAATGGGGGGAAATTTGGCCAGGGCACTGGGGACATTCCACTACTCTTTTTGAGAAGTGCCATGGGATCTTTAACATCCGCCTGAACTACCACCAGAACAGGCAGATGGGACCTCACTTTAACGTGCTGGAAAGTCTTCAAGCTGGCTCCTCCCACCCACCTGGGTGGTATAACTCTCAGTTCCGCCCCATGATGCCAGATCTTCCTTTTCACTGGAAGAAGCAGATTCCATCTTTACCACTCCCACATTGAGTAGGCCTTGCTGCTCAAATCTTCGGATTTACTTCCAGAACTTAAACTCATTAGAGTTCCGTCTTCAGCATGATCTTCGATCACAACCACGATGGAGGAAATGTCCTCGCCCGGATATTGCTGGTGCCCATGCAGGCAGAAGATGTCACGCACGTAGCTTTGGAAGATGCTACCTTTTGCTGCCTGGCACAGGTCAAATACTATCCCTGCTGTGCCACGCAAAGCTGCCAAGCGGTATCCTGCACCTACTGCAAAATCATTTTATGCCACCCAACTAGAAGCAGATTCTGTGGTGATTATGGCTACTCATGACAGATCTAAAGCACCTAAGCATCTTAGTTCCATGCCACCTGATAAAGAATCCAGGAAGCTTGATATCATGGGCAAAAGAACATATGCCTTTCCTGGGACTTGAATCCAGGCCACCTGGAATACCGTTCCGGTTGCACTACCAGCTGCACCACCAAGGCAACTGGAAACAGGGATGTCCCGAAGCACCTTACTCTCCAATGCACAACCTGGTGCTGCAAACATAATTACATTTTCAATCACAAGAGTGCAGTGTGCACATTTTATGGAACCCATACAAACAGAAGAGAGAAAGAAATAAGCACAACCTAGTGCTGCACAGATAACTGCACACTGAACTCTTGTGATTGAAAATGTAATTATCTGTGCACAACTGGTAGCGCAACCAGAACAGTATTCTGGGCAGCCTGGGTTCAAGTCCCAGCTAAGGCACTTATTTCTTTGTCTCTTCTGTTTGGGTTCCATAAAATGTGCACACCACACTCCTGTAATTGAAAATTCAAAAGAACATATGCCTGAGCCTCATTGGGCCTTAAAATAGCTAACTATCAAGCCCATATGATTAAATATCAAAATGCCATCTGGAGAATGCCACGGTAGTGTCACAGGCCTTCCCAGATAGTTCTGCTAAAACGGAGTTGCTAAAACAGTTAAATGCTGGTGCTGAGGCAGGTAAACATCTACTACACTTCGCTTATGAAGTCTCGGATGCCTCTGCCAGGTCTGCTGCTTCTGGCATCTGCATGCGATGCTATTCATGGATAAGAGTGGTGGGCTTTGCCACTGATACCCAGCAGGCAGTGTTAAACACACCACTTAAGGGCAGGAAACTATTTGGTTATGATGCTGAAGAAACTTTAAGAAGCCTTCAGTCATCCAGAATGACTCCTCAAGGTCAGTAAAATCCTTCTATCCCACACCTGGAAGAGGTAGAGGCAGAGGGTCTTTTCGCAACACTGCTGCCAGAGGTAGTCATACCACCTTTCATCAGCCCTCCAGAACCAGGGGTAGTGGTGCCATGCCAGGCACAGTCCCCCTAGGTGCACACTCAAAAGCACTAAAGACCATTGGAATTGGTGGCTCTGCCACCACTGGCTCAGTCTGACTCCATTCCTCATATGCCTCAGTCAGTTTTATCTCCAGTGCTTGCTGTTGTGGGGGGGGGGGTCATATTCCCCTTAATTTTTCAAAATGGAAGCAGGTATTCACAGATGAATGGGTACTGGAGATAGTTGTAAAGGGGCATGCACTGGAGCTTTTACAAAACCGTCCAGTGCATCCTACGCCTCCTTCCAGCTATCCTCCAGAACATGAATTGCTGCTGAAAGAGGAAATACAGTCACTGATACAAAAAAACATGCCACAGAACATGTTCCTCCAACTCAGTAGAACAGTGGATTCTAGTCCAGGTACTTTCTAGTTCCCAAATTGACAGCAGATCTGAGGGGGACTCAACTTCTTCTTAGAATTCAAGAAGTTTTGTATGGTCTCTGTTCAGGCTCTCATTCTGTGTTACAATACAACCCGGGAACCCGGGAACTGGCTATGCCCCCTGGATATTTTCATATCAAGATCAGAAAGAATCACGGACAATATCTACGCTTTATGCAGGAGGGGGAGCCCTTACCCATTCAGAGTGTTACCCTTTGGTTTATCCTCTGCCTTATGGGTCTTTTCCAAATGCTTAGCTGTGGTGGCAGCAGCCCTTCGCAGGGAAGGCATGTGACTGGGTTGAATAAGACCCTGTCCTATTTGTTATGCAGAAAGAGTTAAAAGCAAGGATTTGTTCTATCCTCTCCTTTTCTGTCTCTTGTCTGCATGATTGCGCAATCAAATTTTCTTGTGAGATCTAGGAACTGATCACTCTGACAGTCTCACGATTCTCCCCCTCTACTGTCTCCCTGCCTTCACTTGCTGTTTCTACCTTTTCTTCCACCTTGCTCATCTGTGGTTATAAAAATATATGTGAATCTTTGTGTGAAACTGTTTGTGTGAACCTGGGATCCCATGGTCTGAGAATGTATATAGTTATAATGTTGAAATGATTACAAAAAGTTATTTGGAACTCAAGGGGTTAACTTTGAGATGCAGCTTGACCTTCACAAAATCTTTTGCAGAGTTGTCAACAGGAGATTAGTTCTGGGACACAGTGTTCTATTTTGTTGCATCTGCAAGGAAATAAACTGACAAAGTTCTGATACATTTTGTGAGAAATGGGAAGTATCTTAATAAACTCAGGATGCAGAAGTTAACTGCCAGGAAAAGACATTATATATAAAGAGAGAAATATTTTGCTTGGGGAGGGGGATGAGAGAGAGACAGAGAGAAAATTTAGAATTAGAGATAGCCTCAGAGGAAGGACTTTGTTTTGTTTGAACTGCCTGTGTTAACCATTCTACACAATTTTCTTTATTCTGTTGTTATTGATAATAATAAAGCGACATGTGAATTTTATGACTACTCCTGGTTTTCTTAAGCTTCCTGACCAAGTCCTATATGTTTCCCATACCTGGACAACTGGCTTTAAAGGCTGGCTCGGGGGGGGGGGCTAGCAGCCCAGCCAGGAACAGCTAATTTCTGCAGCTTCTGAAATAAGCTCTAATAAATTGGTAAAACTACGAAAACAATCATCCAAGTGGATATAAAATATACCACAACACCCTTATTATGGAATTCTGTACGTTTGGATACCAAATCTAAGCTACAGTGGGACGTACAAAGATGGTGAAGCAGGATTTTTTCTAGCTGCGTGGGCCTGTACCCAAACAGCCAGACCATGTGGAGGAAGCAGTCGCTTCAACTAACACGGAGCCACCAGCAGCATCACTAAATTCACTGCAAATGGCAGTTAATGTGCTCACCAAAACAGTACAAAAAATGGACCAGAAGCTAGATTCCTTTTCCCAAAGATTTCAAGTAATGGATATGAGTCTAGATGCTATGGGAGAATCTACCAAAAATGTGGAGGCTGTGGCGGGGAAGGCCCTGGCAGCAACTGCCACATCCATTAAAGAACAGGCTGCTCTCAAAAGCCGAGTCGAACAACTTGAGAACACGGTTTGCTCGACCAACATAAGGATTTTGGGCTTGGTGGAAGGGATCGAAGGAGACAGCCTTTTGCAATACTTGGGTCTGTGCCTCACTGAAATTACAGGACTGACAGAATTTAAAATCGTTCAGGCATACAGAGTCTCTCCTTGGAGGCCTAATACCGACACTGGAAAACCATGCACTGTATTGGTCACCGTGGCCTCAACGGCAGAATGAGATCTAATACTTGGAGCTATCAGAACCAGAAGCCCTGTGTTTCAGGATGAGACTAGAGTACTTTTCTTCCCCGATCTAGCTTATACCACAAGAATGAGAAGGAAAGCCTTCGATGGTGTAAAACAAAGACTCAGAGACTTGGGAATAACATACTCCATGGCCTTCCCGGCCTGACTGTGTTTTGCAGACGGGAGAAAGCAATATCACTTCACTGACCCAAAGGAAGCAGGGTTGTGTGTGGAGAAAATTGCCGTACGGTGAATGCATGAAGAACGGCTCTCCGATGATGATGACTCTGAGGAGGATTGAATTTTGACCTGTTAAGAACACTTACTCTCTGACTGCCAAATTGGTTTGCTGTTTCTTTAATATTTATTTTGCCTAATCGAAGCAAAATAAGCCTCGGACTTTCTAGGGAAGGACAAATTGTCTTTCAAAGAACTTTTCATTTTTTTTCATAGGATACCTGTACATACGTATCTGAAAGACTTCCTTTCAACAAATAAGTAATATGTGCCATTTTACCCGGGCTTTGCACAGTACTATACAGTACAGTGTAATAGTTAAATAGCAAGCTCAGAGTTGCAATGTGTTTCCCTAGCTGTTAAAATGGCAGTTCTAAGGGTCATTTTGGGGTTTTATTAAAGTTGGATGTGTTCTTACTAGTATTTAGGTCAGTAGTACACGTTTAGAAGTTAATAAGAAACGGGATTCATTTAGTTTTGCCTTCTCTTATCCCATAATTTTTCAGAGTGGTGGGCTATGGCTGGGCTCCTTAAAAAATGCTATTCCTTTGAAAGTTAAGGGATATCTGAGATAATTACTGTTAACAAGGGATTAAACGACTTGACCGAGGTTGAACTACTGTTGGCTGATTCATTCCCTGTTGTAAAGGGGGGCTTTGAGGAGCTCTAGAATGTGAGAAGTTTTATTGCTATTTTTTTTTTTGATTCAACAAGGACTTTTGGGTCGGTTACAAAATAGTGAGTTTAAAATCAGTTTAAATGTACAAATTTGGGTACTGGCTGCATAATAGCTCCTGGATGCTGTATGACTTATTTCTTTTTTATGCTAAATAGCAGGGATAGTACCCTCTAAAGCTGTACCAATTGTAGCATGTATTCATCTTCCCTTAGTAATGTATAATGAGTACCTACTGTCAGTATATATGCTCAGGACTGATGTGTTTTATGCATATGTATGAAATACTAAATAAAAAGTAAAAAAAAAAGTCCAGCTCCAGGGACAGTCTTCTGCAGACCCTGTCTCAAATGAGACAGCTCTTCAGGGACTTGGGAGTCACAGTCAGTACCCCAAAGTCAGTCCTAACATCATTTCAGCATCTGCAATACATAGGTACAGTCCTAGACACTGCTCAAGACAAAGCCTTCCTGCCAGTAGACAAGGCGGAATGCATAATTTGCTCAAGCCCAGCTTCTCTGCGACAGTCACAAGATCCCAGTCAGATCTTTCTTATATCTTCTGGGTCTTATGGCAGCCGCCATTGTTACAGTACCTCTAACATGCCTTCATACTATTTAGTATATACAGGTATGATGTTTCTCAAGCCAGTATGATCTATCTTCCTGTGAAGTAATGCTAATATTTGTAACTGTGTATAACACTGCTGTGCATAGCAATGTAAATGTCTGTATTTGTTATTCCCACCCTGTCTGCCACCCCCCCCCCCCCCACGGGTCACACCTGGAATCGAGCCTTGACTCAGTGTGCCTTTCCTGGGTACCAGACTTTTAAATTAATAAATAAATATGTGCATTCTACAGTGGACTCTGAGTTTGGTGAACCCCAGTTAACAGATGACCTGAATCAACTGGTCTTTGTCACATCAGCACTGAGAAAAACTCTGCTATGGTGGATAGACCACACCAACATTTTAAAGGGTGTCCCATTTGTGACTCCAGTACCAAAGCAAATCCTCACAATGGATGCATCCAGCTACAGTTGGTGGAGCTTATCTGTGGCCCAGTCAAACACAGGGCTCATGAAGCCTACAATTTATTTGAATTTTGATGACAGGGTAGGCCCACTGAGACAGACAAGTCCGTTTTCAGGGGAGACCTGGGGAAAAAAGATTACACAAGTAGAATACAATACAAAATTCGGATACATGGTTACAAACATGAGGAAAAATAAGAACAATCCGACAGTACATAGCAGTAAGTAGCTGAACGTAAGCGGAGAGAGAGTGTCAGTTTCCTCCATTGTTGGATTATGGTTCCAGAGTAATTGAGTGGCTTGTAGCAAGAGTCCATAGGGGTGCAAGAACCCATGTGCTGCTGCAGGTAAGCTGATTCATAAGAAGGTCACGCACAGCACCATGCGTGGTCCAGTGTCTTTTGTTAAGGTCCATAAGGATGCAGAAGCCTGAGTGCTGCGTTAGGTAAGCTGTTCAGTAGAGGCTGTCACCCAGTTCAGGTTCACAGTACAGTCTAGCTTGTTCCAAGTATGAGAGTGGAGAGAGAGAGATTTAAGGGTATAAGTCTGAGAGGTGAAACAAGAGGGAGGGAAGGGGGTTTTGGGAAGATGAGGAATCAGAAGGAGGCGAGGGAGAGGTAAGGGAAAAGTAGGAAGTAAGAGAAAGGGGTAGAGAAGGGAAAGGGTAGCTGTACAGGAAGGTACGAGATGGTAAAGGAGGGGTCAAGTGCAAGTACCACTACAGGTTGTGGGTGTAAAGAAGATTTCCTTAAAGCTTCTCCTAAAGGGAAGAAGAGACGTACATGATAGCAGACTAGGTGGAAGAGTATTCCATTTTTGTGCTGCGGAAAAAGCAAAGGAGTGCCTTCCAACAACAAGGTGGGCTTTGGGGATGTTGAGCAGAGGGAGGTGGGAGCAGGGTAGGGTCCTTGGGAGGGATTTCAGGTGAGCAGACCAGAGAGGCTAGATGGGGAAGGGAGGTGAGTGAGTTTAAAGGCAGTGCATATCACTGGGAAGTCCAGTTTGGGCTCGAACGACGGCCAGCCAAGGAACCTTAGTACTTCACAGTGGTGAGCCCAAGCAGGTGCACCAGTAGCAAAACGGGCAACCCTGTGGTAGGCCTGTTTGAGTTTGGCCAGATTTGAAGACTTGACTGAGTGGATTATGGGTACACCATAGAATAGACCAGAGAGGAGGGTGGCCAAGGCAATATTTTTCCTCGCATAGGGGTTAGGAAGGGGCAGTGTGATATAGTAGACCAAATTTCTGGTTTATAGCCTTAAGGACACTGTTGACATGAATGTCAAGGGATAGGTGATTATCGAGAGTCAAGCCCAGGTATTTGAAAGAACACACTGCTTCGAGTGGTAGACCTGTGGAGGTGTAGATAACTGTGGGGGTTGGAGGTAAGGTCAAAGGAGGTATGGTGGAAGAGCATGGATTTGGTTTTCTTTGTGTTCAGCACCAGTAGGTTTGATCTGAACCAAGCCTCCAGATGTTGAAAGTATTTTTCCAGGTCTGATTGAATGGTGGAGAAGTCAGTGCCATGCCGGTATAATATAGCTTCATCAGCATAGAGCTGTATTGAGGGACCCCTGCAGTTTAGGGGCAGGGCATTGTTAAAGATAGAAAAAAGTAGAAGCCCAAGGATAGAACCTTGCGGGACCCCATCCGTGATAGGAGATGGGGGGGACACCAGCCCACTTGACACATTGTGCACGGTTAGTTAGTTAGAAATCCAGGAAAGGGTGTGTGTGTGTGTGTGTATGTGTGTGTCAAGACTTAAGGATTTAAGTTTGGACCTGAGGAGAGAATGGTTGATACGGTCAAAGGCCTTCTTGAGGTCAATGAAGACTGCTCCAGTGGCATTGCCTTGATCTATGGCATGAAAAAATGTCAACTGTGACCCTCAGGAGTGCAGTGTCGGTCCCATGGGATCTCCTGAAACCGTGTTGATGCATTGTTAGGGCGTTAGTCAGTTCAAGGAAGGAGTACAGTTGGTTATAGAGGATTCTTTCTTGGATTTTCACAATTGGACACAGAATGGATATGGGTTGGTAGTTTTCAATGAGGTTAGTTGGGCCTGTTTTGTGCACAGGAATGACAGTGGCAGTTTTCCATTTGTCTGGAATGGAACCAATTAAGAAGGATTGATTAATCAACTGAGCGATAGGGTGTGCATATGCGGGGGTGCCAATCCTAAGAAATCGCAGTGGCAGGGTGTCGGAGCCAGGGGAGCTGTCGGGCTTAAGCCCTAATAGGAGCTTTAGGACTTCCTTGCATGACGTAAGTTTGATATGAAAGGAAGGGTTGGGGGTCTTCGGAGGGTTGTTGTCCAGGACAGGCATCTGGGAGACCTATGTCGTAAACATCGAGGGAGATAAAGAATGAATTTATTCTGGCAACAATCTCGTTGGGTGACGATAGTTCTGAGCCTTTCAGAATCATGGTCTGCGGTGAATTACGTTCGCGGCTCTTAAAGAGTGTGTTGATCTGTGATCAGAAACCTTTGGGGTCGCTTAGATTATTAGCTTGCAGGGAATGAAGATAGCTCCGCTTTCCGTTGTTTACTTTAGATTTGCAGATGTTATGCAGCTGCCTGTAAGAGTTCCAATCTGCAAGGAGCCCAGATTTTTTGTAGGATCGCCAAGCCTTGTCATGGGCCCGCATAATGAGCTGCAACTCTTGGGAGAGCCACGGGGAGTGAGTGCCTTTGGCCCTTCTGACTTTGAAGGGGGCATGGCAGTCAAGGATGGAGGTAAAAGTGTTGATTAGGTATTCCAGGGCCTGGTTTATGTCTGGGAGAGTGGAGATAGAGGTTCAGTCAGTGGACTTATGGGTTTTTAGGAATTCAGAGGTGTTAAACTTTGTTAGGTCTCAGAATTTGATGATTTTTTTTGGGGGGGGGGGGGTTGTTTCTCCAGACTCAGAAAGTTGGAGCTTGATCACTTAGCGCATCATGAAGGACTCCTGCAGCCTTGATGTACGTTATGTTCCTAGTTAACATCCAGTCGAGTAGGGTGTGGTTATCAGACTTTAAGTCTAGTCTGGTTGGGTGGTTGATGAGTTGTTCTAGCCTGACATCGGATGTTACGGACACATATTGGGCATATTTGGGGCCAAGCCAGTCGAGATTGAGGTCACCACAGAGGACGAGGTCCCCGTGGTTGGGCGAGTCAAGACTATTAAAGAGTTCGGTGAAGGAGGCGGGCTGTAGTTTGGGCAGCAGGTAGATGCACCCAATAGTCAGTTCTTTGATCCTGCCAAGGGTGAGTGTAATAAATAGGGGGTCGATGTCAGGTCTGATGTTTATGTCAGGTAGTTAGCAGACTACCAGCCCTTCTCTAGTGTAAATCAGTACCCCCACCACCTTTTTTGTAAGGTCAGTTTTGTCAGTAGGATGAGTAACCAAGGAGAGCAACCTCATGGGACTGTATGGCTGGTTTTAGCCAAGATTCTGTCATGCAGAGGACATCAGGCTTGTGGTGCTGAGCCCAGCTTTCAAGTTCCCCCATTTTGCATCTAACACTTTGAATGTTCATTTGGGCTATTTTGAATCCTTTTGTCTCTAACCAGTAAGGACATGGAGATCGGGGGTGGGAATGGGCATTTTTGCATGGTCCTGAGTTTAGTTTTATGTCACCTGATAACAGGAGTAGGCACAGGATGGAATGATTATTGGGGGGGGGGTAAACTGAACCTTATGCCAATTCCATGGCTGGTACACATGTAAGAGTGTTTTTGCACAATGTGAGAGAACAAGATGACAGAGGTGATGGGTGAGCCCATTCAGAGTAGTTAGGAAGTAGAGCTGGGGTGGTGGGGGAGAAGTTGAGGGGGAGGGCAGTGTAGTAGGAGCAGCAGCCATGTAAGGTAAGTGTTTATGTAGACAGGCCAAGAAGGCATAGAGCAGGGCAAAACTTTCTGATGTTGGGAGTTGCATGATGCCTAGGCTTTGGTCAAACTTGGGGGGGAGGAGGGCAGGAGAAAGATTGGAGATATTTCTTGACAGAGAGAGGACTGAAATTCTGGCTGCAGGGGTGAGACAGCAACTAAGCAGAGAGAGAGAGCAAGGATAACACTGTTGCAGTGAGTAAGATCCCAGAGAAAATCAGACGTTTTAGAGTAGAGAAGGGTAATTAGGCTAGGGAGTCAAGGAATGGTATTCCATGGCCTGTGGGAGACAATGTCTGTAAGGGAGCATGGAAATAGAGTTCAAAGAGATGGAGAGGGCACTTCCGTGTAAGGATTTCAGAGTTTATGGATTATGCCCACTGTTTGTAAGGAAAAGGGCTAGAAGTATTTAACTTACGACAAATATAAATGTGCTTAGACCTAATTTTGAGGCAGGAAAGTCAGAATCACGGGCAGTAAGACTAGCGATCCAACAAGAAACTGATTTGCACATCAATATACTGGAAATATGTGTTATACTTTAGGGTCTCCTTGCATTCCAGAAGCACCTAAAATAAGGTCCTCTGTTGATCCAGATGGACAATATCAGTGATCAACAAACGGGAAGGGACCCATTCCTATCCCTCAATGCCAGAAGGAAATGAGAGTCTGGTACTGGGCATTGGAACATGGTCTAGTGCTACCACCCATGCATCAAATGCAAACTTATGACCACAGTGGCCAAATACATATTCGTAAAGTGGGGCCATCCAGAGTTGGATCTTTTGCATCCCTGTACAGTGCATAACTGCCACATTTCTGCTCGCTCTAAGGCCTGGAGTTTTGTGGCGAGACCCAGTTTCCCTCTCCTGGAAAGGGAGGTTCCTGTATGTGATCCCCCCCCCCCCAATTCCTCTCATACAGAAAGTACTACTCAAACTACAGATGGAGGGGGCCACCCTCATCCTTATAGCCCCTCTGTAACCACGCCAAATCTGGTTTCCCCTTATGCGTCGCTAGTGGTAGAACCTCCACTACCCTTGCACTCTGTTGAGCCCTTCTCTCACAGAGCACGGGCTCTCTGCTACATCCAGACCTTAAACCACCTATCTGCAATCCAGTCCCTTCTTGGGACCTGAATTTCATTTTGGAAAGTCTACTTTACCTCCTTTTGAGCCAGCCATGACTTGTGGCTTATGGCTTTCTCTCATGCAAAGCATTATCTTTAGTTGCCATTACTTCCGCTTGAAGAATTTCTGAGCTACAGGCTCTGATGTGTGAGCCTCCTTATTTAGTCTTCCACAAAGATATAGTTTCTTTACGTACAAATCCTATGTTCCTACCAAAGGTGGTGTCTGAATTTACTTTAAGTCAGTCCATCCATCTTCCAGTTTATTATCCTGAGCATGCCAATCAAGGTGAAGTATTGCTCCATACTTTAGATGTACATAGAATCTTAAGATATACTATATTACTCGTACCAAGGACTGCAGAAAGTCCTCTTAGTTTTTATTTCATTCACCCCTGGGAAAGAGAGCTCTCTTGTGTTTATACAATGTTTATCCAAATGGCTAGCACATTGTATTACTTTTTGTTACAGGAAATATGGTAAGGAACTTCCTGGTGGTGTTTATGCTCATACCACAAGGGGTATGGCCGCCTTTTTCAGAAATGTCTCTGCTGCTGACATCTGTGTTGCAGCCACTTGGAGTAGAGTCCACACTTTGATTAAGCATTACAATCTGGACATTGTCTGTCACAAATTTTTGGCCTCGTAGTCCTACAAGGCCTCCTCTTCTCAACCAGACTGCCGGCCTCTCATCCATTTTTTGGTACTGCTTGGGATTCGTTCCAAAGCTGTGGCTTAAGGGAAGAGATATCCTCGAAGTAAGATAGTACAGATGGATACAGTAGTTAACATAACAGTAGATCTTTGAGAGAATCTCTTCCCTTAAGCCATGCTGACCCTCCCTCCATCCCCTAGGGTGACACAATATACATTCTCATTGGTATGTTTTTCTCCATGGTGCTTCCGCCAGCACTTGTCTCACCTAGTATGCTTGGTACTGGCTTCTTCTCCTGGTTCCCCAAAAAGGATGGCCTGCGGAGTCCAGTCTCTGGCAGGGAACTCAGGGCCGCCCACAGTTATATACGTGCTGATGGGTGACATTGATGTGGGTGGCCCCAGCTTAGCAAAAGTTTCCATGTGGTCCTAATGCCTGACAGCTGTTGTTCCAATGGTGTGGCTTAAGAGAAGATATTCTCTTGAAGATCCACTGTTATGGTAAGGACATAACTGTACTTTCTTCCTCTAAGCTTGATGAATTCTGGGAATTGAATTGCGAATTTTAAAGAGTACCTTTCCTGTTCTTAAGGACTCTTACCAGCCCTCAGTTCAAAACATGAATAAAGTAGAATTTTCATGTGCCTCTGTTTACGAAAGGACAGGATCATATTTTGGCTCAGTGGAGCTGGGAGACTGATCTCTTCCACTTCCTAAACACCACCTCCATGTTATATCGATATGTGATGTAAGAATATGGAGGGTGCGGGGGCATGCTCCATAGAAAGTAATAGGAAATTTTTTTAACCCATGCTGAACAAATCAAGGCCACCACTCGACTAAGAAGGGCGCCTCTGCACTCTCCATATTCTTACATCACGTAACATGCTAGCATGGGGCAGCGGTGAGGACCAGGAAGTAGAAAGGATCAGGTTCTCAGCGCCACAGAGCCAAAATACAGTCCTTTCCCTTCCTAAATAGAGGCACATACAAATGTTGTTTTAAGCATCATTCAAATTGGGGGTAGGTAAGGATCCTCTATGGTTTCCGGGGAGAGCACCTTGTAAAAACACCTTTTTTACTGTATTGTTGTCACCAATTGTTGTTGGTTGTACCTCTTGATGTTTGTAACCGTACCTGACCCAGACACATTTTAAAAAAGGGGGCTGTTGATCTCAGAGGTCTTCCAAACAGAAATAAATAAATAAAAGTAAACTGGTAAACTGCTGGGTTTTATTTTGTTTGTTTTTTGTGTGTGTGCATGTGAACCATGTCTTTGTTTCATAAATCGTGGAAATGTACTCTTTGGGAGCTGCAGATATTAGCCATTTTCTGCAGAATTCCACACTAACTGGTGAAATTCCACATTTTCTGTGATTTGTTTCTTAGGCCAAATTCCAACGGAGGTGGAATTTCACAATTCTGCTCAGCACTAGTAGCACCCATGACCCACTGTGCTGTATGGACTGATGCCACTGTCCTGACCAGCCATATTTCCATCACTATTTGGAAAACTGTTTTCATTTTTTAATCAGTTTTCACTATTTGGAAAACTGTTTTCATTTTTTAATCAGTTTTTAAGACCTCTACTTTTCCTCACTGGTAATGCTGAAGCTAAGAGCTAATTCGAACATATGGATTTCATTGTATTTACACAAAACATTTAAGGACATTCCCTGGTGTTTCAAATTCCCATTTTTCTGATGCATCTGAATTTGTTTTCAAAATTAACTGGCACTAGTAAGTTCTTAAATCTATGGAAGCATGGTTAGAAAAATGGTTTATCCTATTATGTTACGTACAGCTAAGTATATATACAGGATGACAGTGAAAAATATTTTCTCCCACAACTGCAGCCGTTGGCATCATTCAAGTCGCCATTCATACTTGT
Source organism: Neoceratodus forsteri (assembly GCA_016271365.2). NCBI lineage: Eukaryota > Metazoa > Chordata > Ceratodontiformes > Ceratodontidae > Neoceratodus > Neoceratodus forsteri. The sequence continues at coordinate 515,260,852 of CM028135.1, read as the reverse complement.
CTGTCTGTCTTTGGTTACTCCATGTCTTCCATATTAATGTCCATATCATTCTGCAGGTACTTTTGAATTGTTTGAAACACATTCTGGCAGGTTTTATTTTTTTGAATTTTTCAATTATTTTTGTCCTGATCTGAAACTGCAACTTCTGAAAGCATATATAACCAAAAGAAGCATGGTAGCCGCTACATTTCTTTCTTTCTTTTGCTATATTCACAACCATATTCTACGTCCATGGGTGCTGGAACATGGGGAAATATGGAGGTGCTAATGTTCGAAAGGGTACAGGGTAAAAAAGGTATTGTGGGAGCACACCTGCTGACCAGATGCACTTGTGAGCTGCTCTGCACATCGATGAGCATTTAACATTATTTAACTTAAAATTTGTATTTTTTATTTGGAAAAGAACAATGGTTCTATGCTGACTACAGTTGGCTGATCGATTTCATACCAAACACTATTATGGGGCACACTCAGAAAGCTAGCAGAAACGGTCCCAAAAATACACCAGCTGCTGATACCCAGGCCTCAACACGTTCCGATCCACTGGCGGGATCTGAACCCCCCCGGAAGACTTTACAGGCATCCATGCAGGCAGTTGATTTCAAAGTGGAATCCATACTGCAGCGCTTTACAGAACAAGGTGCAAAAATTGAAGTTGCTCCTAAGGCTGCTGCTTCAGCCAAAAAAATTGCTTCCCAAGCCTTAACTGCTACAACCAAACTGGTACAAGAAAACACGCAGAGCCGTTACAGATTGGAGGCCCTAGAGAATGCCAACACGGCCTCCAATATTTGTATAGTCAGACTTCCTAAAGGGTGCGAGTTTGATGACCTGTTGGAGTTTTTGCCGTTATGGTTACCTGGAGCCTTAAAACTGAATCCTGAAATACCTCTCAGTGGTTTTTGCAAGGCTTCTAGAATCCACCCCCCAATACCGCTGGCTGTCAGAGTGACTTACCTCAGACAATTCTGCTGGTAACTACTGGTGCTACATTTCGTGATCACCTTTTACAGGCTGCCAGATCTGCTCACTCTCTCCATTACGATGGGGCAACTATTCATCTTTTCCCAGACTTATCCTACTCAACTAGAGTGCCTCGCAAGAAGTTTGATGCTGTCCGAATGAAGCTGCGCAGCTTGGGGGTTATGCACTCCCTACTGATGCCTGCTCGTTTAAATATTCACTACGGAGGTCACACTTTCCCATATTTGGACTCTGTGGAACCCAGTAAAAAAAGTGGATGCCATTGCCCGTGAATTCGAGACTACAGGCACTCGTTGTTCTGACCCCGAAGACGTCATTTGAATTGGGAACACTTTACCAGTATTTTTTCTAACTTCTTATTTAGCAGTGTTGTCACTGTATTCTTGTTTACCTATTATGCCTTTTCAGAGTGGCTTTAACTTTGTCAAGCCTGTTATTTTACAAAGGACATGGTTTGTGTCCTTACTGATGTTAAACAGGACTTGTTCAATATGTTTTCAAGTAAATCACGTTTACATTTAAATAGTGTAGCTCTAAGATGTGTTGGGTAACACTCACAATTGCTACCCCTGTTATATGTTTAACATAACTGGATTTGGGGTCACATCAGCATGTACTGTTGAGTTTTTGTTATTCTTGGGACATATATTATCAGATAGACTGCCAAAAGCCTTGCGGGGTGCAGCTTATGAGGATGTTAATTGGTTGATAGCTTTCTCTGGGTTTTCCCCCAAATCCATAAAAAAGACTGTATAGGCTGTGATGTTCTGTTTTACATAGGATGTATCTGTACTTACTGTGATGCCTTACAGGATGTTACTGTATGTAATTGATTATTTTATAATGCAATAAACATAAAGGCCTGGATATTCAAACTGCGCTCAAAACTGGCGCAACAGCAGGAGCAAGCACAAACCAGTTGTGCAAATGCGCAACAGGTGCGATATTCAAACATGGAGCAGAGCACATTGCGCAAGCAACCAACGTCTGAATATCGCACATACTGTGCCATCGCTCAACCAGGAAGGAGAAGCTGAGCCAAAATGTTGCACTATGGTGCAACCAGGGAAGCTCAGCTGAGCAGTCCAGAGCTGCCATAGCGCAAGCACAGCCCCCCAGGTCAATGGAACTGCACATTCAGGGAGGCAGGCTGGGGCCCACCGCCAGCCATGCCACACATGGGCACAGGAACACCGCAGAACCCACACCACACCGGCACCCCAAGCACAGCAGCACTGGGGTGGGACGGATGATCCATGCCCATGGGGACAAGCCAGCAAAGCATAGCAGAGCCTGACACCCCAGCACAACCACTGGCAGGCGGAGAGGGCCACACACAGGGGTTGACAACCACAGTGCACATCAGCCCCGTTATGCACAGCACACCCTGCACTGTGACCCAAGACACCACCCATGTGCAGTGCCTGCACTGCAGAAACCATGCAGTCCCCAGTACTCATCAGCCCCATGCAACACAGAAGCCTCAAGGCCAGACACACCCTGTGCCCCCAGCACTGGGTGGCAGCAGATGGCAAGACCAACCGAAAGTCACTGCCATGCTGGAGATACCTCCTCATGCACACACACACACACACACATACCCAGGACCATACCAGCCCAGATGGCATGTACACACCTGCAACTGAGCACCCATAGCCAGCTGCAAATCAGAGACCGACACAGTATTCATATATCAAAATAGAAATGTATGTTAAACATATTTCAACAAGAACAATAAAAACTATTTACAAGGGGGGGGACGGGTACAAGGAAGGGGTGTTCAAGAGGGAGGGATTAAAAACTTGGAGAGGGAAGGCAGGGTGGTAGGGATGGGAGAAGTGGGAAGGGTAATGTGGGCTTCGGCCCAGCCGGCTCCTGGTCCTCCCCCTGCTGGCGCCCCATTCCATCCCGGCCCTGATGGCGTCCATGCCTTGGATGGCTTGCAGGATCCTGTGGTTTGCAATGCTGACCTCTGTGAGGCGACGGACATCCTGTTGCATCCTCCGTAGAACCTCGAGGCCTAGGAAAATGGGAACACAGTCAATGGCTGTGACTGACCACAACCCTGAACACCACCCAACCTGCAAATCATATAGCCCAATGTCCGCACCTGTGATGGCATGCACCCACCCACAGTGAACATGCACATGGCCATCACAAACAGGCGGCACCAGCTATGGCACCACTGCCACCGACACTGCCCACGCCAATCACAGTACAAACTAGGCTGGCAAGTGATGTGGCAGCGTGGTCGATGCCAGTTACACAGCTATGTGCCCAGTGCATGCCTGGACCACCAGTGACGCATACACAGGCGTGCTGTGATACTGCACTGTGATGCATGTCACCTGTGTCGTGCCTACATACATGGATACATAGACAGTGTCGGTAGATAAGGCCTATGGGCCACCCAGTCTGGCCATTTGACCTTGAAAGTTCACTCTGTTGTCCTATAAGTCTGTTGCACCTTACCCTGACCTCCAGAATTCCTGCATGGCTATCCCATGCATTCTTAAATCCGTGACCAAGTCAGCCCCACCACTTCCTCTGGCAGGGTGTTCCACTTGTCCACCACCCGTTCTGTGAAGAAATTCTTTCTCATGTTTCCTCTGAATCGTCCCCTCCAACTTCATCCCATGCCTCTAGTCCTGGAACATCTTCTACGCTTAAAAATAGTGTTTTCCTGCACTCTGTTCCCCTGTAAGATACTTGTATGTCCCCATCATATCCCCTCTCCTCCCTCCTCCAGGGAGTACATGTTCAGTTCCTTCACCCTGTCTTCATAGGACTTGTGATGCAATCCATGCACCATCCGTGTTGCCCTCCTCTGAACCCTCTCTACCCAGTCCATGTCCATACGTGGTATGGTCTCCAGAACTGTACACTGTACTCCAGTGTGGGGCCTCACTAGTGTCTTGTATGGTGGAATTATGACCTCCCTTTGGTTTGTGTTGTGCATGGCTGGTGGTCTTGCCCCCAGCATGCAATAGCATCCATGAAGTAATGATACTCACACTCCTCCAGCAGCTGGGTCTGCCGCTGCTGCTGATGTCTGCTGCTGCTGCTGCTGCGGTTGGCACAACACCCCTGGCACCGGGCCCTGGCATGGCCCACCTCACCTCGCCCGCGCCCTCAAATTCCGGCCTGTGGGAGACATATGTTGAGACAAACATCAGTGTGACTCAAAAGCAGAGTGCGCCTGCCCCAGTGAGAGTGCCTGCCCACACAGCCATAACCATCCATCGCACAGCTGCACACACTGACACAGCCAACCGTGTCCGAGCCGGCACCTATGCACAGCCACCCAAGCACACACACCCCTACAGAGAATATAGGTGCATAGATGGTACACTCACCTGGCCTAGGCACCATGCCCCCACCTGCACGCGACGCAGCCGCATCAAGAGTTCCGCTTCCTTCCGGCGGAGGTCACTGTACCAGTGCCGCACTGCTCAGCAGACCGCCCCGCCAGTGACCTCCACCAGGTCAGTGGCCACTTGCTGCCACACGCGGTTCCTAGGCATGGTGAGGGGCCTCACCACAGTGCCTCAGAGTGGGCTCCACCAGGGCCACCAGGGTTGGCTACTTGAGCTGGCTCCAGGACACCGCCTCCTCCCCAGCCATGGCACCAGCTTTACAGCAGGCAACATGGCGCTGCTGCGCCGTGACCCACGTGGAGTTGTTGCGCAATAGACCACCACAGGCTCCATCGCGCTGTTCGAACAGCGCCCCCTTTACATGGCGCTGTCACCAGACAGCGCGTAATAGGGACGTAGACATGGCGAACAGCACCAGAGAGCAGAGGGTATACATATGTCGGCAGTGACGCATATACGCATAGCGCTATCGGACGAGTAGGCATCCTGCTACTGCCAAGCTGGAGCACCAGTGCCACAGTGGACTATCGGCAGTAGTGCCAGCGCCATATAGTGCCCAGTGCTGTGGCGCCACTGGCACAATGGTGGCCATGGCCTGAATCGCCTATCGCGCTCAGCAGGTCTGCAGCACGATAGACGCATGCGTAAGCTGTCTGGGCATGCGCAATGCAGTGTAGCACGCAGCCACAAACCTGCGCCATTGGCTCAGCCGGACCTTCCGTATTATGCAAAGCGCAAATACGCGATATTCAGCCGACATATGCAGATCATTCGATCAGCCATTCAAAGGCGCAGTGGCGCGATTAGCATGTCATTAAAGTTGCGCCACACCTCATTTGCATGTGTTGCGCTATAAAAATGCGACAGTGGGTTGTGCCGGCCAGATTTGGTTACTGCAGGTGAGAGGTGAGTTACTTGCTGTGTGATGCTCAGGACAATGGTCATGGGCAGGGTGCGGAGGATGATAAAGGCTGAGGGCTGGCATGAAAGGGCATAGAAAGGGTCAAAGGGCACCTTTCTATCAGTATCTGCCATCGGAGAGGAAAGGGGGGCCAGCAGCTATGCTCATGGGGAAATGCTGTCGACTGCACAGTGACAGGTGTCCACTCCACCCATACAGATCACCATGACTGACCAGAGCCAAGCTGAGGGTGTGGGCGGGCGTAGGAGGAGGCCGAACTTCACGCGGCAGAGGCGGAGGCCCTCCTCCAGGCCTACCTGGAGGATGAGCCACTGTGAGTGGACGAGGGCACCCCTCAGGAGCATGCAGCTGTATGGGAGGGGTAGCTCGGGCCGCCAACCTGCATGGAAGCCACCAGCTCCGTGCAGGAATGCAGGAAGAAGATGGGGACTGACCGCAGGGAGGCTGAAGGAGAAGGTGGCAGCCTTCAGGGCGACGCGTGCTGGCACTGGCGGGCCCACCAGTGGTGTTGCAGCTGACCCCTACAGAGGAGACACTGGTCGCGACCATGCAGCCCGAGTGCCGTTGCAGGCGTATCCAGGCGGAGGATTCCAGACAGGTGGAAGCCCATCACTGCAAGCTATGACATGGTGGTGTTGTTGGGGCTGTTGTTCACATGCACTCACATGTACTCTCTTCTGTTACAGATCCTGTTCGTCTGCAGGAGATGGTGGTGGTGTTGGGTCCAGACAGTGAGGCAGACCTGCTGGCGTGGAGGAGGGACCATCCACCTCCGCCACCAGCCTGCAGGCACTGCAGCAGCAGCATGCAGGCTGGGCCAACAACTCCGGTGTCAGTGATCTGGTGCAGGGGTGCACAGCCTGTGTCACAGCAGTCTGGCATGCAGGTATGCCAGCATGCTGTGCCTATGGCAGTGGCACGCACCTGCACCATTGATGATAGCAGGCCTGCAATGGGCAGTGATAGGTGTGTGTCCCATGACGGACACATGGCAGGCCAGCACGTGCCCCTGGGCCTTCCTGGTTCACACCTGTGTACCAGCATGCTGTCACAGTCCCATGCTGTGCCTGTCAGCACCGGTGGGGCAGCACCGGTGGCTGTGCAGGTGTCTGGCACTGTTGTCAGCACGGAGGTGGAACAGGTGGACCTGGGGGCTCAGCAGTTGGAGGGGCGGCAGCAGCAGTCGCACACCAGGTCTGGGGGTACAGTGTCAAGCAGTGGCACATGTCCACCGCCTTTGATCCGCCCATACCTGGTCTGGCGAACAGCGCCCACCCTCAAGGGTGCTGTGCACCAGGACTGTCCACACCCTGGGGTCCGCGATGCCATTGGGGCACAGTACCCATTGACGCACACCGCCTGCTGCAGGAGTCGGTACAGCTGCAGGGGCGGGTTGCAAGGTCCGTGGAGGCACTGTCTGTGTCCGTGGAGGCGGCATAGCAAGTGTGCTTTCCGGGACGAGCCGAGCTGGTCCTTATCGCGGACGGATGTGACCGCTGCCATTGACAGGCTGACCCAGGCAGTGGTCTTGCCAGAGATTGGCCACACTGTCGTGTGCTCCTGTACCACACCCCACACAGTGCGCTCTCACTCCCCATTCCCGGCGCGGCAGACACCAGGCCTGTCGACGCGGGTTCTGCTTGGCATCCCGAGCACCCCTGGTGCAAGTTTGTTTGGCAGGATGCAGACCCCTGTGCGGGCAAGGTCGCGTTCGCACAGTGGGACCCTGGTGGTGCACCAGCGCCACCTGATGTAGCCCCTGCTCAGCCTGCCAGTGCTGCTGGGCCCGCGGTGGGGCCGCCCCGCATCCGTGGTGGCGTGTGACAGTGCTACCTGACTGAGCTGTCTCCCAGTGCAGGCCCTGTCTGGCTGCCCTGTGTGCAATGTGTGTCATGGTGGGCAGTGCACTGCTGGGTGCTCTGCTCACCAAGCTGACACCGACCACCTGCACACTCTCCCAACTGCTGTCCACAGGTGCGTGTGCATGATGATGCCTGCATTGCACTGTACACCAAGGTGCAAGGGTGCCCAGGTCCTGACACACGTACGTGGACAGTCCAGGTGGTGGGGGTGGTTGGTGGTGCTGTGTGTTGGCAATGTCATTTCCGCAGTGCTGTGCTGCTGCCCATGTATGCTGCCTGGTGTGTGTGTGTGTGTGTGTCCATATGAGTGCTCACCCCTCTCTGATGGTGTGTTGGTATGCCTGGAACCTTCCACTCCCCTGACCTTCATGCACGGTGTGTTCCCCTGTGTGCCTGTGGTTTGCGCATGGACAGTGTTGCCTGCACATGTCCCCTTGCCTTACCTGTGTTGGGCGTAGTGCTCTTCTGCAATGGTGTCCCGGTGCAGCTGGGCCTGCCGGGTCAGTCGGGGGTCCGTCCTAGGGGGGGCTGCTCATCACCCACATCACCGGCGCCACTGGCGTCCCCATCGCTGTCCCCCTCTTGGACCTGTACGGCTATCCCATGGTCTTTGGCCATGTTGTGCAGGATGCAACAGGCCAGGAATATCCCACAGGCCTTTTGGGGCTGTACTGGGGCTCCGGGGTGTCCAGGCATCGGAGCGTGCCTTGAGCATCCCAAACACCGGCTCTATGATGTTACGTGTTGCGGCATGTGCCTCATTGAAACATAGCTGCGCTGGGGTGGCGGGCGCCGATGCGGTGTGAGCAGCCAGGGGACGGATGGGTATCCGCAGTCACCTGTGTGGAGATAGTGGAGATCAGTGTCATGTCAGGTCCATATTGCCCATATCCTTGTGTGCCACTACCATGGCACCTGTGTCATTCCACCCTTGCCCAGAGTTTGCATTCCATGCTTGTGTACTCACCCACTAGATGACCCGTGGGGATGTTCCCACTTCGAATCGATGGCACAGTGCAGACTGGTGCCATATGAAGGCATCATGTGCTCCGCCAGGGTGTGTGGCACAGACATTGATAATGCCCTGTGGCATCACACACCACCTGGCAGTTGACACTGGAAAAGCCCTTCGGTTCCGATAAGCCTGGCCGTCGGGGCCAGGTGGCATCGCGAATGGCCACATGGGTGCAGTCTATGGCCCCTAGCAGCCAGGCATCGTGCTACCCTGTGGAACTCCTGCATGTTTGCTGTGCGGCTCTGCCGCGGTGCTGGGGAAATGGATGTACTCCGCGGCATGAGGCAGCAGTCGCTGAGGAATGGGTGAGGATGCGTGGCGTGGCCGACTGTGTAATGCCTGTGGTGTCCCCTTTCGGCCTCTGGAAGGTGCCCGTGGCGAGCAGGCACATGCAGGCTGTCACCTTGGTCTCCACGGACAGAGCATGACTCCGTCGTGAGGGTGCCTGCATCACATCACTGCACAGCTCGCAGAACCGTCTCAGTATTGCCCTGTTCAGGGCGGTGCGGGCCACAATCCTGGCGTCTGTGTACAACTTCGAAGCTGATGCGGCGCGATATCGCCTGTGTCGGGGCATACCGCCGACGGACCCTCCGCCGCCACGCCCCCTGCAGCATGGTGCTCCCCCCTCATTACAGCTTCCATGTGGAGCTGACACTGTCCATCTCCTGGCTTCTGCCCCCCGGCTGCTGTTCCTGTGTTACCCCGCTGCCCCACTGCTGCTTCCACTGCACGGCACCCCCACTGGCCTCTCTGTCCTCCTGGACCCACTGTCCCTCTCTGCCCTTCCAGCTCCTGTCTCTCTCTCTCTGTCTCTCTTCCCAGTTTGCGGCCTGCTAGGGTTCTTGCGCCGCTTCCTTGAGCCTTTTTATTTTGGCTCAAATCCGGTACTGCGCAACTTCCGGCTGAGCCACTGTTGCGCATTGCGCAAGTGTTCGGATATCGCATTGCGCACTTTATGCATGGACCCGCCCCCTTCGGTTGCGCATGCCTTCATTTCCATTGCGCTGTTGCTCAGCATGTTTTCGGTGGCGCAACTGGCCCCTTCTGAATATCGCGGAATGGCACATTTTTGGAGTTGTGGCATGGCCCTGCCAACTAACGCGTAAGCAGCCCTTTTGAATATCCAGGCCAAAGTTTAAAATAAAGGTAGTTTGTGCAAATGGGGAAGAGAAATATATAAAATATAAACGGAATGTAGGTAGAATTATACCTCATTATCATGTTTTTTAAAGTTTTCTTTGAGGCGTCAGTAGCTCTTTAAGAGGGTGTCATAGTACGGGTAATTTACTCTCAATTTTTGCATTTGTGGAAAAAATGAAGCAAACGCCATGACATATGATGTGCTGTTGTTTCATTTTCTCATTCACACTCATGTTGACACCTAAAACATTGATATTATAATTACATAAAACAGTCCTCACGGATTATTATTTTTTGGATAAAGAGAGATTAAGTCTCACCATGTGACTTAAAAACAAGCATGGCAGCCCATGTTTTTTGTTGCAGATTTTAAATGTTTAGGTGTCTATCATGTGCTGGCCAAATAAAATTGAATTTGACCTGGGGTTGCTGAAACACCAGGGAACATCTTTAAAATGTAACAGTAAAACAAGGAGAAATACAAAATATGCCCAAAGACAAAAAACACAGCTTCCATGAGTATTTTGGTTTCAGACGTTTCTTGTTGTTTATTTATTTATTTGGTCTCGGATTAACACCTTTGAGCTGAAAACTTGTTACATAGGTTCCACGTCAGAGAAGTACATTAATTCTTCATACTTGTACAGTGGGAACAGGTTGCTTTAAATTCTTAGTTTTAAGTATAGCAATTTTAGTGTATCTATTTTTTGACTTAATGCATATGATTTTGTTTTAAGAGCAAGTGTAAGGAAGAGTTTATCAAGAAACTGGAGCAACAGCGATTAATAGAGGAAGAAAGGAAGCGGATTGCCCAGATTCGGCAGCAGCAACTGGAAAGTGAACAGTTTCAGTATTTTGAAGACCAGCTGAAAAAGCAAGAGATGGCCAGGGATGTAAAGAAAGTCAACGATAACCCTAGGATGTCAGAACAGATTGACGGAAGTGTTCTGTCTTGCATTTCAAAAACTCAGAAAAATAATCCTTTGTCTAAAATGCCCACGCACAGTGCTGTCAACAGCAGCAATCAGCATGCTGGGCATTCTCCTCCAGCGTCACGGGCTCTGAAGCCAGCTGCCACTCTGAGTGCTGTGCAGAGTAAGTGCTGGAGCTTGCATTGTTATGTACTTCTTGTTGTAAAAGAATAAATATCTGACATAGCTGTGGGGGAACAGACACACTGAGATGATAGCTTATCAAATTGGTGTAAAGAGTGCAGTCATTTTATGATGTGGTTCTACATGCCATGAAGAAGAGATGGTTTGCTTTACTACACGCTGAAAATAGAAAATAAAGGTAGAGACACTGTTTTGAGCCTATGTCTCATTTAGGAATTGTCTGTAAAGAAAAGGAAACATAGTTAATCTGCATTCCGTATTTTTTTTTGTGCCAAGTTAAAGGGATGCGGCATGTGTGTAACTTGTTTTGAATTAAGTTACCTTGTAGAATCATCTTTTCAGTAAAATATTTGTCATTTTTCTATTTTTGGCCTCACAGACACTAAAAAGAAGTTAGCTAAAAAAAAAATATTTTTCCCTTCATGTTTCAGCTTGCTGTGTTTTCTTTTGAAAGTTTTTTTTTTTTTACAGAAATGTCTTTAAAAGGAAAATGAGTCATTTTACAAACACTCCACTGCACAAAGGTGATACTGCTGTACAAATCATTGGTGAGACTTCATCTAGAGTACTGTGTCCAGTTCTGGAGACCACCTCTCCGGAAGGACATAGAGTGGAATGGTGGTGGTGGTCCAGAGGAGGGCAACTAAAATGATGTAGGGTCTGCACCAAAAGCCCTATGAGGAAAGGCTGACAGACCTCAGTATGTACAATATGTACACCCTGGAGGAAAGGAGGGAGAGGAGGGATATGATGAGACTTTCAAATACCTCAGGGGTATAAATAATGTACAAAAGGGGAGCATTTTTCAGAGAAAAAGAAATTCAAGAACAAGGGGTCATGATATGAAGCTGGAGTGGGGGTAGCAGACTCAGGAGAAATGTGAGAAAGTACTTCTTCACTGAAAGGGTTGTGGGTGCATGGAACAGCCTCCCAGCGGAGGTGGTGGGGGCAGAAATGGTAACAGAATTAAAAAATGCATGGAATAGGGATAAGGGAACCGTGGGGGTGGGGGATAAAGCCGAGATCAAGTAGGGTCTGCAGTATTACAGTACGCAGGGAAAATGAGCAGACTGGGTGGGCCAAGTAGTCCTTATCTGCTGTCAGTTTCTGTGTTTCAAAGGTAAAGTGTAAACATGTCCAGTGTTGTGTGGTACCCTTGTGCATGCACAGTACGGCTGTGCTCACTTGATACAAGTGAGTGTCACAGAGCTGCGTAGTACATGTGAAATGACCCTGCACAGCGCCGGACGTGTTTAGATTCTGACAGAGATAATGTGGCTGAATATTATAGTAAGCAGGTTTGAAAAAAAAATATTTTCTTGGCTTAAAAGTTTAAGTGGAAGGTTTGCCTTTGGGGGTGGGTTGTTTGTAAAATGCCTCTTTTTCCTATAAATTCACATTTATGAAGCCTCTCATAAGCATCTGACCACTGAAAACATGCTGTTTGGATACTGTATATATAATGTATTAGATTTAACATCTCTGTTCTGATTGTATGTTTTGTAACACTGTAAAAGGACACCATTGTAAAGAACACACACTTAGTGGCATTGTTCTGTAATAAAATGTACCTGTATCTCGTAGGTACAGCTCACTGTAAACTTGTCTTTGTTTTCCAGATCAAATGGTTGAAGGACTACGGAAAGTAGTTGCTCCCCAGGATCTTTGTCACAGGTTTTTGCTACTGGCTGACAGCAACACAGCAAGAGGAATAGAGACCTGTGGAATTCTGTGTGGGAAGCTGGTACAGTTCAGTTTTGGCACTTCTGGGGAAATTCAGTAATTAATATTCTGATTGTGCTCTCTTGCTGATGCAGCGATGCAGCAAAGCTGGGCATGCAATGAACAGTGTCAGCAGTGTCACGCAAATATATTCATGATCACTGTCCAATGTTTCTTTGAGCTGCAGTTTCGTAAAATATTATTGATAGACTAAATGGATGGGAGAAATGCTGTACCCTGATTGAGAGCTAGTTTGAGTCTTGCTGTTTTCAGCACAGCAGCATGCCTGAAAGTACTCATACCATCAGCTTCTGTACTGACCCAGAGCTGTATGCGTTTGCTCATGTGCTAAATGCCCACATTTGAGATGGCAGCCCTGACATCATAAGTACCTCGCCAACTACAAGGGCATGACATGATCATTTCCTTCATAATTTCAAATACTGTATGTTACAAATTGAGCAATAGATTTAAAATTCCCGATCTCCACCTGCAAAACAAACCAGTTCCACCTAAGTCCCACCAACTAAAGATTCTCTGATCATAGTTGTAATTGTTCTGATGGGGTCTGACAGATAGTCAGTCTGTCTGATTCCTGAGGGTCCTATCCGGCCCCATTTGGATTTCAGATCGGAGGCCAGATAGTGGGATCTGAGGTTAGATGTCTGCCTTGGGTTTTGGATAGTCACATCGGATAGTTAGTATCCTACTGTATCCTATGTGATAGGATCCAGTAGTCGTATACCAACGGTGTCTGATGCCATCTAGTATATGAGAAAATAAATGCTTTCAGATTATATCCAGTTCTGTCAGATACTATCCTAGCATCACTACCACCAACCTTGGTAACTAGTGCACTAGCCCCCAATATGACACCCAAAACTGCTGCTGGCTCTGCAGCCTAGAAGAGATGCCACACCTAGACCCCTTTCCTACCCTGTTACTTACCATCACCCCAGAGCCACTGAAATTGTCACCAAATGTACAGTGTGCATCAGATAGGCTGCTTGCAGGCACAGATCCTTTTTAAAATGCTGATGCCCTGGACTGCCCAAGACTCTCGAAGGCACAGTCCTCCTGATGACCAGACATCCACCCTCCTTCGACCGGATACCACTCTGCTCATAAATGCACTCATTTCTTCTGCTTACAGATACAGAGCTTTTGAAAATGCCTGACGCCACAGTTCTGGCCCTGCTTTGCTCTACCCATGGCCTTATGCCGTTGTTTAAAAAAAATGGTTATTGGCATCTAGTGAAAATGCCTACCTCTCTTAATGCTCTGACACTACAGCCCTAGCTCTTCTTTGCTCTTCCCATCTCCATACACACATATTAAAAATGGCTAGTATAGCTGGCCCACAGCCACAGTGGTAGCACTATTACTTGTGTTGATGACAGCCCGGGTTCGGGAAAGGAGCCTGAGACATCAGAAGGCTGGCCAGGGGGAGGAAGGATGAGTGTCCGCAGGACTGCTCTCTTCCTCTGGTGGGGGTGTGTGGTGGGGTGGGCTGTGGTTCCCGGTGTAAGTGCGACACCCAGTGGAGGTTGGTAATACCATGCCAGTCTGGGACCATGCAGTTGGGAGGAGACATCGGCAAATGACTGTAGTGTGTGTGTGCCCTGTGCTGACATCATTGCACGTCCATGTCTTCAGTGGCAGCATAAGCAGAAACACCCTGAAGCAGCCACGCAGTGAGGCCAGGGGCCCTTGCAAGCATCGCCTCTAGTGTGCTCTGGGGGATGCCAGGAGACTGGATTGCATCTTACTCCTCCCCTTGGGTTTGGGGGGAGCTCCACCATGGGGAGCAACCCATGGTTTCCAAGATTGCCCCAGTAGGTGTCCAGAGCTGGCTCAGCACAGAAGCGAACCTGAATGAGACACACTGGCAGACAGATGTATATGTCCAGCCTCCTCCAGGAGCATAGAGTTCATTTAAACAAACAACAACAAACTAGTGTGACTATCACCTAGTTGTCAAATACAGAAAACAGCATGGTAAGCATGGTACTATATATTTTTTAAAGGTGACCCTATGCTTAAAACATGCTTCATGAAAAACAAAAAAAAAAGCTTTTCATATTTATTTTAAAGAGCTTCAAAAGAGAAATTTGTAATCTCAATAAAACACTCAAGGGAGAGCAGCCCTTCTCAGGTAGCTGATGGCATGTGGCTTTGCCTCATGCTTCAGCCTATCTGAGGGATGCCATTGTCTTACGGCAACACCTGCCCTGTAGTGTCTTATTGCTGAAAGGTGAACGGAAGCAGTTTGCATGCATTTAGATGCCCTCTTGTTTTTCTTTTAGTGTCTGTCCTATATTATGGTATGTTTGGACCTTTTAGTTAAATTAATCACATTTATATTGCCTTTGTAGCTACTCCAAATCCCACTTTCCTCATCAGCTGCCCCTCTCTGGTTTCATCCTGCCTTAATATTTCAAATCAGTTACACCATACAGGCCATTCAGATGAATGCTGGGGTAGCCAGGGATATGATGCAGAATATCTAGGTACATCACAATATATCACAAGAAAGCCACATTAATTTCAGCTGAATTTCTTGAGATATTTCTCAGTATATCCAGTTATATATAGGTTAAAGATCCCTTGGCATTTCTCGATAGGGGAAAATGTTATTGTAAAATTCAAAAACAAACAGTCATGCATTGTACAAACATATAAAGGAAATTGTACAGTATCAAAAACAGTAGTAACATCATATGTCAAAAGTTCCAGGTCGTCCAAGAAAGTCTGGATCCCAAAAATAATCACTGACATTCCTAGGTAAGTCATAAAACAGATAATGAGCTTGACAAAATAAATTCAAGATACTCTACTTAGTAGCCAGTATTCTAGGGGTGGGATATTCAGAAGGGTTGTGCATGGCAATCCACTGATGCGCCCTGGTGCGATATTCAAAAGGGGAAAGTGCGTGGCACAAATCCCGATGCGCTGGGCGCATCAGTAATGTATTCGGTGCAAGTAGGGGTGCGTGCCCATGCATACCCCCGCACATCCCGATATTGAGTCCAGGATGTGTGGAACCCAAGCAGGCGCAACCCCTACATGCGCCACATACAGTTGTTCCAAAAATTAAAGGAGCAACAGCTGGCCACCCACAGGTGAGCTGCTGTATTGCAGGGCACAACATGGCAGCTGCCAGCTGGGGGTGGCCAGCCGAGCTCTGGTGGCACCCGATCGCGGGCAGAAGTATAAATATAGTAATCTCCTATATCCCTGGTGGTCCAGTGGACCGCTCGCAGCCCGATCGCAGGCATAAGTGTTTAAATAATCATCTCCTATATCCCTGGTGGTCCAGTGGACTGCTCACAGCCCGATCATGGGCAGAAGTATAAATATAATAATCCCCTATATCCCTGGTGATCCAGTGGACCGCTCGCAGCCCAATCACGGGAAGAAGTCTAAACAAAGATTAGATCCCATCCCTGGTGGTCCAGCGGTACCCCCTCCCACCCTCCCACTGAGCCCTGCCACCTTCTCCCCGGTCAGCGGCGGGCGGCAGCTCCCCACCTGCAAGCCACCCACTGACTGACTGCGTACAGTACAGCTGTACGCCCGTTGGTCCACAGCATGGGCCAGTGGGCGTGCAGACTGTACCGCACTACACAGTCTCTGGACAAACATAATATTGATTTGACGACATAGTAAATCTAGATTATTAATTTATAACAAATTGGCCAAACCATGTCAGAATACATGGCTGGTAGGGAAAAGAAAATGGGAGGTATTTAACAGTGTATTTTTTATGTTCGAATATTTTTGTGTACTCAAAGGTCACCATTGTAAATGAACGTTGCTCTATGGTCTTAACCTTACAAAAAATTAAAAATAATTCTAGGGACATGGATATGTTGTTCATCCACACTGTCTGGCAGGTTCCTTGCTGCTTTAAATCTTGCCAGAAGGTCTTCAGGCTGGCCCTTCCCACCCACTCGGGTGGTAAAACTCTCAGCTCCGCCCCATGACGCCAGATCTTCCTTACCGCTTGGAAGCTCAGGTTCCCTCCTTAGCGCTCTGCGTTTAGACTGGATCCAAACTCTTCAGTTCACCCAAAAATAATGTTAAAGTTTTCTAGACTTCGGTCTGCCTCTTCCTTCGCGGCTGCGATGGACAAATCAACTCCCAGTTTTTGGCGGTGCCCATGCGGGCAGAAGATGTCCAGGACCGATTCACACTCCGTGTGCGTCTACTGCCTCGGGCTTGACCACGATCTGCAGGCCTGCAAGTTGTGCAAGTCTTTTTTGGCAAACGTCCTCGACGACCATGCTGCCCGGCTCCAACTTGGGCGCCCGAGAAACGTTATCCACCGGTGAAGTCCAAGGAGGCCTGTTGGGCGGTTTCCGCAGCGGCTGGCTCGGCTGAGCAACTCATGCAGATGATCGCCCTCAAGGAGGAGGTGACCCAGGCCGCATCTTAATCATCCTCGGTCGCAGCATTTATCCCGCTCTCCTTGGGATCCTCCTATACAGCTTCTTTTAAGGAGCTTTGCCAATCCCTCTCCACTAAAGGTGAGGGGCCATCGGGACACTCCTCTCAGTCCAAGAAGAAGGACTCGAAGTGTAAGTCCCACCGTCGACGTTCGTGGGAGCAGGAGAGGTCCCCTTCCCCAGACAGTCGACACTCGACTTCGGTCGAGGTTGCAGCTAAGGCCGCTGGCTTCACAATGTCCCCGTCAGGTCAGCCGTCCGAGACACCCGTCGACGCGGTCGAGATGTTTCTCGACCTGTCGGACGGGCTGTCGACTGGAGAAGCCGTCATCCCTTCTTCACCGGTTCCCCCGGTGGAAACCGAGGACTTGCCTGCACCTCCTGTGCCAGAGTCCCCGGTTAAGGCTCACGAGCCAAGGGAGGAATGGGTTTCCCCCGCTCCCTTCCAGACCCACCCTCGGAAACACCGACGGTCTTGGTCTTGGTCTTGGACTTCGTCTCGGTCCAGCCGATCCCGCTGGCACCGGCAGTCTAGGTCTCGGCAACAAGGAAGGCGGCGGCACCACTCATCCTCGTCTTCCTCCTCCTGGGAGGAGAGGCTTCAGTGCAAATTGCGTCGACGCTACAAGGACTTAATTTGGCAGCTGCTCCTTCTGACCGGGAACAAGCTGACAATGTCGCCTTCCCTGGCCATTAAGTGGCTGTCACCCGAAAGGCTGAAACAACCTCTCGCAGTGGTCGAGGTGCCCAAACCTGGGCTGGTTGTTCGGCCGAAACCAGCTGCCCCACTGATTGTGGTGGAACTTCCACCTCCACAACTGAAATCGGGGGCTCCAACCAAGGATTCTCGGTTGGGTCAGGGACTGCACCACCGGTGTCAGTCACCCTCACTCCTGACCGTACTTAGCAGGTGGAGGGTAGCCCAAGCCCTAGGCAGCTCTTCACAGACTCCTCGGAGTCTGACGACGACTCCTCCCTGTTCTCCAGGCCCCTTGACCTCGAGTCCTCCGGGGGACAGTCGATGGACAAGAGCCCATCATCGTTCATGGGTCTGCTTCAGCTCTTCTCGGAGTCCACCGGGATGTAGCTCGAGCCCATATCCAAGTGGGCCAAGTATCCCCTCACGGAGATACTGGACTGAGGGGATTTTCCCACGGAGGCCTTTCTGGTGGCTGAAACCATTGTTGGCCGAGCCTTGGAGTTATGGCAGCGGCCGGCTCCTTGTCCTGCTCCTTCGGCCAGGATGGCCAGGAAGTATGCGGTCCCTACCAGGTCTCTGGTTTCTCGGAACACCCCTCTGCGGAGGGGTTGGTTACAGATAGCGTTTTCTGGCATTCCGTGAACACTAGGGATGTGGACAAGCCCCCCAACAAAGAGTCCAAAAAGCTGGACTATGCCGGGCGTAAAGTATATGCTGCGTCCTCCATCAGGCCAGTTCAGCCGTATTGATGGTGCTCTTCTCCCACGCCCTTATGGGCTCCCTGGATGAGGTGATCCCTCATCTCCCGGCTGATCTGCAGACTACGGTCAAGCAGGTGCGGGATCCGGGAAGGGCAGTGGCAAAACAGCAGCTCCAAATGGCTCTCGATATTGGAGACTCCTGTGCCCGGTCAGTAGCGGCCACAGTGGCCATGCACCACAGAGCTTGGCTGCAGATCTCCACCTTTACGGCGGATACCCAGCACAAGTTGGCAGCGTCCCCTTCCTGGGTACTGACTTGTTCGGGCCTGGGGTGGAAGGCCACCTCCAGAGAATTGAAAAGTCCAGTGCCACCTTGGACTCGGTCATGTCTGCCCAGAAGGACAAAGGCCACCAACAGCAGCATAAGTCCTTTCGCTATTCTGCCCCTGCGGCATGTCTGGCCCAGCAACACCAGCATCAGGGCCAGCAGGCTCGCACTTGGCACCCCAAAGCCAAGCCTGCAGCTTCCTCCAACAGGAAGCTGGGAGGAAAAGGCCCAGGAGGTCTCTCGGCCGGTCCTTCCTCCAAGCCTGCCCAGTGACAGGTTGAGGGGTGTCGCCCCCAACTGCGTCACTTCCCCCTGGGTTCCCCCTGTGGGGGGACGGCTCCGCCACTTTCTTTCCGTCTGGTCCACTGTCACCATGGACCATTGGGTGTTGGAGGTGGTAGTAAAGGGTCTGCCTCTGGAGTTTGAGCAGGCCCCATCCTTCCGAGCCATCGCCCCACGGGGGGGTTACGGCGACCGCAGCCTCTCTGTCAGCCCATCGTGCCGACATTGCCATGCTCCTCCAAAAGGAGGTGATCAGGAAGGTGGCGGATCCTCCACCAGACCCAGGGTTTGTGTCCAGGTACTTCCTGGTCCCGAAACGGACGGGGGGCTGGCGCCCCATTCTAGACCTGCATGACCTGAACAGGTTCCTAAGGTCTCGAAACTTCAGGATGGTCACTCTGGCTCAGATCATTTCATCCTTGGAACAAGGCATTTGGTTCTGTTCTCTGGACCTCCAGGACATGTTCTTTCATGTCCCAGTCCATCTGTCCCACCAGCGATTCCTCCGCTTCAGAGTAGAGGGTTCCCTCTATGAGTTCCGGGCCATGCCCTTCGGCCTTTCTCTAGCTCCCCGGGTCTTCACCAAATGCATGGCAGTGGTAACAGCATTCCTCAGGGGCCGAAGGTCCGGGTGTACCCCTACCTGGATGACTGGCTGATTGCAGCCTCCTCCAGACCAGAGGTGGTGTGGTCCAGGGATCTGGCCCTCCAGGTTTGCTCTCAAGTTGGCCTCCTCATCAACGAGGCCAAGTCAGAACTCATGCCAAAGCAGGTGATCCAATACATCGGGGCAGAGCTCGACTCTCTGCGAGCCACAGCACGGCTCCCGGCGGACAGGGCCGAGGTTCTTTCCTCCTTTGCCCAATCATTTCAGGTTGGGCAACTGCGCCCTGCCCGGGACTTCCTGCGCCTCCTGGGACTAATGGCGGTCTGCACCAGCGTGGTCCATTGGGCCCGTTGGCACATGCATCCCCTACAATGGGGACTGGCCAGCCAATGGTCACAGTGCTCCTGGTCCTTTGGATCAGCCAGTGACAGTGACCCAGGAGATGTGGAACGCTGTCCAGTGGTGGATCGTTCCAGCTCATCTGCAGGAGGGCATTCCATTTGTCCGCCCTGAGCCGATGGTCTCTCTGTCGACCAACGCCTTTCTGATGGGTTGGGGTGCCCATCTGGGGGAGCACAGAGCGCACGACCTCTGGTCCCCTCGGGAGTCCCGATACCACCTCAACCTGCTGGAGCTTCGAGCGGTTCATCTAGCCCTCACCGCCTTCGCTCCGTTTGTACAGGGTCAAGTGGTCCAGGTCCAGACGGACAATACCACGACCATGTACTACTTAAACCACCGGGCCGGGACGCGCTCCATGCCTCTGTGCAGGGAAGCTCTCCGCACTTGGTCCTTTGTGCGCAGCCTGAAGGCAGATCTCCTTGCCATCCATGTGGCAGAAGCCTCCAACATTCTGGCCAATGCCCTAAGCCGGATAGGAGCTGCGTCCCACGAGTGGTCTCTCCTACCGGAGGTAGTACAAGATCTGTTCTTCCACTGGAGCATGCCTCAGGTGGACCTGTTTGCCTCCAGGGAGAATGCGAAGCTGAGGCTGTTCCATGCCCACCTCCACTCAGCAGGGATCGCTGCAGGGGGATGCCTTCTTGAGGCCGTGGACCCCGGGCCTCTTCTATGCCTTTCCCTCATTTCCCTTGATCCACAAGGTGCTTCTCAAGGCGAGGAGGGACAAGGCTCAGATGATTCTGGTAGCCCCAGACTGGCCCTGCCAGTTCTGGTATCCAGATCTCCTCAGCCTCAGCTCCAGGCTCCCGAGGTGGCTCCCAGCCCGCCCAGACCTGATCTCAGTCAGTCAGGGGAAGGTATTCCATCCAGACCTTCAATCCCTGCACCTGACGGCCTGGTTCCTGAGCGGCTAGAGTTCCAGGCCTTGGGTCTTTCCGACGAGGTCCTCAACATTGTTGAGGCTTCCCGTAAGGAGTCGACCAGGAAATGCTATGCCCTCAAATGGAAGAGATTCTCCATTTGGTGTCAGGGCAAGGGGGTTGGACCCTTCCTCCTGTTCCTTGGCAAGCATTTTGGGCTATCTGTGGTCCCTTTCTCACTTAGGGCTTCGGGCGACGACCCTTGAGGTGCACCTGGCAGCCATCTCTGCTTACCGGGCGCGGGCCGGGAAGCAGTCGGTGGTGCAGGAGAAGGTGGTCAGGCGCTTTTTCAAAGGCCTTGATCACATATCCCCTCCGGTGTGAGAACCTCCACCTCCGTGGGATCTACTGCTGGTATCGGCTAAGCTCATGGGCAAGCCATTCGAACCGATGCACAGGTGTGACATCTCTCACCTGTCATGGAAGACCGCCTTCTTGGTGGCTATCACGTCAGCTGGAAGGATGGGAGAGCTCCAGGTGCTTTCCATCGAGTCTCCTTATCTGGTCTTCCACAGGGACAAGGTTGTCCTGCGCCTCCACCCGAAATTCCTTCCGAAGGTGGTGGTGGAGTTTCACCTTAACCAGGTGTTGACTCTGCCGGTGTTCTACCCCAATCACACCTCGGAGGCCGAATATAGGCTCCATACTCTACCCTAGAAGAGCGCTTTGCTTATTATAAGGAGCGGACGGCTGAAGTTTGGGGAGAGGTTCGCCAGCTGTTTGTCACCTACGCTGAAGCCGCACCTGGCAGACCTGCAGCCAAGCGGACGATAGGCAGGTGGGTCACCTCCTGCATAGAACTCTGCAATAGGTTGGTGGGTATGGAGCCTCCCAGTGGGTTAAGAGCTCATTCTACCCACCATACCGCTGCATCGGTGGCTGCTTCCAGGGATGTCCCTATCCAGGAAATCTGCAGGGCTGCTACCTGGAAGTCAGCACACACCTTCATTACCCATCACCACATCGACCTTGAATCACGCCGGGATGCTGGGTTTGGGACCTCAGTTCTCCAGTCATTATTCCCTAAGTAGGGGGTATGCGCCTTGCCTCCCTCCTCTCAGAGAACTGCTAGGAGTCTGCCAGACAGTGTGGATGAACAACATATCCATGTCCCAAGAAATACAGGTTACTCACCTGTAACAGGAGTTCTAGAAATGGCATATGTTGTTCATCCACATGACCCACCCGGCCTCCACGGCTTCAACGCACAACCTGGCTTCCAGCGGGCTAGATCTGGCGTCATGGGGCGGAGCCAAGAGTTTTACTACCTGGATGGGTGGGAGGAGCCAGCTTGAAGACCTTCCGGCAAGATTTAAAGCGGCAAGGAACCTGCCAGACAGTGTAGATGAACAACATATACCATTCCTAGAACTCCTGTTACAGGTGAGTAACCTGTATTTTCCTAACACCTGGATAAGTAGCAAAAAGAGTGTGACCACATATGGATTTTAGTGTGATAGCATTTGATCTTGTCTTTAACGGGACACTGTCAACCTGTTTTGCATCATGTTATTTCTAGTTAAAAACCCACATTTTATGGTTGCTTACCTTCTCTAAAATTCATTAATGTTGCTGTTTGGTGTGTCTGTCTCCTTGCTTAGCAGAACTGAAATGCATGCTAATGTATATTTATAAACAACTTTGTTTTGTTTCAAATTCTTAATCAGCTCTTCCTGAATACTTTCTAAACATTAGAAGCACCCCCAAACAGTGCAGTCACTCATGAGACAGTAGCCACCTAAACTGCCACTGCATCATGAGTGGCTAGACTGTGTTGGAGGTATTTCCAAGTCCAGGAAAGATGCAGTGGGAGTTGATAAAGGAATGTAAACAAACCTGTTTTGGTGTGGTAACACCAGTATGGAGGGCAGCCTGTTTTTCACTTTTTAAAAGAAAAAAAAGAATCAGAATCAAACTTCTAGCTGTCACAACCACACTCAGCAGGTCAGGCCCTCTGCTCCTACAGTGCCAACCTCCGAGCGCAGTAATGTGAACAGGTAACAGACAGGGTAACCCTCCTGGCTGCTTGTGGGTCCGAATCACCTTTAGTCTTAAGTTTTGGGGGGATTCAAACTGTGAACCTTATGCTAGCGTACCCAAATGTACAGGCTCAGATAATATTCTCTTCGGGTGATACAATATTTCTTTCGCCTAACGGCACCTAACCAGGTATCCAAATTGAACCCTTAAAACTCTATAAAAGACCTTAGGCATATTCTTACCTTTTTCCAGTTTAGTAACACAATCAAGCTCTTGAACAATTGTCAGACTTAACCATCTGTGCATCACATGCAAAAAGAACGGGCAGACAACCCAAGGCAGTCTTTCAAATAATATATTTACTAAAAATGGATAAAAATATGAAAAATGTAACACGGAACAATATATCAAAGAGCATACAATCACTTAAAGAAAAGTAAACTACGGACAAACTCCTACCAACATACAGTTAGACTTTTTCTATCTAATGTATTACCTCTGTAGTGCTTATAGTTAGACCTTCTGTTTCTTAAAAACCCACAAAGATATGTCTAAAAGATCAGACACCAGTATTAGTTTAAACTGTGTCTCTCCACACTCCTTCTGTGTGACATCTAGCTCCTCCTTTTAGAATATAAAAAAATACAAACAGGATGTCCTGTCAGGAGGTATATTAAATAAGGTGACATCAGCAAAAACTCATTTCCCAAATTATGAGTCTTTGATCCCCCAGTTCCTTTTGAGATTTTTACAACTCTGCAGTTTGTCACCTAGATGCAAGATAGCTGACAGAAATCAGCTAAGTGATGTCCTGTTCTGTAATAAACTGTGTATTTAGCTTCCCAACTGCAAAGCAGCAACAGGTCATAAAAAAGGCCATAAAATGCAATTTCTGAAGGAAGTTAATTACATTACAGAGATCTCCTGGTCAGTTATATCTCCTGTAGTTTCAGTGAAACCTGGTGTGGGTGGGGGGCACCCATGGAGCACAGACTCACACACTATATTTTTATATTACAAATATCATACAGCAATCATAACCAGCTGGCCAAGTGTCACAATCCTCCCCACCTAGACTAAATTTGGGGGCTCTATCCCCTGCATGGGATGAGCTTCCCAAATCAGTTCACTCCTCATACAGACGTGACAAGCTATCTGTGTTCTGATTGGTCGCTCCAGCCCTATGTAAGATCGTCATGTCATACCCTTGCAAGGCAAGACTCCATCTTAACAGTCTACCATTAGTTTTTCCCATTTGAATCAGCCAAACTAGGGGGTTATGGTCCATTTGTACCTCACAATGCTGCCCATATAAGTATGTCTCTAGTTTCTATAGGGTCCACACAATGGAAAGACTCTCTTTTTCCACAGTGGAGTAAGCCTGCTCCCTGGAAAGTAACCTTTTACTCATGTATACTACGGGGTGATCTTTCCCTTGGTTGGATGTCTGACTCAGTACTGTCCCAATATCCACGTCTGAGGCGTCAGTCCGAACTATGAAGGGTCTGCTATAGTCAGTACTTGTCAATACAGGAGCACTGCACAGTGCCTCCTTCATTCTGGTAAAGGCTTTTTCACAGGCTGGTTCCCAGGTAATTTTCTTAGGCATCCTTTTCTTTATCAGGTCAGTTAGGGGAGCAGCCAGGGCACTGTAATTGGGTACAAATTTCCTATAGTACCCCGCTGTCCCTAGAAAACTCCTGACCTGCTTCTGCATTTCTGATCTGGGCCATGCCTTGATCACCTCTATTTTTATTTAGTTAGGATGGAGCTGTCCCCGGCCTACAACATGCCCAAGGTATGCCACTTCAGCCATGGCTACCTGGTACTTCTCAGTTTTGACAGTGAGCCCGGCCCTCTGTATCCTGCCCAGCATTTCCCTAAGGTGGGACAGGTGTTTCTCCCAGCTGGAACTAAAGATCACAGTGTCATCCAGGTACGCCATGGCGCACTCCTCAGCACCATTTAACACCTGATTCACCAACCTTTGGAAAGTGGCTGAGGCGTTCTTCATTCCAAAAGGCATTACTTTAAATTCAAATGAGCCTAGCGGAGTGATGAAGGCCGACCTCTCCCTAGCTCTGTCAGTTAACTCTACCTGCCAATACCCCTTTGTCAGGTCAGTAGTTGTAAAGTATGTCACCCCTCCCAACTTGTTCACGAGTTCGTCCGTCCAGGGCATCGGGTGGGCATCTGACTTTGTGACTGCATTCAGTCCATGATAGTCCACACAGAAATGAGTAGAACCATCTGGCTTGGGCACAAGGACTATGGGTGAGGCCCAGGGGCTGTGGGAGCTCTGGATTACCCCTAAATCCAGCATTTCCTCCACCTCCCTCCTAATGTCCTTTTGGCAAGGCAAGGCAAGTTTTGTTTAAAAAGACACTCATCCCAGAGGCTCTGGGCGCCATACATCAATCAAATAAATACAAAACAACACAGTAATAATCAATTATATAAAATATTCCCAACAGTTAAAACTAAATTTTCTACCCTCAACTTCAGCTACATTTAGAATTACTAAAACTGACACCCATATGCTGTCCGCCGTATGGGCGTCTGTGTCCCTGTCTCCACATCATGCATCGCTAAGGGGGTTAGTCCAGGCTTGGTGCTAAACGGGGAGCAAAGTCTGCTAAAACCTCCCTTACTTCCTGGATCTTGTCCGGGGCCAGCTGGTGTGACAGTTTAACTGCCTCCACAGAGGACTCCCGCTTGCTGTCTTCCAGCAAGTCCAGAAGGGGGTCTCTTTCATCTGTCCCCTACCCTAGACTACATACTGCAAACACCTTGTCAGCCCTATTAGCATATGGCTTCATCATGTTGACACGGTACATTCTTTCTGTATGTCTTCTGTCAGGTAACTCTGTGATTTAGTTCACGTCATTTACCTTCCTAACTACTTTGTATGGTCCTGCCCACTCATCCTGCAGTTTGTCTTTCTGGACCAGAATAAGGACCATGATTTCCTGACCCACTGTGTACGAGTGAGCTCTGGCTCTGCGGTCGTACCACACTTTTTATTTCTGTTGGGCAGCTGCCAGGTTGCTCTGGGCTGTCCCCATAAGCTCCTTCAGCCTTTCCCTAAACCTAAGGACGTAATCCACTATGGGAGTTCCCTGGGTGGCATGCTTGCCTTCCCAGTTCTCCCAGATCAAGTCTAGGAGCCTGCGTACCCGGTGTCCATATAAGAGCTCAAAGGGGGAAAATCCTATCGACTCTTGGGGCACCTCCCTGTATGCAAACAACAGGTGGTGAAGGTATTTCTCCCAGTTCCTCCCATGCTGTTCAGCAAATGCTTGGAGCATTGACTTCAGGGTACTGTAAAATCTTTCCACAAGCCCATTGGCCTGCAGGTGATAAGGTGTTGTGTACCTCTGCACCACCCCCACACTTCTGCAAACATTTCATCAGGTCCGACATTAAAAGAAGCCCCTTGATCAGTGATAACCTCCTGTGGAAACCCAACATGGGAGAAAATCCCAAGTAAGGCATCTGCCACTTTGCCCTCAGTGAGGATAGGGCGACTGCCTCTGGATACCAGGTGGCATAATCCACCACAGTCAGGATGAACCTCTTCCCGGAGGAACTGGGGGTATTTAAAGGCCCCACAATATCCATTCCCACCATCTGGAATGGCTCCTTCATTGTGGGCAATGGAATTAGGGTGGCTTGGGCTTTCTTACCTGCCTTCCCTATTTCTTGGTGCCGGTGACAAGACCTGCAATACTCCTTCACCTGTCGGGTGAAGTTGGGCCAATAGAAATTCTGGGCCAAACGCTGCATAGTACGCGAGATTCCCAGATGACCAGACAAGGGAATATCATGTGCAGTCTTGAGCAACAGCTCATGGTACCCTTGGGGAATGACAAGCTATCTGCCTAACACCCCTCCCTCTGTCTTCACAGCCTG
The DNA here is from genome assembly GCA_016271365.2 of Neoceratodus forsteri. Taxonomy (NCBI): domain Eukaryota; kingdom Metazoa; phylum Chordata; order Ceratodontiformes; family Ceratodontidae; genus Neoceratodus; species Neoceratodus forsteri. The sequence continues at coordinate 515,234,432 of CM028135.1, read as the reverse complement.
AGTATACATCAGTCCATTTTCCCAATAAACCTTATGTTTACTGTCACTTTCCTGTGCTCCATCAGAGTCTGCCCAAGCCCTCAGTTTCTCTAGACTAGGGTCACTTTTCTGAGCAGCTGCAAACTCCTTACACATTCCCAAGGCATGGGACAGGTCCCCTTCAATCTCTAAACTAGGGTCCGTAGCACTAGCATCAGGGCACTCAAGATCAGTGTCATCCCTAACCCTCTGATGATGGGTCACCCCTCCTTCGAATTAACTCTCCATAGCTCTGTGGTTAACTGCTACTGGGGACATTTCTACCCCCCCTTTCATTAGTCTCCATATCAGGAGACACACAGGCTGGGGAACCAGCCTCCTAGTGGTTTCCACAGTGGCTTCTGTGGGGTCCAAGGAACTACAATTTTTCCTTGCTGCTTGGCTATGGATAACTGTGCACACCATCCCCTGTTTGAGATTGTTGCCAAGGATGACATCAGCTGCTAAAGTTTTGGCTACAGCCACCTGTTGCACAGTTCCCCCTGTTTCACCCCAGTCTAGGAGAACACTAGCCAGTGGCAGTGTTTTCTTCTCACCAGTGAAGTCTTGTACAGTTACAAATTCGTTGGGTATAAGCTGACCAGGCTCTACCAGATCTGCTTTTACCAATGTCAGGGATGCCCCTGTGTCCCTTAACCCTTGTGTCTGTACACCATTCACTGTGAATGGGTGCATGTGTTCCATCATGTTCACAGGCATGCTTCCAGGGACACACAAACAACTCACTTCTTTCTTAGCCCCATTCTGCATATTGCTCGTCCTTTTGGGACACTGTCTGGCAATATGCTCAGTTTCTTTACAAACCTAACATTCGTTTCTTTTCTTAGAGAACTCTTTTCTTTGAAACCTGGGGTTAACTGGTTTCGGTGGAGGCAGCGAGGGTTTTAGCTGCCCTGAAGGCACTCTTCTCCCTTTCTGCGCTGCCACGCCGGCCCCATTCGCTCTCAGAGCAGTTCTGTTCTTGGTGTATCGGTCCGAGAGTTCAGCAGTCTCTTGTACTGTTTTGGGATCTCGGTCCTCCAGCCATGTTTTCAGCTCTGCTGGGCATGCCCAAAATAACTGTTCTAACAAAATAGCATTTTCAATTTTTTCTACAGAGTTTGCTTCAATTCCCTCCCACCAACATTTTAAACATTAACAATATTTCGTGGCTAGCTCCTGGTAGCGCATGTCAGGGCTTCTCCTGAGCTTACAGAATTTAGCTCTGTATGCTTCTGCAGTCAAGTCAAACTTTTTTAAAAGTGCAGCTTTAAGTTTGCTGTAGTCATTACTGTCCTCATCGTCCATTTGACCCAATGCATCCCGAGCTTTCCCGGTAAGTAGCGGGGATTGCTGGAAGATCCAGGACCCTCTAGGAATTTCTGCCTGAATACAAAATTTTTCAAAGGAATTTAAAAAGGCATCCATATCTTCCCCCTCTTTAAATTCAGCTATCAATGTGGAATTCAGTTTGTAACCCAGTCCTGTAGTTCCAGTTAAACCCAAGCCAGTTACCTGCTCTGGTGCTGGTGGTTGGAGTCGTAGCTTCTTCAGTTCATGTCGCCTCTGACGCTCACACTCCTCACAGTCAGACTCTCGCTGTTCTCGCTGCCTCTTCTCCTCTGTGGATCGCTGGTGCTCATGCTCTTCCCAGTCAGCTTCTAATTATTCATGCTCCCTTTTCTCCTCTGCAGCTCGTTTCTCTCACTCAGCATCTTTTTGGAACTCCAGCTCCATTCTGCACAAGTCAGTCTGGAGCCTGATTGTTTTTGCCTCAAGGAATGCTGGTGACCTTCCCCTGCTGTTGTGGCCCTTCGCTTGCACTGGCCCTGCTGCCCTCCTCATTGGATCCGGACACTGCACTGGCTGCAAGCCCCCCCATGCCAAAGTTTGGTCCTTTACAATCACAATCTGTGACTCGATGCTCTGGGCATCTGCTGCAATCAGGACATCCATGAGGTTCTGCTTGGTGGCTCTCACCTCTTGCAGGACTCCTCTGTCCTTGCACAACTGCTTCAAGTAGTCCGCAGTGTGCCCACTGTAGTTGGAAGCCATCTTCTACCCTAACTACGGCTACTCTAACTTGCACTTTAGAAAAAAAAAAATAAAACTGGAGGAACTTGACTGTAAGCAAAATGATATAGTTCTGTGTCCTTTTTAAAAATAAATCACTGCCTTATATTGCAAGAGAGCTGTACAGTATTAAGCTGACACACTGAACAGTTAAAGCTTGTGTTACCAAATTTATCCGCACCACTGCCAACCAAATCTGTCACAACCGCACTCAGCAGTTCAGGCCCTCTGTTCCCACAGTGCCAACCTCTGAGCGCAGTAATGTGAACAGGTAACAGACAGGGTAACCCTCCTATCTGCTTGTGGGTCTGAATCACCTTTAGTCTCAAGTTCTGGGGGGATTCAAACTGTGAATCTTATGCTAGCGTACCCAAAGGTACAGGCTCAGATAATATTCTCTTTGGGCGATGCAATATATCTTTCACCTAAGGGCACCTAACCAGGTATCCAAAATGAACCCTTAAAACTCTGTAAAAGACCTTAGGTACATTCTTACCTTTTCCCAGTTTAGTAACACCATCAAGCTCTTGAACAATTGTCAGACTTAACCATCTATACGTCACATGCACAAAGAACTGGCAGACAACCCAAGGCAGTCTTTCAAATAATATATTTACTAAAAATGGATAAAAAATATGAAAAATGTAACACAGAACAATATATCAAAGAGCATACAATCACTTAAAGCAAAAAGTAAAGAAAACTACAGACAAATTTCTACCAACATACAGTTAGACTTCTTCTATCTAATGTATTACCTCTATAGTGCTTATAGTTAGACCTTGTTTCTTAAGAGCCCAGAAATATATGTCTAAAAGATCAGACACCAGTATTAGTTTAAACTGTGTCTCTCCACACTCCTTCTGTGTGACATCTAGCTCCTCCTTTTAGAATATAAAAAAATTACAAACAAGATGGCCTATTAGGAGGTATATTAAATAAAGTGACATCAGCAAAAACTCATTTCCCAAATTATGAGTCTTTGATCCCCCAGTTCCTTTTGAGGTTTTTACAACTCTGCAGTTTGTCACCTAGATGCAAGATAGCTGACAGGAATCAGCTAAGTGATGTCCTGTCCTGTAATAAACTGTATATTTAGCTTCCCAACTTCAAAGCAGCAACAGGTCATAAAAAAGGCCATAAATGCAATTTCTCAAGGAAGTTAATTACATTACAGAGATCTCCTGGTAAATTATAGATCCTGTAGTTTCAGTGAAACCTGGTTGGGGGGGCACCCATGGAGCACAGACTAACATACTATATTTTTATATTTCAAATATCATACAGCAATCATAACCAGCTGGTCAAGCATCACACTAGCTACATCAGCAGTCTTTACAAAATGTTAGCAGTCATAAAATGCATTTTTAAACAAGGGACACTTTGAGGCCTGAGGGGGTTGACAGTGTCCCTTTAAGAAGAACCTCTTGTAGAGCAACAGTCTCAAAATAAAAAAAAAAACAGTCTCAGAATGAAAAAAAATAGAAATTAACATTTCATTTTTGGCCTGTTTATTTATTTTTTTTTTATTATTATCTTTTTCTCCCTGAAGAGACCTCTGTCCTGTTTATCCGCCCTGGTCATGGCCCCTGGAGCTCCCACCAACTGCCCATTGCCACAACTCCTGGTTACCCCTGGCTTACCCCCACAGAGGGCAGGGCTGCGGCACCAGTTCCCCTAATTCCGGTGCCACAGGATTAGTGACTGGTTGGGAGTGCAGTGGCAGTGGCTGATTGAAGCCCAGAGAGGGCTTTATATAGACAGAGACTCTCCCTCCTCTATTTTCTTGTTTTTTTTTACTCCGGGAGGTGGGGACGTTCAGTGACGTCCAGCGTCTGCTCCGCCTCCATTAGCTGCGAGTACCAGTAGCTTTGGGACCTCGGCCTCCGCTAGGGGTCCATCACGTGTCGGACACTTCCCCACCCTCCCCCCAGAGAAGGAGAGCTGTCCATGGGACGCTCTGTCCTTCTCCCCCCGGCCGGCCCGCTGGTGACCCGAGTCCGTTCCCAAACCCGGGTTTTTTGCCTGTTTTTAATGAAACCAGTATCATCAATGTATGAAACAGTATAATTTTTTGTTCAGCACTGATTAGGATGGTAGTCATATCATTGTGTCTGCCTGCCGCTGAGTGCCATCTGCTAATTACGTTATTTATCATTGTTAAATGTCACCCTAGGACAGTGGTTCTCAGAACCTGGTGGCCACCAGAGCTTCCTTGTATTCGCTTTATTTTTTTCAGTCTAAACCCCAATACAGCAGTCTCACAAAATTGTGCAGGTGGCCTCCATTGAGAAACGCTGCTCTGGTAAAAGGTTTATTTTCGGGTTTGCCAGTTATCCTGCATTCACTTCTACAGCAAGAGGACTTGTTTTTGCCTCTGGGACTGTGTGTTCTACTGAGTTCAAACTCTGGAGGCGTAGGCGTCTCCTATGGTAGATTTCAGGGTATAGTACTCTTGAGATCCTACTCGCTATGGCTGCCTGCTGTATACAGAAGGTGCAGCACACTTCTTACTGCTATAACTTCAAGACAACTGAATGTATTTCCTTCTGATTGCTGTCCATAGCGGCATGTTAGTTATTAAGGGGAAGAACTGCAGTGTGTAATTTCCCAGCTCATGAAGATGAGCTAATAAGGTGTTTGTGTACATCAGATAAAAAGTGAGACACTGACAGAGATCTCTGTCAAACTCTGTTTACTTCAGTTGCTTCAAACCATGTATGTGCTGAATCCTTATTCTTCATTTACACGTTATTAGATTTGACAGGGACTCTAATCAAATATGGGTAATTACTAATTAAGCCATTTTTAGTTTTTGACTAAAAATGTTCAGTACTACAATGTAGCCACAAGTGTTGAATGGACATGGACATTTTGTAATATTTTGTTGACTAGTTCCTCTTCATGTAAAGGTGTACAGACTAACCTTTGTAACAAACTGGATCAAAGATGGCTGACTTCGGGCCTACCCATACTGCACTGGCAGGGGTGCTGCTTGTCTCATGAGTTACGCATGTTCACAACCCAAGCCTGGGCCATTTTGCTGAGCCATCCAGTGGAGGTTGATCATCTTTGTTGGGTATCCTCCTCGGGAAGGCATGGAGGGGATGTCCATGCCACTCTCTGCTAGCCATGTAGTGTTCAAAAGGAGGCAGGGCAGAGGAACAGGAGCATGTCTCACATTGCCGATATGGGTTGGGTGTCAGTAAGAATCTGCCCAAAGGGGTAGTGGAAGGGAAGATCAAAAAAGGTCCACGATTGGGCAAGTAAAGTTCTGTCCACCTGACTACTCAGTGAGGATCATGTCCACGTCTACCACTGTACAGAGATACTGAGAAATAAGTCTGGGCCCAAGTTTAATTGTGGCATTGTTGAATGATTCATGCAGTTGACTCCTCATGCAGGTAATGGTTTGGCAGCATGAAATGAAGTTCCAGTCACAGTAGAGATGGGAAGCGAAGTAATAGAAAGTAAAAGCAAAACATGGGCAACCTAAAATGTTTATAAAAAAAGCTGACTGGGTTTCCTTGAAATTGTATGAAATGATTACCCCCTCATATAATGATGTGATGATTACATCTTCTAGAACATTCATTCAAAAAATGCTGATTGCTGTTCGTATTTATTTGGCTTACCACTTATTACATGAATGTGCAGACAGAAACACAGCAGCAACCACTGTCCTGCAGATGGAGTAAACCTGCCGTCAGCAACTGAATAAAGTCATAGTTTAGCAAAACAGATCAACGTTTCACTTGCATACTACTAAGCTTCCTTGAAGTGAGTCAACACTGTGTACATACACCTCATATAGTGTGCAGTAAACGGTACCTGATCACTAAAGCACATTGTGAATTAAAAACATATACTGTATAGCAGATTATATTAGCTTTCTGTTTATATTAGCTATATTAGCTGAAAGCAAAGAACCGCTAATATAAACAGACCACTAATATAATCTGTCATGCTAACTGTGCTCCAGCAGTAAGCACTGAGCGCTAATTATATCAGGCGCTAATATGTACAACCAGAGTCTTTGCGCTAAATATATCGGACACTAATATTAACTGCTATACAGTATATATATTTTTTTTAAATTGAACATGATCAAAAATGTGATTAGGCATTACACTTACATTTAGAAGTCCTGCTGTTGCAGTTGGTACTATTAGAGATAGTATAGAGAGACGTACACCCATTAATAATTCACAGATGCTGTAGAGGACAACAAACATTCCATCCCTGTGCAATATGTGCCTCTCCTACGTGATGATGGAAAGTGGAAAGAATAATAACAAACCCATATTATACTCTTGTCGCAATAAATCTCTTCTCGTAACAAATATCGGCTGGCGAGTTATCATACAAATCCAGACTACAAACCAGGTGAGAACCCCATTTATTATCCAAGGCGGACGATGTACCACTCGGAATCAACACTGGCAGGAAACTACATTTGCATACTAGTACCTGAGGAGACATATTTGCCCCCGGGTGAAGCCTACCTTAGTGAAAAACTTTTTGCATGCTCATATGGTACACAAAAAGACAAGTGACCTTCTCGACCATCACACGGCTATTGAACAGACATTGAAGCTAGTACTGTCCAAAACACATTTACCAAGCTAGTGCAAGGTAGGAGCAGAGCAAGAATCCAAATATGTACTTACTCCAAATGTTTAAACGATCAGAGCAGTAGTATATCTTTTAGAATAAGAAATCGTATAAGTGATTTCATAAGCCCCAACAATGGCACTAAAAAACTATTTAGATATGTTGCTAAGAATACTATATCCAGAGTGTCAACTAAAAATGAACAAGACACCAACAGAATGCTGTGATCAGGATGTGTATGATTATACAGACAAATTCACGCAACGGCTCACCAGTAAGCCGTAGAAACAATGCGAGACATATACCGAAAGGGCAGCTGATCAAACCTTACAAAACTGTCCAGAGGCACAGGAGTTAGAGCTCAAAAAGGCTGAACAAATCAGATGTTTTGAGAAATAGGGGTGTAGTAATTTGTCCATATTCGGATCTATTCAACATGTGGACATACTATCCGGAGAGTCTTCCCTCACGCCGAGGGTCCCTGAGAAATGGACAGCCTGTTCTAAATGCTTTTGTCACCACGTATTCTCTATGACCAAATGACGTAAAGAGAATTGTCCAACAGAGCTGGGGCATTCTTAGTATTAAATCAGCATTGAGAGAAGTTGTAAATGAGGGTCCTTCATTTGGCTTTTGTAGACCAAATACCATCAGGGGCAGGGTAGGGTAGTAAAGTACTGGATACAAGAGACATTTCTTGGCTATTCCCCGCAACCCCCACCCCACAAAACACTGGGACATTTAAATATGGACATTGTCTCTGTTGCACTTATGTGAAACAGACAAACAAGTTCCTTTATCCATGTGATGGGAGAGAGATCACATTGGGGAATTTTGTAAACTGTAACACCTGTGATGTAGTGTATCTTCTGTTATGCAACTGTTGGACATTCCATCTAGGTACGGACTATAGAACAATTTAAAACACAGAAAGGCAAGCATATTAGGGCATCTCAGTGAGAGGATACCATGTGTGCCATTGTTAAAAATGTCGAAAATAATCCTGGGAGCCAACATGTGGTACAGTTTTATTGGTATTGAGAAGGTGACATTGCGCCCTGGGGGGATCTTGGAGCAAAAAGGCTGGCTGCAGGAAAGTTACTGGATCTATACATTGGCGACTCTTGATAGTTTGGGCCTCAGTGACACCATTGATCTAGTTACATTTTTATAAATTTAATTAAGCAGAAGATTTTTGTTACACATGGGCATATGAAACATGAAGTATTGTTTGTTTGCTTAGGTATGAATTTTATTGTGTTGGTCTAGGTGCCCACCTGTGGGTAACTGTGGAAGTCTGTTTTGTGCCAGTTCTTTGACTTACTAGTGAACTGTCCCTTGAAACTGTCTGTGTTTTTTTCCTTTTTTGTCAAACCATCCCCAAGGAACTCAGCCCCTGCTCCAACATCCCTGCCATCGGCAGATGGGGACTTACCTCAGGGCGATCCCTCTCCTGGCTTGCCCCCCAGGGCAGAGCCGTTGAGTGGACACCCCCTCCAATGGACGTTGATCAGGGTGAACACTGGCTTATCCCCCAGGGTGGGGCCACAGAGGCAAGACCCTCCCGACAGACTCCACAAGGCTTTAGTTGCCAACCGAGAGCCCTAAGGAGGCGGAATGGGACAGACGGCAGAGCGGGGCATCATAGATTAGGGCAGGTAGTTTTTGCTATACAGAACCCTCATGGGAAGGTATGGCGTGCAATGACATAGCAGCTCTGAAGCGCCAACATTCAGCACACCTCCCACTAAGTTCGGCACCGGCTTGATACAACCCCCGGCCTCCACCAGAGGTCAGTCGCAAGCTGGCCACTCGTCCCCCCCCCCCCGGAAAAGGACAGTAGTCTTTTTTCTCTTTTTTTATTCTGAACCCTAGATCAGAACTCAGCCCCACTCTGCCGACTGTCCCCCCATGTTCAGGCTTGGCCCCTGAGCGGGCTGCTGGGTGGCACCCCATCCTGACGGACACTGGGGTAGGTGAGACCCGGTTCCCCCCCCCCGGGTCGAGGCCATGGAAGCGGGCCCCCCCCCGGCATACACTGGTGGGCAGTGGGGATGGTGGCAGAGCTGACATCATACACGGGGGTCAGCATTTTTCCTGATGCTAGAGGTGGGAACGTGCATTGACATCCAGCATCTGCCTTGCCCCCCCATGTGTGACAGTACTGGCTGCTGTGGAACCACTGGCCTCTGCCAAGGGTCCATAGACACTCGGCCCCTCTTCCTCTGGAGAAGGAGAGCAGTCCTCCAGATGCTCAGTCCTTCTACCCCTGGCCGGCCCTCTGACTCCCAAGTCCGTCCTCGAACCCGGGATATCGGCACTGCAGATGGATGCCTTGCCTCTGTGCTGGTGGGCCGGCGGAGAGTAGTCTGTCAGATGCTCAATCCTCTTCCCCTGTCCTACCCTTTGACACCATAGGTCCATTCCCTAACCTGTGGTGTCAGCATCACAACCAGACACCTTGCGGTTGTGCTGGTGCAAAACTGTCTGTATAATCTTACGTGTCCACAATCACAGCCTTACGTTGATGTCTTGTTCATTTTTAGTGGACACTCTGGATATAGTATTCTTGATAATGTTTCTAAATAGTTTTTTGTAGCCATTGTTGGAGCTTATGAAATTATTTAGAAGTCCCTTCTATCCATTGATGTTTTAGTAGGGGTGTCCTTTGTTATAAATAAGATTTCTTGTTCTAAAAATATACTGTGGCTTCAGTTTAAACATTTGGAATAGGTTTGTATTTGGACTTTTATTTTGCTCCTACCTCTCACTAGCTTGTTAATTTTTTTTTGACTGTACTAGATTCAATGTCCATTCCACAGCTCTTTGATGGTCAAGGAGGTCACTCATCATTTTGTGTACGACATGGGTATGCAAGAAGTTTTTCACTAAGGCAGACTTTGCCCGGGAGGCAAATATGTCCACTCAGGTGCCAGTAGGCAATTGTAGTTTCTTGCTGGTGTTGATTTCGAGCAGTATGTTAACTGCCTTGCATAATGAATGGGGTGCTTTCCTGGGTCATGGTCTAGATTCGTATGATGGCTCGCCAGTCAGTACTTGATATGAGCAGAGATTTATCATGATAACAGTATTTTATTTATTTAGTTAATTGTATGTATTTATTTATTTATTTGATAACCAGGTAACTACACTGATCCCAGTGACCATTTTCAGGCACAGCCCGGGCCATATAGGTGGCACATAGTGCATGAATTTTCAGGAACAGGAGTTAAGGTAGCAGAAGTCAATTCGTACAAGTGAAAGACAACAATAGGGTAGCAAGAAACAACCAATGTGATAAGAGAAAAACAATAGTAAGTACATTTGGTTTTCTTTCCTGGATCTATAAACATTGACACACAAACCAGGTAAGCAAGAAATAGGGTGCTTGGTATAGACATTGACAGAGGGCATTAGATGATAGTGACTCTTGGAAGTGCTTTTTAAATGTAAGGGGAGAGGCGAGAGAATGGAGATTTTCTCTGAGGGAATTCCAAAGTTTAGGTGCTGCATAGGATAAGGCTGTCCTAGGAGAATCTAGTATCCGGCTGGCAGAGGACCGTAGTTCACACCTATTTACTTTTAGGTTTAGCATCCCCTGCAATGGAGATTTAGTCCCTGCATTCAGAGTCTTGTAGGTGGAGGAGCCCAATAGTAGTTTTCTATGATCTTGAGGGGAGAGATAACCAATAGTCCGGTATAGCTGGCAATGGTGTGTGCAGAAAGGGGCTTAGGCAACAAATCTGCAGATGTTGTTGTAAGCCGTATTCATCCGGTTTAGGAGCCGAGGAGATCTTAGGGGTATTAAAGGGGAGCAGTATTCTGGAATGGGAAGGATGGCACTTCTTCCCACTGCTATCCTAGCTTCCTGAGACAGGAGGTGTTTGAGACGGTAGCAAACCCCTAGTTGCTGATTGACTTTTTTTTACTGCCAGTGCAATGTGGGTTGAGAAAGTTAATGAGGGATCAAGAGTGACCCCCAGATATTTAAAGTCTTTTACTTGCTGTACCAAGGATCCATCTGGAGATCGAATATTTTGAGAGTCTGGTTGGGAAGAGGAGCATGTAGAAAGGTATTGTTTAGATCCAAACATCATACACTTTGTTTTTTTGGGGGGGCATTAACAAGTAGCCTTTGTTGTGTGAACCAGTGGGCGACTGAGTTGACATCCCTAGTCAGTGTATCAGCAAGGTCAGTGGGACCTTTACCGCTTTGAAATAGAATCAGATCATCTACATACATGATACTTTTACTGATATATTGCTCATTTACTAGTGGGTTGACAAAACAGAATACTGAAGTATAATATGGGTTTATCATTATTTTGTCCATCAGCATGTAGGAGAGGCATATATTGCCCACAGATGGGTGGAATATCTGTTGACTTTTATGACATGTGTGCATTATTAATGGAGTTATGTCTCTCTATACTACCGGTAATAGTATCAAGTGTAACAGTAGAACTTCTAAATGTAAGTGTAGTTCCTGATCACATTTTTGATCATCTTCTATTTCAAAAAATATGGTTTTAATTCACAACGGGGCTTTGGTTATCACTTGACAAGTATTGTACACTATTTAAGGTACATGTACATGTTGCTCTGACATATTCTGAGGAGGCTTGGGAGTATCCAAGCGCAAAGTTAGTCTGTGACGCTAAACTGTGACATCATTCGGTTGCTGTCAGCAAGTTTACTCCGTCTGCAAGATGGTGGTTGCTGCTGTGTTTTTGTCTGCACGCTCATGTAGTAAACAGTAAGCCAAATATATTACACCTTGTGAGTTTATTCCTTGCTGTGGTTGCTTTAATTGCATAGTTTTATTCTGTCTTTCTTCTTTAGCACCACAGCAGTTTCCTGTTGCTTCCTACTGGTTATTTTGTGGTCTCATATTTAATATGTAGATCAAAGCACTTCTTTTTTTCATATATACTTTTATCTCCTGGTTCTTCCCCCTTTTTGACCCCCCCCCCACTAGCCACATCACCCGGCTTCCCCCGGGACTTGCTTTAGCCTGTGCTCTCTGCCACAGGATTGTGGCTGTGCCTGGCCACCGGTGCGAAACCTGTGGGAAGTCAGGTGATCATCCTGCCACCCAGAGGGTTTTTACCTCCATTTTCTCTCCTGGGCCCACATATGTGCAATGTGCGCAGTGTCCAAGCTCTGCCTTGATTGCTCCAGCACTCTGTATGTGGGGTTCCTTCCCTTCATGGTGAAGTGCATGTGCTGCCACCTAACCATTGCTGTGTGGCAGACAAGTAGCACACCACTGTTACCCCCTGCCTCCCCGAGGAAGGAGAGCTGTCTTGGGATGCTCAAGTCTTCCTACCCCGCCGGCCTCCAAGCAACCTAGTTTCATTCTGACACCAGGTCACTGGCGTGGCAGGAGGTAAGGCGCCCAGTGCCTCAGCTCTCCATGTCACTAGGCCGACTGATCAAAGCACTAATATCTTTCTTCCCCGTATAGATTTTTCTGCCACTTACATCCAGGATGGCTAATCAGCTCTGCCCCCGCTTCCCCAAGTTGACCCCTACCTCCCTGGTCAGGTTCTTCCATGAATTTGCCTTCACAGCATGGACAGAGGTCCACCCCCCATTCCAGGGTGGACCAATGGTGAGTTCCCAGGTGGCATTGCAGACCAAGGGACAAGCGTGCAAGGCTTTATTAAGCCCCTGACATCCCTTTCCCACTTGTCTCCCGGCCCCTTGCCATAGGCCATCAAGATGCATGCATGGAGGCACTCATGCCTGACGTTCTTCATTGCTGCCCACACTGCATTGCCACCCGATCCCCACCTGGTGGCAGTATACAGCTGGGCCAACGTATCTTCCCTCCCCTGCCAGTTCCTGGTGATCCAAGTCCGTTCCTGAACCCTGCTTGCAGGCATGGCTGGAGATAAAGCACCAGCGCCTCAGTCCTCCGTGCCAGTGGGCCTTCGCATTGTTTTAATATCTTTAAAATGGTTGAATGCATTTCCTTTATATGTTATTAAGTATCTATCCTGGGTAGTACAGTTCGTATGGAATCCCTATAAATTAGTACTGTACATACTGCACGGCACACTGTTTCAGCCCTGCTTATGTAGAGGGGCCTGGTGGACCTAGGATCCCTTTAGACCTCTCTATGGTACTGCACTTCATATAAATATATACTGATTAGGTTTTGTTGAATATCACTTCAGGGATGATTGTCTGGCAGGCAGCTTTGTTTAACTCTTGTTACTGTTATGGATTGAAAACGACCAAATGAATTTCCTTCAGATTTTGGTGAATGAGTACCTTGAACATTAAGGTGTGTTGCTGATTTCAGCTAGGGGCAGTCTGATAAAGAGGACTGACAGAAAGTCATCTTTATTTAAATTCTCAGTTTGATCCTTCAGAGATTATTGAAAAAAGTCCCTGAATTTAAAGGCATGCTAACAGATAGTATCGGAGTGTTTGTTGATAAACTATAAATATTGTGATGAAACTTTGATCAGAAATTACTGATTTGAGGCCATCTTTGTTTTTCTTTTCTACCAAACATCATGGAGCACACTGAAGAAAATTTTACTTTTTCAAGTTTTTCCAAATATTGCATACTGTCTAGTTATGGACATTATTCTGTATGTGATCTACGGCAAGGTGTAAAATTGTTTCTGTATCGCTCCACACTGTCCATGGAGAATAATTGTATTTGGGTGTTTTTTTACTGTAGGTTTCATAAAATTCTACCAACCTGTTGCCTGAGGTAAGTAGATGTATTCCTTGTTTGAGGTGGCTTAGTCAGATAATGGAGGTTTTGATTGTGTCTCTCCCACCCCTGCATATCTAGCATGTGTTGCCACCTCTTTATCCAGCACTACGTTGCTTTTCACCTTGGCAGAATGTTGGTGATTTTCAGGAAAAATCTTTAACAGGCTCAGTTTGTTTTCTGAGTTTGTACCTTGGTGTTCTGTGTGTACCCTGAGTTTCCCTCGTGTATGAATGGTTGAGCTGTCTAGTAGGATTCCTGCAGTATTGTGGCCTTTGTACTGTCAACTGCAGTGCTGTAGAAAGCAGAGAACGGTTTGGAGCATACACTTGGGCATACCTCTCAACTGTCCCTGATTCCGAGGGATGTCCCTCATTTTACCCTTCAAAATTGCTCTGTCCCTCATGGCAAAATTACTTTCCACACGGAGAATGTACTGTAAATTCAGTCTTTAAAGCAGAAATTCATATTATTCTAAAATGTTCAATCTAAGATAAATGTTCTACAAGTAAACAATGGTTTCCACAGTGTTCTGAGCTTGTATCTCATACTTGAGGTTGTGTCCCTCATTATGACGGTCAGTGTCCCTCATTTTGAGTGCCCCGTCCCTGATTTCAGTGACGCAAGGTTGAGAGGAATGCATTGGGCTGCACTGCAAAACCATTCATCTCCTCTGACTCTTAAAGGAGATAGGAAATGATGTTTACATAGTTAGCTGTCCTTCCATCTTCCTTTCCATGCCAGTTATGTATTCTGATATGCTTTGATGATTTTTTGATAAATAAATAATCTAGCTTTGGGGTGCCCTCAGATCTACATTGAGTTCTGCTCTCTTCACCAGCTACTGCTCTTGATTTTCATGTTTCTAAGCCATTTTATGACATCAATAACTCCCATTCCATACTATTCATCTGAATGGCCTATAAAGGTGTTTGAGATGTCATAGAATGTTTAGGCAGTATGAAAAGAGAGAGCAGCAACTGCTGAGGAGAGAGGGATTCGTGGTCCTTAAAAAGGCAACAAAATTAGATTATTAATTTAACAGAAAAGGTTAAAAATATATCAGAATACTAGGTAGCTAATAAAAGAACAACTAGAGGGCTTCTAGAGGTGTAAAAACAGTTTCCTGTCACCTTTAAGACTGATATATGACTCCGTGGTGAGTCGCATCTCGCATAGCTGCCATCCAGAGGTGACTGCATTACACAGCATCCACAACTCCCAAAAAGAAAGGAGGAGGCCAAGAAAATGAACTCAAAATATTCATCCCTTCTGAAGTAGGGTGATGAACCTATGCAAGTAGCCCAGTAGCAGAAGACTCTGGAATAATGAAAGAGGCATACCTTGTCTGTAGTCTAGTGTCATTTGCAGTAATGTCTCATCTCTCTGCCTGTTCAAATCTTGGATTTTTTTCCCTCAAAAACACTTAACATTCTGCCAAGATGAAAAACAACATAAAGCAGGAGAAGGAGGTGGCAGCACATGCTACAGACACGCCTGGGGCAAACAATCAGAAACTCACTATCTATCTGAGCCCTCCGCCAATCAAGGAGTACCCTTACTTGCCTGAGGCACCAGGCTGTGGTACAGTTTCATTACACATACAGTATAAAACACTCATATGTAACTATTCCCCATTGACAATGTTGGAGCTAACAGAAAAGGAAATTATGGTAAGTATGAAGGAATTTCTCCTGCTCTCAGCACAAGTCCTTGATTATTGTGTACCTCATTTCTTTCAACCTAGTCCAGATATTACTTTTGATGGTCTGCATGCACAGCAAATTTTAAAGCCAAGTGACCAAGCTTTGAATACAAATCTCTAGTCAGATGTCTATTCATAATTTTCCATCTTTTTCTTACAACCTTACAGCTATTTTTGAACGTCTGTAAGCACATGCTTTTAATTATTGAATGAACAATACAGCATTAATGAAACCAAGAAACAGTGACATTTGACTTTATGTGCATCAAAGGCTGTATCTGTTTTCTGTTTAGACTTGTTAAACTCCTGTTTCTGCTTAAACAAATTACTTAACATTTTGCAAAAACACACTGATTTCGTGTGCTATTGATTGGATTCCTATCAAGCTCAGTCAATGCATATTACAACTTTCACTGATAATTTATGAGCCCTTTGCATGCCAAATTCTTTAAAACTATGAGAAAATTGCACTTAAAGCATTGCTGAATAGAGCCCGTACCTTATATGACTTAATAGAGGAGGCAGAGTGGTCTGCTGTTTAGAGCACTGGCTTGTGCACCAGGATATAACAGGTTCAAGCATCTCCAGAGTGAATGACATTGTGTGTATCCTTGTGTCCTTGAGCAAGTCACTAAACCTACCAGTACTCCAAACCGTCCAGCTACCGAAATGGATAGAAGCACAACCCCACTGGAAACGAGAAGTGGTATCTCAGCTTGGCTGCCGTGGGAAATACTTTGTAAAATTAAGCAATAATGCACAGCAGGGTGTGTGGTGTGCCAGGATAATGTAATGCCTCAGGTGGTTAAAGCATGAAGCTGCAGGTCAAGCGTGTTCCACACCCGAAAAGTGACATCCCAGGCGACATACACCTTGGAGTGCATTATTGTTATAATACAGTGGCTCATTTTTAAGCAGAATTAAAATAGCATTTAGATTTTTCTGTGTTGAAGCATATTTAAATTAAAAGAAATTCCAGTTTTCTGTTTATCCACTAGGTAGAACTTTCTGTATGTCCAGTAGGTGTATTGTGTATGTGTTCTGTCTGCCTCCCAGTTCCAGACACTGTCTTACTTGCCCCCCCCTTCCCGAGTTACTATCCCAGCTTTTGTAAATAAAGGTTTTTAAAACTGAAAAGCTGAAGTGTCGACTTTTTATTCCCCCGTTGCATCTCTGGATTGTTGACTGTTCGCTCCACGCACCCATTATAGGATGCATGGCATGGAAAATACGGCTTTTTTTTTGGGGAGGTGTTTGTCTGCACTTTAAGAGTCATTTTGTGATTGGGAGCAGAGCAGGGGAAGCTGCAGCCGCAGTGATCGGGAACGGAGGAGTACATTATGAAGCCATTAACTGAAAGAGACAGCCACATAATGTCTCTTTCAAGTACCGCTCAGTATAATGCTGCACGGAGTTGTGGCTTCTTCTTTTAAATGGCAAAAAAAGTTAACATTTGTGAAATAAAAAGGAAAGCGAGCAGTTTATTGACCGAGCAGTATTGGAAAGGCCTAGCCATGCGCTGTCCTTGTGAAGATCCACTCACTCAGTTGCTTGCTCAGTCATGTTATAAAGGGAAGCATGTGCAGTGATTGTTTTATGATGTAATTTGGTCATGTCTGTGCTGGGACTAGATCCGTGATGTTTTACTGGGATAACATCATGGCTCCAGTCCTACAGTGACAAATCAGAGCCCAGCATTCTTTCTCACCATTGTAGGATTGCTAATATCAGTATTGCAGGTAAGAGTCATGGGCATCATCATGCCTCAGGTGGTTGGGCACGTGGCCGCAGGCCAAGTGCATCCAACACCTGAGAAGTGATGATATTCCATGATATACCACACCTCGGAGTGCATTATTGCTGTTATGAACTGAAGTAAAGGTTTTATAAAAAAAAAATAAGTTTTTAAGCTACTGTAGGAATACATTTCGAGAAAATAATTCTAAGAGGCAGCAGGTGGCGCCGTTGTAGTTGGAATGGACAGGGGAGTTGTAGGTATTGTGATAGTGTGAACTGTGAACTCAGTCCCCCCCCCCTTCCCTGTGTGAACCATGAACTCTGTACCCCCTCACTTGCCATGTGAACTGCTGACCTTCCTATTTTGGAGTAAGTTTTTTTTGTTTGTTTTTTTGTTGGTAGTTCGCTGTATAGTAATGACGTGAAGTGCTAAGGGCTGGTGTTTCACCATCAGCGGCCATTGCTGTGTCATGATTGGGTGTCTGAAAAGATGCAGTTGCCACTTTCTGGCAGTGACCTGTAATTTAAATGGTATGAGTGAAAATGTTTTTTCTGGGTGCGACACAAAAAGGAACGTGCTGTGAAGTCCTGCTAAAATGGCCTGAAAGAGCACACGGAAATGTTGAGGAAGGCAGATTGGTGAGCGGGTGAAAAAACTAATAAGCTGCAGGGAGAGAGAGTCAAGAAGAGTGCAGCCTTTTTTTAAATTATTATTTTGTTTTGTAGATGCAGCGGTCAGCGGCAGTGCGCTTTGTAGAAGGAGGGTCTTGCACAGTATGTGTGAGGTAGTCTTTTATGGTTGGTAAATCGGGGTATGAGCAGAACAGTATGTAGTGCAGGGACAGAAGTGTTGCCAGAACTTGTTTTAAGCCGTGAGTATGTAGTCAGATTTACTCACAGTGGAGACAATCTCTCAGCCAATCTGGTGGCTTGATTTTTGGCAACCAGTTCATAATAACGAATATTGTTACCATTCAGCAGTTGACTAATCAGTTTCCCCTATGAATGTGCAGCTGGTTTTAAATACATGGCAAGGGCATACTGCAACTTGTATCATGTGTACTTTCAAAAAAGAGACAAAATGCCCTTGTGGTATTCTATAGAGCAGATGTTAATTTTTTTTTTGTCACATAGTAACATATACAGTACAAAATGGCAAAGTAATTTAAGGTCGAAGGGACTCTTTTAGTCCATGAGGTCCACCCCCCACCACCACATTATGCTGTGCAAACATACTAATTTATAGATTTTTTCCCAACCACTCTCCTACCCAGGGTTGCAAAACTAAGTGCTGTGTTTTAAGTATTAAGTATAACTACCTGGCTTCCTTTCACATAATACACTAGTGCACTTCCACTGAGTGTAAGGGAAATCCTTGGAAAGCCCATTGTCTAGAGCTGTGTCTCCATCCCTTAATTTCATGTCCTTGCTACCCCCATATTACTTTCCATAGAAAGTAACCCCGCTTTTTGGTAGCTTCTGCTGCCTTACCATTGAGGCTTTTCTTTTACATTTGAACCAGTTTCTGCGCCTTTCCAACAGCTCCCCTTCTGCGCCACTTCCACAGCTTCTCTCAGGGTTCCCTAGGTGCCTGACTCTGCCAGACTGTAAACCCCTACAGCTACCGCCTCCATTCTGCTGCAGTTTCAGTCCTCCCGGGCAGGGAAGAGGGGAAATACCCTACCTGAATGATCCCTGTCGGACTGGCAGCTGAGAGTTTCTGAGCCTGTCCCTCCTCAGTTCACTGGGACTGTCTGTCAGGTAGTGGGGTATTCCCTGGTTTTCTCCCCCAATGCCAAGGACACAGGCACGCACAGGAGGTCCAATCCACGTGTGCATGCTGAAGCAAGTTTATGCACCGGATCACAGGTCTGTGTCCTTCCTCCCACAATGCCCTCAACTGCACTGTCAGCTGTGGTCACCCAGGTGGCTGTACTGCAGTGGGGGTGACAACCTGCCCATCCCGGAGGAGGAGAGCATCACCTGGGATGCTCAGTCCTCCTCCCTCCCTCCTGCTGGCTTCCGACAATCCGAGCTTGTTCCCAAACTTGGTTTGCCAGCTTCACGAGCAGTAGCACTACTTTTGCGCTGACAGGCCAGCTGATAGAGTTGTTCTTTATTCCCATTTCTGTTGAGAGTCTTTCAGACCTTTTGTGGCAACTTCAGGATCTCTTGCATTCAGCTGTGGATGGAAGTGATGTCAAAACACACCTTTAAATGCTGTGCAAGTCACCACAACAGCATGTCTGCTGCATACGCTCATGACGTGTATCTGAATTGTCTTGATCCAGACCACGACATGAGAAACTGAAGGCTGTGTTTGTCCATGCAGATGGATACTCATTCACACACAAACCCCATCAAGTGGCTTCAAAGAAATGGGTAAGTTAAACTCTTCACCAAAGGCCAACTTAACTAGGCTGAGGACACATCCCATCTTTCCGAACCTCCATCTTGTTGAAGAGGCGTTGGTTGTTGTCCCTTTATGGTGCAGCATGTTCATAAGGCCATTACTGCTTTTTACTCTCTGTGTCTGTTTCAAAACCCTGAGGACTAGGGCCCTCCCTGCACAGTTTAGGCAGAGACTGCATTTGGGGTCCTCGAGTAGAGAGGTGAATATCGGTAAGTTGCTCAGGGCATGATCATCTCTAAGTCAAGTTTGGTCCCTTGATGCAAGTCCTTGTTCAGAGATTGCCACTAGCCAGTACCAGAATGGTCTTCAACCTATGCAAGGTGCCAGTCCTGGTAGTCACTGTGCTTGTCACTCCTCATGCTAGGCTGCTGCAGGAGGATGGAACTCCTTTCTACTCTCTGACCTCTCTGCAGCAGTAAGATCCAGAGTCAGTAGACTTGGGCAGTGAATCTGCCTCTGATGGAGCCAGTTCAGCATGGGCTTCGTTGCGCAGGCATAGTTGCCTCAGTATTGGTATCATGATCTGCTTTACCTTGACACCACCTTTCACAGTGTTCTTGTTCAAACCAGACATTGTTACATGGCATGGTCCAGAGGGGTGATACAGCACCTGAACTTAGCATCCCATCACGTGATGTCATGTTTCATGAAGAGTAAGACTCCTAACTGTTAGAGTATACATTTCTGGACATCTCAGAGAAGGTGCTTTGTGCTGGAATCTTCACAGAGGTTTTCCACTCATAGAACCTTTGTATTCAAGTGAACGTGATTTTTTGATTTGATGTATGAGGTCTTGCTGATTCTTGACTTTCTGTGGTTTTTGGGGTCTCAAGCCCACCTTTCTGAAGACTGATCTAGTTGTTGCATTAGTCTACTAAGCAAGAGAGGAATTTTTGATGATGACTTTGGATTAAGTCATTATCTACTGTTGCAAAAGGGTCCACCACATGTTTTCCTCTCTCTGTAAACGTCAGTTTAAATGAAACCTAAACCTGTTCCTCAACATGGTGTTGATGGAGCCCTTTGAACATATGGCAGTATGTAACCTTGATTTTATGTCTCCGAAAGTGGCTTTCCTGGTGACCATTATATTAGTCCTGCAGGTTATGAACAAGAAGTGCTCTTGGTTGATCCTACTTATTCAATCTTCCACAAGAACAGGGTTGTGTTGTGTACCATCATGACGTTTTTGTCCACGGTTTGGAATTCCAGTTGAACCACCCTTTGGAACTACCAGTGTTTTCTTCCCCAGCTTTATGACAGCCCCAGTGCTGAGCGTTTGCACTGGTTTAATGGCAGGCAGGTGCTTCTGTTCTGCCATTGAAGAACTAACGCTTTCCAGGAAGCCACCAAACAGCTGTTTGTGACCCACTCCAAGACTTTCTGAGTGCATCATTTTGTAGCAGACCATCTCTCAATGTACTGTGCCATGCACTCAGCACTGCTATACTATGGCCTCGTGCATGCCTCTTGTGGATATGTAGGCCTATTCAACCCCACATACCACTGCTCTGGCTGCTACTACTAATACTGGTATTCCTTATTCATACTGCTTGCTCAGCCTTCTGTCACTGCTGTATCAGAATTGTGTACTAATGTGGTGATCTCTCACTACCTGTGGTTGGATGAAATACTTCTGCAACTCCCTCCCACTTTAGGTGGCATGGCTACCGGCCTGCATCTCCACCTGGATGGTGGTGGGCATGGCCTAGGGAACTCTTCTGTCTAGTAGTATGTGGCCTTGCCCTCAACAAGACAGGCTGCTTGACTGCCTGCTAGAGTTGGTGGATAGGGGCATCTTAGATAATGGAACAAAATACACAGGAGCATTGGACTTCAAGCTCTTGTTACTTGAAAACATGCTTCTATTTGTACCAAAAGTCTGATTAAAATACTGAAAATAACTTTTAAAACCACGCTCCATAAACTTGAATGGAGCACATCCCCGTGCTAGTCCTATAATCACATCACACAACAAGGAAGCACGGGGATGGTGTCGGTGATCAGGAAGTGGAAGGGATTGAGTGACTAGCCCCCTCAGGGGCAAAATATGATCCCTTCCTTTCCTTTGGGAGCTCATCAGAAAATTTACAGCTACTATGGAGGAACTCCCATTCAGGTAAAGGAGCCTCCTGATGTGTTTGCATGCAAATAAAGAAATCCAGGGAATGGTGCTCTTTAAAATGACCTTATACAGGCGGCCTGGTGGTGCTGAGGGTTGAGGCGCTGGACACCATACCGGTGACCCGGGTTCAGGAATGAGCCTGGGCCACCGGGGTCAGCACGGGAGAGAGAGGATTGAGCATCCAGAGGACAGCTCTCCTCTCTCTGGGGTGGGATCCAGGCTTGTCCAGCATTGCAGTGGCCCCAGTGGAGACCAGAGGCACTGTGCACACTAGGGCAGCACGTAGTGGGACAGAGCTACGGCAGGCATCATTAGACGCCATTGCATGTCCGAGCTCTAGGGGGAGGGGAGATTGAGGGTGTAACAATCAGGGAAAAAAAAACCTGCCTACCAGGTGAGGCGACAGTAAACTCCAGAGGCCAAGGCCCACAAGCCCAACACCGACCGCTACCACTGACTCTACCCTCTGGGAACTCTCGGTCTCTCCATCAACTCTGGGAGAGACTTGAGTCTTGATACCGATACAGTTGTTGGGGAGTGGCGGTTCAGGCAGGCGGTCAGGAGCTGCAGGCCACTAGAGGGACCCTCAGAGATGCCCTGTTGGGTAGGGTGAGAAAAAAAAGAGTAAAAAAAAAATTACTTTATACACACTAGGAATCACATTCTCACATTCCTAGTATACTACATTGTATTAAGCAGCATTATGCTATGGTCTTAACAAGTTTTGTGAATCAGACAATTCTGCTGCCGCTTCCTTGCAGACTGTCTCTGTAGTAACAGTGGAGCCTAAACAACTGCTGCAAGCATTTATTTAGTTTTTGCCAAAAAAACAAGCATTTTTTTTTTGTGTGTGTGTGTGTTTTTCATGTTATTTCTTTCTGTACCTTGAACTTCTTGTTATTTCTTATTTAAGAAAAAGGTGGGTCTCTATAAATAGTTATACTGAACATTTTTTTTGTTTTGCTATAATTGATGATAATAATATTAAAACTGTACTTACGAATGTTACAGCTGCTCCTGATTTTCCTATGCTTCCAGACCTATGTGTTTACGACAGATGGTGTCAGACTAAGTGGGATTTATGCCGTGCATACTCTAAGTCAGGAGTTTTGTGTGTGGGTACTAGTCCCTGGTAGTGGGGAAGCATAGGAGAAAGGTATGGATGCAGTGGCAGGAACAGCGGAGAAGAGAAGAGGTGCAGCAACAGGAGCAGCAGAGGAGAGAAGAGATGCAGTGACAGGAACAGCAGAGGAGAGAAGAGATGCAGTGACAGGATCAGAAGAGAAGAGATGGCTGTATGCCTTGCAAGCTGTCAAAGCTGGAGGACCTGGCACACTTCTAGCAGAGCAACAAAACAAACAACTTAAGACATTAAATATACAAAGTTATGTTCCCTGGATGATATTGAAGCATACTTGACAACTTTTGAAAGGGTTGCCACAGCCTGCCAGTGGCCAAAGCAGCAATGGGCAGTCAGGCTGGTACCTTTCTTGACAGGTAAAGCCCAACTTGCGTACAACAATATGGACACTGCACAGTTGGAGAACTGTGACCCTGTGAAAAGAGAAATCCTGAAGATATATGACATCTCAGGAGAGACATACAGGCAAAGATTTTGGTCCCTGAAGTACCACTCAGTCAACAATCATAGAGAACCCTTCATCCACCTCAGAGAACTCCTCATTAAATGGCTCCAACCAGAGGGAAAAACAGTCCAACAGATCACTGACACATTTGCATTGGAGCAATTCATCAACATCCTGCCTACAGATGTGCAGCTTTGGGTAAAAGAACACTGACCAGAAAGTGGGGAAAAGGCTGTTTCTTTTGACAAGGACTATCAGATGGCTAGACAGACACCACAGCAGCAAAGTAACAGCCAAAGATTGGTAAGACTTTCTTTTTCCCCAATTAACTCCAGGTCAGTTAAGAACTCTGTTGGGGGTAACAAATCTGCTTCCAAAGACTTTATTTACTATAACTGTAACAAGCCAGGCCATATTGCAAGAAACTGCCATAAAAATAAGGAGTGTAACACTGGAGCAGATTTGGCCTTAGCAAATTGAGGCAAGTGTTTAACAGATATCAAGGTGGGAGATAAGACTGTAAAGGGAGTTACTGATTCGGGAAGCAGACAGACCCTAGTGCATGTTGAAATCCTAGGGAAAGACTGTGCAAAAGGACCAGGTACTGGTGTCATCTGCACCCACAGGGACACTCAATACTATCCCACCACCGAAATGACTCTGAATATTAATGGGGTGTCGTGCAAAGTAAAAGCGGGGATAGTACCTAAGTTACCTTACCTGTGATTATTGGAAATAGAGATGTGCAAAATTGGCAAATTTTGTTACACAAAATATTTAACAAAATGTGCCTGCTTTGTGAAATTTTTTGTGGACCTGAAATTCGGAATTTCACCTGTGGAAGGTGAAATTTTGCCAGCAGAACAGTGAAATTCATATTTCACGCCCCATGAAATATTTTCCATAATGGGCGAATTTTGCAAAATATTTTGTGCAGCAAAATTGCCGATTTCGCAGGAATTTCACCAGCGAAATATAATTTTGCAACATCTCTAATTGAAATTCACTGTCCAGGATTTACTGAGTTAATCACAGAGGGAGCAAAACCTGTAGTTTCAGCAGCTGTGGTGACAAGAGCACAGGCAAAGAAAATCTCAGATGGTGGGGACTTTTTTTCTTTTGGTTATTTTGATTCAGACTTGTTTGAGCATAGCTCCAAGATCCAGAATTCCAGGAAAGAAAGAAGATGCCTGAAAAAACAGTAGCAACAAAAGACTGATGGATATGAGGGGTTAATATATGAAAATTCTAAAACTAAAGTGATTACTGATTGTGATTTTAAGATCCGAAAGTCCAGGAAAGAAAGAAGATGCCTGAAGAAACAGTGGCAACAAAAGACAGATGGACATGAGGGGATAATATATGAAAATGCTGAAACTAAACTGATAATGGATTGTGATTTTGTTTCAGAGCAAACTAATGATGCTTCTCTTCAATGTTATTTTAAGCAGCTGGGGGTGAAACAAAAACAGAGTGAACCAATGTTTAAAAAATGTAGTGGGTTACTGTACAGAGTTTGTGTTAAACCTCAGATGCAGGAACAGATAGAACAATTGGTTATACCACAAAAGTATAGAACTGAGTTGTTACAGATAGCACTTGATAGTCCCATGGCTGGTCTCTCAGGGAGGGATCGTATCCTTGCCAGATTGCTGTACAGATTTTACTGGCCTTGAATTCATGAAGTTGTTGCTACCTATTGCAGTTACATAGATACAGAGACAGTGTCAGCAGATAAGGGCCTATGGCCCAACCAGTCTGCCCATTTGAGCTTGTAAGTTCACTTTATGTTTTCCTAGAAGTCTGTTGCCCCTCACCCCTGACCTCCAGAATTCCTGTATGTCTATCCCATGCATTCATAAATACTGTGATTGTTTCAGCCCCCACCACTTCCTCTGGCAGGGTGTTCCACTTGTTCACCACCCGTTCTGTGAAGAAATTCCTCCTCACGTTTCCTCTGAATCGTCCTCTCTCCAACTTCATCCCATGCCCTCTAGTCCTGGAACATCTTTTTTGCTTAAAAATAGTGTATTCCTTCACCCTGTTCCTCCCTGTATGATACTTGTATATCTCTATCATATCCCCTCTCTCCCTCCTCTCCTCCAGGGAGTACATATTCAAGTCCTTCACCCTGTCCTCATAGAACTTGTGATGCAATCCATGTACCATATTTGTTGCCCTTCTCTGAACCTCCTCTACCCTGTCTATGTCCTTACGTAGGTAAGGTCTCCAGAACTGTACACTGTACTCCTAGTGGGGCCTCACTAGTGTCTTGTATAGTGGAATTATGACCTCCCTTTTCCTGCTGGTGATGCCCCTGCCTATGCATTCCAGCATCCTATTTGCTTTACCTGCTGCCTTGTCGCACTGTTTCCCTATCTTGAGGTCATCAGAGATGATAACCCCAAGATCCCCTTCTTGCTTGGTGCATGCTATATCCTCACCCCCAAACTGATATATTGTGCCAGGGTTTTTGTGCCCCATATGCATTATCTTGCACTTTTTTGCATTGAATTTCAAATGCCAAACCCCTGACCATTCTTCAAGTTTCTTCAGGTCCCTTCTCAATCTGTCTACACCCTCTGGTGTGTCCACTCTGTTACAGAGTTTTGTGTCATCAGCGAACAGGGAAATTCTGCCTTCTAGGTCCTGCACAATGTCACTGATGAAGATGTTGAACAGGACTGGTCCCAGCACTGATCCCTGTGGTACCCCACTGGTCACTCTTCCCCTCTGTGGAGTGACAGCCATTTACCACCATCCTCTGTGTCCTGCTGCTCAGCCAGTTACCTACCCACCGCACGACTGTCCTGCCCACCCCCATATTCCCCAGTTTGTATAATAACCTTCTATGTGGCACAGTGTCAAAGGCCTTGCTGAAGTCCAGATGGGCCATGTCCACTGCCCTCCCCTGATCCACCTCCCTAATCACCCAGTCGAAAAATTCTACGAGGTTGGTCTGACATGACCTCCCCCTGGTGAAATCATGCTGCCTTGGGTCCTTTAGTCTGTTGACAACCAGATGTTCCACCAATCTCTCCTTCAGTAGTGCTTCCGTGATCTTCCCTACTACCAAGGTGAAGCTGACTGGTCTGTAGTTCCCCGCTTCCTGTTTGTTCCCACTTTTGTATAAGGGGACTACATCTGCTGTCCTCCAGTCTTTGGGTACCTCCTCTGTTTCCAGTGATTGGCTAAACAGGATTGCCAGAGGTTCAGCCACCATCTCTCTTAGTTCTTTAAGGACCCAGGGGTGCACACCTTCTGGCCCCATTGCTTTATCAACTCTTATTCCTTCCAGTTCCTTCAGGACCCTTTCTCATGTAAAGGGACTTGTGTCCATTTCTGCATCATTCCCACCCCTTGTTCTCCCTTCAGGCCCATTACCCTCCTCTTGCTCAGTAAAGACTGAGCAGAAATACCTGTTCAGTATGTCAGCTTTACTGTTGTCATCCTCCACATGGCCCCCATCCTCCCCTTCAGTCTCACTATCCCTCCCTTTGCCTTTCTTTTTTCACTTATGTACTTGTAAAAGGTTTTGTTCCCTCTACCCACTGATTTTGCAGTGTGCTCTTCTGTCTGAGCTTTGGCTTCCCTTACTGACCTCCTTGCCTCCCTTTGCTTCTCCTGGTACTTCTCCCTAGCCCCTTCTGCCTGTGTCTTTTTGTATTTCCTGAATGCAGTCTTTTACGCTGAATGTCAGAAAGTAGCCCCAGTGACAAAAAAAGTCAGGGTGCCCCTTGTGCCCCTATCATTGATAGATGTGCCTTTTGAAAGGGTTGCAATGGATGTGGTTGGTCCCTTAAACGAAAGTGAAAAGGGTAATCGATTCATTTTGTTAATATAGGACTATGCTACTCAATACCCTAAGGCAGTTCCAGTGTGCACTGTTACAGCCCCAAAAGTGGCAGCAGAGCTTGCCAAATGTTTCAGCAGGGTGGGCATACCTAAAGAGAGTTTTATTGATCAGGGTAGTAACTTTGGTGCTGCATTACTGAAGGAGCTGTACCGACTACTAGGTATCACTGCCATAAGAACCTCCCCTTGTCACCCTCAGACAGATGGTCTTTTTGAGCATTTCTTTAAAACGCATGTTAAAGAGGTTTGTAAAGGAGGAAAGGAAAAATTGGGACCAATACTTACCTTACCTGCTTTTTGCTTACAGAGAAGGGCCACGAGCCTCAACAGGTTTTTCACCATTTGAAATTCTGTATGGTAGACAACCTAGAGGGCCACTAAATGTACTAAAAGAAACATGAAAAGGCAGTCCCACTCAGAAACAATTTATTACATCTTATATGTGTGCCCTGAGAAAGAAGCTGGCAAAATATGTTGAAATCACCCATAGTACTCAGGAAGAGGCCCCAAACCAGCAGAAGATAT
This sequence comes from Neoceratodus forsteri, assembly GCA_016271365.2. Classification (NCBI taxonomy): domain Eukaryota; kingdom Metazoa; phylum Chordata; order Ceratodontiformes; family Ceratodontidae; genus Neoceratodus; species Neoceratodus forsteri. The sequence goes on along the minus strand of CM028135.1, from coordinate 515,207,048 downwards.
ATAATGACCATGGGGTAAAAGAAAACGTTTTTGAGCCAGGTGAAGAGGTCTTGCTACTGTTACCCACTACAGAAAATAAACTGTTAATGAAGTGGCAAGGACCTTTTAAAGTGCTTAGACGTACTGGCACAATTAACTATGAGACTCAGACCCCTGATATGAAAAATCCTTCAAAGATATACCATGATAACCTCCTGAAGAAATTGGTTAAAAAAACACCAAAGGCTGCTTTGTTAGTTTAACCAGAAACTGCTACAGAAGATATTAACATTGCTTATGACAGACTGGGACAAACTGTAACTGCTGATGCTGTAAAAGATTAATGTTTTGTAACCCCTAGGTGGTGCTATCCCAAGGGCTACTATCCCTGCCTCGGTGGCTAGTTGCAGGTTAAGGGACCTGGGTACTGAAACGGGTGCCTCCACCCGGAGGTCAGGGTTGTTAGTGGTCAAGCTAACTTGGGAACAGCCCTCCGGGACACTGTAACCCCCCTCTTTCCCTTCTAGTGGCCTGACCAATACACAATAATCACTTTCACAATGACCCTTATTCACCAGGCAATTACCCACACCGTTTGCACTTACCTCCAGGGCTGGTTCCTCTGGCTCGACTCTGGAGACCCCCTATAAAACAAGGTTATGCACAGAAAATAGTTACAGTACAGGACGAAATCGAGACAGCAGGTGGTTGAACTGGAGTGCTAGGAAAAGCAGGGCCCACACGAATCACCGAGGCGTTGTTCCTGTTCAAAGCCTGAGCAGGGGGCTGATCCCCAGGTAGGTCTCTTATTGATGGCTTTCTTTTTGCAACAGGTAGTCTTGCTGGGCCAGTGTGGCAAGGCCCGGACCCAATGGAGATGAATACGGATTCAGTCCGTGGGAGCTGGATGTAGCCTTCAGCAAGCAGAACCCAGTTCAGCACACAGTGGTGAACCAAATCACGACCCACTAACAACACACAGCACATTTACATGTAAGGAATGCTACTGTACCAGGCAGATTGCTATCCGGTCGCAATTACAGAGTCTCTGCACAAACCAGGAATTCAGAGGTGGCTGGAAATCCTGACAGGCCGATCGCATTCAGCAAATCTTCGGTCTTCTTCAGGTTAAAGCCTGGTCACAGTCCAGTGGCTTAAATCGTTCTCACAACTCGGATTCAGTCCAAATCAACTCTACTTTCCCTCTCAGGGACAGCAGGCAGACAGGCAGGCCAAAACTCAGCCCTTTCACAGTTCTTCCGCTCGAATCTATGCAGGATTACTGCTTGACTATCTCGAGCTGTTACTCCTTCACTTCCCAACTCAGATCTGACTGAAACTGCAAGCAGTCTGGGACTCTCCCCAGGATCCAAAAGGTTCGGTTGGCTGATCTGTCTGTCAGTCACAACAAGGGCTCCCCCTCCATGTTCATTTAGGTGCCAAAAGCCTAAAACTACAATTCCTACAGAGTTTTGCTCCCACAAAGCCCCTGGGGACAGGCTCCATTTTAGATTCCCCAAAGGTACTGATTGGCCCATTTCTGCAATCCAGGACCAAGATGGTGGAGATACACAGAAATGTCCATGCTGCAAAGAAGGAAGGTTAGACAAACTGCAATATTATTGCTATTCTAATAAATGATCAGCAAACAAGTACATCTTCTAACAGAGCTCCCTCTGTGCAAATAGTGATGGCAGAACGGAGCGATTATTTGGCAGCCCAGGTGGGACTCGAGCATAGAAACACTCAGCCCCCTCCCAGATTAATTATAACTGCAATCTAGGCAGCTCTTAAAGAGACAGTACACAGAGTCTATGCAGGCACTCTCTGGCAATAGCGTTTAAACTGCTAAAACGCAGGACATCAGCCTGGCAGTGAGCATTTATGCAAGCTCAAGGAAGACTTCAGGAACCCCCATTTGTAGGGGGGTTACACCCTTCCCTGCCTGGAGAAAACCTGGTGTCCACGTCAAGACTGTACCATCACACTATTGAAAATGCAATATAAACGAGACATATATGACATTAACATGCTATGCAAATACTATCTGATACGTCAGTTAACATAAACTTGTCACATTACTATACATTTCAACATACTTCACAATACTATATCTGTACTGAAAATACTTATGCGTGTTTCATACAGGTAATACTGATTTCACTATGATTAACATACTTTGAACACCACTATACTGACTCATGTAACAACTTCTCGTACATTAAACAGTGTAAGAGGGGGCCCTTCCGTATCAGCTAACTTGGGGCTTGATGGGACAGGGACACCATGTTCTGAAGGAAGAACAACTAACCTGGAATTGGCCATTAAGCTCAGTTTGGGTAGTGAGCTCTGAGAAATATAAACACCTTTGTGAACCACATTGAGAGGCAAATCCACTGGCCTCCCAGGAGAATCATAACTGAAGTGCAATACTGGCTTAACAGCTCAGCCAGTCTTTCTTGGGAGAGCAGCCACAATCTCTGTACTTTCAGCACTAACTTTGGAGCTTTCGTCATTCGTGAGGGGTGCCTCTGCACAGATGGGAATGTCCAAACTGGGAGCACTGTCAGCTCCTTGCTCTGTAGGCTCTGTTTCCACAACACTTGGCTCATTTAGAGAAGGTTCTGGCACAGTTAGGCTTTGTGGCACTGAAGGGGGGCTATCAGCACTCTCATATTGTTGTTCAAGTTCTGGTATGTCACCAGAGAGACTTGGACTATCAGCCCCTTCTTCGGGCAAGTCACACAGTTCCACTAAACACAGGGAGTCCGCAGCCTCAAACATGATACTTTGCACTTCACTTTCAGGGAGCATTGGCTTCAAGGACGAAGCTGGGGGTTTAAGCAGTCCAGAAGGCCCAGCTTCATCCCCACGATTCTGCATAGGATTTCCACGAAACAACTGACTCAGTTCATAGGGGGGATAATAGGCATTACTATAGTCACTTTCATCAGAGGTGGACTTACAGTCACTGTCATTCTGGGCCTGTTGCGGAGGAAACCTAAAATCTGTAACTACTGGGGTAGGTTGACTCTGTCTCTTTTTTGTAGCAGCACGAATCACTGGCCCAGGGGAGGCAACGTCTGCTGACTCAGCTTCAATAATAACTTGGCTGCTAGTCAGCAAGTGGTTAGGGTGCATGGTCTTGACAGCTTTGGAGTTAATATCTGGGCTTACCCTGTACACTGGTAGATCATCCAACTTTCCAACTACTACATGAGGGAGATGGTGCCACCTATCAGCAATTTTGTGCTTGCCATGTAGTCCCAAATTGCGTAACAACACACGGTCTCCGGGCCGTAGCTCTTGAGCCTTTACTTTCTTATTGTGCCTGTCTTTGTTGGTGAGATTTCTCTTGGTGGCTATTGTCTGGGCCAGTTGATATGCATGGTTCAATTGAGCTTTCAGTTTCTGTACATACTGCAGGTAGTTTTTCAGCTCAGACCCCATCTGGAGAGACCCCAAAGCAGACATCAACCGGCAGTCGGGCCTCCCTCCCGAACATGAGGCGGTAGGGGGAGAACCCAGTAGCATCATATTTGGTGCAATTGTATGCATGTATCAAGGTGCTAATCTGCTGGCTCCACTTATGCTTGTCTTTTGGATGAAGGGTGCCCAGCATATCTAGAAGGGTGCGGTTAAAACATTCTGGTTGAGGGCCCCCCTGCGGTTGATAAGGGGTGGTTCTTGACTTCCGCACCCCCCACAGAGAGAGCATTTCTTTGATTAGCCTACTTTCAAAGTCTCTACCTTGGTCAGAGTGGATCTGCTGGGGGGCACCATAGTGGACGAAGAATTTTTCCACTAGCACCTTGGCCACGGTAGAGGCTTTTTGATCTTTAGTTGCAAAAGCTTGTGCATACTGTATGAAATGATCCGTAACAACTAACACATTGCTAATATTCTGTTGATCAGGTTCTAAACACAAAAATCTATGCAGACCAGTTCCATGGGGGCGCTGGTAGTGATATTGACAAGAGGGGCAGCCCTCTGAGGCAGGTCTTTTCTTTGGAGGCAACGACTACAGGTCTTTACATGGTGCTCAACATCGGCCCCCATCTTGGGCCAGTAGAATCGAGTTCGTACCAGGTCGAGAGTCCTGTCAATACCGAGGTGCCCCATGTGATTGTGGAGGGACCTCAGTACCAAGTGTTTAAAGGCCATGGGCAGGACCAGTTGTTGCTTGTCTACTTGACCACTACGATCCACTGTCTCTCTGTATAACAACTGATTGAGTAACTTCAACCTGGAGCCTTCTTTAAACAATAGGGCAGTTCGCAAGTCAGGGGAATGCAACTTAGACACATCTTTCCCCACACACAGGGCATCAAGTATGGGTTGAATCATAGGATCTTGGGATTGAGCCCACTGAATACTGTCCTTGTCAAGTTGAGGTAGTGCACTAATATGTAGAGCAGAGAAATGGCAATAGGCAGCCTGTATGCAGGTATCAGGAGGGCACAAGCAATCTACTAGACAGTCCACTGTGTCCGCAGACATCTGTTCATCTCTATCAAACTTTTGGCACAATGCTCAGATGTCAGGTTCAGACAGCCTGACCTAATCACTCTTGGAAGTGGGCCTTCGTGACAGGGTGTCAGCATCAATATGGTTCAGTCCCGGTCTGTATTCGACAGCATAATCATCGATTGATAAGGCAGAGAGGCACCGGTGCCCAGTGGCATCTAACTTAGCTGAAGTCTGTATATAGGTCAACAGGTTATTGTCGGTCTTCACCAATATCTTTGCCCCATAGAGGTACTCATGAAAATGATCAACAATGGCCCACTTTAGGGCAAGGAACTCCAACTTGTGCACAGGATAGTTTCCCTTCGATGGGGTCAAACTCCTGCTGGCGAAAGCTACCTGTCTCAAACCATCCTCATGGTCTTGATACAGCACAGCTCTTAGGCCCTGCAGACTAGCATCCATATGCAGCACATAGGGCTTCGTAGGGTCAGCATAGGTGAGGATGAGCTGGTATATGACTTCATGGAAGGCTGCTTCACATTCGGGTGTCCAACGGGGCTCAAAAGGTTCATCTGTGCGGAAGTACACTTTCTCTGGTTCTTTGGCAGCCCCTTTCTTGTATTTACGGTTGGTAGGGAGGTAACCCTGAGTAAGATTCAGAAGCGGGAGAATCACCTTTGAATAGTCTTTTATGAACCTGCGGTAGTAGCCACAGAACCCCAGAAAACGTTGTAGTTCTTTCAAGTTATGGGACTGGGGCCAAGTAGTCAGTGACTCAACCTTACTTGGATCGGTCTCTATCCCTTCTGCAGATACTATGTGCCCCACATACTTCACGGAGGTTTGAAAAAACTGGCACTTGTCAATGGACAGCTTGAGACCAAATTCTTCCAATCGGTCAAGCACTTTAAACAGTTGGGTCTCATGCTCCTCTAATGTGCGTCCAAACACAGTAACATCATCTAGGTACACTAGACATTCCAGCAAGTTCGTATCTCCCATTGCACGTTCCATCAGTCACTGAAAGGTGGCTGGAGCACCAGAAATCCCCTGTGGCATTCTCAGGAATTCGTAGAACCCCAAAGGACAGATGAAGGCTGTTTTCTCACGGTCCTCCGGGGCCATTGGAATCTGGTAATATCCGCTGTGAAGATCCAATACCGAGAACCATTTGCTCCCATTCAAGCAATCCAGGGCATCTTTTATACGGGGCATGGTGTACTGATCTGGGATGGTCCGCCAGTTCAGGGTTTGATAATCAACACACGTCCTCACTGGCCCATTCTTCTTATGCACAACCACAATGGGAGAGGCATATGGGCTCCTTGATTCTTGTATCACACCAGCAGTGAGCATTTCCTGCAGGTGTCTCTTAACATCATTTATGTCCGCTGGGGTGAGGTGTCGGGATCTCTCTCGAAACGGCCGGTCATCATGCAGGCATATGTGATGCTGTGCACCCTGGACACACCCCACATCCCATTCTTTTAATGAAAACACCTGGTCTTTCTGGGCGAGTTTCCTGCTAATTCTAGCCTTCCATTCAGCTGGCAATGGGGAATCACCAAAGTCAAATAAGTCCGGGGTCACTCTGTCCTTCTTGCCAGAGCACTTGTTACTGAGTAATACTGCAGTGTCTGCACAGTGTACTGTAGCTAGGGTGCACCCTCTATTCACCTGGATCTCCCAATCTGACACATTCTGAATCTGGACTGTCACTCGTCATGCATAGGCGTGTGCATGGGCAGGCAAAATGCTGGGCTTAACCAGTAATCCTTCTGGCAACTTTCCATTGCCTGGTGCATCCAACATTAATATTTTGTTCTTTACATCTTTTCTAATGCAGACCTCTCCATGAATGGTGTACTGAGCATTGGGAGGTAGTACCAGAGAATCAGGATCTTTCTTCCACACCATCCCCACCGGCTCATCTCCATCTACTTCAGTAGTCCGTTTTTTCAGATCATAGGCTCTCGTTATCAGGGCTGAGATTCTCAGTGCCCACCCAGTCCATTTCTCTTGATACAACTGCGCTAGTCTTCCAAACGTGGGCGTTGGTTCCAACGAGCAAGGGAATCCCATCATACAATCCCGTAGCAGGGCACACCAGGGCTAGGGTCTCTACTTGTTCATCTACACCAGTTACAGTCGTAGGGAATGCAACCAGAGCTGGACATATCCTAGGTATGGATAAGACTTGTCGCTCAGGCCCCACACATGCAAACCTTCCAAAGACTGAAATCTAGATTTAGTATTTGCCGTATTGGTCCTTGCAAGAACATATCCAGAAGCAAATGATTTGATACCTTTTAATGGACCAACATAGATGTAAATAAAAGAACAAATGCTCTGGCTTTCGGATCAACCAGTCCTTCTTCAGGCTTCTGAAGAAGGACTGGTTGGTCCGAAAGCTAGAGCACTTTGTTCTTGTTGTTACATCTGTGTTGGTCCATTAAAAGGTATCAAATGATTTGCGTCTGGTTCAAAGATTGTAATGGCACATCAGGTAAGTGTTTATCATACCAGTCCTGGAATACATTGATCACTTGCGACCTCCTATCGAGCACAGCCCGAGCATGGATACCACTGACAGTCACAGAAGTCTCCATCGAAGGGCCTACTATTCTGGACCAGTCTGGAAAGGCAGTAGCAGAGGCCTGGACAGATGATTTAGCCACAAAGAAATTTGAGTTAGGATTTCTCAATCCTGCACTGCGGTCATTTCTGGTGCTCCTCGGCCGTGGTCTCGCTTTCCGAAGCTCCCCTTGAAGTCTGTATGCAACTTTATCAAGGTCTTTTGGGGACCGGCATTCTCTCTTCATGTGCCCCTCTTTCCCACAATTATGGCAAAATATGCTTTCTGGGGTCTGGTGTGGCTGAGACATCACATTGGGAGCTGAGGCGGGGGGGTACTACCAACAGAAAACCTTGGTTCCACCTTTGTCTGCACCGTGGCAAACATTTGGAGGCATCTCATCAATTCTCTCACTTCCATAGTCAAGACATCAATGTTTGAGCTGCTGTCAGCAGGAGATGCCTGGGTGTGCACCCCCACCCCCATAGCAGATGCAGTCGGATAAGGATCGGGCCTGTACTCGCAGGAGCGGCCTTCATAAAGAGACTGTTTTTTGTTTCTCTGAACTCCCTCAGCAGTTCATCCCATGGCGGTGCATCCGTAGCAGTCCCTCTCTGGCTGGGCCCCCGGGGCTGGCATTTAGTTCTCGGATTCCGTCATGTGATTGCGGTGATTCCAGGTCATCAGCGACCGACCCCGCGCCTGGAGCAGGGGTTGCAGCAGCTACAACTGCGCAGGGCTCCGAAAAGCATTCCTCCTCCTCAACTTCCCGTACTTCTTTCATCAACACATGGAAGGGCAAGGGACCAGATTTCCTTTGATGCAGCTGCAATTTGAGCAACACCCAGTTGGAGTGCCAGGCAGCACAGAGTATATGATCCAGTCTTACCAGGTCCACGTCACTAGAGGCCCAGCCTCCTTTCCAAAAAATGGTTTGTAGGATTCCCTCTAATCAATCCATGTAGGCAGATAACAATTCCCCCGGCTGTTGTCTAACATCTTTAAGTTTTCCATTTCAAGGCCTCAACACTAGTGGTGCCCCCAAACACATTTTCAAGGGCAACTATGTACTCTTAGGCTTTGATGTCAGGGTCAGAGGACCTCTTGAAGTGAAAAATACGTAGGGCGTGTTCCTGGAGGCTTTCCCCCAGGCGGGCCCATTTTTCAGCCTCTGAGCATTGCCAGTCTTGTACCGCAAGAGTAGCAGAGTCTATCCAGTCTCCAGGTCAGCTTCCCCATTAGGAGTAGGGCGGATGCTAGAGAATACCTTGAGCTTGCGGTAAGGGCCATGACTACTTGCTGGATCAGAAGCAGGTACAGAAGTTGGTAAACGAACATTTTCTGGGGCGGGTGTGGACAGTGGGGAAGTGACACTCCCAGGTGGTAGGAATCATTTTTTTAACTCCTCCACAGTTTTGCCCTCCTCCAGTAACAACTTGGCAAACTTCTCCTCAAAAGACTCAGATAACGGTGGGGGCTCATCCTCTAAGGGATCCTTGCTATCTTTGGTTATCACCCTCCAGGCAGCTGGGAACCCTTCTGGAGTGATAGTCTGGGGCACCTTTGAACTGTCCAGGGGGTCGCCACACTCCACCAAGGCCATGAGAGTCTGGGCAGTTAAATCAGCCTGTCGACCCACCACTACAGCTTTTTTCAAACATTCAACTTTAGAAAGTGCCCCTTCAACAGTGTCCTTACTAATGCCTATAGGTATATCCAGTATCAGCAAAGCATTATCGGGGTCAATCTCTTGCCCTGTACACCATCCCACCAACTGGTGCACAGCCACTTCTGTTGGGGTAGCCATTTATGTTTGACAATAATTCGTAATTTCGGCCACTAGAAGACACAAAGTCCCAGTGGTGAGCCTCCAAGATGTAACCCTTAGGTGGTGCTATCCCAAGGGCTACTACCCCTGCCTGCATGGCTAGTTGCAAGTTAAGGGGCCTGGGTACTGAAACAGGTGCTTCCACCCAGAGGTCAGGGTTGTTAGTGGTCAAGCTAACCTGGGCACAGCCCTCCAAGACACTGTAACCCCCCTCTTTCCCTTCTAGTGGCCTGACCAGTACACAATAAACACTTTCACAATGACCCTTATTCACCAGACGATTATCCAAACTATTTGCACTCACCACCAGGGCTGGTTCCTCTGACTCAACCTTGGAGACCCCCTGTAAAACAAGGTTATGCACAGCAAATAGTAACAGTATAGTACTTTTGGCACAAAGTGGAACCACAGTCAGGTTAAATGCAAAAAAGAGTTAGATCTGATTTATTCAGGGGACTTGAACAAGGGAGGGGCATAATCAGGTTAATTTGCTTAAAGGCTATATCAGTCAGACAGTTATGCATGCACTTCAGAGTCCCTACACAGTCACACACACTGGGTACCCAGGTAGGAAGACGTTGGGCTAGCCAGGAACATTGCCTGGGGTAGGCAGGTGTCACTGCTGGTGGGGGCCCTGTTATAGAAGAAAGCAACATGCACAACACATACTATTTGTAATCCGGAGCTGGAGGGCTCAGTTCATGACAGAAATGACAACAAAGCAATCCGATGACAACACTTTAGATTTAGCTGTTGTTATAGGGAGCTACCCTGATGTTTACTCACGATACCCAATACAGGACACAGGCAGGACGAAATCGAGACAGCAGGTGGTTGAACTGGAGTGCCAGGAGAAGCAGGGCCCACACGAATCACTGAGGCGTCATTCCTGTTCAAAGCATGAGCAGGGGGCTGATCCCCAGGCAGGTCTCTCGTCGATGGCTTTCTCTGTGCAGTGGGTAGTCTGGCTTGGCCAGTGTGGCAAAGCCCAGGCCCAATGGAGATGAATATGGATTCAGTCTGTGGGAGCTGGGTGCAGCCTCCAGCAAGCAGAACATAGTTCAGCACAGAGTGGGGAACCAAATCACAACCCACTCACAACACACATCACATTTACATATGTAACCCCTAGATGGCGCTATCCCAGGGGCTACTACCCCTGCCTGATTTGCCACTAACAGGTTGAGGGGCCTGGATCCAATGTCGGGTGCCTCCACCCAGAGGTCAGGGTTTGCAATAGTTAAACTAACTTGGTCACAGCCCTCTGGGACACTGCAACCCCCTTTCTTCCCACTAGTGGCCCACACAATATATCAGAATTACCTTCACAGTATACACTTACCCCAGGTCTGGTTCCGCACTGGGACCTCCTGTGAAATGAGATACAGTGCAACAATCACAGTACAGTACTTTAACATAGACAAATACCTCAGGCAGTATAACTTTGCTGAAACAAGCAGCTCTGATTTATTTAGGGGATATAACAAGGACAGGGAAATCAGGTTAATTAGCTTATCACTCTAATAACTACCATGTGCTCTGTGCACAGGCCTATCCCTATCAGTTACTGTCCCTGGGTACCCAAGCCCTAGTGGCTAGTCCAAACTGTGGCAGCTGGTAGGGGCCCTTTCACACAGAGAAAGGAGAATTAAACAGTCAGCAGTACAGTAATTCCATTTGGATTTAATGTGGCAATTCAACAGGAGCGACCCTGAATTAGTACTCACACCTCCAAATAAGATAGGGTCCTTCAATGTCAGCAGGGCTCACTTGAGGTACACAAACCTCTTCACACACCCATATAAAAGAAAGCACTATACCAGGCAGGCTGCATCTGTATCCCGATCGCAATTACTGCACAATACCCGGGAGAACACACAGCAGATTCAGTTCCTGACAGACAGAGTGCAATTTTCAGCAATTCCTCCAGTCTTCTACAGGGTGAGCCTGGTTTCTACTCTTCAGAGATCCTTTGATTCTTTTCACAGGAGATTCAGTCCTAACAAGCTGTTACACAAGCTGCAGACCGAACTCTGGGCCTTACACGCTTTTTGACTAAAACTGCACACTGAAAAGCACAGGGCTCCTTCCTTCTTCACTGCCAAAGCTCAACTGAAACTCCAACCCACAAAACCGGCACTTCCTTTGAGTTCCTCCCAGTTCTTGACTGGATTGGCTGTCACTGACAATAGACTGCTGCTCTTGGTCCAAAAAGGCACTGAAGTCTAAACTACATCTCCCAGAGTCACTGCCCATACAATCCTCTTGTGGCTGGCTCAGATTATGAGTCCAAGTTCTGATTCGTCAAGGCACCATTTTAGAGCTAGCTTACCCCACACTGATTGGTCCAGTTCAGCAGTTCAAAACTAGAATGGGGAACTAGCAGACACAGTTCTGACTGCAAAGAAAGCAGGTTAGACAAACTGTAATTTCATTATTACTCTAAATAATTTCTGGCAAACAGTTACATCTTTCAGATAGGTTCCCTTTGCACTCCTAGTGACTGCAAAATGAAGTGAATTGGCAGCAGCTCGAGTGGTACTCAGAGAAGCACACAGTCCCCATACAAACTAATTATGTCTGCAAGCAGACAGCTCTTAAAGAGACAGTACCAGAGGCTCTAAAACACTCACTGATAAATGGCTTAAATGCCAAACACCATTCAGGCTTGGAGCATTCAAGCAAGCTCCTGAAGTCTTTTGGGAACCCCCATTTGCAGGGGGTTACACCCTTCCTGGCCTGGGAAAGCTGTGATCCCATCAAGCAAGTACCCCATAAGTTTCAACTGCAACCATATACATTTGCATTAGGCTCGCATATGTAATCATCAGTCAATATATCATTTTACCAAGAACACATTTCTGAAACATTTGCAGTATGTCACTCTTTACACAGTATTACATACACATTGTACCATAACTCAAGTTATTACCTCTGTACATGAAACCTGAAGAGAGGGGGCCCTTCCCTATCAGTTACCTTGGGGCTGGATGGGGCAAGGGCACCATACTTAGAGGGCAACACAAGTAACTTGGAGTTAGCACTGATGCTCAGTTTGGGCAATGAGCTCGGGGACACATACACTCCTTTATGGACAACATTGAGAGGCAAGTCCACAGGCCTCCCAAGTGAATCATAACTGAGGTGCACCACAGGCTTTACAGCTCGACCAGTCTTTCTAGGGGGAACTGTTGTAGTCTCTGCACTCTGAGCCTCATTTTCAGCATTGTCCTCACTTGTCAGGGGAGTCTCCATGGGGGTAGAGAGGCTAGAACTTGGGGCACTTTCAGCTCCAGGAGTTACAGTTTCTGAGTCCACAACATTTGGCTCGCATGGAGAGCTTTCGGACACTGGCAGTGGACTGTCAGGGCACTCAAAATACTCTTCTTGTTCGGGTGTATCACCAGTCTGCCCCAATCTATCATTTTCCTCCCTGAAAGCTCAAACAGTTCAACCATGCACAATGATTCCATTTCATCTGATCTGATGCTTTGCACTTCCTTTCTGGGAGCATTGGCTCCAGGGATGAAGCTGGGGCTTAGACAGTCCAGAAGGCCCAGCTTTGTCTCCAGTATTGACTAGGGATTGCCCAAACAATTGACTCAGTTCGTAAGAAGGATAGTATTCAAAGTCACCTCACTTTCTTCCGATATGGACTGACAGTCATGCTCAACTGAGACTTGTGGAGGGAACACTTTAACTTTGCTTCTGTAGGTGCAGACTTTCTTGATCTTTTCTTAGCAGCAGCTCTAGTCACTGGTCCAGAGGGGCATCTTCTAGGGCTCAGACTCAATTAAGATTTGTCCAATGGGCAGAATGATTTCTATGCATTGTTTTTACATCTTTTGAATTATTCTCAGGCCTTACTTTGTACACTGGCAGATCATCTAGTTTGCCCACTACAATGTGAGGGAGATGGTGCCATCTATCAGCAATCTTGTGCTTGCCATGCAGTCCCAGATTTCTTAGCAATACCGATCTCCTCCTGGAGTTCCTGTGCTTTCACCTTTTTATCATACCTTTCTTTGTTGGCCAGATTTCTTTGGCAGCCATGGTTTGAGCCAGTTGATACGCATGAGTTAGCTGGGCCTTTAACTTTTGCACATACTGTAAATAGTTGTCAGCTTGAACCCCATCAGGAGAGACCCCAAAACACACATCTACTGGTAGTCGAGCTTCTTCCAAACATCAGGCGGTAGGGGAGAATCCAGTGGCATCACTTTGGTGCAGTTATAAGCATGTACCAGGGTGCTAATTTGTTGGCTCCATCTAGGCTTGTCCTTTGGGTGCAGGTGCCTAGCATATCTAGCAAAGTGCGGTTGAAACGTTCAGGCTGTGGTCCCTGGTGGTGGTAAGGGGGTTCTGGACTTCACTCCCCACAGAAAGCATCTCTTTGATCAGACGACTCTCAAAGTCTCCCTTGATCAGAATGGATTTTTGTGGAGCCCCATAGTGAACAAAAAGTTTTCTACAAGTACTTTGGCCACAGTGGATGCTTTCTGGTCTTTGGTGGGAAAGCTTGGGCATATCTCGTGAAATGGTCAGTGACCACCAGCACATTACTGATATTTCTTTGATCAGACTCCAAACTCAGAAAATCACACAGACCAGCTCCATGGGTGCACTGGTGGTGATGTTAACAAGGGGCAGCCCTCTGGGGCAAAGCTTTCTCTTTAGCAGCGACTCACAAGTTCGAATGTGTTGCTCACATCAGCCCCATCTTAGGCCAATAGAATCTGGATCTCACCAAGTCAAGTGTTCTGTCTATACCAAGGTGCCCCATGTGGTTGTGCAAGGACCTCAGTACTGAGTCTCAAAGGCAGTGGGCAGCACTAGTTGTTGTTTGTCTACTTGTCCCCTCTGTCTACTGTTTCTCTGTATAACAGTTTATTGATCAGTTTCAACTTAGGACCTTCTTTGTATAACAGTGCAGTTCTCAAATCAGTGGAGCGTAATTTGGACACATCTTTTCCTGCATAGAGGGCTTCTAAAGCTGCTTTGATCATGGGATCGCGGGATTGAGCCCGCCGAATACTGTCATTGTCCAGCGGAGGCAGTGCACCAATGTCTATTGCAGAAAAGTGGCAATAAGCAGCAGGTATGCAATTCTCAGAGGGTCCCAAGCAATCCACCATGCAGTCCACTGCGTCCGTGGACATTTGTTCCTCCCTGTCAAACTTCCGGCAGAGTGCCGAATGTCAGGTTCTGCCAATCGGACCCAATCATTCTGGGAACAGGCCTCCGGAGAGAGCATCAGCATCTATGTGGTTCAGACCTGCTCGGTATTCGAGCATAGTCATATGTAGATAATGCAGAAAGCCACCTATGGCCAGTGGCATCCAACTTAGCTGAGGTCTGCACATAGGTCAAAGGATTATTGTCAGTTTTACTAGTATTTTAGCCCCATACAAGTACTCATGGAATTGGTCAACAATAGCCCACTTCAAAGCTAGGAACTCTAACTTATGTACAGGATAGTTCTTTCTGGATGGGGTCAGGCTTCTACTGGCAAAGGCCACTGGTCTCAGGCCATTCTCGTGTTTTGGTACAACACAGCCCCCAACCCTTGCAAGCTAGCATCAGTGTGCAGGGCGTAAGGTTTTCTTGGATCGGCATAGGCCAGCACTGGAGCATGGGTAAGTTGATATATGATCTCATGAAAAGCAGTCTCACAATCAGGAGTCCAGCGGGCCCCAAATACTTCACTCGATGAAAATACACTCTTTCAGTCTTGAGGACGCTGACTTTTGGTATTTTTGTGGGTTGGGGGATACCCTTGAGTAAGTGTTAAGTAGCAGGATCACTCTTGAATAGTCCTTGATGAGCGCCGATAATACCACAGAATCCCAGGAATCTTTGCAGTTCTTTTTAGATTTTGGGCTGTGGCCAGGTGGTCAAGGCCTCAACTTTACTTGGGTCGGTCTCTATTCCTCGGTGGATACTATGTGTCCCACATACTTACTGATGTTTGAAAGAATTGACACTTATCAATGGACAGTTTAAGGCCAAAGTCCTCAGTCGGTCCAATACCTTAAATAATCTGCTCTCATGTTCCTCCAGTGAGCTGCCAAACACAATAACATCATCTAGGTATACCAGACACTCTAGTAAGTTCATGTCCCCCACTGCACGCCTCCATCAATCGTTGAAAAGTGGCTGGGGCACCTGAAATCCTTGAGGCATCCTCATGAATTCATAGAAGCCAAGCGGACAGATAAAGGCCGTCTTCTCACGGTCCTCTGGGCCATCGGGATCTGGTAGTACCCACTGCGGAGATCCAGCACAGAGAACCACTTGCTCCGTTTAGGCAGTCAAAGCATCCTGAATGCGGGGCATTGTGTACTGATCAGGGATAGTCCGCCGGTTTAAGTGCGATAATCCACACACATCCTTACTGTTCCATTCTTTTTCTCACTACCACAATGGGGAAGCATAGGGCTTCTGGATTCTTGTATTACACCAGCAGTAACATCTCTTGCAGATGCCGTCTCACATCATCTATGTCAGCAGGTGCCAGGCGTCGAGACCTCTCACGAAATGGTCTTTCGTCATGCAGCCGGATATTGTGCTCAGCTCCTTGCACGCATCCTACATCCCATTCCTTTAAAGAAAACACCTGGTCTCTCTGGGCAAGCTTCTCACTGATCCTCACTTTCCATTCAGCTGGCAGCGGAGTCGCGAAATCAAACAAGTCAGGCGTTACTCTGTCATTCTTCCTTGAACTCTTGCTGCTGGGTAGCACTGCAGTGTCTGCACAATGCACATTAGCCAGGATGCAACCTCTGTTTACTCGAATGTCTCTTTCAGACACATTATGAACTTGGACCATTACCCTTCTGGCATAAGCATGGGCTCTAGCGGGCAAAATACTAGGCTTGACCAGCAGTCCCTCTGGCAATTTCCATCGCCTGGTGCATCCAACATTAATATTTTATTCTTAACATCCTTTCTGATCTGGACCTCTCCTGTAAGGTACACTGGGCATTTGGGCCAGGATCAGAGACTCAGATCCTTCTTCCATACAATTCCGACCGGTTCCTCTGGTTCTGTTTTTCAGCATCTCTCTGTGCCTCATAGGCCTTCTTAATTAAAGCCGGAACTCTTAAAGCTCTACTAGTCTTTGACCCTGTTTTCATAACACAACTGTGCCAGCCTTCCGAACATATGAGCATTTGTTCCAATCAACAAAGGACACCATCATACAGT
This sequence comes from Neoceratodus forsteri, assembly GCA_016271365.2. Lineage (NCBI taxonomy): Eukaryota > Metazoa > Chordata > Ceratodontiformes > Ceratodontidae > Neoceratodus > Neoceratodus forsteri. Next base: position 515,190,990 of record CM028135.1, on the reverse strand, counting down.
CCAGTGGGGGAACACTAAGGCTAGGGTCTCTACTTGTTCAGCCACTCCAGCCACGGAGGTGAGGAAAAGACAGCCAAATTCGGATATACCCGGAATAGGGGTAGGCCTTCTCACTTAACCCCCATACATGCAGTCCTTCTAATGGTTGTAAGGGTACGTCTGACAAATGCTTCTGATACCAATCCTGGAACATAATTGTCACTTGGGAGCCACTGTCTAATACAGCTCTTGTAGACACTCCATTCACCTTTACAGTGGTCTCCATGGAGGGACCCACTATTCTGGACCAGTCTGGAGAGGCGGTAGTGGGGGCCTGGGCAACTGACCTTGCCACAAAAGGACGTGAATTAGCATTTTGGTGCCCTCACTGGGATCATGTGTGCACCTCTTAACCACTGATTTCTTCTCCAAGCTCTCCTTGTAGCCTATATGCAACTTTGTCAGTGTCTTCTTGGGGACTGGCATTCCCTTTTCATGTGCCCATCTTTCCCACAATTATAGCAAAACATACTTTCTGGAGTTTGAGCTGGCCGAGGCGCCACACTGGGAGCCAGGGTGGGGGTATTACTAACTGGAAACCTGGGTGCCATCTCTGTCTGTGGCGTGATAAGCATTTGGAGACATCTCGTCGGTTTCTCCACTTCCATGGTCAAGGAATTGAGTTTGGAGCTGTTATCAGCAGGAGATACATGGGTGGGTACCCCCACCCCATAGCAGATGCAGTCGGATATAGGTCAGGGCCCGTACTTGCAGGCGTGGCCTTCATAAAGGACTGTTTTTGAATTCCCGGATCTCTCTCAACAGTTACGCCCATTGTGGCATATCTTTTTCCTTGTCAGAGCACTCATTGACTGTCAACCTCTGCCCTGAACTTCACTTGATGGGTCACCTCAGTCACTCGGTGTAGCCACAGCTGTTGGTGCAGGTACCTCCCGAGGTCGCCTTCTCAACTCTTCGAATTTCTCTCATTAACTCATCATAGGAGGGTGGGGATTCCAGTCGATTTGCCAGGCGTAACTGAAGCAACAGCAGTTCTGAGAAGGGGGCAGACTTATGGATTCTGTCCAGTCTGGTTCAGTCCAGTTCAATCGCTGGCAAACTACCTTTCTGAGGCATTCTTGCAACAATTTTTCAGCCGAGAGACATACACAGACAACAACTCCCTTGGTACTGTTGTGCATTTCTTACTCTCCACCATAGGTCCTCATCAGAATCTGGGCTCCCATACACATTCTCCAGGCCTCAAGATAGGCCTGTGCAGTCGCTTCAGGGTTACTGGCCCGTTTGCTTACGGATGGTAGCCAGGGCAGGACCTCGGGCTCTCACTAACCCTCTTTCGCTTTTCGCTTCGAGCATTGCCATTCTAGCACTTGGGGCAACATAGTCTATCCAGGTCTCCCAGTCATCCTCCCCTTGGGGGGTGGGGAGGGTGCCAGAGAAGATCCTCAACCTTCGGTAAGAGTCGTGACTAATGGCAGGTGCAGAAATAGGAGTCTGCATTGGTTCAGCCACCATTAAGGGCACTGGAGCAGGAGAGGGTGTTGGGGGGAACACCCCAGGTGGCAGAATAGTTTCTTCAAGTCCTCCACAGTTTTCCCTCTCCAGCAACCATTCAGCAAATTTCTCCTCAAAAGTTTCAGATAGTGGTGGAGCTGATTCCCCGGGTCTTTACTGTCCTTAGTTATCACCTCCAAGCAGTGAGGGCTCCCTCTGGGGTAATGGTCTGTGGCACTTTGAGCTATCTATGGGATCCTTAAACTCTACTAGGGCCAGGAAAGTGTGGGTGAGCAGATTAGCATGCCAACCACCACCACAGGGTTTTGTAAACCTTCCACCTTGGAAAGTACTCCTGCACAGTGTCCTTAGATGATACCCAGGGGATGTCCAGGATAAGCATAGCATTTTGGGGGTCGATCTCCTCCCAGTACACCACTCCACCAGCGGTGCACAGCCACTTCTGTCGGGTACCCATTTTTTCTTAACAGTGGTTCGTAAATATGGCCACTAGAGGACACACAATCCCAGCGGTGAGCCTCCAAGATGTAACCCCTAGATGGCGCTATCCCAGGGCTACTACCCCTGCCTGATTTGCCACCAACAGGTTGAGGGCCTGGATCCAATGGCGGGTGCCTCCACCCAGAGGTCAGGGTTTGCAATAGTTAAACTAACTTGGTCACAGCCCTCTGGGACACTGCAACCCCCTTTCTTCCCACTAGTGGCCCACACAATATATCAGAATTACCTTCACAGTATACACTTACCCCAGGTCTGGTTCCGCACTGGGACCTCCTGTGAAATGAGATACAGTGCCACAATCACAGTACAGTACTTTAACATAGACAACACCTCAGGCAGTATAACTTTGCTGAAACAAGCAGCTCTGATTTATTTAGGGGATATAACAAGGACAGGGAAATCAGGTTAATTGGCTTATCACTCTAATATCTACCTATGGCTCTGTGCACAGGCCTATCCCTATCAGTTACTGTCCCTGGGTACCCAAGCCCTAGTGGCTAGTCCAAACCGTGGCAGCTGGTAGGGGCCCTTTCACACAGAGAAAAGGAGAATTAAACAGTCAGCAGTACAGTAATTCCATTTGGATTTAATGTGGCAATTCAACAGGAGCGACCCTGAATTAGTACTCACGACCTCCAAATAAGATAGGGTCCTTCAGTGTCAGCAGGGCTCACTTGAGGTACACAAACCTCTTCACACATCCATATAAAAGAAAGCACTATACCAGGCAGGCTGCATCTGTATCCCGATCGCAATTAGTGCACAATCCGGAGAACACACAGCAGATTCAGTTCCTGACAGACAGAGTGCAATTTTCAGCAATTCCTCCAGTCTTCTACAGGGTGAGCCTGGTTTCTACTCTTCAGAGATCCTTTGATTCTTTTCACAGGACGGATTCAGTCCTAACAAGCTGTTACACAAGCTGCAGACCGGAACTCTGGGCCTTACACACGCTTTTTGACTAAAACTGCACACTGAAAAAGCACAGGGCTCCTTCCTTCTTCACTGCCAAAGCTCAACTGAAACTCCAACCGACAAAACCGGGCACTTCCTTTGAGTTCCTCCCAGTTCTTGACTGGATTGGCTGTCACTCACAATAGACTGCTGCTCTTGGTCCAAAAGGCACTGAAGTCTAAACTACATCTCCAGAGTCACTGCCATACAATCCTCTTGTGGCTGGCTCAGATTATGAGTCCAAGTTCTGATTCGTCCAAGGCACCATTTTAGAGCTAGCTTACCCCACACTGATTGGTCCAGTTCAGCAGTTCAAAACTAGAATGGGAACTAGCAGACACAGTTCTGACTGCAAAGAAAGCAGGTTAGACAAACTGTAATTTCATTATTACTCTAAATAATTTCTGGCAAACAGTTACATCTTTCAGATAGGTTCCCTTTGCACTCTAGTGACTGCAAAATGAAGTGAATTGGCAGCAGCTCGAGTGGTACTCAGAGAAGCACACAGCCCCCCCATACAAACTAATTATGTCTGCAAGCAGACAGCTCTTAAAGAGACAGTACCAGAGGCTCTAAAAACACTCACTGATAAATGGCTTAAATGCCAAACACCATTCAGGCTTGGAGCATTCAAGCAAGCTCCTGGAAGTCTTTTGGGAACCCCCATTTGCAGGGGGGTTACACATATAAGAAATTCTACTGTACCAGGCAGATTGCTATCCGGTCGCAATTACAGAGTCTCTGCACAAACCGGAAGTTCAGAGGTGGCTGGAAATGCTGACAGGTCGATCGCATTCAGCCAATCTTCGGTCTTCTTCAGGTTAAAGCCTGGTCATAGTCCAGTGGCTTAAATCATTATCACGACTCGGATTCAGTCCGAATCAACTCTGTTTTCCCTCTCAGGCACAGCAGACAGGCAGGCCAAAACACAGCCCTTCCACAGTTCTCCCGCACAAATCTATGCAGGATTACTGTTCGACTATCTCAAGCTGTTACTCCTTCACTTCCCAACTCAGATCTGACTGAAACTGCAAGCAGTCTGGGACTTTCCCCAGGATCCAAAAGGTTTGGTTGGCTGATCTGTCTGTCAGTCACAACAAGGGCTCCCCCTCCATGTTCATTTAAGCGCCAAAAGCCCAAAACTGCAATTCCTACAGAATTTTGCTCCCACAAGGCCACTGGGGACAGGCTCCATTTTAGAGTCCCCAAAGGTACTGATTGGCCCATTTCAGCAATCCGGGACCAAAATGGTGGAGATAAACAGAAATGTCCATGCTGCAAAGAAGGAAGGTTAGACAAACTACAATAGTATTACTATTTTAATAAATGATCAGCAAACAAGTACATCTTCTAACAGAGCTCCCTCTGCACAAATAGCGATGGCAGAATGGAGTGATTATTTGGCAGCCTGGGTGGGACTCAAGCACAGAAACACTCCGCCCCCTCCCAGATTAATTATAACTGCAATCTAGGCAGCTCTTAAAGAGACATTACACAGAGGCTACACAGGCACTCTCTGGCAAAAACGTTTAAACTGCTAAAATGCAGGACACCAGCCTGGCAGTGAGCATTTAGACAAGTTCAAGGAAGACTTTTCAGGAACCCCCATTTGTAGTGGGGTTACAGTTTCCTTAACCTCTGAACAAACCGCAGACATTCGTAACTTGGTAAAGACATTCATTAGTACTTTTACCAGACCGAGCAAAAGGGGTCAAACATGTAATAGTGACCGGGAATGCTCGCTGTATTAAACAAAAGACATACAGATTACCAGAGCAGTTAAGAGCAGATGTGGTTAGGGAAATACAAAACTTGAAAGCGTTGGGTATCACAGAAGAGTCAAAAGTTCTTGGTCATCACCATTGGTGATTGTAAATAAAAAACGAATGGGTTGTAAGAATCTGCCTTGATTTTAGGAAACTTAATTTTATTAATCAAGTGTCCGAATTTGACAGTCATCCTGTGCCCAGGATAGATGATTTGGTGGACAGATTGGAAAGTGCTAAGTATATCAGTACCCTCGATCTCACCAAGGGTTACTGGCAAATTCCCCTAGCTAAAGAATCCAGAGACAAAACTGCATTTGACACTCCTGTTGATTCTGTCAGTTCACTACCATGTCATTTAGTTTACATGGCACACCTGCTACATTCCAGCGATACATGATGTAATTTTATCCCCTCACACTGGCTATTGTGCTGCTTACTTGGGTGATGTCATGTTGTACAGTCCAGACTGGAAACACCACTTGGAAACCTATGAGCGGTTATCCAATCTATCAAAAAGACAGGTCTGAAAATTAATCCTACCAAATGTGCATTGGGAATGCAGGAAACCAGATATTTGGGTTATGCTTGGGAAATGGAAAAGTAAAGCCAGAGATTTCTAGGATTGAATCTGCAGCGAACAGTCCTGTCCCTAAAACAAAAGAAACATGTCAGGTCATTTTTAGGACTGGCTAGTTACTATCGGAGATTCGTTCCCAACTTTGCCTAGTTAACTGCTCCCCTCACTGAACTCACGAAGAAATGGTTGCCGAATAATGTGAAATGGTCTCCAGAGTGTGATGAAGCTTTTCAGGCCATCAAGGGTGCATTATGTCCAGCCCCTGTTTTAAGAAGTCCAGACTTTGAGAAACAATTTTTTATAGACAGATGCATCAGAGGTAGGCCTAGGTGCAGTCTTGAATCAGAATATGTAAGCAATAATACCCGACAAAGTGGGGGGTATTTGGCAATACTGGACCACCCAGGGGCATAATGAGGCCCGATACTGCATGTGGAGGGCCTTATAGCCCCTGGAAGATCCGGTACTGCCCATACCGCCCACCCAAGAGGGTATTATTGCACACAGAAAATGGGCCACTGTATTTGATATCCTTGAAAAAAAAATATTTGCATATTAGAGCATTAAGTATTTTATTTATTTTGTAAAAAAAATAGTTTCTCCTCCTGCATTTTTTTTTGTTGCTTTAGGGACTTCTGTTGTTGAGGCTTTTATAGTTGATTGTCATGGTTACTCCTTCCCTCCCTCCACATGGCTTTGTTTCAGTTTTTTTTTTAAGGTATGTTTCTGTTTGCTGCTTTTTTTTTTTGGTGTGTGTATTAAATTGCTGTGCTAGAGGACATACAGCCATTACCTCATTCATGTGTAGAAGACGTGATACCCTGAAGTACAGTGTGGATTGACAGGAAGGGGCAGCAGACTGCAAACAACTTCTTTTTCCTTATTTATAGTGCAGTGGGTGCTGTGTGCAACCGGGACATTGGCAACGGCAAGGAGTGGGCATCATCAGCGGTGCAGATCGGAACATAAGCAGCAGTGCTAACCATCAGCTGTCAAGAACGTTTTGTTGCATGAAGTAATTATTGCTTAATTTGAACTGAGAAATATCTCGCTGGATTTGAATTACTTTCTGCCACATGAAGTCTGGACTGGGGGGGGTCCAAGCTGCGGGACAGAAAGAGAGAGAATTGCTTCCTGCCAGATGAAGTCGGGTGGAGGGGGGAGGTCTGAGCCATGTGGGGAGGGGGAGAGTGAGAGAATTACTTTCTGTCACAGAAATGATAAGGTACTGTTGTCTCCGGGTATATGTGGAGGGGGATCTGAATGCAGTGTTATTTTACTGATGAGGAGCAGGTTTTTTGCTTCTTTTTTTTTTTTTTGTTTAAAAGCCGGGGAAAACGGAGGCATAGTGCAGTCAAGAAGGAGTGTACCAGGGAACTGACATGCTCGGTTGGTAAGCGAAATGAAGAAAATGTGAACAAATAAAAAAGGGTTGTCTGTTTTCTGTGTACAGAGCTGTGATTATTTTTTTAAATTATTGGGTGGTGTCTGGTCTAAGGACTGTGTGTATGTGCGTGTGTGTCTCACTTGCTCTCTCGCTAAGGGATAAAAAAAAAAAAATGGCGGCAGTTTGAAATTGTGTGCCCAGCGCTAAAAGTAGTGATGAAGCAGGCTGGGTACAAGGATACATGGCTAGGTTTGGGCATGGACTTTTTATTTGGTGTGCATGTATTGAAAGTTAATGTACCCCTGTGGAATGGGTACCAGCCAATCAGATGCCTCCAAATAAAAAGCCCATTTTCTAAAGAGGGGAAAGAATATCCCATTCTATATATCAGTAGGAAGTCGCATGACAGAGAGAATAGGTACTGTGCCATTGAAAAAGAATGCCTTGTGGCAAAGTGGGCCATGGAGTCCCTTAAGTTTTATTTGCTAGGAGCGGACTTTTTACTTATAACCGATCATAATCCTCTCTGTTGGCCTAATCAAATGAAGGATAAAAGTTCCAGAATTACAAAGTGATGTCTGGCATGGTTCTATGTCATAACGGTGAAAACCTAAAGGCGATTGCCATTATGCAGAAGTCAAGAGTGCTGAAAATTTATTTCGGTACTCTGACACCCTGCCGCACAGCAAAAGGGCGCCAGGGACTTAGTTTTTTAGTGTTTTCTGTGGGAGGGGGGCTGCGTCCCACGCACACCCCACTAAAGGATTCTCAGCTCCAGGGGGTGCATGTCGGGAGCGTGGAAAACATAAAAATAGTTCGGCCGGCGCAACAAAATGCACCAGCCTGGAACCCAGTACTGCCAACTCACTCCCAGCAACCCACCCACCACGTCACGGGGTCAGTTCGGCAATCCACCATGGCACCACCCCTCACATCCCTTGCTGTGTGTGCCCACTCCCACCAACCCCTGAGCGCGTACGTATAACGACATCCTGTTGCTATAGTCGCCCACTCCCCCAATCCGGCAGCCCTACCCTCCCATAGCCATCCCTGAAATGCGCTGGGGAGTGGGTCATCGTTATTGTAGGTGCCCATTCCCCAGCGCTCTTATCACAGGATACCTCTGGCACTATAGCCATTTAAATTCAAAGTGATGCACAAATCTGTAAAAGAGAATGTCAGTGCTGATTTTCTGTGAAGATGTGGATCAGGAATTGAGAATTCCAAAGGCTGGAAAAAAAATGTGTGAGTTTAAACTTCACTGTTTGCTATACTGGTTGGTCTTACTTTGAGGCTATCTTTTGCAGCAGGCCACACCGGTAGGACTTAGCCACCAGGCACTAGACCACACAGAAACTTTCTAGCTAGCAGTCTAACAGACGGGGACGCCCACCACTAATGTCACCCTCTGATGTTGGCCTATCCTATAAGAGTGAGCAGTCCCCATAGCCTCCTCAGTTCTTTTCCTGTCGATCAATGCACGTCAAACCTTAGGAAACCACCACAGCGTCAGTCAACCGCCATTTTTGTGCACTATCAGTGTTTTTATTTCTCCTTCTCACTGTGGTTCTTTTTCTTTGTTTTTCTTGTTTTTATGTCTTCTAAACCTTCCTGGACCTCGGATTCCTCCAAAACCAAATGTGCCTGCAGTAAACAAGTCCTGAAGAAGGACGGCCATTCTGCCTGTGTCTGCTGCCTAGGTCCAGACCATGACATCCAAGCCTGTGAGGTATGCCAGAAATTCAACCAGGCCACCCGGTGGCACCAACAGCAGACCCTAGAAAACTTTCTCCTGCAGCAGAAGATCACTTCTGTGGAATGGGAACTGCAGGTAAGGAGTTCCTTGATCTCCCTGTCTGAGTCTTCAGGCTCCCAGTCTTCGAAGTCCAGGGACAAGGCCAGTGGGAAACACAAACATTGGCGGGACAAGGACTGGGATAGACCCCGGTCCTCCTCCTGTTCATGGTCTCCCATCATCCTTTGACCATTAAGGGGTCTTCCTCTGGGAGGGTTGGCTTCGGTTGTCATGCACACCCCATCACCCACAGGGCTACTGATGGCACTGCCTCCTGCCACCATTGAGGTCTCAGATGGAGGCCTCTTGGGCCAGAGCTCGCCCCTTCCCCGTTAGCCCCTGCTACTTAGGTCCTTGATCACATCGGGCACACAGCACGGTGGCTTGGCCGGCATATCCTCCACCGGCACTGGTTTGGTGGATACCAGGCTTCCCTCTAATGCCTGTCCACCACCCACACACCTGGTGTTGGACTCCTTTTCAGGCACTGCCACCCACCCTCCAGCCTCCGGGCTGATGCTGCAGGACACTGACCCCTCCCCAGGTCCGAGTCCCCCACATCTCTCGCCTGTCAGGGCCTCTCCCTCCCTCCCCGGCACCCACATTACCTCACCCAGCACCTGTGGGACCTTCGCTGGCCTTGGTGCAACCGGCGCCCATTGGGCCTTCACCAGTTTTACCTCAGCTGGTGCCTACCTGGCCTGCACCTGTTTTACCCCAGTCGACACCCGTTAGACCTGTGCCTGGTTATTCACAGCCAATGCCGGTCTGTCCTGTGCTGGACTAGCCACAGCTGGCACCCATCGGGCCTGCACCAGTCTATCAGCCAGCACCTACACAACCAGTGCCAGTCTATCCTTATCTGCCATCCGCTGGACTGACATCTATTACCATCGATTTTCTGGGCCTGCTCTTGTCCCTTTGGGGCGTCATGCATTCGCAGGCCCCCCTTCCTGAGGACCCGGTACCTCCCACTCCCCAGGGACTTACCCCGGGAACGTCCACTTAAGTGCCCCCGCAGCCAGTCCCGCCTTCTTGGTCGTCTGATACTCCCCTGATGACCCACTGATGAGGGGGATGAGTATCACCCAGATCTGCGTCTGCCTGATGACCATCAAGACAAGGATGAGGGAGATGATGGTGATGTCAGTGGTTCATCTACCCCCTCCATGGGTTCCTCTGAAGAGGAGGGGACCCCTAGGTATGTCCCCAAATCCCCACTGGACAACTTCTCCTTCACGGCCGTCATGCAGCATATTCAGGAGGCCATGCTGGCTCACTACCTACCTTCACCCGCCAGAGTCTCCACAGTTGGTGGTTCCACCCCTCATAGATACCTATGAGGACGCCACTTAGCATAGGCCCAACCTGATCCCAGCCATGTCTAGGAAGACTGATAGGCTGTACCATGCCCTGGCGAGTAAACCTTTTCTAAGGGAGCAGGTTCAAGTGGACTCCATAGTGATAAACATCGCTCATGACCATACTGAACAGCCTAAGCATGTGAGCTTCCCTTCCACCTGACAAGGAGTCATGTTGCTTGGGCCATCTGGGCAAGCGGACGTTTGCCTCATACACCCTGGTGAGCCACACTATGTGGGGCATATGCTCCAGTACCAAAATACCCTGTGAGACCAGGCCAGAGATGCTGTCCTGTCCCTACCAGACCATCCCTTTAAGCAGCAAGCCCTGGGTTCTCTTAAGGCAGCTTCCAGTGTCGATGCCCACTTGCTCCGGGTGGCTTATGACACTGTAGATGCGTCAACCCCTGTGGCAGCGGCCTGCATATGCATGGGCCGGCACTTCTAGCTTTGGGTGTCTGAGTTTGCCCAGGATGTCCTGTTGTGCATCATGAACGTCCCCTTCAGTGGGTATAAACTGTTTGGGGGAGATATGGAAGCTGTCCTCTCCCAGCTTCAGGCATCTGGGTGCACCCTAAGGTAAGTCCATACTATATAACACACAACCCAGATCTGGGCAGAGATCAGCCTTTCATTGGGCTACCCATAAGCAGACCCGAGCGCCTGCCAAGCCCCAAGGAAAGTGGCAAGCAGTGGCGGTGGCCCTCCCCGTCCCCACTCCCTCTGCCAGTAAGGGCTTCCGAGGAGGTCCTGCAGCCCAGGTTGAAGATCCCCCCTTCCTGACTCCTTGCTGGTCCCCCTCTGTATAAAAGAGCATGAGGAGACCATAGGGGTCACTTCTCCCTCCAGTTGGACTGGCTGGGGGGATAACTTCGGACAGTTGGGTGCTGCAGCTCATAGAGCTCAGGCACTCCCTAGAACTCCTGGGGTGACTTCAGGGCAATCCCCCAGTTCCATCCTCATATCCTCCCAGTCATACCCCTGTGATCTGGGAAGAGGTCCATGCCCTGCTTCGAAAAAGAGCCATAGAATCTGTTCCATAGTCTCAGCAAGGAAAGGAGTTCTGCTCCCACTTCTTTGTGGTTCCCAAGCTCACAGGGATCTTCGGCCCATTCTGGACCTCAGCATGCTGAACCTGTCTATCCAATACAAAAGGCCCAGGATGGTCACCTTTCAGGGTCTGCTGCCCCTGTTACACCAAGAGGACTGGATCTGCTTCCTCAACATGCAGGATGCCTAGCTGCGTATCAAGGTATGCACCTCCCACAAGCGCTTCCTCAGGGTCTATTTTCAGGGAGCTCATTTCCAGTTCAGGGCTCTGCCATATGACTTATTTCCAGCCCCCCCACCAGATGTTCACCAAGTACTTGGTAGTGATGGCAGCTGCCCTCTAAGGCAGGAATTTTATATCTTTCCTTATCTGGATGACTGGCTGTTGGCAGCGCCATCCAGGGAGCATCTGCTCCAAACCCTGGATCATACCTGCTGCCTGTTCCATGATTTGGGGATCACAATCAACCTGCCCAAGTCATTCCTGACTCCCTCCTAATGACTTTAGTACATTGGGGTGGTACTGGATATGGCTCTAGGGATGGCCTTTCCTCTGCAAGGCAGGGTGGAGAGCCTGATGGATCAAGCCTGTCAGCTCTGCTCCAGCTGTCACGTCTCCGCAAGGGTCTTTCTTTACCTCTTGGGACTCATGGCTGCAGCCATACTTATGGCTCCCTTAGCCAGGCTGCATATGAGAATTTTATTTATTTTTATTTAGTTATTGAATACAATCGGAATTACAATCCTTTCAGTCACAGACTCTTTTGCAAAGGCTCCACGTCGGTTACAGGGGGTGGAGGGTAAACAAATACAGTCAAAGACGAACATAAACAGGCAGTATTTACAGTATCAGTACTGACAGAGCAGTCCAGGCTTGAACTTATTTAGCTGGTGAGGTAAAAAGGTAGGAATTCCTCAGTGGACGCTGCGGGTCCAGTGGGGCCAGTGTTCGGACAACCTGGAGCAGCCAGTCCTGTTCTCAGACCCAGTCAAGAAGGTGTTATGATGGCTAGAACCCTCCAACCTTCTGAAAGGGGTGCCTTTCTTCATTTCACCACCACAATAGATCCTCACAACACATGCTGTAGGTCTAGGCTGGGGTGCTCACCTGGGTGTCCACCAGACTCAAGAGACATGGTCTGAGATAGAGGCGGAACTCCACATAAATGTCTTGGAGATGCGAGCAGTTCTGTATTCCTTGCAGGCCTTCCAGATCCAGTCCCACTGCTGATTCAAATGGACAACATCAGCGTGGTTCATTACATCAGCAAGCAGGGTGGGACTCATTCATACCCTCTGTGTCGGGAAGCGATGAGGGTCTGGTATTAGGCCATAGATCACGGCCCGGAACTCTCGGCCATCCATGTTTCCTGCAACCAAAACATCTTGGCAGACATCCTAAGCTGGTCTAAGTTACACGGTTATGAGTGGGAGCTCCTGACGTCCATGGTGGAAGACCTGTTTGACCGGTGGTGTCATCCAGATTTGGACCTTTTTGTGTCCCCACTTAGCACAAAACTGCTGCTTTTCTGCTCGCTTGCTCCAGGGCCTGGAGTTTTCTGGCAAGACACATTGTTCCTCTCTCAGAAAGGGTGGTTCCTGTACACCTTCCCTCCCTTCCTGCTCTTTTGGAGGGTTCTGATCAAATGTCAGATGGAAGGGGATTCGATGATCCTGATTGCCCCTTCTAGCCTCATCAGGTCTGGTTTATCTTGCTTCAGCAGTGGGCAGTGGAACTTCCATTACCTCTGCTCCTATGCAGAGGCTTGCTATCCCAGGAGCAGGGCACCCTAGTCCATCTGGACCTCAGATCTCTTCATCTTCATGCTTGGCTCCTAAAGACATAGCCATTGCGAGGTCAGGAGTGTCGTCTAGGATGGGGGACGTTCTGCGGCTAGGAAATCATCCACCAGGGCCACCTGTTCCATGAAGTGGAAGTGCTTTGATGTATAGGCTGCATTACACCACTTAGACACTTTCACCTGTCCAGTGAATTAGATTTTGGAGTACTTGCTCTCCCTCCCAGACTCCAGTCTCAAGTACTCCTCCATCAAGGTACATCTCTCACCCATCTCTGCTTACCATGTACCTGTAGATGGCCGCACTGCGGCTCAACTTGGTGTGTCTTGCACATTTTTGAGAGGTATCTTGCACTTGAATCCTCCAATTCGAAATCCTGTCCTGGCTTGGGACTTGAATTTTGTACTAGAAAAACTCATAGAAAAATTCACCATACCTCCATTTGAACTGGCCATGAGTTGCAAGCTATGCTATCTGTCAAGGAAAGCGTTATTTTTAGTTGCTATTACTTCTGCTCGGAGGATTTCCAAGCTTCAGGCACACATGTGTGAGCAGCTGTATTTAATTTTCCACAAAAACAGGATGTCTTTGCATACCAGTCCTAAGTTTCTTCCTAAGGTGGTGTCTGAATTTACTCTGAATCAATCCATCCACTATTCGTAGAATGGTTAGTGAAATGTTATATAGTTGTCCATGTGTATATGTTTAGTTGTAGCATTAAGAACAGGTCTGTCTTGAAAACTGGGTTACCAAACCCAAATGGCATGTATCCTGTATAAAAATTAAATTTTTTACTACTACTACTACTACCACTTCCTGTGTAGTACCCAGAGCATGCCAATCCAGGGGAAGCAAACTTTGGATGTGCATAGAATTTTGCACTACTTTACACACCGGACAAAGGACGATAGGAAGTCCTCCCAGTTATTCATTTCCTTTCCCTGTGGGAAAGATGGTGTTCCGGTGTCCAAATAGTTTTTATTAAAATGGTTAGCTAGTTGTATTATTTTTATTACAGGAAGTATAGTGAGAACTTCCTGGTGTGGTTCGTGGTCATTCAGTCAGGGTATGACCACTTCCATTCTACTTCAAGTATTTAATTTCACGGAGATCTGTGCAGCTGCCACTTAGAGCACACGCCTGTACCTTTATCAAACACTACAGTCTGGACATTGCCTCTAGGTGTAGGGCCAACTTCAGCCTGGCTGTTCTGCAAGGCCTTTCTCTTAGGTCTCTTAAGTGCCAGTCACCTGAACTGTCTGTCAGTTGCTAGTCAGATTGTTTGGGACTCTTTCTACTGGTGTGGCTTGCTGCAAGAGATACTCTTGAAGTAAGACTGTACAGTTACATAAGAAGTTACCAGAACAGTAGATCTTCAAGAGGACCTCTTGCAGCAGACCATGCTCTTCCTCCCTCCTTCCCCCTTTTCCTCTTTTGTGGCCTGTAGGTCTTTTGCCTAGCTTTCCCTTTCCATGGAGATGAGCCTTCTGTTTTCCTTCTTATCTTCTCTATGGCTATCTTAGACTTCTCCTTGGTTCCCCTTATGGGCCTTTACTTTTAGACTCTGGTGGGAGAACTTAGGAGGCTGTGGGGGCCACCCGCCCTTATAGGATTATCTGACATTGGTGGTGGGCACCCCCTCTGGTAGACTGCTAGCTAGAATGTTTCTTTGTGGTCCTAGTGCCTGGTGGCTGAGTCCTACCAGTGTAGCGTGTTGCAAGAGATCCTCTCAAAGATCTACTGTTACGGTAAGTTCTTTCATAACTGTACTTTATGGAAAAAGGGATACTGCATATGTGCAGTACTGTAAAGGTTGTAAAATAATGTTAGAAGAGAATTAAAAGAAAGTTTTGGAAGCCTATTTTTTAAAACAGATTCCCATTTAAAGAGTGGGGGGGAAGGGTATGTGACAGAGTTGAATAAGGCCCTGTCCCATTTGTTATGCAGCGAGACTAAAAAGCAAGGATCTGGTCTATCCTCTGTATTTCTGTCTCTTGTCTGTCTGATTTGTGCAATCAAATTTTCTTGTGAGATCTGGGAACTGATCACTCTGATGGTCCCGCGATTCTCTGCCTCCTGCTATCTGCCTGCCTTGCTTTCTGTTTCTTGCTATTTCTATCTTTTCTTCCCCCTTGCATAACTGCAGTTATAAAATGTATGTGAATCTTTATGTGAAAATGGGATCCCTTTGTTTGCCAGTGTATATAGTTATATTGTTGAAATGATTGCAAAAAGCTATTTGGAACTCACAGGGTTAACCCCGAGATGCAGCATAAGCTCATTTGCAGAGTTGTCAACAAGAGATTAGTTCTGGACATCGTGTCCTATTTTGCTGCACCAGCAAGGAAGTTGACAGTGTTCTGATACATTTTGTGAGAAACAGGATGCCTCTTAATGAGATGAGATTGCAGAAGTTAATAGCCAGGAAAAGACTAGTTATAAAAAGAACATGAATCGTTTGTTGGAGGAAGAGACTGAAACTTAGAATTAGAGATAACTTCATATGGACGATTTTGTTTTCTCTCTGTATCGCCTTTGTAAATAGTTATACATAATTTTATTTTTTGATTTTACAGTTATTGATAATAAAACGTGACTTGCAAATTTTGTAACTTCTTCTGTTTTTCCTTATGCTTCCTGACCTATGCTGGCAATGACGTAGGATGTCCTGAAGGAAAACCCCACTAAGTATAGTGCAGTTTTGTATGAGATCTTAGAGCATATTGGCAAGGGGTGAGACTACACATGGAAGGAATTTTCTTAAGATGGAGCACCCTAGGCTGCCCACCTTTTACTATTTATCGAAAATACATAAAAGTTGTGAAAACCCTCCAGGGAGACCTACAATTTCAGGAGCGTGCTCCCTTGCTGAAAATACGTGTAAATTTGTAGATTACTTTCTCCAACCCAAGGTGCAAAAATTACACTATTATGCTAGAAACTCCATGGATTCTTTGCATAAATTGGAGAGGGGTGACATAAAAGAACAGCTACAGGTGAATAGGAGTGGATGTAACATCTTTCTACACCTGTATCCCACATGACCTGAGACTGAAAGCTTTGAAGCTCTGTTTAGAGAAGCATACCTGTACCAGTGCACAATTTGGACAGTTTTTGTTGGACATTACAGAATTTGTTTTGACTCTTAGTAATTTTTGCTTTAATGGAAAATATTACCCGTAGAAACGTGGGATTGCTGTGAGGACAGCACTTGCCCCCTCAGACGCAAATTTTATTTATTTAAAAACTGATAACTGGGAGAGGCGCACTGAGCCAAGGCTCGCTTCCAGGTGTGACCCGGGCTCTTTACAAATCAAACAGTATTATGCAGAAAATACAGATACATGAGTAAAGAAAACAATATTGGGAATAGACACAGAATAATGGAACACAATGTATACAAAAATAGAGGCATATGGAATAATACATTTTTATATACAGTAACATCAGCTTGGGGTACACGTGTGCAAACACTGTCCAGTGAGGTAGCAAACTCACACGTTAGATTAGGTGCAGGCAGTTGGGGGGGCAACAGGTTAAACGTGTAAATTGGGAACAAAATAACATAATTTTGGGTTTACTGCCTACATGTGGGATGCTGAAGGGGTATCCTGAACAGATGTAGTGTTTGACCAGTTAGGTGGGGTGAGGGTGAGGGGTTGAAAAACAGGAGCAGTTAGTGTTAGGCACAGCTTTTAGCAAGGATTTTAGGGCTGAGAGAGTGGAGGAATGACAAATGTCACAGGGCAGCTGGTTCCAGAAGTGAGGAAGGCGGTAGGAGAAAGCTGCCTGGCCTATGCCAGTACAAAGGAGGGGAAGGGAGAAGGTTCAAGTGTCCCTGGAGCAGAGGGAATAAGTGGTGGGACTGGAAGGATAGAGGCAGGAGTTAAGGTAGAAGGGAAGAGTACCAAACTAGAATTTGGCAATGAAGGTAAGGCTATGGAGATGATGCCTTGCAGGAAGAGACATAAGGGAGAGAGGAATAGAGAAGACAGTGGTGCGTGAGAGGTGGTGATGAGGTAGCAAAGCAGCAGAATGAGTTTAGTAGGGTATCAAGTTTGGTTAGGGAGGTAGCATATGCAGAGCAATAGATTATGTCTGTATAATCGAATACAGGAAGAATAGTTTTAGTAACTAAGTCACGACGGGTAGACAAGGGGAGGCAATCCTTGTGTCCCAGACCTGGCAAATTACCATCCAATCTCCAATCTGCTTTTTTTGAGCAAGGTTGTCAAGAAATTGGTGGCACAAAAGCTTGAGGATTGCCTGGTGTCCTCTGATATCTGTGAGCCTTTCCAATCAGGTTTTCGGGCCAGACATAGCTCTGAAACTTCTCTAGTGAAAGTGTATAATGATCTGCTCAGGGCTAGAGATAGAGAAGACAGGTCAGCTCTTCTGCTCCTCGATCTCTCCCCTGCTTTCGACACTGAGGATCACGTTGTGCTTCTTGATCAGCTCTGTGAGTTTTGTGAACTCGCCAGTACCGTCATCAGATTGTTTGAGTCATATCTCTTGGACACAGTGCAGCAGGTGGTGATGGGGACTTTCTCCTCCTCCCCAATGCCTCTATCCTGTGGAGTGCCTCAGGACTCGATCTTGTCACCGTTGTTGTTCGCAGTGTACATGCTGCCCCTGGGCGAGATCATTCGACAATACTGTGTGGAGTGTCACTGCTATGCAGATGATACACAACTGTATTTGTCTTTTGCACCTGGGACATTGGAAGCTGTCGATGTGCTTAACAGCTGACTGGCTGAAATCAACAACTAGATGGCTTCTAGCTGGCTGAGACTCAACCCGGCTAAGACCGAGGTGCTGGTGATCAAGCCTGGTCACGGGTGTAATGGGTTGCCACCAGGGGCTGACTCTGGACTTGTTCTGGGGTCTGCGCCAAAGGTGGTTTCTCCGAGGGTGCGAAATCTGGGTGTGATCCTTGATTGCAGATTGACCTTTGAAGATCAGGTGTCATCTGTAGTCAGCAGTGGTTTTTACCACTTGCGGAACATTGCCCGGATTAAGCCCCTCATTCTGCCTGAGGACCTGCTGACAGTAGTGCATGCCTTTGTGACTTTTAGGTTCAGCTACTGTAATGCTCTGTAATTCGGGGTCAATGGAGGGACCCAATGCAGACTGCAGCTAGTGCAGAACGCAGCGGCCCAGTTGCTGATGGCCCTTTCAAGGTCCAGTCATGTGACTCCAGTCCTGTGTGCCCTGCACTGGCTGCCAGTTAGGTGGAGGGTCCTTTTCAAAGTGAGAGTTCTCACCTTTAAGGCCCCATACAGGCTGGGTCCTGGTTTCCTGTTTCAGCTCCTGACACCAGTGTCCTCTGCTTGCTCCCTCTGCTCCTTCTCCTCGAGGGACCTCCTGGACATTCCCAGGGTTCGGCTCAAGACCTTGGGAGATCATGCTTTTAGTGTCTCTGGGCCGACCCTGTGGAATTCGCTTCCACCTGCAGTCTGGGAGGCTCCCTCGATTGAGGTGTTTAAGGGGAGGCTAAAGGCCCACTTCTTCAGCCTGGCCTTTGACTGCTAATACCATCTTTAGTTTCAGCCAGTCCCTTGAAGTTTGACCTCTGGAAACCTTTCATTACTGCTGAATATTAATTTTGTTATGGTTTTAATGAGGTTTTGCTATATGTTTTGATTTACTGCTGTATGTTCTTATTTATGTTCAGCGCCCAGAGCCTCTGGGATTGGGTGCCTTGTAAATAAAATTGCCTTACCTTGCCATTAGAGGGCTCCAAGTTTTGGGCGGAGTTTTGTGCAGATGGAGTCAATGTGGGCTGAGAAGTCAAGGTTACTATCTAACCAGACTCTGAGATATTTAAAAGAATTGACTGTGTCAAGGAGAACACCGTCAAGGGAAGGGGGAGTTCTGGAACTTGGATAGTCATTGCTTTGTTCCAAAGAACATAGATACAGTCTTTTTAGAGTTATGTTTTAACTGGTTTTGCCGAAAGTAAGTTTGCACTTTGTCAGAATTGTGCTGTAGAGGGGAGATAACATGGGCAGACCGGAAAACTATAGCACTGTGTTGTCCACATACATATGGATATTTGAAGGGGAGCAAATGGAGAGGAGATCATTTATGAATAAGGAGAAGAGAATTGGGCCAAGTATTGAACCCTTGGAGGACACCGACTTTGATGGGGTTGGGGGGGGCATCACCAACTTGTACCAATTGTAGTCTGTTATGAAGATAGGGTCAGAACCAATTTGTGGCAGGGGGGCAAGGCTGGAGGAGAGGAGGAGGTGGTGAGATACAGAGTCAACAGCTTAGCCAAATCTATGAAGATGGCAGAACTTATTTTTAGGATTCTGGAAATTAGAATTTATTTTCAATCCTTTAAATAATCATTTTTTGAATACGCTGTACACTGGTGATATTGATGATATCCTGATTATATGGGATGAAGATGAATCTCTGTCGTAGGAACTCATTGTATACCTGAATGCAAATGACCTTAACCTCCAATACATGAGCCTATGAGTTGGAGAATTAGGAGAAGGAAATTGTAGAGGTTTCAGAAAACCCACAGTGGGAAATAACTGTCCTCCATACCTGTAATGCCCCTTCCCCCAGTTTAGTGGCCAGCATTCTGTTGGCCAATCTCTTAGACTTCAAAGGAACCATATGGTCTGAAAAACTAATTTCTCATTTGCAGGTAAGAGGCCTGAAGCTAATTTGAGAGAATCCTTTGAAAGTGCAAAACCGTAAGGAGAACTGGCATACTAGTTCCAAGAAAGAGTCGGGAACCCAACCCCTCACCTTAGTCCTGCAGTATACAACATTAGCTCCCAGAGTCAAGAACATTTTACTTAATAACTGGGGTATATTTGAGAACTATGAAAAACGGGGGCGTTTAGCAACAAGCTACATGTGACATACAGTAGGGAACCTAATCTTACACAGATTTTGACATCCAGCCACTTTCAACAAATTAGACCCACAAATACCACCAGTTGGCTACTGTCATGTCCAACAGGTCATTTTACCTGTGGCCATTGTAATATGTGCAAATTTGTGAATGTAGGCAGTTTGCCTACCTCACCCTTAATTTGCAAGTAACTCATAACCAATTTCTTGGTTGTTCTACAACTTGTATGACCTAATTTGCAGCCATCCCATGTTATACATGGAAAGAACCATTAGAAAATTCTGAGACAGAGTCCAAAAACACATAAGATATATTAAAAATAGAAAAGAACATTCCTCAGTGGGTACCCATTTCAGACAGTTCCATAACATGACCCCTGAGGGCCTGAAACATGGGATTTTGGAGCACCTACTGGTTTTATTTAGAGGAGGCGACAGGGTGCAGTTACTGCTGAAGAAGGAATCAAATAGGATTTTTTAAATTGCAAAGCCTCGGTCCAGGAGGAGTGAAGGAAAACGTGGACCTTTTGGTCTTTTTATAAAGAAATGAATGTGGACTTTCTTGGACTTCAGTTTAGTGTGAAGCTGTGAATTTGGTATCTCTGTGTTTGACCTGTCCCAGTTTTCAAGGGCAGAAGGTGCTTTATTTAGTCTATTATGACTCTTTCAGTTTTTCTGGGATGATTGTACAAATGCGTTTAGGCTTCCGTTTTGTATGTGTCCATAAACATGACTTCACTGTATTCAGTGTGTTTTATATTGCTAGAAACAAATTTACATTAAAGATCACCTTTCCTGGTGCATACATGAAACAAGATTAAGGACCCTTACCTGCCCACAAGTCATATGGTCCAAAAAGCAGAGTTTTTATCCCTATTTGAGAAGGGAAGGGATTGTATTTTGGCTCTGTGGAGCTGATCCGTTGATGCCTTTCTACTTCCTGATACCATGATCTGCCCACTTTTCTGATGTCATTATATGGAGAGTGCGGCAACACACTCCGTAGACATGAATGAGGTTGTTTTTTAAATCAGTTTTTCATATTGTAGATGACAGTTGCAAACAAATCATGGGCGCTGCTCAACTAACAAGGACCTTCATAGTTGAGCAGTTCCCTTGATTTGTTAGCAATTGCCAACCACAATATGAAAAACAGATTTAAAAAACAACCCCATTCATGTCTGTAGAGCGTGCTGCTGCACTCTCCATATAATGACATTAGAAAGTGAGCGGATTGCGGTATCAGGAAGTGGAAAGGGATCGGTGGCTCGGCTCCACCAAACCAAAATACGATCCCAGCTTACACTCCTGGGTCCGTGTGGTGGCTGCTTATGTTTTTCTGTGTCTGTAGCTTAGTTTGTGTGGATTTACATGGTTTTCTGCTTGGAGTAACTACACCATTCTTGCTCACTACATCCGTGAAAGTCTCCTGGACTGGATTTCTGCAAAAACATCATCACCAGGTACCTGCATTTTCATTTTAAAATCAACTTTCTGGAATCTATCCCAAGCAAAACATAAATCAATCAACCAAGTCTGACAAACTCAGTGACTCTGGGTCCTGCTTGAATCCACATTTTCATCTGATCTTCTCCTAAAGGATCTATGTGTGGGCTTTTCAACAACCTCTGAGTGACAGAGGAAGCATACAAACAAAAGGATTTCACATCCTGCATATGCGCAGGCACAGTTTATCACCTTCATCACCTTCAGGAATTTTAACACATTCTGTGGCTCTGTTTCTCAGCAGTTGATCATTTCTTTTGGCTTTTCACTTAACCACCAGGTATCAACATTTTCAATTGAAATTAACTTTTAATGTACTTGTCTCTAAGGGCTATCTATCCAACAACCAAAGCTGGCCTTCATAAAACGTCTAATACTGCTGCTATTACTTATGTCAGGACACGTACACCATAACCATGGCCCTCCCCCACGAGTTGGTGCCAAAGAACAAGTCAAGGCTTGGACACTGTCCTTGGCAAGTATCAACATCTGTAGCCTCCTCAATAAACTCGACTCCCTCACAGCCTGGACAGCACATCACAACTCTGATATTCTGTCCGTAATTGAGACATGGCTTTCCCCAAAGATCCTGGACTCAGCAATATCGATCCCAGGGTATACAGTCTTCAGGCAAGACAGGCTGTCCAAGAGAGGCAGAGGCTGTGCCCTTTACCTAAAAGAATCTCTTAAGGGTCATGTTTTCAGTGTGCTTCTCCCTGAGAATGACATCCAGGTCCTTGCCATGAAGATACTGCTTGGAGCACAAAACAAAATCCTGACAGTGGCATCAATCTATATCCCCCCCAAAGCTGACCAACCAAGGGCTAAACCCCATACTAAACTTCATACACTCATTTAATCAAAACGCAGAAACAATCCTGCTTGGTGACTTCAATGTGAACTGGTCCTCCCCCAGTGCAAACAAATTTAAGGACGCACTGACTGCTGCTAACTTCTCTCAAATGGTCCCGTCACCCACAAGGGTGAACTACAGAACAGGTACTACCATCCTTCTGGACTGGGTTCTTATGAACCACCGTGGATCACATGATGAAAACAGTAGTTCTCTCTGACAATTTAAGTGACCACTCCCCAATCCTTTGCTCCTGGTTGAACAAATACACTAAGCCTCCTCCCAAAACTGTTAACAGCAGAAGACTTATTCCTGGTCGTCTTGGGTCTCTAAAAACCCTCCTACAAGACCATGATTGGTCTCTGATAGACACAGCCTCCGACATTGACACTGCTCTTGAATATTTTATCCACAACTGTAATAGCGCCTGTGATGTCCATGCCCCGCTCAAAAAACGCAAGATTAAAGGCGTCAACAACCCTTGGATTAACTCT
Source organism: Neoceratodus forsteri (assembly GCA_016271365.2). Classification (NCBI taxonomy): domain Eukaryota; kingdom Metazoa; phylum Chordata; order Ceratodontiformes; family Ceratodontidae; genus Neoceratodus; species Neoceratodus forsteri. The sequence goes on along the minus strand of CM028135.1, from coordinate 515,168,552 downwards.
GATCTTCTGGAACAGTTGAGGTCCCAGGATCATCTTTGGCATCAGGCCAACTTGACTGGTACCCAGGTTGATACTCAGGCTTACAAAGCAGCAAGAAATGCCTGTACTAGAGCAATTTGAAACGAAAAGGCAAGATACTACAGGAGCGCACTTACTAACTCATGGAAAGGCGGGAAGAAGTTTTGGGTGAATCTTTTTGAAGTTACAGGGCATATCCCCAAAGTACCACCCTCTATGCTCAACGTAAATGGCAACCTCACTCTGGACCAGGTCATCGTGGCTAACACTTTTAATGTGGCATTCACCGATCTTAGTCATGTGCTTCCTCCAACCTTCTTTGCCTCCTCACTGGACTCTCCAGGCTTGGACAAAGCAAGAATAACACAGGGTCATCCACCTTTCTACTTTAAAACTATCTCGGAGGTCCTAGCCAAAAAACAACTGCTCAAAGTGCTTGGGAGGTCCCGATTCAGTGGTGACTCCCTAGACTTGAAACTCCTTTCCCTCACCATTGACAAAGTCCTGACCCCGCTCACCAAAATCCTCAACTGATCCCTAATGCTTTCTCAGTTACCCCAAATATGGAAATCTGCTGTTGTGATGCCAATTCACAAAAGTTGGAATAAGACCCTAACCTCTAACTACAGACCCATCTCCATTCTTCCCCCTCTCTCAAAAACATTGGAGAGAATAGTTGCTGATCAACTCACAGAATACCTTGCTAACCACAACCTGAAATGTCAGGAGCAGCATGGTTTTCGAAAAAGGACATAATACCACCACAGCTCTCCTTGAATTCACCACTTACATCCATAATCCTCTGGATCAGGGACATCTTGTCGGCACCACCTTCATCAATTTGACAAAGGCGTTCAACACTGTCAACCACTCCCTGTTGTTTGAACAATTATCTTGCCTTGGCCTCTCAGATGACGCCGCAGGTGGGTTCCAAAGCTACCTTAGCAACCGAACCCAACAGGTCAGAGTTGGTGAGTCCTTCTCACCCTCCCGTCCGATTCACTCTGGAGTTCCCCAAGGGTCCATCTTGGGTCCCTTGCTTTTCAGTATTTTTCTGAACAATCTCCCTGCATCATGCCCTAATAGACTTCTGTCATATGCAGACAATGCAGTTATTTTCACCTCCCACCCTGACCCCTCCCTCCTTCAATTGCAACTGCAAACAAGCTTTACGCAAGTGGAGACATAGTTTAAATCTCAAAAACTCATACTAAATCACAAAAAAAAACCAAAAAACAATGATGTTTTATGGCATCCATGACAAACATAAAAACAAATGTCTATCTATCACAAACAGTGAAGGGACGTTGCTTGAACATGTTCAACTGTTTATAAACCTGGGGGTTACCCTCAACAGCACCTTTTCTTACTCTGAACACATTGAGAGCATTGCCAAGTTCGTGAACACCCACATCGGGCTTCTCATTAGACATAGGAGCTGCCCTAAGCATTGCCATTCAGAGCTCTGTTATATCAATAATTGACTATGGGCTTGTGATCTACGGCTCTGCCACTGACACCGCACTTCAACAAATAGCAATTGCCCTTAACAAGGCATGTCATCTACTGACCTCTGCTCCACGCCTCTCACATACCTGTGACATCTACAAGCAAGCAAACTGGCTCCAACTCCCCGGCAGACTCAAGTACCAGACCTGTATGCTAGCAAAAAAGAATACCTTAAATCTCCTACCCTCAAGGGTTCAGCCCTTACTGGCCCCCCACTGTGGCCCCCGCCTAACCAGGAGCTCAGAATATCTTATTTTTTCTGTTACATGCTGCCGCACTACCCAAGGACAATGCTTCTATACATACAGAGCCTCATCCTGGTACAACTCACTTCCACCTGCTGTTACCAACGACACTACCTTGGGCACTTTCAAGTGCAACCTGCATCAGCAGCTTGTCACAATGGCCTCCTGTGAATGTTTCTCCTAACTAAACTTACTCTCCTTCCCTCTAATTCCCCCCCCAAGTCCCTCCCACCTTTACTCCCCCACTTTCTCCTATCTCCTCCCTTTTTATTTCCCCGCTATTATCTACATTCTCTCCCCATAGCTTCCTCTACATGTATCTACCATCTCTCTCCCCCAGCAGTTTATTTATTCTAGTGAACCATATTACAACTGTTTTTTTATTGCACATATATTCTTGAATAATATACGCAAATTACTGTAACTTGACATACGTATGTAACCTCCCTGCAAATGGGGGTTCCCAAAAGTCTTCCAGGAGCTTGCCTGAATGCTCCAAGTCTGGAGGTGTTCGGCATTTAAGCCGCTTAAGTATGAGTGCTTTTAGAGCCTCTGGTACTGTCTCTTTAAGAGCTGCCTGCTTGTAGCCATAATTAATTGAAAAGGGGGGCCTGTGTGTTCTAATGCCCGAATCCTGCCCGGGCTGCTGTCAATTCGCTCCGTTTCTGCCGTCGCTACATGTGGAGAGGGAGCCTTGTTGAATGATATAACTGTTTGCCAGAAATCATTTAGAGTGACTGAGAAAATGTAGTTTGTCTAACCTGTCTTTATTTCAGTACAAACTGTTTCAGTGTAGCTCTTTCATTTTGGTCCTGAACTGCTGACTTGGACCAATCAGGATGATAGGGAGATCTTAAAATGGAGACTGTGGATGAATCAGAACTTGGACTCTCATCTTGAGCCTGCTGAAAGGGGATTATATGTAGAGAGCCTCTGGGAAATGTAGTTTGGACCTTGGCGCCTTTTTGCACCAACAGAGGGAGCCCTACTGTGATGGACAGCCCAACCAGCCAACTGAAATGGGAGAAACTCAAAGGAAATGCGTGGCACTGTGGCTGGCAAGCTCAGATCAGTAGTGACAGAGAAGAGAGAAGGAGCCCTGCTTCTGCTGCAGTGTGCATTTCACGCGGGAAGCTCGTGGGAGGCCCTGAAGCCGGCCAGCAGCCGTTTGTAAGTGCTAGTTTGGACTGAATCTGAGTTTGTGAAGAGAAGGAAGGAGTGTGTAGAACCAGGCTTGCCTGTAGAAGACCGAAGATTTGCTGACGTGCGATCGGCCTGTCGGGGACTGCTGATGCTGTGTGTGCTCCCGGGTAATTTGCAAGTATTTGCGATCGGGATCGAGAAGCAGCTGCCTGGTATAGTACTTTCCTTTTACATATAAATGTGCATAGTGCTTGAGGGGGATCGCAATGTTATTTCCCCTTTTTCTGTGAGCTGTGTGCTAAAGCTGGAAGCAGATCCCAGCTTGAGTCGGACTAAATCTGCTTGCTATCAACTGCAGTTGGGTCCAGCCACAAGGACCCTGTCTCCATACCTTGTTGTTTCTGGCAATCCAGCTAGAACATCCTCCATCCAGCTTTCAGCTTTGGTATTGTGAGTACAAATCAGGGTATCTCTCTGCAGCCTTTTATCAATTACAAGTGTGTCATCTGATTATTGTTGTTACATTCCTTCACAAACTGAGCCCCAGGGCTCCGGATTACAATTTGTGTGTGCATGTGTTTTCCATCAAAGGGCCCCAACCAGCTGCACCGATCCTGCCTAGCCTCCCACCATCCTGGGTACCCAGAGAGTGACATTTTGGACCCTGTATGCATGCACAGTACTGTGATTTGATTATTTCTAAACCAAATCATCCTGATTACCCCCTCCTTGTTACTGCCCCTCTAATAAATCAGGTTTGTTGTTATTGAACTATATGCTGTCTGTGGTGTCAGTACATGTAGAAAAGGTATTGCATTGTGTGTGTGTGTATATTGCCTAACCTTGTTTTACAGGGGTCCTCAGAGATGTGCTGCAAGACATCAGTCCTGAAGGTAAGTGTTACTGTATTTGTAAGATGTGTGCATTTGTGTGGTATTGGGAAGGTAACTCCCATGTATTGTGTGGGCCACTAGTGGGAACAAAGGGGGGTCTCAGTGTCCCAGAGGGCTGTACCCGAGCTAGTTTAACCACTATCAACCCTGACCTCTGGGTGGAGGCACCCGTCATAGAACCTAGGCCCCTCAACCTGTCAGTAGCTAGGCAGGCAGGGTTAATAGCCCTTGGGATCGCACCACCTGGGGGTTACATGTACTGTGAATCATTGCACATATTACAGTAATTCCATATGAAAGCTTTAATGTACCCGACAAAGCCTATGGCTGCTTGAAACTACTGTATTTGTTATTGTCCTCACTATGTTCTGTATTGTTTCACCGATGTGGAACCTTTGTAAAAGAGCCTTGGCTCAAAGGTGTCTTCCGAAATAATAATAAATACTTAAAGATAAATAAAATAAGAGAAAATAAAAACTCTGCTTTTTGGACCATGTGACTTGCAAGTTGTGTTGTGCGAAATTGTGTAATTTCGCTCTGTAAAATTCACCCATTTCGCAAAATATTTCGCGAGTATGAAATGCAGAATTTCACTGGCAAAATGTGAAATTCCACCCACGAAATGCAGAATTTCACCACTCATGGGCAGAATTCCCACGCTCATGGGTGAAATTCCACATTTTGCTGGTGAAATTCCACATTTCGTGGGTGAAATTTTGCATTTCACACCCGTAAAATATTTTGTGGAATGCGTGGAATTTCATGAAATATTTCATGTGGGGAAATTCACGATTTCACTGGAATTTCACCGGCGAAATAAAATTTCACTGCATCTCTACTTTCAGTCAGGTAAGGGTTCTTCATGCTTCTTGGGGGCTATGTTAAAAAGAGCAGGAAAGGTGCTCTTTAATCTATTCATTTCATTCCCCTTTTGTGTCGTGCCTTGAGAATATTTGTTTCATAATTGCTTAGTTAGGGGTAATTGATAGCATTTGTTTAATAACCCAAAAAATGTTTTCCCCTTATATTTCCGTCTCCTTCTGCTTCCCTTACCTTATACCATCCACTCCCAAACCTCCCCCCTCCCCCACATACATTCCCTCCTTCACCGGCCCCTTTATCTTTCTCAACGCTTTCCATTCCTTTTTCCCACCCTGACTGTCTGTCCTGTTTACATTTCACATGCTGACTGGGATACTACACCAGGAAAGTGACCTTTAATTTCTTCCTTAATTTTATTTGTATCCATAAACATAGAAGCATTCCTTCTCCAACCTTCTTTCTTTTTTCTTCCTTCCTTTTCTCCTCTCCCCCCCCCCCATTTTAAATCTATTAGTGTTCCCAATTTATTGTTTGGAATATATTAAATGAAGCACCATGTGAGCCTGTGTGAAATTTGTTTTGTGTGTATGTTGGGGGTTCCAGCTCATGCACTTTTTTTGTTTTTTTTTTTTGTTAACTTTATTTATACACTCCAGGCCTGGGCATCCTTCAGGAGTACCCTGTCAGCTGCTGCCTCTCACTCCCGGCCTGAACCCCCGCTTCCCCCGGAACAACCCTTGGCGGCTCTTTCTGGAAATTAGAGAGACCTACCTTGTTGCCGGGCCTGGCCATGGGAGTCCTGGGTATGCTGGGCCGGCATTGGGATGTGGGTGCGCTCCTGGGGTCTCCATCATCTCACCAGTGCTCCAGAGGGTTTTTCTGGTGTTTTCTCCCCTGCCGAGCGTGGACGTGCAATGGCGTCCATGGTGTGGAGTGCCAAAGCTCAACCCCCCAGCATCCGCTTTGCGCCATATATTCTGTCGCTGCACCCGGTCACCACCAGGAGCTGCTCTGGAGCGGCACAACCCCAAATCCCTCCCCGGGAAGGGAGAGCAGTCCTTCAGACGCTTGACCCCTTCCCTCCCCTGCTGACCCCTGGCAGCCTGAGTTCATTCCCGAACCCAGGTCGTGGCCAGCGCCTCAACCCTCAGCACCACCGGGCCGGCCCCATGCACTTTCTGTTTAGTTCAGTGCTAACTTATTGAACACCAAAATTATTTATTAAGTTATTGGTGTAGATCACTTATAACAGATCCACTATTGAGGTTTAAATTCTAGCTGCCAATACCATTTATTTATCTATTTGATAGTTATTTGTGGGCATTGTTCTGAACACAAGAACAGGGCTTCAACTTTTCTCCAGAATTTTTGAATCATGATACTATTGCTGTTTTGCACAGAGGTTTTTTTTTTTTTACTAGACATTATTTGTTGCTTTTCGTGTGATTCGTTGGTGGGTGTTTAAAAGGAAGACTAGTGAAGGCATCTTTGAGTATTGCTTCCTGAAGAAGGGGCATAGTGTCTCAAAGCGCTGAAGCACGTTTCCTCACAGGTTTGTCACTTTCTTGTCTAAATGTGAGTTTGCGTATCCCTCTGTGCAGTGGTTTGTCTTTTAAATTATTACTGAAATCATTTTCACTGCAACAAGGGATATCTTCTCCATAGCGAGAGCGCTCAGTTTTGTTTTGTTTTTGGTTCTCTGACATGTTATCCTTTTCAGTCATCAAGCCAGATGTATATAGAGGGCCTGTCTGTACATTTTGGGCACAGGTAATTGGGGATTCCTTGTCCCCCACGTTACTAAATTCCTGTCCCTTTTTCTGGCTTGCACTTACACTGGACCCCAAGATTTTTGTTCACTGAGCAGGACGCTGCTTCTTAGCTTAGATCCCAGTGGATTTCACTTGGTGTGGCACGTCAACATGTTGCCTCAGAATACGGATAAACATTTGGCTAGAGGAGTCCATCCAGGTTGGCACGTCCCTCACCATACCTATGGGTCTCTAGTGACGACACCAGCTTGGTCACTGGGCATCGCCTATGCTGTATCTTGATGTGCTTCCAGGCACACCAACTGACTCCCCACAGGGGGTTTGTATCTCTGCAATGCAGGACACAAGTGCCCCATTTTTTGTGCAGGGATTTTTTCCCCCTCCACACATCTCATAGAATAGCTCTCCTACCTTACTCTTGTCAAATGCAGTACCTGCATTACTTCTCAGTCTTCAAGTGCTCGATGATGTTCCAAGAGTCAGTCATCGGCATTAATTCATGGGTTGGAGGCTCTAGGACCTTGCAAGAGCATTTATCTACAGGGAGGAAGCTAACATCAACTACTGACATCGCCCGCCCACCTCACACAGCTCACATGGTGCTGCAGGTGCTAGGCAATAAATGTCATCAGCTCCCTCATGCACTGCAGTTCTGCTCTTCCCCCATCAACTGCACCCTGTGTGAGCGACAGCGCCTCAGTTCATTGACTGTTGTCTTATTTTAAACGGGGTCACCACTAAGTCTTATTTGCAGTGATTTCTCCTTTGTTATTTTTGATGTCAGTGATCCTGAAACCCAAAAGAAGATAAGGGGGCTGAGAAGATGGAGAAAGTCTGGCAGCCTCCCATCGTGTGACGGACTGGCATCAACTCTGCTGGAGCTGCCTGGTTCAGGCCAAGGTAAGTCTCTGGGTCTTTCCCTGGGTCCCTTCCTGCCTCCACTGGTGTTGAGAAATCACAGAGTCCTTCTTGAATGTGCCCCGCCGAGGCGTCAGAGGCCCTGAGGTGGGTGTGGTGGACAGCTGGCTCCTTTTGGGCGGCCAGTTGCAAGCCCCTACTGTCTGTCATACACAGCAGATGTCCCTGGCTAGGTGTTCACCCAGCTTCTAGCGCTGTTCATGGTGCTGGTGAGTGGGGTGGCATCCGCTTTGACGTTATGACCCTATCCCCAGTGGTGGAACTGATGCTATATGATCGATATTCCCAGGTGGACACCTCAGTATCATGGCCTGGTGCCACCCCAGCTCCTGGTGCCGTTCTCGGTGCCGGTGATTGGGGTGGCACCTACTGTGATGTCGGGTCCTTGTCCCCGATGGTGGGACTGATGCTGTACACTTGGTCCTCCCTGGTGGACACCTTTGTGCTACGACTGGATGCAGCACTGGCACCGTTCACAATGCCAGTGAGTGGAGTGGCACTGACTGTGACATCAGATCCACTCCTGACACCATTCGTGGTGTTGAGAGAGGGACCAACACTGGGGATGTGCATTGTCAGCTGGCTGGGATGGTTGTGGTCCTTTTCCCCTTGTAGTCATCATAGCACTGTGCGGTGGGATGACCCCCCTCCCCCCCAGCAGTGGATGTGACATTGGCCATAGTGTCTGTCTGGGATCCAACACCAGGTGCAATGCCTGTGATGATGTTGCTCCTGGGGCTGTCCCTAGGTCTGGAGCCATTCGTGACACCGGGCTGGTTCACCTCATGGTGCTGGGAATGGGGATGGCCCCAGAGTAACTATTGGAGCTGGTGTTGGGCCTGACATCAGGCCTGATTCCGGGCCGAGCACTGAGGACAGTGCTGGATGCAGTGACAAGGGGAACCCATCTCCAGGACAGTTGTCAGCCTTGAACCTGGTGCCAGCGATATTACTGGCTGAGCATCAGATGGCAGCTGGGCGGTGGAGTTCTCCCCATACTGGTGTACTGAATCCATCACCGGTGAAGACCAGAGCTGCCCTGAGGGGATTGTATGCCTCTGCTCTCCTCATCTGGGGAATCCATCCATGGGCACTGACTGAGTTGTTCCTTTTTTGTAAGTTGACCTTGTTTGGGCAGTCTTGCCAGGCCCTCCCCTCAGTCGAGGTATTCTGAGCATTCCCCACAGCCCAAGTACAGATGGGCACCAGTGATGACGAGTGGGCTGACTTTACTTCCTTCACTGGATGTTCAGCCACTTAGAGCTGTAGGTGGTTTGCTATGGTTTGGGCTGGCTTTTATCATCTTCGTAAAATCACTGGGACCAAACCACATCTAGCTCCCTGCTGACCGGGCTACAATAGTTCATGCCTTTGTCACCTCCAGCCTTGACTGTTGCAATGTTTTTATACCTAGGGTTATCTGGAAGTTTGTTGCAATGCCTGCATCTAGTTCAGAATGTTGCAGCCCAGCTGATTGCGGGCTCCTCTTGTATGCCCTGCACTGGCTTCCTGTGCAGTGGTGCATAACCTTTAGGATATAATTGACAACATTCATTTTCCTACGCGGTTTGTGACCAGACTACTTAAAAGAGCTCCTAGTTCCTTACCACCCAACTCACTCCCTTTGCTTATCTGATGTGGGATTCTAATCTGTCTCTTTATTCAGTTGTGGTGCCTATTTTGTGGAATACTTTGCTGCAACACATAAGATCTGCCTGCACGGTAGGGGGCCTTTAAGACTTTGTTAAAAGCATCTCTTCTGTGAAGCATTTCCCTGAGTATTTAAAATTATAACTAAAATTTGTCTTAACTGCTTATTCTTATTGTCTAAGTAATTGTTTTGAAATGTTATTAATGTTCATTGTAAAGCACCCTGAGCCTTTCATAAAGTTCACTCTGTAAATAAAATTGCCTTACCTTGCCCTAGACTTTGGAGTCTCTGGCTTCTGCTTCCCTCTTGGGCCCCTACTACCTCTGCCTAAATTTCCAAGGATCATGGGCCCTTTGGGGCCAGTCACCTGGAATCAGCATGGAAATGCGGCTGGTGGCTTGTATCAGTACCATAGCCATGTCTACCGGGTCCTGCTCCAACTTGGCCCCCTGGCACCACCCACTTCCATGCCTAGCACCTCCTCTTCTGAGAGTGCGGAATCCTCCTTAACATGTCCTCAGCTTATGAGTACATTCTGTATCAGAGATTCTTGGTGGACATGTTGCAGGTGCTGAACATTGGCAATGTTGCCTCTCACAATACCATGTCCTTGCGGCTGGGACTCCTTGGAGCTTTCAGTGACGCCACAGTGTCATCCCTTCCTGGTCCAGAGCCTTTGAAGAATGTTCAAGGGCATTTAGAAGACGTCCCTTCGGACTCCCTCCAGCCTCCAGGGACTTCCAGCAGCGGTATTGCGCACATATGGGCTATGCAGATACAGTGCCTCCCCCACCTCAGGGATTGAGGTAATTCAGTCCCTGAAAGTGCCTTCTCACCCAGTATGTGACCGACCTCCCAAAGCTGACTGCTCGGGTAAATGTTTCAGCAGGAGGGTGTTTACCTCGACTCACACTATAGTATGCATTGCTGCACATCAGGCAGTTTACAGCGAGCACCTGTGGGTGCAGTTAGGTTAACTCCTAGCTGCCATGCCTTACTCAGAGTTAGTTGGTCAAGTATTTTGCCTTCTACCAAGGACCTGGAGTTGGCGAGGCACCAGACAAGGGCATTGTACAATATCAATGAGGTGGCCTCTAGTCTGGTGGGAACCGAAGTCTGTATTCAGTGGATGATGTGCTTTTGCCTCTCATGACTGTCTCCTTTGGCCTGGTGACAGGTACTTAACTCATAGTTCCTAGAAACTCACTTCTTCTCCAGTAGGGTCAGGCAAGAGCTATCGGGGTGCCCTCCTGCTCATCTTTCTGACCCAGTCTGGTCTGTGGTCTTGCCAGACCTGTAAGACACCCCTGCCTTTAGGTGTTCTCCCCTTGGAGAGGGCTGAGGGTATGCCGTCTCATCCCTTTTTTGGGAAAATTAGTATTCGTAAGCTGGCTCATCCCTTTTTTGGGGAAGATTAGTACTTGGGCCCCTAAGTATGACTCAGTGATGAAGATTAATTCTTGGAAGATATGAAGATTACATACTAAATGTAATTTTTGATCTTCCAGAATATCTTCACCATTGCTTCAGATGCCCCGCCCATCATCCCATGCTCAGCTGAGAGCCAGGGCATCTAGTAGTGCATCCAGTGGGCACTGGCAGCAGATCACTGCATGTCTCCCCTGCCGTGGTCCTGTGGTGGCGGTCCTGCTTGTTTTTCAAACAATTTTTTTCTATGGCATTGGTGGTGACCCCCCTCAATTTTTTCCTACCCTCCTTCTCACTGTTAGTTGCTATGTGTAACATTTGCCCTGGGCACTGTCTAATCTAACTCTATTGAGCAGATGCTCTGCCTCTGGAGAGGTGCAATGCACACTGTTGTTGGTTTTTTTTGGATCAGTGTAGTAGAGTCGCATGGGATACATCCCTGAGGTCACAGGGAGAAGCAGGGCATGTTCTTCCTTCATGCTGGAATTTTTTTTGTTGTTGTTTGTATCCCTTATCACTTCTCTGCGTGCTTTTGTGCTTCGTCTACTCTGCCTGAAGCATACCAAAAGAGATAACCACATCTTGCCTCCCTAGGACTGCTATTTCTGCAGCACCTATTCTCTCCATCCCTACTTTTCTCTTATAGAGAAAAGAGGGTTGTAAGTTTGCATTTGAATTTGCTCAAGTTCTATCTGGTGGCATAGAGTTATGATTCTTTGGGAGTTCAGATGTCGTTTTTCCATTTTTGGGCATTTTTGCCATCTCATTTGCAATGGGGGCCCGAATTGGACTTCTCCTTTGCTACTTTCTTTACCTACCACTTTCCACATTCTGGCTAGTGGTAAGAGGTCCTGGGTCTGTTTAGATCCACTACCCTTGTGCCATCTGCAAGGCACACCTCTTAGTCTCTTACATCTGTAGTCTGGTTCTAACTGGTCTATTTTTTTTTTTATCTCCCTATATCCTTTTACTATTACTGTGGGCTACAAAAGCATTTAGTCCCTTGTTTTGCTTTGTCTTCATTTTGTTTCTCTCCTGGCAAACAGAACTGAGGTGTGTGAGGGTGCCGATGATGATTATTGTCTAGTGCGAGCAGCACCATGTGAACTACGTGAGGTGGATGGACTATGTCGGTAGCCAGTGTTGGCCGCTTCCCTGTAGAAAAAAGCTCCTGCGTGGTCCTAGTGCTTCCGTCTCAAGACCTGTAGGTATGAATCAATGGTGAAGATGCTCTGGAAGATGAACAGTTGCGATAAGTTCATAGTTTCTATTTCTTTAATTTGTGCAGGTCTTTGGGGTGCCCCACCACCAGGGTGTCCACAGTGTTTTTGAGGGAATCCTCCTTAGGCTTGAAATACATTGGGAGATATTCTTGAGGGGATACCCCACTGTGGCTCCTGCACCCTCATGGTGGTACTTCTAAACTCCCACATTATGGGCAAATCCTCAGATCCTCACAAAAGAGCCCCTCTAGCATGGGACATATCCCAGGTGCCTGAGGCAACTCCTTGGCAGCTTCCACAATTCCACTCAATGTTGCACTGACATCCTCACACTACCGATGTTTCTAGGACTTTGTGACACTCAAGTTTGGATTGGACAGGATTGAGCTGGTGACTCTCTTGGTCTGATCATTGCACTGTGAGGTTCTCATTTGGGGCTCCCCCCCCCCGGTAGTCCCTCCCCTGCTGAGATGATCTTCTACCGCCCATTGAGGGGATTGTCCCCAGAGAGGCTGTTGGCGGTCGTGGAGTTTTCTGGTGTGAATGCTGCATGTGTAGTGGGTGTTGGAGAGGTGGTGACAGCCTGTAATAGCGCTGTCTCCAAGGCGCTCGATGCTGTTGCTCGGATCTGTATACAACCCAGGTCTTCTCGTTTGAGACCCCTGTGGTTCGATGGGGCTCTCAAGGAGATGAAGACCATGGGTTGGAAGGTGGAGCATTGCTGGTGGAGGACTCAGTCTGAGGAGGAGGATAGACTGGCTTTGAGATTTCACTACGGTGAATATCAAAGAGAAATCAACTGTAAGAAGGCAGAGTTCCTGTCCAGGGAGATTTCTGCAGGGAGGAACAGACCAGCCTTGCTCTGTCGGACTGTGGATAGGCTACTTCATCCTGCCTGTCCGCAGCCAAAAGAGCATTTTCAGTCACTTTGTATGAGGAGTTCGCTCTGTTCTTCTCTGACAGGGTGTCCTCCATTCGGTTGGGGATTTCGCCAGTGGGGCAAGGTCAGCTCCACAGTGATGGGCGTTGTGCGGGCGGAGGCACTCTTATTGTCTGGGGTGAGTTTCAGCCAGTGGGGGTGGCTGAGGTCTTGAAGATAATTTCAATACTGCAGCCCACTTTTTGTGAACTGGACCTGGGTCCGACCCATTTCCTAGTGGGATGTGTGAAGTCCATTGGTCCAGTGTTCATCGAGATTGTCCGGTGCTCGATACCAGAATTGTTCTTCCCTGACGCCTTGAAAGAGGCATTGGTGAGGCCCCTTCTGAAGAAACCATCACTTGACCCTGACATCTTGGCGAATTATCGACCTGTCTCCAACCTCCCATTTCTGGGGAAGGTTGTTGAGAAAGTGGTGGCTCTGTAGCTCGAGGCACTCCACACTGCCTTTGACATCTATGAGCCTCTCCAGTCTGGGTTTAGATCGAGGCATAGCACCAAAAACGGCATTGGTCAGGGTGCAAAATTACCTCCTCAGGGCGAGTGATAGAGGAGACCTGTCATTTCTCGGCTTCCTCGATCTCTCCTCAACGTTTGACACTGTGGAACACATTGTGCTATTGGATTGCCTTAGAGTGTTTTGTGGACTCACTGGTACTGTCATCAGCTGGTTTGAGTCCTTTCTCAGAGGCAAGATGTAATGGGTAGTGATGGGGAACTTCTCCTCCTGCCCAAAGCTCCTCCCTGTGGAGTTCCTCAAGTTTCGATCTTGTTGCCGATATTGTTCGTGGTATACATGCTACCCCTGGTGGAGATCATTAAGTGTTACAGTTTGGGTTTTCATTGTTGTGCAGATGATACCCAGATGCATATGTCCTTTGCACCCTGGATATGTAAGACCGTGTCGGTACTTAACAACTGCCTGGCCGAGATTCAGGACTGGATGTCCTCTTAGTGGCTGAGACTTAACCCAGATAAAATAGAGGTACTAGTGATTGAGCCTGGTCGCTGGCATGATGTGATTGCTGCTGGATCAGGAACAGGGTTGTTCCTGGGCCCTATCCCACTGGTAGCATCCACTAGAGTGAGGAATCTGGGTGTCATCCTTGACGATAGGTTGACACTTGAAGCGCAGATGTCATCCATCATCAGGGGCGGGTTTTATCATCAAAGGAATGTCACCTGAATTAAACCACTAATTCTGCCTGGTGACCTGCCATCACTGATGCATCCCTTTGTCACATCAAGGCTCAGTTACTGTAACACTCTTTACTTCGGGGTCAGTGGAGGGAACCTCCGTTGACTACAGCTGGTGCAGGACAAAGTGGCCAGGATGCTGACTGGCCTTCCTAGGTCCAGTCATGATCCCCCTGTTCTGTGTGATCTGCACTGGCTGCTGGTCTGATGGAGGATTACCTTCAAGGTGGGCTTGCTCATCTATAAGGCCCTATATGGATTGGGGCACTGGCTACCTGAGTGGCCTCCTGACACCTGTCTGCTCAGTGCGCTTGCTCCGTTCTTCCACCAGTGGCCTCCTGGCAGTTCCAAAGACCAGGCTGAAAACCTCGGGAGACTGCATTTGAGGTGGCCGGTCCAGCCCTTTGGAACTCAACTCCCAGTCTTTGAGGGAGGCCCCATTGGTGGAGGCTTTCAAAAGGAGTCTGAAAACACACCTTTTTAAAGAAGCATTTGGGACTTAGTTATTGCCCAGCTTAGCATTTTATTGTTTATATTATTTATTAACTTCTTTTACTGAATATTATTTCTAGGGATGTGGCTATGTTGTTCTTATTCACACTTGTTGGCATGTTCCTTTCCCCTTTGAAATCTTTTTTTTTTTTTTTTAATTCTCTATTTTTTCGGGGCAGGACCCCGTGTTACCTTGGCCCTGGTCATGGCACTCCGGAGACCTCCACCACCGCCTATGGCTGCCGAGATCCCTCGGTCACCCCCGGCTTACCCCCCGGAGGGGAGGGCCATGGCCACCTTCACCGCAACCCACAGGACTTATGGCTGGTCGGGGATCCGCTGCAGCACGTGGTGTCTCGAGGTCCTCCGGGAGGGCGGGCCATGTGCACGCTGTCTCTTGCCTCAGCTTTTTCCTCCCACGGAGGCGGGACATGCAATGATGCGAAGGCCTGCCCCAAGGCCCTCCCAGAACTGGTCTCACCAGTCGCTTCTGAGGCCCCTAGCCTCCGCTAGGAGTTTCAGTATGACGAACGCTTCCCCGCCTCCCCAGAGAAGGAGAGCAGACCTTAGGACGCTCTATCCTTCTCCCCCCAGCCGGCCCTCCGACAATCCGGGTCTGTTCTCAAACCTGGGTTGCCGGTGTCGCGAGTGGAAATCCCACCGCTGCGCCAACGGGCCGGCCCCCCTTTTAAATCTTGCCAGAAGGTCTTCAAGCTGGCTCCTCCCACCCACCTGGGTGGTATAACCCTCGGCTCCGCGCCATGATGCCAGATCTTCCTTTCCACTGGAAGATTCAGGTTGACTCCTCTTTGCTCATGTTTTTTGTAGGCCCTGGCTTCAAAACCTTCGATTCTTCCAAAACTTAGGCTCCTTCAAGCTAGCGACTGTGCTCTTTGTTATGCAGTCATGGAAGATAAATCTTCGCCCAGATTTCGCCAGTGCCTGTGTGGCCAAAAAATGTTGCACGCTGATCTGCATACCGCATGCGTCTACTGCCTGGGTGTCGGCCATGACCACCCAGACTTGCGAAATGTGTCTCACGTTCCACCCAAACGTCCTCGACGATCATCTCACATGCCTTAAGTTGGGCAGGCCCAAGAATAGGAATTCTCTAGTGAAATCCAAAGAGACCCGGTGGGCGGTGTCTGTGGCTGCGGGTATTACCGAGCAGCTGGAACACATGCAGGCCTTCGAAGGAGAAGCATCATGGGCCACAGAATCCTCTTCTCGGTCGTTTTTTGTTCCCCTCAACCTGGGCTCCATGTTTTTGGGTTCCTTCCAAGAGCTGTTTCAATCCCTCCCCACTAAAGATGAGGGACCTGCGGGCTCGCATTCCTCTCGGTCCCATAAAAGGTAAAAGGATCTGAAATCTTCTTTGTCTCGGCGAAGACACTCTTGGGATCATGCGTGATCTTGGTCCCAGGAGCTGGCAGTATCAACTTCAGTCAAAATTGCTTCCTCAGCCTTCTGGCTTCTCGGCCCTGCCATCTGGCCAGTCGACCGATGTCTCAGTCAATGAGGTTGAGATCATTCTCGATCCCGTTGACCCATTGTCACCTGACAAGGTCAACAACTCTTTGACAAGGACTTTGGTCTTGCCTCTTCCTGATGAGGAGACCCAGCCAGCTGGGAATCCCATCGAGGAACCGGTTCCTGATCTGGGTAAATCACTGGTTCCCCCAGTGTCTCCCGAGTGACCGAATTGGCCAGCACGATCGAGGTCGCCATCTAGGACCCCCTCGACTGACAGGCCGAGGAAGGTGCATAAGCACTGTGAAAAGAGGCGACGCCATCGGTCATCCTTGTCCTCCTCAGATGAGGAGAGGCTTCGGCAGAAACTCTGTCAACACTGTGAGGATTTGATGTGGCAGCAGCTGATTCTGTTCAGAGAGAAGCCAGCCATGGTTTCTACTCTGGCCATTACTTGACTTTCGCCTCCTAGGCTGAAGCTGACTCCTTTGGAACTGGTCATGTTGGTTCCCCCACCCGCGGAGCCAACCAAATCTGCTCCGGTTCAGCCAAAGTCAGTCTCTCCGCCGATTGTGTTGAGCCGCCTAATAAACAGCCTTCAGGAGGGGCTCCTACGAAGGATTCTCGGATGGTTCTGGGACTTCCACGTAGGTTGTCGGTCACCCTTATGCCTGATTGCCCCAGATGTGTTGAACGGGACCTTGGTGGCTGACCAATCTATCTGGATTCTTAGGATATGGAAGACGCCGATTTACACTCTCACCCACGGGATGATGAGTCTATCGGTAGTCTGTCAACGGAGGAGGGCCCTTCATCTTTTCAAGGGCTTCTCCTCCTCATCTCCAGATCCACGGGGATGCCCCTGAAGCCTGTCTGAAAAGGGCGGAGTACACTCTTACAGATATTCTTAAAAGAGGGGATACACTCAGGGAAGTCTTTCCGGTAGCCAAAGCCATTGTTGGCCCGGCTGTGGAGCTGTGGCAACATCTTGCCTCCTGCCCAGCGCCGTCTGCCTGGATGGCTCGCAAGTATGCGGTGCCCATTGGGTCCCTCTTGGGGTTCACTGAACACCCCCCAGCCGAGGGGTTGGTGACTGCCTCGGTGTTCAGATGCACAGGCAGCTCTGCTGACACTGATAGACCTCCTGACAAGGAGTCCAAAAAAACTGGGCCACATGGCCAGGAAGGTCTGTGCAACCTCCCCTTTAGGCCTCCGCCAGGCGAGCTCAGCCGTCATCACGGCACACTTCTCTCATGCCCTGTTGGGCTCCTTAGATGAAGTTTTCCCGCACCTCCCCGCTGACCTTCAGACTACAGTCAAGCAGGTGCAGGACCAGGGCCATGCCATTGCCAAGCAGCAGCTTCAGACAGCTTTGGGCCTTGGGGACTCTTGTGCCCGTTCGGTGACAGCCGTGGTTGCCTCACACCGCAGGCCTTGGCTGAGGCTTTCCACCTTTACAGCGGACACCCAGCACAAACTCACTGATGTTCCTTTCCTGAGTATGGATCTCTTCGGTCCAGGTGTGGATGGTCACCTTTAGCGAATCGAGCAGTCCAGTGCCACCTTGGACTCAGCCACTTCAGGATGGTAACTCTGTCCCAGATCATACCATCCCTAGAGCAAAACATGTGGTTCTGCTCACTGGATCTCAAGGATTCATTCTTTCATGTCCCGATCCATCCATCACACCAGCGGTTCCTCCACTTTAGAGCAGAGGGAACCCTGTGCGAGTTCTGAGCCATGCCATTCAGCCTGTCATGAGCCCCAAGGGTCTTCACCAAATGCATTGCAGTGATGGCAGCTCATCTCAGGCATCGAGGGCTCAGAGTGTACCCCTACCTTAACGATTAGCTCTTGGCAAGTTCCACTCAGGAAGAGGTGGAGAGGTCCAGGGACCTGGCCCTCCAGACCTGCTCTCAGCTTGGCCTCCTGATCAACGAGGCCAAGTCAGAGCTCGTGCCTTCTCAGGTGATATGCTTCATCAGGGCAGAGCTCGACTCTTGCCGAGCCAGAACTCAGCTCCTGATGAACAGGGTGGAGGTACTCTCCTCCTTTGCCCAATCATTTCTGGTTGGGCACTTGTGCTTTGCCCAGGACTTTCTATGCCTTCTGGGCTACATTGCCACCTGCACCACTGTGGTCCATTGGGCCTGGTGGCATATGCGCCCCTTCAATGGGAGCTGGTCTCCCAGTGGACTCAGCACCTAGGTCATATCAACCAGCCGATCACTGTAACCCAGAAGATGTGGGATGCTCTCCAGTGGTGGACCATCCTAGACCGGTTGCAGGAAGGGATCCTGTTTGTCCACCCCAAGCCAACAGTCGTCCTCACAACCGATGCCTCTCTCACGGGCTGGGGAGTCCACACGGGGAACAATGGGGCCCACAAGTTCTGGCCCCTCGAGGAATCCCAATACCATATCAACCTGTTGGAGCTCAAAGCGGTCAGACTGGCGTTGTCAGCATTTGCTCAGCAGCTTCGGGGTCAAGTGGTTCAAGTCCAGACGGACAATACCACGAACATGTACTAACTCAACAAGCATGGCGTCACACACTCCTGGCTGTTGTGCAGGGAAGTCCGCATCTGGACACTTGTGAGCCTACTAGAGGTGGCTCTCCTAGCCATCCATGTGGCAGGAGCCTCAAATCATGTGGCAGATGCTCTCAGCCGCATAGGTGAGACATCCAATGAGTGGTCTCTACATCCAGAGGTAGCTTAAAGCCTGTTCCCCCACTGGGGCAAACTGATGGTGGACCTGTTTGCCTCCAGGGAAAACACCAAGCTGAGGCTGTTTCATGCCGGCCCCCCTCAGCGGGGATTGCTGCAGGGGGATGCCTTCTCAAGACTATGGACCCCAGGCCTCTTCTGCGCCTTCCCTCCATTTCCCTTGATCCACAGGGTGTTTCTCAAGGTGAGGAGGGACAAGGCACAGGTGATCCTGGTAGCTCCAGACTGGCCCCAACAGTTCTGGTATCCAGATCTCCTCAGCCTCAACGACAGGCTCCCGAGGCATCTTCCAGCATGCCTGGACCTGATATCAGTCAATCAGGGGAAGGTATTCCATCCAGACCTTCAGTCCCTGCACCTGACAGCCTGGTGCCTGAGCAGCTAGAGTTCCAGGCTTTGGGTGTCTCTGAGGATGTACTCACAGTAGTGGAAGCATCCAGAAAGGAGTCGACCAGAAAGTGCTACGCCTTCAAATGGAAAATTTTCCATTTGGTGCCAGGGCAAGGGCCTGGACCCTCTGTCCTGTCCTTTGGCAAGCATTTTAGACTACCTTTGGTCTCTGTCCAAAGGGGATCTTCGGTCTTCGACCCTTAAGTTGCACCTGGCAGCCATATCTGCTTACCGGGCGCAGGCCAGTCAGTAGACTGTGGCACAGGAGAAGGTAGTCTGGCGCTTTTTTAAAGGCCTTGATCACATATCCCCTCCAGTGCATGAACCTCCACCTCCATGGGATTTACTGCTGGTTTTGGCAAAGCCATTAGAACCAATGCACAAGTGTGAGATATCACACTTGTGGAAGACGGCCCGGGCTATCACATCCACCAGAAGAACTGGGGAGCTCGGGGCACTTTCGGTGGAGTCTCCTTATCTGGTCTTCCACAGGGATAAGGTTGTCCTGTGTCCCTACCTGAAATTTCTCCCAAAGGTGGTGTCAAGTTTCACCTTAATCAGGTGTTGACTCTACCTGTGTTCTACCTGAACTACACCTCGAATGCTGAGCACAGGCTCCATACTCTGGACCTGGGACATGCTCTCTTCAACTGTAAGGAGAGGATGGCGGAAGTTCGGGGAGAGTTTCACCAGCTGTTTGTTACCTGCGCTGAAGCCGCACCTGGCAGGCCTGCAGTAAAGTGGATGACTGGCAGATGGATTACATCTTGCATTGATCTCTGCTATAGGTTGGCAGGTAGGGAGCCTCCCATAGGGCTAAGGGCTTATTCCACCCACTATACTACTGTGTCAGTGGCTGCTTCCAGGGACATTCCTATCCAGGAAATCTGCAGGGAACTGCTACCTGGAAGACAGCAAACACCTTCATCACTCATGACCATATCGACCTTGAGTCACGTCGGGATGCTGATTTTGGGGCCTCAGTTCTCCAGTCTGTTTCCTAAGTAGGGGATGTGTGCCTTGCCTCCCTCCCTCCTCCCGGAGAACTGCTAGGTGTCTGGCAGCAAGTGTGGATAAGAACAACATATCCACATCCCTGGAAAAACAGGTTACTCACCTGTAACAGTAGTTCTAGGAGTGGTATATGTTGTTCATCCACTCTGACCCACCTGACTTCCCCAGCTGCAACACACAACCAGGCTTCCAGCGGGCTAAGATCTGGCATCATGGGGTGGAGCTGAGGGTTATACCACCTGGGTGGGTTGGAGGAGCCAGCTTGAAGACCTTCTGGCAAGATTTAAAGGGGAAAGGGACATGCCAACAAGTGTGGATGTACAACATATACCACTCCTAGAACTACTGTTACAGGTGAGTAACCTGTTTTTATTTTGCTTGACACTTGTTGTAAATGTGTGACTGTATGTTTTTACACTTCTTTTGTAAAGGGTCCAGAGCCTCCAGGTTTGGGTGCTTAAGAAATTAAAGCTTACTTACTTATACTTTTGGGTTTCTGATAGTGACTAGTACCCATGCTTTCATGCTGGAGCATACCTGGGGAGTCTCCTGTGCCCCTGGTCTGAGTCCTGCAGCTAGACACAAGGTGGACATTGCGTGTACCCACCCCTGCAGAGCATGCATGGAGTACCCCTGACACCCAAGAACTCCCCTGGCCCGAGTCTTGCAGCCAGACACTTGGTGGGCATGATGTGCACCCACCCCTGTGGAGTTTGCAGGAGTATCCTTGACACACCAGAGCTTTACTGGCAGTGCCTGGTCACTCCTCATTCTTTGTGCGTCCCATCTGGCCACTCCCCACCAATCCTCAGGGTGCTTACTCTGCAAAGGCACCTGAAGCATTGATGCTCCATGCCAGCTTACTGACACCTAGAATGAGGGCTCTACAACTCCCCTGCAAGGACAAGTTCCTGGCACCTCAAGGTCACCCTTTTTTTTTATCTCCCCAATTCAGATCATAAGCCCATCAATTCCAATCACATTGATCATCATAATCCAGGCACATTATATCATCATTATTGGAAGTGGCACCCTGTCTATGTATTACCTGTAGCTCCTCTCCCACCAGCTGCTTGCATAGAGGATGAAGGAGAGCATCATTTCCACGCGGTTGCATCTGGTAACAGCCATCTCCCCCTACTGCAAGAATGGTGGTGTTACATCTGGGTCATAAAGAGTGAGGAGGGGGAGGTGCCTGGGGCATTCTGCATGCTCAACTGCACTAGTGTGACTGTAGAGGGAATACCAGTAGAAGAGCCATAGATCTTACTTCGAGTGGGAGCACTTGCAGCAGGCTGCACCATTAGGATTAAGCCGGCAGGCACCTTGACCCCACAGAAAACTTCTAGCTAGCAGTCTACAGTGAGGGACCCCGGCCCTCTGATGTCCGCCCACCTCTGATGTCGGCCAGTTGTATAAAAGGGGCGGTCCCCCAGCACCACCTCAGTTCTTTTCCCACCATCGACTCATGCACATCGGCTCCACGGATGCCTTCTGCTCTTAGTTGACCACCATTTTTGCGTTTACTTGCATTTTGTTATTTTCTGTTAAAATCAGTGATATTTTTCGACTCCATGCATGTCTTCTCTGACCTCTTTAGCTAAGCAGCAGAAATCCAAGTATGCCTGCGGCAAGCAAATGCCATTGAAAGATGACCATTTGGCCTGCCTTATCTGCCTGGGCCCCGACCACAACTATGAGGCCTGCCCACATTGCCTAAACTTCAACCGTAGGACCAGGATCCACCGCCTGAAGACCTTGAAGAGTTACTTGTTGGAAAAAAAAACTGGCCGCTATGCAAAGGACCCCTTTGGGACACAACTCTTTTTCTTCCTCAGTTCTGGGGACCTCTCACTCTTTTTCAGCTCATAAGGAGAAGAAATCCAGCAGGAAGTATCATCACCAGGACAACGATAGACCCCGGTCGGACTCCCGCTCCAGGTCCCCGTACAAGTCGGTGACCTTGTCGCCTCCCCCCCCGGCAGCCCTCACTTCTTCTTGGCTCCCATTGGCAAAGCCTCCCACCTTAATCCTGGTGTCTGACGGGAGGTCTTTGGGGCATGGGCCTTTGTCTGCCCTTACTCCCCTGAGTTTTAAGCCTTACAAACACACTACCAAGCCTAAGCCAGGCAGATCAGCTGATGGCTCTTCGGGCAGCAGGTCGGAGCCCATTGCCCACCCAACTGGGGCATCCATGTTGTCAGACCAGGCCTCAGGGTCTGGCGACACTAAGTGATGCCAGGAGCAGGAGCTCCAAAAGGGAGTCCACTACCCTTGGCAGACGTCCTCTCAGCTGATGTCGGCCGGTACCCTGGACCAGTGCCGGCAGACATCTTCCTCCACTTCGGCTTCTCCGGAGCCAAACCGGGCAACACCCCTCCAACCCTCAAACATCACTGGCTACTCCAGCCTCTCGTGAACCGATGACAGAGGACCAGACGCCAGCTACTCCAGCACCCCCAGCCCTACCCCAGATAACTTAATGCTGGATAACCCGACGCTCACAGGGTCACAGTCAGCTAACTCTGCACATCCGGACCTGATGACAGGGTTACCCGCTCCGACAGGTTTGATGCTGGGGCCCTCTGATGTCTCTCCCCTGATGCCTGGGCCCTCCTGCGTCCCCCTGGTCTCATTTGCAGACGTCGGGGCCCTGTTTAACTCCTAGTAGAACACTATTAAAGGGGACCTTCTGCCTAGGGGCCCAACCCCCAGAACCTGCTCCTTCTGGGGCCCAGCTTCTGGTCCCCCTAGGCACCCTACTCCCCCTCCACCCAGGAAACCTTCGCCACCACCGAAAAAGAGCACCCCTCCTCCAGATTACTCCGACAAGGGGTCTCATAGGACGCACAGACGATGGCACCATTCCTCTTCCAGGCACTGGCATGGCTCCCACGGCATTCCTACACTCACTCTCCCTCATCGGAGGATTCCCGCTGGAGCCCTTCCTCCTCATCCAAGTCATTGGATGGGGATTTCTCCCCATCTCCTCTTCCAGATACCCATAAGGATTCTTTGAGATCTCCTCCAGATGATCCCACATTTATGGATGTAATGCAACACATCCATTTCCTCAGTGGGTGGGACATCGAGGACCTGGACCCAGAGAGACACAGACTCACCAGGTTCCTCGGGCTGAATGACCCAAATTCCTTGATGGTGCCTCCATTGGTGGACCCTTTCCAGGATGCGACTAAGCTTTCCTGGAACACCCCTCATTAGCTTCGGCGGTCCCCAAGAAAGCTGATAGGCTCTATAGAACCCATAGAAATGAGCCTTACTTGGCGGAGCAACCTAGGGTCAGTTCCATGGTTCTGACAGTGGCCCATGGTAGGACCAAACAACCAAAACACCTTAGCTCTCAGCCTCCTGACAAGGAGTCTAAGAGGTTGGACCAGTTTGGTCGCAAGGTCTATTCTTCGGCTACCTGCACCGTCCGATCACTTACATGGTCCAATACCAGAATTCATTATGGAAAAAGGCTGTGGAATTGGCAAAAGCTCAACCAGACTCTTCTCAGAAGTCTGAGTTGCTAGACGTCCTCTAGTCAGATGTGGATGCAGGAAAACATGATCTTACTTCGAGAGGGTTCCTGCAATAGGTCATTACTTATAGGACTGCGCCCCCTGGCATCAGGACCACATGGAACAGTCTAGCTAGCAATATCTAGTGTGGGACCACCCATCCGATATCATGTGACAACGTTAGCATGAGCCTATATAGTGGTCGGTCCCCATGCCCATCCTCCAGTTCTTTCTGGCCATCGACCAGTGCGCGTTGTACCTGGCAGTGAACTCTGGCTACTGTTGAATGCTTTTTTCTTTATTTTTTCTTGGAAAGTTTAATCTTTTTCCTATAATATGTCTTCTCTGATGTCTGCTCCACTGAAGAAGAAGTGCAACTCCTATGGCACGCAGATCCCACATAAGGACAATCATACTCTTTGACTGATATGCCTAGGCCCCAACCATAACACCGAGGGCTGCGTAGCCTGTAAGGATTTTAGCCCAGCTGCGAGAAAACAATGGCAGCAGGCCCCGGATGCTCATCTTTTAAAAATCAAGGTGGCAGACATGGAGAAAAAGTTGCAGAGGCTGCAGGATTCCTCTTCCTCTCCCACTGCAGAGCACAAAAAGAAGAAAAAAAGACAAGGAGAGGCACCAGGACCAGGACCGGTCCCCATCCCTTCTGCAACCACCCTTGGGGACCGCGGGTGGTAAGAGGTCTTCTAATGGATCCGGATGCGCCCCTCTGGTCAAACCTCCTCCACTGCAGTGGATCAGTTTTGGCCCCGAACTGGTAACAGTTCAGGTGAATCCCTCGGTGGCGTGGGTGCTTGCTGCCCTTAGGCCCCTTCAAACCACAGGGTCTAACCCAGGCAGCAAGGCCGGTAAGTCGCTCCCTGGCTCTGCCGAGTAGTGCACGGCCCCGACTGGTAAGTCGGACTCCAGCTCTGCTGAGGTCCGCCCGGTCACCAACGGTAAGTCGGGTGTCGGCTCTGCAGGTGTCTGCAATGTTCCTACTGATAAGTCAGATGTCGACCTTGGAGGCACCCGCATGGCTTCTGCTGGTAAGTTGGACGCTGGTTCAAATGGCGCCTGCCCAGCTACAGCCGAGAAGTCGGACGTCGGCTTTGCCAGCATCTGCACGGCTTGTGTCGGTAAGTCTGGCGTTGGTTTAGCCGACACCCGCCCGGTTCATACCAATAAGTCATACGTCAGCTCCATCGATGCCCGCCTGGTTCTCGCCAGTAAGTTGGACGTTGGTTCTGCCGATGCCCACACAGCGGCCGCCAGTATGTTGGACGTCGACTTTGCTGATGCCTGTATAGCCTCGGCTGGCAAGCCGGTTGTCAGTTTCGCTGGTGTCTGCACAGCTACAACTACTAAGTCGGACATCAGCTTACCTGATGTCCATACGGATGGGGCAGTGTCCTTCGCCCTGGCCGGTAAGTCATTCATCAGTTTGTCTGATGACGCCTTGCCATGGTGCTCCCGTCGGAGAGCATGCTATCTTCCAATGCTGAGAAGCACCTGCTGCCGCTTCCATGATAGTTGTCCCCTGAGGGTTCTCCTTCTCAGGATACTTCCTTCCCACCTCCTGAGATGGTTTCCCCGGTTTCCCACATTTCTCCGGGGCCGGAGGAGGAAGTTGGGTCTCCAGATATGCCAAATCTGCCTACTGGGCTTTCGGAACACTCTTGTAGGGGTCTTCCATCGGGATTGCGGGATCCATACCACAGACCTTAGGGTTCCTCAGTCTGGACCTTCTAATCCCCAGAGGTTTGAGGTCCCTCCATCTGGACTGGCAGGTTTTCAGACATCAGCTAATCCCCCGTCTGGTGCTTCTTTTCCCCAGATGCCTGGAGTTCCGACACCTGGTCCTCCACCAGGCTTCCCTATGCCAGACACTTTTTTGGCATTGGCTGACCCTGCGGGTCTCATGTTGGGGCATTCGCTCCCTCCCTCAGGACCCCTCATAGGCCCCTCAGCTCCTCCGTCAGGCCTGTCTCCTGGCTATTTCCATAAAGGTTGCCTGGTGTGTTCAACACAGGGATGTTTGGTTTCAGGGTGTCCAACATCATCTCACTTCCCCGGCCACCTGACGTCAGGGCATCTCTTTTCAGGTTACCCAACTTCCGGGTACACTCTCCCCTTCCAGACGTCAGGATATCCGATGCATCAGTGTCAGACAGTAGGATTCCAGCCTTGTCAGCCTTCACCACCTTCTCAGCCTTCATCTCCCTCTCAGGCTGAATTGATAGCGGTTTTCCAGGCCTGGTGGCAAGAGTCCAAAGCTCAACTGGCCTTTGACTTGTAAAGTAGGCTGAATGAGGCTACCTCAGCACCGTTCCTATCTCGGCCGTCTCTTCGGCCCAGGTCACCTGTTGAATCCCATTCTTCCTTGGCAGGTCAGTCTCACCATTCCACTGTCCACGTCCATGTGAGATACAATGTCTGGGTCATCCCCCTGCCTAGGGCTCAGTCACCAGAAAAATCTCTTTCATCAGACACAGAGTCTTGATTCTCCATCGTCCACGAGTTCTGGTTCTTATACCACCTGGGATGAGGTGCAGAAGAAGGAATCCCATAGGTCTCCTGAGGATCCCTTCTTCTTGGAGTTCTTAAAAACCATCCAGGTGGCTCAGTGGTGGGCCACTGAGGAACAGGACCCGAAGAGACAAAGGGTAGCAGAGCACCTAGGTATAGTGGAATCTTCACTTATGCCTGTCCCACCCTGGATGGTTCCTCACGAGGACCTCGCATCCTCTATTTAGAGGCACCCTTTTTCTGTCCCCAAAAAGGCTGATAGGGTGTTCCGCTCCCCCAGAAGGGGTCGCTTATTTGGCCTGTCATCCAGCAGTGGATTTTTTCATTCTGGAGGATGATCAGGACCGGGAGATGGGTCCTACAGGCCTGTCCTCACCTCAGAATAAAGAATCTGGGCAGTTGGATCACCGTGGGCACAAGATTTATTCTTCGTCCTCTTGCACCCTTAGATCCCTAAATTATGTAGCCCATATGGTCTCCTTCCAGAACACCACTTTCGGCCTGTTGGAGTCCAAGCTTGAGGCCATCCAGGATTCCGGGCTTAAGTCCGAGATAGCTAGGGTTGTGAATTTGGTTCAGCTCTCCTTTTGTCATGCCCTCCAGGTCACCTGTGACTTGGTAGCTCGGTCTACTGGCACTGCCATCTGTCTTCACAGGCATTTGCGGCTCCAGACTTCTGGGGTGACAGAGTGTCCAGTCAGCCATACTAGACGCTCCTTTCTGGGGGTTGGTATTGTTTGGCAGAGACTCCAAGGACATCCTTACGAGGCTCCAGAACAGAGGAATGGCCTTGCACTTGGTCCACCCCAGGATTCATGTGGGCTGTCACTTCAGGCGGCCTTTTCGTCGCCAGACGAAACAGACTTCAGCCAGATGTCGGGCCAAATGATGAACTCTGGTGTCAGAGGGCTCCACTAGGTGCCCCCTACCTCTACCTGATCTTATGGTAGAGCCAGTGGATGAAGTAGTTAGTGTCCTTCCTCTTTTTAAATGGGCAGGGGTTTCCATCCATGAGTCCTTTCCATAGCTTTCAAGAGGCCACTACTTTTTTGTTTTTGTTTGAGTTTTCATTTTGGTCAGACTACTCAAACGCAGACCTTTTCCTGAGCTTTTTTAGCAGGGAGTGGCTATTTTCCTGCTGCTTATCAATTTTCCAGCAGCATTTGTCTGTTTTTGCCTTTAGGCACTGTTGTACGACGTGGCTGTGTCCACATGGTTTTGTCCACATAATGATGGTCAATGTCTGTGGAGTTAACAGACACTCCGTTAGCTCTTTTGGGAAGCTTCAGGTATTCTGAAGAGACAAGGGTGGTTTGTTTCCCACTCCTTGTACCATCTGTACTGGTTGCTGGAGTTTGGGAGACAGTCATGCATAGGTCTGTCTCTAATTTATTAGAGCCTTTTGGCCTAGTCTTTGCCTCCAGGCACAGGGAGGAGTTTTTGATATGGAGGCCTATTTATCTGTGGATCTTTCCCTGCTTCCCAGGTTTCAGCACTTGTCTGATTTATTACTGCTTGGGACACAGTCCTGTAAGTAATGACCTACTGCAGGAACCCTCTTGAAGTAAGGTAGTACAGTTACATAAAACTTACTGTAACAGTAGATCTTCAAGAGAGGTTCCTGCAGTAGGTCACCCTTTTCCCCTTCCAGCTTCTGCAACTTTTTTTCTTGAGCCTTGCCTTTGGGGCTCCAGGAGCTATCTGCTTTTCTCCTGTTGTACCTGGCTTTTGGTCTCTGGCAGAACTGGAGGGAGGGTGTGAGGACTGCGCACTATATAAGCTTACACTGACGTTGTCACGTGACATTGAGTGGGCGGTCCGACGCCAGATATTGCTAGCTAGAATTTTCCATGTGTTCCTGACACCAGGGGGCGCAGTCCTATAAGTAATGACCTACTGCAGGAACCTCTCTCAAAGATCTACTGTTACGGTAAGTTCTTACATAACTGTACTTTTTTCACTTTTCCTGTGACCCAGCTGACACTGCCGCCAGAGCCGCTGCCACTGGCATTTGTCTACGAAGGTATTCCTGGCTAAGGGCCTCTGGCTTTCGCCAGGACCTAAGCTGCCCCCTTCCAGGGCCTGGTTCATTTGGGGGTAGAAAAGATTATTATGGGCCTCCAGAATTCTGGCAAGGTTGTCCAGTCGGTCCATAGAATGTACAAGTCTGAACTGATTCCTTCCAGACAACGGCCTTTTCGTCACCAAGTGGGCCAGCAGTCTAAAAACCAGCAGTTCAGAGGGGCCTTTGATCACAAGGCCTCCTCCCAGCCCTCAGGGAACTCGGGCCAGAGAACTGCTAAGGGCCTCCTGGGCCCCTTTGCCCATGCCCAGTGCCTCTACCTGACTCCTTACCCCCCTCCTCCGGCGAAACTCCTGGGGGAGGTGGTAGGGGGTTGGTTCTCCCTCTACTTCGAAGGTTGGACCAAGATCACAACAGATCAGTGGGTCATGCAACTAACAGAGAGGGGATCTGCCCTGGAGTTTTTGTAACTACCTCCAGATAGCCCTCATGTTCCCTCCCACTACTCTCCGTCCTACACCAACCTGATCCTAGCAGAGATCCAGGCCCTTCTGTCCAAACAGGTTATAGAGCCCATTCCTCCAAACCAAAGGGGGAAGGGAAATTACTCCCATTTTTTCTTGGTCCCCAAGAAGATGGGAGATCTTCGCCCCATACTGGATCTCAGTCACCTGAACAATTATGTGGAGTACAAATGATTCAGGATGGTGATGCTTCCAGGCATATTCCCAATGCTCCATCAAGGGGATTGGCTTTGCACTCTGGACATGCAGGACACATACCTTCACATCAAGGTACTGCCATCCCACAGAAGATTTCTGCGCTTCACCTTCAGAGGAAATCACTATCAGTTCCAAGCCCTACCATTCGGCTTCTTGGCGGCTCCCTGTGTCTTCACCAAGTGCCTGGCAGTGGTGGCTGCAGCACTCAGGAGAAAGGGTCATTACGTCTTCCCTTACCTAGACAACTGGCTCCTAACAGCTCCCACAAGGGACCAGCTGCTGAAAACCCTGGAAGACACCTTTATGCTGTTCCAAGAACTGGAGATCACTGTGAATCTCCCAAAATCTTCCCCATGGCCCAGCCAGAGGCTACAATACATAGGGGAAGTTCTTAGACACCATCCAAGGGAAAGCTTTCCTTCCCTTCGACAGGGTGGACCACCTTCTGGTGCAAGCTCGAAGGATTTCCTTGTCGTGCCAGGTCCTGGCCAGGGCTGTCTTCCAGCTTCTTGGTGACATGGCAGCTACCATTGCAACCATTCCCTTAGCACGGCTTCACATGAGAGGGCCTGAGTGGACTCTAAGAGTTCAATAGGACCAGTGCACAGACAACTTCAAACAACTGGTGAAGGTCTCCAGAGCAGTACATCAGACCATGGAATGGTGGCTGAACTCTTCCAACTTGGAAAAAGGGGCTCCTTTCAGGAGAAACACCCCATAGCAGATCCTGATGACAGATGCTTTGGGACAGGGATGGGGAGCTCATTTCAGAGACTGCCAAACTCAAGGGACCTGGTCTCCTCTGGAACAGAATTTCCACATAAATGTGTTGGAGATGAGGGCAATCCTGTATGCTCTGCAGGCATTCCAAACGGATATCTCCCTGAGTTCTCTGCTGATCCAGACTGACAACATGTCTGTGTTCTTCTACATCAGCATGCAAGGGGGGACTCATTCCTACCCCCTCTGCAGTGAGGCCATGAGAGTCTGGTTCTGGGCAGTAGAACACAACCTGGAGCTCACTGCAATTTATGTTCTAGGCATCTAAAACAACTTGGCTGATCGCTTAAGCAGGTCTCGGTCCAGGGCACATGAATGGGAACCCCTACAGTCTGTAGCAGAGGATCTATTTAAAAGATGGGGGAAGCATGAGCTGGACCTCTTTGCATCCCCACTCAATACCAAACTGCCCAGTTTCTGCTCGCTAGATCCAGGGCCTTGTGCTTTCTGGCAAAGTGCATTATCCCTCTCTTGGACAGGAAGGTTTCTGTATGCATTCCCTCCCTTTCCACTGTTGCAGAGAGTCCTGATCAAGCTACAGTCAGAAGGGGTGGATATGATCCTGCTTGCTCCCTTCTGGCTTCAGCAAATTTGGCTCCCTCTGCTCCATCAGTTGGCAGTAGAACCTCCGGTTCCTCTGCCCCTGATCTCACACTTGCTCTCCCAGGAGCAATGCACCCTAGTAGACCCGGACCTCAGATCACTGCACCTGCATGCATGGCTTCTGCAGACTTAGCTAGGGCCCAGTTCAGGGTAGGGTGGCTGAAGTCTTAGTTGCTGCCAGAAAGCCTTCTACCAGAGCCATGTACGCCATGAAGTGGAAATGGTTCTGCCTATGAGCCTCTTCCCGGAACCTAGATCCATTCACCTGTCCGGTGAACTCCATTTTGGAGTACCTCCTATCTCTGTTGGGATTCCGGGCTTAGTTACTCCTCCATCAAGGTGCATCTTTCTTCTGTTTCTGCCTATCATGCACCTATGTAGGGAAGACCCCTGCCCAATTGGATCTGTCATGTACTTTTTTGAGGGGCATCATGTACCTGAAACCTCTCATTCGGGATCTTATCCCTCCATGGGACCTTCTGTTTGTACTGGAAAAACTCACCTTGCCTCCCTTCGAACCGGCTGCAAGTTGCGAGCTGCGCTTTCTGTCATGGAAAGCGTTATTTGTAGTTGCCATTACTTCTGCTCAAAGGATTTCCAAGCTTTAGGCTCTGATGTGCAAAGAGCCTTATTTAGTTTTCCACAAGGACCAGGTATCCTTGTGGACTAATTCAAAGTTTCTACCGAAAGTGGTTTCCCAGTTTACCTTCAATCAGGACATCCATTTGCCTGTCTATTATCCAAAGTACTCGAATCGAGGGGAGACTCTGCTTCACGCTCTGTTCGTTCATTGTGTACTTCATTTTTATTTGACCAGCACCCGGCCTGTCACAAATGTTAACCAGTTGTTTGTTTCTTTCGCCCCGAGAACTTAAGGTGCCCCAGTTTCTAAACAGACATTATCTCAGTGGTTAGTTAACTGCATTGTATATTGTTACCGTAAGTATGACAAGCCTTTACCGGGACCAGTTAAAGGTCACTGTACAAGGGGTGTTGTTGCCTCCTTTGCATCTTTCAGGAATGTGTCAGCAGCGAACATCTGTTCTGCTGCTACTTGGAGTTCTGGCCATACTTTTGTCAAGCATTACAGTTTGGACATTGCTTCTAGGCGGAGGTCCGGCTTCGGACTAGCTGTCCTCCAGGGTCTGCTCTCTTGAGAGCTTTCTGCTGGTTTATTTAACCACCGCCCATCTGACCTGGATCTATCCTTTGTACTGCTTGGGATTCAGTCCTAATGGTGTAGCCTGCTGCAAGAGCTCCCACTCGAAGTAAGATAGTGCAGTTATGTAAGAACTTACCGTAACAGTAGATCTTCAAGAGGAACTCTTGCAGCAGGCACTGCTTTACCTCCCTCCTTCCCCCTGGTCTTTTCTTCTCCTTTCTTAGGGTTGTTAGAACCTCCTTAGTTCTCCATCTCTGTGTAGGCCTGGTCTCCAGCGGGAGAACTGAGGTGGTGCTGGGGGACCGCCCCTTTTATACCACTGGCTGACGTAGTGGCAGGCCGATGTCAGAGGTGGTCCCCCACTGTAGACTGCTAGGTAGAAGTTGTCTGTGGGGTCCTGGCACCTGCGGGCTTAGTCCTAATGGTGTAGTCTGCTGCAAGAGCTCCTCTCGAAGATCTACTGTTATGGTAAGTTCTTACGTAACTGTACTTTACAAGTAGGTGACTTAGTCTTTTTTTTTTTTTTTAGTTTATTTGCCCAGGTTCACCCAACAGTTGGCTCCTGCTTCTACCCAGTTCTACAGATGAGAAGGAGGAAAATACAGGGAGGGTAAATTACTTGCTCAAGGTTACCCAGTTAGCCAGTGACTGTGGTGCAATTTAAACATGGAATCTCCTAGTGTCAATCACTGCACCTCCGGCGTACTGCAAGTCTCAGTTCTCGACCCCATCCTCTTCTCCATCCTCCTAAATGACCTGCCAAACTCCTGCTCCTCTTCCGCCATCCACATGTATGCAGACGACACAGTCCTCTTCACCTCTGTCCGGACCCACGAAGAAGTCACCTCCAAACTTCAAACTGATTTCAACAAAATCCAACTCTGGTTCAATAGCAACCAACTCTCCCTAAATGCTAAGAAAACCAACTCTATGACTTTCGGCACCAGACAGCACCTATCCAAACTCACCTCCCCTCTGAGATTCCACACCCTAAATAACACTGTCCTCGAAGAAGTACCCTCCTTCAGGTATCTCGGGGTTTGGCTTGACCGCCACCTCTCCTTTTCCACTCACGTCGATGCCATCATTTCCAAACTGCGCCCAAAGCTTGGTGCCCTCTATAGAAACCGCACTAGTCTCCCTCTTCCTGTCAGACGCGAAATTGTTTAGAAAATGATTCTACCCTCCTTTGACTACTGTGATGTAGTTTACAGTTCCGCTGCACAGACCACCCTAGCCAGATTAGACCCCCTCTTCAATGCATTTTGCCGCTTTGCCCTCGATGCCCCCCCGATCACATCACTGCACGCTTTATCGTTCCCTGTCCCTACCTTCTCTGAGTAACCGGAGCCTAATTCATGCGCTAAATTCACTTCTAACTTCTGCCCGGCTCCCTCCCTCCCTCCCTATCTCGCATCCACCCTAACCTCACCACCCACCCCCTCACACGCCCTCAGATCCGCTGACCCTAGACTACTATTCATCCCTCACCGTAGGACCACCACCGGCCAATCTGCATTCTCTTACCTCTTCCCTAAACTATGGAACGGGCTGCCCACCCAGGTCCATCATTCTTCATCCAAGCTCTCCCTTTCCTATGCCCACTCTAACTTCCTTGCACCTAATTGCTACTGCCCCTGACCACCCTCCCATTAGCTCCTCCCCCCCCTCCCCTCTGCACCTGACCAGCGGCCCGGCCATGCCTAATTGTCTGGCTTATATTCTACCCAGCGCACTTATACCCTCTCTATTACCTACTCCGCACTCTCAATTTCTCCCTTCCCGCCTTCCTAATCAACCTAAGCTCCCCAGCCCCATTCCCTCCCTCCTCACCTAACCTCTCCCCTATACACCTACGTTTCTACACCCTCCACCTCTTCCCCCCATCTTGCTCTCCAAATCCTTCCTTTCTACTTGATGCATCTCCCTGAAGCTCAGCCTCCGCTACTGGCATTCAAATTCTGCTATTACTACCTCTGTTCTGTAACTGGCACTTATGTATTTCATGTTTTGCCTCGATGTGTACCCTTGTATTGTATACCATGCCTTACGATCATGTTCTGTACTGTTCTTACCTCGTTGGGTAACCACGATTTGTATAACCTGTACTTGCTGAGCCTGTTCTGTGCTGAACTGCACTGCCTATGTAATAAGTTCAAATGTAATCCCTCCCAACTACGTACATTTTCCATATTATGCTACTGTAAGTTCAACTATTGTATGTATACCTGCCTCCTCTGTGACCCCCCCCCCCAGGTCGCACCGTGAGACGAGCATCTTTTTGCTCAGTGTGCCTTTCCTGGTGAAACATTTTCAATAAATAAATAAACTGCTCACAGCCAAGGAACATTTCCCTTTTCATCACAGCCATTGCTCTTTTGGAATAAGGAATTTTTATCAGCAGCTAAAGGGTTACAGCCAAATACTCAGGCATGTCCTGTGATTAGTGGCAGTACATCATGCTGCAACCTGAGAGATCAGGCTTGCATGGGAACCCTGGAATTCCACACTGGAGGGTGGCCGAAGCTGCTTGCATTGTACAGTTAGTATTCCAGTCACAGGAATGGAGCCCTCAAGCTGTCAGACATTCACGTAGAACCTGCCACTGCAGCAGATAGTCTGTCATCCCATCTGAAGGAAGGCTGCAGCTGCTGTGGCATCTGTTGTTGGGTACAAGTAATGGGGGAAAGAGGGGAAAAATAAAACAAATATTAAATTGTACCTTGCTGGGCCCATGGGTGGTATGGTTTTGTGACTGTGTCATTAGCTTTTATATGCATGTTGGCAGCATACCTCTCAACCCCCTGCCTCATAAATCAGGGACAAGGCTTAAAAAAATCAGGGACAAAAGACCAAAATTAGGGACACATCTTCAAAATTAGAGATATCCACCCAGAAAGCTGGTAGAACATGGGGCTTAGTGCAAAATACATTTCTAAAGAAGAAAAAGTCTGTAAATTTAATGCTTGACATTGTTTTGTGCTTACAGTCCCCACTGTTTAGCCACAAAAACACAAATTTTAGGAGGGACAGAGTAAAATTTTGAGGCAAAATCAGGGATGTCCCTGAAAATCAGGGACACTTGAGAGGTATGGTTGGCAGCAACATTAGAGGTACTGCAAAAGGCTTCTATGGAAGCCCCTAGTAATAGTCATAAGTCAGCATTTAAGACCATCAAAACACCCTGATACTACTGAATTGAAATGTTGAGCTAAAGACATGGGTGGCCAGACGCTCACAAGGAAATGAAAGCCAAAACCCTTTGGGACTTTATGATGGAGACAAGTGCTTTAAAGACAGGGAGGTACTTCACTAGAAACCGAAGAAGTGCCTAAAACACAGCAGTGGTATTGTGAGCAACTTCCGATTACACAAAGAACTGTACAGTTTACAGTACTACAGTTAGTGGAGTGTGAGCACTGTTTTGATGAAGTGTTGCTGTTTTTTCCCAGAAATAATTATTCAATGATTGCTTCACAGACCCATGATGAGTTCATCATTACACATGTAATAGTGCCAAGGCAGTCTGCAGGACCAGACTACTGTGATATGGAGAACGTAGAAGAATTATTCAATATTCAGGATCAGCACAACCTCCTCACACTTGGTTGGATCCATGTAAGTTCAATGCAGTACAGTGTTTTCAATACACAGGTTTTGCTTTCTGCAGATTAAAAAGAAATCTGTTTATCAGAAGTCCTCCTCTAGAAGAAATACATTCCTGAGTTGTTATTTTATTGTGCAGGCTTCCTCAGAGACTACTGTACCTAGTATGAAATAGTGTCTTAATTTCTATTGTTTTAGGCTTGGAAGTTTTGCTATATCATTAATAATGCACTCTACAAGTATTATTTATTTATTTAGTTTGTTTTTCTTTACCGGGTAAATGCACTAGCCAAGGATTGCCTATTTTCAGGTATTAACTGGGAGGTTACAACAGGATTAAACAAACGTAGGCACAATACAAGAGAGGTATATATAACAAAACTTACATAGAGAACATTGAAATACATTATATACAATGGTATAGCAGCTTGACCAGTAGGTCACAAGATATGCAACAACACAACAAAGGAGCAGAGTACAAACACTGGAGATAACCTGATACTTATGGGCCTCGGGCTTCGGGCTCCTCAGGCTCTCAGGGCCCACTAGATGGGTCATTGCACCCTGTGACATCGATCCCCCCCTCCATCAACGCAGCATTCCACTGTCATCAACCTTAATGATATTTTGGCCAAGTTCACTATAGTTTTGATCCATCAGTTAGGTGCATATAGGCCCGCATCACCTGCGCCATTGACAGGACCGTCATGAACATCACTTCGACCTGCATGGACTGCTCCCTGTATACTGTCAATGGTCCCTTGTTCATCGGACCTTGAGCTGGAGCAGGTCACCTTAGAGGAAGAGTACCATTCTGACCTCATCCTACCTGAGGAAGAGGAGGAAGAGAAAGTTTCCTTCCTCTGACAGGTCCACTGCCTCCTCCATGAGCGAGGACTCTGTTAAACATACTCCTAGATCTCCTCCAGAGGACCCCACCTTTTTCAGTGTCATGAAGCAGCTGTCCTCAGCCATGGGCTACCATACGGAGGAGGAGGATGCCACCAGAAAAGAGCTGGTGGATATTTTGGAGATCCCAGAGTCTCATCCCAAGGTCATTCCTCCTATCCTTCCAGCTCTGAGGAATGCCGCTTCTGTGGCCTGGCACAGGCCTGACATTGTGCCAGACATGCCACGCAGGGCTGATAAGTTGTATCTTGCCCCCCAGGGTCTGACACATTGTGCAGCCCAGCCTGAAACCAAGTCTTTGGTTGTTAAGGCAGCTCATGATAGGTTGAAGGTGCCCAAGCACCTCAGTTCCCTCCCCCGGACAGAGAATCCCATAGGATTGATCTCTGGGGCAAGAGAGTCTATGCCTTCTCCACCCTTGGGCCGAGGATTGCCAGCTACCTCTTTCACATGGTCAAGTACCAGAATACTATCTGGAAGAAAGGCAAGGCCACGTACCAGGTCCTTCCTGATTGTTCCCAGAAACAGGAGGTTCTCAAATGCTTGCAGAGTGGTGAGGATGTTGGCAAGCACCTCCTGAGGGCCCTCTACAATATTTTGGATACAGGTGCCAGGGCTGCTGCCACAGGCATTTGCTTTCATAGGCACTCCTACATACATGCATACGAGCATATGAAGAAGCCAGCAGAAGAAGGCCATTTGGTCTATCAAGTCTGCTCGTATTGCAGGGTCTACAGCTTGAGCTAATGTCCCTGCCCTCCCTCCCCACTCTTCCCATCCTCCTTCCCATGATTCCTACCTTCCCCCTATACCTACCCCAGCCTCTGTTAAAGCTGCCAACTGTCTTCAACGAGATGACCTCTTCCGGCAGCACATTCCAATTGTCCACCACCCTCTCTGTGAAGAAGTGCTTCTTGACCTCCCTCCTAAACCTCCCACCCTCCAGCTTAAGACTGTGCCCCCCTCGTGATATGGTTGCCAGTCAGCTTAAAGAGACTCTCCTTATCAACCTTTTTTATCCCTATCAAGTACTTGAATGCCCCAATCATGTCCCCCCTCTCTCTCTCCTGTCTTCCAGGGAGTGCATGTTCAGTGCCCTCAACCTCTCCTCGTATGCCTTGCCCTGCTGACTGGCTGTCATCTTTGTAGCCCTCCTCTGTACCTTCAGCAGGTTAATGTCCTTTTTTGAGTTATGGGCATCAGTACTGAACTTCATACTCTAGATGCAGCCTTACCAGTGACCTGTACAAGGGCAGTATAACCTCCTCTCTCCTACTACTGATCCCCCTAGATATGCATCCCAGCATCTTGTTTGCCTTTGCTGCTGCTTTCTTGCACTGTGTGGAGTGCTTCAGGTCTCTAGTGATCATCACTCCCAGGCCTTTCTCCTCCTCTGATGCAGATCCTTGGACTCCACCCAGGTAATACTCTGTCCTGGGTTTCTTGGCTCCAATATGCATAACTTTGCATTTCTTGGCATTGAAGCCAAGCTGCCAGATCCTAGACCACCTCCCCAGCTTTTCCTGTATGTCCCGTATCCCTTCAGCTGTGTCCACTCTCCCACAGAGCTTGGTGTCATCTGTGAATAGGCACATTTTGCCTTTAATGCCACCCCCAATGTCATTGATGAAGACATTGAACAACACCGGCCCCAGCACTGTGCCCTGTGTGACCCTACTGTTTACCTCTCTGGTGCCAGATAACTGTCCCCCACCACCACCCTCTGGGTTCTGTCCCTCGGCCAGTTTTCCACCATCTGACCATCTTTTCCCCAACTCCAAGATCCACCAACTTTCTGATCAACCTTTTGTGGGGCACAGAGTCAAAGGCCTTGCTGAAATCAAGATAGAGAACATCTACAGCTTGGCCCCTGTCTGCTGTCTTAGTGACACAGTCAAAGAAGTCAATTAGATTTGTTTGACATGATCTCCCCCCCATGAACCCATGCTGCCTCTCATCCTGGAGACCATGTTCCTCTAGATATTCCACCAACCTTTCCTTTAGTATGGTCTCCATGAGCTTGCTCACAATGGAGGTCAGACTGACTGGTCTATAATTCCCTGGATCATCCTTGGAGCCACTTTTGTGAAGGGGTACTACATGTGCTGTTCTCCAGTCCTGTGGTACCACGCCTGACTCTAGTGAACTATTAAATAGGTCTGCTAGTGGCTCTGCCAGCTCCTCAGCCACTTCCTTTAGTACCCTTGGATGTACTCTGTCCAGGCCTGGTGATTTGTCCACTTTCAATGCCAGCAGACCCTCCCTCACTCTGTTCTCCTCTATTACTGTCTGTGTTCCCCTCCCCCTCTGCTCCTCTTTTCACCCCTGAAGGCACTGGTCTGGCCTTCTCCCTGGTGAAGACATAAGTATTCATTTAGTATCTCTGCTTTTCCTCCATTATTCTCCACCCACTCCACACCTTTCTTAAGCCTAACAATCCCTTCATTCTTGTCCCTTTTCTCACTTATGTAGTGAAAGAAAGCATTCTCCCCCTTCTTAATTCCGTCAGCTGTTTGAAGCTCCTACTGTACCTTTGCTCGCTGAACTTCCTTACTTGCCTCACTAGCCAACCTTAGGTAATTTTCCCTATCCACCTCTCTCTTGGTCTTCCTGAATTTTCTATAAGCCAACCTCTTTTCCCTTACTGCCTTGGCAACCCTAGAACTGAACCAGCTGGGCACTTTGGCTCTTGTGTTCTTCCCCCTGAGCCTAACACACACATCTGTGGCAACCAGTATTCCTTCCTTAATGATGGCCCACTTTAGGTCCACCCCATATCTGCTCTGATGCCCACCAGATGGCTCCTTAGAACCTCACCTATTTTCCTGAAGTCCGCCCTCCTGAAATCCAAGATTTTGGTCTTAGTCAGGATGCTTTCCCTGTCCATATCCAAATGGAACCACGCTGTACAATGGTCACTCCCCCGTTGCTCCCTGACCATTATTTCCTGTACATGCTCTCCATTTGTGTCAGATCTAGAATTGCCCCAGTTCTTGTTGATTCAGTGACGCCCTGAGTCAGGATCCCACTCTGCAGTCCTTCCAGGATCACCTGACTCCTAGCACATGTTGTGGATTGTATACTCCAGTCCACCTTGGACAGGTTGAAGTCCCCCACAACTACCACCTCTCCTTTCCCCGCAGTTTCCAATATTTGTGAGATCAAGTCCCTGTCTCTCTCCTCATCTTGTTTGGGTGGTCTGTAAACCACCCCCAACCTCACTTTTCTCCCTCTATTGAACCTTAACTGAACACATAATGCCTCCACCTCCCCTTCCTCTAACTCCTCCCTGATGCAAGTTATTTCCTCCCTGATATAAACTGCCACCCCTCACCCCTTCTCAACTACTCTATCCCTCCTGTATAGTTTATATTCAGGGACAGCAAGGTCCCAGTCATGGTGTGATGTTGCCCAGGTCTCGATTACTGCAGCTATGTCCATCCTCCTGTCTGCTAATAGTGCCTGCAGGTCATCCATCTTGTCTTCAAGACTCCTTGCATTCAGAGACACCACCCTCCACCTAGAGCCTGACCTTCCTTCTCTTCCCTCTTTTCTTCTATTCATATTTATCCCCTCTGTGTGTGGACCCCTCCACATACCCTTGTTATGTGTTCCTCACCCCCTCCACCCTTTGCTAACTGTGTATTTGCCCCTTCTACCTCCTCCCTCCAGACCTCTTCCATTACTGTGGGGGGGAGAGGTTTACTGATCCACCTCCTCTGAGAGTCTGTGGGCCTGCTCACCCACTGCCCCAAGAGTTTAAATTAGTGTAGTGGTTATGCATTCCCCAGCTTGTCCCTAGGTACACTAGAGACCCTCCCTACTGAGTTTGTAGCCTTGTCTGGTGAAAAGTGCTTTTTTGACTAGGTCTTCTCCCAGTCCCCAATACATATGAACCACTCCTCCCTGCACCATTTCCTCAGCCAGTCATTAAAATCCTCTGTTCATCTTTTCCTAGCTGAGCTGGCCCTTGGTACTGGTATCACCTCTGAGAAGCAAGCATCCTGGCTGAGGGTCTCGGGTTTCCCAGCTGATGTCCAGCAAAAAGGTGTCTAATACACCTTTTAATAACTCCAAGACATCATAAATGAGCTACAGGCATCTGGAAGGGCTATTGAGTCTCTTCACTTTCTCTATCACACTCAGCCCAGGAGTGGACAGCGCCCTCCTTTTCGCAAGGTGGCCCAAAAATCTGGAGCAGTCTCCCAACCCCTGGGCAAGAGAAGAGCCTCCTCTGCCTTGCCAACCCCCTCCTCCTCCTCAGGCATCACAGCAAAGAGCCCTAGAGGTGACGTATCAGTCCCAGTGGCCTGATCCGCCTCCACTTGACTCCTTGATAGACCCCCCCACCCCGGTGGTGGTTGGAGGTTGGTTCTCCCTCCATCTCAATCAATGGAGAACCATTACTTTGGATGCCTGGATTCTTCAGATCATAGAGAGGATCACACTCTGGAACTCATTGAGATGCCCCTAGAGACACCTTCAGTACAGTCCACCTACCCTCCAGCCCATCTGTCTGTTCTCCAAAAGGAGGTACAGTCCCTTTTGTGCAAAAAGGCCATCGAGCCACCAAAGAAACGGGGTTTTATTCCAGATTCTTCCTCGTCCTCAAGAAAACTGGAGATCTGAGGCTGATATTAGATCTCAAGGATCTCAGTCCGTATGTACAGTACAAAAAATTCGGCATGGTAACCCTGCCAGGCCTGATGTCTCTTCTCAAGCAGGGTGACTGGCTGTGCTCCTTGAACATATAGAATGCTTACTTGCATATCTCAGTTTTTCCTCTGCACATGAGATTCCTTTGGTTTCTCTTTCAGGGTGAGCATTACCAGTTCAAGGTATTGCCCTTTGGCTTATCCTCTGGGCTGCAGGTCTTTACCAGCTGCAG
Source organism: Neoceratodus forsteri (assembly GCA_016271365.2). Taxonomy (NCBI): domain Eukaryota; kingdom Metazoa; phylum Chordata; order Ceratodontiformes; family Ceratodontidae; genus Neoceratodus; species Neoceratodus forsteri. The sequence goes on along the minus strand of CM028135.1, from coordinate 515,127,957 downwards.
CCCTCAGAAGGGAGGGACCGTATGTTTTCCCTTGTGTGGCTGATTGGAACCTAAAGGCCCCGTCCTAAGAACAGCTTCTTCGGACTCTAGAGAGAACCTTTCAGCTGTTTCTTTCCCTGAGCATCACATTCAGTTTGTCCAAGTCAGTCCTAACCCCATCCCAGAGGCTGCAATATATAGGGGTGGTTGTGGATTCAGTTCAGGAAAAGGACTTCCTTTCTCAGAACAGAGGAGAGTGCCTTATCGTCTAGGCTCAGGAGGTCACCCAGAGCCATTATGTTACAGCAAGGGTATACCTAAGGCTGTTGGGGTTGATGGCTGCAGCCATTCACATGGTTCCACTGGCCCAGCTGCACATGCGAGTCCTCCAGTGGACACTCAGGTTTCAATGGGACTAATGCACAAATAAGTTGGAACAGTTAGTGCTGGTTTCCTCCCCATTCTAGAAGGTGCTCCAGTGGTAGATGGATCCTCTGAACCTGTTGCAAAGGGTTCCATTCCAGATCTCCTCGCCCAGCAGATCCTCACTGTCACAAACCCACTCAGCAGGTCAGGCCCTCTACTCCCAAAGTGCCACCCTCTGAGCACAGTCTTGTGAACAGTTTAACAGAACAAGGTAACCCTCTTATCTGTTTTGTGAGTTCGGATCAACCTTTGGTTTCAAGTCTTGGAGGGACTCAAACTGTGAACCTCTTGCTAGTGTACCCAATGTACAGGCTCAGATATTTCTGTCTTCGGGGGGCCAGATATCTTTGCCTATGGGCACCTAACCAGGTATACAGAGATGAACCCTTAAAAACTTTAATAAAGACCTCAGATTTAAAACGCTTCTCTTTCCAGTTTGGTATCACCCTTCAAGCTATGCCTAATGTCTGCTATAACCATATATACTTTCTTACAAATAAAAGAAATTCAAAGACAGACCAAGTATGCTCTAAAAAGAATTTTACTAAAATAGATAAAAATATGTAAAACACAAAATACAGAACTGTTATATCACAAGACATACAAATCTTTTAAAAGAACAAGGTTTAAACAGTGCAAATTCCTACAACAATATTTAGATTTGACTCTCTTTCTAAATGCCTGTTCACGGTGCTCACCCATGTTTCTTTGTCAGAGTCTAGCTAAAATTGTCCTTGAAGGAAAACAGAATAATCTTCAAAATCTGGTTTTCCCCACCTACTTTGCATGAGGTCACCTAGCTCCTCCCTGTCAGAATATATATATAAAAAAATATCTATATAAAACAGGATGTCTTTTTCAAGTATTAAATTCTGCAATCCTCAGCATGACTCAGGTCCTTCAAATGACAATTCTTTGATCTCATGATAAGCTTCCCCCTTCCAGGACATGAAAGCATCTTTATAATTTCGTACCATTTTACTAAACCTGGTTTCCTCTCCTATCGTCATAATATGGATATGCTCAACTCAGGCCTCTTCCAGCCTGTAATTAACTTTAGATAAAACAGGATATCCTTGATCAAGGTCTGCTCTACTCTGTCATTAGCTTCAGGCCTGCCATGTAACACCTGGTATCTAAAACCTGTGTGGGTGTGGGTGTGATCTCACATGCTGTTTTAGCCTTTTTCATGGCTTTCATCTTTTCGCTGAAACCTTGGGGGATGGGAGTGAGGTCATTCCCGGAGCACCAGATTTTCAGCATCTCTCATGAGAGACCATCCATACACATTTTTATATTTACAAAAAATGATCATACAGCACTCAGAACTGGCTATCCATGTCACACTCACCACAGGTGCTTCTGGCTTGGGCTGGGGGGGGGTGTATCTGGGTCCTTTTCAGTCTCAGGGCTCTTGGTCCCAGATGGAAACTTCCCTGCATATCAACGTCTTGGAGATACGCGTGGTCCTGTATGCCATACAGGCTTTTCAGAACCATCTCCTCCTGGGTCAGTTGCTGATTCAGTCCAACAACCTCAATGTTGTCTACTATATCAACAAGTGGGGGTGCATTTGTACCCCCCATGCAAGGAGACCGTGAGAATTTGGTACTGGGCCCTAGGCCACATTCTGGTTCTATCGGCAGTCCATGTCCCAGGCATGCTAAACACCCTGGCAGACAACCTCAGTCGGACTCAGCCCAGCATGCACAATTGGGAACTTCTGTCATCCATCGCAGAAGATCTGTTCACCAGATGGGATCATCGAGAGCTGGACCTTTTTGTGTCCCCACTCAACGCAAAACTGCTCAGTTTCTGCTCACTAGATCCAGGGCCAGGAGTTTCCAGTGAGGTGTGTTGTCCCTCTCCTGGAGCGGGAGGTTCCTTTATGTCTTCCCTCCATTTCCTCTGATTTGGAGGGTGCTACTAAAGCTACAAATGGAAGAGGACAGCATGATCCTGTTTGCTCCATTCTGGCCTTGGAAGATATGGTTTCCATTGCTGCAACAATTATTAGAAGAACCTCCAGGTTCCTCTGCCCCTCTGCAAGCATCTGGTGAAGCAGGTTCAGGGGACCCTGGTCCATCCCAACTTCATATCCCTTCGTCTGCATGCCTGGCTCCTGAGGACATAGCCATCACCCGGATTGGGGTATCCCAGAGGGTGATGGGTGTCCTCATGGCCATTCAGGAGCCCGCCACTCGAGCCACATATGCTATGAAGTGGAAGAGGTTTGCAGTATGGGCTGCCAAGCATCATCTGGACCCTTTCACTTGTCCAGTGAGCCAGATACTAGATTACCTGATATCTTTGCCAGACTCAGATCTCCAGTACTCCTCCTTAAAGGTGCACCTTTCAGCTGTCTCAGCATTTCATGACCTGTGGGCAGCCTAACTGTGGCTCAATTGGATGTCTCCCATACCTTTCTCAGGGCATCCTGCATCTGAAACCTCCAATCTGTTCCGCTATCCCTATTTGGAATTTGAATTTTGTTTTGGAGAAGTTGACCATATCTCCTTTTGAACCACCGTGACTTGCGAGCTATTCTTTCTTTCCTGGAAAACGTTATTTTTGGTTGCTATTACTTCTGCTCAAAGGATTCCCAAGCTTCAGGCTTTCTGGTGCGAGGAGTCTTATTTGTTTTTTCACAAAGTCTTTGCACACAAATCCTAAGTTTCTTCCTAAGGTGGTGTCTGAGTTTACTCTGAGCCAATTTATCCACCTACGTGTTTATTTTCCTGAGCGTGCCAGTCCAGGGGAAGTACTGCTCCATACGCTAGACGTGCACAGAATTCTGAAGTAGTATCTGCTCCAAACTAAGGAGTGCAGAAAGTCGCAGCAGCTTTTTGTTTCCTTCACGCAGGGTAGAGAGGGCGTTCGGGTTTCCAAACAATGTTTGTCTAAATGGTTGGCACATTGTATTGTGTTCTGCTACAACAAACATGGCAAAGAGTTGAAAAGGGAGGTAAAAGCCCATTCCACAAGGGGCATGGCTACCTCTGTGGACTGTTGCAAAGGAGTCTCAGTGGCTGACATCTGCACTGCTGCCACCTGGAGCACCATCCATATTTTCACCAAGCAGTACAGTTTGGACATTGCCTCTAGAGCCTGTGCAGGTTTTGGCAGGGCTGTGCTGTAGGGCCTCCTGTCTTAAGTTTAAGGATGTCCTCCCTCCCAGACTGTTTATGTGTATCTATAACTGCATGGAACTCATTCCATATGTGTGACCTGATGACTGAGATACCTTCGATGAAGATAGAACAGTTACGTAAGAACTTACTGTAACAGTAGACCTTCGAGGGGACCTCAGTCATCAGGTCTGCCTTCCCTCCCACCATCTCCCTTTATGGGGTTCTTTCCCAGATCTGGCTATCTGGTGTATCCAGCCTTTTATGTAGTCCTGGGCTCCTCTTTCTCCCCTCGGTTCCCCTTGGCACGAGTTTTGCTCTCTTAGTCTCCAGGGAGAAAGAACTGAGGAGGAAGTGGGGCCGCTCACACTTTCATAGGGTTGGTGACTTTGGTAGATGATGTCGGCATGGGCAACCCTAGTTGTACTGCTGAAAATCTTCTGTGTGGTTCCATATGTGTGATCTGATGACTGAGATCCCCTCGAAGATGTACTGTTAAGGTAAGTTTTTACATTGCTGTTCTTTTTGTGGGTGCAAAAGGGAGGCAAGGAACAGGGGCCACTGAGTATGTAGAACATCATAAATAAGGTTTTCTAACATCAAGTCTTGCATAAAAAGAGGGGAAACCAACCCAGCCTAGTATATAGGGTGCAGTGAGACAGCTAGCAGCCAAAGCAAAGTAGCAGATATTATTGTAGGAGACATCCCATTTCCTTAGGGTAGCAGTGCAGTTGATAAAAGAATAGACTGAGACATTATACATGAGTTTTAGTAGTAAGAGGCCTTGAGCAGTTGAAAGCTGGGCATGTGGTTTAAGGTTCTGACTGATGCTAAAGGATAACCCAGGCATAGTGTTAATAAATTTGCAAGTCTAGCCACATGAAGGAAGAAGTCAAGAGAGGGCTCCAGGATAACACCCAGGTAATTAAAGGATAATACAGGGTCAAGAACTGTGCCTTCTACATTGCTCCATGTTGTCAGTAGGGAGTTAATACATATGGGTAGTGGTACAGCCCAAGACCATCAATCAAGCATAGAACCCTGGAGTCATGAGCCATGGAGTAGTGAGGATTCAGGAAGCAGTTACTATTCAGCCTTTGCTGTACCACTGAAGGGTAGCCTGCATAGATGGAGCTCTCTGAAGAAAAGCTATTTTTTTTTACATCTGCTGCTGTTTGTTGTTTTAACTTTATAGTTGGGTTGAGCAACTGGGAAGCAGGTTGGGGAGGCCCGGTGACAGGAAAAAACACCCTCAAATGTAGAAATCATGCCTGTTAAGCTGTGGCTTTCTGGCGGACTAACCTACTAGCTAAACTCGCATGCCCACAATGCCTAAATGAGAACCATTCGCATTTCTTGCTAGGGTGTTTTACTGGGTTCTTTGATCCATCCCATAGCTTGGTGCCCCAGGTAAGTAATTTTGCATTTTTGGGGGGGAGGGTTTCATTCAAGTCAGATTAGGCTGGGGAGTGAGAGTTGTTGTGTACTATGCCAAGAATCGTAACATCCATGCAGGAGATTGATACGGGAGACGTACAGTGCCTAAATTTGTGGAGAGCCAAATAACATGGGTTGAGTTTTGGTGACATTTAGTAGAAGTTTGTTTTGTATTAGGCAGTTTTGCACCACTGGTAGGTCTGTGTAGAGCTTACTGTTTATGCGATTTATATTGTCTGAGCTTGCTGTATCAGATCATCTGCATAGAGGATTGACCTACAATGGGTCAAACATCTATGAAGGTTGTTGATATGCAAGGAGAAGAGTAAAGGACCCAGAATTGAACCTTGTGGTACTCCAACAATGGTGAGGGCGGGATCATTGAAGGAGTCGCCAAGTTTGATGATCTGACTCCTGTTGTTCAGATAATTTCTTAACTAGGAGAGGGCAGTTGAGGATAAACCAAGGTTGCCAAGTTTAGTGTTAAGCAAAAGATGATCCACTGAGTTGAACACTTTAGTTAAATTTATAGCGCCTGCACCCTTAAGATCTTACTTCAAGTGGGAGCTCTTGCAGCAGGATAGTACCATAAGGACTGTGCCGCAGGCACTAGGACCCACTGGAAAACTCTTAGCTAGCAGTGCCCAGAGAGGCCACCCCTGATGTCGGCTCCGCGCCGCGACATGGTCATGAATTCAAAGGGGTATCCCAGCTGCACTCTCAGTTCTTTTCCCACTGCAGACCCACTCTCAGCGGTGCTCTTAGTTCATTGCATAGCAGTTCAGTGAAGTTTTCTCAGGATTTATTTCTCTAGTTTCTCTCCTTTTGGTCGAGTGTCCGGTGTATGTCTTCATCACCATCATCGGTGTCCTCTTCTGGACTAAAGAAGACAAAGTGCTCCTGTGGCAGACAGATCCCTGCCAAGGACGCCCATGAGGCTTGTGTCGTCTGCCTTGGGCCGGACCATGACACTCAGTCCTGCAGGATCTGTAAAGGCTCTACTGGCAGGAAGAGGATCAGATGCCTGAAGGCATTGAAAGCCCACCTTTTGGAAAAACAAGTCACCGTGATGCAGAGCTCTCCAGGGGAGAAATCCAAACACCGGGACAAGTCCCACCATAAGTCCCGCAACAAGGACCGTGGCTGGTCCCGTCCGTGCTCTTGCTCACCCCATAAGAAGGCTTCTTCCTCTTCAGGCACGGACAGTTCTGACCACTCCCATCACTCTAAACACTCCCAGGACCAGGTAGGCCTTTCAGCCATGCAAAAACCCTGGCACCGGTAGAAGACAAACAGGGTTCGGTAGCTAAATAGGCGCCGCCCGTCAAGGTAAAGGTCACGCCTTTGCACTCCCCATTCTACCTCGGCACTTCTGTTAAGGCCTCCTCTTTGGCGCATACCTCGGCCCCGCCAAAGAAAGCCTCAGCATCAGCCCTACCCGGGGCTCCGGGTAAGGCCACTTCAAAGGATCGGGATCCTTCAAAGCCTCCATGGGCTTCCCGCCCTTCTAAGACCCTGGGCAAACAGGACCCAGCGCCGGCCAAACCAGTGGTCCAGAAACTGGCCTTGAGTACCATGGTCGGCCATTTGGCAGCCAAAACAACTCAGTCGCTGATGCGGAGGACCTCTACACTGGAGGACGTCTCTACGGGCATTTCACCCAAAGATCTTCCAGATCTACCGGCTTCTCCTATCCAAGACCAGCCCACAATGTCCGATACCCCAGCTGGGGGAGCAGCATCCCAGTTCAGTAAAGAAGAACTCACTGAACTGTTTAAATTTTGGTGGAGCCAAGTCAAGCAGGTTGTTGTCCCACCTAAGCCTGACCCGACCCCGGTTCCCGATGCCAGGGAGGATCAGGCTCCTAAAGGCAGTCCTTCGACATTGCCCGACCAACCACTCCTGACCAGCCACCTCCCGACGAGCGGCCTAAACCTTCTAAGTCCTGCTCCCCGGTGGTCCGTTCTTGTTTTAAATCAAAGAACTGTTGACGGCGCTGATGTTCCCAGTCAGAGAGCTGGCATCAATCACCCCACAGGAGCAGGTCTCACAGCCGCCATGGGTCTGGCAGTCGTCATGGGCAGTCTTCCAGCCGTCATCGGGCCCGTAGCTGACATCAGTCCCCATACTGTTGTCGGTCCCCGAGCCGACGTTGGTCCCATAGCCGGTGCCGGTCAGTTACCAGCTGACATTCAAGGGACAGAAGCCGCTCCAGGTCGGGTCGGCCACGTCTCATTCTGACGGGGGCAGGTCTTCCTCCTTTTCTAGCTCTGACCAGTCCCTTTCAGGGGAGAGGGTCTCCCCGCACGATAAAGAGACCCCCTGTTTGCCTCCGGATGATAAAACATTTATGGACATCATGAGGCACATCCAGGCCTCCAGTGGATGGGAGACAGAGGAACTGGATCCGGAACACCAGAGGTTGGCCAGATACCTGAGGCAAAAAGAGCCCAAGCCTCTAGTGGTCCCTCCTTTGGTGGATACTTTCCAGGATTTGACTTGACTTGCCTGGAAGCATCCAGCCACTACCCCGGCAGTTCCCAAGAAGTCGGATGGGCTTTACAGAGTACCGAAGGAGGAGCTTTTCCTGGTGGAACACCCTCAGGTGGACTCGATGGTCATCATGGCAGCTCATGATAAATCTAAGCAGCCAAAGCACCTAAGTTCACAGCCTCCCGATGCAGAGTCCAGATACTTGGATCAGGTAGGCAAGAAAGTTTACTCTGCCTCCACCTGCTCCATAAGATCGCTCAACTTCCTCACACATATGGTCCAGTACCAAAACACATTGTGGGAGATGGGCCAGGAAGTAGCCAAAGCCTTGCCAGATTTGGCTCAAAAGACCAAACTGTTGGAAATCCTAAAATCGGGTTCGGACATAGGCACCCATGTATTATGGGCCTCGTACAACACTGCAGATATGGCATCTAGGGCTGCAGCTTCCGGCATTTGCCTTAGGCACCATTCCTGGTTAAGGATCTCCAGATTCACCCAGGATCTGCAGTCTGGAATCAAGGATCTTCTCTTCCAGGATTCCATTTTGTTTGGGGAGGAAACAGAGAAATTAATTTCTCACCTCCAGGAGTCCGTGAAGTCAATTTGGTCTGTCCGAAAACTTTATAAGGGGGATCAAAAGCAATTTCACAAATGGCTCTTTCATAAGTCCTCAGGACAGACTACCCATGGTCAGTTTGTGCAGAAAGATGGTTTCAAGAGGAAAGCCACAAACCAACAAACTGGAGGCACCCCCTCTAGAGGCCCAAAGTCCTCACAAACCTCTCTGCCCACTCCTGGATCCTCCCAATGACTCCCTGCTGACCCCCCTCAGGCGGAGACAGAAGGGGAGCTGCTTCTCTCTCCACTGGGAAGGGTGGAGCAAGATCACTTCAGACCTTTGGGTCTTGGTCATCATAAAGAGAGGACATATACTGGAGTTCACACAGATATCTCTGGAAAGTCCACCAAGGTCTTCCTGTTATCCTCCTTCCCACATCCAGTTAATAGAAGGAGAGATTCAGACCCTCTTGCAGAAAAGGTCAATAGAGTCAGTTCCACAGGGCAACAAGAAAAGGGGGTTTATTCCCACTTCTTCCTGGTGCCAAAAAAAAAATGCAAGACCTTCGGCCCATCCTTGACCTCAGTTCTTGAAATCACTTTATAGAATTCAAAAGGTTCAGGATGGTGACTCTACCAGGTCTCATTCCTCTGTTGCACCAGGTGGATTGGCTCTGTTCCCTGGACATGCAAGATGCTTATATGCACATTGGGGTTTTCCCTCCTCAGTGGAAGTTTCTGAGGTTCCACTTTCTGGGGAGGCATTATCAGTTTCAGGTCCTACCGTTCGACCTCTCCTCTGCTCCTTGAGTCTTTACTAAGTACTTAGTGGTGGTAGCTGCAGCTTTCAGACGCAGAGGCCATTACATCTTCCCCTACCCGGATCACTGGCTTTTGGCAGCTCTGTCAAAGGCGCTTCTTCTGTGCACTCTCAGATACACCTGTATGCTATTTTGAGAGTTGGGGATCACCCTGAATCTGCCAAAATCTTCCCCAGAGCCCAGCCAGCGACTCTCTTTTATAGGGGCAGTTCTGGACACAGTCCAAGGCATGGCCTTCCCCCTGCAGGACAGGGAGGATCATTTGCGAGAAGTGGCCCAAACGGCATCCGTAACCCCTCAAGTCCAGGCCAGGACTTTCCTCAGGCTTCTGGGACACATGGCAGCGGCCATCCCGGTAGTTCTGTTGGCTCACCTCCACATGAGGGTCCCTCAGTGGATGCTCAGGGTGCAGTGGGACCAAAGATCTGACGGTCTAGACCAGCTGGTCTGGATCTCGGACCCAGTCAGGAGGACCCTTACTTGGTGGCTGAACCCCTCCAGTCTACAAGAAGGGGTTATTTTCTGGCAGGAGCAACCAAGTCGGACCCTAACCACAGACACCTCTGACCTTGGCTGAGGAGTGCATCTAGGAGACAGCCAGACCCAGGGCGTCTGGTCTCCAGATGAACGCAGCCTTCACATCAATGTCCTAGAGATGCGAGCGGTCCTCTACACCCTTCGAGTTTTTCAGGAGGACCTAGCACCAGGCTCTCTTCTTGTCCAGACAGACAACATGGCCATTGTGTTTTATATCTACAAACAAGGGGGCACTCATTCCTGCCCCCTGTGCATTCAATGAGAGTCTGGTATTTTGCCCTGGAACATCAGATCACTTTAGCCGCAGTGCATGTTCCAGCCATCCAAAACATCTTGGCCGACAGCGTAAGCCAATCTTGGTCCAAGGCACACAAGTGGGAGCTAGTCCAATCAGTAGTGGTTCAGCTCTTTGACACTTGGGGTCTTCCAGAGCTGGACCTCTTTGCATCTCCATGCAATGCCAAACTGCCAAATTTCTGCTCACGAGAGCATGCGCCTGGTATTTTCTGGCCAGACACATTGTCCCTATGTTGGACAGGGAGGTTCCTGTACTCCTTCCCTCCCTTCCTGCTAATACAGAGGGTTCTCTTGAAGCTTCAGGCCAAGGGGGCACGAATGATTCTTGTCAAACCGCTGTGGCCTTGGCAGATTTGGTTCCCACTACTTCAGCAGCTGGCAATGGAGCCTCCGATTCAGCTGCCTTGGAGTTCGCACTTGCTGTCACAAGATCAGGGCACGTTGGTCCATCTGGACCTCAAGTCCCTGCACCTTCATGCATGGCTCCTGCAGACGTAGTCAAAGCAAGGTATGGGGTCTCTCAAGAGGTGGCAGACATTCTCGTCTCTGCAAGAAAGCCCTCTACTAGGTCCACTTATGCTATGAAGTGGAAGCAATTTTGTCTTTGGGCTTCTTCCCGTCACTTAGACCCACTTACCTGTCCAGTGAACTCAGTTTTGCAGTTTCTCCTCTCTTTGTTGAGTCAAGATTTGAGCTACTCCTCCATCAAAGTGCATATGTCAACAGTTTCAGCCTATCATGTGCTGGTGGAGGGAAGAACTTTGGCCCAGCTGGATGTGTCCTAAACTTTTTTGACGGGCATTCTGCACACGAAACCTTCCATCAGAGATCCAGTACCCCCCTGGGATCTCCTTTTTGTGCTAGAGAAACTTACCCTTCCACCTTTTGAACCTGTTGCAGATTGCGAGCTACGTTTCCTTTCCTGGAAGGTATCCTTTTTAGTTGCTGTGACTTCCACTCGGAGAGTTTCCGAGCTTCAGGCCCTGATGTGTAAAGAGCCTTATGTGATTTTTTATAGGGACAGGGTTGCCCTAACAAATCCTAAGTTTCTCCCAAAAGTGGTTTCAGAATTGACTCTGAGTCGAGATGTCAGCCTTCCAGTTTATCATCCTGGTCATTACAATGGAGGGGAAGCACTCCTGCACACATTGCAAGTTCACAGGGTGCTTAGGTATTATCTCAAGCGCACTGCTCCCCACTGCAAGTCAGAACAGCTTTTTGTTGCCTTTGCACCTCAAGACCTAGGTAAACCAGCGTTGAAGCAGACCATTTCTAGGTGGTTGGTCCATTGTGTTGTTTACTGTTACAACAAGTACAACAAACCCCTTCAGGTCATTCTACCAGGGGAGCGTCTGCCTCTTTTGCCTCTTTGAGGACTGTCTCCATTGGGGACATTTGCGCAGTGGCTATTTGGAGCTCAGTGCACACTTTCATTAGGCACTACAGTCTGGATATTGCTTCCAGGTGCAGGGCCGGGTTCGGCCTAGCTGTTCTTCAGGAACTTCTCTCCTAGCATGCTGTGTTACAGCACTGGTACTTTCAGCTGCCTCCCAGGGTTGCCTATGTCATCCTTATCATGGGACTGCTTGGGACTCGGTCCGAATGGTAATAGCCTGCTGCAAGAGCTCCCACTCAAAGTAAGATAGTACAGTTACGTAAGAATTTACCATAACAGTAGATCTTTGAGAGGAGCTCTTGCAGCAGGCATTGCACTCCCACCCTCCTTCCCCCTGGTGAGATTCAGCATCTTTTTCCGGCGTGCTTCTGCCTGGTGTGCCTGTCCGGGCCTGTTCTCTGTTCTTTTGCGGGTGAACTGAGGTGGAGCTGGGGACCACCCCCTTTTGTACCATGACTGACATTGGGGCGGAGCTGACCACAGGGGGCAGCCCCTGCTGGGCACTGCTAGCTAAGAGTTTTCCGTTGGGTCCTAGTGCCTGCGGCATAGTCATAATGGTAATAGCATGCTGCAAGAGCTCCTCTTGAAGATCTACTGTTACGGTAAGTTCTTACATAACTGTACTTTCTCCTCTATCCATGGCTGTAGTATTTTTATGGGTAAATGTGAGGAGGGCGGTTGTAGTACTGTGTTCATTCCAAAAGCCATGTTTATGGTAGGACAGTAAATTATAATGATTCAGATAACTAGTGAACTGGATTGAGACCACTTTTTTTAAGAATTTTGTTGCACACTGGCAAGATAGCAATGGGCCTGAAATTCCCGATAGACTTAGGGTCACTGTTCTTAAAGACACAGACTAAATGGGACAGGGTCACTCTTCTTTAAGACACAGGGCTCAATTTTCAGAGCCCTGAGAATTCCACAAGCTTCTGGTGTGCTGATCGTTTGGTGCATGGGGCTTGCGGCATTCTCACAGCCATCCATTGGGATTTGCAATCCCAAGGATCAAATGCCGCAAGTTTAACCAGGTTTCCCCTGGTCTACCTTGTGCCGTTTGGGGGACCTTTTTTTATGGGGCTTGCACCAAATATTTGGTGCAAGCTGCCATAAAGTGTGACAACTGTGGCAGCTGCACCCAATGTTCTAAAACCGGGTGCAGTTGTGTCAAATGGTTTTGGTGCAGCTGCACGAAAGAATGGGGTTGATGCAGGGCATAACACAAGCCCCTTGGTCAAGCATTGAAAATCGAGCCCATAAACTAAATGGGACAGCTTCAGGCATCAGGTACTGTTATGGAGATTAAGGACACATTTAGCACTTTGGTGACTGCAAGTGCAATTTTGTAGTAGGCTAATCAAACAAGTTTGAGTTCTATTCCATCTGCACCTGCAGATTTGGATTCCGGGATCCAGTGACATAGTTTCCATACTTCAGGTACCTTGATAACTTTAAGATAGAAAGGTGGAATACAAGGGGAGTTGTCAGCCAGTGAAGGACGATCAAGATGGGATGTGGACTGGGATGGCATAAATGACCCAGTATACAGAGAGAGGTCACTGAAGTGACTGTTGAATGCATTAACCATAGTGCACAGATTATTACAGTTCACACCACCAATGACCTTATCAGACAGAATGTGGTTATTATCCTGACCTAGGGTTTGTTTGATATTTTTCCGAAAGTATTGGTGGCTACTAGCAGTAGAAGAAAGGAGATTTTTTACAATAGTTGCTCTTATTTTGCCATATAGCCTTTTTGTAGTCTTGAATAGTCTTGAGCTTAGTTTCCTGTATGTTTCCCAGTCACACTTGCCCCGAGGCCGTCAATCTTATCCACTGATTCTCTCTTTTGAGTGACGCTAGCAAGGAGGAATTAAGCCACTTGGTTACAGCAACTTTAACCCTTCTTGTAAAGAAGGGAGCAAATTTGTCCTAAAGGTTAATAAAGATAGTGTGGAAGTGTGAGACAGCTGTGCTGACATCATCAGTGGCCCAAAGGAACAACCAATCCACATTAGAGAAATCAGCCTTGAATAACTCATGGTCAAATTCATAATAATCACAGAAGCATATCATTCTTGGAGGGGGTGATGGAGATTTAGCCCTCCAAACACAATAGACATGGAGTGATCGCTTATTGAGTCAGGTAGTACACCTGAGAGGATGATTCTGTCCAATCTGTGGGAGAGGATCCAATCAAGGAGGGTGGCAATGCTACAGTCACTAGAAAGCCTAGTGGGTTCAGTTATAATTTGATAGTGATTCAGTTTACTCGTACATTGTTCCACATGTGTGTGCTCCTTACTATGCCAGTTTAGACTGAAATCCCCTAGTGTAAGGAATTTATTATTGCCAATTACTGAGCCCACCATATCAATAAGTTTAGAAAAGACATTGATGCTACCTAAAGGCAGGATATGCTGTACATGCAAAATAAACATAGTTTTTTTTACGTTTCCTAAAAGAAGACAACATGATAATATTCCAGGTCCAAGTCATGGGTTACAAAATGAGAAAGTGCAGTGACATTTAAATGGGCCTTAAAGTAGAACATTGAGCCCTCCCCCCCGGGCCTAGGCCTATCGTTCCATGTACATTGGGTATAGGGGGAGGGCACTGGCCACCTGGGAGCCATTTTCTGTTATGGGCCAGGGAGAGGGCACTGGCCCTCATGGAGCCGTTGTCTTTTACAGGCCATGGATCGGGTACGAGGGGGACCACTGGGCACCAGGGATTATGTAGTTAATCTACAAACCAGTGATCGATGGGAGGGGGGACCATTAGGCACCAGGGAGTATCTAGTTCATGTGGTGCCTTGCGATTGGAGAGCTGGGAGGTGGGCCACTGGGGACCGGGCAGTCGGGGGGGTGGCGCTGTGCAAACCTGCGCCACTCCCCATGCAAATGGACCCATAGTATCTTGCATGTGCAGTGGGCTCATTTGCATAGGTCCCTCTGAAAATCATGGATAGCACTGTGGTGCTATCTACTCTGGTGACACTATTCCCTGCACAGCAGGACCATATCGGGGCAGTGCTTCATGACTTATGGCTGCGCCGACATAGCCCTATATTCAGTTGGATAGCGCCAGTGTGCTGTCCAGCTGAGTATAGCATCCTCAGACTCCTTAGCATTTACAAAATGCAGCGTAAACCTTTGCGCTCTGCTTTGTGGTTTTTTGAATAGCGGTTCCATTGTCTTTTGAAAAGTCTGGGTATCCCATTTTAAAGAAATTATGTTTTAAAAGTCTTACTTTGGAACTGTTGGGGCAAGAAATTATTATCTTTTTTAAATGAAAGGTTGGAGTCCAGCCATTAAGATTTAGCTCTGTCAATAAAATACTATCTGAACCTGCTTTTTCAGTATAATTATCAATACATGGTTTCCAGTTTTGACACAGCCAAAAAACAGCAAATGCGTAGTGTTGATAATATTTTTTGTATCGATAGACTGTGTCACTGCTATTTTTTTGTATCGATACAAAAACGTACATGACAGTTTTTAAATAAATTGTAATATTCTTAAACTTTTTCTGAATTTTGGTATTGCGACACATTATTTAATTAGTTACTATGTAATTTTCAACTTATTTTTCATTCATCTTATGACCTTAATCACCTTGCATACATTTCAGTCTTCCCTCCAGCAGTACTGCTTCTTCCTCATGTTTGCAGGTTTTGTCTGTGAAAGCATCAGATGATAATAAATGTATAGCAAAACAAGTTAGACTACAGTGTATAGTAACATTGACTGTATACATCGAGCAGGTAAAAAATGTGGAGCAGGAGGACAAGAAGTAAGTAGTGGTACAATAAGGTGCTAAATAACAAAATACACTAGCTGACCAAATTATACAATATACCATGTCTCAAACCTTGGTAATGAGGGTGTGGGATGCAGGCAACTACAGGGGGTTTTCAGTTGCAAAAAAGTACTAGTGTTCAAAGCATGCAGACTGAGGGCATTCCTAATTTTGGTAGGTAGCTTTTTTTTCCAAGAGCCAGGTGCAGAAAAAATAAGGATCTTTTCACCGGAATCTCTCTTTGCCATGGAAATCTGAATTATTTTAAATTGTATGAAGCATATAGACACTGTTCAGCTATGTAAGATGGATCAGGAGACATTCAGGGGCCAGCCAGAGTACACAGTTCAACAGCATACAGTAGGTGGTTTGTGGTACTCACAGATGGCCTGAGAAACTCGCATAATTAGCATGTGGCATTCACATACCTAGCCAGTGGCATTCACATAGATAGCCAGTGGCACTCTCACAGCCAGTGGCATTCATAGATAGCCAATGGCACTCTCATAGATAGCCAGTGGCACTCTCATAGATGGCCAGTGGTACTCACATAGTGGGACAGTAGCGGTCACATAGATAGCCAGTAGTACCTGCATAGACAGACAGTGGTACTTGCATAGATAGCCAGTAGTACTTGCATAGTATTCAGTAGTACTCGCATATATAGTCAGTGCTGCATGCATAGCTAGCCAGAAGCACTCGCATAGATTAGCCAGTGGCACTCACATAGATAGCCAGTAGTACTCACATAGAGAGCCAGTGGCATTCGCATAGAGAGCCAGTGGTGCTCATATAGCTAGCCATTGGTACTTGCATAGATATCCAGTGGTACTCGTATTCATATCCAATGGAGTTAGCATAGATAGTCAGTAGTACTCACATGGTAGCCAGTGGTACTCACATATATAGTCAAGTGGTACTTGCATAGGTAACCAATGGCACTCACATAAGTAGCCAGAAGCACTCGCATAGAGAGCCAGTGGCACTCGCACAGAGAGCCAGTGGCATTCACATAGAGAGCCAGTGGCACTGGCACAGAGAGCCAGTGGCATTCACATAGATAGTCAGTGGCACTCGCATAGAGAGCCAGTGGTGCTCATATAGATAACCACTGGCAATCGCATACATAGCTAGTGGTACTCGCGTAGATAGCCAGTGGCATAGCCAGTGGGACTCGCAAGGGTAGCAAGTGGTGCTCACACAGATAGTCAGTGTGTCTGAAGGGCTTAGCCAATTACACTGCTCATAGAGTACACAGAGGTGGATGAAAAAGTCACAGGAGAGGACAGATCTACAATGTTTAGAGAACAGGCAGTCTGGGGCAGTGGTGAGCTTTTGTTAGCTGAGCAGTATATGATGTATATATGTATTAGTCTGTGGTAGGAAGTGGGAACTTTGTTTCTGGGATTGCTCATTGGTGTTGCAGTGCAGCTGCTTTTTATAGTGCTACTGACCTAAATGCACACTCCATCTAGGGATGTGAATATGGCCCACAGGAAGAGGATTGTGCTTCCTAGAGAATTCTTTACTTCCCCAGGGGGCACAGCTGGGGAGTGCATAATTGCAGAGTGGGTGGGAGCGTGCCAGTTGTGCATCAGACATTGTGAAGCCAACACCATAGCCCTGTGCATGCAGGGTGTGGAAGAGATGTGGAAGAGAAATTGGAGGATCATGAGTGGATGACACAGCCAGCCCAGTGGCATGGAGGGCTGAGGCATCCATGCCTTACCTCCTGCCACGCCAGCCACCCATGTTCAGGGTGTGAGTGGGCCGCCGGGGGTCAGCCGGGAAGGGAGAGGATTGAGCGTCCTGAGGACTGCTCTCCTCTCACGAGGAGGGTGGAGATGGAGTCCTCTGCTTAACTGGCCCCTGGCGGTGGCTGTGGGCTGGAGCAATGGACCCACAATGTAGGGGGTGGATCCGGTGTGGACGCCCAGCGTGTCTGGCACGGAAGCTTGCATGGCTTGGCCATTGGCATCATTGCACACGTTCTCTCCACGCTTGGGGCCAGGAAGTAACTCAGGAGAAAAAGAAATCCTGACCGGCGAGATGATGCTTACCTCCCGCAGGCGCCACACCCAGCCAGCCAGCACCTCATAGAAGCAGAGGTGAGTTGTTGGACACCGGGGTGATGGGGCTGGTGGAAGGGGGCCGGTCAGGAAGAAGAGAATGAGTGGATGACACGCTGAAACCTCAGTACCACAAAATAACAGCATTAAAAAAAATTCTCTCTGTTCATCAGTTTATAATAGTAATTAGGCCCTCCACTTAGGGCATTTTCAAGGAACAGAGGCTGCTTTGGTGGCTGTAACTAACCGAACCCAGTTTGCGGTACATGAAAATTTCGGCTGGGTTTGTGTTGATAGTAAGAGTTGGTATCTGGTGTACATTTTGTTCACTGTGGTCTGGGATTATTTGATTATTTTTGACTGCTTTCTTTGTTACAGACACATCCAACTCAAACAGCATTCCTGTCCAGCGTGGACCTTCACACTCATTGTGCTTATCAGCTGATGCTGCCAGAAGCTATTGCAATTGTTTGTTCGCCAAAACACAATGAGTAAGTTCAGTTTCTTTTTTCAGCTGTCATAAAACAAAACCACTATATTATAGTGGCGTGGTAGTGCCACTATAGTTAGGGTTGAGTAGGCCATTTAATGTTAAACCCCTAAATTTACACCTTAATAGTGTTGCTACTATTCAGTGGACTTGTACAAAATTTTGCATGCGCTGGCGGGTGGCAAGATTTCTTGATCTGCTGAATTTCGTTACAGTCAGATGAGAGGATTCTGAGATCTGGATAGTGCATTTTTAGAAAAAATCAGGATTTTTTTGATGTTTTTTTTTTTTTCTTTTGTCATCGCTTACAGTCCAGACAGTTTGGAATTTTGGTCAGACATTTTCAGGGTAGAAATGGCTTGCCCCAGAATGGTGCCTTTCCTGTGTTTGGTGAAAAAATATTACTCCATTCTCAAGTTACAAGGATTTGACATTTTGGTTCTGGGCATGCTCAGTAGGGTCTTTTGGACAGGCATTTTGATACATTACTGAGCATACTCAGAACCAACATTTCAAATCCTTAGAACATGGGAATGGATTAACATTTTGTTCACCAAAACAACGAAAGGCAGCATTCTGGTGTAAACCCTTTCTCCCAGGAACATTTCAGGCCAAAATTCCAAACCATCTGAGCTGTAGGGGATGACAAAAAAACCCCCAAACCCCTCGATTTTTCCAAAAAATGCACTCTCCGTATCTTGGAGTCCATACATCCAGCTGCAACAAAACTTGGCATATCAAGACAATTTACCCCCCAGGCTGTGCATGCAAACTTTCATGCAATTCCGTTGGACGAGGGTGAAGCTATTAATATATTTATGTACAGTATATAGTTAGGGTTGAGTAGGCTGTTTATTGTTTTAAGCCCTAACTTTGCACCTTAATATATTTGACCTGTTCAACAGCATTGCACAAAAAGTTTGCATGCGCAGTCTGGGGGCAAGGTATTTTGATTTACCAAATTTCATTTCAGTCAGCTGTATGGATTCTGAGATCCGGATTGTGCATTTTTTTTCCATCGCCTACAGGTTTGGAATTTTGGTCTGTAATTTTCAGATTGGAAAGAGATTGCCCCAGAATGGTACATGTTGCCTTTCATTGGTTTGGTGAAAAAATATTAATTCATTTCCATGTTATAAAAATTTGAAATTTCAGTTCTGAGCATGCTCAGTAGGGTCTTTTGGATAGACTTTTGATACCCTACTGAGCATGCTCAGAACCAAAATCTCAAATCCTTGTAACTTGGGAATAAATTAATTTTTTTTCATCAAACTAATGAAAGGCACCATTCTGGGGCAAGCCATTTCTACCCTGAAAATTTCAGACCAAAATTGCAAACCATCTGGGCTGTAGGTGATGACCAAAAAAAAAACCCTCAAAGAACTCTGGATATTGGAATCTGCACATCCAGCTGGAAAGAAACTTGGCATATCAAGTCACCTTGCTCCCCAGACTACAGATGCAAAATTTCATGTATTTCTGTTGAAGGGGGGCAAAGCATGCGGTTGAGTTAGCTGTTTAATGTTAAACCCCTAACTTTGCACCTTAATAGCTTTGCTCCTGTTCAGTGGAATTGCATGAAATGTTGCATGCACAGTCTGGGCAGTGTTCCCATTCACAAATAAATGTACGTGAAACACATAAAAATAACGAAATTCATTTACATTTATATCTGGAGAGAGTAGAGTGCACGCAGAGGACTTTGATTATAGTAACACTATACTAGTGCCTGCACAATACGGCTTCTGGCAGAAAGCCTGCATTTCCAGGACATCATTGAGTGTGTGGTGGGAAAGAGAGTTGAGAGGGAGCAGAGCAACGCACAGCCAGGACGTCAACTCAATGATTAGGATCAAAAGTGGGAGCATTTAGCGTAGCTGGTAAACGGCAGAAACCAGTGAGGTTACTGTAATGGTTTTGTAGTATGCCTGGCTGACAGAGAGTAAAAAGGGAGAGTCCAGTTAGTAGTGAGAACACTAGTCCTCCCAACAACCGCACTTTGCAAAGCAGAACCCCCTGATTAGGCTTTTCAGCCCCCAAAAATATTTTTTTCTTTACTTGCCTATAATAACAGCAACTCCGATGTATTTGGCCATAACGTACATATGGCCGGAGCAGCCCAAGCTGCACTGAGCATGTCAAATGGCGCTGCACTGCTCTATGTGTATGTTATAGCCAAATACATCAGAGTTGCTGTTATTATAGGCAGGTAAAGAAAAAAAGATTTTTTTTGTCTGAAAATCCTAAGCAGGCGTTTGCTTTGGGGAGTGGGGCTGTTGAAAGACTGGTGTTCTCCTTTTCTCTATGCATGCCATGCTCTGCTCACCACATTGTGTTTGTCATCAAGGGCAGCTTCTGTATGTCATGTGAAAGTAGGGTCTGTCGTCTGTAGGCAGAAAGTGTTCAGTTCTGTGGGTGGCAAATTTTTTTTTTTTAAATGTCAGAAGCAAGTCAGCTGCCAACAGGACTGTGGGGCACAGGAGAGGAGTGGTACCACAGGGGAACTGTTGAAACAGGGCTTGATGAGGCTGTATGTATTAGGAACAGGCCCATTGAGTTCAGAAAGACCCATTCTTTTTCTAGACTGATAATGAAGAAATAATAATTCAGTCTGGACTCTGAATCTTACGGGGACTTTACCTGCAGGATTCACATCCCAGTCTGGTTAACATTAATTTATCAAGACGCCAGTGCTTTAGTGGGTTGGAGTGTGTATGTGTGTGTGTGTGTGTGGGGGCAGGTTAATGCATGTTGTTGTACAATAATAATAAAAAAAAATAAATGACATAAAATTGGGGACAGTTTAGCTGGCCCGGTGGCGCTGTGGCTGGCAACCTGGGTTCAGGAACTAGACTGGGTTGCTGGGTGTCAGTTGGGGGGGGTGGGCGCAGGATGGAGTGGCTGCAAGGCAGTTGTCCTCTCCTGGGGAAGGGGATCCAGCCACATCTGCTGCAGGGCTGCCTCCAAGTGGAGGCTCGAGGGTAGTGCAGACTTTGAGCAGCTAGAATAGGGAGGGTGCTTGGGTTCACTGCGTGAGCATGCCTTCACACGCACCCGAGCGACCACGGCAAGGGGAGAGGTGAAAAGGTGGAACATGGAGCTGGCAGGCAGATTCTGGATTTCTGTTCGTGGGGGGGATGCTGCAGGGGGCAATCCATGGGGGAACTCCTGGGAGCAGGACTGGGCAAAGGGGGTGCCAGGACTAGAGAACTAGCCTTCCGAGGGAAGGCCATTGCCGCCTGCGAACTCCACCAACAGAGGACAAAAACACAATAATAAAAAACAAAATGGGGGACAGTTTGAAACAAAAACAGGTGCTTATGTTGTTTCTACCACTTTTAAAAACTGTACACACCTCCTGAAATTTTTTGAAAGGTATGATGTACCCTCAAAACTCATTTTGTACCTCTGAAACATTATGACAAGGGTTTGCTGCACCCTCTGTTACATGGCTGCAGTGGGAACACTGATCTGGGAGAAAGGTCTCTTGATTTGCCAAGTTTCATTCCACTCAGATGTGCAGATTCCAAGATCTGGACAGTGCTTTTTTTAGGAAAAATTATACTTTTCTGCTGTTTTTTTTTTGTTTGTTTGTTTGTTTGTCATTTTCTACAGCCCGGACAGTTTGGAATTTTGGTTTGAAATTTTCAGGGTAGAAAGGGCTTGCCCCAGAATGGTGCTTTTGTTGGTTTGGTGAAAAAAGATTTATTTATTTAGTTTTTGTTAATCAGGTAGGTACCCTAGATAGGCAGCACTGCCTGTTTTCAGGTACAACTTGGGAGAGTTACAACAAAGGTGATGCAATATCAGACAGTTTACAGTATACAGCAATGTAGAGCATATTCACGGGTGAGGTAAACAATGGACAGGATGCAAATGATTAAGGACAAGATAAGCAAGTGTGGCATAAGGTGCATATCACCTCATCAGGCAAAGTGCTGGGTACAGTATGATAGGGAGAGAGACACATGGCAAGCGACAGTATAAGCAGTATTATGAACCCTTGGGCAAACAGTTAAGTGACAAACATAAGCAAGAAAGGGGTTAGGGTCCATAACCAGTTCACCTCTTAGGGGGCATTTGCATTTGGAAGTGCCCAGGAGGTGCTTATGAAGGAATTTTTTTGAAACTCCCTGCAGTGGCGCAATCCTGAATCTCATCTGGGATACTGTTCCATGATTTGAGAGCAAAGTACTGAAATGCTGTAGACCCAAGGTTAGTTCTCAACATAAGTGCCTCAAGCAGGCCACAGTCAGAAGATCTTGGTAGATACAGACTGTAATGTGGTCACAGCCACATTGCGATCTGTTGCGGTTGCTGTTTTCTTAATACATTGTAGATGGTGCTTCCTAGAGCATGGTCTCTCAAAGCTTCGGGAGCTAGCCAGTTCAATTTCTCATATAGCCTGCAGTGATGAACAAGTGTGCTGTTGGGAAGCACAGAGCAGCATATCCTATTGTAGGTGGCATCCCACAACCTCAGCAGAAGCTTAGATGGTGAGGGCGCATATACTGCAACATTGTACATGAGCTTGGAGAGCAGTATGCCATGTGCAATTGACAGGCAGGCATGATGGGTAAGGTTGTGCCTAATCCTGAATGATAGGCCCGATCTAGAGTTCAGTGCTTTACATGTTTTCGATATATGCAGGTTACAGTCACATGTGGGGTCCAAGGTAACCCCAAGATAGTTGAAGGACTGCACTGCTTCCAGCAACGTCCCATCTAGACAAGCAACCTGGAGGGGGGGTTTGGCATTTCCTAATTTTGGGGGAGAGCCAAACCGCATGGCTTACGTCACATTTATGATCAGCTTATTTTGTTTCAGCCAGGTTTGACTCTTTTGCAGGTCATGAAACAACATTGTATTTATGTTGTTTATGTTTGTGGAGCTGACAGCATGAGATCATCCATGTACATTATCGGTGCAGTGTGTTTCAGACACTCATGTGGATTGTTGATATGGATTGAGAACAGGAGGGGTCCTAGTATAGAGCCTTGGAGGACCCCGATTCCAGAGGACAAAGACTCTGAGAAGGTAGTTCCTAGTTTTGCTCGCTGGTGCCTATGGTGGAGATAATTGGCAAACCAGCAAAGGGAAGGGGGTGCCAGTTCAAGGTTCTTTAGCTTGTGTGTGTGAGCATGATGTGGTCCACAAGATCAAACACTTTGGTTAGGTCTATAAACACAATGCCTGTGTAGTCCTCTCTATCCAAGGTGGACGCAGTGCAGTTTGTAAGAGTTAGTACGGCAATAGTTGTACTGTGACCACTTCTGAATCCATGCTGGTGGGATGATAGGCTGTATATGGTTAAGTGTTCAGTTAGTTGGGTAGCTACCAGTTTTGCCAATATTTTGTTAAGCACAGGTAAGATGGATATACGCCTGTAGTTACTGAGCGTTTTAATCCATTCCCATGTTATAAGGATTTGATATTAAGTTTCTGAGCATGCTCAGTAGGGTCTTTTGGACAGATGTTTGATACTCTGCTCAGAACTGAAATTTAATTAAATTAGTTAATAAAATTTAACCGAAATGAATCTGGCAGGTGGTTAGCGGCTACTGGTATAAAAAATAAATCTTCATTTTTCTAATAAACTCAAGATGTTTGACATATCATAACAAGCTGCAAATATTGAGTATGCACAATATGTGTAACAGTGGGAATCATAATCATAATACAGTAACAAGAAATTTGCACCCACCCATACACAAACTGTGTTGCACACCGATATTCATCTGAAACTGTAAGTTTCCTGTACACCATGACACCATGAGCAATCCATTAAGGCTAACATTATTGCAGAAGGCCACACAAGTGAAATTAGAGTATGGCTACAAAAAAAATTGAAATCTGCATTATTTATCTTAAGTAGAACAAGCTTTGTGAGCTGATTATATGAATTTCAATTGCATAACCACTCTTTAACTAAAATCAAAACTGATGAACCAGCATCAGTATGGTAGGAATGAAAACAGAAACACTAATTGACATAAAAATATAACATTGCTATGACTGCTCGTAATTTGGAGAAATCAGGAAGATAAGTTACAGTTTAACGTTTACTTCATTACAGTGCTTACTGTGCTGCTCGCAACTCAGAATAGGAGGTCGTACTTGTATGAAAATACACTCTGACATTAACGTAAATAAAAAAAAATTGTGTTTCATGCTTTTGAAAATCATAAATGGGTCAAGATTAATAGTTTACTTTCTTAATTACTGTATTTCACAGCAGGTCATTACCTACATGGTGTGAAACTGAACATTGCCAGCACACACTGTCCATAGTTGTAACCTAAAAAAATCTGAGGTTAAAATTTGTGGTATTGTTAGTAGTAGCCACATATGCTGTTCTTCTTAGCTGCAAGCACATAGGTCCCCTGAAATCAAAGCAGTAGTCCTTTTAGTGGACCGGCATACCCCCCCCCATGCCCACGTCGCCTGCCCAGCGATTTTGGACAATATGTTATAAATGCTGCATGTCATGTTTGTAAGGGCAGTGATAAATGACTATCTTGAAAATTCGGGGTCAAAATGAAAACAATAAAGAGTGAATGTGCCAGGCCTTGCACTTCTGTAGGTGGATGGAATCTTCCCATGGCACAGGTCCCTAGGGGTTCTGCACATCTGCACCTGTTCACGTAGGTCCTGAAGGGACCAGCATGAGTGAGGATGCAATTCCGCTGTCTCAAAAAGAAAGGAACTTCGGCATCTAAGGATGCATATTGTAATATGTGCTGCAATTGATAAGATTGTTTCTTTTTAACATTTTCTTTCACATCTGAATTTGTGTAAAATCTTTAATGTCCACCAATAAAAATTATTTTGAAGTTAAAAAAAGAAAGGAACTTCTTTACAAAAAACGTTAATGAAACAGGGTAACTTAATGCCGCAACAGTAGGGAAACATGGCATTAGGGTTTCCAACCCTAACTCGCCACCCCCAAGCAGCAAAAGGAAAAAACATTAGGATTTGGGTCTCCGGCATCTTGGCAAATCAGTGATAGGGTCTTCCTTGGGGTTGTCATCCCTATTGCTCACCCCACTCCCTGAGCAAACAGTGTCTCACATGATCTCCTTTCTTTACACAGAGTTCTTTGTGAAGAAAGCTACAACAAATTGTGTTTCCAACATGTGGCGAGATGTACTTCTCTACCTTTGAAGAGTGTATCACTATGAGGCAGTGGCTTGAAGCTGTACCTTGTGCTTCAATCTGGAGGCTATGGGCTGGGGGGTGAGCATTGGGTTGACAACCCCAAGGAAGATCCCACCACTAATTTGCCAAGACTCCAGAGACCCAGAACCCTAATGTTTTTTTCCTTTTACTGCTTAAGGGGTGGGGAGTTAGGTTTGGACCCTAACACCACGTTTTCCTACTTTTTGTGGCATTAAGTTACCTGATGCATTAACAATTTTTTTTTTTTGCAGAGAAATATATATGTATATGGGATGTGACATGGCCTGGCTGAAAGTATCATATTTATCTTCATGAGAGGCCACTGATATATAGCTCATGAGTGGCAAAGCCATGAGTGAGATATCTTAATGTCAGTGGTCTTGAATGATAAATATATCTTCAGTCAGGCCAAGTCATGTACAGCTGTGGTTCTGCAAAATGGCAAAGTAGAAGTTTGGCCATGCAGGATACACAAATAGGCAGCATTTTTAAATACCTTTGCCTCTTTGTTTTTTATTCTTTACTGAAGCAGTATGTAGTACTTATTCTCTGTGTTTCCTATTGACCGTTTTCAGCATTGGGCATAGCACTCCCCCAAACACTGAGAACACTCCTAAACTACAGTGGCTGCAGGGTGCTCATTTATTCTCACAAAGGGTAGCTTGATTTCTTGTCTGGAATTTCTTTTTAGTATAACAGTCATTTGCAGTGCTAGGGTGAGAATAGCAATGTCCAAGTGTCAGTGGCTTGTTAGTGGCTGGACCAAAAATTTAAAGGAGCAAGGATCATCTTTATATCCCCCTTCCCCAGGATGAGGCTGAAAATAGGCAGAATTGCCTAGCCCTCCTTTCCCAGTCAACAAAAAAACCCCGAACTGAACTAAAATCACGCTAACTGTACTGTACGTTATAATTTACTGTCACACCAGAGTCTATATGCGTCAGTTGGACACCATAGATGATGTGGTGGGGAAGACTGCGAACAGCGAAACCTCTGATCATGTGCTTGCTGCTGGCTGGTTTGAAAGACTGACTGTGGTGAGCTGTGCCACTGCCAGTCAGATGTACAGATATATAGTGTTATATTCTGTTATATTTACTGTATGTGTACATGCCACAAGAATGCCAGTGTTAAGGAAAGGTCTCATAAGATAGTGAGAGAGACTGGAATACTTTTAAAATGTTTGACCTTCCTCTGACCTGAGAGGAACCAGCTTGCTTGCCAGGAAGCTGACAGTTACTTGTCAGAGGCTTGAGGGTAGCTGATCAAAGGGTATTTCCCTGGTTAACTAACTGAGGGGAAACAGAGGTAAATAAAATGTTCAGGAGATAGCCCTTTTTCACCTCAAAGGCAGGATGCTTTGGTCCCAGGAAGCTTTCATGGTATATTGCCTTTGATGAGATGAGATGAAAGGAAAGGACAGAAATACCCATTCTGGCAGGCTATTGTGAATTCTCTTACAGGAGTCATAACTGTCAGGGAAGTATGACATCACAAGGTAGCCAGAAAATTATGTTGTTGGGAAAGTGCAAGAGTGACATCTACTGGCCTAAAAGGTAGGACAGACCAGGGATTTTGGACACTATATAAAGGGCTTGAAAACCTTAGGCTCTCTCTCATTTTACTGAGCATCTTCAAGGGACACTCTTCTCCTAACACACAAGAAGCAAGACTGCTATCAAAGGAAACTGAAACTTTCATTTACTTTTCCTGGACTTCAATCCACTATGAACTTAAGGTAGAACTTAGCTAACAGTTTTAAGGCTTTTTTTTCGTATTTACGTGTCCTTTTTTTTGTGTTATTCTGTGACTAAATTGATCAAACCTTTTTGTTGTAATGTATGATAATTATTCAATTATTTAGTAAAGACATTTGTTTTATTTAAGAAACCTGCCTGAGCAAGATTTCAATATGGCGTGTGTGATTGTGGGATATTTTAGTAATAATCTGTGACTAAACTGTTATTGGTAAGGGGTGCCATCATAAGCTACTAAATCGAACAAGGGTCTGTAAAGGCGAAGTCTGACTAAAGATAGGGGGCATACCAAAGTCTCAAGGAACGGTCTGTGGGCATTTGAACTAGGTTATTACACGCCTTGTGGGAGAAAGTAGAATCAGGGTTACAGCACTACCCCAAAGAGGGTAAAGACATATGTTTTATTTAAGAAACCTGCCTGAGCAAGATTTCTATATTACATGTGTGATTGTGGGATGTTTTAGTAATAATCTGTGACTAAGCTGTTGTTGGTAAGGGGTGCCATCATAAGCTACCAAATCGAACAAGGGTCTGAAAAGGGAAAGTCTGGGTAAAGATAGGGGGAATACCAAAGTCTCAAGGAAGGGTCTGTGGGGATTTGAACTAGGTTATTGCTTGCCTTGTGGGAGAAAGCAGAATCAGGGTTACAGCATTACCCAGAAGAGATTGTAATGCCTGGATCTTCCCCCTTTGTGTAACAACCAAGAAGGGTTCATATTTAGCTACACGACAAGAGACTAGTATTGTACCTTGATCCAGAGTAAAGAGGGGACCCTGGGACTTTGTGGCAAGTGTTCAGTTGTGAACACAGCAAGCAATATAGAAGGACACGAAGAGGGTATCCCCTGTTTCCCCCTTCCCTGTCACAGATTGCACTTAGAGGTGGGCACTGTGAGCTCAGTGGACCTGACCCTCAGGGGAGTGGGTTTGTGATACTGGCTTTTACCAAGAACAAAGGATTTGAACCACTGGGCATCCACAAAATGCAGGAATGAAAATCACATAAAGTTGTATTCAATAGGTAGATCCTCTGGGCCATCACAACAGACTCTGGGGGAAAAAATAGAACGCTTGTAATTCCAAGGAACTTCATTAAAATGAAGAGCTTCTGGGCTGTCAGTATGGATCCCGGAAAGAAACCTAAAGAACTGAGCATTGCAAACTGAAGGACCCCTGAACTGTCACCACTGACCCCGAGAAGAAATCTGAAGAACTAGATGTTGCAAACTGAAGCAGTGAACAAAACCTGGAAGAACCTCCAGGCTGACACAAGGGTCCTGTAATAGAATCTAAAGAACTGGACCCGGACAAAGTTAAACATAAGGAACACCTCTGGGCTGATGACTTTGGATGAATCCCTGAAGAACCTGAAACAAAAACCCCAACCCCACTGCACATCTGATCCCTGTCGGTGAACCAGTGCAGTTCCCTGCACTGCCTGGCTCGCTGTTAAGGAGGGGTTGACCTGAAGAATCTGAAGAAAACGGGTGACAGGTTTTTAGCTTGACTACACTATTTCTGCTGTGTGAAGATCAGCCCCAAATTGTGTCAGGATGCAGCTGAATGGAACTGTCTCTGGATCACCCAGGATGGATTGTTGACATGAAATGGCAGAAATAAAACTGAGTCTCCAAAGTGTACTGGTTCTCTACTTGGGGGTTGCTGGTTTCTGCAGCCTTTGGATCATGCAGCCATTACAAATAATTGGAGAACAGGGGAAATTATTTTTGGATCAATGGCAGTCAATTTTAGAAACATAGAAACATAGAAGTTGATGGCAGATAAGGACTGCAAGGCCCATCCAGTCTGCCCATTTTGAAAGGGTTCACAACATGTAAGGGTAGTATCTCAGTATTGGAGCATGCATTCACCGTATGGGGCTACTGAGGGCAATTTCAAATCATCTTAGAGTGCGTAGGGCCACTTTAGGGCAGATTTGATGAAGGCAGGGCAGTCTCGCAGTCTTGGAAAATGCATTTGTTTTGGGTGCTGTCCCTTTAAGTAATCAGTCCTGTAACAAAAAATCTTGCCCTTCAAATCTGTTCACAAACAATTCAGCACTGCCACTTTAAATAACAGTTGCACTTACACTCTTAAGATATTTGTTCAGTCACGGAGGCACATACTGTATGTTTATTTGTACAGTTACTGTGTCTCTTATAAGAGGGCATTCCTGAGTTCTTTGGGTGAGAGAACCGTGAAGTGAGGCTGAGCAGTTATGGCACACAAAGAACTTGAGAAGACACTCTTACAGCCACAGGAGATGCAGGAACTCTACACGTAAGTGTATTAGAAATCATGTTTGTTTTTAAAAAATGCAACTTGAATTTTAAATTCAAAAGTTGACTTTGTAGAAAATGAGAAGAAATGCTGTGTGATGAAATGTACTGTGCTAACTGAGTTTAGAACTGTTTGCATGAGACAACCTCTTGTGGGAAAAAACAGTACCTGAAATGTTTGGAAATAAGCTATCCTGACTGGCCAGATAGGGCAGGCAGTAAGTCAGGGAAACCTGGATTTAATTGTTGGGATATATCTAGCTGAGTGTGGACCATGGGATATGCCTTCCTTCCACAGACATACATTTAAGCTTTACAGTAAAGCAGTGGTCCTGTCCTCTTGGCTTAGGGCTGACTGTAGAGCCTGTGGGTTAAGGGTCCCACATTAACTGTCCCTCCCTTGCTAGGGGCTCAGAGTATGGTTAAACACTTTGAAACAGTTAACTAGCCCTTGGCTAGGGCTGTGTCATCTGTTCTGCTGGGTGGCTGAAGGGCTGTCCACTCCCCTTCCCCTTGCTCCTGGATGAAGCTAGTGTACAATAAACAGAATTTTTAATTTTTAAACTAGCCCTTGTCTTCGGCTTGCTGGTGGTCCCTCTGGGCTACTAGCTGCTCTATTGCCCTCACACTGGGGCATTGTTGCTGGGGCTTGCTCTGACCTTACCCTGCCCACTGGCTGCTGCTTTATTTAGTAAGCCTGTCTTCCCTTTTTCTGCCTCTCCTGGGCTTTCTTTTATTTCTTTAAGATCAAATGCACACATTTAAGAAAAGTGTGAATTCACTTGAAGTCAAGTCCCTGTGTCATGATTAGTGTTTCCTGAAAATATCATGCTGTTTGGGTTTATGAGTTTCTCTAAATCAGCACCTGTTAATGTGCTCTGCAGTAACTGAAAATAGTGAAGATTCTTCTGTCCCTATCAGTGAGCAATGACATCATTCTTGTCTAGCCTGCTGCTTCAGCAGTTAAGTCCCTGATTGACTGAAGAAGCTGTTGAAATTCCTAGTCAAAATAATCTGTAGAGCTGATTATTTTCACTCAGAGTTTGTTACTAACCCATCTGGTTTGTGTTTAGATAGATTAGCTTAAAATCTATCATTCTGTTCTCATAAAAAGTTGATCATTTGAGTTTCAGTGCTGAACTGTAGTAGTATGAATGAATGTCTGTGAGAAATTACATTGTCTGTCTTACAGCTGTCAGTTCATTTTCATCAAAACTCTGCATTGTTTTCTGGCTATATAACACAGGGTTGTTTAATGGATGTAAAATAAATCTAACATTTGTTAATTCATAGAAGCAGTGTGTCTTTGATGTAGCCTCCAAAAATAGGTTCTTGTGTGAATAATTTTGTTTTTATGTCAGATTGACAAACAGGTGTCTGCCACACTCAGCTATTTCAGGAACATGTACTGTGTGAACTCACATAATTCAGTTCTTTGAGTGTTTCTGTGTGAAAATACATCATGTACAGTATGTGTATAACTAGAAATACTATATGGCATCCTGATGCACCTGTCTCCTGCTCAACAGTTGAGGCAGCAGCACTCTGCTGCCCCCTTTACCCTGCCCCACAAGCCCCCTGTATTCTGCCCCCATTTGAGGCTGCTGCACCCTGCTGCCCACTGTCCTCTCCACACAGTCAGGGCTGCTGCACCTTGCTGCCCCCAGCACAAACAGTTGAGGCTGCTGCACCCTGCTTCCCTCTGTCCCCCACCCCCACAATCAGGGCTGATGCATCCTGTTGCCCCCTGTCCCTGTCTCAACAGTGGGGGCTGCTGTGCTTTGCTAAGCTCTAGAGTCCCAGGTCCCCTGCCTTCACAGTTGGGGCTGTTGCACAGTGCTGCCCAAGGCCACCAGAGGTGGGGTTTTTGCTGCACCTGCTACTCACTTTCATTGCCCCAACTAGGCAAGACTGCTGCACCACAAGCACCCTGTCCCACAGTCAGGGCTGCCATACCCTGATGCCTCCCTCATGTTCTGCCACACAATCAAGGCACTTACACCATGCTGTCCTCTGTCTCTGCCACCACATCCAAGGCTGCTGCACCCTGTACCTGTCTACACAGTCAAGGCTGCTGTGCCCTAGAGCCCCACGCCTCCACAATTAGGGCTGCTGCTCCATGCTGCCACTTGCCATAAGACAATGCAGGGCATGTGCTGTACCCTGTCCCCTGCCGCCATAGTTGGGGCAGTTTCTCCCTGTTGCCCCCTGCCACCAGAGTCAGAGCCTTTGCTACACCCTACTGCCTATATCCCTTGTCCCAAACAGGTGTGTCTGTGGCACCCTGTCCCACAGTTTGAGTTTCTGTACCCTGATGCCTCCCCTGTCTCCTGCCCAAACAGTCAGGGCTGCAGCACTCTGCTACCCTCTGTCCCCCACTCTATAACACAAGATGAAAGTAGTTTTGGTTTTTTCTTTTGAGCAGCTTCCGCAGTGTACCAAAGGATCTGACTCTGGTGTCAGGGAGAAACGTGGTGCACTAACCCCAGCTGTGGAGGCAAGAGGCTCTGTGGTGCAGCAGGACACAGTGGTGGCAGGGAACAGAGGACAGCTTGGTGCAGAAGCCTTGACTGTAGTGCAGGACACAGAGGGGCATCAGGTTACAGCACCCCTGACTGTGAGGTGGGGTGCACGTGGTGCAGCGGCCCTGCCCATTTGGGGCAATGAAAGTGGGTAGCAGGCTGCAGCAAAAGCCCCTCCTTTGCTGGCCTGGGGCAGCATTGTGTAGCATCCCCAACTGTGGAGGCAGAGGCACTGGGACTCTAGAGCTTAGCAGAGCACAGCAGCCCTGTCTGTGGAGATGGGAACGGGGGCAACAGGGTGCATTGGCCCTGACTGTTGGGGTGGGGGACAGAGGGAAACAGGGTGCAGCAGACTAAACCGAGGGGCAGGAGACACAGGTATCAGGATCCCATGTAGTATTTCTAGTTATACACATACATGATTTTTTTTCACACAGAAACCATCAAAGAACTGAACTTTTATGAGTTCATACAGTACATGTTCCTGAAACAGCAGAGTGTGGCAGACACCTGTTTGTCAATCTGACATAAAAACAAAATTGTTCTCACATGAACCTGTTTATGAAGGCTACATCAAAGGCACACTGCTTCTATGAATTAACAAACTTTAGATTTATTTCATATCCATTAAACAACCCTGTGTCATATAGAAAGAAAACAATGCAGAGTTTTGATGAGAAACAACTCACGGCTGTGATACAGACAAGGTAATTTCTCACATAATTTCATTCATACCACTTCAATTCAGAACTGAAACTCAAATGATCAACTGTTTATGAGAACAGAATGATTGAGTTTAAGTTAATCAATTTAAAAACAAACCAGATGGGTTAGTAACAAACTTTTGAGTGAAAACAATTATCGCTACAGACTGCACTGACCGGGAACTACAACAGCTTTCTCAGTCAATCAGGGACTTAATTGCTGAAGCAGCAGGCTAGAAAAGAATGATGTCATCGCTCACTGATGTGGACAGAAAAATCTTCACTGTTTTCAGTTACTGCAGCGCACATTAACAGATATAAGAAATGCTGATTTAAAGAAAACCACGCAACCAAACAGCATGATATTTTCAGAAAACACTAATCATGATACAGGGACTTGAATTCAAGCTTTTACTAAAAATATGGAAACACTGGTTCATTTGATCTTTAAGGGCAAGCCTGCTCATTTCTTGCCCCTTCTGGAGCCTGGAATAGTTAAATCAGGAACTCTTCCCCACTTTCAACCCCTCATGAGCTTTCTCCTTTCTTCTTTAAATGGGCCTATGCCCCACCCCTCACTTCATCCTCTAGGAGTTGCATCTTTTCAACTGGGCCTACTTGCCCACTCAGCTGCCTCCTGGTGGCCCCTTAATATTGGGGCCCTGCTTGCACTCCTTGTGGCCTTGGCCACTACTTGATGTACTGTCTGGTGCTTAAATTACTTTTTAAAATATATAGATCTGGTGGTCACCACCTGCTCAGTGGTGCTGTCACTGACTCCACATCCCAAACCGGGGTGAAACTAAGGTGGATGGGGAGGTTGGTGGCACTGCAGTAAGAGGGAGATAAAAGCACTGCTGGCTGCTCTAGTAGCTGGCTGAGGAAGGTTGCGGTGGTTGTGCTGTGGGCAGTCCTGCTGATAGCCCAACTGTGCCTGACACTCACTCACCATCGCAGACGGGAGATTGCTGCTGCCACTGATGAGGGACTGCTGTTTACTTGTAAAAAAATAAAAAATGGGGCGGTACTGCACCCATACCACAGCTGCTGACTCAGGAGGGGGGAATGGAACACCAGACTCGGCTAGTACTGCTTCAGGGGTACTAACAAAACTGGAGCTGCTAACTGTACTACTGCTTCACTGGAACTGCTACACTTGGGCAACAGGAGGGACACACAGCTAGCAGGGGGAGGTAAGCGTTCACCTCTTTTTTTCCTTAGGCAGTCCTCTCTCACCAGGCCCAACCACCAAATTTCTTTCCTCAGCGCCTGAAGGTACTGCTGGACTGCACAATGACCACACAACAATGACTCCTTTTCCCACCGCGCTGGACACTTTATAGCCCCCTGTTCTGCCAACTCAAACCAAGCAGCTATTTGCCATTCACACTCACATACACACAATAACAGTACAATAAGTATAGCAAGCCAAAGCTTTATTATAGCAAAATATAATATAAAAGGTTACAATAAGTACAGCAAGCCAAAGCTTTATTATAGCAAAATATAATACAAAAGGTTATACATCACCGATTCCAAAAGCTACATCCAAGCCTGTTCCAATGGCTCGGAAGCCCCCTTGTCAGCCTGGCTAGGAGTCTCACGAACCGGGAATTGGCCCCACAGCGATGCGTCCACCCTGCAGGTGAGGCTTCTAACCAGACATTGAGAAAGCTACATTTATATCTTATTCTATGCTAAAAATAACCGTGCAGCCTTCATAGTGTTGTCTCGCCACATTCTAGAAGCTGGCCGGGCTCCCAGGATGCTGCGAATTCACATCATAAGGACTGCTCAGAATTCCTACACCTGCTAGGTCACTGTGCTCCAAACACTGGCGGGGTGCCTAGAACACTATGAGCTAAGCAGAAGTTTAAACAAAACTACAAAACAGGTTGCCTGATAATATGCGACCTTCAAGTCAGCAAAATACACTATCTGAAGCAAAACATAATAATGAGGCTATCTAAAGAGCAAAACACCAATTAAAATGAAGCAGCATGTAAAATGGAGTCACACAGTACAAAATGGAGTATAAAATGACATACATTACATGAAATAGCATACAAAATGGAGTGACAATAATCAACATATTATACTATCACTACATTTGGTCCTTTGATTATTGTGAATACGATTTGTATGATATTGGTACCATAGCAAACTTACTATGAATATAACATGATAAGTAACAAGTCCAAATAAGCAAGATAATTGTCACTACAGCAATGATTATGATAGGATGTATCAGAATATTTAACACTTTTGTAGCTGATGGAGACCATCCTGTAAAAAATATCCCACCAATAATGAGTAGTCTCTTGTTGAATCTTGGAACTTAAATCAATCATTTTATTTTTAACTATCGTAGTTTGCACCTGACTTTGCACTAATGATTTATTTCTTATTGCCAAATGAGCCTGCATTACATCTGTTTCCTGAATTATCTGTTTAATTTTATTTAATGAGATACTCAATCTTGATTGATCTAAAATATTGGGCTGCCAATACAAAATAAGCTTCTGCTCATTATCAGGGACAAAGGTGTAAGTAGTATTTTCCCACCACAAATGAGTCACATTTCTTAAACAACCTGAAAGAGGCAGTTAAGTTATACATCCTAACAGTATTCTCCTGATTAGTTACTATACAAACATACTGGGGTCCTATTTCTGTAAACATGGTAAAGGTTATGGGTAAAATTTGTCCATTGACACAAATTTATCGAATGCTCCAGTAAACAAGGTTCATAAAGTCTGGAATGCTGTCCACATAGTATTCCATCAGCTGTTTTTGAACACAGACTTAAGTCATGGGTGGTGTTCTGACTATCTATATAATCTCCTGTAAAATGTGGTAACCAAAACTCAGGATCAAATAATGGGGACCATTTATCTGTGCATTTACTGTGGTGGATGACATTACAATCCAATGATTACTAGGAATCCATGATTTGAACAGGTCCTCCACATATTCATTATTACTCATTAAATCATTCTGGCCTTATTTCTTTGCATTATAGAATACTATATGTCGATTGTGCATTCTGTCCAATCAATAAATCGTGAAATATTTTCTGCTACTCCCATTCCCCATACCTGTGAAGCATTAAATAACTGCAAGAACTCAAAATCATAATTCAAAGTTAATCTTTGGGGTAAGAAAACAGTTGGCATCCATTGAGCTTGTAAGTTAATTAAGCTAAATACATCAATTCTACTGCCTGAAGCCTGTTAGTCAGTGTTTCTATATCAACACTATTTAAAATTCCCATGCCTGCCCCTGCTCCACCTAATAGCGTATCATACCAAGCTCTTTTATATTTGCATTTTCTACTAAACATAAACGTTATGTTAAAATGGATTACATTTTTCTGATACCCTTCGCTACTGATGTACATGTGGATGGAACCTTAACTATACTATCATTGCTAATTACAGGATGATTTTCAACACTGTAATGTGATCTGCCCAAGTAGTTCTATTAGTTGTTGCAGTAGCATTCATGCAGAATAACGTGTTATGTCAATCAAAGTAATACTTGCATTGAAAATGTCTGTTTGATTCATGCAGCAATCAAGTCTATGTTGTACAGTCACCATGCAACTATTCGGTAAGTTGCAGCATCTAATAGCAGTCTGGTTCTGTAATTTAATCCAATTTGTGTCCTGCATAGGTTGGACATATAATCGTCCTGCCATTGTCTCAACTGGTTTCCAAATGTTCACATCTGGTGAAAAGTAATGTTCACTATAGGACATCCTTGGTTTTCAGGGCAAGTAAAGTTGTCTTGCACCCGTAAGCTGGTGGAAGATTTCCAACCCCATTGTACAAGTGGGTCGTCAGCTTCAATATTCTTCCACCTGGGTATGGGCTTTACCGAATGGACGTGAGAGAGAGTGTTATTCCTTTAGAATCCATTGAAGAACCTAGAAAATACACAGACTGATTATTCTCGAAGATAACATGTGTTCGCTGGTACATATTCCCATCTCTCTTTCCCTGACCTGATAATTAACACTGTGTTGTCTCGTCCGGTGGCTATCACCTCAGCTGGTTCAGGAGGGCCATTTGGGTTTGTAACCCATATTTTGGCACCATTGTTAAAACCTCCTGTAGATCTAAAACCTTTATCCCCCCTTGCTGTTAAGAGTGTGGGGGCTTGTCCTTTTATAGGGGTCACTTTGTTAACTGGAATAATTAACAATTGAGCCACTCTGTCATACTGTTGAATTAACAGATTTTGTTCTCTACTATTCAACAAAATTACTTTCACTTCTCCTTGGTAATCACAATCAATCACCCTCCCAAAATTTGTATTCCTTGAGGGCTAGTTCTGATTTAGGTGCTATCCAACCAAAATGTCTCGGTGGAATTTGTATTCCAATACCAGTTTCTATCATTGAATGTTTCTGCTGTTTATTCTGTATTCTTGAAGGGCATGTAAATCAAGTCCAGCAGCTTCTGGGTTGCCTGCAAGAGACAGAGCTCCTGTGTAATTTCCCAATATAACACTGTTTCTGTAGTTGAGTAAGCCTGCACTTGCAAATTAGGAGTTATC
Organism: Neoceratodus forsteri; assembly: GCA_016271365.2. Classification (NCBI taxonomy): domain Eukaryota; kingdom Metazoa; phylum Chordata; order Ceratodontiformes; family Ceratodontidae; genus Neoceratodus; species Neoceratodus forsteri. The sequence continues at coordinate 515,091,519 of CM028135.1, read as the reverse complement.
ATTTGCATTAAGGGGTCCTCAGATTCTCCAATTGGTCTATTATTTAAAATCTGTAATGCTTCATGCAAATTCTCTTTCCATTTTCGTAGGCTCCCCAATTTCCTAAACTGTTCTTTCAGCAATCCATTCATTCTCTCAATTAACCCTGCTGCTGCAGGGTAATAAGGGATGTGAAATACCCACTGTATGTTATGGGCTTGAGCATAGCTTGTACCATTTTCCCCTAAAATGGGAACCATTGTCACTTTGTATCTGCAAGGGTATTCCATAGTACAACATAATTAAATTAATTGCCTTAATGGTGTTTTTCTGTGTGCTTGTTTACAAGGGTATGCCAATAAATACCCTGAATATGTATCTACAACTGTGCAAGCATATCGACATCCTCCACTAAGGGTAGAGGTCCAATGTAATCAATCTGCCAAATTTGTCCGTAATTTTCCTCCCCAATTGTCCTTTCACAATATGAGGGATTGGTCTTTGTTGCCCATGTTGGCATATAGGACACTGAGCAATAACAGTTTTAACCAATCCAATGTTAGGTACACCCTACTATATGCCCACCTGTAAGTGGCTTTTCTCCCAAATGTCCACATTTTGATGTGCCCATTTTGCCAGCCCTGATAACTGCTGACTTTGAGTTTCTTCAATATCCACTGGAAGAATCTTAGCTTTTTCATCTGCAATAGAATTATACCATCGTTCTAGTGTATCTGAAGCACAATGAGCATCAACATGAAATACAGTGGTCTGAGTATTTTGCACCATAGTCCATATTTCCTGTCACAGTTCTTTTCCCCATATTTCCTTGAATAAATTTTCCACTCATCCTTAGCCCAAGTGGGCAGCCGAGTTGTTAAACCATTGGCTACGAACCATGAATCAGTATAAATATGACATGTACCTTGCAACCTTTGTGGGTATTACACTGGAAGGGAGGAAGGGTAGCTTACCCCCTCCCTCAAGCTCCTACTAGTGGAAGACACAGCTCGAGGTGCAAGAGACAGCTCGAATACTGTAGCAATAAAAGGTTAGCTGTGAACACAGACAAACAACAAAACAAACACACATCAGTTTAAAAATAAACAAGATTATTTCCATAGGATAAAAGAAGCCAAGCGTCCTGGGTTCCCTTATCCTAAGCATGACAAATGTCCAGATTGATGGTAATACCATACGTACGTATCTCTGTAGATGGTAAACTCTCAAAACAGCTGTAATAGTCCTTTTTCAAAATTGTAAAGTTTGTTCCTCTTCACTTAGAATACTAGTTTTGCAATAAAAGTCAAATTACATGGTTCACTCTTGGTGTGCTTTCATGAAAACATACATTTTGTGTGAAAAGTTGTGCTTTAGGCATGGAATACACATCAAGTTTGAACTGATAGTAACATAAAATGTTGAAACACAAGGTCAAATAACGTGCAAAAGGTCACAGTGTGCATGCAAGGGTCATTCAAACCCAGCCATTCCTGTAGTGTCCTTGAACACCACCAATATTAAAATATCTTTAAATAACAATAGAGCACACGATGAAACTGCTGGCCAAGACAGTACACACACATACACATACACAAAAAGAAATACTTAACACAAATAAGACTGACATTGTTTCACACCAATTTGCTGAGGTAATGCCCATAGTTCCATTAGAAAACTGTCGTGGTTTAGATATATGCTGCCTCCTGCCTGTCTTGTAACACTGACAATTTTAAACCAACACATTTATACATATTGCCATGCCAAATCCTTCCAGAACAAAACACTGTTTAAACACATCATCTGTAAGTGAACACATCTCAGTATAACATGATTACACCTTTTGGCACATAACTAAAATATGGCACTCTGCCATTTTGCAAAAAGTTTCTGGTTTTAACTAGAAGTATGATAAAGCCATTTATAGCTGTTAACACATTACATTTCACCTAGCAGTGGCTTGGCACGTTGCTTGCAAACTACAACTCTTTCTGCACATTGCAATCTATATGACGTCATAATTCTTCACCATCAACACTACCTGCTCCAAGCAACAACTACAAACAAAAGTTTTCACTGACCCTATCTAGGCAGCACAAATGTTCCATTACAAATAAAGCCAATTAAAACAGTCAGCTATGAGGCAAAGAAGCTTCTTCTTTCTTTTTTTTTTTCTGTAACATGTTGTGCACTGAAGGCAGTCAATCCTATCTCTCAACCTTGACAATAGAACATAATTACAGAACACAGATATAAGCTAGAAAATATGCATGAGAAAGACAGAGCATTACCTTGTTTAGTATACGTATTACAGAAATAAAACAGACAGACATAAAACAACTTTGAATAATAAAAAATTCAGACTTACCCAGTGCCAAGGTATTTTTCTTCTTCTTTTCCGATATACTAGTCTAAGTAAGAAAACTGACTGCAGGACCTTCGTGATAATTTCCAAACGCTGCAGCTATTAACTCTTTCAAAGGTTTTAACCCATTCAAAGGTTTTCTTTTGGCCATTTTAGTAACCTGCCAAACCAAGTCTTTTTCCAGAGCTCTGGTTTGCAGTTTAAAAACAAAACAAAACAAACAAAAATCTCTAACAGTACTAGGTTGAGATCCATCTGGTAGAGGTCCCCAGTACTTGGGTTTAGGATCAAATGTTTCAGCCTCTATAGGAGGCAAGGGAACTTGAAATTGATACAGAAAAACTTGAAACTACACAGATAGGCAACATGGGAGTATTCAAATCATCCGCCTGTAGTCACCTACTGTGCGTACATCCACAGTATTTTATTTTTCTTTTCTAGATGTTGCTTATCTAACTTTATTAACCAGCCGCTGCTTTTCTCCAAAGCAGCCTGAACTGTGAAAGCCATCATTGGCTCTAACAGTATATACTTGCAGCAAGCACAAATTACAAGTACAAGAGGCAGTTGCCCTTGCTTGTTTGAGCCTTAATACACCTTTAAAAAAAAGAACTCATCCTTTTTCCTAAAAATAGACATTTTATTTTGAATCCTGCCGACTCACTAAAAATGTTCTGCCAACTCAAACCAAGCAGCTATTTGCCATTCACACTCACATACACACAATAACAGTACAACAAGTATAGCAAGCCAAAGCTTTATTATAGCAAAATATAATATAAAAGGTTACAATAAGTACAGCAAGCCAAAGCTTTATTATAGCAAAATATAATACAAAAGGTTATACATCACCAATTCCAAAAGCTACATCCAAGCCTGTTCCAATGGCTCGGAAGCCCCCTTGTCAGCCTGGCTAGGAGTCTCACGAACCGGGAATTGACCCCACAGCGATGCGTCCACCCTGCAGGTGAGGCTTCTAACCAGGCATTGAGAAAGCTACATTTATATCTTATTCTATGCTAAAAATAACCGTGCAGCCTTCATAGTGTTGTCTCGCCACATTCTAGAAGCTGGCTGGGCTCCCAGGATGCTGCGAATTCACACCATAAGGACTGCTCAGAATTCCCTACACCTGCTAGGTCACTGTGCTCCAAACACTGGCCGGGTGCCTAGAACACTATGAGCTAAGCAGAAGTTTAAACAAAACTACAAAAACAGGTTGCCTGATAATATGCGACCTTCAAGTCAGCAAAATACACTGTCTGAAGCAAAACATAATAATGAGGCTATCTAAAGAGCAAAACACCAATTAAATGAAGGCAGCATGTAAAATGGAGTCACACAATACAAAATGGAGTATAAAATGACATACATTACATGAAATAGCATACAAAATAGAGTGACAATAATCAACATATTATACTATCACTACACCCCCTCCCCAAGATCGGGATGTCATGTCCCTGACGATGTGGGGGCACCAATGGTTCAATGCGAGCCAGGCATTCAAAGGATGGTACTGGCTCATGCCACTGTTTAGGGGGGACTTGAAAAATGACAGGGGAAACTGTTGGGAGAAAAAGAAGGGTAAGGCAGCTTTCTACTAAGGGGCCCCCATTACTGTACAACTTCCCCATTAAGCATCTAATCCCTGTTGCTGCCACTTTGGTCTGGGCAGGCTCTATGGGCATCTTTGTTTTAAATGGGGATACTGGGGGCACCAAACGGGGAACCAGCCTGGGTGAACAACGGATGGAACAGTTTGCTTGTGGCATTATCATTCATGTGCTTTGAAACCAGTTACTGAATTCTTTGCATTCTGAAATACATTCTTGTTATAAAGCATTCAAACTTGGCAGTATATTTGAAATCACAAGCCATAGCTGACAACAGTTTTAAGACAAGAAGTCAGTTAACATAAATATTTTGGGAATGACCGACAGCAGTGGTAGTGTGGCAATTTATAACTACCTCAAATGTCAGTTCAGGGTAGTGCTACCTTCCTGTACTCCCTCACCCCATAAGCTACTAGTGGGCTGACTCTCCCTTCTAGTCTTCATTGCTGGAATGTGTTGCTGTCCTGGGTCCAAAACAGGCTTTGTTCTTGACATACTCTCTTCCATCTAAACATGCAGCATCTGGTGAGCTTGTAGTTTTGGGTGACTTTAATATCAAGTAGTTGTCTCCTTCTCAGAAAGCTAAAATACAATGTTCAGTCCCTATTACTCATGCAGTATATCTTCAAGCCTGCCTGTCTCAGTACTTCCAGCTCAAATCGCTTTCTAGTTCTCTCCTCCCACACCCACTGTATTATGCAAGCTGGCACCTTCCCTGATGCTCTCTGTGACTATCTAATGGTCAGTTGTGTGCAGAGGATTCACCACCCCAAATTTCCCCTAAGGTTATTGTGCTCCAGTACTTCATGTCTTTGTCTTGTCTGCCCTGCTAGAGGACATTTATGCCACTGAATGGGCTTGTATTCCTCATTCCATTCATGCTGATGAAACATTTTCCAAATTCATAGACATCCGAGACAAACATGCTCCCCTCAGGTGAGTTTGTGTTAAAGGTTCACAACTGCCTTGGGTCTCTGCAGAGCACATTTCCTGCCTCATGACTCAGGACTCTGCTTGGCAACTCTACAAGGCTCTAAAGTGGATTTTGCATGTTACAAGCAACTTTGTAACCCTTGCACTAAAGCTTCCATGCTAGATAAGGTAGAATATTTTGCTTCCAGTTTTCAGAACAACCATAATTGCCCCTCTGAGTCCTGAAGGTCTTAACTCTTCATTGGATCCCCCTGCCTAGTCAGTTATCCCAGCCTTCAAAATGGATGTTTCTACAATATCTGATCCTGCAGAGATTGTCTTCTGCTTTAACAAATTATTCTAGACCTGTGCTTGCTCTCTGATACCCTCCTCTCCTCCACCCAGCTCTGCATCTTCCCTTCCTACTGCCTCTTTGCCAACCTCATGTTGTCTGGCCTTCTCACCTCGCTCAGCTGCTCTTTTAGCTCCTCTGGCTCTTAACCGAAGTGCGGTAGCCCTGACAGACTAGATCCAAGACTTCTCTGCCTCTCTGTTTTGTTGTGGCTTCCCTATCTCTGAACTTCTCAACTGCTCCTTTACTTCGTTCTGTTCCTACTGTTTGGAAAAGGGAAAAATGTACCCCCCCCTCCACAAAGTGGGTGACCTCTGTGCTCCAAAAAACTACCGCCTTATCTCCCTCACCCTGCTCTAAGTAAACTACAGAAGCATCTTGTCAAATCACAAGTTGCCCACCTTCCTTAGCTCTTCCTCCTAGAAACACAGAAGCTGTTGGCAGAAAAAGGCACCATCAGGTCCTCCTTCCTCAGTCATTCTAGTCTGATTTCTAGAAGTCTCAGTTCACTGTCACATCCCTTCTCCAACTTACTGATACCATCGTGAAGGGGATGGATCAGAGCTTGATCATCTATGCCTTATTTGTCAGCTTGGCCAAGGGCTCAACACTATTTCAGCAGCCCCATCCTACTGGATAAGCTCTCAGATTCTGGTCTGTTTGGCTTTGCAGTAAAATTGTTCAGCTCCTACCTGGAGACAGGCTGCAGCTTTGCTTTGTGCAGTAGGTGATTGATTCCCTTTCCCCTCCCCATCAGTTGAGGAGTACCACGTCTTGATCCTTGGTCCCATCCTGTCATTGATTTTCCTTCAAGACCTCCCTATTGTATGTGCCTCCTCATATACTCATATGTATTCGGATGACATTGTGCTCTTTACCAGTGTCTAACCCTGGTTCCATACAAACCTACTTGCTCCCAGTGTCAAGAAAATGGTCTCTGTGACCCTTAGCATCAGGCATCAGCTGGCTAGAAGTCAGTCACATCCAGTCTTCGGGACCATGAACTGGTCCCAGCTTGAGGAAGCCTCCTCTTTTAAATATGTGGGCGTGTTGCTGAACATTCATTTTGACTTTTCCTGTCACACTGATGCCATCCACAACAAGCGGTTTATTAAACTTGAAGCCCTCTATAGGAACAAAGCCTGTATCCCCCTCTGTGCCTACCATATTCTTGAAGGTGATCCTTCCAGCATTTTCAATATGGAGATGAGGTATGTAGCACTGTGCGAAATCCACCTTAGCATGACTGGGTCCATCCCCTCCCCGAGGACAAATGCCTCTGTCATTGTGCCTCACTCACTTCCAAATTCTGGTTTGGGTCCCTCACCAGCTATCTCAGCTCCCTCCTGTCCTGACACTTACCTTCCTCCTGTGACATTAGAAACTCTGACCCCTGCACCTTCTCCCTGCCTTGCATCAGGATCTCAGTGGTGCAGGCTTCCATTTCCAAAGGATTTCTACAGCCTTAGTCTGGCTTCCTCCACCCCATGCACTCTTCCTTCTCTTATGTTGCTCTGCAGTCCCTCCTAAGGGACCACACCACACTACGTGCATCTGTTCCTGTACCCAGACCACCTGTTTCTCTGCAGAATCTAGACATTCAGTATTTATTGTTTTTGCACTCATTTTTGCAACAACTTACTTGCATTTAAATTTATTACCACTGGCGCTCTCTCCATGCCTGAGGCAGAAATGTCTGTGTGGTTTTGGCACTTGTGGTCCTATGTACATATATTCACTCGGTGTATAATTTGGTATTTTGCCTGCGCTGATTCACTTTGCAACTTATTTTTAAACCCTGTTTTTTCTGTATTACTCCTGTATACTCTTCCCCAAGACCTGTCTGGAAACAAGCTGCTTGTGCAGCTCATTGTGTTCTCCTGGTAAAAATCTTTATGTAAATAGACTTCCAAAGCTTATCAAGCTGAAGAGAACATTTTGATTAAAAAACACAACGCCTGTGTCGATAAGCTCATGTTGTGTACTGCAGTCTTAAGGTGGACCTTAAACTTGGAATTTCATAAAAAAGTGGTCAGCTGAGAGATTTTAAGTCTAAACTTGACACATTTTACAAAACAGTAGAAAACCTGTCACTTTATTGCAACACCACCTGTTGGTGCTACTCATAAAGCTAGGAGCTTGTCTCAGGAAAAAGGAGATTTAATATTTTTAGACTCTGTGAAAGCAAGGAAGAGTAGGGGTTGCTAGAAGGGAGAGTGAAACATTCTAAACTTCAAATAGCAGACTGCCACTCGACCACATGGTGCTCAAACCCAAGCAGTCAGCAGTTTGATAGGAAGATTCCACACTCAGTAATTCCAGAAGGATGAAATCAGAGCCATAGTTTAAAGTGTAGGATGACTTTATATTGCTGTGCAAACAAGCACTCTTGATCAAGCGTCTGATAACAGAGGTGAAATGTTGAGTGCTTCAGGGGTTGCTGCCCTGCTTGTTTGCACAGTGATTTGCATATCCTTCTCTTGTGAAGAGTCTAAACTTGGAAATTTTTTTCAAAACAGGGAATCTGTCCCCTTATTACACTGCCACCTGCTAGTGTTATACATAACCTAGGAGCGTGTCCTTAGGGAAGGAAATGTATTATATTCCTACTTTTTCACTAGCAAGAAAGAGTAGGAGTTACTAGAGGGGAGAGTGAAAGGTTCAAAATGCGATTCAGGGTGTAACCGAGTTGCCATGGATGTTGCTGTTACTACCCCTGCCTTGTGGGCTCAAGCACCATTGAGGGGCCTAGGTGTGACCCACCTGTGGTCAACACAGTGACCCATGTTCACACCACTGCCTGGTGACTGCAAGGTGGTATACCTAGTTGAGGGGGTTGGGTTCTTTTGTTCTCCTGTTGTATGGGGATTTGTCCCGAATTAGTAAATAGTACAGTGCCCCCACCCAGAGAGAATAAGTGGGCCAGATATTGTGTGCAGTACTGCCCCCTGGGAAGCAGTACCTAGCCACCTCACTACGCTGGACAATACCACCCCTGGTTATCACCAACAGCTATTATCTTTACCAAGCAATAACTCAGTCAGGATGTACGAGCTGACTACCCACTACGGTGATAAAATGCCACAAATGAAACTGTGCTTGATTTTGGCACACAGGCTGAGAAGCTGTAGAGAGAGCAGGAGTTAGGCAATAACATGTTACTGTATGTTCAACCATCCTCAGACAATTCCCCCCAAACCCCACTGGGTTAACACACCCGCCCAAGCAAAGGACACATAAGGTTGCTGTTTTACACAGGATGTGGTAACTTTTTATCTGGTACCAGTAAGAAAACTAAAAGCACAGGTAGACTCTGTGTACCCATATGTCGTGACTCATTCCTTTTGCAGGCCTGAATGAAAAGTTGCCTGGGATCTTGCGGTGGTGCACTTGATGGAAAATTCAGCAAGCTTGCATTTTAACCCCCCAACAGGTCATAGTGTGCTAGCACAAATTTAAAGGGAAAAGAAGTCCCAACAAGCAGAAATTTAAAGGGAAAAGAAGTCCCAATAAACTTGCTTGACTTTCAGATAAAACTGGAACCCCAATTGTAATTCAACAGGGAAAATAGAAAGTCTTGCCAGCAATGCCAGCACTCACGTGACCCTTGTATGCAGCCGACCAGGAGCAGAACCACAGGTCAGAAGCAGCAGGGGGCAGCACAGAGGAGCAGAAAAACAGCCCAGCAGCTTTGGATTCTTTTGAGCAACTGACTATAGCTCAGTCCTTCTAGTCTCACACCTCTGTGAACTCAGCTATTCTGTATCAGCTCTCAAGCCACAGCCATTCTGGTTCCGCTATTTGAATGCAGCTGTTATAGCTCACACCTATTTTCTACAACATCCTTCTGGCTCACGCTTCTGTGGTCACAGCTTGTCTGAATCACACCCAGGATACAGGAGAACTGCACAGCGGCTTCCCAGCTCCCAAGGAGCCCAGACCCCAGGAGCAACTCCATGGTCTGACTTCCACAGATGGGTTGAGAGTACCCTAGCACTTGGGCCCATGCCCGTGGCTCCCTGTTCCCTGATTCATCCCATTTGATAAGGGCTAGCTGACCCCTTACCTGGCTCCAAGGAAGCCTGAACAGGATACATTCTGTGTCCCCAGTTGGATCAACTCAGTAAGTCTTGAATGCAGCAGTGCCCCTTCAGTTCACACTTGCAGCAGGAACATTCTCTGGAAGCGAGTGAACCCAGACGTAGGTTCACACAGAATATTTTGAAGGAGCCCTGGAGAGGACTACCAGGATTCTTCTTGGGGGAGGACTTCAATAAATCTTCAGAATGAGCCCAGGAGAGGACTCACAGGATGTATAGCCTGACAAGGCCACTCTCTTCCTACACAGTGCCCTTCTGGCACAACACTTCAGATGGTGCCCTTCTGGCCCAACACATCAGATGGTGCCCTTCTGGCACAACACTTCAGATGGTGCCCTTCTGGCACAAACACATCAGATGGTGCCCTTCTGGCACAACACTTCAGATGGTGCCCTTCTGGCACAACACATCAGATGGTGCCCTTCTGGCCCAACACATCAGATGGTGCCCTTCTGGCACAACATTTCAGATGGTGCCCTTCTGCCACAATCACATCAACTCTATTCCTACTAAATTTGAGCCTAGGAGGGGGCCCATGAACTTTCAAGCAGTGGGCCTGGGGAGGATCCATGGAACTACTATGGAGTGGGCCCTGGGAAGGACCCATGTGGAGCAGGCCTGAGGAGGCCCTGCTCCCTAACTGCCACGCAGCTCTGCGCTGCTCGGCATCCCAGCTGAACTGCCCCCCCCCCTTTCTAGAGGGCTCACAAACTTCTTTCTTTTCTTCCTCCTCTCACACTGGGCAGACAGGGCTGTCCATCAGTCCTTCTGCCCTGTCCTGCCCTCTGATTGACTTAAAAAGCCCACCAATCCAATTGGGAGGGGCCTCTTGCCTCGGCCTAACACAATTCATCACTTGGTTTTGCTGGTCTTCAATAGGCTGCTTTAACGGGTCATGGGTCACCAAGATGGTGGCCTCTTTAATTCAATGGATCCCTGTGCTGCAAAAGTCTTTATTTTATTTCTTATTGCCCCTTTCAGTGCTAAACCCCTGGGATTAGATTGGCACAACTGTGCCTAATGTTCTGGTGGTGAAGTGAGCAGGATATAACTGATTTGCTCCCAGTCAGGAGCTCCATTCTCTGATCCCCTCCCCTTCATTGCTGGCAGTGTCTATGTGTGGCAAGGAGCCACTCTTGTAAAGGCGCAGTGCGGCAAATGTCCTGGTCCTTCCTTCTCTACCCCCCAAGTGGCTCTGAGCCACCTGATGTTGACTGAACTCCCCGGGGCCAGAGCACACTGTGGGAGATGCTGGCTGGTTACCGATGCAGCTTGCAGAGCTCTTGGCTGGTGGGCATTTCCAGCACCGAAACATCCATGCTGGAGCTGCAAGTGCACCTTTTTTTATTTGTTTGTTTGTTTTTTGTTTTTTTGTGACTGCTACTCCGGTCCCCACCTCAGCCGCAGTAATGGGGCTGGAACAAGCAAAGAGATGGGAGACAAATTTGAGGTGGCACATGGGAACTCCAGGTAAGCCCGCCACCCTGGGGGGTTACATAGATTCTTATTTTCCTGGTTGGGGGTTCTATCCAGATATTTTAAGTTTGCATGGTGCCTCCACCATAAGCTAAGTTTAAGTGAGCCTGGTGCCTGAACGGTACAACCGCCTGATATGCAGTACCTACCTACCTCCACGCAGTGCACCCCCAACATGAAACATCACAGTGTAACCTTAAAATCAGCCAAAATGCAATTAATGACTTACTACTAATAACATATTCATAAGACAACATTTAAAATAACAATATTTATTGGAGAGTATTCACAAAAGTTAGGGGAATACAGTGCAGAACTATTTTTAATGACTCATAAACTTTAGGAACAGGGACGAAGTCAGGTGCATGACTGGGCTCGCCCTATGAAATACACATTAAGCAGCAGTAGTAGCCCAGTAACGCCCACCCCCACCAGGTAGTGCAGTACAGTTACTGTAGTTGCAACTACCCAAAAAACAGGGCAGTTTGACCATACCAATCCTAAAACATCTTTTGGCTGCTCAGATCTGGCACCTAGCAGCTTGGTTAGACCAATCGTACGATGCACACTGGAAAATACTGGGGTGGATGAACTTCTCAGTCACTAAAATCATATTTTGTAACCTTCCCCTATCTCCAGAACAATTGACAGGAAATGATTTCTCAAAAAGCATACTTTTGGTCTGGGCCAGCGTAATGACAAATGATTAACCAAATCTTTAGCCCCTTTATGCAAAATAGCATATGACTCAGCTTTCCTGCCAAACCGTATAGATCACCAATTTATATAGTGGGGAAGACAAGGTCTCCAATATCATTATAATTTATTTGACAACAGTCAACTACACCCCTTTGCATTTTGACAACAGAAATATGCCCTGATCCAAGTGGATCATTTCTGCTACTTACAGATCTGGCATTTTTTTATGGCAAAACTGGCACAACTCTTGGAGTACAAAGAACCTCATGCACTTATTCCATTGCAAAGGGTAACGCAAAATCAAGGGCTTCCCTTTTATTTTATTTTGTTAGCTTATAGAGCCATTATTATCCCACCAGAACAGACACTCTGAGCCCTCAAAACTAAATAGGAGCAAGAACTGGACATCCGTATTCAGCTAGAAAATTGGTGCAAAATATACCAACAGCAGCACAAAGTCTCCTTTTCCAGTAGGTGGAAGGAGTTTGCATGGAAAACAGCTGTGCGCTTTTCCTAACTCTTGACAGTTCTGGCTAAATTTAATTAAAACCTGGGGACAAACTGCAGGAGACGCTGCGGCAACCCGTCTGCTCACCAGGCACATATTTTTTTTGCTCATGCCTCACTCTGTGTCACTTTTGGTCAGACTTAGAAACATATGTTCATGACATCTGCCACGGTTTCCCTCCTCTGACAGCCGGCATAATCTTGCTGCTGGACTATCCCCCAAAGCTTCTGAATAGACATCAGAAATATCTTCTCAATATGTCTCTCACCACAGCTAAGGAAGCTATTACTACACATAGAAACATAGAAGTTGACGGCAGATAAGGACCGCAAGGCCCATCCAGTCTGCCCATTTCTTTTTCTACCTTATAAATGTGCCATCGGCCTTTGCTCTGTCAGTGACCTATCTATTCATAGTCATTTGTATTGCTCCCTTATGCCTATCCCATGCCTGTTTGAAGCCCTGCACTGTATTCATAGCCACCACTTCTTGTGGTAAGCCATTCCATGCATCCACCACCCTTTCTGTGAAAAGAATTTCCTCACATTCCCCTTAATCGGCCTCCTCTAATCTCATGCTGTGTCCTCTTGTCCTGCTATTTTTCTTATATTTAAACATGTTAGACTCTTTCACCTTGTTTATGCCCTTAAGGTGTTTGAATGCCTCGATCATATCACCTCTCTCCCTCCTTTGCTCAAGGGTATACATATTGAGCTCTGTTAATCTGTCCTCATATGTCTTCTGATGCAGTCCCTGCACCATTTTGCTGCCCTTCTCTGGACTGCCTCAATTTGGTTAATGTCCTTGTGAAGGTGTGGCCTCCAATACTGCTCGCAGTACTCAGATGGGGCCTAACCAATGTCTTGTACAGAGGATTATTACCTCCTCTTACGACTTGTGATACCCTACTAATACACCCTAACACCCCCTAGCCTTACCTACTGCTTTAGAGGTCTGCTTGATGATTTCAGGTCAGTGATGATGATGCCCAAGTCTCTTTCTTCCTTTGTGACTGCTAGCAACTCTCCACCCAGCCTATAGGTGGCTTCAGGGTTTCTCTTCCTATGTGCATGATCTTGCACTTCTTTGCATTAAATCCAGTTGCACTCTTCTGACCATTTTGCTAGTTTATCCAGATCTCTTCTCATTCTGCCCACCCCATCTGGATCATCTACTCTGTTGCAGATCTTGGTGTCATCTGCAAACAGACAAGCCTTACCTCTAGTCCATCTGCAAGGTCACTAATGAAGATGTTGAATAGGACTGGCCCCAGGACTGATCCCTGAGGTACCCCACTTGTGACTTGCATCTCTTCTGACTGTATACCATTTACCACCACTCTCTGTTTTCTGCCAGTCAACCAGTTTGCCACCCAGTTGACCAACTTCTGACCCACCCCGAGCCTACCCAGCTTTTTTATCAATCTTCTATGTGGAACAGTGTCAAAAGCTTTGCTGAAGTCAAGGTAGGTACACGCTGGTTATCACAAACACCTCCAGATATAGACCAATGGAGAGAGGTCATGCTCTCAGAATATCATGTAGAAACTTACCCACAAGCTGCAACATCAACTTGAGTTGTTTAGTAACAGATACAATGGATGGGTAATGCATATAATGTCTAAACATAGGGATTTTGTGCCATAATTAGTACAATGTATAAATATCCAGATAGGGAGGGACAGTAATATATAATTAGATAGGGTGTAAAACTAAAGGGATCTTGATGTTATGCTTTTTATGTATTTAAATTATGTACAAGTCTGTCCACTGCATACAGTATTATACAACATAGTGTATAAATACCCTTATTTTAATAATTGTTGGGTATATTTCTTGGTGTCAGAAATGTATCTCAAAATGGATTGCCTTGTACTTACTACCAAAAAAAATACAGTCACTGTAAATACTGTAGAACTGTGGTATCACTAGTCCACCTGTACTGGGGGCACTACCCACTTCCCACTGGTACTAGATTAGACCCCTGTAAACCAGGGAGCTCCCTGTGGTTGACCGAATACTGTGCCTGAGAAACCATGTAAACCCGATGAAGGCACAGCTGGTTCACTGACACTGGTGCACTTTAGAACAGAATAAACCACTTTTTAAACCTAACCCCTTACAGGCCATGCCCATGCAGTTGGTTAAAGAGAAACATCCACCTAGAAGCGAGCCTCATCTTGGTGTGAGGCAGGGCCCCGATTACCATTTTCACAAAAAGTCACTTTTTTTTTTTACTTACATTGCCTTGATTTATATGGAATTTATCTAGTTGATCCTGCGCCCCTCCCCGCCAGCATTTTAAAATCAAGAGCCCCTAGCAACATGCCCACAACCTCCTACGGCTGTTCCAAGAATGACACATCATGTGGGGAGCACTTGTGGGAGCATCCATAATGTCACTGTGTAGCTGGAGCTTTTAATAGCTGTGGTTTGGAACATACGTGTCTCGGTGCTACCCCCCACCCCTACCCCCGCAGTGTTATTGGGCTGGAAGACAAACTGGGACAGCAACTGTGCTGCAATTGGGTATGCTTTGTTTTTTTTTTATTAGTATGTATTTATTTATTATTTTTATCAGTGCAGCTGATCATAGGATTGTTTGACACATAGAGGACTGAGCAGCCCTTCCCCTTCCCATGATGGTGTGAGTGTTCTTGCCGACCTAGCAGAAGTACTTTCTCATTAGCACCTTCGGTTATCGCATTTTAAATAGAATGAAACAGTAACATGCAGAATGTAGCGCTGTTTAGAGGCCAGCACTGTGTATTTTTATCACTGTACACACAAACAACCAGCGGCACCAAAGCAGGTAAGTGGTTTGGGTTTAACTGGGATTGCAGGACTGGGTTACAAATTGAACTCCAAATTAATAGCCGAATTTAAAGAGGGGGAGGATATGGATGTCTTTTTAAATTCTTTTAAAAAAGTTTATATTCAGGCTAAAATTCCTAGGGAGTCCTGGAGCTTCCAGCTGTCCCTGCTACTTACAGGGAAAGCTCGGGTGCATTGGGTCAAATGGACAATGAGGACAGCGATGATTACAGAAAACTTAAAGCTGCACTGTTAAAAAAGTTTGAATGAACCCGCTGAATCATACAGAGCTAAATTCCGTAAGCTCAGGAGAAGCCCTGATATGAGCTACGAGGAGCTAGCCACGAAACAATGTCAGTTTTTAAAACGTTGGTGAGAAGGAATTGAGGCAAACTCTGTTGATAAAATTGAAAATGTGATTTTATTAGAACAGTTTTAATGGGCATGCCCAGCCAAGCTAAAAACCTGGCTAGAGGACCGAGATCCCAAAACAGTGCAAGAGGCTGCTGAACTCTCAGACGGCTATGCCAAGAGCAGACCTGCTCTGAGAGCAAATGGGGCGGGCATGGCAGCACAGAAAAGGAAAATCGCGCCTTCAGGACAGCTAAAACCCTCACTGCCTCCACCAAAACCAGTTAGCCCCAGGTTTCAGAGAAAAGATTTCTCTGAGAGAAGAAATGAATGTTGGTTGTGTAAAGAAACTGGGCATATTGCCAGATAGTGCCCCAAAAAGGCGAGCAATTATACACAACAGGGTGCTAGAAAAGAAGTAGGTTGTTTGTGTGTCCCTGGAAGCATGCCAGTGAACATGAGGGAACACATGCACCCAGTCATGGTGAATGGTGTACAGATGCAGGGGTTAAGGGACACAGGGGCACCCTGACCTTGGTAAAGGGGGATCTGGTACAGCCTGGTCAGCTTATACCCAATAAATACGTCACTGTACAGGACTTTGCGGGTGGGGAGAACACATTGCCCCTCGCTAATATTCCCTTATTATTGTTTTTTTTAATTTTTTTATTATTATTATTTATGTGTCCAAGTGCTCCCTTATGGAGGGCGACAGGGGAGTCTTCTTCCAAAGGACACCTATATGGCAATTGTCAGAAGAGCAGAAAAGGGCTCTAGATGCCCCCCTGGAGTGGCATTAAGTTCAGCAGGCCATAAAGAACCTTGTGGGAGGGAAAGCAGCTGGTTCTGATGGGAACCCTACAGATTTTTACAAAGTATTTTGTGAGGAACTTAGAGATTCCTTGGTAGGAATGTATGCAGAAAGCCTGTCCTGGGGTCTGTTGCCTCACTCTGCCTGGTCAGCGACTATAAATGTGCTACCAAAACCCAGAAAGGACCTGGAGCTGTGTACCTCCTGCCACCCCATTTCATAGAAACATAGAAACATAGAAGTTGACAGCAGATAAGGACCACAAGGCCCATCCAGTCTGCCCATTTCTTTTTCTACCTTATAAATGTGCCATCAGCCTTTGCTCTGTCAGTGGCCTATCTATTCATACTCATTTGTATTGCTTTCTTATGCCTATCCCATGTCTGTTTGAAGCCCTGCACTGTATTCATAGCCACCACTTCTTGAGGTAAGCCATTCCATGCATCCACCACCCTTTCTGTGAAAAAGAATTTCCTACATTCCTCCTTAATCGCCCCTCTAATCTCATGCTGTGTCCTCTTGTCCTGCTATTTTTCTTATATTTAAACATGTTAGACTCTTTCACCTTGTTAATGCCCTTAAGGTGTTTGAATGCCTCGATCGATCACCTCTCTCCTCCTTTGCTCAAGGGTATACATATTGAGCTCTGTTAATCTGTCCTCATATGTCTTCTGATGCAGTCCCTGCACCATTTTGGTTGCCCTTCTCTGGACTGCCTCAATTTGGTTAATGTCCTCGTGAAGGTGTGGCCTCCAATACTGCACGCAGTACTCCAGATGGGGCCTAACCAGTGTCTTGTAAAGAGGGATTATTACCTCCCTCTTGTGGCTTGTGATACCCCTACTAATACACCCTAACACCCCCTAGCCTTACCTACTGCTTTAGAGGTCTGTTTGATGATTTCAGGTCATCAGTGATGATGATGCCCAAGTCTCTTTCTTCCTTTGTGACTGCTAGCAACTCTCCACCAGCCTATAGGTGGCTTCAGGTTTCTCTTCCCTATGTGCATGATCTTGCACTTTTTGCATTAAATCCCAGTTGCCACTCTTCTGACCATTTTGCTAGTTTATCCAGATCTCTTCTCATTCTGCCCACCCCATCTGGATCATCTACTCTGTTGCAGATCTTGGTGTCATCTGCAAACAGACAAGCCTTACCCTCTAGTCCATCTGCAAGGTCACTAATGAAGGTGTTGAAGAGGACTGGCCCCAGGACTGATCCCTGAGGTACCCCACTTGTGACTTGCATCTCTTCTGACTGTATACCATTTACCACCACTCTCTGTTTTCTGCCCGTCAATCAGTTTGCCACCCAGCTGACCAACTTCTGACCCACCCCGAGCCTACCCAGCTTATTTATCAATCTTCTATGTGGAACAGTGTCAAAAGCTTTGCTGAAGTCAAGGTAGGCAACATCAACTGCTCCCCTTGGCCCACCACTCTGGTTACCCAGTCAAGAAATCTATGAGATTAGTTTGACAGGACCTTCCTTTGTAATCCCATGCTGTCTTGGATCCTGTGTCCCTATGGATTCCAGGTGTTGCACTATCCTTTCCTTAAGGAGTGCCTCCATAATCTTGCCCACTACTAAGGTAAGACTGACTGGTCTGTAGTTCCTGCCTCCTCCTGCTACCACTCTTGTGGGCGGGATCACATGAGCCCTTCTCCAGTCTTCTGGGACCTCTCCTGTGCTCAGGAGACTCACTGAACAGTTCTGCTAATGGCTCTGCTAGTTCCACCTTTAGCTCCTTAAGTACCCTGGCATGTATGCCATCAGGTCCCATTACCTTATCCACCTGGGCTTAGCAAGCTCTTGTAGGACCCTTTCTTTTGTGAAGGAGTAGTGCTCACCTCCCTCCCCTGTGTCCATGATGCTGAGCTGTGGACCTGCCCTACATTCTCTTCAGTAAATACTGAGCAAAAGTATCTATTTAGGATAGATGCCTTTACACGTCCTCCCACATGCCCTTTTCTCCATTAAGCTTAATACCCCTCTGGACTTTCTCCTTTCACTAATGAATCTATAGAAAGTCTTGTCATCTTCTTTACTGTTCGTGCAAGTGTTTCCTCAGTTTGGGACTTTGCCTGCCTTACTGCCTTCCTGCTTCCCTTAGGGCAGTTTGGTATGCCTCCCATCTTCATCCCGCTGTGTTCCCTTATATTTCCTGAAGGCCAGCCTTTTGGCTCTGACCTTTTCTGCTACTGTATTTGAGAACCAAAGTGGTTTCCTTCTTCTTTTGCACTTCCTTTTCTGTCTAACACAATGGAATGTTGCTTCAAGTATTGCATCCTTAATGCTTGCCCACTTTGCCTGTACCCCTCACCTGTGTTTCTTTTTGCCAGGGCTAGCTTAACTCTGTTGGCCATCTTATCAAAGTCAGCTCCTCTGAAGTCCCATATTTTCGCCTTGGAATGGGATGATTTCGATGTAGTAGCCAAATTGAACCATACCATGTGATGGTCACTGGCCCCCAGGTGACCTTCTCTCTGGAGATCTGTGATCCTTTCCCTGTTAGTCCGTACTAGATCTAGGATAGCCCTGTCTCTTGTGGGTTGCTGTACCAGTTGTTTGAGGCCCTCCTGCAGGAATCCACTATGTGTCTAGTTCTGGCAGATGTTCCTGCTGGTATTGACCAATCTGTATCCGGCATGTTGAAGTCTCCCATTATCAGAACCTCCCTTTAGCTGTCATGTTTTGTATATCTTCTAACAGTAATGTGTCTATGTCCTCCCCCTGGTCTGGGGGCCTGTAGACAACCCCAGTTGTTATGGCTGTCCCATTTCCTGTTTCCAGGGTGACCCACAGTTCTTCTGGCTCCTTATGTGTATTCTGAATTTTTGTAGATTTGATATTTTCATTGACATACAGGGCCACTTCTCCCCCCCTTTTTGCACCTCGGTCTCTTCTGAACAATGCATAGCCAGGTACTGAAGTCTCCCAAGTGTGGTTACTGGTAAACCATGTCTCACTAATTGCTACTATGTCCAGTTTAGCCTCTGACATTATTGCCTGCAGGTCTGGGATCTTATTTCCCAGGCTGTGAGCATTTGTACATGATTTTCCAATGGCCAGATTTCGTGTGTTAGTTGTTGGGTGAGGTTTGGCATTACCCCTGGTCAGAGTGGGGAGACAAACCTTTTTTCTTACCCGTGATGCAAATGAACTGCAAACATGCTGAATCCTGTTTGACCACTAGCTGAGGGGAGGGGTGTTCTTCCCATTCGACGTATGGGTGCTGCGCCTCTCCCCATTGCTAGTTTAAATATTCTGCAAAGACGTTAAACTTCTGCCCCAATGCACTGACTCCCTCCTTAGTCAGATACAGTCCATCAAATTTAAAGAACTTTCTCTCCCAGAACTGTTGCCAGTTCCCTACAAATCTGTGTCCTTTTTCCTGGCACCAGCCCTTGAGCCACGTGTTTAGCTCCCTATCTCCTTCTCTGACCTTCCGTCCATCTGCTCCCCTCTCCCAGACTGGCAGGATCTCAGAGAAGGAGATGCTGGATGAAATGGATGATAGTTTGTCACCCAGCCTGGTCAGGTGTTCCTTGGTCTCCACAATTGACCGGCTGGCGAGATCATTAGTCCCTCTGTGTACTAGGACATCAATGTTTCTCCTGCTTTGTGAACAATTTTAGCAATGTGGTCAGTGTCTCTCCATGCTGATGTACCTGGGAGACATCTGACCATTACCCCTGGCTGGAGATGGGTATCAACTCCCCGAATCATGGAGTCTCCTATGATCAGAAGTTTTTTGGATTTCCTTTTTCCTTTTTTTGTTTTGGTTCCTGATTTGGGTGAGTTTTGTTGTGCTAGCTCCTGTGCTGCAGTGTCCTGCTCTGCAGTGTCTTCTGCCTCTTTGTTTGATTTCAGAGACAGAGGCAAATACCTGTTTGTAGTGTTTATATGGTTTTTGGTGGTAACATGTTGGAGAGCAGAGAGTCATGGGGCACCCGATTTGCCCCTCCTAACCACCTGCCAACCTCCTGGACCAACTACCCTCTGCGGTCGAGGTTTTTCTGTTGGATGCTGGGGAGATGGCGGGTGGTTCTTATAATGTATTTCCTCTTGAATATGAAATTTGAGGTGTGCAATCTCTGCCCATGCTGCCCGGAGCTGAGCCCTAAGATCTCCAAAGGCCCAGCATGTAGGACAGTGTCCTAAATCCTGTAAGACTGTCCTTCTGAAAATTGTTCCACAGTACCTGCAGTTAATGATATCCATTCCAGATAAGTTGCTGGGTTTATAACCTAGTCAGAGTAATTAGAAGGAAAAAGGAAAAAAAATGCAAGTAATGGTTTGATTGTGTTTTGTTTTTGTTTAACTTGTTATAACAAGCTAAATTACTAGTGCCCCTGTAAATGAGCTCACCTTGTGGAGGCCCCACTGATCCGCCTCTTCCTGCTCTGCCACAGGAAATGTCACAACTGTGGTACCCTATAAAAGGAGTGTAGTGTGGGGTGGTTGAGGATGGGGGTGGGTTGCTGGGCCCTTCCCCTGCTGAAAAGAAAACCACGGACGAAAGAACAAGGAGGTAAGAGCAGAAACAATCAGTCAACAACAAATGCAGTAACCCTGAAAGCTTATCCTAATGTTAGATAAAACTGTAAAACCTGTAAAGCACCACCTGTAATAATTTCAGAGAAGATATACGCTGTAAGAAACACTTTGCTACAGAGAAAAATAAAGCAGTAACAGAAGATATACCTTGCAAAAGACAATTTGAATCAGAAGATTACAGCAGTAATCTGTTAGCACACACCTGTAGGCACACCTTGTAATATTGCAGAAGAAGGTATACCAGTAACAACAATTTGAATCAGAAAAATAAAGCAATGAAATGTTAGCAACAAACAGTAGCAATCCTGTGAGTAAAAAATAAAAACACCACCACACAGTAAATCTGCTTAGCCAAAATAAGTCTTAATCCTTTTCCCTTGCTCTGGTAAGTTTCTCTACTCTGCCTTTCAAGCAGTCTTAGAAGGAAAGAGCTCAGGTGAAGCTAGGTGCCTTGGCCAGCAAACCAAGTCTTCTACCTCCATGGTAACAGCAGATTGCAAAGGTCATGGTCACTAGGCTGGAAAAGCTGCTACCTGAACTAATACACCCAGACCAGTTGAGGGTTGTGAAGGGTAGGCAAGGCAGAGGCAATATACGCTGCACCTTCAGTGATGTGTGGAGTTGGCAAGGAGTGGGGGGGCAGAAGGGTTACTTTCTGTAAACATGGAAAAGACATTTGACCTGGTGGAGTGGGATATCTGCACCAGGCCCTACAATGTACTGAAATAAGAGACAGGTTCTGGACATGGGTGCAAAGTAAACAATAAGACACGACTGGGTGTGCACTAGACACTCCTAGCACATGGCCAGGCATGTAGTAAGGCACAAGTCACAGACCGGGTGCCTTCAGCCCCTGGCCGTGCAATAGAAGTATCTAGCACACACACCCAGAGTGTGTTATTGTGCTTATGAAATGGGCCTCTCAATTGTACATGCTTGTCTAATAAAATTCATAAGATTAAGTAATAAAAATCTTGAATTTTTGTCTTAATTTTAAATAAAATAGTTCCTCTGCCATTAGTTTACTATATATTTTTTGGCTTAACAAATGTTTGTCTTTCTAGGGCCTCTGTAGTTATAGTATTTTTATTAATGATGTTTTTGTCATGGCCCTACCCCCTAAACCATCCCCATTCCCATTTGTGTTACCTACAAACTGGTACTGACATTTGGAAAGAAGGTGCCTTTTAAAAAAGATTTCTGTGTATCATGGCAACTGGCAGCATTGGGGAGGAGACACTGCTAATGTTTCAATAACACAGGGCATGCAGGTGCAGAACTACAGGGGGGGAATGCCGGCAGCAGATTTGAAGAGAGCAACATAAATTATTGATAAGAAAGCAAAGGTTGTGACTGTAAGGAAAAAATGAGGGCTAAGAGAGGGAACCAGTGAGTGGCCAGGATATGAGCCGTTAAGTGGTAGAGCGAGTGAGTGGGTGGGGCCTGGGGAGAGATTGTGGGAGGCAAGATGGAAACAGTCAGGAATAGTAGAGGAAATAGAAAAAAAAAAAGGGTATGAGAGAGTGATTAAGCTGCAGTTGTTTTTATGAATATGAGACAGAACGGGTGTTGATTTTATAAAAGAGGAGAGAGAGTTAGCGGGAGTTGGCAGCAAACAAGTAAGGGAACAGCTGTAGCCTGATTGACCAAGCAAGGGAGCTATCGGTGTGGAATTGCTAACAGTGGAGGACTAACAAAAAAAAAAAGTAAAACAAAACATATGCAGTGAAAGGTTTATTGTGGGGGAGCAGAATACAGTATGGAGGAATTTTTTGACGATTTTATCAGTGGGTAGTGCCAGCATATTGCAAGAAAAATGGCTGCCATTTCAAATGCTAACATTCTACATGGGCATTGATATGGCATGTCAGGTTAGGTGATGCTCACCTGTGCTTGTTTTTAGCCATGCACTAGACACTTTCAGCTCATGGCTAACAACCAGTCAGGGGGCTCGAAACCCTGAGCCCATTTCATAACCCTGTATAATAGCCCCATGGTTCAGGTGCAAGTAACTGGAAACCTCACACAACCCTTCCCCCTCTACAGGGGCACCCATCAGGGATGACCCTTATTGCCCCTGTTGTATGTGTTATCACTTGAACCCCTAGCAGCAGCTCTAAGAGCTGACAAAAAAATGGAAGGTCTCATCATCGCAGGAATTGAGCATAATGTCTTTTTGTGGATGACCTTTTACTAATATACAGTATGTCAGGTTCCCGAATGTAGTGCTGCCTAAGTTAGCAAATTTTCTTCAAGCTTATGGTGCCAAATCAGGCCACAAGGTGAACTGAGGGAAGATAGATATTCTATACATTGGATAGGGAAGGGGGCAGATGGCAGGAGCCTTGCAACTCCAAGAGGTGAATATTTTAAAATATTTGGTATTAATATTACCAGGCAGCATCACAAATTATACAGATTCAGTCTACAACCCCCACCCCCAGTCTGGAAAATTAAGACCTGGAACAGTGGAGTGGGTTGCCCTATCTTTGATTGGTAGGGTCAATGCACTTAAGATATGCATATTCCCTAGATTACTACATGTATTGCAGGCTCTGCCAATAGAGATCCCACAAAAGTTCTTTTATACGATCAGCAGCCTATTCCACCAGTTTTTGTGGAGGGGCAAACCAGCGAAAATTCAGGCATCCACCTTGCAGACTGCCTTTTGTGAGGGCAGCCTAGCCCTGCTCCATATCAACCAATATTACTGGGCAGCACAGCTTTCCCTTTTGATGAAGGGGGAAAATACTACACATTGGTGACAGATGGAGGAGCAGGAATTGGGGAGAGGATCTCTGTTTGAGCAGGTATTATGCCCATCATTGGGAGGTGAATACAAACAAAAGATTTCTGATTCATTTACCAGGCTCACATTGCCTGTGTGGAAGGTGGTGCTTGAGCGTATAATGCATGAACCTTCGTTCTCACCAAGGGCAAGTCTCTTAGAGGCTTTCAAGGGAAGGGAAGGGTATACTGCCTTTGTGCACCAGGGCCTACAGCAATGGGAAAAGAAAGGGATTAAAACTATTCAGCACATGATAGGGGAGTGAGATGTACTGCAGACATTTGGTATAATCCATAGGCAGGTGAGGTTACCCAGTAACACTTTCTTTGTCTGCAGTGAAGAACCTTATTTTCCGGCCCCCTCCTGATGTGAAGTCATTGTCAGCCCTCTATTGCCTGATCGGTAGTGGGACCCCCTCCTCCAGTAGGAGCTTCAGGGAAGCATGGAAGGAAGATTTGTATGTGAAAGTTACTGAGTAATGTTAGGGCAGAGTGATAAGGCATGCAAGATCTAATGAACTGCAGCAGATCCAATATAACTACCTGTATAGAATCTATCTGTACTCAGCCAAGCTGCATAGATTGAAATCTAGTATCAGTGAGCAGTGTCTGAAATATGGCAGTGAGGTGGGCACCTTTATCCATATGGTATTTGAATGTCCCCAAATGATGTCATTCTGAGAGGGAATACAAAGGGTCATGGAAAAAGTGATAAGACGTACACTACCGGGGTCACCTACGGTGCTATTACTGGAGCTGAACCTAGGGATTCCAGGGAAACATACTGGCCTCTCTGGGACCTTGCCTTAAAGGAGATAGGAAATTATTTTTACATAGTTAACTGCCCTTCCGTTTTCTTTTCCATGCCAGTTATGTATTCTGATATGCTTTGACGATGTTTTGATAAATAAATAATCTAGCTTTGGGGTGTCCTCAGATCTACATTGAGTTCCGCTCTCCTCACCAGCTACTGCTCTTGATTTTCATATTTCTAAAACATTCTCTGGAATCAGAAACTTCCATTCCATGCTATTTATCTGAATGGCCTAGAAAGGTGTTGGTGATGTCATAGAATGTTTAGGCAGTATGAAAAGAGAGAGAGCGGGATTCAGGGTCCTTAAAAAGGCAACAAAATTAGATTATTAATTCAACAAAAGAGGCCAAAAACATATCAGAATACTGGGTAGCCAATAAAAGAACAACTAGAGGGCTTCTAGGAGTGTAAAAACTGTTTCCTATCACCTTTAATAAACATGTGCAAAACCACTGCACAATACTGGGGCAGAGTCAACCTTCCCCCCATGACAGCACATTGGCTACAAAACTTAAATGCAGTTGGAAAATGTGCAGATACAAGAAAACAGAGGGGGAAAATTTGCAGTGATGTGGAACCCGATCCTCTCATCTCTTGAACAGGGTGCTTTAATGGGATAGGGTTCCTACTGGGTGATCAGCACAATATGTGACTACAAGACTGAAAAGCCAGCCCGGTGGCGCTGAGGGTTGAGGCACTGGATGCAGCACCTCGCGCCATGCCGATGACCCAAGTTTGGGAGCAAGCTCGGGGGTCGGCAGGGAGGGAGAAGGATCGAGCACCCGCAGGGCTGCTGTCCTCTCCCGGGGGGGGGGGAGGATGTGGGATTGCTTGGTGCTCTGGCGTCCCCTGGTGGAGACCAGGGGTGCCACAGAGTCTCTGAGCTGCATGTGAGGGAGTGTGGCGGATGCAGGTATGGTTGCCGTGTGCCATCGCGTCAGATCTGCACCATGCACACGGGGGGGGGGAGAGGGAAGTACCCACAGGAGGAGAAAAAAGGAGAGAAATACCCCTCCAGTCCAAATATGTGACGGCCCTGCCAGTGCTACCATCACATGTACTAAGCTGGTTCCCTGCCACTGCCCACTGCGGTCTCTCCAGGTTGCCGTCACCTGACCCGGGGAACCGCGACGAACTTGAAGATGGCAGGGGAACACAGCAGATGGTAGAGCGAGTCAATGAGAGCAGTGCCTGAGAGAAAGTCCAGGCCATTGACATTCCTACAGCATTCAGGTACTGGCAGCGAATGGACAGGGTGGTGTAATGATGGCAGATAGGCTAAGGATGATGTATTTACCCTCCATGTAGCAATAGGGAGTTAACTAAATCATTTTAAATGTATTAAAACGGTTGTGTGTGCTGTGGTATACCCATCTCACTGATATGCACTGTTTGGCAAATCTTGTACAACTTACAAAAAATTTTTTAAATAATGTAAAAAAAAAAAAGATTGACAAACTTCAGGCACTGTCCCAAAGAACCTTACCTTCTCCTTATGGTATTATTAAAGGCATAGTCCTGAATTTACCCAGCCTAGGGTCGTTCGCCCAGGCTCTTGCCATTAAGGTTCTTCTTGGAGCCCACAACAAACCTGTCACACATCTATCTGTGTTCATCCCCCCAAAGAACTCTGCCCAAGGTCTCCATGCTGTCATAGACTGTCTTGGATGCCTAACCCTAAGCTCTGAGGTTATACTCTTAGGTGATTTCAATATTAATTGGCTTGCCTCTGAAGCTAACCAATTCAAGGATGCAATTCAGGTTATCCACTTTACCCAGGTCATTGAAACACCCACTAGGACTAACTACAGGACATACACTGGTACTTTGACTGGGTGCTCACCAACCGACCTGAGCATGCCTCTAATGCCTCCATCCTCCCGGACAACATCAGTGAGCACTCCCCTGTCATGTTCAGTTGGGCTAATAATTTCTCCAAACCACCTCCTAGAACAATCACCAGCAGGGTTCTCAAACCTGGTCATGCTGACTGCTTCAAAATGGATCTCCTTAATGCTGACTGGTCCTTAGGTTTTTGAGGCTTCCGACGTTGACGATGCACTTGACCATTTCATACTCCTCTTCAGTACAATCTGTGACACCCATGCTCCCATAAAAAAATGGAAGATCAAAGGCTACTTTAACCCCTGGATGAGCCCTGATACCTTTGAACTAATGAAAAATATAGACCACCTCTGGCATATAGCTAGGGCCACTGGCAAGCAGTCTGATATCCTGAACTACAAATGTGCGAGGAACAACTGTACCAGGACCATCCGATTAGCCAAAAATGTATACTATGAAGATGCCCTAACCAAGAACTGGAATGACGGTTGCAAAATTCTGGGCTAACCTAAATGAGGTCACTAGGCGAGAACCCGAAACGGTCCCTACCATGCTCTGCGTTGATAGCTCCCCAATCCTTGACCCTAAATCTATCACCAACACCTTTAACAATGCCTTCACTGACTTGCAGCATGTTCTTCCTGCTGACTTCTTCTCCCCCACCATCCCTGCTGCACCCACGCAATCCCTATCCCCTTTGCATCCCCCCTTTCGCTTCAAGACTATTACCTTCGGAGAAACCAGGAAATATATGTGCAAAGTGTTTGGGAAGGGGAGATTCAGTGGGGATAACCTTGACCTGAAACTAATCTCCCTCCCACTTGAAGAAATCCTGTCCCTCTCACCGATATCCTTAACCTCTCACTCCGTCTCGTAGTATTCCCCCAAAAATGGAAAGCTGCAGTAGTCACCCCTGTGTACAAGAGTGGGAATTGTGCCCTCCCCGGAAACTATAGACCCATCGCTATACTACCACCACTCTTGAAGGTTCTTGAATGAATCGTTGCCGACCAACTTGTCAGTTATCTGGACAAGCACATGCTTCTATGCGCAGAGCAACATGGCTTTAGGGCTGGGCAAAGCACCACTACAACCATCCTGGAATACACAGGCTTCATCCACAAATCCCTCGATCTTGGCCAGCTCATCGAGGCTATCTGTATTGACCTAACAAAGGCCTTTGACACAGTCAACCATGCCCTCCTAATTGACCAATTCACTGCCATAGGCCTTGCCCCTGAGGTGGCTGCATGGTTCCTCAACTATCTACACTGCCGTTCCCAGCAAGTCAGGATATATACCTTTCCTCTCTGACACCAAGCCTGTGTGCGCAGGTGTTCCACCGGGGGTCAATACTGGGTCCCCTCCTCTTTAGTCTATTTCTAAATTGCCTCCCCCTAGCCAGCCAGTGCCGTATCCTCCTCTACGCAGATGACACGGTTATCTTTTCTAATGGCTCTGACCCCACTGCTCTTGAGCAACAGCTACAACGTGACTTTACCTGCATTGAGTCATGGTTCAGAAATCATAAATTGATAATGAACTACAAAAAAACAAAAAACATGTTGTTCACCAGCCTTAAGAACAAGCATAAAAACTACCCGCTATCAACATATGATAGGGGTGGTGTTCTTCTTGAATGTGTACTGCTAACACCATCAAACCGAGAGAAAATCCATATGACACTGTCAGGTAATCCTAAAATATACTCCAAAATATAATACAGTAAATTACTGCTCACTCAATGTTAAATAGAAGGTGTGTGTACTTAACATCTGTTTAGCAAAGTCATATTCACTGTCAGTGGCTCAGTAGGTAATATGCTTGTCTCTGGGTCCAGAAGCTCTGAAGATCATGGTTTCTAGCGCCACACCAGGTACTATATTTAATTAAATACTGATAATTGACACTGTGCGGTATTTGGGGTGGGGGGGTGCTGTAAGGTTGCGGTACTGTCCTTTGGATGAGACGTTCAACCAAGATATTTTTCTGGCAATCTCTGGTCACTGTCCAGATGGAAGTTAAAGACCCTATGGTACATATTGAAGAAGAGTTGGGGAGTTTCCCTGATGTCACAGCCAACATTCTGCCATCAGTAAAGCAGATCTGTGTAACCTATCCCCAGGATGTGCCCAGAAACAAGTTATCACAGCTCAGTGTGCCTTTCCTGGTCAAAAATTACAAATACATAAATATCCTCAAACAACAGTTTTTAGATGCAAAAGGAATATGTGATACAGTAATTGAATTATACTATTGCACTGCATTTATGTTACTCGGTGATTATTTGATTGAGTTAATGTTTGCATATATTTATTGTTTGTATTTGTATCTTCTTATTTTTATTATTTTGGTAACGATTGTAAATGAAAGTTCATATCAATTTACATACCACTTCAATAAAAAAAGTGAATGAATCAATGAAATGAAAAGGTCTGTGGATGAAAAGAGCCTTCTATTCTTCCCATTTGTCTTTGCTTTCTGGCCCCTTCCCCCACTGTCCAGTCTTGGTTCCTAGCTTCTGCTTTTTCTCCAGGTTGCTGTCCAGGAAGGTGTGAAGTATACAGTAGTTTCTCAGTTCAGTTTTTCTTTTGTACTTTTGAGTATGTGAAAGGGGAATCAGTCACCACTACATTTTTTTCTGATCTTTTTTTTTTTTTTCTCGTATTATCTGTTTTTCCTCCTGGGAGCCCTGGCAGGCGGCAGCGGTCCCTCCTTGCGGAGAGACTCACTCTCCGGGCCCCGTGCATCCCTGTATCGCCTACACTCGGTTAATTCCGCATGGATTGCCCCCCGTGGTGGGGCTAGGGAAGAGGGCACTGGCCTTCCTCCTCCCCCTCCGAGACCCAGTCCAGACACTGGGGTGACCCCAAGGAATACAGGAACCATCACGGAACCTGCCAGGCTGTGTTTCCACTTTTTCTCCCATCCCCACTTCCATACCAACGTGATGACATCAGTACATGCCTCCCAACCCGTATTGCCATCCAACCACTGTCAGAGGGCAGTCATCGAGCGGGATGACAGGTCTCACTCTCCCCAAGAGAGGAGAACAGTCCTCTGGATGCTTGATCCTCTCTCCCCCCTGCTGACCCCCGGCGGCCCGAGCTCATTCCGAAAACTGGTCACCGGCATGGCATCCAGCACCTCAACTCTCAGCACTACCAGGCCGGCAATTTTTTTTTCGGCTCTTTAACCCCTGGTACTGAATGATGAACAAAAGGTTTACACGTGTGATAGTAATATTTCAAACAACATGAAGTCTTTCTGTATTCTGACTATTGCAGTGATATCCAACCTTTGAACTGCTCCGGAGAGGAAAGAGTTAACTTTCCATGCAAGGCATGGAACGCTGAGCTTGAGCTCAGTTAAGACTCTGTCTGTTGTTGTTTGAACCCAAACCGCCAGATTCTTTACTCCGCCTCACTGAACAGTTGCTCCGGAAATTTCTCCTTTGCTGGGTTCAAATTAGTCGGTTAAAGTGTCGTTTTTTTCCCTCGGTTCAACCGAATTTCTTCCATGTAACCTGTCGGTTCAGTCTCTGTCTGTGGTACCGTGAGTACTAGATAGGCTATTGTTATTAGTTTCTGTGCAGAACTTGTAAACGTCAGATCGGTTCGGTTTGAACCGATCAGGTTTCTGAAAAAAGTTTATTCTGTTTTTTTAGAGTGTGGTAACCGGTCCTCATCGGTTCTAAAAAACGGATTTCATTATGGTTTTTTCCACGACCCGTAACACGGTCAGGAACCGATAAGGGTGTCTTGCCTGGTGGATTGCCGAAAAAAGGGTAAGTTTGGTTAGGACTGGCCATGTCTGAGAAACCCAAGAGAAAAACTAGGCTCACTGGGTTTCAACACTGTAGTGTGTGTTGGGAAACCTTTGCTAAAGCTGACCCCCACATCACCTGTGTTTATTGTCTGGGGTTTGACCACCTCGATTCAGACTGCCAGATTTGTAAAAGTGTTCCTACAGCTACCCTGGAAAAGAGAGTAGGTAGGCTGAGGGAAAGGGAGGCCAAGAAGTCCGCTGACCTGGATGGCCAGCCCGGTTCGGTTCCAACCGAACCAGAAGGAGTGCCCTCTGACCGAGGCGAGAAACTTCTTCAGGCAAGAAGAGAACCGACTCTGAGGAGTCGGTTCAGTTAAAAAAAAGAAGGATAAGTCAGCCGGTTCGGATCCACAAGTTCTTTCTCCAACCGCTGATGAAATAGCCAAAGCGATAAGGATTGTTCAGTCGCTAACTTCGGTTCCAACCGAACCGGCACCATCGGTTAGGGGCTCAGTTCAGTCGGTTCCCGGTTCCGGATTATAATTTAGAGGACTTTTATGAACCGGAGGAAGAGGAGGAGGGAAGAGTATGAGGATAGTGATGGTGATTATGAAAGTCTGGATGTGCCCATTGACCAGGGACATCTCCCCAGACAAACCTTCAGGTGTTTCTCCTCCTAGGCTTTCTGAGTCCCCTTCCCACTTTATGTTTTACAAAAAAGTGGCTGAAACTGTCCAGCTTCCTATGGAGGAAGCAGTAGAGGATCAGGAGGAGCCTGATTATGTTGAAATGATGGACATCCCAGAGTCCAGGAGGCTGTCTATTCCCCTCCATAAGTCTTTTGGGAAACAGACAATAAAAATTTGAAAGACTCCTAATTCCATGCCTCCTGTGGACAGAAGAATGGACAAGAGGTATACTCTTTCAGGCTCAGATACGGAGTTCCTTTCCCAGCAATGCAGCCATGTTGGGGTAGTGCAGGCTGCTGTCTGTGATAGGCAAATATACCCTTGGCTTCACACACCCCAGATAAGGACTCCAGGAGGATTGATGCCATGGCAAAGAAACAGTACATGGCAGCATCTTTGGGACTAAGGCAGGCTAATTATATGGCCTACACAGCTAGATACCAAAAGTCTAGATGGGACACTGTGATGGCTCTAGCTAAACAGGTCCCTGACCAGCTTGCCAAGGAGCTGGAGCAGGTGGCTGCAGATGGTATTGAGGCATCCAAGGTGCAGTTTCATGCTGCAGTGGGACTCCAGTGATGTTTCATCTAGAGTCATGGCTACATCTGTGGCCCTTCAGGATGGCTTGGCTCAGATGTACTAGCCTGTCACAGGATACCCAGGCTAAGGCAATGATTTTCCTGTTATTGGTAATTCTCTGTTTGGGAGCAGACAGAGAACTACATGAAGAAATGGATGAGTACAGGACCACCTGTAGGAGTGCTCAGGCCAAGGAAAGGCAAGCCTACCTCAGAGGCAGCATCCCAGGGGCAGGGCAGGCCTTTTCATAGGCCCTTCTACTAAGCCAGGCCTCCTCTTCCGCCTTTGCTCAGAGGGGTCTTCAGAGGCAGAGGCAGAGGTACAAGCAGGCCTGCTGACACCCCTCAGCCTAAAGCCCCTGCCAAACAGGCACCCTGATGGGTTTGCCCGGGCCGATTCTCCACTACCCATAGGGGGCAGGCTGGCTTACTTTGTCCAGGACTGGATGTCTTTAACATCAGACAAATGGGTCCTGGAAGTAGTAAGCCAGGGACTGGTTCTCAGCTTCAAACAATTTCCCAAGATGAGAACCAGATCCTTTCCACCTGCAAATCCTTCAGAGGCCCTTGCCCTAGAGGCAGCGGTCTCTTCCCCTGGCTCTCAGAGCCATAGAAAGGTTCCACCCTCACAGAGGGAAAGGATTGTACTCAGGTACTTCCTAACCCCCAAAAGACAGGAGAATGGCGGCCCATCCTGGATCTCAGATATTTAAACAAGCACCTTTTAAAACCAAAGTTCAAAATGGTGACTCTGGGAATAATTCTACCCTCGCTAAGGCCAGGGGACTGGCTAGTCTCCCTGGACCTCAAGGATGCCTATTTCCACATTCTCATCAGATGCTCCCACAGAAAGTACCTCAGGTTCGAATTGCCCTCAGGCCACTATCAATTCAGAGCAATGCCCTTTGGCCTAACATCAGCTCCAAGGGTGTTCACAAAATGCCTGGCAGTAGTGGTTGCTTTCCTAAGAAGAAAAAAGATCTCCATCTTTCCATACCTGGACGACTGGCTCATAGTGGGTCAGTCTCCAGACCAAGTCAAGTCACACCTACAGATAACTCAGCAACTGCTCACTTCTCTAGGATTCCTTCTAAATCTTTCAAAGTCAGTTCTAGAGCCAGTGCAGCTCCTCACCTTCATGGGGGAGCTGGATACTATAAGGGAAAGAGCCTTCCTTCCCTGGACAGGGCAAGGACCCTGTGACACTGGTCTCTTCATTCACCCTTCAGGTGTCTCGACCAGCAAGGCATTTTCTGCAGCCCTGGGCCACATGGCTGCCTCTACGGCAGTGGTCTAGGAGCAAGATTTCAGATGAGGACATTCAGTTCCACTTAAGAGCCTTCTGGTCCCAGAGAAAGGATTCTCTGACCAAGCTAGTCCCAGTGACTCGAACCCTGATCCAGGCTTTGCAATGGTGGCAGGATCAGGACAACCTAAGGCAAGGAGTTCCCTTTGTCACTCAACCTCATTCTCTAATCCTTACCACAGATGCCTCCCTCTTGGGCTGGGGAGCCCACTTGGGGGATCTGACCGCCCAAGGGTTGTGGTCACCTCAAGAATCTCTGCTTCACATCAATCTCTTAGAACTCAGAGCAGTGTTTCTAGCACTTCAAGTTTTTATCAAGTCTGTTCAGAACAAACTGGTTCAGATCAGGACAGACAATACCACCACAATGTGGTACATCAACAAGCAAGGGAGCACTCAGTCTATGGCCTTGTGCACAGAAGCAATGAAGTTGTGGTCTCTGGCCTATTCCCTGAATACCTCTCTGATAGCAGTGCACTTCCCAGGGAAGGACAATGTCCTGGCAGATGCTCTCAGCAGGATATCTCAGGGCCATCACGAATGAGCCTTGGATCCCCTAATTTTGAAGGTAATCTTCTCCAGATGGGGCACTCCACAGATAGATCTTTTTGCAGCCCCAGACAATCACCAACTTCCTCTTTTTTGCTGCAGACCCCCAGTGTTGGGCTCAGTCCCCCTGGATGCTCTAGTCCTCAGTTGGGAAGGGAAATTCCTGTATGCTTTCCCCACTTCCCCCTCCTGTTCAAAGTACTAGTCAAAATCAGATCTCAGCCCTGCAAAGTGATTTTGATTGCTCCAGACTGGGCCAGACAGCCCTGGTACCCTCTCTTGCTATCCTTAGCAATCCACCTTCCCCGTCTCTTCCCAGGAATTACAGCCTGTTAACATGTTCTCAGGGGAGGGTTTGGTATCCGAATCTCAAATCTCTCAATCTCAAGGCCTGACTCTTGAAGAGTTAGAGTTTGTTGATTTACATCTTTCTCAAGGTGTTCTGGATATTCTAAAGGCTTCTCGAAAGCCTTCCACCAGAAAGACTTACAACTCCAAATGGAAAAGGTTTACTATTTGGTGCTCCGGTAAGCATATTTCTCCAGAGTCTGCTGGGTTGCCTACAGTCCTGGACTATATGGTTCATCTCAATAGCTTGGGACTCAGACCAGCTACACTTAGAGTGCATCTGGCAACTGTCTCTGCCTTCTTGTCAGCAGGCAAGCCCTATTCCCTTTCAGCTCACCCTGTATTCTGTAAATTCTTCAAGGGTTTGCTGCATACCAATCCTCCCTTCAGGGACCCTGCCCCTGCTTGGGACCTTAATGTTTGCATTGCCCAGCTTATGCAACCCCCTTCTAAGCCTTTGTCCTCAGCAGGGCTTAAGTACTTGACTTGGAAAACTGTTTTCTTGATAGCCATTACTTCTGCCAGACGCATAAGTGAGTTACAGGCCCTGTCAGTGGAGCCTGATTTTATCTCTTTCCATAGAGATAAGGTGGTCCTCAGGACTAATAGGAAGTTTTTGTCTAAGGTGGTTTCAGATTTCCAACTTAATCAGTCTATGTCTCTTCCTGTTTTCTTCACTGACCATTCCTCCTCTGGGGAGAGGAGGCTACACAGCCTGGATGTGAAAAGGGCCCTTAGCTACTACATAGAGCGCACCAAGGGTCACAGGTTTGACTCTCTCCAATTGTTCCTCACTTGTGGTTAGGTTGGCAAGGGAAAACCTGCCACTAAGAGGTCTATTGCCAGGTGGATTGTCTCTTGTATACAATTCTGCTATGAAAAATTAGGTAGAATCCCACCCTCAGGCCTGAGGGCTCACTCTACTAGAGGTACAGCTGCTTCCCTGGCTGCTGCCAGGGATATTCCTATCTAAGAGATTTGTCAAGCAGCCACCTGGAAAACAGTACATACTTTCACCAGGCATTACTCTCTGGATACCCAGGCTAGGAGTGATGCTCGGTTTGGCACAGCAGTGCTTCAGAGCCTGTTTCAAAGTAGGTTATGTCCCCTCCATGGAGGTACTGCTTGTAGTTCTGTAATAGTCAGAATACAGCAAGACTTCATGTTGTTTGAAGAAAAAATTACTCACCTTAGTAATGTTGTTTCTTCTAATGGAATCTTGCTGTATTCTGACCTCCCCCCCCGCCTCCCCTCTCAGAACCTGGGTTTTTGGGATGTGGGTGGGCAGGAACATTGTTGGCACCCTAGAGGTGCCCCCTTTTTCTCACCCTCTTATTTTGGGTGTGTGTGTTGTGTTTTTTTTTTTTGGGGGGTTTTCTGGCTTGAGTCTTTGCCTTGGAACCAAAAAAATCTTTTTATTAAATTTAGTAGCCAGTTGGCTAGTGTGAGTTTACAGTTTCCACACAGGACACCCAGTGAGTATAGCTTGTAAAGATCTGGCGGTTTGGGTTCAAACAACAACAGACAGAGTCTTAACCGAGCT
Source organism: Neoceratodus forsteri (assembly GCA_016271365.2). NCBI lineage: Eukaryota > Metazoa > Chordata > Ceratodontiformes > Ceratodontidae > Neoceratodus > Neoceratodus forsteri. Next base: position 515,056,750 of record CM028135.1, on the reverse strand, counting down.
CGAGCTCAGCGTTCCATGCCTTGCATGGAAAGTTAACTCTTTCCTCACTGGGGAAGTTCAAAGGTTGGATATCACTGCAATAGTCAGAATACAGCAAGACTCCATTAGAAGAAACAACATTACTAAGGTGAGTAATTTTTTCTTGGTGCAACATACTGTCTACGGAACATTGAACTGGCATAAACCAATACCAGTACTTGAGGATGCACCATCCCCTTCTGTACAGATGTATATGTGTTGAAATACCCTGGAGGCAATGCTTCAATCCTAGGATTGCCAAGTGTACTAATATACTGAGCAACATTTCTTTTCTTTTTTTTTTTTTTAGAACTGGAGTCTTTAGATTAACTAATTCTGGAATGCTTGAAGTTTCCTCTTGTAAACTGAAGGGCTTTCATCCTCACACCAAGGATCCTGCATCATTTCATGTAAGTGCAAAGTTTCAAAATATAGGAAATAAAAATCTGTATTTCTAACCCCAAGAATCCATCAATACGTATTCGCAACGTGCAGTCATTCTCCTGGAATGAACAGCCCCTGAAATTTGGAACTTTATGCTAGTCAAGAAACTTGAGAATCAAGTTTGAATTCTGCTGTGTGGTCACACTCCGCTCTACTTTCTAACATCAGATTTATTTCTCCGCTGAATAGAGCAGTCGTCCCGAAGTTACCTCCTCACTTCTGGCCAGGTTACAGTTCATTTATTTTACTTCAGAGTCTTAATTTAACTGTTATAGTTCTTTCTCAATTACGCTGCATTAGTTAGAGTGTTACTTGTAACTCATTCTTGTTTTAGCGGTTCTTTCTGCAGTTCCTGATTGGTTCCCAGGAACTGGAGAAGGCCACTATGCCGCTTGGTTCCCACCTTTGGGGAACCGCAATTATTTTTCTGAATTTTACTTTTAAAGCTTTTTAAACCTCTTTCGTGTAACCACTCGGTTCCAATTTCTAGGGAACCAAGATGTCAGTTACTAAATCTGTCCTCTTCTGAGGTGCAAGTTGTGTTAGCAACTTAGTCTAAGGAACTGAACCGCATTTTTGTGACAAGTTTGTGTTTTTATTATATATTGGGTTGGTGGCAAATTTAAAGTTTTTATTGGGAGCCAATAATGTTTTCTATTAGGGTCTTCAGTGTGTGGCATGACTGACAGACATAAAAAGAAGACAGACCTACAGGCTTTAAAAAATCTACTGCTTTCAGCTCCTGACAAAGACAGATTGCCACGAGCTCTGTTTAAGGTCTGGGTTCAGACCATGAGTTTTTGAATTGCAATCTCCGTAAACATTTTGCACTAAAACGCAAAAGAAAAAGGCTAAAAAGAGTGAAGATTTTAATGGTATCTCAGTCTGCCTCTTCATCATCAAAAGGCTCAAATGACGGTCCAGCCCCTCAAAGTAAGCAGCAGTCCCTGTCAAAGGGGACAGAAAATGCTACTGTGTATTGTGCTGCTGTTCTTCCACTGTTCACCTCCCCTGAGTCACAACTGGAAATGAGCCTTGGATCAGTGTGTGCCTCCTGGTTACCAGTTTAAAAAAAATAAATAAAAAAAGGAAAGATAAAGCTCCTAAAGATGGTACAGAAACTAGGGTGTCTGAAAGGGGGAATCCTGAATCCAGCAAAAATAAAAGAGCTTCTGACCAGACAGCAGAAACGATGCCTGCTAAGAAAAAAACAAAAAGGAGAATGTGTTTCTGTGTTTTCATCCCTCCTTCTGAAAAAGGAAAGGAGCCTGCAATTAACTTAAAAAAAGGCATGGCAATTTTTCAAGACTGTTCCAAGCTATGGGGATTTTCTTTCATATGCCCGCCAACCCCCCACCTCCGGCTCCAGTTCCATTCTCAATGCCAGTGGAGAAGGAGGTTGAAATGTATTATAAAGATGAGGAGGATGAGAACTCTTGGAATCAGATAATTCTCCTGAACAGGAATTGGACCCCCAAATTGAGGAAGATGAAGAAGAAGTGGAATTCATGGATATGATGGGACTAGAACCAACAGGAAGGTTGTTTCTTCCCATTCACAAATCCCTCAAAAAAGCCACAAGCAAAGTCATGTCAGCACCCACCTCAACTGCTAGCATTGACAAGAAAATTGAGAAAAATATCAGGTGGACAGACAGGGGGTTGCATGCCTTTACTGACACCCTGATTGTGAGGGTGTGGTCCAGACTGCAGCTTCTGACAAGGCCAAAGTGCCTCTCTCCTCCCAGCCTCCTGAAAAAAGATTCCAGGAAACAGGATAGTATGTTGAAAAAAATGGTATACATCAGCTTCCTTGCTCCTCAGGCAGACAGCTTACTTGACGTACACAGTACCAGAAAGCACTCTGGAACTCCATACTGGCACTGAGCAAAAAAGCAACTGGTGACTTATCAAAGGACATGGCTGACACAGCTAGATCAACTATGGGAGCTGAAAAGTACCAGTTCCATATGACAGTGGACACAAATGAAACTGCCTCAAGGGTCCTGCCTCATGCAGTGTCCCTAAGGAAAGGAGGTTTGCCTAGCTTAGAACCACAGACCTCTCCCTAGACATACAGGCAGAAGCTATGGACTTCCCTTTTGAGGGAAACTCTCTTTTTTGGTGACAAAACAGAGGCTTACATGAAAAAGGTGGAGGAGTACAAAGCCACCTACATGAGAAATGCTGAAAAGGAAAAGGCCTCCTACAATCTTTACGGAAGGGTAGGTAGGAATAGAGGCTACAGCCAATGACCTTATCTTCCCTATGAGTACCCACTGCAAAGAGGTTACTATTGGGACAGGGGGAAAAGGGGCACTAGGTATGAAGCTGCAACTCCAGCTACTAAGCCCTATTGTAACCCCTAGGTGGCACTAGCCCAAGGACTACTACCCCTACCTGCTTGGCTAGTAGCAGATTAAGGGTCTTGAGTTCTGAAATGGGTGCCTCCACCCGGAGATCCGGGTTGGTAGTGGTCAAGCTAACCTGGGCACAGCCCTCCGGGATACTGTAACCCCTCTCTTTCCTAACTAGTGGCTACTGTAGAACAATACACAATAATCACTTTCACAATACCCTGATACACCACACAAGTACCCACACTGTTTGCACTTACCACCAGAGCTTTCCTCTGGCCTGGCCCTGGGGACCCCCTGTAAAACAAGGTTATACACAGCAAATAACAGCAGTACAGTACTCTTGCACAAACTGGAACCTCAGTCAGGGTAAATGCAAAAAAGAGTTAGATCTGATTTATTTAAGGGACTTGAACAAGAGAGGGGCGTAATCAGGTTAATTTGCTTAAGGAGAATGGTGGGCTAGCCAGGAACATTGCAGCTGGTTGGGGCCCTGTGATGGAAGAAAACAACATGCACAACACACACTATTTGTAATCCGGAGCTGGAGGGCTCAGTTTGTGAAAAGAAAACAACAAGACAATCAGATGACGCACTTTTAGATTAGGCTGTTGTTGCAGGGAGCTACCCTGATGATTACTAACGATACCCAAGACTGGACACAGGCTTGACGAAAATTGAGACTGCAGGTGGTTGATCTGGAGTGCCAGGAGAAGCAGGGCCCACACGATTTGCCGAGGCGTCATTCCTGTTCAAGCGTGGAGCAGGGGACTGATTCTCAGGCAGGTCACTCGTCGATGGCTTTCTCTGTGCAGTGAGTAGTCTGGCTGGGCCAGTGTGGCAAGGCCCAGGCCAAATGGAGACAAATTCAGATACAGTCCATTTTGGGCTGGGTACAGCTTCCAGCAAGCAGAACACAGTTCACACAGTGGGGAACCAAATCACGACCCACTTTCAATACATAGCACATTTACATGTAAGGAAATTCTACTGTACCAGGCAAACCGCTCTCCGGTCACAATCACAAAGTCTCTGCACAAACTGGGGATTCAAAAGCAGCTATAAATCCTGACAGGGCCAATCGCATTCAGCAAAATCTTTGGTCTTCTTCAGGTATGAGCCTGGTAAAAAATCAATGGCTTACTTCGTTCTCACAAACTTGGAATTAGTCCAAAATAATTCTCCTCTCTCCCTCTCAGGGACAGCATGTAGGCCAAAAACTCAGGCCTTTCCACAGAGACTGTATTGAGCTCTTGCTTCTTCAGCTCCCAACTTAGATCTGCCTCTAACAGCAAGCGGCTTGGGAATTTCCCCAAGATCCAAAAGGTTCGGTTGGCTGATCCTCCTGTCAGTCACAACAAAGGCTCCCCTTCTGGTGCAAAAAGTCCAAAACTACAATTCCTACAGATTTTGACTCCAGACAGCTTCTGTAGTCCGGCTCCATTTTAGGTCCCACCAGAACTGATTGGTCCAATTCGGTAGTCCAGGACCAAGATAGTGGAGATAAAACACTCCTTGCTGCAAAGAGGGCAGGTTAGACAAACTACATTATCATTATCACTCTAAATGATTTTCAGCAAATAGTTACATCTTTCAACAGAGCTCCCTCTCCAGATTACTTATGACTGCAATCCAGGCAGTCTTAAAGAGACAGTACACAGAGGCTATACAGGCACTCTCTGGCAATCACATTTAAACTGCTAAAACACAGGACATCAGCCTGGCAGTGAGCTTAGGCAAGCTCGAGGAAGACTTTTCGGGGACCCCCATTTGTAGGGGGTTACACCCTTCCCTGCCTGGAGAAAACTTGGCGGCCGCGTCAAGTCTGTACCATCATGCATCAGTTAGCGTAAACTTATTACTTTACTATACATATTCACTACATTTCCCAATACTTTGTCCATTCTGACAATTCATTAGGCATATTTCACACAAGTCAGTTGAACATTACTATACTAAATCAGGTAATAACCTCTTGTACCTTGAACAATGAAGAGGGCCCTTCCCTATCAGCTAACTTGGGGCTGGACTGGGCAGGGGCACCATGGCAAGAGGGCAGAACAAGTAACCTGGAATGGGCCATCAAGCTCAATTTGGGCAGTGAGCTTGGTGAAACATAAACACCTTTGTGAACTACATGGAGAGGCAAGTCCACAGGCTTCTCTGGAGAATCATAGCTGAAACGCAGTACTGGCTTGACAGCTTGGCCAGTCTTTCTGAGGGGGACAACTACAGTCTCTGTACTCTCAGCACTGGTCTGGGGACTCTTGTCACTTGTGAGGGGTGCCTCTGCCTGGGTGGGAACGTCCAAACTTGGGGCACTGTCGGCTCCTTGCTCTGCAGGCTCTGTTTCTACAACACTTGACTAATTTTGCAAAGGCTCAGGCACAATCAAGCTTTGAGGCACTGAAGGGGGATGGTCAGCACTCTCATAGTGTTCTTCAAGTTCTGGTATGTCATCAGAAAGACTCAAACCCTCAGCCCCTTCTTCAGGCAAATCATACAGTTCCACAATACACAGGGAATCAGCATCTTCAGACGTGATACTTTGCACTTCACTTTCAGGGAGCATTGGCTCCAAGGAAGAAGCTTGTGGGTAAGGCAGCCTAGAAGGCCCAGCTTCATCCCCACAATTTATCAGGGGGTTACCTAGAAACAGCTGACTCAGTTCATAATTGGGGTAATAGGCATGGTCACATTCATTTTCGTCAGAAGTGGACTGAGAGTCACTATCATTCTGGGCCTGCTGTGGAGGAAACCTTAAATCTGTGACCACAGGGGTAGGTTGACTTTGTCTCTTTTTTGCAGCAGCATGAGTCACTGGCCAAGGGGAATCAATCTCTGATTGTTCAGCCTCAATTATGACTTGGCCAATAGGTAGCAAGTGGTTATGGTGCATGGTCTTGACAGCTTTGGAGTTGTTCCTGGGTGCATCTTGTACACAAGTAAATCATCCAACTTTCCAACTAGTACATGGGGAAGACGGTGCCACCGATTAGCAATTTTGTATTTACCATGCAGTCCCAAATTGCGTAACAACACACAGTCTCCAGGTCGAAGCTCTTGAGCCTTTACTTTTTTATCATGCCTCTCTTTGTTGGCTAGATTTCTCTTGGCGGCCATTGTCTGGGCCAGTTGATAGGCACGGTTCAATTGAGCTTTCAGTTTTTGTACATATTGCAAGTAGTTTTCAGCTCAAACCCCATCTGGAGAGACCCCAAAACAGACATCAACAGGCAGCCGGGCCTCTCTCCTGAACATGAGGCGGTAGGGAGAGAACCCAATTGCATAATTTTTCATGCAATTGTATGCATGTATCAAGGTGCTAATCTGCTGGTTCCATTTATGCTTGTCTTTTGGGTGGAGGGTGCCTATCATGTCTAGCAGGGTGCGGTTAAAGCATTCTGGTTGAGGAGGCCCCCTTGCGGGTGATAAGGGGTGGTTCTTGACATTCACACCCTCCATAAAAAGAGCATTTCTTTGATTAACTGACTCTCAAAGTCTCTGCCTTGATCAGAATGAATACACTGGGGGGCACCACAGTGGCTGAAGAAATTTTCCACTAGCACTTTGGCCATGGTAGATGCATTTTGATCTTTGGTGGGGAAAGCTTGTGCATACCATGTGAAATGATCCGTAACCACTAACACATTGCCAGTGTTCTGCTGAGCAGGTTCTAAACACAAGAAGTCTATGCAGACTAGTTCCATGGGGGTGCTGGTAGTAATATTAACAAGGGGGAAGCCCTCTGAGGCAGGGCTTTTCTTTGCAGGCAACGACTACAAGTCTTTACATGGTGCTCAACATCAGCCCCCATTTTGGGCCAGTAGAAGCGAGATCGTACCAGGTCAAGGGTTTTGTCAATACCGAGGTGCCCCATGTGATTATAAAGGGACCTCAGTACCAAATCTTTAAAGGCCATGGGCAGGATCAGTTGTTGCTTGTCTACTTTGCCACTATGATCTGCTGTCTCTCTATACAACAACTGATTGAGCAACTTCAGTCTGGGGCCTTTTTTAAACAATAAAGCAGTTTGCAAGTTGGTGGAACGTAACTTAGACACATCTTTCCCCACACACAGGGCATCAAGTGCTGGCTGAATCATAGGATCTTGGGATTGAGCCTACTGAATGCTCTCATTGTCAAATTGAGGCAGTGCACTAATGTCTAGAGCAGAGAAGTGGCAATAAGCAGCTGGTATGCAGGTGTCAGAAGGGCCCAAGCAATCTACTAAACAGTCCACTGTGTCCGCAGACATCTATTCATCTCTATCAAACTTTTGGCACAATGCTCAAATGTCAGGTTCAGACAGCCTGACCCAATCACTCTTGGAAGTGGGCCTTCGTGATAGGGTGTCAGCATCAATATGGTTCAGGCCCGGTCTGTATTCGACAGCATAATCATAGATTGATAATGCAGAAAGCCACTGGTGCGCAATGGCGTCTAACTTAGCTGAAGTCTGTACATAGGTCAACGGGTTATTGTCAGTCTTCACCAATATCTTTGCCCCATAAAGGTTGTCATGAAACTGGTCAACAATGGCCCATTTTAGCGCAAGGAACTCCAGCTTATGCACAGTGTAGTTTGTTCAGCACGGGGTCAAGCACCTACTGGTGAAAGCTACTGGTCTCAGGCCATCCTCATGGTCTTGATACTGCACCACTCCTAGACCCTGCAGACCAGCGTCCATACGCAACACATAGGGTTTGGTGGCGTCAGCATAGGCAAGGATGGGGGCATGGGTGAGCTGGTATATGATCTCATGGAAGGCTGCTTCACAGTCGGGCCAGCAGGGCCCAAAGAGTTCACCTCATGGAAGTATACTTTTCTGGTTCTTTAACCCCTTTTGTATTTATGATTGGTAGGAGGGTAACCCTGCGTAAGGTTCAAGAGTGGGCGAATCACCTTGGAATAGTCTTTTATGAACCTGCGGTAGTAGCCACAGAACCCAAGGAAACATTGTAGTTCTTTCAGATTATGGGTCTGGGGCCAAGTAGTCAGTGCTTCAACCTTACTGGGATCAGTCTCTATCCCTTTTGTAGATACTGTGTGCCCCACATACTTCACGGAGGTTTGGAAAAACTGGCAATTGTCAGTGGACAGCTTGAGGCCAAAATCTTCCAGTCGGTCTAGGACTTTAAACAGTCGGTTCTCATGCTCCTCTAAGGTGCTCCCAAACACAATGACATTGTCCAAGTACACCAGGCATTCCAGCAAATTCATATCTCCCACAGCACGTTCCGTCAGTTGCTGAAAGGTGGCCAGGGTGCCCGATATCCCCTGTGGCATCCTCAGAAACTCGTAGAACCCCAATGAACAGATAAAGGCCGTTTCTTCATGGTCTTCCGGGGCCATCGGGATCTAGTAGTATCCGCTGCGAAGATTCACCACCGAGAACCATTTGCTCCCATTCAAGCAGTCCAGGGCATCTTGTATACGATGCATAGTGTATTGGTCTGGGATGGTCCGCCGGTTCAGGGTTCGATAGTCAACACACGTCCTCACAGATCCATTCTTCTTATGCACAGCCACAATGGGAGAGGCGTACGGGCTCCTGGATTCTTGTATCACGAAAGCAGCAAGCATTTCCTGCAGTTGTCATCTCACATCATCTATGTCTGCTAGGGCTAGGCGTTGGGACCTCTCTCGAAATGGTCATTCATCATTTATTTATTTATTTAGCTTTTGTTAACTGGGTAGGAACACTAGACAAGTTATATGCCTATTTTCAGGAACGACCCAGGAGAGTACAACAAGTAATACAGATACATCAGAACATATTAGCAAGTAAAACAAGTACATTAAGTAACAAAATGCATTGAGTCAAAAAACGGTAAGACATAGAATGATCTACTATGACAGAAATTGATAACATACATATGAACAGCAATATATAGTCCAGAACATACAAAGTGCAGACGAATGCCTTGGAGAGAATTGGATCAGGAGAAACGAACAACAGATCTTTATCAGGACCTCAGCACAGTTAGGTTCCAAGTATATGACCACATGTGAGTCCAGTGCAGGGGGCATTGGGCTGGGGAGGCTTGGGACACTCGCACGCTGAGGCCAGCTTCAAATACCCCCACAGGGACTTCCGGAGACACAGGTGGGAGGAGGTGGAGCAGACATAGGCAGGAAAGGAGTTCCAGAGCCTGGGAGCGCATGCAGCAAAGTCCCTGTCCTCCATAAGGGTTCGGGTGAGGGGTACTTTTAGCATCCCAGGACCCTGGGACCTGAGAGGGTAGGAGGAGGGGTCAGGAGGTGAGAGAAGCTGTGCCAACCCCGGGGGGGGGGGTACCAGTTCTGATCACTTTACCCACGAAGCATCCCAGTCCAAAGTTCAAGTGATTTGTCGGGAAAGCCAACCTAGTTTATCATAAAGCTCACAATGGTGGGTGAGACGGGGCGCCAAGGCAAAGCGCAGATATTGTTGTACGTCAGGTGCCACCGAGTAAGAAGAGCTTTGGAGGTACGATCAAATTGGTGGAGACCATAGCTGAGGGAGGGAAGTAGTACATCTCTAGCAAGTGCCAGACGAGCAGCAGGTGTCAGATTGTTCTTGGCCCTATAGGCCAGACCCAATTTACAGTTCACAGTTCTACAGACATTTAGGATATGACTCCCTAGGTCCAGTTGGGGGTCAAGTGTCACCCCGAGGTATTTGATGGAATCCACAATTAGGAGGGGAGCTCCATCCACACAATTGATGCGCAGAGGGGCTGGAGAGGCTTTTATCTTGGCGGATGATCCAAACAACATAACCTGCATTTTTTTCAGGTTGAGGACCAGCTTGTGTTTGGTTACCCAGGACTGAATGTTCTTAAAGTACTCAGATAAGTGGTGGTTGAGAGTCTCAGTGTTCCGGGAGTGGGCCAGGATAACCAGATCATCTGCATAAAGGGTGACACTACAGTTTGTTACTGTGGCTGGGAGATGGTTAACAAAGAGGGAGAAGAAAAGGGGCCCCAAGACTGAGCCCTGAGGAATGCCTGAGGTAACCGGTGAGGGATCAGAGAGGACTTTGTTGAATTTGGTCAGCTGTACTCTGCCCTGGAGGTAGCTGGTTAGCCAATTCAGAGCAGGAAGGGACAGGCCAAGGGACCGCATCTGAGTGCAGAGCAATGTATGGTCTACAAGGTCAAAGGCCTTGGACAAGTCAATGAATATCGCTCCAGAGAGTTTGCCCTGGTCCATGGCTGCTCTGATGCTAGATGAGACAGAGATCATGCAGGCGTATATGATTCTCCACACCCTGGACACATCCCACATCCCATTCCTTCAACGAAAACACTTGGTCTCTCTGGGCAAGTCTCTTGCTAATTCTAGCCTTCCATTCAGCTGGCAACGGGGAGTCACCAAAGTCAAATAAGTCTGGGGTCACTCTCTCCTTCTCACCAGGGTGCTTGTTGCTGGGCAATACTGCAGTGTCTGCACAGTGTACCATAGCTAGGGTGCACCCTCTGTTCACCCAGATCTCCCGATCTGACACATTGTGAATCTGGACCATCACTCGTCGTGCTTAAGCATGGGCACGAGCAGGCAAGATGCTAGGCTTGACCAATAATCCTTCTGGCAATTTTCCATCGCCTGGCGCGTCCAACATCAGTATTTTGTTCTTGACATCTTTCCGGAGGCGGACCTCCCCCTTGAATGGTACACTGGGCGTTAGGGGCCAGTACCATTGAATCGGGATCCTTCTTCCACACGATCCCCACTGGTTCATCCTGGTCTACTCCCTCGGGTTTCTGTTGCAAATCATAGGCCCTCTTGATCAGAGCTGGAATTCTCAGGGCCCTCCCAGTCTGTCACCCTTGTTTCTTGTGACAGAGTTGTGTGTTGAGCCAGTCTCCCAAACATATGGGCGTTTGTCCCAATTAATAGGGGGACCCCATAATACAGTATGGTGGGGCGACACACTAGGGCCAATGTCTCTACTCGGTCCTCTACACCAGTTACAGTTGCAGGAAAAGACAACCAGAGGTGGACATACCCTAGGTAGGGATAAGACTTGCCACTCAGGCCCCACGCATGTAGGCCTTCCAGGGATTGCAAAGGCACATCAGATAAGTGTTTGTTATACCAGTCCTGGAATACAGTGGTCACTTATGACCCACTGTCAAGCACAGCTCGAATATGAATACCATTCACAGTCACCATAGTCTCCATTGAAGGGCCCGCTATTTTGGACCAGTCTGGAGAGGCAGCAGCAGAGACCTGGACAGATGATTTAACCACAAAGAAATCTGAGTTAGGGTTTCTCGAACCCTTATTGCGGTCATTTCGGGCACCCCTTGGCCATTGACTTGTTTTTCGAAGCTCCCCTTGGAGTCTGTTTACTACTCTTTCTAAGTCCTTCTGAGACTGGCATTCTCTTTTCATATGGCCATCCTTTCCACAGTTGTGACAGATGATAGACTCCTGGGTCATCCTGGGAGAGAACATCATATGAGTAACTGAAGCAGTAGTAAGAGATTGGGGTCTAGTATCTGCTTCCAGCAGTGAGAGTGGTGCAACGTGTCTTAACAGTTCCTTTAGAGTGGCAGTCAATCCGGTGATCCCAGCCTCGGAGCCACCCTCGGTAGCAGATGCCTGAGGGTGCACCCCCACCCCCATGGCAGTCACATCCTGAAAGGGACCAGAATCTTGTTCCATGGGGGAAACCCTTGAAGAGGCATCCGTCTTCAATTCTCAGACTTCCTTTAGTAGCTCATCTTTCCGATGCTGGGCCCAGGGCGGGAAGTCCTTTGCATTCTCAGAGTGCTCGTTAAGTGCCGACTTTTGCCCCTGAGCCTCACTTGGCTGATCACTCTCGGTCACTTGCGCAGCAGCAGCAGCAGATATGGGTACAATTCCCCCACGGGGTCACCTTTGCTCAACCCCCCCCCCAATTTCTTTCATTAGCTCATCATAGGAGGGAGGCGATTCCAGTTAGGTGGCAAGGTGCAAGTGAAGCAGTAACAATTCTGAAAGTGGAGCAGACTTAAGGATCTGGTCCAGCCTAGTTCGATCTAATTTATTTGACAGCAAACTACCCTTTCTGAGGCACTCTTGTAGCAGCTTTTCAAGCCGAGGTACATACACAGACAATGGCTCCCCTGGGTACTGCTGAGCGTTTCTTACTTTCCATCACAGATCCTCATCTGAATCTGGGCTCCCATACACATTCTCCAATGCATCAAGATAGTCCTGTGCAGTTGCTGCGGGGTTATTGGCCCGCTTGGCATGGATGGTAGCCAGGGCAGGACCTCGGAGGCTCTCACTCAACCTCTTTTGTTTCTCTGCTTCTGAGCATTGCCATTCAATTACTAGCGGGGCAACATAGTCTATCCAGTTCTCCCAGTCATCCTCATCCTGGGGGTGGGAGGGTGCCCAAGAAGATTCTCAGCCTTCGGTAAGAGTCGTGGCTGATGGCAGGTACAGATATAGGGGCCAGCATTGGCACGGGCACAGAAGGTGGGGAAGTAGCAGGTGCTGGAGTGGGAGGGGGTGTTGGGGAAGGAACACCCCCAGGTGGCAGGAATAGTTTCTTACAGTCCTCTACGGTTTTCCCTTTCTCCAGCAACAATTTAGCAAATTTCTCCTCAGAAGTCTCAGATAATGGTGGGAGCTCATCCTCCCTGGGGTCTTTACTGACTTTTGTTATCACTCTCCAGGCAGCTAGAACCCCTTCTGGGGCAATAGTCTGTGGCAATTTAGAGCTGTCCACAAGGTCTCTACACTCTACTAAGGCTATGAAAGTTTGGGCGATCAAATCAGGCTGGCGACCCACCACCACAGGGTTTTTTAAACATTCAGCTTTGGAGAGTACTTCCTCTACAGTGTCCTTACTGGTACCCATGGGAATATCCAGTATAAGCAGAGCCTTATGGGGGTCGATCTCATGCCCAGTACACCACCCCACCAACTGGTGTACAGCCATTTCTACTGGGGTAGCCATTAATCTTTAACAATAATTCATAATTTTTGGCCACTAGAAGACACAAAATCCCAGCGGTGAGCCTCCAAAATGTAACCCCTAGGTGGCACTATCCCAAGGGCTACTACCCCTGCCTGCTTGGCTAGTAAGAGGTTAAGGGGCCTGAGTTCTGAAATGGGTGCCTCCACCCAGAGGTCAGGGTTGGTAGCGGTCAAGCTAACCTGGGCACAGCTCTCCGGGACACTGTAACCTCTCTTTCCTTACTAGTGGCTGGAACAATACACAATAATCACTTTCACAATACCCCTGATACACCACACAAGTACCCACACTGCTTGCACTTACCACCAGGGCTTTCCTCTGGCCTGGCCCTGGTGACCCCCCCATAAAACAAGTTTATACACAGCAAATAACAGCAGTACAGTACTCTTGCACAAACTGGAACCACAATCAGGGTAAATGCAAAAAAGAGTTAGATCTGATTTATTTAAGGGACTTGAACAAGGGAGGGGCGTAATCAGGTTAATTTGCTTAAAGGCTGTATCAGTCAAACAGTTATGCATGCACTTCAGGGTCCATAAACAGTCACACATACTGGGTACCAGATGGAGAATGGTGGGCTAGCCAGGAACGTTACAGCTGGTTGGGGCTCTGTGATGGAAGAAAACAACATGCACAACACACACTATTTGTAATCCGGAGTCAGAGGGCTTGGTTCGTGAAAAGAAAGCAACAAGACAATCAGATGACACAGTTTTAAATTAGGCTGTTGTTGCAGGGAGCTAGCCTGATGATTACTCACGATACCCAAGACTGGACACAGGCCAGATGAAAATTGAGACAGCAGGTGGTCAATCTGGAGTGCCAGGAGAAGCAGGGCCCACATGATTCGCTGAGGCGTCATTCCTGTTCAGGCGTGGAGCAGGGGGCTGATCCCCAGGCAGGCCTCTCGTCGATGGCTTTTCTGTGTGCAGCGGGTAGTCTGGCTGGGCCAGCATGGCAAGGCCCAGGCCAAATGGAGACAAATTCGGATACAGTCCGTTTTTGGCTGGGTACAGCTTCCAACAAGCAGAACACAGTTCACACAGTGGGGAACCAAATCACGACTCACTTTCAATAGACAGCACATTTACATGTAAGGAAATTCTGCTGTACCAAGCAAACCACTCTCCGGTCAGGATCACAAAGTCTCTGCTCAAACCAGGGATTCAAAAGCAGCTGGAAATCCTGACAGGCCGATTGCATTTAGCAAAATCTTCGGTCTTCTTCAGGTATGAGCCTGGTAAAAAATCAATGGCTTACTTCGTTCTCACAAACTTGGAATTAGTCCAAAATAATTCTATTCTCTCCCTCTCAGGGGCAGCAGGCAGGCATGCAGGCCAAAAACTCAGGCCTTTCCACAGAGACTGTATTGAGCTCTTGCTTCTTCGGCTCCCAACTTAGATCTGCCTCTAACAGCAAGCAGCTTGGGAAGTTCCCCAAGATCCAAAAGATTCGGTTGGCTGATCCTCCTGTCAATCACAACAAAGGCTCCCCCTTCAGATGCAAAAAGGCAAAAAGCCCAAAACTACAATTCCTACAGATTTTGACTCCAGACAGCTCCTGTAGTCCGGCTCCATTTTAGGTCCCACCAGAACTGATTGATCCAATTCAGCAGTCCAGGACCAAGATAGTGGAGATAAAACAGTCCTTGCTGCAAAGAAGGCAGGTTAGACAAACTACATTATCATTATCACTCTAAATGATTTTCAGCAAATAGTTACATCTTTCAACAGAGTCCCTCTCAGATTACTTATGACTGCAATCCGAGCAGCTGTTAAAGAGACAGTACACAGAGGCTATACAGGCACTCTCTGGCAATCACATTTAAAGTGCTAAAACGCAGGACACCAGCCTGGCAGTGAGCATTTAGGCAAGCTCGAGGAAGACTTTTTGGGAACCTCCATTTGTAGGGGGGTTACACCATCAAAAACAAAACCTGTGATAACTTTGCCATGGTTGCCCAACCCCAGGCCAGTGGGTCGAAGGCTGATTCACTATTTCCAGGGATGATCAAAAATTACCACAGAGAAGTGGGTCCTGGAAGTAATGAGCCAAGGTTTGTCCCTCTAGTTCAGAAAATTCCCAATGTAACCTCCCAGTCCCCTGGAGTTGCTAGAATCCCATCAGTGTTGGACTAGGAAGTAGTTGGGCAGGTGGTAGGGAGTTTATTAGAAGCTGTCTACACACACCTCATTGTTTACTTAGCTAGGCTAATTAGAAAATGAGCGATGTCATTTAGAGCTCTCACAGCAGCATAAGCCTTTTAGCTCAGCTTGTGGGGGAGGCCGTTTAGAATCTCTTGAGTGCAGTTGTGAGCCATGGAGAATGGAGCTCTGAGTTGGAAAGGCACCTGCCAGCCTTCCTAGGTTGAGTGAAAGACCTCTGGTCATCATTTTTCTCACCCTAGAGAGTGAGACAAAAGCATTACTACAAGAAGCGATGGAGACCTGTGTCAGTGGGACCCCAGTAGGCTCATGTCTGTGAATAGTACAAAGGGACTGAGAAATTAGTAGGTCCAAGGGGCAATCCCCTGAGGGACTAAAGATTGTCCCAGCTGCCCAGAGCAGAGACTGGGAGAGTTTATGTGTGTAAAGCTATGGATTCAATGAAAGAAAGGGTTTCTTCAGTAAAGCCTGATGTCTGTAACAAAGGGAGAAACACACAGTGAGTACAGTAGCATTGGCAGGTTCTTGGGGGGAGTCTGGTGATGTGTGTGCCCAATGACAATGCTAGATTACAATCACTCAGGACCCCATTCACCACAAATATGTGCTGAAGTAAATGTATTTAATGTGTGGAGGCCTTTAGTCAAATCCGTGTGGGGTTGAAGGATCCAGTGTGTGTTCTGGAAGGAATGGCAGAAGCTGGCTGGGGCCAGGATGGGCAGACCCTCACTCTGAGTTTTAGCTAGGACTAACTGGTTACCTGAAAGGTATAGGCTACCCTGCAGGTGTTAACTTAGCCCATCTTGTCAGGAGGAGGTTTTAAATGTAAAAGTGTGTGGAAACCCATGCGTAATAGACACTGTGTAAGGATGTCCAGAGATCCCTAGCAAGAGGATGGAAAATTCATTCTGTAGAAAAGTAGATGTGTGAAATGCCAATGCTGCCTTTTCTGGAGAAAGCAACATTTCTTGCCTGCACCTGTGGTTCTGTAATGAAAGTTTCCAAACTTGGGGGACCACCCTGTTTTCTGCCTAACACCTTTGTCAGAAATAAAGCCATACAATACAATTCCAATTTTCTGGTTGTGGAAAATCCATCTGTGAGTCCGAGTAAAATGTGTATGGGGCCCTCCTCAGATAGGAGACACAGCATAACCCCGGCACCTCTCTCACAGAACTCGGAGTAAATAGAAATGTTATTTTGTGCCCTAACCCCCCGACCTTTTAGATGCTGAGCCAGGTATTTGCCCTAATGCCAGGGATGATAATTATTTTCTGTCAACTTGTGGTTTGTTGCCTTGTCTGTGTAACAAGTTAGGGGGGTTCTGGTTGCAAGATGCTGCTCTTGACCAGGGTAAGGGTTGCACCAAAACTGCAGAACCCACAGGTTTTTCAGCCTCACATGCCAACAGAAAAAATCCTATTAAAACTGGAAGTAAAGAAATTACGGCCAGCAGAAGCAGTGGATACAGTACCTGTCACATGATGGGGCAAGGGTCTTTTCCCCAGATACTTTCTGACCCACAAGAAATATGAGTGGTGGCCCATTTTAGACATGAGATACCTAACACACACAAAGAAAGAGAGATTCAAAATGGTCACTCTGGGCTCCATGATACCATCTTTGCAAGTGGGTGACTGGCTGGGGTTACTGGTTCTGAAACTTGCCTACTTTCACATGCCAGTCACAGAAAGTACCTTAGGTTCAGGATAGGGAACTGCTACTACCAGTTCACATCTTTTCATTCAGCCTCACCTCAGCACCAAGAGTTTTCACAAAGTGCCAACCTGTGGAGGCAGTACATCTGAGAAGGTAAAGTGTAGTGTTTTTTCCCTACCTGGATGACTGGTTGGTTGCAGGAAGAACACAGAGGAAGGGGAGTCCTCTATACAGTTGACAAAAAAGTACACTGGAGGACTTGGGCATTCTCATAAATCTTCAGAAGCCACCAGTTAAGGTTCTGGACTTCATTGGTGCAGAACTGGATACCCTGCAAGGGAAGGCCTTTCTTCCGTGTGCAAGGGTGACAAACCTAATTTCAACTGCAGATTCCATTCAGGCAGGTCAGCCAAGATGTGCAAGGGATTTTCTACAGTTGCTGGGACACATGGCCTCATCCACTGCAGTTGTACCAGGGGTCAGGTTCCAGATGAGAGACATCCATCATCATTTGAGGGATCAGTGGTCTCAGAGATGGGATCCTTTGTCCAAACTGGTGCCTGTCACAAAAAACTTTCTTAGGATACAGGACTGGTGGAAAGAAGAGGACAACCCCAGAGAGGAAATTCCCTTCCTCCAGCAGTCTTCCACAACTATCCTCACAACAGATGCCTCCCTCCTAGGTTGGGGACCCACCTGGAGGATCTCACTCGGAGTGACACCTGGATTGCATAGGAGACTCAGGAGCATGTCACCCACCTAGAGCTGAGGGTGTACCTGGCAGTGCAAGCATTTTCCTCCCAGATCCAGGGTCAGTCTGTCCAAATCAGGACAGACAACACCACTACTATGTATTACATAGACACACAGGGAGAACAAGATCTTCAGAGTTCTGCACAGATGCCATGAAGATCTGGAACTTAGCCTACTCCATGGAAGTAAAGCTATCTGTAGTACATCTGTCAAGGAAAGACGGTGTACTGACAGACTCCAAAGCAGGATCAGCCAGGGAAGCCACAAGTGGAACCTGAACCAGCAGGTACTGTCATCAGTGTTCTGACTTTGAGGCACACCAAAAAATAGATTTGTTTGCTTCTTGGGAGACCAGTCAGCACCCACTCTTTTGCTGCAGACCACCAGCAAAGGGCCGAGCTCCAGAGGACTGGTCAGGGAAGTTTCTGTATGCTCCTCCCCCCCATTCCCACTCTTACTGAGAGTACTTATAAAATTGAGAAGGGAGTCAGCAATGATGACCCTCATAGCACCAGACTGGGCCAGGCAGACCTGGTATTCCATTATTCTGTCCCTCTCTTACCAACCTTCTATAAGTTTTCCACTGAGATATAATATGCTGACACTGTCTCAGGGCATGATAACATTCCCAAACCTGAGAACTCTACACCCCAGGGCATGGTTCAGATGATAAGGACAGGTCAGTGGCTTCACAACCCATTTTTAAAAACTTTTCCAAAGTCCTTCACCTTTACCCTCCGGTGAGGGCCCTATCCCTCCCTAGGACTTGAGCGTGTGTTTTGCCAAGCTAATGGAGGCTCCTTTGAGTTTGTGTGGCACTGCTGCACTGAAGTATGTCACCTGAAAAACAATTTTCCCAGTGGCAATGTCATCTGCTAGAAGGGTAAGCGAACTACATGCCCTCTGCACAGATCCAAACTGCATGATTTTCCATAGGGATAAGGAAGTCCTGAGGACAAGCAGGAAATTCTTCCCTAAAGTGGTGTCTGAAATTCCATCTGAATCAGTAAAGTGCCCGTCCCATTTTCTGTACTGAAAAATCCATCTTAGGGGAACAAATACTTCACTGCCTGGATGTCAGAAGGGCTCTGAGTTACTACCTGAACCACAACAAGGATGTCGGGTCCAATAGCACTCAGCTGTTTGTCACTTATGGTGACGTAGGCAAAGGTAAACCAGCATCCAGGAGAAGCATTTATCCTTGGATAATCTTCTGCATACAGTTCTTGTGTGACAATGCTGGCAAATTTCAACCCAGATGCCTTAGGGCACACTCTACAAGAGGCACGTTTCTGTGGCAGCATTAAGGGGTAATCCCCCTGCAAGATATTTGTAAAACAGCTACCTGGAAGACAGTACACACCTTCACAAAACATTTCTGTCTGGACATACAGTCCAGGAAAGAAGCCATCTTTGGCACTGCTGTCCTGCAGAACCTTTTCCCTAAATAGGTTCTGGTCTCAGCCTCCCAAGATACTGCTATGGAGTTTGTACATTGTGAATATATTCTGATGGATTCCTGGGATTAGAAGAAAAAAAAATACTCACTGTAGTAATGTTTCTTTTTATGAGATCTGCTAGTAATATTCACAGTCCCTTGTCCTGCCTTCCCTTCCAGAACCTGGAAATGTGTTCAGACAAGAATCAGTTCCTTTTCTATTTGCGTGAGCATTACCTGTTACAATGCCTTTACAGTTGCTGCTCTGTGGTCAAATTACAAATTCTTTTTCGATATGGATAAGTGTTATTTTGCCTTGTTTTAAACATTTTTTGAAACATTTTAAGAACATTTTTTTGAAGTATTTTTGATAGCCATTAAGCCAGTTTTGGTGGCCACAGCCCCACTAGCTATAGAAATAAATCTGACATTAGGAAGCAGGGTGGAGCGTGACCACACAGCAGAGTTTGAACTTGTTTCTAAAGTTCCATAATTGGCATAAAGTTCCAAATCTCGGGCTGCTCATTCCAGGGGAATGATTGTACACTATGAATATTACTGATGGATCCCTTAAAAATAAACAGCATTACTACGATGAGCAATTTTTTTCTCATAAATGCAGTCTACATTAAAGGGAAACAGCACCAAAAGATAACACCCAAGTGTGGCACTGGACCCAATTTCCACTTTGTGTGCAAAATCTTTTTTTTTCTTACTTACTGTTTACTGTAGGATAGTGTAGGGTAGGGTGTTGTGTGTGGAAATCCATATTCCTAAAAAAGTCATTCTGCTGCAGCAGTGACGTAGCTACTACAGCAGAATGACTTTTTATTCTGCTGTAGTAGCTACGTCACAATACAAGTGTCTCCATCAACGCAGTTCATAGGACAGAGGGCAGTTGAAGCATCGAGTGAGTGAGCTGGCAGAGACTGACTGCTACAAGCACAGAATGTAACCGATTGTGGGTTTTTCTTCACCACACAGTATATAAAAAAGTGTACTGTATGGGAGCCCAAATACACAATGCTATTCTTAACCCTCGTAGTTTCACGAGGTTCTTGTTGTCCTGGTAACCAACCACTCGGTGTAAGAGTGGCGTTGTGTATGGGCTCTCATACACTATTTTATGTATAGTAGAGTGTATCAGACTGATTCTGCTTACTTGCAAGCTGACATTTTCTGTAACTACAAATCCCCAATTCCCCTGCAGCTGATGTCAGAGGGGGCTTCAGCAGTGGGAGATTCAATAGCTTGCAGTGCCTGTTAGGGTTTTTATACACTCCGATCAAATGTTTGCCAGTCACGCTGTTCTCCCAGGACTCAGTACAGTCCTCTGTGACTGTACTTAGCCTAGGGAGGACAGCGGGACCAGCAAACAAAAAATCAGAGCTTATAGAAAACTCCAACATGCAAAGAAGCAGAAGAGAAAAAGAAATAAGTGCCTTTCTCTTCTGTTTGTGTGGGTTCCATATATGTGTACACCGCACCCTTGTGATTGAAAATGTCATTGTCTGTGCAGCACCAGGTTGTACAATAGAGAAAGAATAAGGTGCTTCTGGGAGTTCCAGGTTTCCAGTTGCCTTGGTGGTGCAGCTAATAGCACAGCCAGAACTGTGTTCCAGGCGACCTAAGTTTAAATCAAAGCCAAGGCACTTATTTCTTTCTCCCATCTGTTTGTTTGGGGTCCATATATGTGCACACCACGCTCTTGTAATTGACAATGTAATTATCTATGCAGCACCAGGTTGCACGATAGAGAAAGAATAAAGTGCTTGGGAGTACCAGGTTTCCAGTAGCCTGGGTGTTGCAGCTGGTAGCACAACCAGAATGAATTCAGGGTGGCCTGGGTTCAAATCCCAGTTAAGGCACTTATTTCTCTCTTCTGTTTGTTTGGTTCCATATGTGTACACACCACACCCATGTGATTGAAAATGTAATTGTCTGTGCTGCACCAGACTGTGCAGTAGAGAAAGAGTACATTGCTTTTTGGTGTCCCAGGTTTCTCATTGTCTTGATGGCGCAGCTGGTAGAGCAACCAGAATAGTATTCTGTACAGCCAGAGTTCAAATCCCTGATTTCTTTCTCTCTTCTGTTTGTTTGGGTTTCATATACAGCACTGCCAGCCAGGATATGATGCTGTAATGCTGCAGTATACTGAAGGGAACAGTGTGATTCAATTGCAGTTCTACAATGGCAAGGACATTTCTTAAAAGCTGATTGGTCAGTGTGTCCCTGGACCAGTGCTGTTATCTGACAGTAACATCACTGGATCAACTCCAGGCATACACATGACCTCACAAAGCACATGAAATCTGTCCACCACATAGAAATCAGTAAAAACCCAATGTCATTGCACAGAACACCTCCGTGCTCACTACATGCAGAAGCTCTAACCCCCACCAGCCACAGTGAGCACTCAAGCCCTCGCAGATTAACCCCCCCAGTCCAGTCCCTTGCTCGATCCCTTAAGTAGGCAGCCACATTAAAAAAATAAACAAAAAAAAGAAGTAATTTTTTTTCTCCTTACTGCTGCTGCCTGTGACTAAACGACCTTCAGTGCATGCCTGCTCAGCCATCTCTTTCACCGAAAAGCCGCATGCAGTGGCGGTATGTAAAACATAAAAGCTTTATTTTGCACTGCTAGTTTGCTCACATAAAACCTAAGTAAAACAACTAAAGTGCTATCCTCCATTTCCATCCCCTGCTCCACACTGTGACCATGTAAGTGCGTGTGCACATCAAACGCGCCATGCTCATTCCACACACCACCCTGCTTCCAAAAGTAATGGCACAACACATGCTCTGGTCCATGTCTTGCACTCACCCTGGGTCCATTAACAACCCACAGTACCAGCAGTCAGCCTCTTTTCTCCCAGTCCCACTCCCACTGCTGTTTGTCTCACTCGTAAATACAGTACCAATCAAAAAAAGTGAACTGAAACCAACTGCCAATACCTGCAGCAGTTATTCGAACAGACAGGGAACAGCGTGGACACTAAATAAATGATACACAAAGACAGGAGGCAGGGGGGCTAAGCAGATGAATGGAACACAGGGTAAGAGAGCTGGAGGGCACAGGTTAATATAACAGCTCTACCTAGTGGAAAAATGCAAAAGAGGATTTTTTTCTTTAAGAATGCTTCCATACTGAAAAATCAAGGAAAACTATTTAAAAAATGACTTAATTTTTTTTTCTTCTACATAAAATTGAGCATTGTACAACAGCAATAAAGCACTCCAGGGATGTGTGTTATTGTGTAATAATGTCACCTCTTGAGTATTGAACACACTCAGCCTGTGGCCTCGTGCTTCAGCCACCTGAGGCATGATGTTAGATAAGGAATAAGACAAGACGAGTTGTGGTTTATGGGTTGATACAAGCACGCCTCAGGTGCGTAATGAGCATGACCCTCAGCAGCCGCTGTTGTGAGCACTTTCTGCTTTGCGCTTCTGTAGCAAGTAGATTCCTAATCACTACAGTTTCATCGTGCTGGTTGCTGTAAGAAACTGTTACCTGGTTTATGCTTTTCTTTAAATATGCCTATAAATAAAATACAGTTAAAAATTTACAGTTCTGTGGCCAGGAATTCTTGTGCGTGAGGTGACGATGGCTAGGTGGGTGTGCTGAACTTCTGCAGTACCGGAGTCCGAGGCTCACACACAGTAACAACAAAGCTGGTCAGTTATTCCAGACAATTAAATTTTAATATGTGATGCATTGTTTCTTGCAAGGTGCTGTAGTGCATGTAGTGAAGTGGGTCAGGAAATGTATTTTAGGGTTTACGGCAAGGGCATGTTTTTCATATGCCAACAAGGCTGTCACAAAGTTTTTTTGGTTTTTTTTAAAAGCTTTCTGGCATGCATTGATCTCTTGTTGTAATGCATCCTGGTTGGCATAATTAGTACCAGTTCCTAGAATATGTCCTGATAAGGACACAGCAAATGGTACTTCTTAGCCAATCAAAAGCCAGGGAATTTTCTACCCATTTTATATTGCACAGTAACACACACCCTGTCATTCCTTACTGCCTAATTAAGCCCTTTTGTCATGAAGTATTTTGTGACATGTCATTTACTGCATGTTACTTCATTGTATCATGGCTGGCTGTGCTGTATGTGCACACCGCACCCTTGTGATTGAAAAATGGAACCAGGAGATTGCAGGTTTAATCCTCAGTACAACTACTTAAACACAGTGTGACCTTGGTCAAATCACTCAACCTCTCAGGGCTTCAGTCCACCCCTGCTGTAAAAATTGGGTAGAAGCAGGGCCCCACTGGAAACAAGATGTTGCATCTCAGTTGATCAATCCTTGGCAAAATAAATTGATATGGTAAATCACTATCTCCTCCTGAACAGGCTTAAAATAAAGAAACACATTTAGGCATTACTGTGGCTGGTGATATACCCCGATTAAGGGGTTTTACCCATATTTGAAATGTTGTCATTAACTTTAGGTCCGTGTATTCCATAAAATATAAGTGTGCCATAACATCCTGTAACCAGGGGCGGTTGCGGCCATCCTGCACTCCCCAGCTGGCCTCCTGGGCCAACATTAGCATATTTGAATGCACAGAAAGCTAGCTGGGGTTGGCAGGGGAGAGGAAGGATTGAGCGTCCCAAGACTGCTCTCCTTTCTCTGGGGTGGGTAAGGGGTATGTGGTGCGCTGCAATGGCACCCAGTGAAGGCTGGAAGTACTGCCAGTGGCGTGCATTCTGAGGGGAGGGAGCGCGGCGGACATCTGCACGTAAGGTGCAGCAGACATCATTGCACGTCCGGCTTCCTAGGGGCAAAGTAAAGGCGGAAAATTGTGGGTTGACCATGGCGGCTCATGGCCGAGCCCCCAGATACGAGAGGTGTGGCCACCTGGTTCCAGGTCACGGGCCCCTGGGGGGGTGTCCCATTAATTTCATCGGGGCCTGTGTGAGTCATATGCCATAGCGTACGCCAGACCTAGTCCGGGGGCTTGGGTGCCGGCGGTTGCAGTGGCCTGCTCCGAAACGAAGGAGGAGGAAAAATTGTAATAATATAAAAAAAAGAAATCAAGCTAGGTATTGCAGCCATCTCTGACTATATTTAGAAAGTTGCAGCTTGCTTATATTTTTTCTTTACAGTTCAGTTCACTTCAAATTTATTGATGAACAGGTTATGTCATTTCAAAAATATTGAGACAAATTACAATAATATTTTTTTTTTTATTATTTTTTTTTTTTAATCATTTGTTAACCAGGTGATGACACTGGACCAAACTGGCCCTTTTTCAGGTCCGACCAGAGAGTCATAGCAATTATATACATACAATACAAAGACAACATAGTCAACATTTACTTAATACAATTACATGTAACTTGAGGCAATAAATATTGTTTTAACAATATCTTAAAAATCATCAAAGAGTTTGCATTCTGAATAGAGAAGGGAAGGGAATTCCACAAAAGGGATGCAGAAATAGAAAAAGCTTGTGACCCACTTTTATGCCTACACATTGGGGTTTCCAACAGACCATTTGATGATCTTAACTTTGAAGATGTATTACGTTTTATGATCATGTCTGCTAAGGGGAACAACGAATTTAATGAAACAGCCTTAAATGTTAAACATCCCAAAGAATATTCTATTCTAGATGTAAAGGGCATACAACCCAATCTAAGGTACAATTCACAATGATGTGTGTGATAAGGAACAGACAGTATGAACCTACAAATATTATTATAAGATACTGTTATGGTATGTAACTCCTTTTTTCCCCAAATTGTAATACAAACATGGCCCAAACCCAAGATGAGGAAGCAAGGTTCCCACAGCAATGACTTTTCTTATTTTTTCAGTGAAATGACTTTTAAATGTATATAACAACCCTATTTTTTGATTTACCAGTCTATAAAGTGCAGTAACCTGGAGGACAAAACTTAGCTTAGGATCAAGTAGTATCCCCAGATACTTAAAAGTCTGTACTTGTTCAGTGATTGCCCCGGTTGAATCATGGATCAGTAATTCCAAACTCTCTTTTAACATATGGCTAGTACCAAATAACATTATTTTCATTTGTTTTAATTCAAAACCATTGAGTTATCTGCAAACCAACCACAGATCACATCAAAATCCTGTTGTAAATAGGTTGCAATATCAGTAACTGGTTTATCTTGATAAAAAAATATCAGATCCTCTGCATAAAGAATTGTGTCACATACTGCACAATGTGACGGTAGTTGGTTTACAAATAAAGAAAATAGTAGGGGTCCCAATATGGACCCCTGCGGGACTCCACAGACCAGTGAGGCATCAGATGATTCAACTTTACCCAAGTAAACCACTTGAGAGTTAAATAAATAGTCCCTCACCCATTCAACTGTTCCATTAGAAAATCCCAATTCCAACAACTGATAGCAAGCCAGCTCATGTTCAGTCAGGTCAAACGCCTTGGTCAGGTCCATGAACACTGCACCAGTCATCAACCCACTTTCAAATCCCCTAAGAACGGTGTCCGTGAACCTGACCAAGGCCGTGCCCATTCCATAGTGCCACTTAAAACCATGCTGTTGTAGACAAAACAACCCTTGATTTTCCAACTATTCATTTATCTGGTTGGCAACTATTTTTTCCATTATTTTACTTAATGAATTTGGAGTGTATTTGTAGGGGTATCACAAGTCATAAGAGGGAGGTAATAATCCCTCTTTACAAGACACTGGTTTGGCCCCATCTGTAGTACTGCATGCAGTACTGGAGGCCACACCTTCACAAGGACATTAACCAAATTGAGGCAGTCCAGAGAAGGGCAACCAAAATGGTGCAGGGACTGCATCAGAAAACATATGAGGACAGATTAATGGAACTCAATATATATACCCTGGAGCAAAGGAGAGAGAGAGGTGATATGATTGAAACGTTCAAACACCTTAAGGGCATTAACAAGGTGAAAGAGTCTTAACATGTTTAAATATAAGAAAAATAGCAGGACGAGAGGACACAGCATGAGATCAGAAGGAGGCCAATTAAAGGGTAATGTGAGGAAGTTCTTTTTCACAGAAAGGGTGGTGGATGCATGGAATGGCCTACCTCAGGAAGTGGTGGATATGAATACAGTGCAGGGCTTCAAACAGGCATGGGATAGGCATAAGGGAGCAATACAGATAAGTATGAATAAATAGACCATTGACAGAGCAAATGCCGATGGCACATTCATAAGGTAGAAAAAGAAATGGGCAGACTGGATGGGCCTTGCAGTCCTTATCTGCCATCAACTTGTATGTTTCTATGTAATATTGATATAGGTTGAAAATCCTCTAACAGTTCAGCATTTGGTTTCTTTGGCACCGGCACGACCCATGCTCGCTTCCAACAAGATGGAAATTGTTCAGTAAGCAAAGATAAATTGGAAATATAACATAAAGGGTCTGTATGATATGAAATTATTAACTTGAGAAAATGACCACCCAACCTCCCCCCCTCCAACACCACCACAATCACTGAATTTATATTTAAAAACATATCGGGGTTCACATTTATATTTATAAAACATATATATATATATTTTTTTTCATTCTTTTTGCCTCCGCTCTCCCCAGTGCCCCTTATGGAGCTCAGTCCCCGCCCCGCACGCCGACCCACCATGCCCAGGCTTACCGTGCAAGCAGGCATCGACTTTTTCTGGTGATTCCTCCGGCCTCCACCAGAGGTCGCCAGCAAGCCAGACACTCACCCTCCTCTCCCCCCCCCTCCCGGAGAAGGAGAGCCACCCCTCGGGCACTCTATCCTCCGCCCAGCCGGCCCTCCAATTCCCTGGTCCGTTCCTGAACCCGAGGCGTCGATGTCGCAAGCAGCCGTTGTGCCAGTGGGCCGGCATATATAAAATTTCTAGTACATGTACTATTCTTGAATAAATATGAACGCTACCTTATTTTCCATGTATATACCAATTAAATACTTTTACAGTGCTATGTAAGTCAGGTTATCATATGAAATCGCATTACTCAAGGACTACCTTTGTCAAACCATTGGGTACATGTTTCTTTACGTAATGTGAAGTCTCTTTGCATCAATCACTTTACTCAGAGATACTGCTGCTTCCAATGTCTTTACTGAATTTGATTTGAGTATACGTGTTATTAAAGAACTAGGTTCCTGTTCTAATGGGACTATAATGTACCCCAGGAATAGTTTTCTATCCTGGTTATAGAAAGTGTATAAGGGCAGTAGATGTTTCAGGTCATCTTCCCCTTTTTGGCATTTACATGCTTTACTTGATGTTCCCTTCTTGTAAAAATTATTAATTTTTGGCTTTCGTGGTATTCAAATCGAAATTTTGTTAACAATTTTCTTCTTTTCAGGTCCTTGATAAGGTTTAAATAGTTTTCAAATCCACAGTGTCTTTTGTTTTTTGACAACCATTTACTGATCTGATACTGTGCACCTAAACCCAGATCTTTCTGCATGAAAATTGCTCTTATTCTGTTCTTTATTATCATTTGTATTTCATATATGGGTTTGACCGGGATGTCAGCTCAAGATGTCAGCTAGACAGTTAAACAACCCATACGGTTTTACAATCTGTGCAGTAGTCAAGAGGCTTGGGAAGACTATCTGATGGTCCATGTAGTTAATAGTTTCTTCAATGCACATACGGAGTTCTCTGTTTCCCTCCATCATATATGCCTTCAGCCAATAATTGGTTTATCTTATCTGTATATCACATTCTGTGGGTAATTGACCCACCTCCATTCCTGCTACAGCTGAAGTTGCCCCTGTTGGTAACCTCAGCAATTTTTTTATAAAATACATTTAAGATAGATTCCAATAAGCCATTTTGCTCCACACCCCATATTTCCATACCATATAAAGCCTGACTTTTGATTTTTGCATTGATCAGTTGTATGCAGCCCTTGACTGAGCTGACACCAAATCCAAAGGCAAATCTTGCCAGTGCTGGTAAGAATTGCTTGACCTTAACTTCTGTTTCTTTTTGTGTTTTCTCCCAATTCAATTTACTTGTGAAGATTATTCCCAAGTAACAACATTTTTTTTTTCAATTTCTATTTCTTGGCCCTTACTTTTTATCTTGTCCAGTCTTTTAGTAATCTTGTTATTACCGCAGATCATTAATTTTATCTTTCTGTAAATTTATCTCAAACTCCATATTTTTACATTCATTTTGTAATTTTAAGAAGCTTATTTTGATGCCCAGTAGACTTGTGGAAATCAGTACTATATTGTCTGCAGATGTGAGGTGTGGGCAACATCTGGAACCTATTTTTGGTATGTGGAACTCTGGATTGTATAATGTCAGCAACATTTGATTAAGAAATAAGTTAAACTATATTGGGGACAATAGACACCCCTGCTTGACCCCTCTGTTTGTGCTAAATTTTATACTTTTGTCTCCCTCTGTATTATGTGATGCACATCTTATGTAAGCAATAATACCCGACAGGGTGGGCGGTATTGGGCAATACCGGACCGCCTAGGGGCGTAATGAGGCCCGACGCACAGGCGGAGGGCCTTATAGCCCCTGGAAGGTCCGGTATTGCCCATACCGCCCACCCTGGAGGGTATTATTGCACTTAGAAAATGGGCTATCTGTAAAGTTTTTTTTTTTTTTTTATTTAAGGAAAAATAGTAAAAAAAAGACTAAAATGGACTTATAGTTGGCTTGTTAGTAAAGTAATCCCTCTACTGGTATCCTTACTAATACTTACCAGTAGAGGGCAGAACACGTTTACAAGCTGTTTTAATGGGTGCTTACTGCTGTATTATGTGTCTGTCTTTGGTATATGAGCCGCCCCCCCCCCGCGCCCGTGTCCTCATTTTGTTTTCTTTCGCACAATTTTTAATTTTACATGTGGATATACTGTAAGTGACATGAATCTGAACAGGAAACTGAGTGGGTCGTGAAGCGAGAGCAAGTTATGAAGGGTTCAGTTAAGCGGCAAGCGAAGCGTCAGCGTGTGAGCGTGCCATGTTTGAAGTAAGTGCACAGCGGTTTGGAGAAATGAGTAGCTTTGTTTGCCTGCCTTTTATTCACTTTGTCACTGACTTTATAGATGTGCGAGTTTACAGGTTCAATGTCGATCGGTCAGCAGAGGAGTTTCAAGCTTGTAGAGCTGACCGACCGGGCGTTGAAGCGCGCTGTTGAATAATGCTGTTGTGCTGAAGTTCAGCTCGATAGCTGACATATTTAGTAATATTTTTATTTCCTGAATTTCAGTTAGATAGCTATGGCGCTGAGTTACTTATTTTTTTCATGGTGGTGGCACTAGTGGTGTGATGCGGTGGACAGCGACATAAGCTGCTCGCTAACTGCTTGAAAAATGGCGGCAGTTTGAATTCTGTGCCCAGTGCTTCAACCAATGAGGAAGCAGGCTGGGCACAATGATATTTGGCTGGGCATGAGATAGGTTTGGTCTGGCACTTTTTATTTGCTGGGGTCTGTTGCCACATAGATTAGGGGTATGCAGGACCTATCAGCCAATCAGGATGTCACATTCTTAATGCCCATTTTCTAATGTTATATAGTGTAACAAGAATATTAAGGATAGCTTCAGCCATATTGTATTTTTTTAGAATGGACCAGAGCCTGTTCCTATTTCTGCAGTCAAATGCAGTTTTTAAGTCTATGAATATGCAATAAAAATTTTTGTTTTTTAATTTGAATGTATTTATGTATGAGACAATGTGAAACATTGGTCTATGGTCGAATGTTTTGGTAAAAAAAAAAACTTGAGCTTCATTGATTATTTTGTTTCTTTGGACCCAACCCGATATCCTTTCATGTGTGATTCTTGCAAAAATCCTCTGTGTGTTATCTATTAAGCTAATGAGTCTATAACACATAGGGTTTTTTTTTGTCACCTTTTTGTGTAGGGGTATAATAATATTTTCTAGCCACGAGTCCAGAATTTTGTCCTGTTTCATTGATTATTTTAAAGATTGTATATAAACATGGGACCCATAGATCTATATTGTGCATGATGACATCAATGGGGACTCCATCTGGTCCAGGAGCATTATGCCTCGAGAATGCCATGATTAAGGTTTGGATTTCATCCTTGGAGATCTCCCTATTCGTGAGTATCCAATCTTCTTTGTTTCTTCCCTTTACTGGTCTTCCTTTGTTAGGTTAAAAAAAAAAGAACTTTAAAATATTTCACCCAAACATCTAGTTCTATATATGTTTCTATATGTGTGTGTATATATATATATATATATATATATATATATATATGGTTCATCTGTGTAATTTCCATGCCTCTCATGGCTATTCTCCAAAATTGTTTATCTTTTTCCCAGACTGTCTTTTCACATTCTTGCCAAATTTGTTTTATAAACTTTTCCCACTTTCTTTTGATGGTTATATTATATTCCTTCCTTAGCTTATTTAGAATTGTTTTTATTTTTTTTCTGTTTGGGAGTTGTCTAGCCTTTCTTAGTCGTTTATTTAATTTTTTCTTAGCTATTTTACATTCTTTATCATACCATCTATTTATCTACCAGTGGAAAAGGAGATGAGTAGGGGGGAGGACAGGACAGGACAGACTCGATGAGACAATGGGGTCCTTTTCTGCTGTCAGATTTCTATGATTCTGTGATTTAGCTCCTTTTTTTCATATACAGTTGTCCCTTGATATAACTAATGATTTTGTAGCCAAGGTCGGCATTTGTTATAATATGTTGTTCATTATATTGAGGGATGCCAAAATGGGGAAAAAACATGCTGCCAATAAGTTTTTCACACAGTTGTAGCAGTTAAACTGTATAATCTACTGGTACTCAGGACGGTTCTAGCCAGAGAACATAGTTTGTACAGTCTACATGTTATGAGCTCTTCATGTTTTGAGAAATATTTGAACTGTCTGCAGTCTGACAGAGCCGCCAGAGGAGCGGCGCAGCGGTGGGAAAGAGTGCTGTGAGTGTGGCTGCAGATATGGAAAATGTAAAACAAGATTGGACGGGTACAGTACTGTTGTGCTGTTATTGTTCATCATTAAAAAGGAAAAAAAAGAATTGCCTGGTATGATGGCCACATACTTTCCTGAGTCAGAGTGTACCATGAAATTGGCATTGACAGGAATGTCAGCTGCATCTCTGATGGAGGGCACAGTTCCGTTTTCAATGAAGCAAACCTGCAAACCTGCCTTCTAAACCTCTCAAGGTACAGAATTAACTTTAACACCCAGACTGTGTTATTCTTGTGACTGTGAAATGTGCAAAATGAATACAGTATAATGAGTGTAATCAAACTGTGGCCAGCCAAATACGGGAGAGGAGTATTGGCAATTCAGCCATGGGTCCACGTGAAAGGATCCGGTCCCATATGATCCGGCATATGATACTGTGTGATGGGCTGACATAACCTTTGGGCACCAGCAGGGGTCTATTTTTCCTGCAGTTTTCTGGTTTTCTGGTTTTGTTTTGTAGGGTTCCTTGCCGCCATCTTCTTTTTTCTATTTCTACTGTACTTCTATTTCTTGAACTGACAATCAGCTGATCAGACCGCTGAAAAACGGGAACCATGGTGAGCATTCGTTAAAACCGAGCGTTCACTGTACTGGGGTTCGTAATAGCGAGGGAAGACTGTATTCCTTTCTCTTTGGTCACCAAACTGGAAATTCTTTGTAATATGTTTTCCAGAGCAGGTGTACTGTACATTGTGTTTGTTCTTCCAATAATGATATTTGCTTAATTTGCTCTAATATCCCTTGTTCTTCTGATTTTTCTCTAAACTGTTTATTATTTATCATTTCCCATTCAGTGTTTTTTTCTTTCTGATTATCCTGCTGTTTTTAACTTCCTTTTTAACTTGTTTTGTATTAGTTAGCTGGATTTTTATTGCTACTGGGCAGTGTACACTTTCAGCTTTATTTCTCATTTTAATATTTTCACATTGAGGGATCAGGTTTATGAAAACCCAGAGTAGGTCAATCACTGATGCCCCTGTGGGTCCAATAAATGTGTGTTTGCCCTCAATGTCATTTGGAAGTCTCCCATTCAATAATAAAAAAATCTTGTCTGATAAAATGTTGTTGAGTTTCTTACCCCTGCATTCTCCTCAGATAAGTAATATGTCTGTTATCTCTTTCTTTTATGATTTCTGATACATCATTTGTAGGTTCCAAGTATTGCCCTACTCTCGCGTTAAAATTACCCAAAATAATAAGCCTACTATTTATATTGTAATTTATGAGTTCTTCAGTTACCTTTTCAAAATATTCAGATGTGCTGAATTTACCTTCCTTAATATTATGAGGTAGAATATATACATTTGTAATAATTGTTTCTTGTATTTTATCTATTATTTTTATTCCCAATATATTATTATGTTCTATTGGATTCCCTGCGTATTTATTCCTTCTTTGATTTTCCTCAAAATCAGTAGTCCACCAGAATGTCTTCCAAATCTCTTCACTCTTCTTGCCTTTTTACCATAAGATTTATACCCATTCATATTTATTTTCTTATTTATCCAAGTCTCTTGCAAACAGATGCATTCAAACTCATTTATAAATTTCATGAATCTGGATCTGCTAATTTATTTTTCAACCCTGAAACATTCCAAGATAGAATGTCGTAGTTTCTCCTCTGTTGCCTAGCTTGACATTCTGTGCCCTTATTTTTATTTGTTTCTGCCTTCTGTTTTGGCAGTCATTCTTTCACAGGATTTTCTAGCAGTATAAATCTGTTTGATGTCTGGACCAAATTTATCCAAGATTCTGCTTTAAACTTAGTTTTGTCAATCATTTTTTCTGGTGTGTCCTCATACATATGTATACCTACATGATCAAGTATTGTAGCTTTAGCTAATATCTGATGGTACAGCACTTCATCATGTAACCATATTGTGATCTGTCTGTTCTTTTCCCATCTAGTTGCTTTACTCAACATACTGTAGCACTCAACTTTGGTGTTTTTAACAAATGTTGTAACATTTCTCCCACTCTGTCTTTCAATTTCCTTTTAGTCTCCCTGGCAAAACAATTAACTCCCAAAAATGGATATAGTTCTAAACTGACCTCTATCACTTGGGTCCTCCCCTTTACTGAAATATTCAGGGAACAAAGATGAAAGGGTTGTCACCCTGTCCATTTCTAGACCCATTAATTTCATTTTATTTGTTTCCTTTCTATTGCTTTGAGGATATAGAACTAGTCTGATACCACTAGGACCAGCTCTGTGTCCTCCAAGGGTCAAATCACACTGAGTCAATTTACCAAATTTTCATTCCCCTCTAATAATGTCACTAGTAGTTTCTTGAGTGCTATGTTTAACATCTCATTTTCATTTTGCAGAATCTCCACCTTATATAAAGGTAGTACATAATCAGTGCCAGCAGTTTTTCTCAAAAAAATCTGAAAGGACTGCATGTCTTCATTCCCTGCTTTCATATCTTCTAACACCTTTTAATGGTTCTCTTTATTAATTTTCCCTGGGCAGGGTATGTCAGTAGTTATATATTGGCTTGACTCGTGCCATGTGCTTCCCTTGATTGTCATTACAGGAGTTGTCTTTTTGGCATGAGAGGCTTGCTATTTTGTCCTGTTTGTCTTGCTTGTTCTCATCTTTATCAGGATTGTTTTTACCTTTTCTTTTGCCTTTGTTTGCCTCTTTTCTATGTTTTGTTTACTTTCTTTATTTTTGATTTTGTTAACTTTTCTTTCATTTTTTTCTGTTAGCTCCTTCCTCTTTATCCGCCATGTCATTTCCAGTTGTTATATTTTTCCCTTCTGTGGGTTTTATTTGTATTTTTTACTTTCAGATCCTTTTCCCTTTCTTGTCTTTCCCCTTTTTCCTAAAGGGAAATATTCCCTCTTTTTATTTCTTCCACTGTACTTGTTTGCCTTATATTAATTTCAGGGAGCATTATCAGTTTGCTTTCTAACTTTGATTCCATTTCTTCCTTGGAATCTAGTTCTGATGCTAGATCTTTGGTACATGTTCTTGTGTTTTGTTTAGTTTTAAATTATGGAATCACTGGATTGTTCTTCTGCATTCGTGCTATCTTCTGGAGACCAATCAGGTTTCCTTGGTCTAAAGTTACCCTCTCCATTGTTTGGTTTGTCCAGTGTCCAATCCATTTTGTCTATTTCTTCTTGTTTTAGTGCATCCATCTTTTTTATTTTCTATACATATATCCTTGATAAACATAATTTCTTGTTTGATATTAATTGTTTGAATAGCAAAATATTTGCTGTGTATGGGTCTTTTAAGGCTACGGCTACATCTTTTGTTATGTTTTCTAAATTTGGTAGGGATGCACCTTCCGGGCTCATTATTTGGTGTACTCCCAGTCCATAAAATCAAGACAAGGAGAAATGGTGAGATATGCTTCTTCTCTATTTTCTTGTCTAGAGATAGTTTTTGTTCTGTTTCACTGGCCATCTCCCAGTTTGTTTTAATTGAATCTCTTATTGAGTTTCTCATCTCACCCACTGTTTTGTTCAGAGTTTCTAGGTTTTCAGACACATCTGAAAAGTTTGTCTAATGCTGGATTAGGTGCTATACTGGCCATATAATTTGTGATTTTATTTTTGTTCTTTAGTTTCCTGCTTTTTTCTTTCTCACCAGGCTTGGTGTCTATTATTTGCTAGATTTCTTTATTCTTGTTTCTTTCTAAAGGGAGGTCCAACCTTCCTCACCCAGATCCCAAATCCAGATGTCTCCCAAAGCCAGTCAGACTGGGCAGGCCATCCATATGCAAAGAGGGCTTCATTAAGCCCAACCTCTAGTTTTTCCACTTGATTTTCT
Source organism: Neoceratodus forsteri (assembly GCA_016271365.2). Taxonomy (NCBI): domain Eukaryota; kingdom Metazoa; phylum Chordata; order Ceratodontiformes; family Ceratodontidae; genus Neoceratodus; species Neoceratodus forsteri. The sequence continues at coordinate 515,022,217 of CM028135.1, read as the reverse complement.
CCCTGGGCTTGTGCAGATGTGCAGTGAGGAAAACATGCAAGCTCTGCCTCCATGAAGGCACCCCCAGTGGTCTGAAGGTGCACCCCTCTCACTTACCTGCTCACATGCATTGCCATTTGGCTGCCGGAGAGCTATCCTACAAATGCTCAATCTTCTCTCTACTGGCTAACCACCGAGCAACCCAGGTACATTCCTGAACTTGAGTTGCCAGCATGGCACAATGTGTGGCATCCAGCACCTCAACCCTCAGCTCCACCGGGCTGGCCGTGCTTATATTTTATGTAATATACAGATCTAAAAGTATTGAAAAATATCTCAAATCTTAGAAAATATTTCCTCCAAGAGGCCACACCTTTGGCACTTTAAGCCGTCAGCATTAGGACCACACAGAAACTTTTTCTAGCTGGGGGCCGCTCACAGTGACATGCAGAATCTACATGTATGTAACTCTGGGCAGCCCCATCACTCCTCAGTTCTTTGCCCACCTTTGATCATCCGTATCAGACCTGCTGAAGGAAACGCCATCAACCTAACCATTGCTGTTCATTATTTTACTTAGTGTTTTACCTCGTCATCTCTGTATGCCTCCAGAATCAAAAGTCCCATTATTTCAGTATTGTAAATTGGCAAAGAGGACACACATGAGGTTTGTGTGTGCTATTTGGCCTGTCTCACAACATGAGGACTTGTGAGATTTGCTAGAGCTTCAACCAGGCTACGAGGTGACACCGTTACAGTACTCCAGAAAATTTCCTTCTGTTAAAAACATTGGAAGCAGTGAAAAAGGTTTAAAATCTGCTTCTCCCTCACTGTCAGCCAAAAGTCGGCCATCGAAAGTCTAAGGATTGGGACAAGGAGCAGTTGTCATTACGACCCTCCTCATTGTCCAGCCATAACCACAAAGAAAAATCTGCTTTATTGAAGAGGTCCCAGTCACTGATGAGACAAGGTAAACCTTCGTTATTGCCCTCTCCAGTGGTGCTGATGGCAGCCCCCCCCCCCCGACTGTTGCTGAGACACCAAGATCAGGGCTTGACTTGAATGCTGCTGTACCTGCTATGGATGGTATGACACCATCATCGTCAGGCCAAGGCACATCGATGCAGGTAGTCCCGGCCCCTTTGCAGGGTGCCATCAACTCCCAGGCCATGCTAGCATCATTTTTTTTTTTTTTAATTATTTGACACTTTCTGCCTGGATTGCCAATACAGGCACTTATTCTGCTGATTGGGCCTTCTAGAACTCATCCCCTGCTGATGGTTTCCAATAGCATGCCAAAGATTCCTGTCTCTCAGCCACCACCAGCATTGCTGGTCTATTATATGGCTCCCATTGTCAGTCTTCCTGACAGCAAGGAACTGGAATATAATCCTGACCTCATGCACTTGGAGGAGGATTTAGAAAAGGACTATGAGGGTGAACAATTTCGGGGGCATTTCCCTCACTCTAGCTCTGCCCTCTTGTCTTGTAATGAGGACATAGTTGTCTATACCTCAAGATCTCCACCTGAGGACCCATCTTTTCAAGCCACGATTCAGTAGATGCAGTCTGCCATGGGCTTTGAGGTAGAAGAGGAGGCAGTATAGTGCAGTGGTCTAAGGCTCTGAGCTGCAAATCTGGTGACATCCAGCAGACCAGACCTGGGTTCGAATCCCACAGCTTCCACTTGCATACTATGTGACCCTGAGCAAGTCACTTAACCTCCTTGTGCTCCCAGGTCGCTCCTGTAAAAAAGCTTTCAGCTTAGTGTGCTATACCTGGTTAAAAACAACTAAATAAAAAAAAAATAATAAAGAAGAGGAAGATTCTGCTAAAATGTATCTTATGGAATTTTTGGAGGTGCCCTATTAGGCTTCCATTATTATTCCACTTATATATCCTGCTTTAGAGGATGCTACTTTGGCTGCATGGTACAGACCAACTCCCTGCCTGCTGTCCCTAGAAAGGCTGATAAGCAGTATCTTGCACCATCCACTAAGCATTATTATGCTAACCAGCCAGAAACTGACTCTGTGGTCATCATGGCTGCTCATGATATGTCTAGATTTGATGGACAGAGGTACGAACATACAAAATTTGCCAGCAGATAAAGGCCTAGAGGTCTATTTAGTCTGCTTGAATGTGCAGCTAGCAACCCTTATTCTGCAGCTGCCTCTCCTCCCACCCTTCCCCTCCCTTGACCCTCCCCCTTGCCCTGTCCCAGACCCTTTTGAAGCAGTCCACAGTTCTACTGGATACCACTCCTGCTGGTAACGCATTCCACCCAGCTACCACTCTCTTCGTAAAAAAGTGTCTCCTTATCTCCCTCCCGAACGTTCCTCCATCCAGTCTCATATCATGGCCTCAAGTGTCCCTCCCCTCCCTTACTTTGAACAGCCCCTCCGTACCGGTCTTGTTTATTCCTTTCATGTACTTGAAGGTTTCAATCATATCCCCCCTGTCCCTCCTCTCCAGTGAGTACATGTTCAGCTCCCTCAGCCTCCTCTCGTATGGTAAGTCCCTCAGCCCCTTGATCATCTTTGTCACCCTGCACTGCACCCCCTCCAGTAACTTAATGTCCCTCTTCAGATACGGGTGCCAGTACTGCATGCAGTACTCCAGGTGCGGTCTGGCTAGTGATCTATACAGTGGCAGAATCACCTCCCCCCTCCTCAAGGATATACCCCTTGCAATGCAACCCAGCATTTTGTTGGCCTTTGCAGCTGCCTTCCTACATTGTGCTGAGTTGTTCATTGACCCTGTAATGAGCACCTTCAGATCCTTCTCCTCTCTGTCTCTGCTAGCTGCACTCCCCCAGCTGGTAACTCCTCCTTGGGTTTTTCACACCAAAATGCAGCACCTTGCACTTTTTGGCATTGAACCCCAGTTGCCAAGTGTCTGACCAGGTTTCCAGCTTTGCCAGATCATCCTGCAACTCCTGCCATCCCCCTAGGTCATCCACCACTGTTCCCATCTTGGTGTTGTCAGCAAACAGACTGGTCTTACTCTTGATGCCTAATGATATGTCTGCACTGAATATCCCAAATAACACTGGTCCCAACACCAAGCCCTGCGGAACACCGCTCGTTACTACCCTTGGGGATGAGAGCTTCCCACCCATCACCACCCTCTGTTGCCTTCCTTGAAGCCAGTTCCCTACCCATCTCACCAGCTTTGCACTCACCCCTGTGCCTTCTAACTTACTTCCCAGCCTCCCATATGACACCGAGTCGAATGCCTTACTGAAGTTCAGGTACAGGATGTCCACTGCATGGCCACGGTCCAGTTGCCTAGTTACCCAGTCATAGAACTCCACCAGGTTGGTTTGTCAGGATCTGCCACGTACGAAGCAATGTTGTCTGCTGTCCTGTAGCCCTTTGTCCACCAGCCTCTCCTTCAGGATAGTCTTCATCAGCTTACCCACGATGGATGTGAGGCTCACCAGTCTGTAGTTCCCTGGTTCATCCTTGGGGCCACTCTTGTGGAGGGGCACCACATGAGCCATCCTCCAATCCTGAGGTACACACCCTGAGTGTAGTGAGGCATTAAACAGGTCTGCCAAAGGTTCTGCTGGGACCTCTGCCAGCTCCTTCGGTACCCTGGGGTGGATGCCATCTGGGCCTGGTGCCTTGTCCACACTCAGTGTCCCCAAACCCTCCAGAACCCTGCCCTCCATGATTTCCCCATCTGCCACCCCGCCCCCACGTTTCTGCCCTCCCTCTCTGGCGTTATCACCCCCTCGTCTCCTTAGTAAATACCGTGCAGAAATAATCATTTAGCACTTCTGCCTTATCACCCCCTGCTTCCACCCAAACCACCTCCTTCCTAATCCTTACTGTATGGTCCTTACAGTTCTTTTTCTCCATGATATACCTGAAGACGTCCTTCTCCCACTTATTAATGCCCTGCGCCAGCCTGAGCTCCATAGACGTCTTGGCTGCCCTTACTGCCCTTGTTACCTCCTTCAGTTCCTTCAGGTACTCCTCCCTGTCCTCCCCCTCCCTGTTTTCTTGTACCTCCTAAAGGCAGCTCTTTTCCTCCTTACCTTTTCCATGACCTCCTTGCTTACCCAGCTCAGTTTCTTTGCCCTAGCCTTCTTGCTCTGGGCCTTGCTGCAGGTTCTGGTTGCCTCCACTATCCCCAGCTTTATGAGCTCCGACCTCTGGTTAGTGCCCATACTGTGTTGAATTCTGGCCAGGTACCCTTTTACCACTTCCCCCATCCTCCCAAAATCGTCCCTTCTGAAGTCCAGCACCCTTGTGCCAGATTCCACTCCTTCCTTACTCATATCCAAAGTGAGCCATACTGAGTGGTGGTCACTCCTCGCTAGCGGTTCTTCCACCTTAAGTTCCCTCACAAACTCCCCATTTGCCAGCACAAGGTCAAGGGTATTCCCTAACCTGGTTGGTTCACTGACCACTTGCATCAGGAAGCTGTCCTGGAAGGCATCCAGCAGTACCTGCTCCCTTCTATTTCTGGTAGTTGGGGTACTCCAGTCTACTCCTGGCATGTTGAAGTCCCCCACAATCACCACATTACCCTTCTCGCAGGTCCTCCTGATCTGTCCCGCTAGTTCCCTGTCTAAACTCCTCTGTCTGGCAGGGCGGCCTGTACACCACTCCCATCCTGAGAGTCCAATGCTTGGAATCCTGGATTTGCATCCATAGTGACTCCATACTACCCTCCTCCCCTTCCTCCCGTACACACTTCAGTCCTTCCCTCACATATAGTGCCACCCCCCCTCCTTTCCCAATTACTCTGTCCCTATAAAATAACCTGTACCCTGATATTGACAGGTCCCAGTCATTGTATTGGGTGGCCCATATTTCTGTGATGGCTGCAATGTCCACCTCCCCCTCTGCCATGAGAGTCTGTAGAGCTGCAGTTTTCTTCCCATGACTCCTAGCATTCAGGGTGACCATCTTCCACCCCCCCCCATCCTGCCCTCCTTTACTAGTATCGCCACTAGTACTGGCTCTTTGTCACTTATGCCTCGGCATCAGTGGACCTTTGGATTGCAAACTACCAGTCCCACATGATCAAATATCAGAACAGCCTGTGGAAAGCTATTTGTACTGCTGCTCAGGCTTTGCCTGATGGCTCTGCCAAGAATGATCTGCTAATAACATTGTCTACTGGTGCAGAGGTTAGCAGCCATTTGCTGCACTCAGCTTATGATGTCGGACATCTCTGTCTGTGGCTGCAGCTACAGAAATTTGCATGAGAGGATATTCTTGGCTTAGAGTTGCTGGTTTTGCCAGTGATGTGCAACAGGCAGTTTTGAATGCCTCCTTTAAAGAGTCAAAACTGTTTGGCTAAGATGTTGAAGAGACCCTATGTGGTCTTCAGGTAGTGGTTGGGGTTCCTTTTGTCCGCCTGCTGCCTGAGGTAGTCGTGCCTACCATCAGTAAGGCCATGGCAGAGGAGGTAGCCTGTTCTGGGTCCCCTCTTCCCAGTGCCCACAAAGAAGCTCCCAAAGGAATTTGTTCCAATGGCTTTGTTGCTACCAGTTCCACCTGATTGTTTTCTGTCTCTCCCCTCCACCCTCCACCTCAGTTGTTACCTCCAGGGGTGAGTGTGGTGGGCAGGATCTCCCTGCATCTCATACAATGTCAGGAGATCACTATAGATGAGTAGGTTCTGGAGATCTGTTCTCGGTACAGGAAGGACTCATACCTTCATGTCAAGATCAGGAAGTTCCACAGATTATACCTCTACTTTATGCTGGAGGGAGAACACTATCAGTTCAAGGCTTGTCTTCTGCGCTACAGGTCTTTACCAAATATTTGGCAGTAACTGCAGCAGCTCTTCGCAGGGAAGACCTGAATGTTTTCCTTTGTTTGGAAGATTGACTCCTGAAGGCCATCTGCAGGGAAGCTGTGCTACACACCCTGTCTCAGGCACATCAGTTTGACGACTTGGGGATCACAGTAAATGTGCCAAAGTCTATGTTGACTCTGTGACCAAAAATACAGTGCATATGGGCAGTCTTGGACACAGAGAAGGGATGTGCTGTCCTGCCACTGGACAGGGCAGTCACTCTGATTGCCCAAGCACACTTGGTATACAGGAGCCACTATGTCTCTGTGAGAAGAATGTTGCGTCTCCTGGGTCTCATGGCTGTGGCTATAGCAATTGTGCCACTGGCACATTTTCATATGAAAATCCCTCAGTGGGCACTAAAGGTCCAGAGGGATCAGTTGTCGGATGGGCTGAACCCAATGGTTCTCGTCACATCTCCTCTTTGTGGAGGCTTGTTATGGTGGATCAATCACGAAAACCTATGGAAGGATGTTTCATTCCTTGTACCAGCTCCTGTAGCGATCCTCACCACGGATGCCTTGGGTGCCAGCTGGGGTGCTCTTCTGTGCCCTTACTGGACACAGGGGTGATGGACCAGAGTAAAGGCCGAGCTCCTGTAATTGTCCTAGAAATGAGGGCTGTTCTGTACAGCCCCCATGCATTTAAGGATCATCTCTTCCCCAGTGCTCTGCTAATCCAAATGGCCAACGTCAGTGTGATGCATTACATCAACACACAAGGGGGCACTCACACCTATTCCTTATGCAGGGAAGCGTTGAGAGTATGGTACTGGGCACTTTCTCATGGCCTTCAGCTTTCAGCCATGTATCTCCGAGATTTCCAAAACATCTTAGCAGACAAGCTAAGCAGGTCCCCGTCAGTTCATGAATAGTAACAGCTTATTTTCTGTATTAAACAACCTCTTTGCAATATAGGCCATCCAGAGCTGGACCTTTTTGCATCCACATACAACGCAAAACTGCCACGTTTCTGCTCGCTCATCCCAGGGCCTGGAATATTTTGGCAAGACGTGTTGTCCACTCTTGGAAAGGAAAATTCCTATGCACATTTCCCACCACTCCTCTAATACAGAGAGTTCTGACCAAACTGCAGGTGGGGAGTGCCACTTTCATTCTCATTACTCCATTATGGCCTCGCCAGATATGGTTTTTACTCCTTCAGCATCTGGCAGTGGAGCCTGTCTCTCTACCTCTGTGCCGGGGTCTGTTGTCACAGGGCAAGGGGTCCCTGGTCCTTCCAGACCTAAAGTCCCTCCATCAGCATGCATGGTGCCTGAAGACATAGCCATTGCACATTTTGGGTTCTCCCCTAAGATTGCTGATGTCTTGATTGTGGCTTGGAAGTCTTCTCCCAGACATACTTATTCCCTAAAATGAAAGCATTTCACGTTATGGACTGCTTCCTGGAATTTGAAACCTTTTATGTGCCTGTGAATGGTGTGTTGGAATATTTGCTTTACCTGTCTGAATCTGGTCTGCAGTATTCCTCACTTAAGGTGCATTTGGTTGCTATATCAGCTTTCCATGCACCTATTGATGGTCATATGGTTAACCAATTACAGGTGTGCGTTTCTGAGAGGTATTCTTCATATGAAACCTCCTGGCTGCAATCCAGTCCCACCCTGGGATTTGAATTCTGTGCTTAAGAAATTACGGTTCCTTTTTAGCCTGCCACGAGTTGTGGCTTACGTGTCCTGTCACGGAAAATATTGTTTTTAATTGCTATGACTTCTGCTTGAAGGATTTCTGAGCTTCAGGCTCTAGTGTGTGAGCCTATATTTGATTTTTCATAAAGACAAATTCTCTTTGCATATGTATCCTAAGTTTCTACCAAAGGTAGTATCTGAATTTACACAGAATCAAACAATACACCTTCCTGTATAATATCCTGAACATGCCAACCAGGGCGAGGCAGCGCTCCATACTTTGGATGTATATAGAGTACTGCAGTACTATATTACTCACACCAGTGAGTGCAGAAGGTCCTCTCAGCTTTTTGTTTCATTCACCCCTGGGGAAAGAGGGCACTCCTGTGTCTAAATAAATCCTATCCAAATAGCTGGCACATTGTGTTATATTCCTGGTGCTGTTCGTGATTACTCCACGGGGCTATGGCCTCTTCTGTTGCATGTTTATGCAAGCATTCATCAATGATGAATATTTGCTTGCTAGTATTTGGCAGTTGTGGCTGATGGGACAGTTGCTCCTGACTGCAAGGCAGGCAGCGGGATCGGGAGAGGAGAGCCACCAATCACGGCTAATGGGAGAGTTGCTTCTGACTCCAGGGCAGGCAGCATGGTCAAAATTCTCTATTTTAGTCTTTTCTTCATTTTCTTTTACTAGAGAAATTTGTATGGAAACAGATCTTTGTCTCATCAGCTATTGCCACTTGTCTACATGTGATGTCATATGTCCTACTTGTGACATCAACATTATTGCCATAGTAACCAACTATGATTCATAAACAGAGAATTATGACATGAAGTGTAGACATACAGCAGGAGCAGATAAGTCCGTGGGACAAGGTTTCCATTTTCCAGCATCTGTCCTTAAGTAAGTAAAACGCTATGACAGGGTGTGCATTATTGGATTTGAATGCACACCCTAGGGGTGTAGTAAGCCTTGAGGCTGAAGGCCAAGTGTCTTTACATCTCTGGGAAGTGCATTAAAATACTATGATGCACACCCTGGAGAGGCTTATTGCACTTATAAAGGGTCTCTAAGTAGGTTTTTTGGGGGAGGAAAGAGAGATTTGGCACCTGACCATGCTTTTATAGAGATATAATAACTGGGTTTCGCTTTCTTCCAGTGGGGAAACCCATGGCATAATTTGCCATTATAAAGGAGTGTTTATAATGGCAAACACGCCCTGGGTTCCCCTTGCTCTGCGCATGCCCAGCCACAGCTGTTCCGTGTTTGTGAACGCCACACCCTGCCTTCTCGCCCAAACCACACCGCCACTCTAACTCGGCGGTAAGTCATTTTTTTTAATCACTACTGTACAAAACCAACTACCAGAGGGGGAAAAAAAAAGGTAACTACCACAGAGCGACTGCTGACCCTGCTAAACCACTGGGGTCAAGTGACCACAACAATGTTGAATTTAAACTCAAAAAACTTAGTACTTATACATAAGGGAGTAACATAAGTTAAATGCTGGAATAAGGCTAATTATAATGCAATTAGACATTATTTGAATGAGTGGGGTTGAAGTAATGAATTGAAATATATCAATGTACATGATATGTGGACAGTCGTAAAAAAATAGAATAAACTTGTATAAAACAATTTGCACCAGAAAAAATCAAATATAATAAATGGGGAAAAATTCCTACTTGGTTTAATAATAATATTAACAAACTTATTTAAAAAGAGAAAAGAGCATATGTCCAATACAAAAAAAGGCCCACTGTATATAACTTGCACAAATTTAAAACAGTTGCAACAAAAAACAACACAGCAGTAGAACAAGTAAGAAGGAAGAGAGGATCGCAACCATGGCAGCAGATAACAAAAAGACCCTTTTCAACTATATTAATAATCAACGCAAGAGATCTGATGGAATAGGTCCTCTAAGCATAGATGGGAAAACTATCTCAGATGAACGGATTATGTCCAAGGTGTTTAATGACTGCTTCCTAGGTATATATCAAGTAAAAACAGATAAAGTAGTGACAATAGTAGCCCCTGAAGTTGAAGATGTAACTAATAATACCCGACAGGGTGGGTGTTATTGGGATATAAGGGACTGCCAAGGGGCATAATGAGGCCCGAAGCCGCAGGCTAAGGGCCTTATAGCCCCTGGAAGGTCCATTATATCCCATAACACCCACCCTGGAGGGTATTATTACACTTAGAAAATGGGCTATAGATGTAATTGTTTGAAAACAATAAAATAATAAAGAATTACATATAAAAAATAAATAGAAAATAATAAAAGGTTAATTTTATAGTAAAATAATCCCTGTGCTGCTGGAATCACCGCAGGAGGGCGCTGCCATGTCTGTGTGTGTCCCTTGAGCTCGTGCACTTGCCTTGTTTCGTCACACAGTGGCTCAGAGACGTGAGAGCTGCTTTTTGAGATTGTTTCTGTCTCGTTCTTTGGTCAGTCAGACATGCACAGAAGTCAAAAGAAAGATCGTTCGTCAGAACGGGGGAAATACATAGATACATAGACAGTGTCGGCAGATAAGGGCCTATGGCCCACCCAGTCTGCCCATTTGAGCTTGTAAGTTCAGTTTGTTTTCCTAGAAGTCTGTTGCCCCTTACCCCTGACCTTTAGAATTCCTTTATGTCTATCCCATGTTGCTTATCAGTATCCATACTGCAAGAGAGGTCGTTTTTTTTTCTTTGTGCTGTGATATGTGGTGCCATGCGACTTTGCAGCTCACTGAAACAGTCGGCACTATGTGTTGACACGGAGCACAACTGCACTCAGTGAGGACAGTTAATTTAGTAAAAAGAAAATTGAGTGTTGCAGGTTATGTTTTTCAGACTGTCCGGCGACTGTGTCCACGGAAGTTGGTCTCGGTAAGTGAGCGAGGCAAAAATGGCAGCTGGCAAGTTTCGAAATCCGGGGTGCCCAAGGATAGTTTTAGTAATAGGGCACCCTGAATTGGACCTTGTTTTTTATTGGGCGTTGTAAAGAAAAAACAGCCAGGGAGCCAGGCTGTTTCAGCCAATCAGGAGGCCAGTTTTACTGTACCCATTTTCTAAGGATAACTAATACACTTCGACAGAAATAATGTTGCTGATAGGCTGAAAAACCTTAAAATAAACAAATCACCAAGACCCGATGGCTTACATCCTCGACTCCTCAGAGAACTATCAGGTCCATTGTCTACTCTCTTCGAGGAATCTCTTAAGATGGGGGTAGTCTCAGATGATTGGTGTAAGGCAGATATTACACCAGTACATAACAAATTCTGGCCAGAGCCGATAGGGCTGTGATGAGCTGCCAAATGACCAAAGTTACACGTGTGCATAGAAATTATTGAATGACCGAGTGCAACTTAGACATTTTCTGGAGGTGTTGCACCAAATTTTCAACATGGCCTTTTTGGGACCCCTCCTCATGAAGAGTGCCAGTGTCATTTTGTTCACTTGTCCCGAAAGGTGATTTTGCAGAGCAACCATGACATTCTGTACCACAGGTGCGAAAACACGTTTCGGGCAGGATGTAAAAATGACAATCTATACTGTAAAGGAGGTGAGTGGCCACCGGTGGCGCAGAGGGTTGAGGCAAGATGTTCATTTCCCATCTACGCCAGTGACCCAGGTTCGGGAATGGACTCTGGGCGCTGGTGGTCGGTAGGAGGAGAGGATTGAGCATCCGGAGGACTGCTCTCCTCTCCTGGGGTGGGCTGTGGGAGGGCGTCGCTCTGCAGTGACCTCCGTTGGAGACCAGGGGTAATGCAGAAGCAATGCAAGAAAGGGAACGTCACCAGAAAAATGGAAACTGGCTCTGCACTCAACCGGATGACTGCCGCCTGGCAGTCCAATGCCATCAATGTCCCAGAGCCATCCATCCCTCAGCAGTACCCCTAGGCCAAGTAGTGCGCTTGCCTGCCCCACAGGTGCTTTTCCCCTCAGAGGAGGGGAGCCCGCCCGGCCAAGGGTCACGTCCGGGTTACCCTGGGGATGACTGCAAATGTGAGGGACAGGGCACGGAAACAGGATGGATCGGAGGGTGACTTGGCACAGCCTGAAGGAGTGGCTGAGAGCGGTAGCCCATAGGGGAGAAAAGATAACACTCACAAACAAAAAAAAAAAAAAAAAAAAAAGGAGGTGAGCAAAAATGGCAATGTTGCAAATCTGGAGTGAAAATATAAAAAATTGGCGAAGTTAGAAGCGTGCGTAGAAACTGCACAATGCACACTCGTAACACAGTCATTTTGTGGAATTTTTTCACCAAATTTGCAACATTGGTTTTATGGGACCCGACCTCATGAACAGTGGCACTGTCATTTTGTTAATGGGTCCCGAAAGGTGATTCCATACATCTACTGCGAAATCACCTTTCAAGACCAAGTAACGAAATGACAGTGATACTGTTCATGAGGTGGGGTCCTAACAACCCCATGTTGAAAATTTGGGGACAAAATTCCAAAAAAATGGCTGATTTATCAAGTTGAGTTGAAAACCCCATTGAATGCCATTATAGCACGCTTACCTTTGATTCTTCAGTTTGCGGTTTGGCTTTGAAGTGTACAGACGTGTCCCAGTTCAGAGAAGATGACAGCGCCGACCTCTGGAGGTAAGTAAGGGGGATGCGGGAAGGTGGGTGCTCAGTGGGAGAGTGGGGAGGGGGGACTGGGACGATGACGAGGGACTGTTTTCTTTTTTACAGGTAAAAAAAAAACACGTTGGGGGAAGGTTTTCTTTATTTACAGGAAAATGAAACAAAACATACATTTGGGCACACTGGGGTGGGCTCCCAGTGTGCCACATGAGTTGGGAGGGTAGGTACATGATGCTGACATGGGGATTGGGCCCCCTGATGTCGGGGGGGGGAGGAAAAACAAACATATGAGCACACTGAGGTGGGCTCCCAGAGTTCCACATGAATTGGGGGGGCACATAATGCTGACACAGGGATTGGGCACCCCAATGTTGGCACGGGGCAAATATATAAATACATTTGGGCACACTGGGGTGGGCTCTCAGTGTGCCACATGAGTTGGGGGGGCTACATAATGCCAATATAGGAATTGGGGACCCCGATGTCGGCACGGGGACGGAGAGCAGGGAGGACAGCAGCAGTGGGAGGGTTTTCTTTCCTGCTGGTGCTGGCGGCGACGTGACTGCCCATGCACAGCACTCACACATGCATAGTTGCAGTAAATGGCATTTTGCCGTTCACAACATGGTGGCGCCAGCGGAACTACGCATGCACACAAGTCACCGTGCATAGTTCTTGCCTGGAATGCGGAAGTAACGGCGAAATAGTGCGCCTGTTATTCCATAGCGGGGCGATAGGTAGTAGATGTTTCAAGCTCCGCTGGACTTTCGGAAGGATACTTCCAAAGGTCCAATGGAAGGTTCCACGATCTGCCATTTTTAGATCTACGATCGATCCCAAAACGACTGTAGGCTCCACCTACAGCCCTAAATAGGGGAACAAATCAGACCCACAAAACTACAGACCAGTCAGCCTAACCAGCATCATTAGTAAGATTATGGAAGGTTACGTCAAAGGTCACCCTGAAAAACATTAGGATATCTGGCCAAACTGATGTAACACAACATGGTTTCACACAAACAAGATCATGTGTGATGAACCTGTTGTATTTCTTTGACCAGGTTAGTAGGGCTTTGGAGACTGACTTTGCAGTGGATGTGCTAGATCTGGATTTTTCCAGAGCTTTTGATTTGGTTCCACACAAAGAGTTAATAAACAGTCTGGTAGGACTCAACAGCAGATATCCTATAGTTAGAGGGTAGAAGCTTGGCTCAATAACAGGTGGCAGCGTACTAACATTAGGGGCCATGTGTCGGACTTGGGAGAAGTGACAAGCGGGGTGCCCCAGGGCTCCATGCTGGGCCCTGTTTTATTTAATATCTTTGTCTCATTTTTGCAGACTTTGGAAACTCATGGATGGTGAAGTTTGCAGATGACACAAAGATTGGGGCAATAGTGAGGGACGAGGATGATATAACTGCATTCCAAAAAAGACATAGATTCACTAAGTGAATGGGCAACCAAACATAAAATGAAATTTAACATCAATAAATGTGCCATAATGCATTTTGGCAAACATAATATCACTGGTAAATATACATTAAATGGAGAAATATTAAAATCAGTTGATAATGAGAAAAACCTAGGGATTTTGGTTACCAACAACCTAACCTTTAGAAATTATACAATTGAAGTCGCTAAAAAAGCCAACAGAATGATTAACTGTATACTCCGGCATATTAAAAGCAGGGGTAGCACAGTATTAATGCCACTGTACAAACTTTGGTGAGGCTCAGTTTGGAGTACGGAGTGCAGTTCTGGAGTCCCAGGTTTAATAGAGATATGTAATATTACTTGAGAAAGATCAGAAAAAGCTAACTAAAAGAGTCAAATGTTGCCAACACCTAGACTATAGAGACAGAAACCAGAACTTATCATTATTCTCATTAGAATACCATAGACTTAGGGGTGACCTTTGTCTGGTGTATGCTGCATTCAAAAATCAAGACCTGTGGGTGTGCATAGGTCTTGAAAGAAAGGATATGCTCTTCTGTACTAGAGCCCATGGATTACAACTAAGGGGTGAGCATTATAAAAACCAACAGGTGAAAATCATGGATTAACCAATGGGCGGTAACACCATGGAATAGCCTCCCATCTGATATAGTCAATAGTGACTCAATTTCTATATTTAAGAACAAATTAGACTCCTTCTATGCAGCTAGGAAATATTCATCTAAGACAGATCGGTCTTAAGTGACAAGACTGTCTTGGTGGAAGCCATTGTCTTGTATACAAACTTATGAAACGTATGAACTTATGGAACTTATAAAAGGTAACCGGACCGCGGCCGCATCAGAACTTCAGTTTATTTTATATAATTGCTATGGCAAGAAAGCAAAACCCAGAAATTATATAAAATAAAATATGAGGTGGTGTGTAAACTCGAATTTTACACACACCCTCAGTGTTGGATGCCTAGATAAACCTCTCAAGCTTCACTCTCAGGGTTTATGTGGCACCCAACACCTCAGGTGTGCGTAAAATTCTCATTATACACACCACCCCATATTTTATTCTATATTGAATGCATGGTCAGGTTATGTTTCTCAGCCATTGAGATTTGTAGAATTTTTCTTGCCATTTTATAACAATAAATTAAGCTGGGAAGATAAATACCGAGGGTGGGATATTCAGAAATGCACCAGACAGGGACGCAAGCCGGGCGCAGCTCAACTGGGATGCAGCAGGGAGTGTGCTGGGCAATATTCAATGGTGCTGCGCCATGGTTCAGCACTGTTGAATATGGCAACGTAGCCTCCCGGATTGTGCATAGTGCGGTGGCACTGCGCCAGCGCAAGAGGCACGAGAGGAGCAGGGGGATGCGCCAGTGGAAGTGCGGTTGCACTAGGCGCAGGAACCACGATATTCAGCGGTGGATATGCAGATGGAGCCATAATGCATGCAAGGCGCAACTGGGGCCACTAGCATGTCATTATGGCCCCATTTATATGCAGGTGCGCCAATCCCCTGGCGACTTGCGCCTGGTGCCCTGCCAGGCTGCAGCCATCGGGGGACCGACACCCCCTGCACAGCATCTGTGTTGTGCCATGCGCAACCCTTTTGAATATCCCACCCAGAGTATGTTAACTATAAACCGTATTGAACATACTGATGGCTTATCCCTAAAGTCATTATCCTCTCTGTAACATAACAGTGTGTTGTTGTTGAAATGTTTATGATGTCACAAGCAAATATTTATAACTTTAGGGGTAGCCCCTTCCATCTCCATACCCCTAGCCCCCCCCCCCCCGTTCTGCTGCAGAGATTAATAGGTGCTGAGTGGTGCTACTCCTAACATAGATCCCTTCCCCCATTTAATTTTACAAACCTGGAGGCTACTTCTCTGCACCAAATTGAAGTTTGCATAAATGAAATCACTAATTTCCAGTATTCAATGCTTGTATCAGAACTGTGTTTCCACAATGTACCAGAAGTCCCTGGGAAATATTTAAACTTGACTGAGTAACCATATAGCAGTGGTAACCTTGATTTTAAATGTACTTAAACATTAATGAAGTCCCTGTGTTGCTCGTGCAGTACCTTTCCTCTCTGTCTCTGAATAAAAGTACAGTGTGTCATGATGATTTATGCTAATTATGACAAGTTACAATTTGTAACATTAGCCTTTTAGCTTGGCTCACAGCAACCAGTTACAGAAACCACCACAGCTGGGTTGCAAGATAAAAATGGTTCATTTTTAGTCAAAAGTAACTCCAGCTGGCTGAAAGCTTGTTGGGGGAGTGTCAGTTTTTTGCCATGTGGACTTAATTTTGAATAAAATGAACCCTTTGTATCCTGCAGCCCAGCTGTGGTGGGTTCACTATCTCTTGACTGAGAGCTGATCTACTGTACAAGACTACGTTGCATTTTTATACTTTTGGCTCAATTTTTTTCCTTTAGCTGCCTCCTCCCTCCACTATATTTTATTTCTGCGTGCGGGTGAAATAAACAAGAGCAGATTGACAGGTCTGTTGTACCTGCCCTGTGTCTCCATCAAACACAGCACCGCAGACACCATGCCACCAGGCTGGCCCCACAGTTTACACAGTTGTGATCAGAAACTTGCTCGTTGTCCTACTGCCCAGGAAGTTAGTGCTGCTTGCTACTATCTCTTTCCTTCTATATCAAGCCCATCGTGGTCTTGTACTGTATTCATGTGTAACACTGAAATGCACCTGCCAGCAGAAGCGATGCTAGCAAGCTGTTCCTTCCACTTCACGATAAGTGATGCTGACAAAAAACTGTAAGGAGCTAGAACCTAGTTGCCATTCTTACCATTTACTTCAACATTTTAGCCAATTACGATCACTCAGATTTTTATTTATTTATTTATTTACAAGATTTACCAGATAAGCATAGCGAGTGGGGACCGCTCGTTTCCAGATGTGACCTGGGGGGTTACATACAATACAAATAGGTGCAAAAACAATGGTGCGACAACAGGTTCAGAGTGGATACACACAGGGTGATTACAACAGGTCCAGAATAGTTACAGGCTGGACTATCCATTAATTAGTGACATACAAAGTTTAGTCCTAAGCCCAGAGTGCATAGTTACTATGCCATAGTTAGGACCTATGACCGCAGGGTATAAACAGACAGAGGCAGTAGGTATACTTTAAATACAGTAAGTTTCTGGGCATTGAAACAAATCAAGGTACGTTTCGATGCCTCTTGGTAGCAGGTCTGGGTTGCAGGTTGCAGTTGCATATGTCTGAGAAGTGGGCCTGTAGGAGTGGTTTAAGGAGCCTTGGGGTCGGGGAGAGCCTAACATCTGCATGGAGGTCGTTCCAGAGTTTGGGCAGACGATATTTGAAGGCAGATTGGCCCTTTGATGTGTGCATGAAAGGGACTTGGAGTAGCTTTGAGTCTGAGCATCTAAGGGAGTATGCCGGGGTTGTGTTGTTAGGACAGAGCTGAGATGGGAGGGGAGTTGGTCCAGTGTTTGGCTATGAGATTAGCGCAGTGAAGCTGACGTCTAGACTCCAGCGAGGGAAGAGCTAGGGCGCTGTATAGGTTGCAATGATGGGTGGTGGGGGGACATTCAAGGATGAACTGACAGAAAGAATGAAAGAGGGGGTCCAAACTGGCCAGGGTGGATGAGGGGGCTGCGCTGTAGACCATGTTACTGTAGTCAAAAATAGGGAGAATCATTTTGTGCACTAGTTCCCTCCTGACTGTGGCTGGTAGGCAGCCTTTATTGCTATATAGTGCGCCTAGTTTGGGGTGTAGTTTTTTCTGTAGAGAGTCAATATGGACCGAGAAGTCTAGGTGACGATCAAGCCATACACTCAGGTACCTAAAGGAGGTGCAGGATTCTAGGGTGGACCCGTCCAGAGTATGGAAAGCAGGGGGAGCAGCTAGCCGGGAGAGTCTAGGCTGTGTGCCGAAGGTTAGGGAGACGGTTTTCTTTGCATTTAGGACAAGTTGGTTGGACCTGAGCCAGGTTTGAATGGCATCAAAATCCTGTTCAAGTGCAGAATTTATAACCCCGATGGAGGGGCCGGAGGTGTACAGTACGGTGTCATCTGTGTACATTTGTATAGCTGAGTTGGAGCAGGTCACTGGTAGATCATTTAAAAATATGGAAAAGATTAGGGGGCCCAGGACAGAGCTCTGGGGAACCCCCATGGTGACTGGGAGCGAGGGGGATACGTGTGGGCCAATTTTACTGCCTGTTTTCTACCTGTCAGGTAGGCTTGGAACCAGCTGGTGGCTAGATAGGAGAGGCCTGCATCGTGCAGTTTAGTGATTAGCTTAGGGTGGGATACGGTATCAAATGCTTTGGCCAGGTCTATGAATATGGCCGAGGTGATATGCCCCTTGTCCATCCCTGAGGAAATATCGTTTGTGAGTCTTAGTAGCGCTTTGATGGTGGAGTGCGATTTGCGAAAGCCCGACTGATAAGGGGTGAAGAAGGAGGTAGATTCGAGGAATTGTGTGAGTTGGGAGAGGGCTAGGTGTTCCTGTAATTTGGTCAGAATTGGTAGAAGGGAGATAGGGCTATAGTTTCCAGGTGCAGATGGATCACCACCCTTTGGTAGCGGGATGACTACTGCCTCCTTCCAAACTGCTGGAATTTGTGCTGTGGTGAAAGAAAGGTTCAAGAGGTCGGCTAGGGGGGTGGCAATGGCAGGGGCTGATAGATATAGGAGTTTGGCGTCGAGTCCTAAAGGGCATTTGCCTTTATTGGGGTCAAGGGAACGTAGGGTGTCTAGAACTTCTGCTGTAGTGACTGGGCGGAAGGAGAACATGGTGGCATGGGGGTATGCTGGGGTAATGCGAAAGGGCTGGGTGCGGGTGTGGTGATTTGTTGGTTTGTTAGGAGAGATGTAGCACAGTTGGTAAAAAAGGTGTTGAAAGCTGAGGCAACTTCACTGGGGTCTGATACATTTTTGCCCTGAATGGTTAGGGTAGGGGGTGGGTGGCTGGATGGGGGAGTGAGCAGGGTTTTAATGGATTTCCAGAATTTGGAAGGATGGCTAAGGTTAGAAGAGAGGGCCGCCCGGAAGTAGTTCTTTTTTGCCTGTCTTATGGCTTTTGTGCAGTTATTGCGGAGGGTACGGTAGTGCTGCAGGGATTCAGGGGAGCCTGTTTGCCTTTGTTTTTTCCAGGCCTGGTCTCTGGCACGACATCTGGAGATGATGTCGGCAGAGACCCAGGGGAGATAGGTTTCCCTGACCCTTTTGCATCTTTGGGGGGGCATGATAGTCCCAGACAGCAAGAACTCGGTTTCTGAACATGTCGAAAGCATGGTCGATAGAGGGTGCCTGTTGAATGAAAGACCAGTCGACAAGGCCGAGGTCATTTAGTAGGGAGTGGAGGCAGAAGGATTTGTAAGCTCATATAAGGAGTGTCCTTGGGGGGTGGTGGTTAGTAGGTCTGTGCACCTTTCTAATCATATAAACCATATGGTGGTCTCTCAGGGAATCAGGAAGGAGGCCCGCTTTAATTACCCTGTGAGGGTGTGTTGTAAGAGCCCAGTCCAGGAGGGAGTGGTTTTGTGTTTTTGGGTTTAGGCGGGTTGGTTGCTCTATTTGTTGGGAGAGGTTTAGGGATTGAATCTTGCTGCATAGTTTGGAGCAGTCTTTTGCTAGCCAGTTGTAATTTAAATCCCAGAGGATGTAGAGCTCACCGGCTACAGCTTTAAGTAGCTAAGTGGTCTATGATGATAGGCGCTAGGGTAGCAGGGGCACAGTATATCCCTGCCACGTACACCGGGGAGGTGTGCGGCATGACAAGTTTTATTATCTTGGTTTCTATTTGAGGAGTATGTCCAGGGAGCTGGACTGGGGTGAAGTGGAAGCCGTTTAATATATACATGGCGATTCCACCACCTTTCTTTTTGCTGTGTCGGTCCTGCCTAATTACTGTGTAGCCGGGGATGGCTATTTCTGAGTCATCATGGTGAGGTTTCAGTCATGTTTCGGATATTATACAAATGTCGGGTTGGAGGGTTTGAGCAGTGATTTGCAGCTCTGGAACTTTATTCAGTAGGCTGTGGATGTTAAGGTGAATTAGGCCAAGACCCTTTGGTAGGGTTTGGGGGGTGGGGTGGGGCGATGGGCAAGGGTTCGTTTCAACATCACCCGCCAGGAGGAGCAGCAGGGTGAAGTAACGTATGGCGGTGTGCCATTTGTTTCTGGATTTAAGCTTGGGGCGGGTGAATTGTGAGGTGTGGATGGAGACCGATGTCACTAGGATGCTTAGGGCAGATAGGCGCAGGGGGAAGGGGGGGGATGACGGAAGGGCTTGTAGGCCATAATTGGGTGGGCGTGTGAGACTGGCGTGCAGTGGGGGTTGATGGGGGCGACAGAGAGGTGAGACAGAGCAAAAGTGTAGGTGATTGGGGTCATTTTGGGGCTGGGTTGATGGGTGTAGAGATGCAAGAAGGATAGCAATGCTTAGCATTGTAATTAGGTATAGGATCATGTTTGTATATTGAACTTGCAGTAGCAAGCTGGAATTCGGGGTAGCGGCCTCTGCTGGTGGGATCTGATAACCTGCAGATCTGAAAGTGGGCTGATAGGTTTTGGCGTGTCACCTGACCTTTCAGCTACCTGTATAGCTGAGTGCCGAACAAGGGTGGTGGTGGGGGTGGTGGGGAGCCGGCGCACAGTACTGTATGGAGATGCACTGTGCTGTGCAGCTCAGCCGCAAAGTTCAAATTTCAGTTTGGCGCCAAAACAAACAAAGGCATCCAGATCCTGACTCCGAGCGGCTCGCCGCCTTCATCCTGTATTCAGCTCTCAGGAGTTAGGGGGTCGATGTGTTCTTGGGGAGGCTTGCACAGAAATGGCCCTCGCGACCTTATGGGGTATCGGGGGCAGCAGTCCCCTACCCTCGCGACCTGCTGTGGAAGATAAAGAGGAGAAGTATTTACTTTATAGCCCAGGTGGAGGGGCGGAGTTGCTTTCCAGGTTAGTCGCAACAGGAGATTTTGTCAAACTGTACTAGAAATAAAGTATTCCTACTGGTTAGACTGCCTTCTTTGTTGTACAAATTTAAATTTCCCCGGGTTACTTCTTTTCCTGAGCTGCTGTGCTAAATGCAACTTGCCAGGTCAGTCGCAACAGTATAAATTGTTAAACAGATGTGATTTGCAATGTAGCCTGCTATTTACTTTGCCTTTCGTTTGAAATACCCCCAGATTACTTCTAAAATTCGGAGCTGCTGTTCCATAGAAGCATGTTATGCCAGCAACAGTATAAACTGTTAAATAGCTGCGATTTGCAATGTAGCCTGCTATTTACTTTATATTTCGTTTGAAATACCCCCAGATTACATCTAAAATTCAGAGCTGCTGTTCCATAGAAGCATGTTATGCCAGCAACAGTAGAAATTGTTAAATAGCTGCGATTTGCAATGTAGCCTGCTATTTACTTTGTCTTTTGTTTGAAATACCCCCAGATTACTTTTAAAATTTGGAGCTGCTGTTCATAGATGCATGTTATGCCAGTACAGAAATGAAAGAAAAAAAACGCCTAAGTCCCTTCAAGTTACAGCGAGAGGCAATAAATGCAGAAACCAACAGTACACTAGTCAGGCAGCCTCTTAAAGTAAATGTACTTTTCCACGAATAGTAATGTACAGGGGAGCAGACTTTTTTAGCCAAAAAACAAGCTACAGAGCTACGTCGAGTAAAATGCCTTTAACAATAATCACAGCAGCACTGTATGGAGATGCACTGTGCTGTGCAGCTGAGCCACAAAGTTCAAATTTCAGTTCGGCGCCAAAACAAACAAAGGCATCCAGATCCTGACTCGAGCAGCTCGCCTCCTTTCTGTATCTGTATTCAGCTCTCCAGGAGTTCGGGGGTTTCGATGTGTCCTGGGGAGGGCTTGCACAGAAATGGCCTCGCGACTCGTGGGGTATCAGGTGGAGGCAGCAGTCCCTACCCTCGCTGCCTGCTGTATTCAGCTCTCCAGGAGTTCGGGGGTTCCGATGTGTCCTTGGGAGGGCTTGCACAGAAATCCTCGCAACCTCGTGGGGTATCAAGGGAGGCAGCAGTCCCTTCGCGACCACTGTATTCAGCTCTCGGGAGTTCGGGGGTTCCAATGTGTTCTTGGGGAGGGCTTGCATAGAAATGGCCCTCACAACCTCGTGGGGTATCGTGGAGGGCAGCAGTCCCCTATTCCCAGTCCCAATTCACTAGTCAAATAAGTAAAACATTCAAGGCCCAAGAGAAATCATGATTTGACATAACATTGATAGTTGTACTGTAAAGACACATAAAGTATTGAACAGATTGATTCTATAGCTGTAAAGTTCATACTAGGACTTAAAGGATGTCCCATAGACTCATGGCACATACAGGCTGGGTGAGCTAATTAATCAAACATATATACAAAGGGTTACTTACACTACAACTTACTACTGATATGAATGGACTGAATCATGACTAGGCAGGGGTGGTGATTACTGAGACCTGAACCCCATGCAAACGGCATGCCAGTCAAGCAATTTTCTACGCAGAGTACACTGTAAAGTCAACAGTTGCCTTGCCACCGAAAGGAAATGTCTGCATGTTGCGAAAGATGCCAGTCTCAACAGTCAGGTCATTTTTGTTCCTATTAAGTGATGTAGCAAACTTTCCCCAGGGCCCCAGTGCAATACCTCCTGGCTGTAACCACCCATACCAAAAAACAAGCAGAAGCTTTTTTGTACAAAGTAAACAAAACACTGGCCTAGAGCAAGCATACCCTTCCCCCAACCTGCTGCACGCCGGTGAACCTGTCTCGTTCTTATGCTGCCAGTGTCCAGTTAGAGAATATTTAATTAGACTCAGGAGTTGGAAAAGGAATCTAAATAATTTAAGCTTTATTTGTTTTTTAAAGTTTCCTCCTTCTGGCTGCTGTCGGACAGAGAGTGATTAGTGTGAGACAGTGAAGATTTGGTCAGCTGCCACAAAGATCTCCATGCGATCTCTCTCTCTCTCTCTCTCTCTCTCTCTCTGTCTCTTTTAGTGAATTGTCTCTTCTGGGACAGGTCTGGTGGGTAGTGGTAGTAGTAGACTTCTGTCTTAGTTTTGGTACCACTGCTGTGCTGAGCTGATGTCCAGGTTAGAGGTGGGCTTGCGGATGACCCTCTGTGTCTGTCTGCCTGCTGCATCCACCGGCACTGCTATATGCACCTTCACTTCCATGGTGGGGCTGCAGACTGCTGGATCAAGTTACATGCCTTCTTGTCTCTGACCTGAGAGACAAAAGAACAAAGGAGCACTGCGTGGTTCATGGTGTGCTCCACCCCTGCTAATTACTGCCTTGGTCAATCTCACACTGCGCACACCTGGCCAGAGAGCCTAGAATTAAACTTGAAGTAGATCTTTGCTTCCCAGTTTGTTGCCCTCTCATTTTTCTGATATTTTACAGTACTTCAAACATACTGAGTGTATACTTGCTGCCAGCGGTGGCGGAGGAGAGCCGTGAGGACTGGGGAGATGAGAAGCAGGCTGATCACGATACCGTTCAGCTGGCTGCTGAGTGGCGTCTTGTAGATAAAAGGATATAGCCGCTGTCTCATAAGTGCAACTGCTTCTTTTCATGTACACAAAGTTTCCACCCGTCACCAGCAGAACAGTGTCATAATCAGCCTCGCTGATAATTGGCCTGTCAGTGTCGAGCCTTCTGCAGCTTGATCTGCATTTGATACTGGCATGTCTCTGAAACCCAGTACTCCACTCTCACAATATGTTTGCTTCAGGCATGCATAGGTGTGCAAGCAGATGTAACCCCTAGATGGCGCTATCCCAGGGGCTACTACCCCTGCCTGATTTGCCACTAACAGGTTGAGGGGCCTGGATCCAATGGCGGGTGCCTCCACCCAGAGGTCAGGGTTTGCAATAGTTAAACTAACTTGGTCACAGCCCTCTGGGACACTGCAACCCCCTTTCTTCCCACTAGTGGCCCACACAATATATCAGAATTACCTTCACAGTATACACTTACCCCAGGTCTGGTTCCGCACTGGGACCTCCTGTGAAATGAGATACAGTGCAACAATCACAGTACAGTACTTTAACATAGACAAATACCTCAGGCAGTATAACTTTGCTGAAACAAGCAGCTCTGATTTATTTAGGGGGATATAACAAGGACAGGGGAAATCAGGTTAATTAGCTTATCACTCTAATAATCTACCTATGGCTCTGTGCACAGGCCTATCCTATCAGTTACTGTCCCTGGGTACCCAAGCCCTAGTGGCTAGTCCAAACCGTGGCAGCTGGTAGGGGCCCTTTCACACAGAGAAAGGAGAATTAAACAGTCAGCAGTACAGTAATTCCATTTGGATTTAATGTGGCAATTCAACAGGAGCAACCCTGAATTAGTACTCACGACCTCCAAATAAGATAGGGTCCTTCAATGTCAGCAGGGCTCACTTGAGGTACACAAACCTCTTCACACATCCATATAAAAGAAAGTACTATACCAGGCAGGCTGCATCTGTATCCCGATCGCAATTACTGCACAATACCGGGAGAACACACAGCAGATTCAGTTCCTGACAGACCGAGTGCAATTTTCAGCAATTCTTCCAGTCTTCTACAGGGTGAGCCTGGTTTCTACTCTTCAGAGATCCTTTGATTCTTTTCACAGGACGGATTCAGTCCTAACAAGCTGTTACACAAGCTGCAGACCGAACTCTGGGCCTTACACCCGTTTTTGACTAAAACTGCACACTGAAAAGCACAGGGCTCCTTCCTTCTTCACTGCCAAAGCTCAACTGAACTCCAACTGACGAAACGGGCACTTCCTTTGAGTTCCTCCCAGTTCTTGACTGGATTGGCTGTCACTCACAATAGACTGCTGCTGTTGGTCCAAAAGGCACTGAAGTCTAAACTACATCTCCCAGAGTCACTGCCCATACAATCCTCTTGTGGCTGGCTCAGATTATGAGTCAAGGCATCATTTTAGAGCTAGCTTACCCCACACTGATTGGTCCAGTTCAGCAGTTCAAAACTAGAATGGGGAACTAGCAGACACAGTTCTGACTGCAAAGAAAGCAGGTTAGACAAACTGTAATTTCATTATTACTCTAAATAATTTCTGGCAAACAGTTACATCTTTCAGATAGGTTCCTTTGCACTCCTAGTGACTGCAAAATGAAGTGAATTGGCAGCAGCTCGAGTGGTACTCAGAGAAGCACACAGTCCCCCATACAAACTAATTATGTCTGCAAGCAGACAGCTCTTAAGAGACAGTACCAGAGGCTCTAAAAACACTCACTGATAAATGGCTTAAATGCCAAACACCATTCAGGCTTGGAGCATTCAAGCAAGCTCCTGGAAGTCTTTGGGAACCCCATTTGCAGGGGTTACCCTTCCTGGCCTGGGAAAGCTTGACGTCCAGCGTCAGCAAGTACTCATAAGTTTCAACTGCAACCATATACATTTGCATTAGGCTCGCACATGTAATCATCAGTCAATATATCATTTTACCAAGAACACATTTCTGAAACATTGCAGTACGTCACTCTTTACAGTATTACATACACATTGTACCATAACTCAAGTTATTACCTCTTGTACATGAAACCTGAAGAGAGGGGCCCTTCCCTATCAGTTACCTTGGGGCTGGATGGGGCAAGGGCACCATACTTAGAGGGCAACACAAGTAACTTGGAGTTAGCACTGATGCTCAGTTTGGGCAGTGAGCTCGGGACACATACACTCCTTTATGGACAACATTGAGAGGCAAATCCACAGGCCTCCCAAGGGAATCATAACTGAGGTGCACCACAGGCTTTACAGCTCGACCAGTCTTTCTAGGGGAACTGTTACAGTCTCTGCACTCTGAGCCTCATTTTCAGCATTGTCCTCACTTGTCAGGAGTCTCCATGGGGTAGAGAGGCTAGAACCTGGGGCACTTTCAGCTCCAGGAGTTACAGTTTCTGAGTCCACAACATTTGGCTCGCATGGAGAGCTTCGGACACTGGCAGTGGACTGTCAGGGCACTCAAAATACTCTTCTTGTTCGGTGTATCACCAGTCTGCCCCAATCTATCATTTTCCTCCCTGAAAGCTCAAACAGTTCAACCATGCACAATGATTCCATTTCATCTGATCTGATGCTTTGCACTTCACTTTCTGGGAGCATTGGCTCCAGGGATGAAGCTGGGGCTTAGACAGTCCAGAAGGCCCAGCTTTGTCTCCAGTATTGACTAGGGATTGCCCCAAACAATTGACTCAGTTCAAGAAGGATAGTATTCAAAGTCACTCTCACTTTCTTCCGATATGGACTGACAGTCATGCTCAACTGGGACTTGTGGAGGGAACACTTAACTTTGCTTCTGTAGGTGCACACTTTCTTGATCTTTTCTTAGCAGCAGCTCTGGTCACTGGTCCAGAGGGGCATCTTCTAGGGCTCAGACTCAATTAAGATTTGTCCAATGGGCAGTAAATGATTTCTATGCATTGTTTTACATCTTTTGAATTATTCTCAGGCCTTACTTTGTACACTGGCAGATCATCTAGTTTGCCCACTACAATGTGAGGGAGATGGTGCCATCTGTCAGCAATCTTGTGCTTGCCATGCAGTCCCAGATTTCTTAGCAATACCCGATCTCCCTCCTGGAGTTCCTGTGCTTTCACCTTTTATCATACCTTTCTTTGTTGGCCAGATTTTTTGGCAGCCATGGTTTGAGCCAGTTGGTACGCATGAGTTAGCTGGGCCTTTAACTTTTGCACATACTGTAAATAGTTGTCAGCTTGAACCCCATCAGGAGAGACCCCAAAACACACATCTACTGGTAGTCGAGCTTTCTTCCAAACATCAGGCGGTAGGGGAGAATCCAGTGGCATCACTTTTGGTGCAGTTATAAGCATGTACCAGGGTGCTAATTTGTTGGCTCCATCTAGGCTTGTCCTTTGGGTGCAGGGTGCCTAGCATATCTAGCAAAGTGCGGTTGAAACGTTCAGGCTGTGGGTCCTCCTGGGGTGGTAAGGAGTGGTTCTGGACTTCCACTCCCCACAGAGAAAGCATCTCTTTGATCAGACGACTCTCAAAGTCTCTCCCTTGATCAGAATGGATTCTTTGTGGAGCCCATAGTGAACAAAAAGTTTTCTACAAGTACTTTGGCTACAGTGGATGCTTTCTGGTCTTTGGTGGGAAAGCTTGGGCATATCTCGGAAATGGTCAGTGACCACCAGCACATTACTGATATTTCTTTGATCTGACTCCAAACTTAGAAAATCAATACAGACCAGCTCCATGGGTGCACTGGTGGTTATGTTAACAAGGGGGCAGCCTCTGGGGCAAAGCTTTCCTCTGTAAGCAGCGAATCACAAGTTCGAATGTGTTGTTCCACATCAGCCCCCATCTTAGGCCAATAGAATCTGGATCTCACCAAGTCAAGTGTTCTGTCTATACCAAGGTGCCCCATGTGGTTGTGCAAGGACCTCAATACTGAGTCTCGAAAGGCAGTGGGCAGCACTAGTTGTTGTTTGTCTACTTGTCCCCTCTGTCTACTGTTTCTCTGTATAACAGTTTATTGATCAGTTTCAACTTAGGACCTTCTTTGTATAACAGTGCAGTTCTCAAATCAGTGGAGCGTAATTTGGACACATCTTTTCCTGCATAGAGGGTTCTAAAGCTGCTTTGATCATGGGATCGCGGATTGAGCCCGCCGAATACTGTCATTGTCCAGCTGAGGCAGTGCACCAATGTCTATTGCAGAAAAGTGGCAATAAGCAGCAGGTATGCAATTCTCAGAGGCTCCCAAGCAATCCACCATGCAGTCCACTGCGTCCGTGGACATTTGTTCCTCCCGTCAAACTTCTCCGCAGAGTGCCGAATGTCAGGTTCTGCCAGTCGGACCCAATCATTCTGGGAACAGGCCTCCGGAGAGCATCAGCATCTATGTGGTTCAGACCTGCTCGTATTCGAGAGCATAGTCATATGTAGATAATGCAGAAAGCCACCTATGGCCAGTGGCATCCAACTTAGCTGAGGTCTGCACATAGGTCAAAGGATTATTGTCAGTTTTACTAGTATTTTAGCCCCATACAAGTACTCATGGAATTGGTCAACAATAGCCCACTTCAAAGCTAGGAACTCTAACTTATGTACGGATAGTTCTTTTCGGATGGGGTCAGGCTTCTCACGCAAAGGCCACTGGTCTCAGGCCATTCTCGTGCTCTTGGTACAACACAGCCCCCAACCCTTGCAAGCTAGCATCAGTGTGCAGGACGTAGGTTTTCTTGATCGGCATAGGCCAGCACTGGAGCATGGGTAAGTTGATATATGATCTCATGAAAAGCAGTCTCACAATCAGGAGTCCAGCGGCCCCAAATACTTCACTGGATGAAAATACTATTTTCAGTCTTGAGGATGCTGACTTTTGGTATTTTTGTGGGTTGGGGATACCCTTGAGTAAGGTTAAGTAAAGGCGGATCACTCTTGAATAGTCCTTGATGAAGCGCCGATAATAACCACAGAATCCCAGGAATCTTTGCAGTTCTTTTAGATTTTGGGCTGTGGCCAGGTGGTCAAGGCTTCAACTTTACTTGGGTCGGTCTCTATTCCCTGTGGATACTATGTGTCCCACATACTTTACTGATGTTTGAAAAATTGACACTTATCAATGGACAGTTTAAGGCCAAAGTCCTCCAGTCGGTCCAATACCTTAAATAATCTGCTCTCATGTTCCTCCAGTGAGCTGCCAAACACAATAACATCATCTAGGTATACCAGGCACTCTAGTAAGTTCATGTCCCCACTGCACGCTCCATCAATCGTTGAAAAGTGGCTGGGGCACCTGAAATCCCTTGAGGCATCCTCATGAATTCATAGAAGCCAAGCGACAGATAAAGGCTGTCTTTCACGGTCCTCTGGGGCCATCGGGATCTGATAGTACCCACGCGGAGATCCAGCACAGAGAACCACTTGCTCCCTGCTTAGGCAGTCCAAAGCATCCTGAATCGGGCATTGTGTACTGATCAGGGATAGTCCGCCGGTTTAAGGTGCGATAATCCACACATCCTTACTGTTCCATTCTTTTCCTCACTACCACAATGGGGAAGCATAAGGGCTTCTGGATTCTTGTATTACACCAGCAGCTAACATCTCTTGCAGATGCCGTCTCACATCATCTATGTCAGCAGGTGCCAGGCGTCGAGACCTCTCACGAAATGGTCTTTCGTCATGCAGCCGGATATTGTGCTCAGCTCCTTGCACGCATCCTACATCCCATTCCTTTAAAGAAAACACCTGGTCTCTCTGGGCAAGCTTCTCACTGATCTTCACTTTCCATTCAGCTGGCAGCGGGAGCGCCAATCAAACAAGTCAGGCGTTACTCTGTCATTCTTCCTTGAACTCTTGCTGCTGGGTAGCACTGCAGTGTCTGCACAATGCACATTAGCCAGGATGCAACCTCTGTTTACTCGAATGTCTCTTTCAGACACATTATGAACTTGGACCATTACCCTTCTGGCATAAGCATGGGCTCTAGCGGGCAAAATACTAGGCTTGGACCAGCAGTCCCTCTGGCAATTTTCCATCGCCTGGTGCATCCAACATTAATATTTTATTCTTAACATCCTTTCTGATACGGACCTCTCCTGTAAGGTACACTGGGCATTTGGCGCCAGGATCAGAGACTCAGGATCCTTCTTCCATACAATTCCGACCGGTTCCTCTGGTTCTGTTTTTCAGCATCTCTCTGTGCCTCATAGGCCTTCTTAATTAAAGCCGAACTCTTAAGCTCTACTAGTCTTTGACCCTGTTTTTCATAACACAACTGTGCCAGCCTTCCGAACATATGAGCATTTGTTCCAATCAACAAAGGACACCATCATACAGTCCAGTGGGGGACACACTAAGCTAGGGTCTCTACTTGTTCGGCCACTCCAGCCACGGAGGTGGGGAAAGACAGCCAATTCGGATATACCCGAATAGGGGTAGGCCTTCTCACTTAACCCCCATACATGCAGTCCTTCTAATGGTTGTAAGGGTATGTCTGACAAATGCTTCTGATACCAATCTTGGAACATAATTGTCACTTGGGAGCCACTGTCTAATATAGCTCTTGTAGACACTCCGTTCACCTTTACAGTGGTCTCCATGGAGGGACCCACTATTCTGGACCAGTCTGGAGGCGGTGGTGGGGGCCTGGGCAACTGACCTTGCCACAAAAGGACGTGAATTAGCATTTTGGTGCCCTCACTGGGATCATAGTCGCACCTCTTAACCACTGATTTCTTCTCCGAGCTCTCCTTGTAGCCTATATGCAACTTTGTCAGTGTCTTTTGGGGACTGGCATTCCCTTTCATGTGCCCATCTTTCCCACAATTATAGCAAAACATACTTTCTGGAGTTTGAGCTGGCCGAGGCGCCACACTGGGAGCCAGGGCGGGTATTACTAACTGGAAACCTTGTGCCATCTCTGTCTGCGCGTGATAAGCATTTGGAGACATCTTCAGTTTCTCCCTCCATGGTCAAGGAATCGAGTTCGGAGCTGTTATCAGCAGGAGATACATGGTGGGTACCCCACCCCATAGCAGATGCAGTCGGATATAGGTCAGGGCCTGTACTTGCAGGCGTGGCCTTCATAAAGGGACTGTTTTGAATTCGGATCTCTCTCAACAGTTCCCCCATTGTGACATATCTTTTCCTTGTCAGAGCACTCATTGACTGTCAACCTCTGCCCTGAACTTCACTTGATGGGTCACCTCAGTCACTCGGGTCGTAGCCGCAGCTATTGGTGCAGGTCCTCCCGAGTCGTCTTTTTCAACTCCTCGAATTTCTCTCATTAACTCATCATAGGAGGGTGGGATTCCAGTCGATCTGCCAGGTGTAACTGAAGCAACAGCAGTTCTGAGAAGGGGCAGACTTAGATCCTGTCCAGCCTGGTTCGTCCAGTTCAATCGCTGGCAAACTACCTTTTCTGAGGCATTCTTGCAACAATTTTTCCAGCCGAGATAATACACAGACAACAACTCCCTTGGTACTGTTGTGCATCTCTTACTCTCCACCATAGGTCCTCATCAGAATCTGGGCTCCCATACACATTCTCCAAGGCCTCAAGATAGGCCTGTGCAGTCGCTTCAGGGTTACTGGCCCGCTTAGCACGGATGGTAGCCAGGGCAGGACCTCGGAGGCTCTCACTAACCCTCTTTCGCTTTCACCTTCCCGAGCATTGCCATTCTAGCACTTGGGGGCAACATAGTCTATCCAGGTCTCCCAGTCATCCTCCCTTGGGGTGGGGAGGTGCCAGAGAAGATCCTCAACCTTCGGTAGAGTCGTGACTAATGGCAGGTGCAGAAATAGGAGTCTGCATTGGTTCAGCCACCATTACGGGCACTGGAGCAGGAGAGGGTGTTGGGGGAGGAACACCCCCAGGTGGCAAGAATAGTTTCTTCAAGTCCTCCACAGTTTTCCCCTCTCCCAGCAACCATTCAGCAAATTTCTCCTCAAAAGTTTCAGATAGTGGTGGGGGCTGATTCCCCCCCGGGTCTTTACTGTCCTTAGTTATCACTCTCCAAGCAGTGAGGGCTCCCTCTGGGGTAATGGTCTGTGGCACTTTGGAGCTATCTATGGGATCCTTAAACTCTACTAGGGCCAGGAAAGTGTGGGTGAGCAGATTAGCATGCCGACCCACCACCACAGGGTTTTGTAAACCTTCCACCTTGGAAAGTACTCCTGCACAGTGTCCGTATTGATCCCAGGGGATGTCCAGGATAAGCATAGCATTTTGGGGGTCGATCTCCTCCCCAGTACACCACTCCACCAGCGGTGCACAGCCACTTCTGTCACTGGTGTATTCAATTTTGTTTTGACAGTGGTTCGAATATACACTAGAGGACACACAAATCCATGTGAGCATACACTTACCCCAGGTCTGGTTCCGCACTGGGACCTCCTGTGAAATGAGATACAGTGCAACAATCACAGTACAGTACTTTAACAAGACAAATACCTCAGGCAGTATAACTTTGCTGAAACAAGCAGCTCTGATTTATTTAGGGGATATAACAAGGACAGGGGAAATCAGGTTAATTAGCTTATCACTCTAATAATCTACCTATGGCTCTGTGCACAGGCCTATCCCTATCAGTTACTGTCCCTGGGTACCCAAGCCCTAGTGGCTAGTCCAAACCGTGGCAGCTGGTAGGGGCCCTTTCACACAGAAAGGAGGAATTAAACAGTCAGCAGTACAGTAATTCCATTTGGATTTAATGTGGCAATTCAACAGGGAGCAACCTGAATTAGTACTCACGACCTCCAAATAAGATAGGGTCCTTCAATGTCAGCAGGGCTCACTTGAGGTACACAAACCTCTTCACACATCCATATAAAAGAAAGTACTATACCAGGCAGGCTGCATCTGTATCCCGATCGCAATTACTGCACAATACCGGAGAACACACAGCAGATTCAGTTCCTGACAGACCGAGTGCAATTTTCAGCAATTCTTCCAGTCTTCTACAGGGTGAGCCTGGTTTCTACTCTTCAGAGATCCTTTGATTCTTTTCACAGGACGGATTCAGTCCTAACAAGCTGTTACACAAGCTGCAGACCGAACTCTGGGCCTTACACACGTTTTTTGACTAAAACTGCACACTGAAAAGCACAGGGCTCCTTCCTTCTTCACTGCCAAAGCTCAACTGAACTCCAACTGATGAAACCGGCACTTCCTTTGAGTTCCTCCCAGTTCTTGACTGGATTGGCTGTCACTCACAATAGACTGCTGCTGTTGGTCCAAAAGGCACTGAAGTCTAAACTACATCTCCCAGAGTCACTGCCCATACAATCCTCTTGTGGCTGGCTCAGATTATGAGTCCAGGCATCATTTTAGAGCTAGCTTACCCCACACTGATTGGTCCAGTTCAGCAGTTCAAAACTAGAATGGGAACTAGCAGACACAGTTCTGACTGCAAAGAAAGCAGGTTAGACAAACTGTAATTTCATTATTACTCTAAATAATTTCTGGCAAACAGTTACATCTTTCAGATAGGTTCCCTTTGCACTCTAGTGACTGCAAAATGAAGTGAATTGGCAGCAGCTCGAGTGGTACTCAGAGAAGCACACAGTCCCCCATACAAACTAATTATGTCTGCAAGCAGACAGCTCTTAAAGAGACAGTACCAGAGGCTCAAAACACTCACTGATAAATGGCTTAAATGCCAAACACCATTCAGGCTTGGAGCATTCAAGCAAGCTCCTGGAAGTCTTTTGGGAACCCCCATTTGCAGGGGGGTTACACAGACATAAAAAGAAAAGGCAAGTCAAGATGACCTGCAGGGAAGAGTGGTGGGTGGGAGTGATAGAGTTAAAGGAACTGCTTTACAAAGCATAAAAAAAGCCATCATCAAGCAGTTCCCCCTGGTGACACCTATTGGTGGAGGAACTATTTTATCTTTTTTTTTTTTTACACATTTTCCATTTCTTTTCTTTTTTTTTTAAATGTTTCCGAATTTTATAAATGTTCACATGTAAACATTTTGTAAGTGCAATAAGACACTCCAGAGATATGCATTACACTATGATAACCACACTCCCTGGGGTTGAACACTCCTGGGAGAGCAGTTATCACAATGCACATCCCATCATCTGTTATTGCTTACTTGCACTGTTTTGCACTCTGGAACTTGAGTTATGTGGTAAACTTTCAACAGTGCCATTTATAAGTTGTTTGTCCTTGGTATTGTAATGTATAGCCGCTCTTATTATTGTAACAATACTTTTATGCAATATTTATACCGTATCTCTGAATTCTAGCACCTTAAGTATAAATGTGTATGTTAAGTATCAGGCATTTATAAATTATTTTTTTTAATTCTGTATATAATGATTTTGTTACTTGAATTTTGCATTATCTTTTTTATTGAGTGCAATAATGTAGCATACCATTTGCAGTCTAATAATATAAAATCAACAGTTGCACAAGTGCTCTAATTTGGCGTTACATTTGCATCCCAGAATGGAGCTGACGACTACCATGTGTTCCTGGTTGTACCACTACTGGATTTCTAGGGATCTGTTTAGTATTAAGACTTGCTTACATGGTTGTGTTTCAAAGATGCCCAGTTAACATGACAGTCTCAGTGAGCCATTTAGCACTGGTGGGGGCAATGTAAAGCAGTGGGAACTACGCTATTAGAGAAACATAATGAAAATACAGTAACAAGGCAGACACTCTCTGTGCAAATTGTGTTCTGCTTCAGCTGTCTTCGGGCACTCTCCGTGTACCATCTCATAAACACCATCTTACTAATGGCCACATTACCACCATGCTGGCACATACAAACTAGTTGGCTTGATTTAACTCCAGCTTATTTAATTATGCTCTCCAGTTCTGATTTACATTGAAAATACTGTTTAACCTTGGTTATGTTTATTGCTCTAAAAAAATATTATTGAAGTCCAGGTGGAGTATATTCTTAGTGGGCAACATTATAAGTATCACTTCTAATAGGATAATGGAGAGACAGACATGAAGAACAACCAAGTATTAGAAAAGCTTGAAGAAGCAAAAATAAGTACCACAGATGGGCAGACTTGGTGGGCCGAAACCCCTTAACTGCCATCACTATCTATGTATCTATGTAAGAACCAGTGGTTCAAGCCCTGGAAATCCCTCATTATGCTTTGGTTTTACTCTTCTCTAGATCTGTGTTTAAATCACTCTCCCCTTCTTTCTGCTGCATGGCCAGCTGCCGTTCTGCTGCTGGTGACCAGTAAAACAGCAGCTCTGGGATGGTGATGGGGCCACAACTGTGTTCAGTGTCAGTTCCCCCCTCAACCCAAACCCCTAAAGCAGAATGACAGGCCAGGCAAGCATCTAAGAAAAGGTAGTATCAAGTGAAAACCATGGCAAAAACTAAGTATAGCAAGCCTTGCTTTAGAAATCGCCACTGGGGAAGACATGGACCCCAGTTCCCCAGTCAGGACAGCGGACGAGGGGTTTCTTTCATTTTAGAAAAGTGAATGAACTCTTCACTGCTTTGTGCCAGGCTGTGGCTTCCTGTCTACTCAGTCAGCAATGGATATTTTCAAGTACCTCTTCCCCATAGCCCTGCAATGCTACTACTGTTCATGTGATATGACATGAAAGAGAGAGAGCACATGTGAATTTGCGTAAAGTGACGATCTTCTTCGGGCGGGGGGTATTTCAGTCATCAGGTCACACCATAGGAACTTCACTGTCAGTGAAGCAGAATTCACATGGAAGATTTTCCAGCAGTACAACTGGGGCCGCCCACGCCAACGTCACCTGCTGACATTGTCAACTCTATAAAGGCGTGAGCGGCCCCGCTTCCTCCTCAGTTCTTTCCTGCCTTCAACTCCTTTCACGTGGATCCCCACGGATGCTCCATCGCAGTTCATGACATTTTTGCCTATGCTTTTTCTTTAGCTTTTGGAATCTCTTTTTAACAAGAGATTATTTTATCTCATTTATGTCCAGAGTTACTCTTTTCATTTCTCTCCTCTGTCACTGCTACTGCGGAAAGAAAATTGCTTCTTCAGGTGAACACAGCCTCTATGTCTGCTGTCTTGGACCTGACCACGACATCTCTCACTGTGAGCTTTTCCAAAAATTCAACCATACAACCTCAGGCAATGCAAAAAGGGTTTGAAACAATTTCTCATGGAACAGCAGGTAGCCATTTCTGGGCAGGGGTCTGCTGGGGTCCCTCCTTTCCAGTTGCTGGTGGGTTTGTCAAGCTTCCAGGCATCGAAGGCCCAAGACAGGTCCTCGGGGGGGGGGTCACAAGAAAGACTGTGATCAGGACCACTTCCCCCGGTGGTGTTCCCATTCTCCGATGACTTGTTCCTCTTACTCTGGGGGTACTCTGTCTGATGTGGCTGCACCAATGTCATCTGCTGTCCAGGCCTCTGCTTCTACTAGGCCCCTACCAACATTGCCACCTCCTGTTTTCCAGGGAGGTCAGCAGTTGACCCTCAGGTCATCGGTTCCTCGGTCATTGACCCCCCTCTGTCAAGGTCTGACACTTCCCCAGGTCCTCAGACGCTGGGCCCATCGAGCTCTCATGACCCAGTGGATGGTTCATTACACCCTGTGCCGACAACTTCTCTGCCCTCGATGCAGCCGTTACTGTCCATTGACCTCAATAGTATTTTGACCCATATAACCATGGCCCTGGTGCACCAGTTAGGATCACACAGATCGAGGTCCCCGGCGACATCGGCCACTCAGTCATCATAGATGTTGATTTGGCCTTATCGGCCTGCTCCCCTCAAGGCATCGTCAGTCCCTCGCTCATCAGACCCTGTGTTGGAGTGAGTCGACATTGAGTAGGAGTACCACCTTGACCGTGTCCTCCCTGAAGAAGAGGTGGAGGAGGAGGAACCTCTTTCCTAAGACAGGCCTACTGCTTCTTCAGTGAGCAA
The DNA here is from genome assembly GCA_016271365.2 of Neoceratodus forsteri. Taxonomy (NCBI): domain Eukaryota; kingdom Metazoa; phylum Chordata; order Ceratodontiformes; family Ceratodontidae; genus Neoceratodus; species Neoceratodus forsteri. Next base: position 514,986,324 of record CM028135.1, on the reverse strand, counting down.
GGACTCAGTTAAGCATACTCCCAGGTCTACTCCTGAAGATCATCCTACCTTCTTCAATATTATGAAGCAGCTGTCTACAGCTATGGGCTTCCACATTGAGGAAGAGGATGCCACCAGGAGAGACCTAGTGGACTTTTTGAAGAGCCCAGAATCTCCTCCTAAGGTAATTCCTCCTGTTCTGCCAGCTCTGAAGAATGCCACCACTGCGACATGGCACCATCCTGACATGGTTCCTGCCATGTCTCGGAGGACAAATAAACTCTATCATGCTCCCCAGGGCCTCCCCTATTATGCTACCTAACCTGAAACTGACTCTGTGGTCATCAAAGCCGGCGCATGACAGGTCCAAGGTGCCTAAACACCATAGTTCCCTCCCCCTGACAGAGAATCCAGAAGGATCAACCTTTGGAGTAAAAGGGTTTAAGCCCTCCTCCACGCTGGGACTCCGGATTGCTAATTATTTATCTCATATGGTCAAGTACTAGAACCCCATCTGGAAGAATGGCAAGGTGGCTGCTCAGGCCCTTCAAGACTGTTCCCAGAAATAGGAGGTCCTCAGGTCCTCACAGGCTGCCGAGGATATTAGCAAACACCTCCTCAGGGCCTTGTATGACATGACTGACACTAGTGCCATGGCTGCTGCCACAGGTATTTGCCTTCGTAAGTACGCCTGGCTGAGGGTATCTGACTTCATGGCAGATGTCCCACAAAAGGTACTTAATGCCCCCTTCAGTGGCTCAAAGCTCTTCGAGCCGGATGTCCAGGACATCATTAATGATTTACAGGTCTCTAGTAGTGCTATTAAATCTGTCCATTTGCTCTACTATACCCAGCCCAGGAGAAGACAGTGCCTGTCCTTTCATAAGATGTCCCACACGTCTAGTGCAAGCTTTCTTTTCCAGGGTAAATGGAAGTTCAGTTCTGTCTTGCCTACCCCCTCTTCTTCCACAGGCTCTGCTCTAGAATGACCCAGAGGCAATGGATCAGCCCCAGCGGCCAGATCCGCCTCTGCCTGACTTCTTCCCAGATGCTGTCTTTTGGTCCCCGACCAAGAGGTGGTGGTCGGAGGTCAGTTCTCCCTCCATCTCGATCAGTGGAGAACCATAACTTCAGATGTTTGGATTCTTCAGATTATATAAAGGGGTCACACTCTGGAGCTCTTGGAACAACTCCTAGAGACCCCTCCAGTACCCTCCAACTACTCTCTAGACCATGCAGTGGTTTTTCAGGAGGAGGTACATTCTCTTCTGTGGAAAAGGGTGGTCAAGCCAGTGCCCAGGCAGCAGAAGAACAGAGAATTCTATTCCAAGTTCTTCCTGGTCCCCAAAAGAACCGGAGATCTGAGGTGTAGTCTAGATCTCAAAGACCTCAGCGTCTGTATCCAATACAAAAAGGCTCACATGGTCACTCTTCCAGGTCTGCTGCCCCTGGTCAAGCAGGGTGACTGGCTGTGCTCCCTCAATATGCAGGACACTTACTTGCATATTTTGGTGTGTCCCTTGCACAGGCAGTTTCTCCAGTCTCTTTCTCAGGGTGAACATTACCAATTCAAAGTCTTGCCCTTTGGCTTATCCTCTGCGCAACTGGTCTTTACAGAATGCTTAGCAGTAGTAGCTGCTGCCCTTTGGCAAGAAGGCCTGTACGTTTTCCCCTACCTGGACAACTGGCTCCTCAAAGCTCTGTTCCAGGATCAGCTCCTCCGCACTCTGGAGAGGACCCTCCAGTTGTTCCACTCCCTGGGCATTACTGTCAATCTGCTTAAGTCCATTTTGATCCCATCCCAGAGTCTGCAATATATAGGGGCGGTCCTGGACTCAGTGCAGGGCAGGGCCTTCCTGCCTCCAGACATGCAGAGTGCATTATATCACAGGCTCAGGTGGTGACTCAGAGCTGTTATGTTTCCATCAGGATTTACTTGAGACTTCTGGGCCTTATGGTTGCAGCCATTGCCATGGTCCTTTTGGCCAGACTACACATGCAGGAGCTCCTGTGGCCCCTCTGAGTGCAGTGGGACCAACACACGGATGACCTGGAACAGCTAGTGCTGGTCTCCTCACCAGTTTGCAAGGTGCTCCAGTGGTGGATGGATCCCCAGAACATCTTAAGAGGGGTCCCATTCCTGATCTCATCCCACCAGCAGATTCTCACTACGGATGCCTCCAGCTTGGGCTGGGGAGTGCATTGGGTCCCTCCCAGACTCAGGGTACATGATCCCAGACCGAGACGTCCCTCCATATAAACATCCTCGAGATGCGGGCGGTTCTGTATGCCATGCAGGCCTTTTAGATCCACTGGTCCAGTTGTTGATTCAGTCGGACAATCTTAGTGTGGTCTACTACATCAACAAGCGGGGAAGGGGGGACGCATTCATACCCCATTTGCAGGGAGGCCATGAGAGTCTGGCACTGGACCATAGCCTAGAACTCACGGTGGTCCATGTCCCAACACTCTGGTGGACAGCCTCAGTTGGACTCAGTTCTGGATGCACAAATGGGAACTTCTGACATCCGTTGTAGAAGATCTGTGTGACAGATAGGGTCATCCAGAGTTGGACCTTTTTTGCGTTCCCACTCAATGCAAAACTGCCCAGTTTTTGCTTGCTAGATCCAAGGCCTGGAGTTTTCTGGCGAGACATGTCTTGTCCCTCTCCTGGAGTGGGAGGTTCCTTTATGTTTTCCCTCTATTTCCTTTGCTTTAGAGGGTGCTAATCAAGCTTCAGATGGAGTGGGCCAGCATGATCCTGGTCACACAATACTGGCCATGGCAAATATGGTTTCCATTACTGCAACAGTTAGCAGCTGAACCTCCAGTGCCTGTGCCCCATGCAAGGATCTGCTGATGCAGTCTCAGGGGATCCTGGTCCATCCACACCTCAGGTCCCTTTGTCTGTATGCCTAGCTCCTGAGGATCTAGCCATTGCTTGGTTTGGAGTCCCTTAGAAGATAGCTGACATCCTTGTGGTGGCTCGGAAGCCCTCCACTAGGGCCACATATGCCATGAAGTGGAAGAAATTTTCCATCTGGGCTGCCAAGCACCATCTGGACCCTTTTACCTGTCTGGTGAGCCAGATTTTGGACTACCTGTCATCCCGGTCAGACTCAGGCCTTCAGTATTCCTCCCTCAAGTTGCACGTTTTGGCTATCTCTGCCTTTAATGAACCCATGGATGGTTGTACCATGGCTCAGCTAGAGGTGTCACATACTTTTCTTAGGGGCATCCTGCACCTGAAACCTCCAATCCGTACCCCGCCCCGACTTGGGATTTAAATTTTGTTTTGGAAAAATGGACCCTGTATTCGTTTGAGCCAGCCGTGACTTGCGAGCTACACTTTCTTTCATGGAAAACATTATTTTTAGTTGCTATTACTTCTGCTTAAAGGATTTCTGAGCTTCAGGCTCTCTGGTGTGAGGAGCCCTATTTGACTTTTCACAAAGACAGGGTGTCTACGCATGAATCCTAAGTTTCTTCCTAAGGTGGTGTCTGTGTTTACCCTGAACCAATCCATCCATCTCAATGTGTATTTTCCAGAGTGTGCCAATCCAGGCGAAGCACTGCTCCATACTTTAGATGTGCGCAGAGTTCGGAAATATTATCTGTTCTGAACTAAAGACTGCAGAAGACAAAGCAGCTTTTTGTTTCTTTTGCCCCAGGAAGAGAAGGTGCTCAGGTTTGCAAACAATGTTTGTCCAAATGGTTGGCCAATTGTATTGTGTTCTGCTACAACAAACATGGCAAGGAGCTGCCAGGGGCGATGAAAGCCCACTCCACAGGGGGCATGGCTACCTCTGTGGCCTATTTTAAGCGGGTGTCAGCTGCTGACATTTGAGCAGCTGCCACATGGAATACCGTCCATACTTTCACCAAGCACTATGGCCTGGACATTGCTTCTAGAGCCTGAGCAGGCTTTGCCGGGCTGTTCTTTAGGGCCTTCTGTCCTAGGCCTCGATTTGCCTACCTTCCAGACTGTTTTGCTTCACTTGTAACTGCTTGGGGCTCATTCCTATGGTGTGATCTGATGACTGAGATACCCTCGAAGAAGATAGAATAGTTATGTAAGAACTTACCGTAACAGTAGATTTTTGAGGGGATCTCAGTCATCAGGTCAGTCTTCCCTACCACCATCTCCCTGTTTGGGGTCCTTGTGTCAGACTGAGTATCTGGTGTATCCAGCCTTTTATTTAGACCTGGGCACCTCTCTCTCTCTCTCTCTCTCTCCTCAGTCCCCCATGGCAGGAGCTTGCTCCCTTAGTCTCTGGGAGAAAGAAGTGAGGAGGGAGTGGGGCCACTCATGCCTTTATAGGGTTGATGATGTTGGCAGGTGATGTCGGCGTGGGTGGCCTTAGTTCTACAGCTGGAAAATCTTCCGTGTGGATCCTACTTCACCGGTAGTTAAATTCCTACGGTGTGACCTGATGACTGAGATCTCCTCGAAGAACTACTGTTACAGTAAGTTCTTAGATAACTGTTCTTTTGCACACCAGTACCATGGCTGATACGTTAGGTGAGACTGCTTACCAGTTTCGCCCATTGCCACGTGACGGCTCTTATTGGAACATTCAATAGTTCTGGTAGGTCGTGTACCACATTGTGCAGCTCTTACAATCTCCCTGAGAGGGAGGCTTTTCAGAAAACTACCACATCCTGGGCGGCAGTGTCAAACTAGTTGGAGAGGGGCCATCACCCACTGGACTGCCTGCCTGCTGAGCCTGACTGTGACGTTAGGCAGGGCTTCTGCTTTTGCACTACTACCTCCCATGTCCAGTGTGTGGAACACAGTAGCTGCCAGTGTAGAGTTGTGCTATTTTCTCCATTTTAGCCAGAACAGCCATATTAGATTCCGCACCCCCAACCCCACCATTCGAAGGGTGAAATTCAGAACACTGGAATGGGTATGGGTGAAATCTGGAAGCCGTATCGGTGACTCATCTGCAGGGCTGGTTTATGCAGATGAAAATAGCCCGCCACTCTGTGAATGAAGTGGTTGACTTCTTTCAGCTATGAGCAATTGACACCCCTTAAACAGAAAAATGCATCACGATCTGTCTCGCTGATCATTGGGCTGTCACTGCTGAGCCCACTGCACCCTGAGCTGCATTGGAACCAACAGTGTCACACCTCTGTAATGACCTTATAGTAACAAGATGTTCACTTTGTGCTGCACGTACAAGCAAACATAGAAATATCCCTCCTGCTACTGACATGTGCTGCAGCCACATAGAATAGAACAATGTTCACTCTTTCACTAAACATTGCGGTCTGGACATTGTCTCTCATAGAAGTGCTGGTCCTGGGCTTGCAGTACTGCAGGACCTTCTGTCCTGATCATATATCAGACTGTGCCATCCTCCCAGTTCACTATGCACTGCTTGTGAATTGTTCCAAAAGTGTGGCCTAATGGAGAAGATAGCCTTGAAGCAGCTAGACAGTTACAGAAGAACTTACCTTAACAGTAGATGTTTGAGAGAATCTTCTCCATTAGGCCATGCCATCTCTCCCTTCTTCCCCCCTTTTTGCTTTCAGTAACGGTTATATTAGATGCTGTACCTAATATCTATTCCATACATCCTGTCTCCAGCCCCATGCCTGACCCTGTGTGGCTGGTGCTTTTCTCATCTCCTGGTTCCCCGCAGTTGGAGGCACTCTGAGGCTACTCTCTGGTGGGGAACTGAAGAGTGATGTGTCCACCCACGTTTATGTACACATAGACACTGCACGTCATTGTGAAGGACCCCAGCTGGCAAATGTTTCTGTATGGTCCTAATGCTGGTGACTTATAGTTCCAAAGGTGTGGCCTAATGGAGGAGATTCTTGAACATCTACTGTTATGGTATGTTCTTACATAACTGTTCTTTATGGATAAAAACCCCTAATCAGGGGGTTTACATCACCAGGCAAAGTAATGACTGTGTGTGTTGTTACTTAGATACTGTCGGCAGATAAGGGCCTATAGCTCACCCAGTCTACCCATTTGAGCTTGTAAGTTCCCTTTTCATTTTTTTAGAAGTGTTTCCCCTTACCCCTGACCTCCAGGATTCCCTTGTGTCTGTCCCATGCATTCTTAAATCCCATGATTGTTTCAGCCCCCACCACTTCCTCTGGCAGGCTGTTCAATTTGTTCACCACCCTTTCTGTGAAGAAATTCTTCCTCACGTTTCCTCTGAATCGCCCTCCCTACAACTTCATCCCATGCCCTCTAGTCTGGGAACATCTTTTTCATTGGAAAATAGTGTATTCCTGCACCCTGTTCCTCCCTGTAAGGTACTTGTATGTCTCTATCATATCCCCTCTCTCCCTCCCTTCATCCTCTCCTCCAGGGAGTACATATCAAGTCCTTCAGCCTGTCCTTATAGGACTTGTGATCAATCCCTGTACCATCTTTGTTGCCCTCCTCTGAATCTTCTCCACCCTGTCTGTGTCATTACGTAGGTAAGGTCTCCAGAACTGTACACTGTACTCTAGGTGGGGCCTCACTAGTGTGTTGCATAGTGGAATTATGACCTCCCTTTTCCTGCTGATGATGCCCCTGCCTATGCATCCCAGCATCCTATTTGCTTTACCTGCTGCCTTGTCGCATTGTTTCCCTACCTTGAGGTCATCAGAGATGATAACCCCGAGGTCCCTTTCCTGCTTGGTGCATGCTATATCCTCAACCCCAACTGATACGTTGTTCCAGGGTTTTTGTGCTCCTTATGTATTATTTTGCACTTCTGTGCATTGAATTTCAACTGCCAAACCCTCAACTAATCTTCAAGCTTCTGCAGGTCCCTCCTCATTCTGTCCACACCCTCTCGTGTGTCCACTCTGTTACAGAGCTTTGTGTCATCAGCGAACAGGGAAATTCTGCCTTCTAGGTCATGCGCAGTGTCACTGATGAAGACGTTGAATAGGACCGGTCCCAGCACTGTTTCCTGCAGTACTCTACTGGTCACACTTCTCTCTGTGGAGTGGCAGCCATTTACCACCACTCTCTATGTCCTCTTGCCCAGCCAATTACCCACCCACCGCGCTACTCTCCTACCCACTCCCATATTTCCCAGTTTGTTTAATAGCTTTCTATGCAGCACAGTGTCAAAGGCCTTACTGAAGTCCAGAAGATGTTCTCCTTTGAAAATGCTGGTCTCCATGACACTTTAGTAAACTAGTTTGCAGGTTATTTGGGGTTGCACTTAAACAGTAATTCTCAGTGACTGGTTGGACAAGCAGTCCTTATCTGCAGAAATTCTGTTTCTGTGTTTATAGGGATCACAGCTTTGACCTGCAAATGATATCTTGCAAGGATCAATACAAAGACCACACCTGTTTTCTGTGTTAGTAATGACCTCGGTAAACAGTGTGCTTCATGGAATATCCACACAGTTGCAGATGATACTATAATGTACTGCAGCTCTACTTGCTTTTCCCTCATCTTCTCCTCTGCGGGCTGAACGGTTTATAAATAATCCCATGTACTCATTGCAAACAATCCCAGGTCCATCCTTTCTGAGCCTACAAACAGGATTATTGTAAGTGACTAATGGGTAAACGTCCTCGCTCCACTGCTAATAATGTCAATCTGCAACAAAACCATCACTTCAAGTATCTAGGCCTGTGGCTGTATATTTCTCCTTCAGCAAGTATGTCAATTGCATTACCACCTACATAAGGCAGAAACATGGTGCACTTTACAGGTCAAGCAGTGTCTGAGCGTTAATGCTAGAAAACAGGAAGTAGTATTGCATTTGGATTATGGGGGTTCAGTCTTCCTGTCAGCCTCTTATGACCATACTATATCCACTGGAAGTCCTCTTTAGCACATCTGAAAAATAATTATTTGCTGCAACATACCGTATGCTCTGACTACTTTCCTCTCTATGGTTAACTTAAATGGCTTGCCTCTCCCAGTGTAGGGCATACCCCTGCTGTGTCCACTATGTGTGTGTGGTCATGACTATGTTGTTGACTACCCCAAGGTTTTTTACCACACAGCAAAGGATGGATCTTTTTTGAGGATATCGTTTCCATTATGCCACACCTTGGAACTATAAACTGTCAGTTGCTAGCAGGGGGCCAACCACAATGACCCACAGCATCTATGCAGTCCTCATCACTTCTCGTTCCTTCTCTCGGCGTCAATCATCCTCATCGGACCTACTCAATCAAATCTTTATTTTACCAGGCGGAACACCATTGAGATGAACTCATTTTCAAGATGGACCAGGAAGAGGTTCACAAAAGGCAACATGATACATTCACAGAGCTTCATTGGCAAACAGCATATAGATATATACAATGAGTACAGGGCATGGAAGGTATCCATGTCAGCATACAAGTTTGTACACTATACAGACAGGTCAAAATTACAAAATAGGTATAATATATAAGAAAGTACACAGGGTATACACAGTATATATGCAGGATCTACACTGTGTAGAAAATAATATAGAAGAGGTAAGAAGGAAAGAAGGCCAGGGGAAGGGTAAGAACATCAATTACTGGGACAGTAAGTTAACGCAAGACAGACAGAGGTGATTCCTGATGCAAAAATCAGGGAAGGGACCAGAGACTTATAGGTGTGAATGGAGGGACGACGGGGATTAGCAGAGCCAGAAAATTAGGGTGTCATTGGCAGAAGCAGTTGCATTTCTCTTTAAAGGATTGCAAAAACAAGTTTTTGAAGAGGGACAGCGATACTGGGGAAGTGAGCCAAAGTGTTTTTTGTGCATTATTCCAAAGAAAAGAGAGTTGCATGGCTTATTGCCACTCTGCCAAAACGCATTCTAGCTTTAGGGATCAAGAGAGAAATACAGTATAAGAGAGACTTCTTAAAAGGTACAGTAGGTACCAGGATTGCAAACAGGCAGGCAGTCCTCAATGTATTGTGGCAGCTTATTAATAATGGCTCTGTATGTCCAGAACACTGCATTCATTTGTCTCCTGAGGCTAAGTCAGCTCCGTCCTATGCTAGTATAGAGGGTACAGTGTTGTGTAGAATAGGGGGCATTGGTAACAAATCTAAGTGCCTGGTGATATAGGGAGTCAAGTCTGGAAAGGGCCGCGCTCGAGCTATGCCCATATAAGAAATCGGCGTAGTCTAGGAGAGGCATGAACATAGTTTGTACTAACCTTTTTTCCTCCTCCTGACTTAGAAAATGCCTGATTCTAAAGAAAATGCCAAGCCTCTGTTTTATTTTTTTTTAGATTTCTTCTATATGGACTTTGAATGATAATTTAAAGTTTATCCAAGCTCCTAGGAATTTAAAGGATTCCACGTAGTCCAGCGGCTCACCAAGCAGGTGAGGATTTGAGGGGCTGTCCCTGGGGTGCAGGGTTTAGAGGTGTTCACTGATGGGGTGAAAATCATAACCTTCATTTTCTTAGCATTTAAGAGGAGCTTTGAATGCAAAAGATTTTTCTGTAAATGATTGAATTTGATTTGGAGGTCGTTACACGCGAGCTCCAGGGTAGGCCTGGCTATGTATAACACTGTATTGTCAGCAAATAGGTGAATGTTTGCTGACTTGAGTTGTTTATAAAAATGAAGGAAACACCATCAACATAGCCGTTGCTGTTTGTTATTTTACTTTTCTTTCTGTTCTTTCGTCATCTCTGTATGTCTCTGAAGCTGAAAGAACCTTTATTTTAATATTGCAAGTGCTTAATAAAGAAGACGCACATGTGGTTTGTGTGTACTGTTTGGGCCTGTGTCACAATGAGAGCACTTAAATTTGCCCGAGCTTCAACCAGGCTACAAGGCAATGCCTTAAGAAAGCTCTTGAAAATGTCATTGTTTTAAAGGCATTGACAGCCATGGAGAATGAAAAAGATATCAAAATCTGCTTCTCCCTCACTGTCAGCTGAGAAGCGGCTATTGAATTCTAAAGACAGGGACAAGTAACAGTGTTTGTCCCGGGGCCTTAAACCAAAGACACAGAGAGAAGGACAAGTGTGCTTCACCAGCAAGGTCTCAGTTGCCGTTGAGAAATGGTATGTACTTATTAATGCCTGCTCCACCATTGTCAACTACTGCCCTCCCGACTGTTATTGAGACACCAAGGTCGAGGCTTGGCTTAGGCGCTAGCATACCCACTGTGGATGGTATGATGCCATTGTTGGGCCAAGGTCCATCAATGCAGCTACCTCTGGACCCTTTTCAAGGCACTGTCGACTCCCAGGCTGTGCTGGCATCATTTTATTAAATTATTCGACGCATTCTGCCACGGTTGCTAGTGCAGGCAGTTATTTGGCCGATGGACTTTCTGGTATTCAACCCTCGTTTGACTGGGTCCAATAGCATGCCATAGATTTCTGCCTCTCAGCCACTGTTGCTGTTGTCAGTCCATTCTGTGGCTTCCATTGTCACTTGTGCTGACGATGATGAAACAGAATATAATCCTGACCTCATGTACTTAGAGGAGGATTTAGAGAAGGAATATGAGAGAGAGAAATTTCTGGAATGCCCCTCTCACTCTAGTTTTACCCTCCCATGCTGCAGTGAGGACTCAGTTGTTTACACCTTGAGATTTCCTCCGGAGGACCCATTTTTCCAAGCCATGATGCAGCAGGTGCAGTCTGCCATTGACTTTGCTGTAGAAGAGGAGGATTCCACTAAAAGGAATCCCGTGGAATTTCTAGAGGTGCTCTGCTCCCTCTCCATTGTCATCCTATCTATATATCCAGCATTAGAGGATGCTACTTTGACTGCATGGTACAGACCAAACTCACTGCCTGCAGTCCCTAGAAAGGCTGATGAGCATTATCCTGAAGCATCTGATAAGCCTTATTATGCTAACCAGACAGAAACTGACTCTGCGGTCATCATGGCTGCTCATAATAGTTCTAGAGCCCCTAGACATACAAGTACTTTGCCTCCTAACTAGGAGGGAAGATGTGATAGGCAAATGTAGTTATGTTTCAGTATCATTGGGCCTTAGGATTGCAAACTACCAGGCCCATATGATCAAATGCTAGAACAGCCTGCAGAAAGCTTCTAGTACTGTGACTCAGGCTGTGCCTAATGACTGTGCTAACACTGATCTGGTTAAGACATTGTCTGCTGGTACTGAGATTGGCAAACATTTGCTGCACTCTGCTTATGATGTTTCTGAAGCTTCTGCCAGGGATGCAGCTTCCGGCATTTGCATGAGAAGATATTCTTGGCTCAAAGTTGCTGGCTTTGTCAATGATTTGCAACAGACAGTTTTGAATTATCCCTTCAAAGGGTCAAAACTGCTTGGCTATGATGTTGAAGAGACCCTACATGGACTCCAAACTTCAAAACTGACTCTTGCCGGCCCACCGGTGCAGCTGTAGAGCTACTGCTTGCAGCGCCAGCGACCCGGATTCGGTAGTAAGCCAGGGTCATCGGAGGAAAGTCGGGCTGGGGAGGTGACTGAGTGCCCGATGGGCAGCTCTCCTTCTCCGGTAGGGGTGGGCAGCTTTCCTCACTGCAGTACCACCACGGGTGGCACTGGTGCAGCAAAGGAGGCAGAACTTATGGGAGGGGCAGGCGTTGACTCTGGACCAGAGCAGGAGGTGCTTCTCTACGCGCGTCCTGCTTATTGGTTCTCCCCAAGCACTGATGTCTTCAGGGGGTGGTAGAACATGGAAAATACCCCCACATCCATGTCAGGAGACAGGTCTCGCATCAACAACTGGAGGGGCAGAGGGATACAGCTCCAGTTGCCCACTCCCATGAAGTGTCGGAAGGAGGTAAGGGCAGGCCTCTTCTGCCCCACGTTGGGGAACATCTAGAGATCAGGTATGACTAGGAAGCAGTGCACTTATAGGAGCCAGTGTCCTCACGGTCCTACCAGCATAGCTGACTGGCGCACTGAGGACCCCGAGGAAGGGGGTGGATGTGGGAGAAAGAAGGAGCATAAATAATAAGTACAAAAAAAAATGACTCTTAAGGTCTGTGAAGTATATGTATCCCACTCCAGCCAGAAGTCATGGTCGGGACTCCTTTTGTCCATCTGCTGCCTGAGGTAGTTGTGCCGTCTGTCAGCAAGGCTGTGTAGAGGAGGTGTCCCCCTTGTGGGTACCTTGCCCCTGGTGCCCATGCAAAAGCACCCAAAGGAATTGGTTCCAGTGGCTCTGCCACTTCTGGTTCTACCTGACTGTCTTCTGTCTCTTCCCCACCTCAGCTGTTAGCTCCATGGGTGAGTGTGGTGGGCAACATCTTGCTGCATCTTAGACAGTGGCAGGAGATCACTATGGACAAGTGGATTCTAGAGGTAGTTGCAAGGGGGCATGCTCTGAAGCTCTAAAATCCCTCCAGATCATCCTCCATCTTCTTCATTTTATCCCCCAGGCCATGTGTATCTTCTGAAGGAAGTCCAGACTTTATTCTAAAAACATGCCTTAGAACCAGTTCCTCCTCAGGTGAGGAACAAAGGATCTTACTTCAAGGAAGGCTCTTGCAGAAGGCCACACTGATAGAACTAAGCAGTTAGGTGCCAGGGCCACACAGATAACTTCTAGCTAGCAGTCTCTCACGAGGGACCACCCACCACAAACAACAGCCTATCCTATAAAGGAGGGCGAGCCCCCACACCTACCTCAGTTCTTTTTCTGCTGTCGACCCGCGCATGTCAGATCTTAGTGGATGCTGCAGCTCCAGTCGACTGCCATTACCTGCGTTTGCCACGCTTTTTTATTTTCCTTTTTTCTTGAGTGTTAAACATCAATTTTTCAGTTTTTTGTCAACAAGTTTGTGTTCTCCACCAATCTTGTCTTCCGACCGCTGCACTAAGTGTGCCTGCAGCAAACAGATTCCTGAAAAAGATGGTCACTCTGCATGTCTTACCTACCTAGGCCCCAGACATGACACCGAAGCTTGCCAAATTAGTTAGAAATTCAATTGAGCCACTCAGAGACGTCGTCTTAAAACTCTGGAGAGACACTTCTTGAAGCAGAAGTTGGTCACGATGGAAAAAGAGGCTGCAGGCCAGGAGCTCTTCAGCCTCACTGGCACAGTCTTCCGGAGCCTCATCTTCTTCTTGGGACCTCAATATGCCAGATGTTAACTGGAGCACCTTTGCTGCAGGCACATCCAAGTGCAGGGTCATTCTTGATGCCCTACAAGGGGCATGCCTCAGACAGCTAGTATTGGAACCCGCTCGGGAGAAAGCAGCCTTAAACCTGGTACTCTCAAATGGGGATGGAGAAAGAATCTCTGATTTAAAAGTGGGTATCCATCTGGAAACAAGAGACCACCAAACAGTGTGGTTCACAATAAACACAGCCATAGAGTCAAGCCATACAAAAGCAAGACTACTGGACTTTAGGAGGGCTGACTTTGGGAAAATGAGAGAGTGCCTCAAAAAAGCACTATCAAACAGGCAAGAAGGAGGGTGGAGGAACAATGGGGAGTAATCAAAACAGCCATCACAGAGGCAACAAGCCTTTGTGTGAAGCAAATCAGCAAAACACAACGAAGGAAAAAAAAACGCTATGGTTCTCAAAAGAGGTGGCTGGGAAGGTTAAGGAGAAAAGGATAGCATTCAGGAAATATGAGGAAACACAGAAGGAGCAGGACAGAGAACTTTACCAATTAAAGCAGAAAGAGGCAGTGAAGGCAGTCAGAATATCAAAGGCCCAAACCGAGGAAAGGATAGCCAACTCTGTTAAGAAGGGGGATACGACCTTTTATAGGTACATTAGGGAGTGAAGAAAGACCAAGGGAGGGATACTGAGGCTTAATAAAGGGGAAGGAATGTGGGCAGAGGGTGACAGTGAAAAGCAGGGATACTGAACAAATATTTTTGCTCAGTATTCACAAAGGAAGAGGAGGGGGAGGTACCTAAACCAAACAAGAGAAACACTGTGGGTATGGGGGTCAATACCAGTCCATCCACAGAAGAAAGGGTTCTGAAAGAACTAATAAAATTGAAGGTGGACAAAGCAATGGGGCCTGATGGGATTCACCCAAGAATTCTGAAAGAACTAAGGGTAGAACTAGTGACACCACTGACTACTCTCTTTAACAAATCATGGGAGGATGGCATGGTACCTGAGGACTGGAGGAAGGCGGATGTGATTCCTCTTCACAAAAGTGGGAGCAGGACAGAGGCAGGAAACTACAGACCAGTTAGTTTGACCTCAGTGGTAGGGAAAATGATGGAATCACTTAGGAAGGAAAGAATTGTTGAGTACCTAGAGGCCAGTGGGGCTCAGGACCCAGGGCAGCATGAATTCACAGCGGGAAGGTCGTGTCAGATGAATCTAATAGATTTCTTTGACTGGGTGATCAAAGTAGTAGACCAGGGAAGGGCTGTGGACATGGCCTTCCTAGATTTTAGCAAGGTATTTGATACAGTCCCACACAAAGATTAATGTACAAGTTAACGAACCTTGGAGTGGGTCCCAAGGTGGTAGCCTGGATAAAAACTGTCTCACAACAGGACAAGGCAGCAATAGTAAACGGAGTCCACAGTGAAGAAAGGAGGGTTACTAGCGGGGTACCGCAGGGTTCAGTACTGGGACAGGTCCTTTTTAATGTCTTTATAAGTGACAGTGCAGAGGAACTGGAAGGAAAAGTATGTCTCTTTGCAGATGACACAAAAATCTGCAACAGGGTTGATACACAAGATGGAGTGGAAAGGATGAGAAGGGACTTGGCAAGGTTGGAGGAATGGTCAGATGTATGGCAGCTTAGATTCAATGCAAAGAAGTGCAAAAGTAATTCACCGGGGAAACAAAAACCAAGGGGAAGAGTACACACTGGGGGGTGAAATACTGACAACAACAAAAATGGAAAGGGACCTGGGGGTAATTATATCAGGTGACCTAAAGGTGGGCAAGCAGTGTGAGAAGGCTGTAAGGAAGGCTGGGGAGATACTGGGATGCATAGGAAGAGGCATCAACAGTAGAAAACAGGAAGTTGTTATCCCTCTGTACAGACAGTTGGTGAGACCCCATCTGGAGTACTGTGTGCAGTTCTGGAGACCCAATCTCTGCAAAGACATAGACAGAGTGGAGGCTGTCCAGAGGAGGGCAACTAAAATGGTGCAGGGTCTGCACCAGAAGACATACTAAGAGAGATTAAAGGAGCTTAATATGTATACCCTTGAGGAAAGAAGGGAGTGGGACATGATAGAAACTTTCAAGTATCTCAAGGAATCAACAAAGTCCAAGAGGGTAGTATCTTTCAGAAAAGAGATGTGCAAGAACAAGGGCACAATTTGAAGATAGAGGGGACGGCTCAGAGGTAATGTGAGGGAAGTACTTTTCACAGAGAGGGTTGTGGATGCATGGAACAGCCTTTCTGAGGAGTCATGGAGTCAAGAACAGTGGGGGAATTCAAGAATGCATGGGACAGACATAAAGCAGTCCTAGTGGGGGATAGGAGGAAGTAGGCTGTTGGTTAACTAGGATCTGCAGCTTATCCATCAGGTAGGAAAATGGGCAGACTAGGTGGGCCAAGCGGTCCTTATCTGCCGTCAAATTCTATGTTTCTGTGTAAATCCAGTGGGAAGCACAAGTGCCAGGACAAACACCAAGATCTACACTGGTCTGCTTCCTGCCCGCGGTCGCCCCACAAACCCTCAACCTCAACGAGGTTGTCCTCTGGTAGGGGTTGGCTCCTTCAGCCCCGCCCAGCCCTCTCTTCTCCTGGGTTTGATGGTTTCAGCCACCCACCCTCATTACCATTTCAGGTGGCGGCTTCGGGCAGGTGTCCTGCTCCCCAGCCCCTGACGCTCAGACCCATATCTTCCACTGGCTCTCAGCCTGGTTGCTCGGCCGGTGTTGGTTCCTCCACCATCACCCCCTCGCCACAGCGCTGTCTTCATCAGTCTCCACCTCAGGGACCGACGTTAGTCCTTCTAGACAGTGCATGCAGCAGGCTACCACCACCACTTCTTCTTCTACAGCATCGCCTCTGCCTTTGCCAAGGGTGTCTCCTTCCCCCCAGGTGCCTGCTTCTCTGGCTAGGCCTGCGCTAGCGGAACCTTCCCCAGGATGCTCCCAGCCAATGCCCACTGGGCCACCACCAGTACTGCTGCTGCCCCAGCCAGTGGGTCCAACACTGGCATTGCTCCTGCCGCAGCCCACGCAGCAGCTGACGCCTGCTGGCCCGAAGACTGATCCACAGCCAACACTGGGCAGCCCTATTCCTGGGTACCCAACCCCAGCCACACTACCATCATACCCTTACCTGTCCCTACCCACCCCCAGTATAACCTCCCACCCCCAGTGGACTATAATGCCCTATTCTCAGCATGGTGGTCATTTGTCCAGAGGCAGACATCCACTCCTGAAGGGTCGCCTCCGGCATCCCCCCAGCATCCACCCCATGATCCGCCGCCTCAGGCTCTGGGCCGAGCT
Source organism: Neoceratodus forsteri (assembly GCA_016271365.2). Classification (NCBI taxonomy): domain Eukaryota; kingdom Metazoa; phylum Chordata; order Ceratodontiformes; family Ceratodontidae; genus Neoceratodus; species Neoceratodus forsteri. The sequence goes on along the minus strand of CM028135.1, from coordinate 514,970,019 downwards.
GTAACTAGTGAACCCCAAATGTTGGGGTTTCTGGGTCTTGACCCAACATTGGCTTTGGCTGTCGCTGGGACAAGCATTTGCCACCAGCGTCGGACCCATACAGCAAGACCAATGAGGATAACTCGGATTGTTCCAAGTCTTCCTCCTCACCAGGGGATTCTTCGGATTGGGAGGACCTTCCCAAGGAGGTTCCCAAATCCAGCTCCCCCCCCGATGACCCAACTTTTATGGATGTCATGCACCACATCCAGTCCATCATTGGCTGGGAGACAGAGGAGCAGGACCCGGAAGGACCAGCCGTGTATTTAAGGCAGCAGGACACCCTCCCCTTGGTAGTGCTACCCATGAGCAACTCCTATGAGGATGTTACAAGGGCAACATGGAATCGCCTCTCTTCTACCCCTCCATTGCCCAAGAAGTCAGACCATCTTAACCATGCCCCTGCTTGTAAACCATTCCTTGGGGGTCACCCAAGGCTGATTCAGTGGTCATAAATGCAGCACATGACCATTCCAAAAAGCTCAAACACCTTAGTGCTCCTTCCCCAAACAGGGAGTCTAGACAGCTGGACCACCTGGGTAAGCGTGTGTTCGCATCTACTACCCTAGCTATCCGGACCCTTTATTACCTGGCCTATATGGTCCAATATTAAAATGTTCTCTGGGACCAAGCCAGGGACCTGGAACAAGCATTGCCTGAAGACCCCACCAAGATGCAGCTTGCCTAACTGTTGAAGTTGGACTCGGGTGTTGGCAGTCACGTGCTCCAGGCTGCTTATGATGCCATGGACACCTCCAGGTGCGGGGCAGCTTCTGGGGTCAGCCTCTGATGCCATTCTTGGCTTTGGGTATCCAGATTTGCCTCAGATGTGCAATCCAGCATTTTGGATGCCCCATTCTGGGGTTCCTTCTTTTTGGGGGGAGATGTCCAGGACACCATCTCCACCCTGTAGGAGTCAGGGCAAGCTCTTAAGTGAGTTCATTCGCTCTATCATACCGAGCCTAGAGCGGGCCAGCATCAGTCCTTTCATCGGTCCTTCTGCAAGCAGTCCTGAAACCAGTCTGCCAAAGGCCAGTATAAGCGATAGGTCACAGCCGCCCCCACAGCCACTGCCACCAGAGCCCCTCAGGCACCTGTGGCCACCCTGCTGGTGCCCGCCCCACTTCCTGACTCCTTAGCCGACCCCCCCCCCTCCTTGGCCAAGGATCTGGGGAGGCGGTCGGGGGTCAGTTCTCCCTCCACCTAGACAGGTGGCAGGGAGTGGCCACAGACACCTGGGTGCTTCAGATCATAGAGCATGGTCACACGCTGGAGTTTCTAGAGTGGCCTCCAGAAAATCTTCCAGTAAACCCATCTTCCTCTCCCACTCCTCTGGCCCATGTGTACCTTGTTTGGGAGGAAATTCAGGCTCTCCTCCAAAAAAGAACCACAAAGCCTGTCCCTGCGACTCACTGGGGAAGGAGATTTTACTTCCACTTCGTCGTTGCCAGAAAGACTGGGGATCTGCAGCTCATCCTGGACCTGAGCCATCTGAATCTGTACATTGAGTACAAGCGTTTCCAGAAGATCACTCTCCAAGGTCTGTTACCACTTTTGCTCGGCTGGGGGACATTGGCTGTGCTTGTTGGACATGCAGGATGCTTATCTGCACATCCAGATCTTTCCTGCCCATCATCACTTCCTCTGCTTCCACTTTCAGGGAGCCCATTTTCAATTCTCCCTTTCAGCCTTTCTTTGGCTCTCCAGGTCTTTACGAAGTACCTGGCAGTAGTGGCGGCTGCTCTGAGATGGCAGGGCTTTTATGTGTTCCTTATCTGGATGATTGGCTGCTAGCTGCTCTGTCCCGGCACCACCTGGTTCAGACTCTGGAATACAAATTCTGTCTTTTCCAGGCCTTAGGGATCACTGTCAGTCTGTCAGAGTCCTGCCTCTCTCCTTGCCAGTCAGGACAAGGCCTTTTTGCCCGAGGACTGGGCGGAACAACTGATGGAGCAGGCCCATCTGGTTTCCTCCAGTCATTGGGTCCCCGCCAGGGTTTTCCTGTGCCTTCTGGGCCACTTGACAGCAGCCATTGCCACAGCTCCCCTTGCCCGCCTGCATATGAGGGTTCCTCAGTGGTCCTTGAGGGTCCAGTGGGACCAACACACAGACGACCTGGACCAGCTGGCCCTGGTCTCTGACCTGGTCCAGAGAGTTCTGTCATGGTGCCTGGAGCTGGCCAACCTCCTTTAGGGAGTCTCTTTTCAGCTCTCGACCACCCCCGTCAGATTCTCACAACGGATGATAACGCTATATGTTCAAGGTATTGCCCTTTGGCTGCTCTTCTGACCCGAGGGTTTTGACCAAATGCTTGGCAGGAGTTGCAGCAGCCCTTCTCAGGGAAGGCCTGTATGTTTTACCCTATCTGATTGAGTGGCTTCTGAAGGCCAGCTTCAGGGAAGCTCTTCTACATGCCCTGTCTTGGAAACGTCAATTCTAGGGACGTTCTACATGCCCTGTCTTCAATACGTCAGTTCTAGGGACTTGGATATGATGCACTCTCCACACTTCTGGTAGTACTTCCTTTCCCTTTAAAACTTGCCGGAAGGTCTTCAGGCTAGCTTCTCCCACCCACCTGGGTGGTATCCTCCTCAGCATTGCCCTGTGATGTCAGAACTTCCTTTCCACTGGAAGCATCAGCTTCCCTCCTTTGCAGCTCTGTATTTGGTGTAGGTCTTTGAGTCATTGAAATTATTGAGCTTTTGGGTTATCATGCCCTTTTTTTTTACTGATCATGCATGGGTCGCAGCAAACCAAAATTGGGTCCTGGGTTTAAGCAGTGCGTGGCTTGTACACAGAAAATGTCATGCACTGATCCACATGCCTTGTGTATTTATTGCCTAGGTGCCCAAGCATGATCCACAACCTTGCGGCCTGTGCCAGACCCTTCAGACCTCCATGTTGGAGGGCTGCTATGTTGGCCTCCTCTTAGGTTGTCCAGACCAATGAGATCTGCCCATTCGGCAGCTGCTGGTTCAGCTGCGCAGCTTGCCACCTTTGAGGAAGTCATGGCCCAGGCTCCTTCAGGTGCTGCTTCATCTGCCGGGGCATTCAGTGACTTGTGCCAGTCCCTACTTACTCTCAGGGAGGGCCCTTCCTGAGGGTCTAAATCTTCATGGACCTCTAAACCTAAGTGGTCCCATCGCAGGTCGTGGGATTGGGAGTGGGCACACTCCTTCCATTCCCGCAATTTTGCTTCTCAGCCATCCAGTCCACTGGCCCTACAGTATCCCCAATGGGCTTGCCAGTTGACTCATTGTCGGAGAATGGTGGGGATGATTCCCTTTTGAGGACTCCAGTCTTCACAGCCCTCTAGTAGGAGGGGTTGTAATAAGCCAGCCGATTCTGCTGTCTCCCTTGGGGGTTCCTCGGCATAATGCACCTTCCCCCATGTCCCCTCCCCGACGACCTCTTTGTTGTCAGTTGAGGTCATGGTTGAGGTTCCAGTCAGGCTCCTGGTCGAAATCTTGGGACTCTCAATGTTCCTGCTCTTGACTGTTGGCCAAGAGGTGCCATCGATGCCTCTCATTCTCTTCTTCCTCATCTTCCAACAAGAAACAGCCCTGCTGTAAATTGCAGCACCAGTATGACGAGCTTGTCTGGCAGCAGTGGATTCTCAGCCACGGCCGTGCTTCAGAGCAGCCCGCAGCACTCCCTCGGTTGCCCTTGCCACGACCTGTGCTGGTTCTCCTGGCTGAGCTGACACCAGCTTCCTGAGGTTGTGTACCCCGCTTCCAGGCTTCACAATAGGCTCTCAGAGTAGATCTCACACTCGGATGAGCTGTGGATTGTCCAAGAGGAGCCGGGGTCATGGGGCGTGTTTAAGGAGTCCTCAGATTTGGAGGACTCCTCCTTACATTCCCTTCAGGCCTCAGCCTTGACTAGGAGTACTTCGAGGAGCTCTCTGTGGAGCAAGGGCCAGCTTCCTTCAGGTCTCTGTTCCAATTGATCTCAGACTCTAAGTGGAACCCGCTGGAACCAGTACAGAAGCGGGCTAAGTACCCCTTGACTGAGATTCTGGACAGGGATGACTCCCCTGGTATTGCCTTCCCTGTAGTGGAGGCCATTCATGATCCCACCCTGGAGGTGTGGCAGCACCCTGCTTCCTGTCTGGCGCCATCCACCTGTATGGTCCACAGGTATGTTGTCCCCACTCGGTCTCTGCCTAGGTTCACTGACCATCCTTCAGCCAAAGGTTTGGTTGTCGACTTGGTGTTCCGATACATGGGCAATGTCAGTGACATTGACAAGTCCCTGGACAAGGAATAAAAAAAGTTAGACCACGCGGCGAAGAAGATCTGTGCTGCTTCATCCCCGGGCCTTTGGCAGGCCAGTTAGGCTGTCGTGATGGCCAACTTTTCCCATGCTCTCCTGGGAACTTTGAACAAAGTTATTCCCTGCCTTCCTGCAGATTTTCAGCTTGGGTGCCAACCTGTTTGGGCCAGGTGTCAGTGGTCATCTCACCCACATTGAGAAGTCCCGTGCCACCCTAGAGTCTGTCACATCCTCACAGAAGGACGTTAAGGGCCAGACAGATCACTGCAGCCCAAAGCAGGGCAACTTTAGGTCTGGTGGCCAAAATCTAAGCCAGTCTCCTCTGGCCCCAAGAAATCTGGAAGCCGGGCTGCCTTGGCAGCCAGCTCTGGAGCTGCATCCAAGCCTGCCTAATGATGAATTGGGGGTGTCATTCTCCCACTTGTCGTGTCCTGCCTGGGACCTCCCATGGGGGTCCGGCTCTGCCATTTTGTGCATGCCTGGTCCGTCATCACATTGGATAAGTAGGAGTTCAAAGTGGTGGGTTGCGGCTTGCCTCTGGAATTTGAGGCTCTGCCCCCCAGCTGAGCCCATGCCCCATGGGAAGACGTGGTGTCCGTGTACATGTTGTCCTCCCTTCAGGAGGACATGGCCCAGCTTCTTCAAACGGAAGCTGTGGCCCATGTCCCGGACTCCACGGCCAGTCTGGGATTTGTCTCCAGATATTTTCTGGTTCCAAAACGGATGGGGGGTTGGTACCTCATAGTGGATCATCACGATCTCGATCTCTATTTGAGGCAGTGCAAGTTCCGGATGGTCACTCTGAATCAGAACATTCCATCCTTAAAGCAGGTCACGTGGTTCTGCTCTCTGGATCTCCAGGATGCCTTTTTCCACATCTCGATCCATCCATCCCACCAGCGATTTCTTCGGTTCCATTCGGTAGGGAAGCTTTACAAGTTCTGGGCCGTACCATTCAGCCTTTCCTCGGTCCCCAGGGTCTTCACCAAGTGCATCTTAGTGGTGGCAGCATTCCTACAGTGCAGAAGAGTCTGGTTGTACCCTTACCTGAATGAGTGGCTGATCACTGGTTCCTCCAGGGAGGAGTTGGAGTGGTCCAGGGATCTGGCCTTAATGCCCTTCAGGCCTGTTTGGCCTTGTCAACGAGGCACAAGCCAGGAAGCATAGGGAAACCAGGAGCAGTTTCAAAATTCGCAAATATTTTATTTTTCTCAATAACAACAAAATAAAAAAAATAAACATTATTCAGTATAACTATGTACAAATGTAACCCCTAGATGGCGCTATCCCAGGGGCTACTACCCCTGCCTGATTTGCCACTAACAGGTTGAGGGGCCTGGATCCAATGGCGGGTGCCTCCACCCAGAGGTCAGGGTTTGCAATAGTTAAACTAACTTGGTCACAGCCCTCTGGGACACTGCAACCCCCCTTTCTTCCCACTAGTGGCCCACACAATATATCAGAATTACCTTCACAGTATACACTTTCCCCAGGTCTGGTTCCGCACTGGGACCTCCTGTGAAATGAGAATACAGCACAATCACAGTACAGTAATTCCATTTGGATTTAATGTGGCAATTCAACAGGGAGCGACCCTGAATTAGTACTCACGACCTCCAAATAAGATAGGGTCCTTCAATGTCAGCAGGGCTCACTTGAGGTACACAAACTCTTCACACATCCATATAAAAGAAAGCACTATACCAGGCAGGCTGCATCTGTATCCCGATCGCAATTACTGCACAATACCCGGGAGAACACACAGCAGATTCAGTTCCTGACAGACCGAGTGCAATTTTCAGCAATTCTTCCAGTCTTCTACAGGGTGAGCCTGGTTTCTACTCTTCAGAGATCCTTTGATTCTTTTCACAGGACGGATTCAGTCCTAACAAGCTGTTACACAAGCTGCAGACCGAACTCTGGGCCTTACACACGTTTTTTTGACTAAAACTGCACACTGAAAAAGCACAGGGCTCCTTCCTTCTTCACTGCCAAAGCTCAACTGAACTTTCAACCGACAAAACCGGCACTTCTTTGAGTTCCTCCCAGTTCTTGACTGGATTGGCTGTCACTCACATAGACTGCTGCTGTTGGTCCAAAAGGCACTGAAGTCTAAACTACATCTCCCAGAGTCACTGCCCATACAATCCTCTTGTGGCTGGCTCAGATTATGAGTCCAAGTTCTGATTCGTCCAAGGCACCATTTAGAGCTAGCTACTCCCACACTGATTGGTCCAGTTCAGCAGTTCAAAACTAGAATGGGAACTAGCAGACACAGTTCTGACTGCAAAGAAAGCAGGTTAGACAAACTGTAATTTCATTATTACTCTAAATAATTTCTGGCAAACAGTTACATCTTTCAGATAGGTTCCTTTGCACTCCTAGTGACTGCAAAATGAAGTGAATTGGCAGCACTCGAGTGGTACTCAGAGAAGCACACAGTCCCCCCATACAAACTAATTATGTCTGCAAGCAGACAGCTCTTAAAGAGACAGTACCAGAGGCTCTAAAAACACTCACTGATAAATGGCTTAAATGCCAAACACCATTCAGGCTTGGAGCATTCAAGCAAGCTCCTGGAAGTCTTTTGGGAACCCCCATTTGCAGGGGGGTTACACAAAGGCAGTACAAACAGAGAAAACTAAGTCCTTCTTCTGAGAGTATCACTTAATTCCAAGTTTCAGTCTCTCAGTTTCTCAGTCTCCTGGTTTCTGTAACAACTCTGTAACCCTGGCTCTTTTTATAAGTCTTTGTCTGGGAACTCGTTAAAAGAGCCTGCTTCTCACAGAATGTTCTTGTAAGTTTACAGAATGCTCTTGTCAGTTTTGTTGCAGGTGCAGCAAAAAGATCATAGTGACCTAGAAATGACCTCTTGTTTACAACTCTGCAAAGGGCTTAAAACATAGAAACATAGAAACAGAATTTGACAGCAGATAAGGACCGCTTGGCCCACCTAGTCTGCCCATTTTCCTACCTAACAGATAAGTTGCAGATCCTAGTTAATCAGCAGCTTACTTCCTCTTACCCACCCCTAGGACTGCCTTATGCCTGTCCCATGCATTCTTGAAGTCCCCCACTGTTCTTGACTCCACGACCTCCTCAGGGAGGCTGTTCCATGCATCCACAACCCTCTCAGTGAAAAAATACTTCCTCACATTACCCCTAAGCCGTCCCCCCTCTATCTTCAAATTGTGCCCCCTTGTTCTTGCACATCTCTTTTTCTGGAAGATGCTATGCTCTTGGACTTTGTTAATTCCCTTGAGGTACTTGAAAGTTTCTATCATGTCCCCTCTCTCCCTTCTTTCCTCAAGAGTATACATATTAAGCTCCTTTAGTCTTTCTTCGTATGTCTTCTGGTGCAGACCCTGCACCATTTTGGTTGCCCTCCTCTGGACAGCCTCCACTCTGTCTATGTCTTTTCGGAGATGGGGTCTCCAGAACTGCACACAGTACTCCAGATGGGGTCTCACCAACTGTCTGTACAGAGGGATAACAACTTCCTGTTTTCTACTATTGATGCCTCTTCCTATGCATCCCAGTATCCTCCCAGCCTTCCTTACTGCATTCTCACATTGCTTGCCCACCTTTATGTCATCTGATATAATTACCCCAGGTCCCTTTCTATTTTACTGTTGTCAGTATCTCACCCCCATTGTGTACACTTCCCTGGGTTTTGTTTCCATGTGCATTATCTTGCACTTCTTTGCATTAAATCTGAGCTGCCATACATTTGACCATTCCTCCAACCTTGCCAAGTCCCTTCTCATCCTTTCACTCCGTCCTGTGTATCAACCCTGTTGCAGATCTTTGTGTCATCTGCAAAGAGACATACTTTTCCTTCCAGTTCCTCTGCAATGTCACTTATAAAGACATTAAAAGGACCGGTCCCAATACTGAACCCTCGCGGTACCCCACTAGTAACCCTCCTTTCTTCACTGTGTACTCCATTTACTACTACCCTTGTGTCCTGTTGTCTAGCCAATTTTTATCCAGGCTACCACCTTGGGACCCATTCCAAGGCTGGCTATCTTGTGTATTAATCTTTGTGGGGACTGTATCAAATGCCTTGCTAAAATCTAGGTAGGCCATGTCCACAGCCCTCCCTGATCTACTACTTGGTCACCCAGTCAAAGAAATCTATTAGATTCAGCCTGACACGACCTCCCATCGTGAATCCATGTTGCCTCGGGTCCCAGCCCCAATGGCCTCTAGGTACTCAACAATTCTTTCCTTCAGAAGTGATTCCACATTTTCCCTACCACTGAGGTCAAACTAACTGGTCTGTAGTTTTCTGCCTCTGTCCTGCTCCCACTTTGTGAAGAGGAATTACATCTGCCCTCCTCCAGTCCTTGGGTACCACCCCATCCTCCCATGATTTGTTAAAGAGAGTAGTCAGCGATGTCACTAGTTCTACCCTTAGTTCTTTTAGAATTCTTGGGTGAATCCCATCAGGCCCCATTGCTTTGTCCACCTTCAATTTTATTAGTTCTTTCAGAACCCTTTCTTCTGTAAATGGACTGGTATTGACCCCTGTCTTCAGAGTATTTCTCTTGTTTGGTTTAGGTAACTCTCCCTCCTCTTCCTTTGTGAATACTGAGCAGAAATATTCGTTCAGTAACCCTGCTTTTTCACTGTCACCCTCTACCCAGATTCCTTCCCCTTTATTAAGCTTCAGTATCCCTCCTTTGGTCTTTCTTCGCTCCCTAATGTACTTATAAATGTCTTATCCCCCTTCTTAACAGAATTGGCTATCCTTTCTTCGGTTTGGGCTTGCTATTCTGACTACCTTCCCAGCCTCTTTCTGCTTTAACTGATAAAGTTCTCTGTCCTGCTCCTTCTGTGTTTCCTTATGTTTCCTGAATGCTGCCCTTTTCTCCTTAACCTTCCCTGCCACCTCTTTTGTGAACCATAGCGTTTTTTTCCTTCGTTGTGTTTTATTGATTTTTTTTACGCAGAGGCTTGTTGCCTCTGTGATGGCTGTTTTGATCACTCCCCATTGTTCCTCCACCCCTCCTTCTTGCCTGTTTGCTAGTGTTTTTCTGAGGCACTCTCTCATTTTCCCAAAGTCAGCCCTCCTAAAGTCTAGTACTCTTGCTTTTGTATGGCTTGATTGTATGGCTGTGTTTATCGTGAACCACACTGTTTGGTGGTCACTTGTTCCCAGATGGCTACCCACTTCTAAATCTGAGATTTCGGGTTAACCCCTTAAGTTCCAAATAGCTTTTTGCAATTATTTCAACAGTATAACTATATATAGTTTTAAACAAAGGGATCCCAGTTTTACGTACAGATTTAGAGAGAGATTCACATATATCTTTTATAACTGCAGATATGCAAGGGGGAAGAAAAGACAGAAATAGCAAGGGAAGGCAGAGAGATAGCGAGAGGTAGAGAATATCAAAACCGGAGTGATCAGTTCCTAGGTCTCACAAGAAAATTTGGTTGCACAACCAGACAGAGAAGAGATGGAAAAGGAGAGGATACAACAGATCCTTGCATTTAACCCTTTCTGCATAACAAATGGGATAGGGCCTTATTCTACCCTGTCACAGGCCTTGGGCCTACGGGTCAACCCAGCCAAGTTGGAACTCAGCCCCTCACAGGTCATCCACTTCATCAGGACAGAGTTTGACTCATTTCGGTCCATGACCCAACTCCCAGCGGACATGGTGGAGGGTCTTACCTCCTTTGCCTGATCATTTCGGATTGGGCGATTGCTCCCTACGCAGGACTTCCTGTGGCTGCTGGGGTATCAGGCATCCTGCACCAGCATGGTCCAGTTGGCCTGCTGGCTGATGCACCCCCTGCAGTGGGAGCTGGCTGGTCAGTGGTCACAGTGCCTTGGTCACAGTGGTCACAGTGACACAGCCAGTGTGGGATGCCATCCAGTGGTGGCTCATCCCAGAAGATCTGCAGGAAGGAATCCCATTCGTTTGCCTGGATCCAGTGGTTACTCTCATGACTGACGCATCTCTGATGGGATGTGGAGCCCACCTGGGGAACCACTGGGCCCATGGGCTCTGGACCCCAAAGAAGTCCAGATGTTAAATCAACCTGTTGGAGCTCTGTGCGGTGCTTCTGGCTGTGTCGGCCTTTGCTCCAGTTGTGCATGATCAGTTCAGGTCCAGATGGACAATACAATGACCATGTACTACATCAACATGCTGGGCGGGATGCACTCCCTCCCATTGTGCTGGGAATCTCTCCACACCTGGTCCCTCGTACACCGTCTGGATGCTGATACTTTGGCGATTTATGTGGCCGGTGCCTCCAGCCAGCTGGGGGACACCTTCAGCCATGTGGGTGAGACATCTCATGAGTGGTCTCTTTACCAGGAGGTAGTGGATTGCCATTTTCCCAGTGGGCACTTCCCTGGTTGACCTGTTTGTCTCCTGGGAAAATGCGATACTGAGGCTTCAGTGTGGGACACAGCCAGGGGATGCCTTTGCGAGAGTGTGAAACCCGAACCTCATGTACGCCTTCCCTCCCTTTCCACTGATTCACAAGGTGTTGCTCAAGGTTCGGAGGGACAAGGCACGGATGATCCTAGTGGCTTCAGACTGGCTGTGCCAGTTCTGGTACCCTGATTTTCTCAGCCTCAGCAGCAGGCCTCCGTGGCGACTGCCTTTCCACTCAGACTTGCTCGGGGTCCTTCACCCGGACCATTAGTCCCTGCACCTGACAGACTGTTTTCTGAGCGGTTAGAGTTCCATGCTTTGGATCTCTCCAATGAGGTCTTCCATGTCGTTGAGGCCTCTTGAAATGAGTCAACTCACCAGTGCTATGCTTTTATGTGGAAGAGGCTTTCCATTTGTTGTCAGGTTAGGGAGCTAGACCACCTGTCCTGCCCAGTGATGAGCATCTTGGATTACTTGTGGTCCCTCTCTCAGTCAGGCCAGAGGTCAGTGACCCTCAAGGTGCACCTGGCGGCCATCTCTGCATACCAGGCACAGGCTGGTATGCTGACGGTGGTGCAGGAAAAGGTGGTTGGGCACTTTTTTAAGAGCTTCAACCACTTGTCCCTGCCGGTGCATGAACCACCATCACCTTGGGCTTGTTGCTGGTTCTGGCAGTGCTCATGGACAAGCTGTTCGAATCCATGCACAGGTGTCATATCTCCCACCTGTCTCAGTAGACTGCCTTCTTGGTGACTATCACCTCTGCCAGAAGGATCAGTGAGCTCTAGGCACTCTCGGTGTAGTCTCCTTATTTGGTTTTCCACAAGGACAAGGTTTTCCTTGGCCCCAGCCCAAAGTTCCTCCTAAAGGTTGTTTCAGAGTTTCACCTTAACAAGGTGACCAACCTCCCAGTTTACTTCACCAATCCAGCCTCAGAAGCCAAGCACAGTGTCCACTCTTTGAACCTGAGGTGAATGCTCACTTACTATGAGGAGCACACGACTGTAGTTCATGGAGAGGTTCACCAGCTCTTTGTCCCCTATGCTGAAGCCGCACCTGGCAGATCGGCAGCTAAGTAGGCGATTGATCCAAAGTGACAGTTCCTGTGCACAGAAGTGAGTTGGTTCGCTACAACAGGGTGGCCAGCCCAATATTCAGACAAAATCCACAAAGCAGTGCTCCACAGAAGCACAGACAGTCAGAAGTTTTTTAGCTAATTTGTCAGTGTTATTTTCACCATGGTGAGAGCCCCTACTGCCTCAGCTACAAGCCTTCAAGGGGGCACCCCCTTGAAGGCTTGTAGCCGAGGCGCTAGGGGCTCTCACCATGGTGAAAATATAACTGACAAATTTGTTGGAAAACTTCTGTCTGTGTTTCTGTGGAGTGCTGCTTTGTGGATTTATTTTTTAAGTGTACGATTGGCAGGTGGATAGTCTCCTGCATCGACCTGTTATAGGTTGGCTGGTAGAGATCCTCCTGTTGGGCTTAGGGCTCATTCCACCAGGCATACCGCTGCCTCGGTGGATGCTTCCAGAAATGTCCCTATCCAGGAAATCTGCAGGGCTGTTACCTGGAAGTCACCACACACCTTCATCTACCATTACCACATTGACCTTGAGTAATGCCGGGATGCTGGTTTCGGGGCCTCAGTTCTCCAGTCTCTCTTTCCCAAGTAGGGGCGTGCACCTTGCCCCTTCCTCCCAGAGAACACTGCTAGGAGGCTGCCAGAAGTATGAGTAGTACACCATGTATATGTCCCTAGAAATGAGAGTTACTCACCTGTAACTGTAGTTCTAGGAGTGATATATGGTGCACATCTACACAACCAACTCGACCTCCCCTGGCAAGTGGCAAATGGATCCCTGCTTTCAGCATGCAAGATCTGATATCATGGGGTGGTGCCATGGAGGATACCACCCAAGCGGGTGTGAGGAGCTAACTTGAAGACCTTCCAGCAAGTTTTAAAGAGAAAGAAAGTACTGCCAGAAGTGTGGATGTGCACCATATATCACTCTTAGAACTATGGTTACAGATGAATAACCCTCATTTATTCGACAGTTTGGGTGTCACAGTGAATATACCAACGTTTATGTTGACTCCTTGCCAAAGACTGTAATACATAGGGGGGCTCTTCGACACAGAGAAGGGATGTGCTGTCCTGTGACTGGGCATGGCAGACACTCTGATTACCCAAGCACACTTCACATACAGGAGCCAGTATGTCTCTGTGAGAACAGTGTTGTGACTCCTGCCACAGGACAGGGTAGACACTTTGGTTGCCTAGGTACTCTTGGTATGTAGGAGCCACTATGTGTCTGCGCGAACAGTGTTACATCTCCTGCCTCATGGCTGCAGTCATAGTAACTGTGCCACTGGCACGTCTTCATATGAAGATACCTCAGTGGAGACTCAGGGTCCAGTGGGAACAGTTGGCGGATGAGCTGGAACAAATGGTTCTTGTGATGTCTCCTCTTCGCAGAGAATTACATGGTGGATGGATTGCGACAGCCTACTAAGGGCTTTCCATTCCTTGTACCAGCTTCTGTACAGATCCTTACCACAGATGCCTCAGACTCCGGTTGGGGTGCTCATCTCAGCCCTTAACAGAAACAGGGGTCATGGACAAAGAAGGAGGCCGAACTGCACATAAATGTCCTGAAAACGTGAGCTGTCCTGTACAGCCTCCAGGCTTTTCAGAATCATCTCTGCCCAGGCCCTCTGCTAATCCAGATGGACAACGTCAGTGTGATGCATTACATAAACAAGGGCCACTCGCTCCTATCCCCTGTGCAGGGAATTAATGAGGGCATGGTACTGGAGTCTGTTTCATGGCCTTCAGCTATTGGCCGTGTTTCTCCCAGGTCTTCAAAATGTCCTGGCAGACAGGTTAAGCAGTTCCCAGTCAATGGTTCATAAATGGGAAATTCCGTCCTCGATGGTAAATGACTTCTTCACAAGATGGGGTCATCCACAGCTGGATCTTTTTGCATCCTCACACAAGGCAATACTGATACATTTCTGCTCACTCCAGGGCCTGGCATTTTTTGGTGAGATGCATTGTCCCTCTCCTGGAAAGGGAAAGTCCTATATGCATTTCCCCCATTCCTCTAATACAGAGGGTTCTGCTCACACTGTGGGTGGACAGTGTCACTCTCATCCTCATTGTTCCATTCGGGCCTTGCCAGGTATGGTTTCCACTTCTTCAACATCTGGTGGTGGAGCCTCCTGTCCTCTTACCTCTGTGTCAGTATCTGCTGTAACAGGGCAATTGATCCCTGGTCCATCTGGACCTGAAGTCCCAACACCTGCATGCATGGCTCCTAAAGACATAGCCATTATGCATTTTGGAGTATCCCCTAAGTTGCTGATGTCCTGCTTGCAGTTAGGAAGCCTTCTCCAGACATACTTATTCCCTGAAATGGAAGTGCTTTACTTTGTGGTCTGTTTCCTGGAATATGGACCATTTTACATATCCTGTGAATGTTATGCTGGACTACTTGCTTTCCCTCTCTGACTCTGGCCTGCAATATTGCTCCCTAAAGTGCATTTGTCTACTATATCAGCTTTCTTTGTCTCTATGGATGGTCATACAGTTGCCCAATTAGAGGTGTCCCGTACGTTTTTGAGAAGTATTCTTCATATGAAACCTCCTGTCCATAATGTAGTCCCACCATGGAACTTGAATTTCATTTCTGAGAAATTGATGTTATCTCCTTTTGATCCTGCCACAAGCTGTGACTTATATTTCCTGTCATGGAAAGTGTTATTTTAAGTTGAAATGACCTCTGATCAGAGGTTTTACAAGCTTCAGGCTTTAATGCGTGAGCCTCCTTATTTGATTATTCACAGAAACCGGGTCTCTGTGCATATGAATCCTAAGTTTCTACTGAAAGTGATATCTGAATGTACACTGAATCAAAGATGCACCTTCCTGTCTATTATCCCGAGTTGCCAACCAGGGTGAGGCATTGCTCCGTACTTTGGATGTATATAGAACACTAAGATACTATTTTGCTCGCACCAAGGACTGCAGAAAGTCTTCTCAGCTTTTTATTTTGTTCACCCCTGTGAAGGAGGGTTGTCATCTGTCTAAACAATGCCTATCCAAATGGCTGGCACATTATGTTGTGTTCTGTTATAGGAACTATGGTAAAGAACTTCTGGTGTTGTTCAGGGCCACTCCTTTAGGGGTATGGCCACCTCTGTTGCTTATTTTAAATATGTCCCTGCTGCTAACAAGTGTGCTGCAGGCAAATGGAGCACTGCTCACACTTTCACTAAATAGTACAGTCTGGACTTAGTGTCTTGTACACGTGCTGGTTTTGGACTTGCTGTACTGCAAGACTTTCTGTCTTTTTTTTTTTTTGTTCCACTTTCTTTTTATCCCCTCCTACCTACACTCGGTGTCCACTCCTTCGGGCCATTCATTCCAATCCAGCCCCCAAACTCAGGATCAGCCCCTAGAGTGCCTCGTCCTCCTTTTCTCCCTTCTGCACAGCGGGGTCTGTCCCTTAATTGGTGGTCTGGATGGCTTGGAACGGTCGTCATCTAGGACCATCAAGGGGTTTTTCCGTTTTTCTATGTTCCCATTCCCAGCCCCCTGAGATGCTGGCGCAAGGACGTACATCCAGAGAAGCGACGTGCTGATGCACGTCTACCTCAAGCGCCTAACAGCATCTCCCCTCCCCGTCTCCAGTGAATGGAGCCGCCAAGCCCTCGAGAGCCCGTGTTCCCACCGGCTCTCTCAGGACGTCGGGCACATGCAGCACCCCTGGTATCCCACCCCAGAGGGAGGACAGCATCCATTGGGACACTCAATCCTCCCTCTGCTGGCTGAGCCCCGCCTACCCGAGTCTGTTCCTGAACGTGGGTCGCCAGCATAGCGCGAGGTGTGGCACCCAGCATCTCAACCCTCAGTGCCACCGGGCCTCTTTCTGTCTTGATTACATATCAAATGGTGCCGTCCTCCCAGTTTACTTAGTACTGCTTGGGAATCATTCCGTGGTGTGGCTTAACTGAGGAGATATCCTCGAGGAAGATAGAACAGTTATGTAAGAGCTTACTGTAACAGTAGATCTTTGAGAGAATCTTCTCCATTAGGCCACGCCGTACCTACCTACCTACCTTCCTTCCTTCCTTCCTTCCTTCCTTCCTTCCTTCCTTCCTTCCTTCCTTCCTTCCTTCCTTCCCACTTTTGCTTTCAGTGAGGATCTTATCAGATGCTGTACCTAAAACCTTACTCCATGCATCCTGTCTTCAGTCTCACGCCTCTCCTTGTATGCCTGGTGCTGGTCTCAACTCTTGGTTCTTATGGTTGGAGGTCCTCCGAGGCTAGTCTTGGGTGGGGAACTGAGGGTTGATGGGGGCCACCCACATTATATACACGTAGACACTGCACGTCTTTGTGGGTGGCCCCCGGCTAGCAAAAGGTTTCTGAGTGGTCCTGACGCTTACAGCTTATAGTTTCAAAGGTGTGGCCTAATGGAGGAGATTCTGTCGAAGAGCTGCTGTTACGGTGCGTCTTATGCAACCGTTCTTTATGCACAAACCTTCTCATTAAAATTGTGTTTATGTAAGGTAAAGAAACACTGTCTGCAATGCCTTTGCTGACCTGATAATTGGAACAAGTCACTTAGCAATGCCAAATACTTTGCAATGCTAATAAATCTTAAAAAAAAAAAAAACCTGAATTAACTACTGACTGAACTATGTCAGTGTGTCTGATCTTTTGACTGCTCGCTGTATCTTTATCAGAAAGACTATAAAGACTACCATTTAGCTGGTTAATTATTTATATTGTTACTAATGTTATAAAGTTTCTGTTTGTCTGAACTGCTCATTCACATTCTGTTCACCATTTCCCCAGGACCTCCATGAAACTGAGATGCTGCATCACATGGAGCTGTCTAGTGAGCAACATTTTTAAAGAAATAGTAACCAACCTTCCAGTAGTTATGTTATTGAGGCAATACCCCTTCACCTGTGATGTCATCTTGACATTGCAACATTAAGCTGTCAGTAGGATTGTCCTCATGACAGTGACTTGTCAGTCAGCTTGTCCTGTAATCTGTCAATAGGGTTTCCCACATGGCAGTACCATGTCAGTAGCAGTTTCATCACTTTCACGTTTTGAAGCAAAGAAGGGAAATGCATTTGAAAGCTTCACTTCAGCCTCCCACGTCTGGAAACACAGTTGGAAGATTTATATTATGGTTGTAGCATTAATACTGGGAATGAGGTTGTGGATGAGGGGGGGCGTATATTTTGGGAACAGTCTGAGGGTTGTTATTGGAAGCAGTGATGGGGCAAGGGTGACAGTATGTGAAACAGCAGGGTGGACAACCTGTTCATTTTAGAATCAGGTAGGGAGATTTTTTTTTTTAGATATTGGCAGTGGGTTTGGGTAGAGATGAAGATTTTGGGAGTATGATGGGTAGTACGAGTGACTATTGTGAGAGTTTGAGAGTAGCAAAATCAGTTTTGGAAACAGGTTGAGGATAGCTGCAAAAGCACTGGATAGAGGACTGTTGCTAGTGCACAAAGTTTGGTAATGCTTATTTCAAAAGTTTGAATATTTATTCCATTGTAGCTGGATTTAACTTGACTATTGCATCAAAATAAAGATTTCTTTAATGATTAAAAGATATACTTTGTGGTGCAAACTCGTGTAACTGTACAGTGAATTATAGTGTGCTTAGCAGCAATGACCCAGATGAAGTGTGTATCAGGCCAACTGTAAAACTGCACCGTGTCATATTGCCAGCCTGTTGACACAGTGGTAGCACTGCAGCTCATAACAGTGGTGACTCAAGACAGGGAGCCAGCTAGCGTTGCTGGGCAGAAGAAGATCGAGCATCCTAGAGGACACGGTCTTCCTCCAGATACAGAGGGTAGCTGCCACTGCTAAAACACTGTTGCCTGGGTGACTGCCAGTGATGTTGCAGTGGCAGGGAGCGGGGACATTGGCCAAACTGCTCTCTGCATGCTCTACATGCATGTGCATTGAGATCCTTGCTTGCCAACGTCCTAAGGGCTGGGTCTGAAAAAGATGAAACACCCAGCATCAACATAATGATCCTGGGCCCCGACCCCACCACTATCCACTTCTCTCCCCACCCCTGCAAGTTCTCTCTCCCTATATAAGAGGAGGCTTGAAGTTGGACCCAGCTCTGCTTGGGGAGGGCCATGGAGTTGAAAGGGGAGAGGAGGTAAATGACAGGGATGTGGGGGTGCTTGCTCTGCCCCAGGGGAAAGGAGCTGAGACAGAGACGGGGAGAAAATGTAAATTATTATTAAAAAGCACGTTTTCCTAGTTTCTTGTCATATCTCATACATTGGGTGTGACAGGGTGAATAAGGTCCTGTCCCAGTTGTTATGCAGAAAGAGGTTAAACGCAAGGATCTGTTCTTCCCTCTCTTTTTCTGTCTTGTTGCACAGTCACATTTTCTTGTGAGACCTAGGAACTGATCATTCTGACGGTTTCACAGTTCTCCACCTCTCGCTATCTCTGCCTTTACTTGCTGTCCTGTCTTTTCTCCTTCCTTGCATATCTGCAGGAATAAAAATATATGTGAGTCTCCGTGAAAAACTGTAAGTGATACTGGGATCCCTTTGTTTAGAAATGTACTGTATACGGTTTTACTGTTGAAATTGGTTTTACTGTAAAAATGTATATAGTTTTACTGTTTAAATGATTGCAAAGCTATTTGGAACTTAAGAGGTTAAACTGAGACTCTGGCGTGCAAACCCTGAGAAGCTGTAAACAAGCTCAGTTCTAGGTCATCATGTTCTGTTTTGCTGCACCTGCATGAAATTGACAAGGACATTTTAGGAAAACCGGGATTTCTGTTAACGAGCGAGGGTTGCAAAGACTTATAAAAAGAGCTGCAATTTCTTGCAAGGGAGACATACAGACTGGGAGAGACTGAGATTGAAAATTGAGAAGAAACCCAGATGGACTTTCTCTGTTTATACTACATTTGTAAATAGTTATACTAAACAATTTAATATTTTTATTTTACTGTTATTAATAATAAAACACTTGTTGTGAATTTTACAACTGCTCCTGGTTTTCCTGTGCTTCCTGACCTGTGTCTCGACGACAGATGGTGTTAAGAGTGGGATTTATGCCATGCATACTCTAAGCCAGGAGTTGTGTGCGTGGGTACTAGACCTGGTACCAGAGAAGCATAGAAGAAAGGTATGGATTCTGCAGCAGCAAGCCCAGGAGTGGTTACCAGAAAAATGGCAGCCAAACAAGCAGAGACAGAAGTCCAAGCTGAGACTGTACAGCTAGCACCAGTTATGAAAAAAAGAATAGGCAGTGACAGACTCTAAAAACCTGGCTACCTTTTTCAAATGGTGGGCTATACAACAAACAGAGACAGAGAAACAGAGAAGAGAAGAGAAGAGAAGAGAAGAGAAGAGATGCAGTGACATGAGCAGCAAAGAAAAGAAGAGATGCAGCAACAGGAGCAGCAAAAAAAAAGAAGAGATGCAGCGATGGCTGGATGCCTTGCAAGTTATCAAAGCTGGAGGATCTGGCACTGGTCCAGCAGAGCAACAAGACACAAACAACTTAAAATACATTAAACTTGCAAAGTTGTGTCCTTCGGATGATATCGAAGCATACCTGCCAACTTTTAAAAGGGTTGCCGCAACCTGCCAGTGGCAAAGCAACAATAGGCAATCAGGCTGGTACCTTATCTGACAGGGAAAGCCCAACTTGCCTACAGCAGTATGGACACTGCACAGTCAGAAAACTATGACCTGGTAAAAAGCAAAATCCTGAAAAGGTATGACATCTGAGGAGAAACCTACAGGCAGAGATTTTGGTCTCTGAAGTATAACTTAGTCGACAATCCTAAAGCCTTCACCCGACTCGGAGAACTCCTGATAAAATGGATCCAACCAGAGGGCAAAACAGTCCCACAGATCATCGACACATTTGCAATGGAGCAATTCATCAATATCCTGCCTACAGATGTCCAACCAGAGGGCAAAACAGTCCCACAGATCATCGACACATTTGCAATGGAGCAATTCATCAATATCCTGCCTACAGATGTACAACTTTGAGTAAAAGAGCACTAACCCAAAAGTGGGGAAAAGTCTGTTTCTTTTACCGAAGATTACCAAATAGCCAGACAGATGCCACAGCAGGGAGGTAACAGTAAGACATTCTTTTTCCCATTTAAACTCCAAGTCTGATAAGAACTCTGCTGGGGGTTACAAATCTGCGCCCAGAGACTTTATTTGCTATAACTGTAATAAGACAGGTCATATTGCAAAAAATTGCCTTAGTAAGAAGAGTGACACTGGAGCAGATTTGTCCTTAACAAATTGGGCCAAGTACTTAACAGATGTAAGGGTGGGAGATACAACTGTAAAAAGCCTTATAATTTCAGGAAACAGATGGACTCTAGTGCATATTAAAGTGCTAGAAAAACGATGTCCAAAAGGTCCGGGTACTGGTGTCATCTGCATCTACAGGGACACTTGATACTATCCCACCAGCCCAGTGACTCTGACCATTAATGTGGTGTCCCAACAAATGAAAGAGGGGGTAGTACCTAAGTTACCTGTACCTGTGATTATTGAAAATTACTTTCCAGGATTTACTGAGTGAATCAAAGAGGGAGTAAGTCCTGATATTAAAGCAGCTGTGGTGAAAATCGCAGATGGTGGGGACTCTTCCTTTCGCAAATTTTAATTCAAACTTGTTTGAGCACAGCTCCAAGATCCAAAAGTAAAAAAAGATAACACCTGA
Source organism: Neoceratodus forsteri (assembly GCA_016271365.2). Lineage (NCBI taxonomy): Eukaryota > Metazoa > Chordata > Ceratodontiformes > Ceratodontidae > Neoceratodus > Neoceratodus forsteri. Next base: position 514,949,538 of record CM028135.1, on the reverse strand, counting down.
AGAAGCAGTGACAACAAAATACTAATGAACATATTGAGAATACTGGCTGGGTAACCATGCAGAACCAGTGTGTTCTGCCACAGAGGGGTCTGATTCCCTTAGACCTCGAGAGCAAAGCTCAAGAGGTCCTTGGAAATCAGACCCTGAGGAGGCAGAACACACTGGTTCTGCATGGGGTTACCCAGACTGTATTTTTTATAGTGTATGGTGCTCTTCTAATCTTTTTTCCATGTTAAAATAAACTGCCGTCTCCCATTTCGTCCTTTGGCAGCTACAGCTTGTTCCCGTAGTGAGCTGTGTGGTTGCTAGGGACTGGGCATTCCTACATTAGCAACTCACACTCCCATTGGCTGCCATTCTTGTGTGGGCGGGATTTGCTAAAAAAATAACATGGCGACCGTACATCTAGCTTAGCGAGAAAAAACTAACCCCCGTATGCCAAAATATGTAAGTACACTTGTTTAACTTACTCAGATGGTGTCTAAGGATGAAAAGGACAGTACACGGACCATGTTGTTATTTTTAAAATGGTGTGGTTTGCGGTGGTTCCTTGTTCCACGTCGTTAACGCTAGCTGCTCAACTGTGTCATTCCAAATGAATGGAATGCTGTTCTGCACGTACGGTCAGTACAGTGTTCCATTCATTTTGTACTCTGTGGATGAATAGCATTTCAGTATGGTGCGATTCTTAGCGGGAACAAGGTTCCACCATACACTATAAGGGGTTAACATTTGAAAATGCTGAAACTAAACTGTTAACTGATTGTGATTTTCTTTCAGAGCAAACTAACAACGTTTCTCTCCAGGGTTATTTTAAGCAGCTGGGGTGAAACCAAAACAGGGTAAACCTATGTTTAAAGAATGTAATGGGCTACTGTACGAGGTTTGGGTTAAACCTCAGACACATGACCAGATTGAACAATTGGTTATGCCACAAAAAGTATAGATCTAAGTTGTTACAAAGAGCACATGATAGTCCTATGGCTGATCACGCAGGGAGGGGTCGCACCCTTGCCAGGTTGCTGTACCGATTTTACTGGCGTGACATTCATAAAAATGTTGCTACTTATTGCAGTTCCTGTGCTGAGTGTCAAAAAGTAGCCCCAATGACTAAAAAAGACAAGGTGCCCCTACCCTTGAGACGTGCCCTTTTGAGAGAATTGCAATGGATGTGGTTGGCCCCTTAGACAAAAGCAAAAAGGGTAATCAATTCCTTTTGGCAGTACGTGACTATGCTACTCGATACCCAGAAGCAGTTCTAATGCGTACTGTCACAGCCCCAAAAGTGGCAGCAGAGCTTGCCAAACTTTCAGCAGAATGGGCATACCTAAAGAAATTATTACTGAGCAGGGTAGTAATTTTGGTGCTGCATTACTCAAGGAGCTATACCGACTACTAGGTATCACTGCCATAAAAACCTCCCCTTATCATCTTTAGACAGATGGTCTTGTTAAGCGTTTTAATCAAACCCTAAAATGCATGTTAAAAAGGTTTGTAAAAGGAAAAGGAAAAGACTGGGACCAGTGCTTACCATACCTGCTTTTTGCTTACAAAAAAGTGCCACAGGCATCAACAGTTTTTTCACCATTTAAAATGCTGTATGGTAGACAACTTAGCGGGCCACTAAATGTAATAAAAGAAACATGAAAAGATACAGTAACCCCCATCAAAAACAATCTATTACGTCTTATATGTGTGCCCTGAGGAAAAAAGCTTGTAAAATATGTTAAAATTGCCCATAGTAATCAAAAAGAGGCTCAAAACCAGCAAAAGGTGTATTATGACCATGGGGTAAAATAAAAGTGTTTAAGCCAGGTAAAAAAGTCTTGCTACTGTTACCCACTACAAAAAATAAACTATTAAAGTGGCAAGGGCCTTATAAAGCACTTAGACGTACTGGCACAGTTAACTATAAGATTGAGACTCCTGATAAAATAAATCCTACTAAGATATACCATGCTAACCTCCTGAAAAATGGGTCAAAAAAACAACGAAAGCTGTTTTGCTAGTTTTACCAAAAACTAATAAAAAAAAATATTGATGTAGCTTATGATAGACTGGAACAAACTGTATCTGCTGATGCTGTAAAGGTAAATGTTTCCTTAACCTCCAAACAAACCGCAAAAATCTGTAACTTGCTAAAGACATTTAACAACATTTTTACCACAGTAACAGGCTGAGCAAAAGGGGTCGAGTATGTAATAGTGACAAAAAATGCTTGCTCTATTAGACAAAAGGCATACAAATTACTAGAGTGGTTAAAAGCAGACGTGGTTAAGAAAATAACAAAAATAAAAAATTAGGTATCATAAAAGAGTCAAAAAGTTCTTGGTCATCACCAATGTTGATTGTAAACAAAAAATGGGGGTGTAAAAATCTGCATTAATTTTAAAAAACATAAGTGTCAAAATGTGTCAGTTATCCTATGCCCAAAACAGATAATTTCATGGACAGTCTGGGGAGTGCCAAGTATATCAGTACTCTTGATCTCACCAAGGGTTACTGGCAAATCCCCTTAGCTAAAATATCCAGAGATAAAACTGCATTTGCTACTTCCTGTAAAATTCTATCAGTTCACCACCATGCCGTTTGTTTTATATGGCGCACCTGCTACATTCCAGCGGTACCTGGATGTAATTTTATCCCCTCACACCGGGTACTATAATGCGTACCTAAATGATGTTGTGGTGTATAGTCCAGACTGAAAAAGCCACCTCAAACATCTACGAGCCAATCAAGCAAAAAGGCAGGTTTGACAGTCCTACCAAGTGTGCATTAGGCATGCAGAAAACCCAATATTTGGGCTATGTTTTTGAAAAATGGAAAAGTTAAGCCAAAAGTTTCCAAGATAAGAGTTGTAGCTGACAGCCCTGTCCCCCAAACCAAAAAAAGTATCAGATCATTTTTAGGGCTGGCTGGTTATTATTGGAGATTTGTTCCCAGTTTTGCCAAGTTAGCTACTCCCTTCACTAAACTCACAAAAAAAAAAAATGGTTCCCAAATAATGTAAACTAGATCTTAGAGTGTGACAAGGCTTTTCAGGCCACTAAGGCTGCATTATGTTCAGCCCCTGTTTAAAAAGCCCAGACTTTAAAAAACAATTTCTGTTACAGACTGATGCATTAGAGAATGGCCTAGGTGCATGCATGTCTTGAGTCAGCATATAGTTAAAAAAAATCATATGCCATACATAAGTAAAAAGTTGCACGACAGAAAGAAAAGGTACTCCACCATTAAAAAAAAATGTCTTGTGACAAAGTGGGCCATGGAGTCCCTTAAGTTTTACTTAGTAGAAGCTGACTTTGTGCTTGTAACAGATCACAATCCTCTCTGTTGGCTTAACCAAATAAAGAATAAAAATTGTAAAATCACACAGTGGTTCTTGGCACTACAGCCATTTAAATTTAAAGTGATGCACAAATCTAAAAAGGTGAATGTCAATGCTAATTTTCTGTCAAAATATAGATCAAAAATTAAAAATTCCAAAGTTTAAAAAAATGTTAAAACTTTTCTGCGTGCTATGCTGCAAGTGTATTAAACTGTAAAAGTTATAAGCTAAGCTAAAATATAACTAAAAAAAGGTTTTACAAACCTGTTTTTGTAAAACAGGTTCCCTCTTAAAAGGGTAGGTATGTGACAGGGTTAAATAAGGACCTATCCCATTTGTTATGCAAAAAAAAGTAAAACGCAAGGATCTGTTCTTTCCTCTCCTTTTCTGTCTTCTCTGTCTAGTTGCACAACCAAATGTTCTTGTGAGACCTAAAAACTGATCACTCTGACGGTTTTGCAGCTCTCCACCTCTCGCCATCTCTGCCTTCACACGCTGTTCTGTCTTTTCTCCCCCCTTGCATATTTGTAGGTATAAAAATATATGTAAATCTCTGTGTAAAACTGTTAAGTGATACTGGGATCCCTTTGTTTAAAAATGTATATGGTTTTACTGTTGAAATTGTTTTTTCTGTTAAAATGTATATAGTTTTACTGTTAAAATAATTGCAAAGCTATTTAAAACTTAAGGGGTTAAACTGAGACTCTGGTGTGCAAACTCTAAAAAGCTGTAAACAAGAGCTCAGTTCTGGGTCATCATGTTCTGCTTTGCTGCACCGGGAAAAAATTGACAAAGGCATTTAAAAAATAGCAAGATGTCTGTTAACAAGCCAGGACTGCAAAGACAAAAAAGAGCTGCAATTTCTTGCAAGGGAGACACAGAGACTGAGAGAGACTGAGATTAAAAATTGAAAAAAAAAGGACTTTTTCTGTTTATACTGCCTTTGTAAATAGTTATGCTAAACAATTTTATATTTTTTTAGTTTACTGTTATTAATAATAAAGCACTTGTTACAAATTTTACAACTGTTCCTCGACAACACTGGAGTCGGATGCTGGACCTGGCTGCTTAGAAGGGGATAAATCATCCAGTGGGTATCCAGACATCAGACTGAACATGCAGTTGGCAGTAGGGGAGTAGAGCAGTGCCTGCAGTGAGAAGAAACCCACTGAGCCGGTATATCTTATTTCAAGGGTATCTCTTGCAGCAGGTCACACCTATGGAACTGTAGCCGCGAGGTGTCAGGATCCACACAGAAACATTTTTTGCTAGCAGTCTTACCAGGGGGACGCCCACCCCGACATCACCCTCTGACTTCGGCCAGCCCTATAAGAGTGGGTGGCCCCCCACTCCCTCCTCAGTTCTTTTCCGCTGATGACCTGCACACATCGGATCTCCGGAGACTGCCGCACACTACAGTCTACCACCATTTTCACACCTTACCCGCACTTTATTTTCTGATTCTAGAGACGTGGATATATTGTTTTATCCACACTATCTGGCAGAGTCATTTCCCCCTTTAAGAAGTGATGGAAAGTCTTCAAGCTGGCTCCTCCCTCCCACCTGGGTGGTATATCCCTTGACTCCACCCAATGACACCAGATCTTCCTTTCTGCTGGAAGAAGCAGGCTCTCGCCTTCGCTTTCCCACGTTGTAGGCCCTAGCGCTTTCTAAACCCTTTCAAAACTCATTGATTTTGCGTCTTCGAGTTCAACTTTCTCAGCGACTGTGATGGACAAGCCCATGTCTGGATTACCCGGTGCCCATGTGAGCAAAAGATGTCGTATACCAAGCTCCATACCACGTGCATCTATTGCCTGGGCCTCGAGCATGATACCCAGGCCTGCGATTTCTGTCGGTTGTTCCTCCCGATGGTCTTCAAGGAGGAGGTGGCTCAGGCCGCCACTCATTTCTCTTTGGCTTCTGCCTTCATGCTGCTCCAATTGGGCTCCACTTTTACGGGCTCCTTCAAGGAGCTATGCCAGTCCCGACTGACGAAGGGTCTGGGACCTTCTGAAAAACACAACTCTAGATCTCAAAAGGAGAAGGAGTCGAAAAAAGAGAAGACTCATCATCATCATTCGTGGGACCGGGAGTGCTCTCAGTCCAGAGCTTTGGATTCTCACAACTCTCCGGTTTTGGCTACAGTAAAAACCACAGCCTTGGCCGCTGGCTTCATGGAGATCCCATCGGACCAGCAAGCCAAGACACTGGCCAATGATGCAGCCAAGAGTTTTCTCAAACTCATTGATCAGTTGTCATCTGTAGAGGCCGACAACTCTCTTTTCATGACTCCAGTCCTGCCTGTGACCATGGAAGGGGCTGATCAGCCCACTGACCAGAACCCTTTGGTCACCAACCCAGACTAGGAGGAGCCCCAGCAGTTGCCAGCCCCCTCTGAGATCTCCTGCTGGTCCCCCATCGCATCCAGTGGGTCAAGCAGTTCCTGCCATCATCGGTGGTCCTGCTCTCGGCGCAACCACTATTCATCTTCATCCTCCTCAGGTGAGGAGAGGCTCCAGCACAAGTTGTGCCAGTGCTACAAAGATCTTATGTGGCAACAGTTGGTGTTGGCCGGTACGTACTAAACTAACTCCGGTTTCCACACCAGCCAATACTTGGCTGTCGCCCAAATGGCCGACTCCAACTCCCCCTGTGGAGCCAGTCAAAATGGTCCTGATTCAGACGAAGCCAGCCTCTCCACCAGTATTGGTGTAGCCGCCACCCAGGCAGCTGTCTACCAGTGCTTTGACCAAGGAGTCTCGGCCAAGGGATTTCCCCTTAGGCTGTCTATCACCATCACCCCGACCATCCACAGAGGGTTGAAAGTGACTTGGGAGGTTGGCCACTTTATGCGGACTCCTCAGAGTCTAAAGGTTCCTCCCTGCACTCCTGTCTGGTTGACGAGGAGTCCATGGGGGGCCTGTTGATAGAGGAAGGGCCCTCCTCCTTCATTGGTATCCTCCACCTCATCTCTGAGTCCAAGGGGATAAAAATGGAGCCCATTCTGAAGTGGGCACACTTTCCCTTACAGAGATTCTGGACAAAGGGGACTCTCTGACAGAGGCTTTTCCAGTGGCCGTGGCCATTGTTGGCCCATCCCTGGAGCTGTGGCAGTGTCCTGCATCCTTCCCTGTGCCTTCTGCCTGGATGGCCCGCAAGTATGTGGTGCCCAGCGGCACCCTGTCGGGTTTTATGGAACACCCCTTGGCCAAGGGGTTGGTGGCTGACTCCATGTTCCAGCGCTCGGGCAATACCAGGTACGTCGACAAGCCGCCAGACAAAGAGTCCAAGAAATTGGACTATGCATCTCAAAAAGTCTATGCTGCCTCCTCACTTGGCCGCCAGCAGGTGAACTTGGCCGTCCTGATAGCACACTTCTCCCGTGCCCTCTTGGGCTCCTTAGATGAGGTGATTCCTCACCGGCCTGTGGACCTCCAGACCATGGTCAAATAGATCCTTGATCAGGGCTGCACTGTGCAGGCAGCTCTGGATCTAGGAGATTCTTGTGCCGTCTCGGTGGTGGCCGCAGTAGCCATGTGCCGTAGGGCTTGGCTGAGGATCTTGACCTTTGTGGCAGACACTCAGCACAAGCTGGCAGATGTTCCTTTCTTGGGCATTGACCTGTTTGGGCCCGGTGTGGAGGGTTACCTCCAGTGCATTGAAAAGTCCAACCCCACCTTGGATTCTGTATCATCTGCACAGAAGGACCCCAAGGGTTCCAAGGAACAGAAGCAGAAACCCTTTCGGTCCTCCTCTCCTGTGGCAAAACCAGTCCAGCTTCAGGCTGGCCAGCAGTCTCAGACCTGGCAACCCTGGCCCAAGTCAGTGGCCTCGGATGGAGTAGCAGCTGGGTCCTCCTCCTCGAAGCCTGCCCAGTGATGAGATGAGGTGCCTACCCCATACTTGCCACACCTCCCCTGTGTCCTTCTTTGGGGGGCTGGCTCCACCACTTTGCTTCCACCTGGTCTGCTGTCAGCATGGACAGGTGGGTTCTCGTAGTGGTGGGTCAACGGCTGCCTCTGGAATTCAAGCAGTACTCTCCAAGCTGAGCCCACGCCCCACAGGAGGACTTGGTATCCGCAGACGCCCGGTCATCTCTCTGAGACAGCATAGGCTAGCTCCTCCACAAGGAGGTTGTGGTTTCAGTCGCGGATCCTCCAGAACACCCAGAGTTTGTCTCCAGGTATTTCCTGGTGCCAAAGTGGATGGGGGTCTGGCACCCCATTCTAGATTTGCACAACCTGGACCAGTTCCTCAAGTTGTGCACCTCCAGGATATTCACTCTTTCTCAGATAATATCATCTCTGGAGCAAGGCATGTGGTTTTGCTTCCTGGATCTTCAGGACGACATCCCGATCTGTCCTTCCCATCGAAGGTTCCTCCGCTTTCGGGTGGAAGGGACCCTGTACAAGTTCCAAGCCATGCCCTTCAGCCTGTCCTTGGCCTCCAGGGTCTTCACCAAATGCATTGCAGTAGTGGTAGCCTACCTAAGGCATCAAGGGGTCTGGGTATACCGCTACCTGGACAATTGGCTGATTGCAGATCCCTCCAAGTGGAGGTGGAGCAGTCCAGGGATCTGGCCCTCCAGACCTGCACCTCCCTTGGCCTCCTGGTCAATGAGGCCAAGTTGAAACTCGTACCCTCGCAGGTGATCGCCTTCATCGGGGCAGTGCTCAACTCTTGCAGAGCCAGAACTCTGCTCCCGGCGGACAAGGTGGATGACCTTTCCTCCTTTGCCCTATCATTTCTGGTTGGGCAGTTGCACCCTTCTCGGGACTTCCTGCACCTACTGGGTTAAATCACGGCCTGCACCAGTGTGGTCCATTGGGCCTGCTGGAGAATACGCTTCCTGAAGTGGGAGCTGGTCAGCCAGTAGTCTCAGCACAAGGGTCACTTTGACCAGGTCGTCACTGTGACTCAGCGGATGTGGAATGCCCTCCAGTGGTGGCAGGTCCCAGAACATCTGCAGGAAGGGATCCTGTTCATCCGCCCAGAGCTGATGGTCACCCTGATGACCAATGCCTCCCTCATGTGATGGGGAGCCCATCTGGAGGTACACAGAGTCCATGGGCTCTTGACCCCCAAGGAGTCACAATGTCACATCAACCTGCTGGAACTCCTGAGTAGTTTGGCTGATGCTGACTGCCTTCACTCCACACATTCGGGGTCAGGTGGTCCAAGTCCAGATGGACAACACCACAACCATGTACTATCTCAACAAATGGGGCGGGAGGCACACTCCCTGCCAATGTGCAGGGAAGCTCTCCGCATATGGGCCCTCGTGTGCAGCCTGGAGGTGGATCTCCTAGCCATCCATGTGGCAAGGGCCTCCAATCAGCTGGTGGATGCCCTCAGCCAGATGGGTGAGGCATTGCATGAGTGGTCTCTCCATCCAGAAGTAGTACACAGCCTGTTCTCCCAGTGGGGCACCCCTCAGGTGTACCTGTTCACCTCCAGGGAGAACACAAAGCTGAGGCTGTTTTTTGCCCGCCCCCTCAGCAGGGAATGCTACAGGGGTTGCCTTCTCAAGGCCTTGGACCCCAGGCCTCTTTTATGCCTTCCCTCTCATTCTCTTGATTGACAAAGTGCTGCTCAGGGTCTGGAGGGAAAAAGCACACGTGATCTTGGTGGCTCTGGACTGACCACACCAGTTTTGGTACCCTGATCTCCTCAGCCTCAGCCGCAGGCTCCTGAGGCATCTTCCCTTACTCCCAGACTTGCCATCCATCAATCAGGGGACAGTACTCCACCCGAACCTTCAATCCCTGCACCTGACAGCCTGGTACCTGAGCAGCTAGAGTTCCAGGCTTTGGATCTTTCTGAAGATGTGCTCACTGTAGTGGAGGCATCTAGAAAGGAATAGACTAGAAAATGCTATGCCTTCAAATGGAAGAGATTCTCCATTTGGTGTCAGGGCAAGGGGGTAGGACCCTTTTGGCCTGTATAGTGGCTATCATTTTAGACTGCCTGTGGTTGCTGTCCAAAGGGGGCCTTCTGTCGACAACCCTTAAGGTGCACCTGGCAGCCATCTCTGCTTACCAGGCACAGGCTGTTCAGCAGTCGGTGGTGCAGGAGAAGGTGGTCTGGCGCTTTTTCAGAAGCTTAGATCACATTTCCCCTCCGGTGCGTGAACCACCACCACCGTGGGACTTGTTGCTGGTTTTGGAAAAGCTCATGGGCAAGCCATTCGAATCGATGTACAGGTGTGATATGTCTCACCTGTCATGGAAGACTACCTTCTTGGTGGCTATCATGTCAGCCAGAAGGATTGGGGCACTCCAGGTGCTTTCAGTGGAGTCTCCTTACTTGGTCTTCCACAGGGACAAGGTTGTCCTTTGCCCCAACCAGAAGTTCCTCCTGAAGGTTGTCGGATTTTTGCCTTAATCAGGTGATGCCTGTTCTGGTGTTCTTCCCGAATCACACCTCGGAGGCCGAACACAGGCTCCATACTCTGGACCTGATGCGAGCACTCGCTTATTTCAAAGAATGCACGGCTGGAGTTTGGGGAGAGGTTCACTAGCTGTCTGTCACCTATGCTGAAGCTGCACCGGCAGATCTGCAGCCAAGTGGATGATTGGCAGGTGAATCACTTCCTGCATTGATCTCTACTATAGGTTGGCAGGTAGGGAGCCTCTTGGAGGGCTAAGGGCTTATTCCACCTGTCATACTGCTGCATGGGTGGCTGCTTCTAGGGTTGTCACTATCCAGGAAATCTGCAGGGCTACTTCCTGGAAGTCAGCACACACCTTCCTTTTCCATTACCACATTGACCTCGAGTCATGCCGGGATGCTGGTTTAGGGTCCTCAGTTCTCCAATCTCCATTCCTTATATAGGGGGTGTGCACCTTTCCTCCCTCCTCCCAGAGAACTGCTAGGAGTCTGCCAGGTAGTGTGGCTAGAACAACACATCCACGTCCCTAGAAATACAGGTTACTCACCTGTAACAGTAGTTCTAGGAGTGGTATATGTTGTTCATCCACATGGACCCACCCGACTTCCCCTGGCTTAGGCACATAACCTCTGCTTCCAGCGGGAAAGATCTGACATCATGGGGTGGAGCCAAGGGATATACCACCTGGGTGGGTGGGAGGAGCCATCTTGAAGACTTTCCAGCACTTCCTAAAGGGGATAGGACTCTGCCAGATAGTGTGGATGAACAACATATACCACTCCTAGAACTACTGTTACAGGTGAGTAACCTGTGTTTCTGCTCCCTAGACCTTCAGGATGCATTTTTCTACATTCCTGTCTTTCCATCCCACCTCTGCTACCTGTTATATACCACTGCCACACCATGGCCCATATACCACTCCCAGAACTACAGTTACAGGCGAGTACTCTATTTTACGTAGTTGTAGATGCTGGGGCTCTTATTTTCTGAACCTTTTTGCCCCCTAAAATTCATAATTGCACACCCCCACCTACAGTCTCTTTTAATTCTCTTCTCCTTTTTGTCACCTTTCCAACTTTCCCTTGTTTGTACCTTCCCCTCTCTTTCCCCTACTTTCCTCGCTCCCACTATGCTCTTCCTTTTCCTCGCCACCCTCACCCTCCTGTTCACCTCAACACCCATCCCTCCCACTTCACTCCCTGCCCTACCAACATCAATCCCCTGCCCTCACTCCTACTCTCCTACCCAGCTTTCACTTAGCTTTAATTTGTTCCTTTCAATCCTTTTACAGCTCTACTTCTTATCTGACACCCTCCTCTCATCCTCGTAAGCCTGGCCCTTCTCTAAGATGGATATCCATTCCCTCTAAACTACTCATCATCTTACTGCTCCTCACAGTGGGGTACATAGACTGTAACCCTGGTCCATTCCATCCTCTCACCACTGACCTCCCAAAAGGACTAAAAATAGTCCACATTAACATCAGGAGCCTTCTCCAAAAGATTGACCTACTCCAACTCTTTATGACTAGCTTGAAACCTAGTCTACCGATCATCTCTGACTCATCTTGGCTGTCCTCTAAAATCCCTGATACTGCCATCTCCATCCCTGGTTGCTCCCTTATTTGGCAGGACCGGTCATCCAGGGAAGGGGGAGCAACCATTTACATTGCATCATCCATCCAGTATACCATCTGTCTCTCTACTGCTTCCCCCTCTGCTTATGAACTTCTGTTTCTGAAACTATCCTTTCCTTGCTCCCTACCCATTTTTATGGGTGGGGTCTACTGCTGCCCTAGCTTCCTTTCCTCCTCTATTTTTTTATTTTTTATTTATTTAGTTTTTGTTGACCGGGTAAGTGCACTAGACAAATCCTGCCTATTTTCAGGCATGACCCGGGGAGGGGGATACAGATGAATGCCAACTGACCTTGAAGCAGATTAAGCTGTCGGTGGTATTTTTTTTTTTTTTTTAGTGAATGAGGTAAATTTGGCCAGGACACCAGAGAAATTCCCCTACTCTTTTCGATAAGTGCCATAGGATCTTTAACATTCACCTGAACTACCACCAATCCAGGCAGATGGGACCTCTGTTTAACGTCTCATCTGAAAGATGGACCTCATCTCTAATCACCCTCTCCTTAACTGGTGAACTCTATTTCCTCAGTGATTTCAACATCAACTGGCTGTCCAGCACCCAATCCAAAATCTGTAACCACATCTCTTCATTGAATCTGAAACAACTAATCTCTGAGCCTACCCATTTAAACCACAAGACAGGTAAACATACCCTGCTAGACTGGGTTCTGGTGTCTCTTCCCCATCGGGCAGTTACTTCAGGAATCCTGCCAGATGCACTCAGTGATCACCACATGGTTTACTGTGTACGTAAAATTCATCGCCCCAAAGCCCCTCCAAATATCCTTTATCTCCGCTCCTTTAGATCCCTTGACTTGCTGTCCCTTCACAAAGAGCTTGCTGGAACTGACTGGTCTCCCATTGCCAATGCTTCCTCTGCTGATTCTGCTCTGAGGTACTTCAATACCCAGTTCCTAAATGCTTGGAACCGGCATGCTCCTTTTAGGAAGTCCAGGGTCTGAGGCTCCCACTTCCCCTGGGCATTGGCCGAGTCGCCAGCCTGCCAGTGTGCACGTGACCTGGCATGGATGGCTTACAAACCTTCAGTTTTTTTTTTGTAGATTTGCTTCGATATCGGTCACTTCATAATGCCTACTGTAGGGCTGTCTGCCTTGCCAAAGCAGAATACTTCACTTCCAGCTTCTAGGAAAACCTTAACTGTCCCTCCAAATTCTGGAAGGTAGCCCATGTTCTGTTCTCCCCTCCCACCCATTATTCCCCTTCCCCCCTTTTGAAGGTAGGTGATAACACCATCTCGGACCCTCCAACTGTTGCTACTGAATTCAATACCTTCTTCACCACCTCTGCTTCCCCTTCTTAACATCCCTCCCCCCCCAGCTCCTCCTCTGCCAGTTTCTTTCTTGCCTATTTCCTCTTCATCCTGCTTTTCCTTCCTACCATTCCCCTCTGCTGACACCCTGCAAGCTGTTCTTTCCCTTAACCCCCACAAGGACAAAAGCCCGGATGGGCTTGACTCTTAAGCTTTTGCACCTATCAACACAAGCTATAGCTTTCCCTCTCTTCACTCTTTTGAACCTTTCTTTCTCACTTGCTACTGTCCTTGACACCTGGAAGCTTGCCACTGTCGTCCCTCTTCACAAGGGAGGTGACTCCTGTAACCCTGGTGACTTCCGCCCTATTCTTCTCCTCCCAATCCTTGCTAAATTCCAAGAGCACTTGGCCCTGACTCAGCTTTCCCCTTTCCTTGATTCCTCCTCCTCCTTCTTCACCCCCTTTCAGTCTTGCCTCCACAAAGCCCACTCCACATGTCCTCCCTTCTTTGGCTCCCTGACAGCATTCTCTCTCTCTTGCATGGATCAGGGACGCATCACCTCTGCCATCTTTTTTGACCTGGCCAAATCCTTCGACACTGTTGCCCACTCCCTTCTGCTCAACAAGCTTGCAGTGGCTGGTCTCTCTGAGACCACCACTAGCTGGTTTTGTTCCTATCTGATGGGTAGGTCCCAGTATCCAGTGAGTATAGCGAACCAATATGGGCACCGCATCAAAACGGCAACTCATATTGGGCAATATACTCCTGGGCTACCCTGCAAGGGTAGCGACCCTATGGGAACACGAGGGTAGGGAACAACGACCAGAAAGGGGGGGGATGGCGAGGGGAAGGGGAGGGACAGGGATGGAGTATGTAGGGGCTGGTGTGCCTGTTGCCGCTGAACTAGCCATGTGGTGTGGTGATGAGGGTGGCTAGCTCTAGCAGAGCAGGTACCGGGTTTGGGGCTGGGGACCGGTGCAAAATCTTTGCTGCTACCTGCAGCTCGATTTAGTATTGCTGTGGCAACAGAGTGTCGCCCTCCGACATGCACCCCTGGGTTAGTAATCTAAAGTCGGCGGGGGGGTGTGGGGCTCCAAAACACACTTTTTAGGTTGCCAGATGTTGGGTCGCTGCCATGTGTATATCGTCGATTTGCTTTTCGGCAATCGCTATTATGACATGGAACCATAGGTCCCAGTCAGTCTGGATTGGCAACTCCCCCCTCCTCATAAACACAGGTGTCCCTCAAGGTTCGGTTCTCGGGCCAGTACTCTTCTCGATATTTCTAAACAATCTACCTGCTGCCTGCTCAACTGCATGCATCCATATGTACGCGGATGATACTGTTTTGTATGCCTCCAGTACCTCCCCCTCTGTTGTGGGGAACAGCCTCCAACAAGATTTCAATAATGTCCAGTGCCAGTTTCGCACAAATCAGCTATCACTAAATGCCAAAAAGACGGTCTCTATGACCTTTGGCACCAGGCAAAAGCTCATCAGGCTTACTGTCTCCCCTACTTTCCATACCGTCGATGGCTGCATACTTGAAGATGTTTCCTGCTTCAAACACCTCAGTCTCTGGCTTGACAAGAACCTTGAGCTTGCTGGTCATGTGGACGCTATCAACAAAAAGCTACTTCCCAAACTAAGAACTCTGAATAGACCCCGTAGTTGCCTTCCCCCGCTGGCCTGCCATGAGATCATCCAGAAGATGATCCTCCCAATCTTTGACTTTGGAGACATAGTCTATAGTATTGCCCCCAAATCCTCCCTTACCAGACTGGACACGCTATTCAACTCCTTCTGTCACTTTGCTCTTGCCTGGCCACCACATACGCACCACTGTGATCTATACACCACTCTCTCCTTACCCTCTCTTGAAGACAGATGCCTTGCACATAGTGCCTCTTTAATTGGGAAGTTTTGGCTTGGCTCCTTGCCACCTTACCTCCATTCCCTCCTTTCCATGCCTTAGACCCCCTTCTGCTCCCTCCGCAACTCTCCCTTTAGGTTACTTGCTCTCCCTTCCCGGCTTTCCACTTCAGGGAGAGCAGCCTTCTCTTTTCACTTTCCTAATATTTGGAACTCACTCCCCATAAATATCCGCTCTGCCCCATCCATTCGTTCTTTGTCTCTTCTTCTTCAGCACTACATGGCCCCCTCCTGCAATTGCACCTGACCAACCTCCTTTTTTTTTCTTTATTCCACTCTGCTCCTCCTTCCTTTATTCCACCCTGCCCCTCCATTTCATTTTCGCACTGCCCAACTTCTCTTTTCCCCTCCTTAGGCTTGCCTCTAGCCTTTAGCACTAGCTGGGTTTTGCATCGAGTAGTGTTTACTACTCTGAGGTACCATTCCTGGATAAGGCTTGCCCCCATCACCTCCTTCTTTTAAATTTTTCCATTTCACAGTTTCTTGTCTCTACCCTCTCCCTCTTGATCCCACTCACCTTCCCTTTCTTCAACTTACCACCCATCTCTGTTGTGTCAGTATCCTTTTTCTGCTCCCTCCTGCCAATCCCCTTGCGGGGTTTTAATCTCGGAGGAGTGTTGGCTCAATCTTTCCCTTGTTGTTCCCCCCTACTAATCCCTTTGTGAGATTTACATCCCGGAGGGGTGCAGGTTCATCTGTCTATCCAACCTTCTCCCCATCCCCTTATTCTGTAAAGTCTTCTTTCTACCTCCAAGTGTGTAAATCAAATTATTTATTTATTTATTGAAAATGTTTCACCAGGAAAGGCACACTGAGCAAGATGCTCGTCTCACGGTGCGACCGGGGGGTAGGTTACAGAGGAGGCAGGTATACATACAGTAGTTGAACTTACAGTAGCACAATACGGATAATGTACATAGTTGGGAGGGATTACATTTGAACTTGTTACATAGGCAGAGCAGTACAGAACAGCACAGGATCAGCAAGTACAGGTTATACAAATCATGGTTACCCAACGAGGTAAGAACAGTACAGAACATGATCGTAAGGGCATGGTATACAAAACAAGGGTACACATCGAGGCAATACATGAAATACATAAGTGCCAGTTTACAGAACAGGGGTAGTAATTTATATATGTGTTTGATGTGTTTGTGTATATGTTGATGATTACGTTCATGTGTACTAAGTGCGTAAATGATAATGAAAAAAGGATATTTGTATTCATTCTATATATGATGACAAGTACAGCCTGCCTATCCCACGTTTATGTTTGGTATTTGCCTTAATGTTTTATGTACAGGCTTACCTCTATGTATGTTTTTTTATTCTTATTTTGATGCTGTGTTCAGTGTTGTATCCCCTCTTCCCTTTCCACCCTGACACATCTGGAAACAAGCTATTGTAGCTCAGTATGCCTCTCCTGGTGAAATCTTTCAAATAAATAAAAAAAAAAAAAAAAATAATATCATTAAATAGTAAACACTCCTTGGAAAAAGATAGCTCTATTTTTGTTATATCCATAATTTCTTTAGGCGTTATTTTCATCATTTCTTGATTCCTAAGCACTCCCGTAACATATATACCAGGGTTCCTTTGGCACCACAGCCATGCCAGCATCAACGCTGTTCATTATTACTCATTTTAAACAATGTTGCCAGCATAAAGTAGATCTTCAGGACATTTTTGATTCATGTTTTTCACTCAGAAACATGTAACATATTTGAATGTATTTTGCTTAGTAATATGCCAGAAATTGGTTATTTTAAATGCACATTTCCTGTCATTTTAGCTCTATACCGATACCATATATTTCCTTGGTCTTCCCATATGTTTTCAGTTGTTTTGCTTTGTACCATATAACTTCTTCATTGTGAAGAACTCGCTTACTGCTGAAAAGCTTGGTAGTCTAAAGAACCTTGTTTTCTGTTATTGCTGCTAACCAGTACCTAATTAATTTCTCTTATATCCACATCTTTTATAAAACTACCTTTTATTGGTGAGAGGCCTTTCAGCACCATGCATTTTTTTTTTGCAATTGTTTAACCAGGTGAAACACACTAAGCTGAAAGCTTGTTTACAGGTGCAACCTGGGAGCACAGGGAAGTTAAGTGACTTGCTCAGGGTCACGCAGTATGCAAGTGGGGGCTGTGGGATTCAAACCCAGGTCTCCAGATTTGCAGCTCAGAGCCTTAAACCACTGTGCTATACTGCCTGCCTCTTCTTTCTGATTAAACTTGAACCAGCATAATATCTTGTGGTGATTTGCATATACAGCCTATAATGCTTTGCATTATGGGGTATGTGTGATTTTGTATTTCTTTGAAACTTGGCTTCCCGGCCAGTACCCTTTGGGGGTAACCCTTGCCTCAGTGCTTGCACACTAAGGTTCTTTGTCTTTTAGGTTGTTTTTTGTTTTTATTGGGCTCACCACAACCCAGCCCAGATACACCAACTTAGGGTAGCTGGTTCATTCCACTGTGGTGTCATACAGACGAGGAACACTGATGAGTCCTGGTAGGATGAAACATGTGTCTGTGTCTTCTGTTAGCACCCTTTGCAGACTGTGTGAGAGACCTTTCGGCACCATGCATTTCTGCTTAAAGTTGAACCAGCATAATATCTTGTGGCGATTTGCATATATAGCCCATGATGCTTTACATTATGGGGGTATGTGTGATTTTGTGCCCCTTTTATTAAGATTGATATCAATCTAATGAGCTTTCTTATTATGTAAGATATATGAATATTACCATTAAACTGTCTTTTTATTTATTTAAAACCAAGTTTTCACTGCTTGAAAAAACGGGACTTAAGATATTATTACAGTGCCTCTTTATACTAATCCCCAATGTTTGTATGCCCTGCATATATTCCTCTCAGGACTGAGTGTCTAATATCACTTGAATAGGATTAATAAAGTCTCCCCAATTGTCTAATTATTTATCCAGTAAGGTTGCCTATGTAAAAGCGCTTTTAATTTTGTTAGGTAAGTAATATTGGTATGGGTCAGGGCACCCTAGCCCTACCTTTTTCATATTTGTTGCTAATTTGTATAAAGCAATTCTGGGACATGCACTTTGCCATACATTTTTTTTCAGAATTCTTTTAACTTTGTCAAACCCATCTGCAATATTACTGTGTAATGCTTGTATTATATACTGTATAATATATGGGGCATTATTAGGTGCTACAATGTGGGTTTTCACTGCTGTGCAGGTAATACGCTGTTGTGTGTGTCCTTTGCTCCTGACAGCCAGTACGCTGTGCTGGTGTTAAAACAGTACCTGTGAGATACTAATTGGATAGCCTCCAACTGATTGACTCTAAATCCAGGCAAGGCGGAGTTACTGGCTGTTGGTTTGGATCAACAGGCATCCGCATTGTCATGCAGCCTCAGACTATCCTCCTTGGAGGGTGTGAGACTGAAGCCTGTGAGGGAGGTATGAAGCCTAGGAGAGGCCCTTGATAGCTGTGGGTCATTTGAGTCTCAAATGTCACTGGTTGTCAGGGGCTGCTTTTATCACCTTAAAAATATCAGCAGACTCCTTTGGTTTCTTGACCCTGTCAACTTAGACACTCTAGCAGTTTCCTTTGTATCCTCAATACTGTAGTGTAATGCACACTATAAGGGTTTACCTGGTTGTCTGCTCTGCCATCAACAGCTAGTCCAGAATGCTGATTCACAATTTCTGACTTCCATGCAGAAGTCAAATCACATTAATCTGTCACTCCGGATTTTGTTCTGGCTGCCTGTAAGATGGCGACTGATTACAAGGTCCTTTTAATCACATACATATTTCTGAATGAGTTAGTCTCACAGTACATCCGTGATCTTCTTACCTACTACACTCCTCACAGAGCTGGCAGGGTCTTCTGATGGTGCCACCAGCGAGGCAGAAATCGACTGGTGATACTATTTGTCTTGTGTAAATGAACACCCTGCAAACACTGCATTTCTGATAGATGAGTCATTTATTTAAATCTGGTTGTTTGTATTGTACTGTTTTATACTTACTCCTGTTGTTGACTGATATGCATTGAATTGAGCCCTTGAAAATGCGCTGTATGAAAACACGGGGCCAGATTTTCAAATGTTGATACAGGGCTTGCTTCAAGCCCTGTGTCCACCTCGTTTTTTAGCACAGCTGCACTGAACACCTGTGCCACAGCTACACACGATTTTAGTACATCAGGTGTAGTTACAACAGTTTTCCCACTTTATGGCAGCCTACGCCAGATATTTGGCACAAGTCCTGTGAAAAGGGTACTTGGGATTGACGCAAGCAAGACCAGCAAAAAGCTGGTCTGACTTGCAGCAGTTGTCACATGGGATGGAAAATCCTGATCACCAGCCTGGAGAATGTCACAAACCCCGTGCACCAAATAGTTGGCCCACCAGGGGCTTACGGCATTCTCGGGGCTTTGAAAATCCAGCCCACAGTTACAACCACTACTGCTTATTATTATGGTTTTAACTCCATGTACACGCTCATAATCAACTACAGCACGTATTGGTGTTTTTTAAGTCATAACTTGCTCTATCATAATCAACTACAGCACGTATTGGTGTTTTTTAAGCCATAACATCCAATATTATCAACTTTTTAAGGTGTTGTACGTAATCCCAACATTACCTGAATGTATTTTCATTCAGCTTAATTTTGTACTGTTTGTGACAGTAGTTATTGGTAATAAAATTCATGACAACAGCCTGTAGACACTGTCATTGGGTACGGAGATCATAAGTAAATTAGCTGCAGCCTTGAGCTACTTGGTGATGGAGGCTTTTAAAGGGCTGATACTGCACAGAGTATCTGTGGTAGATTACTCACTTTTAAAACCTGAATACATGTTTTGTCACTTGTTTAGTAAATTGGTGATCAGGAAAGTCACACTGAGCTAAAACTCCTTTCCAGGTGCAATCTGGGGGTAAGGATTACAAAGGGGAAGGGACAAAAATCTTTCAACCATAATAACAAAACTCAAGCAATAACCCATTGGTAGCAAAAATTAACTAGGATCTCAACAAGCTATAACCATGAAAAGTATGGAGCAAGTGCAGATACAGAGGTGCAGACAATTAAATAAATGCCATTTAAAAATACTTACTGTAATTAGGTGAAACAAAAAATCAGAATACGGTCATAGTACATGAGAATCAAGTTGAGGTGCTGCAGTATCACTGAAACGACCTCTGAAATCTATTAGGAAAATTCAGGGAAGGGGGCAGAGGAGGAGAAGTAGTAAAGAGGGAGAAAGGGGGAAGGGGCACAGGAGGAGTGAAAGGAAGCAAAAGCTAGCAAAGAAATGGTGAAGTGATGGGGGATTTGCGAAAAGAAAACATTTAAAAGCCCTCATATGCCATTTCCTGGCTGTAACTCAGTTCATGTGCGAGATTATTAAACAGGTTTACATGCTGTGACAGCGTTTTATTTTTTTCCTTTATATTTTATTGCATTTGTGTAATACGCATGCGCCACTCTGCTGTTAAAAGCCTCAACGTTCTGGTTGATAACTTGAATCACTGTCATTACTGACCCAGTTGTGGGTTTACCACTTTTTTTTTTCTCGGACAGCCCTAATGTTGCATCTCTGAGCCTGTAATTTGTCTTCATGTTGTCTCCAGGATCCTACAGTTTGATGGTATATTGCTGCGCCCCATAATTTGTCTCCACAGTTCCTTGAAGTTTGGGGTGCAGGATATGTCCACAAATAAAATAGTGCATACACTATAGCTGCAGACTGCATCCCCCCAAACACAGCACTGCTTTATGTTTACTAACAAATCTGAATTGTTTATAATCACAAGTAGTGCAGCGTTAATCATTTTCTGCATGTAAAATTAGCATAGCTCACAGTAGCAGAATTTTTGTATGTTTTTATTTCATGGAATTTTGCCTTACACAGAGTCTGTATGTTGCAAGGGAAAAGTCCCAGTTGTGGTAATTTTTACTGGTTTGCAGAAAAAAGTTATCTATCTGCTGCCAAGCCCAGAGTCCTGAAGGGGAAAACAACTTCACAGTTAGCCAACTCTGTGGAATTTAACAAACTTTTCCTGCATTTCATGAACTTCGGCAAAAGCCAATCTGAGACATTTAGTTCCGCTCTAATCAAAATATTAGCTTGCCGTAGTTTAAACTTCAGCCTTTAAAGTGGTCTAAAGTCATGATTTGGTAAAACAGATCATATGGCATGGGAAGGTTAATATGCCTTAAGAAGTTTTTGACGTAGATCATACAACAGATTTTCAAAGGTACAGCAATGGCAGATCTCACATCGAAGAAAGTTCTTGCAGCAGGCCACACTGGTAGGACTGTGCCGCCAGGCATGAGGACCACATGGAAAATTCTAGCTAGTAGTGTACCACGGGGGACCAACCCTATCGACATCAGTCATCTGACGTCAGCTTAGGCTATATAGGAGGGCGGTCCCCCACACCACCTTCATTCTTTTCCTGGCATTGACTCATGCACATTGGACCTCGGTGAACATCACGGCTACAGTTGACCACCATTACCCTGCTTTCACGCATTTTTTATTTTCATTTTTTCTTCAGTGTTAAACATCAAATTTTGGGGTTCCCTTCGACGGGTTTACGTCTTCTCCACCTGCTTCTTCTTCCGACCACTCCACAAAGTGTGCCTGCGGCAAATAGATCCCTGAGAAGGATGGTCACTCTTCATGCCTGATCTGCCAAGGCCCCAGCCACAACACCGAATCCTGCCAATACCTGCCCGAAATTTAACCAGGCCACTCAGAGACATCGATTAAAAATGTTGGAGAGCCACCTTCTTAAGCAGAAGCTGCCTGCTATAGAGAAAGAGCTGCAGGCCAGGAGCTCTTCGGCCTCTCCGGCACAGTCCTCTGGGGCCTCTTCTTCCTCTTCCCAGAAGGAGAAGTCTGGAAAGCACAAGTACCAGGACAAACACCATGATAGGGCCTGGTCTGCTTCCTGGTCGCCCCACAAACCCGCGACCGTGGCAGTGTCGTCCTCCCTCAGGGGTCAGTTCCTACAGCCCCACCAGCCCCCACTCCTTCCAGCCTCCTGGTGGCTCCACCACCCGCATCTCCATTTGGGGCAGTAGCTCTTCGGGGCAGGAGATTTCGTCTCCTACTCTCCAGCCCCTGATGCCCAGGCCTTTGACTTCTACAGGCTCTCAGCCAAGTGGCATGGCCAGTTCTGGGCTCTCGGGCAGCAGCCCCCCCAACTACAGCTCTGCCTTTGTCGCCTCCCAATTCCGGGACTGACACCAGTTCTAGCAGGCAGTGCCCAAGGCAGATGACCACCGTTTCCTCCTACCTGGCGCCATCTCTGCCTTTGCCCAGGAGATCTCCTTCTCCCCTGGCACTGGCCTCTCCTGTTGGGCCGGCGTCACCTGGCCATTCGCCAGGGCCCTCTAGGCCATCACCCGCCAACACAGCCTCTAGGCCCAACACTAGCATTGCCTCGGCCACCACCTGTGCCACAGCCGATACCTGCTAACCAGTCACTGGATCTCTTGCCGGATGAGTCTCTGCCAGGGTTACCCATCGCCAGCACCTCAGCCATCATACTCTAACCCGACACCTTCTTTGCCTTTTCTACCTGGCTATAATTTTATGTCACAGGCAGACTTTAACGCCCTGTTCTCGATGTGGTGGTCCTTGATCCAGAGGCAGAACCCCGTCCCCCAGGACCCGGCCTCTCTTCTCCCCCCCCCAGGGTACCCTCCCAGGGACAACAGTGAGGCTGGCCTGAGTGTATCCCACATGACTTGGTCCTCCACCGTCCATCCAGAAACTGGCCCAGCTCTAGGAGGGACGTTTGCCAGCCTCTAACGCTGGTCCCAGATAGTGAGCCCTCTGAGGATTACTCTTTTTCTTTGGGGCCTTCCTCTTCCCAAGGGGAGTCATCGGTTGGGGAACACCAGCCCAGGGAAATACCCAAGTCCCCCCCACCACCACCACCAATGAACCGCCCTTTATGAACGTTATGTGTCACATACAGTCCATTATGGGATGGGAAACGGAGGAACTGGACCCAGAAAGGTGTTGCCTGGCTATTTTTCTCAGGTAATAGGATGCCCTGCCCATTGTAGTGCCACCCTTGATTGAGTCCTTTGAGGATGTCACCCGAGCGGCTTGGGCTGACCCCTCCTCCATTCCACCTCTTCCTAAAAAGGCAGATCGCACTTACCATGCCCCAGCTGGTAAGCCTTTCTTGGGGAGAAATCCAAAGGCAGACTCTGTGGTTATTAATGCTGCCCATGATCGAACTAAGAAGCCCATGTACCTTAGTGCTCTACCTTCTCACTGTGAATCCAGATAGCTGGACCACGGGTCTTTGCCTCTGCTACATTGGCCATTAGGGCCATCGACTTTCTGACCATATGGTGCAGTACCAGAATGCCATCTGGGACGAGACCAGGGACCTGGTTCAGACGCTGCCTGAAGATTCCACCAAGATATAAAACAGTCCGTGGTTGCACTCCGGGACCAAGTAGCACAATGCAAGTCAGGCAGTTGAAAATAAAGATGTTTATTCACATAAAATAACAAACGCCAGACCAAAGGTCCACAGCAAGTCACTATACCACCTAGCCCCAGCGCTTTGACTCAAACTGAGTCTTCCTCAGTCAGGCTCAGATGTGGGCAACCATGTCCTTCAGGCATCTTATGATGCTGTTGACACCTCTGGGTGTGGGGCTGTCGCCAGAATTTGCCTCTGGCACCACTCTTGGCTCCAGGTTTTCAGGTTTTGCCCCGGATGTCCAGGCCAACATCTTAGATGCTCCCCTTCCTGGGCTCAGTCCTCTTTGGGGGTGATATCCAGGACCTTATTTGTAAGGTGCAGGAGTCAGGTAAGACCCATAGGTTGGGTTACTTATTTGCTCTACCATACCCAGCCTAGAGCGAACCAACATCAGTCCTTTCGTCAGTCCTCCCACAAGCAGTCCCGAGGACAGTCTACCAAGGGCCAACACAGACCTACGACTACCAGCGCCCTCGCAGGTGCCACCACTGGAGCCCCCAGAGCCCCAATGACCCCCCGCCTGCTCCAGCCCCCACCTCCTGATTCCTTAGCTGACCCCCTCCGCCGACCAAGGCTTCAAGGGAGGCGGTCTGGGTTCGGTTCTCTCTCCACCTGTCAAAGTGGTGAGCAGTGACCACAGACAACTGGGTACTCCAGCTCATAGCTCAAGGTCACACCCTGGAGTTTCTGGAGTGGCCGCTAGGAACACCTCTGGTCCACACCTGCCCCTGGTTTGGGAGGAAATTCAGGTTCTGCTGCAATCAAGATCCATAGAGTCTGTCATACAGGCTCAGTGGGGAAGAGGGTTTTACTCCCACTTCTTCCTCATCCCTGAGAAAATCGGGGATCTCTGGCCCATTCGGAACCTGAGCAGCCTGAATCTGTACATTGAGTTTAAGTGCTTCAGGATGGTGACCCTTCAGGGACTACTACCCTTGTTGCACCAGGGGGATTGGAACTGTTCGCTGGACATGCAGGATGCTTGCCTGCACATCCAAGTCTTTCCTGCCCATCGTTACTTCCACTTTCAGGGTGCCCATTTCCAATTTTGGGCCCTCCCGTTTGGCCTTTCCCCTGGCAGTTGTGGCAGCAGCACTAAGGAGGCAGGGCTTCTATGTTTTCCCCTACCTGGACAACTGGCTGTTAGCGACTCCCTTCAGGGAACGCTTGTATCAGATCCTGGAGTGCACCCTGCACCTTTTCCAGGACCTGGGGATCACTGTAAACCTACCAAAGTCCTGCCTTTCCCCTTGCTAATGCCTTCAATATATAGGGGCAGTCCTGGATACCAGCCAGCACAAGGCCTTTTTACCTAAAGACAGAATATAGCGACTGATGGAGCAGGCCCGTCGGGTTTCCTCCAGCCAACAGGTTCCTGCCAGGGTTTTCATGTGGCTTCTGGGCCATTGCCACAGTTCCCCTGGCCTGCCTGCATATGCAGGTTTTTCAGTGGAACTTGAGGGTCCAATGGGACCAAAGCACAGATGATCTGGACCAGTTGGTCCTGGTTTCATCCTGGTCTGGAGGATTCTGTCGTGGTGGCTCTATCCGGCCAACCTCCTCCTGGGGATCTCCTTTCAGCGCCCCCCACCTGACAGATTCTCATGACAGAGTGCTTAGTTGGCCAATCACCAGACCCAGGGTACCTGGACAGATGTAGAGCAGGATCTCCATATCAGTGTCCTGGAGATGCAGGCAGTACTTAATGCCCTGCAGTCCTTCCAGACTCATCTCCTCCCAGGCCCGCTGCTGGTGCAGACGGACAACATGTGTGTAGTGTACTACATCAACAAATGGGGGGAACTATCCTTACTCCATTTCGGGAGCTGATGAGAGTCTGGTATTGGGCCATCGAGCATGATTTGGAGTTCTCAGCCATTCATGTTCCTGGCGTACAAAACATCTTGGCCAACATTTGCAGGCTCATGAGTGGGAACTTCTGACCTCGGTGGTCGAAGATCTCTTCAACAGGTGGGGCCACCCAGAGCTGGACCTCATTGCATCCCCAATCAGTGCAAAACTGCCACTTTTCTGCTCACTTGATCCCGGGCCTTGAGTTTTCTGATGAGATGCATTGTCCTTCTCCTGGAAGAGGAAGTTTCTATACGCCTTTCCTCCCTTCCCGCTTCTGCAGAGTGTTCTGCTGAAGCTCCAGATAGAGGGAGCAGAGATGATTCTCATAGCTACCTTCTGGCCTTGCCAGATGTGATTTCCTTTCCTGCAACAGCTGGCTGTAGAACCTCTGGTGCCCCTGCCCCTGTGAACGAGCTTGCTCTTCCAGGACTAGGGCACCCTGGTTCATCCAGACCTCAGTTCCCTGCATCTTCATGCATGACTCCTGCAGACCTAGCTATTGTCCACCTTGGTGTTTCATCTAGGGTCATTGATGTCCAGGTGGTGGCCAGAAAGCCCTCCACCAGGGCCACTTAAGCTATGAAATGGAAACACTTTCCATTTGGGCCACCGCTTGCCACTTGGATTCCTTCACCTGCCCTGTGAATCAGGTGTTAGAGTACCTCCTTTCCCTTTCAAACTCAGACTTGGGGTACTCTTCCCTTGAGGTGCACCTTTCCACTATCTCTGCGTACCATACACCTATTGAGGGCAAAGATGTCGCCCATCTTGAAGTGCCCCATATATTCCTATGGGGTATTTTGCATCTGCAACCTCCCATTCAGGACCCGGACCCTCAGTTTTATGTTAGAGAAACTCTTTTAACCTCCCTTTAAACCGACCATGAGTTGTAAGCTGTACTTTCTGCTCGGAGGATTTCTGAGCTCCAGGCTCTGATGTGTAAAGAGCCTTATTTGTTTTTTCACAAGGACAGTGTGTCTTTGCATATTAATCCTAAGTTTTTACCTAAGGTGGTGTCTGAGTTTACTTTAAATCAATCCATCCACCTTCCAGTTTATGTTGCTGAGTATTCCAATCAGGGGTAGGCATTGCTCCATACTTTGGATGTTCACAGAACGTTGCGGTATTATACGAACCGCACCAAGTCTTTGAGGAAAACTGACCAGTTGTTTGTTTCATTCACTCCCCAAAATAGTGTGTGCTCCTTTTTCCTAAACAGTGTTTGTCTAAGTGGTTGGCAAATTGCATTATTTACTGCTACTGCAAGTATAACAAACCACTTCTGGGGGTGGTTAAGGGCCATTCCACCAGGGGTATGGCTGCCTCCATAGCTTGTTTCAGAAATGTGTCTGCTGCCGACATCTATGCAGCTGCCACCTGGAGTTCTGTCCACACCTTTCCCAAGCATTACAGTCTGGACATCGCCTCTCGGCACAGAGCCAGTTTCGGCCTGGTAGTTCTTCAGGGCCTTCTGTCATGAGCTCTTAACTACTGGCCTGTCTTCCTCCCGGTGGTGTTATCCTGGTGATAACATGTACTGCTTGGGACTCAGTCCTACAGTGTGGCCTGCTGCAAGATGCTTCCTCAAAGCAAGATAGTACAGTTGTGTAAGAACTTACCGTAACACTAGATCTTTGAGAGAAGCTCTTGCAGCAGACCCTGCTTTCCCTCCCTCCCTCCTCCCCCCTGCTTCTCTTGTTCTATTTCATCTGCTTCTGCCTCTTCTTTGGCTCTGGGAATCACCACCTTGGTTCTCCATCAGCTGGCAGTGCAGAGTCTCCTGTGGGAGAACTGAGGTGGTGTGGGGGACTGCCCTCCTATATAGCCTAAGCTGATGTCAGATGACTGATGTCAACGGGGGGCACTCCCTCATGGTACACTTCTAGTTAGAAGTTTTCCATGTGGTCCTAGTGCCTGGCAACATCCTGCTGGTGTGGCCTGCTGGAAGAGCTTCTCTCGGAGATCTACTGTTACAGTAAGTTCTTACGTAACTGTACTTTACATGTCTCATGACAGTTTTTATGTTTGCTTGTGCGTGCAGCGCACGTACAAGAAACATCTTGCAACAGTACCACATTTCAGAGGTCTGTCAGTGTTGTGGCCAATGCAGTGGACGCTTTACTGGGTGCGTCCCTCAGCCACCAATCAAGGATGAAGCTTCCAATGGTAGCAGCTTCAAAGAGAGCCAAGGAGTTTAAACAAATCTGCTGCTAAATCACAAACAGTTTCATCACTGCATCGGCACCTCCCCCTCCCTCGCAATCTTGTTGGCTCCTGCCGCCCAGCACTCCGTCCTTGGCCCTTGCTTCACCAACAACTTGTTTGTTCTGTGTGCCTTTCCTAGTGAAACAAGTAATGAGCCATGGCTCCTGCCACCCGCCACACACTCCAAGGAAAACTGACATCGAGGTGCCCAATCCCCATGTTGGCATGTATCCCCCCTCCCTCCATTAATGTGGCACACTGGGAGCCCACCATAGTGTGCCAAAATGTTTC
Organism: Neoceratodus forsteri; assembly: GCA_016271365.2. Taxonomy (NCBI): domain Eukaryota; kingdom Metazoa; phylum Chordata; order Ceratodontiformes; family Ceratodontidae; genus Neoceratodus; species Neoceratodus forsteri. The sequence goes on along the minus strand of CM028135.1, from coordinate 514,922,110 downwards.
TGACACTGGGATGCCTACTCCTGGTGTCGTACCCCCCCAAAAAAAGTCTGTAATCTGCTGACATCGGGGTGCCCAATCTTCGTATCGGCATGCCCCCTACCACCACCACTATTGTGGCACACTGGGAGCCCACCCCAGTGTGCTAAAATGTTTCTTTTTTAAACCTGTAAAAGAAAGAAAACCATCCCACTGGCATCCTTTTGTCGTTTTTTACCTAAAGAAAACGGTCCACTGTCGTCTCCCCAGTCCCCTCCCCACTGAGCACCCCCCCCACCCATATTTACTCTCCGGAGGTCGGGAGCAGTGATCTTCTCTGGAACGGGACATGTCTGCACTCTTCAAAGCTGAACTGCGAACTGAAGAATTGGGTAAGCGCTGTATAATGGGAGTCAGTGGGGGTTTGGGCTTAGGTTGATATCTCAGCCATTTTTAGGAATTGTGGCCCCAAATTTTCAACATGAGGTTCTTGGGACCCCACCTCATGAACATGTCACCATCATTTCGTTACTCAGTCCCGAAAGGTGATTTCGTGGTCACTGCGCGGAATCACCTTTCGGGACTGATTAGCAGAATGACAGTGCCACTGTTTATGAGGTGGAGTCCCAAAAAACATGTGTTGCATATTTGGTGAAACAATTCCAAGAAATGACTGCGGTATGAGTGTGCGTTGCACAGTTTCTACACACGCTCATAACATCGCCAATTTTTAATATTTTAACTCCAGATTTTCAACCTTGCCATTTTTTCACACCTCCTTATGAACAGTACAGCTGTCATTTTTCACATCCTGCCCGAAACATGTTGTCGCACCTGTGGCACAGAATGGCGCAGTCACTGTGGGAAATCGACTTTCAGGACAGATTAACAAAATTACAGTGCTACTGTTAATGAGGGGAGGTCCCAAAATGCCCACATTGAAAATTTGGTGAAGAAATTCAAAAACAAAATGGTGTTATGGGTGTGCGTTATTCAGTTTCTACTCATGCTCGTAACTTCACCACATTTTCATATTTTCAGTCCAGATTTTCAACATTGCCATTTTTTCACACCTCCTCATGAACAGTACAGCTGTCATTTTTCACATTCAGCCTGAAATGTGTTTTCCCACCTGTAGCGCAGAATGGCGTAGTCGCTCTGCGAAATCACCTTTCAGGATTGAGTAACAAAATTATAGTGCCACTTTTCGTGAGGTGGGTTCCCAAAAAGCCCATGTTGAAATTTGGAGTGGAAATATCAACAAACGCCTGGGGCGTTAAGGTTTCCAACCGTAATGCCCCACCCTGTAGAGATTGACAGGCGTTGGGGGTGTGACTTGGGGTCGTCGACTGTAATGCTCATGCCTTTCCACCCCAACCCCGCAGCCAATGACCAGCATCGAGGTGTGCCTTGGGGTCTTCGGCCCTAACGTACACCCCATTCTTCTATACTTCACCCATCTCAGCTTATTTCCTTATGGAATGGGGTGAGCGTAAGGGCTGAAGACCCCAAGGCACACCGCAACACCTGTCGGTGCTGCAGGGTGGAGTGAGCTGGAAAGGCATAAGTGTTATGACCGCTGACACAAAGGCACAGCCCCAATGCCTGTCAGTCTCTGCAGGGTGGGGGTGGGGGTTGGCATTAGTTCAGTACTTCACTGCCATTCCTATTATGCATCTCTCTAACTCCTGCATTACCAGTGCCAATGCCAGCAAGCAAACATTCAGCATTGACAGATGCTTGTTTAAAGTAGTCAACGTATCACATGTCAGCATTTTAAATATAGGTAGTATGGCACCACATATGGTAATTACTGTAAAAACCACTGACTTGATACTTTCAGAATTTGCAATGGAAGTGACTTAGCATCAAGTAGTAGCTTTGCCAGGTTACAGATTACAGAATCACAGAATTATGAATTATGCATGATCAGGAATCAGGAGTTTTGTAAACCGGGACATATGACAGAAAAGAAGCTCCCTCCATATACATATGTGGATTTTTTTTTAATCTACTATGCTTTGTCCCCCCCCTGCAGCCTGACGGACCCTATCATTCCCTGATGCTGCATCCAGCCCTGTCACCCATCATATCTGATATTTACCTGCACCTCACAGTTCCCCCATGGCTGGGCTGCCGGGGAGGCCAGGCCCTTCCTTCTCCCAGACAGAGTTGCGGTGTCGTTTGGCAAAAGGGAGAACCCAGTTGGTGGTGTGGAGCCAGCGGCAGACACCATCCTGCATCAGTTAGGAGTTTTCTTGTTTTCTGTCCCACCCTCTGATGCCAGGAAGGCCTTGGCGGATTCGTAGCGTCATGCCGCCAGTGTCCCCCTACCTTGTCCCATGGTGTGGCTGCACCACTACCTGTGGTCACCCAGGTGGCAGTGTTACAGTAGAGACCAGACTCCTCCCACCCTGAGGAGGTGAACGTCCATGGGATGCTCAACCATCCTCCCCGGCCAGCCCTCTGATGCTCATTTCTGAACCTGGGTCATCGATGTCACAAGCAGTAGTGCTACCGCTGTCCAGGTGGGCCGACATGGATTTAAAAAAAAATACTCTAGTACATCAGCTTTTCAAATGTGATTGAATTCTGTACAACAGCTATTTAAAATGCAGTTGTATGCCACATAAGAAGAAAAGCATTTTAAACCTGGCTCACCAGGGCTAGCTGGGAGAAACCATTCACTGTGTACTTTTGTCTTTTGTGACCAGTGCACAGACACTGTCCATCTTTATGTGCATCTGAAGTACGTAATAAGGGAAATGCTATCGGCTACTCATAGATAGCAAAGTTTTCTGCTTAATACTGCTTCTTTATTATTTTTTCTACAGGCATGCAAACATATTCTCGTTAAAGACATGAAAATAACAATGCTGGACCTCCGGTGATGCAAGAAGGGAGTGACTCACCATGTAAAGAGAAGATCTTGACTTTAAATATTTCATCATAATGTTTTCACAAAAACATGGACTCCAAGTTTTATATCCTTACATTTCAGATTTGATAATGGTACTATATTTATGAGACTTGGTCGCATTTGTTTAAATTTACAGTATTTGGTAGTTACAGCAGCTGTTTTGGTATCAGTTAGCACCCCCCCACCCCCAAAAGAATGTAATCAAGTGTCGCTGACAGTAACACGACATTTGAAAATGCATCTGTTACAGGAACACGATAATGCTAATCTCTTCAACAGTTAACTACAAATTAGTACAACCATCATCACATGATTATTTTCAGGGAATCTGGTATTTCATTATTACCAATCCCAGGGTCTGAAAACATATTTGATTGCATTTTCAAAAGGACTTGAGCCCCATTTCTAGTCCCTTTTGGTGGTGGTGCGAAACGGGTGGTTATCACCCCAGGAGTCCTTTAGCATCAGTAACAGTATGCAGTAAGCTGACTAGGTTGAGCTGCCTTGGAGGTGGAGTTTATGCTAATGAATAAATGAATAAGCCCATCAGAAGAGAGCTTGAGAGTGCGCTGAGAGGAGCTTGCCCAGAGGGTACCAGAATTTTTTCTCCAGCTGACTGAGTAACACTGCCTCTGGGGTGCTTGCTCACTTTTGGCCAAAGAGAAAATCTGACATAAAGTTCTTGGTTTTTCTAATATTTGTGCTGAGGTATGAGTATTTTATAATTATTTTTCTATAGTTTAGCGGTTCCCGGGAACCGCGTTTTCCCCCTTTTTCCGTGGTTCCTTTCAGTTATTTTGAAGTAAAAATTGTAGCGTCTTGAGTGTATTCGACGGTTTTGTGTTTTATTTAGTTAACGGTTCCCATTTTTCTGTTGGTTCTTTACCGCGAGGGAACCAACTGTTAAGCTTCATATTCCCCATTTGGGAACAGTTCTTTCTGTCATTTGGGGCATTTTGGTATGTCAGAAAGACCCAAAAAAGGACTGGACCTACAGGTTTTAAAAATTGTTTGAAGTGTCGCAAAACTGTGGCTAAAGCAGACAGCCACGACTTGTGTTTACAGTGTTTAGGTCCAGATCATTACTGTGTTCTTTGCTCTAAATTTTGTTCAAAAACAATAAAAACGAGAGCCAAAAGATTGGAAATTATGCCTTTTCAGTCTGCTTCCCCCTCTACTAGAACTTCTGAAGAGGGGTCCTTTTCCCATGCTAAATCAAAAGATAAGTCCCTTAGGGACTCCTCTGAGAACAAGTCAGATAAGCACAATAACAATAAAAATGGAGACCAGCCAAAAAGGAGACAAGGAAAACAGGTCACTTATGAAGTGCCTGCAAAAAAGAAATTAAAAAAAAAAGCATACCACTTGCCCTTCCCCCGTTAAGGCAAGGGGAGATGCCAGTGGCACAAAAAACAAAAAGAGAAAGAAAAACAAAAAGAAAATCAGTCACTGAAAGAAAAAGAGAAAGTCTCTAACTTGGAAAAAGATTTACCCCCTGTTGAAGAAATGGCCAAGGGCTTGGCACATTTATCAAACTATACAGAGTATGGGCAATCTTTTCTCTGCCCCTTCTACTCCTTTGCACCATAGCACTTCTGTCCCTTCTTTTGGTCCATATTATTACTATGGCATGGGAGATGGGGATGATGATGACGATGAGTCAGAAGGTCAGCCCCTGGAACCTGATGTGTTGTCAGAAGAGACGTTTGGTTTCTCACCAAATGGCCAGGAGGATATTTCCTCCCTAGTTACCTTTTTGCAGCACATGGTGGATACTCTGGATCTCCGTACCCAGGAGACCACAGAGGGTGAAACATAGAAGTTGACGACAGATAAGGACCACAAGGCCCATCCAGTCTGCCCATTTTTTCTACCTTATGAATGTGCCATAGACCTTTACTTTGTCAATGGCCTATCTATTCATATTCATCTGTATTGCTCCCTTATGCCTATCCCATGCCTGTTTGAAGCCCTGCACTGTATTCATATCCACCACTTGCTGAGGTAGGCCATTCCATGCATCCACCACCCTTTCTGTGAAAAAGAACTTCCTCACAGTACCCCTTAATCGGCCTCTTTCTAATCTCATGCTGTGTCCTCTTGTCCTGCTATTTTTCTTATATTGAAACATGTTAGACTCTTTTACCTTGTTAATGCCCTTAAAATGTTTGAATGTTTCGATCATATCACCTCTCTCCCTCCTTTGCTCTAGGGTATACATATTGAATTCCGTTAATCTGTCCTCATATGTTTTCTGATGCAGTCCCTGCACCATTTTGGTTGCCCTTCTCTGTACTGCCTCCATTTTGTTAATGTCCTTGTGCAGGTGTGCCCTCCAGTACTGTATGCAGTACTCCAGATGGGGCCTAACCAGTGTCTTGTAAAGAGGGATTATTACCTCCCTCTTACGACTTGTGATACCCCTACTAATACACCCCAACATCCCTCTAGCCTTACCTACTGCTTTAGTGGTCTGCTTGGATGATTTCAGGTCATCTGTGATGATGATGCCCAAGTCTCTTTCTTTCTTTGTGATTGCCAGCAACTCCCCATCCAACCTATAGGTAGCTTCAGGGGTTCTCTTCCCTATGTGCATGATCTTGCACTTCTTTGCATTAAACCCCAGTTGCCACTCTTCCGACCATTTTGCCAGTTTTTCCAAATCTCTTCTCATTCTGCCCACCCCATCTGGATCATCTACTCTGTTGCAGATCGTGGTGTTATCTGCAAACAAACAAACCTTACCCTCCAGTCCATCTGCAATGTCACTGATGAAGATATTGAAGAGGACTGGCCCCAGGACCGATTGCTGATGTACCCCACTTGTGACTTGAATCTCTTCTGACTGTTTACCATTTACCACCACTCTCTGTTTTCTGCCCACCAACCAGTTTGCCACCCAGTTCACCAACCTCTGACCCACCTCGAGCCTACCCAGCTTATTAATCAATCTTCTATGTGGAACAGTATCAAAAGCTTTGCTGAAGTCAAGGTAGGCGACATCAGCTGCACCCCCTTGGTCTACCACTTTGGTTACCCAGTCAAAGAAATCTATGAGATTAGTTTGACAGGACCTTCCTGTTGTAAATCAATGCTGTCTTGGATCCTGTGCTCCTGTGGATTCCAGGTGTTGCACTATCCTTTCCTTAAGGAGTGCCTCCATAATCTTGCCCACTACTGAGGTAAGACTGATGGGTCTGTAGTTCCCTGCCTCCTCCCTGCTTTCACTCTTGTGGAGCGGGATCACATGAGCCCTTCTCCAGGCTTCTGGGACCTCTCCTATGCTCAGACTCACTAAACAGTTCTGCTCATGGCTCTGCTAGTTCCACCCTTAGCTCCTTTAGTACCCTGGGATGTATGCCATCAAGTCCCATTGCCTTGTCCACCCTGAGTTTAGCGAGCTGTTGTGGGACCCTTTCTTTTGTGAAGGGACTTGTGCACCCCTCCTTCCCGCCTGTGTCCATGGTGCTGAACTGTGGGTTCTGCCCTGCCTTCTCCTCAATAAATACTGAGCAGAAGTATCTATTTAGGATAGATGCTTGTCCTTGGTCCTCCTCCATATACTCCCCCCTTATCCCCTTTGATCTTAGCAATACCCTCTCTGGACCTCTCCTTTCACCAGTGTATCTATAGAAAGTCTTGGCCCCTTCTTTTACTGTTTGTGCTAGTGTTTCCTCGGTTTGGGCCTTTGCCTACCTTACTGCCTTCCCTGCTTCCCTTAGGGAAGTTTGGTATGCCTCCCTATCTTCATCCCGCTGCATTCCCTTTTCTGTCCTGAAGAGGAGGATGAAGACTATAGAGAGATGATGGGTCTTCCACCTCCCAAAAAGATAGTGCTACCCATTTACAAATCTTTAAAGAAAACTACCATGAAATTATTTCAGACTCCCACTTCTTTGGAGTAGACAAAAAGATTGTCAGGAAATATCAGCTGGCAAGAAATAAATGATGCTGATTTTCTGTACGTCCACCCAAGCCATGAAGGAGTGGTACAGGCTGCGGCTTGTGACAAGGCTAAAGCCCCACTATCCCTCAGCCTCCTGAAAAAGAGTCCAGAAGACTGGACTTTATGGCAAAGAAATCTTATACAACAGCTGCTTTACTTTTGTGCCTATCTACTTACTTGTTATGTTCTACCAAGTATGAGAAGGCCTTGTGGAATTCGGTGCTAACCATCTTGAACCAGAAATCTGATAAGATGGCACAGGATATTGCTGAAATTGTGAAATCTGGATTAGAAGCCACAAAGTACCAGTTTCACATGGCTGTGGACAACAATGAGGCAGCTACCAGAGTCACGCGGCTCAAGCCATTTCACTCAGGTGCCTGGCTTGGCTAAGAACTACAAATTTAACACGGGATACCCAGTCCAAAGCTATGGACTTCCCCTATGAGAAGAATTCTCTTTTCGAGGATAAGATTGAAGCGTATATGAAAACGTTGGAAGAGTATAAAACCACCTATGAGAGCAACACACTGCAAAAGAAAAGGCCTCTACTTCTCAGAAATCCCCCTACAGGGGAAACAGAGGCAGGGGATTTTATCCTAGGGCTTTTTTCCCTATGCCAATACCCATGGATTACTCCCAAATAGGTTACTATAGAGGAAGAGGCAGGAGGGGCCAGAGGAGAGCTGCCACCACTCCTGCACCTGCTACACAGTCTAAGCCTTGACTTCAGCAACCAAGTCACCTCCCCTCCTCCAGTAGGAGGCAGGCTCTCTCACTACCTCCAATTTTGGAACCATATAACCACAGGCAAGTGAGTCCTGGAGGTAGTGGAGGAGGGCCTATCCCTCCAGTTCAAAAAACTTCCACCTCTCAGGGGTCCATTGTTATTAAAACCCCTCACTCCAACAGAAAGACTCTTACTGGAGCAGGAGGTAAAGAATTTGCTCTCAGCAAACGTAGTGGAGAGGGTACCCTCTTCCCAGGTGGGAAAAGGACTCTGCTCCAGTTACTTCCTTACAGAAAAGAAAAACAGAGAGTGGCAACCTATTCTCAACCTCAGGTACTTAAAAAGGCACTTACTGAAATCAAAATTCAAAATGGTCACTCTCACAATGGTGACTAGCTAGCCTCCCTGGACTTCAAGGACACCTATTTCCACATCCCAATAAGGCGGTCCTACAGAAAGTTTCTAAAGTTCAGGTTGCCATCAGGGCATTACCAGTTCACAGCCATGCCTTTTGGCCTAACATCGGCCCCAAGAGTTTTTACCAAGTGCCTAGCTGTTGTTGCAGCTTATCTCAGGAAACGGGGCATTGCAGTCTACCCATACTTGGATGACTGGCTTCTAGTGGGCAAGTCCCCTTATCAAGTCAGAGAGGCTCTCAGTTACACAAAAGAAACTCTGCAGTCGCTAGGCTTCCTCATCAACAAAAAGAAATCCCACTTTGATCCCACTCAGCTCCTCACCTTTATAGGAGCAAAACTGGATAAAACAGCAGAGCAAGGCATTTCTTCCAGCAGTCAGCATCTCAAACTTTTATGTCAGTGGTAAACTCCTTTGTCCTGGGCCAGCCAGACATTTTCTAAAGCTCCTGGGACATATGGCTTCCATGGCAGCAGTTGTCCCAGGTGTCAGATTCCAAATGAGGGATACAGTATCACCTGCGGGCACACTGGTCCCAAAAAAGTCATTCCTTGTCCAAGCTGGTTCCAGTGACAAAAACCTTACTCCGAGCTCTGAACTGGTGGAAGGAAACTGCCAACCTGTCGGTGGGAATCCCCTTCCAGGTTTCTTCTCCCACAAAAATCATTACTACAGATGCCTCCCTGCTGGGGTGGGGAGCTCATCTAGGCAATCATTCTGTAAGTGGCACTTGGACTCCCACGGAATCTGCAAGCCACATCAACCTGCTAGAGCTCAGAGACATCTACCTTGCCCTAAAGACCTTTGCTCCCACATTGCAAATCAGGACAGACAACACCACTGCTATGTTCTATTTAAACAAGCAGGGTGGCACAGAGCCAATGAGAATCTGGTCTCTGGCTTACTCTCTCTCGAGCGAGGATCTTGGATTTAGAAGTGGGTAGTCATCTGGGAACAAGCGACCACCAAACAGTGTGGTTCACGATAGGAGAAATGACTTTGGCAAAATAGGGGAGTGCCTCAGAAAAGCACTAGCAAATGGGCAAAAAGGTGGGGTGGAGGAACAATGGGGAAAAATCAAAGCTGCCGTCACAGAGGCAACAAGCTTTTGTGAGAAGCAAATAGAAGCACACTGGATAAGGGGGTCAATACCAGTCCATTCATAGAAGAAAGGGTCCTAAAAGAACTAAAACTGAAGGTGGACAAAGTAATGGGGACCGACGGGATTCACCTCAGAATTCTAAAAGAACTAAGGGGAGAACTAGTGGCACTACTGACTATATGTATACCCTAGAGGAAGAACCTCAAGGGAATCAACAAAGTCCAAGAGGGTAGCATCTTTCAGAAAAAGAGATGTGCAAGAACAAGGGGGTACAATTTGAAGATAATGGGGGGATGACTCAAGGGCAACATGAGGAAGTATTTTTTCATGGAGAGAGTGGTGGATGAATGAAACAGCCTTCCTGAGGAAGTCGTTGGGTCTAAAATGGTGGGAGAATTTAAGAATGCATGGGACAGAAATAAGGAAATTCTCATGGGAATTAGGAGGAAGTAGGCTGTTGGTAAAACTAGGATCCGCAGCTTATCCAGTAGGTAGGGAAATGGGCAGACTGGGTGGGCCAAGCGGTCCTTATCTGCCGTCAAAGTCTATGTTTATATGATGTGAGTCTCTCAGCCATACACCTTCCAGACAAGGACAATACCCTGGCAGATGCTCTGAGCCACATCAACCAAGGGCACAATGAATGGACTCTGAATAAACAAGTCCTTGCCACAGTCTTCAGGAGGTGGGGCACACCAGAAATAGATATGTTTGCCTCTCACATCAACCATCAACCTCCTCTGTATTGCTGCAGGCCCCCAGCACTAGGGACTCTCCCAGCAGGTGCCTTAACTCTGGACTGGGCAGGCAAGTTTTTTTATGCCTGCCCTCCATTTCCTCTGATCCACAGAGTGTTGCTGAAGCTGAGGGCTCAATCAACAACTATGATCCTGGTGGCACTGGATTGGCCAAGGCAACCTTGGTATCCCCTTCTAGTAGCCCTGTCGCATAGCAAACTGATTCGGGTTCCTCTCAGTCACTATCTCCTGACTCTACCACAGCTAGGAGTGACCTGTCCAAATCTGCAATCCCTTTACCTCAAAGCTTGGCTCTTGAGGAGTTTGAGTATCCAGATACCCAGTATTCAGAACAGGTCCTTAAAATCCTGAGGATGTTAAAAAAAAAAAAAACAGTACCAAGAAAACTTACACAGCTAAATGGAAAAGATTTTATCTCTGGTGCAAGAGGAAACATATAAATCCTCTCAAAGCCTCAGTGCCTAGTCTTGTGGATTATTTAGTCCATTTACATGCCTCAGGCCTAAAGGCCTCATCCTTAAAACTTCACCTAGCTGCAATTTCTGCTTACCTCTCCATAGGTAAGGGCAAATCAATCATTTCACTGCCTGTTTTCAAAAGGTTTTTGAAAGGCTTACTCCACCTTCAGCCTCCAGTTAGGGAACCTGTTCCCCCTTGGAGCCTTAATTTATGCATTCCGAAGCTCATGGAACCACCTTTCAAGCCCATGGCTACAGCACATTTAAAGCATGTTAGCTGGAAAACAGTCTTTCTAGTTGCCATCACTTCTGCAAGAAAAATCTCAGAGTTGCAGGCACTATGCACTGAGCCAAACTATGGACTGAGCCAAACTAAGCAGCATTAAAGATGGCCATCCAGAGCTCTGTTGTCTCCGTTGTAGATTACGGCCTCATAGTCTATGGCTCTGCCACCACCACCGCGCTTAGGCACATAACGACCTCCCTAAACAAGGCCTGCTGACTGCTCACTGGAGCCCACCGACTCATTCATACATGTGAACTCTACGCCCAATCAGGATGGCTTCAACTCACAAATCATATAAAGTACCTAAGCTGTCTGATGGCAAAAAAAACTATCTTGGGTATTACCCCACCTAGTGTCCAAGTCCTCCTGAGTCCAATCACTAATCTGCATAGCACCAGAGGGTCTGAACAAAAACTCCTACAAGTTCCTCGATGCCGCACATCACTGGGTCAAAGATCCTTTGCACACCGTGCCCCCACCTGGATGAATGCCCTCAACACTCATATCACTTCACCTCTTCACTGGGCATTTTCAAATCAAGACTACATCTTCATCTCACTGCCTCCAGTTGCTGTGACTGCCTCTCCTAACTTCCTTTTTCCTCTGTGGCCCACCTCCCCTCTCCTTTGCTCTTTGACATTGCTGTGAATCTGCTCTAGCTTTTCTTCAGCTGCTGCCCCCCCTCCCCAACCCTTTGTTTCCAACTACTTATAGATCTCTGAACTTATCCAGACCTAAGTGTTTCCTTACATTATTTCTACGATGCAACATCTGTACCAATAAGTGTTGTTTTTAATCTCTGTTTTAAAAATTGTTTTGTTTGCCTATGTATTTGATTAATATAGCTTAGCCTAAAATGTTTGTACTCTTTTGACATGGAACCTTTGTAAAATAGCCTTGGCTCAACGGTATTTGTAATCCTATATTTTCAACAAACAATAAAATAAACAATAAATTTAATTCCTCACATGGATAAGGTAGAGCTCAGAACTAACAGGAAATTCCTGTCCAAGGTGGTCTCTGAATTTCACCTTAACCAGACCATTACCCTTCTTGTATTCTTTACTGAACAATCCACTCCTGGAGAACAGAGACTCCGTAGTTTGGATGTGAAAAAGAGCCATCTCTTACCACCTAGAACACGCCAAACAGTTTAGAGGTTCCACTACCCAGCTTTTCCTCACGTATGGGGAGATAGGTAGAGGAAGGCCAGCAACTAAGAGAACTGTCTCTCGCTGGATAGTCTCTTGTATTCAGTTTTGTTATGACAAGGCTGGTAAACAGCCCCCTGAAGGCCTCAGGGCACATTTTACCAGGGGCACTGCTGCCACAGTGGCAACTGCAAGGGATATTCATTTATTTGATGTCTGCAAAGCAGCCACATGGAAGACTGTACGCACATTCACAAAGCATTATTGACAGGATATACAGTCTAGATTGGATGCCAAATTTGGCATGGCAGTCCTGCAGAGCCTCTTTCCTAAATAAGTTCTGTACCCGCCTCCCAACTACATTGCTTTGTAGTTTGAATACTGTTACTGATGCTAAAGGACCCCTGGGGTGAGAAGAAAACTGTACTCACCATAGTAATCTTGTTTCTGCCAAGGTGTCCTTTAGCATCAGTAAGCTCCCACCCTTCCTCCCCAAGAAACCTGACTGAAGAGGACCCTGCTTCCTCATTGTTGCCAAATTTGTTTCTGAACTTTTGAATTGCATTTAAAGCAAAGTTTACATGTTTTTTCAATTGTTCTCTGTTCATGCTGTTGGTTCACACTTAACATGGGCATTTTCCCATTCTAGCATTGAAAAAATTCTGGTGCCCTCTGGGCAAGCTCCTCTCAGCACACCCTCAAGCTCTCTTCTGATTGGCTAATTCTATTAATAATTAGCATAAACTCAACCTCCGAGGCAGCTCAACCTACTCTGCTTACTGCATACTGTTACTGATGGTAAAGGACACCTTGGAAGTAACAAAATTACTATGGTGAGTAATTTTTCCTTTTTGGTCACTTCATTGTACCAGTATACACAAAAGAAAGCTGTTGTTGCCCAGTGTTGGAGTTGTCCCCAGCAACAGAAGCACAGTGTAAATCACAAATCCAGCTGGGTGCTAATAGGCCAGATTGTGCCTGTGTCCTGGACACAGCATGGCTTTGGACTAGGGGCATAGCAATCTATAACAGTGTTGCAGTGGCGAGCACACACACGTCCTGCTCAGTCAGAAGTGCCCCATTCCCTTTCCAACCCTTGAGTAATGGGTTCTGGTTGTCTAGTAGTTCCTCCCCATCCCATGACCTGGTGGCCAATCACCCTTGTGATCCAGTAGTAGATGTATGTATTTGTTCTCATGTTCCAAGGTATGTGGTGGTCTATTGGTGTCCCCTGATCACCTTTCAGCCCTTTAAATTAGTACATATTTGCACAGCTACTTGTTCATACCCACTTAAAGAAGCGGGGGGGGGGAGGCAGAACTGATGGACCTAGAGTCCTTCCAACCTTCTGTTACTATGATTAGTGATTGCCCACAGGGCTTCAGCACCCACTCACAGTACTTAGTCCCTTGTTTCACTTGCTTTGTACCTGGGGAAGTGCCAGAAGCCATAGTTCAGCTTGTGGGGGCTGCCATTGTTTTATGAATGGCTCCATGGACCCTTTGCTTAGCATCCCCTATCCCGTTTCTGGATTCCTCCCAGACATGCTTGGGAAGGGATTACATCCCCTACTGAGCATAGTGCGCTGGTTTCACACTGCAGCAGTGGTTGTAAGTGGCTGTACAAATCACCAAGCAACACCACATGCGACTGAGAATGGGACCCCCCCCCATACTTTGCCCACTATTTTCATTATTCCCACCTTTATTCTGATATACTTTCCTAGAAAGATGCATGCCTGCTGAAAAATTTTATTTATTTATGTAATTTATTTAGCTTTTGTTAACTGAAGCAGGAGGACTAGGCAATTCTGCCTATTTTCAGCCTTGTCCGGGGGGGGGGGGGGTGGCAACAAACTCAAATTTAACCAAATTAAGCTGTTGGTAGTATTTTTATTGAATATTTGGCCCAGACACCGGGGAAATTCCCCTACTCTTTAAAAAGTGCCATGGGATCTTTAATGTCTAGCTGAGCAACCACCGGAGCAGGCAGACGGGACCTTGGTTTAATGTCAGATCCGAAAGATGGCACCTCAGGAGTACAGCACCCCCCTCATGCTGCACTACAGTGTCAGTACTGGGATTTTACCCCAAGTTCCTGGTGTGGAGCTAGAACCCACAGCCTTTTGATCTTCCAGCCTGTGGCAAGTGTGCAAACTGCTGAGGCACTGACACTGGTGATATTGAGTTTCTAAGTGGGAGGGCTTTAAATACTTGCAGCTAATCCAGAATTTGAACCCAGGACCTCTTGCACCCAAAGCAGAATCATGCCCCTTAATGAATGAGCCTCTTAAATTTACAGGAATATATTCTTCCTAAGAGTCTGATGATAACTTGTTATGCTGTGTGGATCCAGTGTTCTCTGTTAAAGGTATTTGCAGGTAGCCACCTTGACAATCAAATCAAAACTTTATCAGGCCCAAACCAGATTCTAGGTAGCCAAAATGTTCATGCATTAAAAATAGAATTGTGTAATTTTTTTTTGTTTCATTGCTTTATTTTTCAGATAGCCAAACTGGCCATTAATTGAAACTAAAACTGGTCAGAAGAAAATTTCACTAGAGTTTACCTACCATTTTTGTGGCCATGTAAAGCACTGGTATACATGCAGTTATTGTTTTCCAAGCAAAGGTACTGCAGAACAAATGTACAGACCTTGAAAACAGTGTACAACTACAAGCCCTTTTGAATATCCTGATTGGAGTCTTATTTCAAAATATACGTTGGGGGGTTCCTGTAATTAACTACAAGCCCTTTTGAATATCCTGATTGGAGTCTTATTTCAAAATATACGTGGGGGGGGGGGGTTCCTGTAATTTAGTGAAATGCTTCTCCTTGTGGGAGATATACTCACAAATGCTGTTTTTATAGTGGATCGGTGAACTGTTGGAGAAACCTTTGCTGCCTAAGAATTTGCAATTGTAAAAGGAGGCTGCTATATACAAATAAAGGCTCTGTAATATTTACAGAATCTTTGCCTCCCCAAGAACCAACCCATCTGCGGTAGTTCTGTTGGTGGATGTAGTCAAACTATACCTATCCATTTTTTTATTTTATTGTACATTCTAAATTATGACAGGTAATCTGTTTTTATCTACAAAAAAGGTCCTATTTTTTAACCTTTGTCTTCAAAATCTGTTAGTATTTTTTTTTGTCACAAAACAAGCTGCCTACACAGTTTTGGGTGTGGTAGAAATATGATGCATTCTTTTGGATCGTGCCCCGCTTTGGTGGAAGCATCCCTCTCTAATGAGCTTTCTTACAACCATCAAACCAGAGCTCTTGATCCTGATTTGGGAAGGCTTTACTTGCTCTATTTTCAAGTCAGTCGGCTATATTTTAAATTGTAGGCATATCGGGGACAGACACTTTTGTAAATGAAGTTACCTGACAAGGACAAGTGGCTAAAGTCAAACTACTGGCCTACCATAAAACTTGGTCTGTCACCACACAACCTGTCCGTTTCAGCATCAGACACAGAACTAAGTACTTCTCCTAACTTGCCCATTGGGTTACTGGGAAGCATAATGGTAATGTAATTCATAAAAATTATTGTTCCAGGAGATGGACGGCTGCATCTGTAAATCCTGGATTTCTGTGCAGAGAAATGCTTTCCTGCAGCCTGTAAGAACATCCCCCTGCTTCATTAAAGTTGTAAACGGGATGATGTCCCCACAGATTTCATGGAGGGCATTCTATTTCAAACAGAGTGTTATAAAATATAAACTAACTAGTTTCATCACAGAATGAGAGTCACAAACTCCCTTTAAAAATAATCAGGCTTCTTTCCTTTGGGTTTCTGATCGCAGACCGTAAGTTTTTAACACAGTGTGTGCTGCAGTCTGCCATTTATGTAGAGAGATACCTTTCTTTTCGCAGAGCTTTACTGTGACTGTAATTCCCAGGTGTTTTGTCAGTCCAAGATTGAGGATACTGCAGATCTGAGGTTGGGTTCAGAATTAACTGCTACGTACTGTGCATACTTCACTGCTGATACTACATTATAGGCAGGAAAACATGGCAGCTATGAAGTCTCAGCTTGATAAGGAAACACAGGATTTCTGTAAGCCAAGTACAGAGGTTTTGTGACGTTAATACCCTCTGCACCAACTCTGATTATCTACATTTTTTTCTCCCTTCTCCTCAATTAAAAAAAATTTAGGGAACTAAACTATGCGACCACAATATATATACGAAGATCTTTTTTTTTTTTATGTTGGAATTTTGTATTGCTGAGCAAGATAATTTAAGCTCTGATGAAACTTATTTATAATAACCCTATGCCTTAATGCAGTGATTAATGCAATTAATAACTTTCTGCTCCAGTTGTATGGAACTCCGTTTACTTATGAGAGTGTTGGCACTAAAAAACAGGTCCTGCATTTTCTTATACGATTGCCAAAACATTTTCCATTAGATTTGTAGAGGAGTAAACTCTACCTGAATTCTTAGCATGGAAACAGTGTTTTACAGATCTGGTTTACCTTTTCATCTCTTGTGTTGGCCTCTAAATTTCAAAGCACTGTATTTGTTTCAGAACTGTATCTTAGCTGAGAAGTATGGACACTGTCAGGATTTGAAACAAGAAGAATGAATAAAAGAAACAGCACGATTGTTTATTCTGTCCTTTGCATTTTACTGATCCAGGTGTTTATTAGACAGGATTGATTGAAATGAAAAACAAATGTGGGTTTAACCAGTTTCATGTCTTTCATTTGGTGGGGGCATGATAATGACCTATAATGTCGTTATCTATACAGTACTGCTTATGATTGTGTAATGTTTGTTTGTATAAATCCTGTCCCCAAGGACCCTCCTGAAATCGAGATGATACCACTTATGAGGCTTGCCTGATGAGCAAATCATAAAATAAATGAGAACTGAGCCCCTGGAACAGCCTAAAGACTGGGGAGAAATCCAATGTACTAGACCAGGGGTTCTCAAATGGTGAGGCCAGCCTCCCTGGGGAGGCCCCAACCTGTTCAAGGGGAGGCTCGAACAAGTCTTGAAAAAGTATTATATATCACTTTTGAACTTTATAGATTTTGTGTGAAGGGATAAGGCAAACTGAAAGAGGATAATAGTAGATGAATTTATGTATTTATTCACAGGTCTGTGACCAGGGAAGGTACTGTAAACTGAGCCATGGCTTATTTCAGGTGTACCCAGGGAAGGGTAGTGAAAGAATACAGTTCAGAATTTAACTGCAAAACACTCAAGCAATACAAAATGAATAAAAGTGCAAACAAATTAACAATAAACTAACAATGTAAGGAACAATTGATCAATTAGACTGGCAGCAGAACTGTCCAAATACAAGAATTAACCATACAAGTACTAGGAATAAGAGCAGGAGGGAGCAAAATGATCCCTGAGAAGTTGCTTAAGAGCAGGGGAGAGGCAGAGGTCATCAGGAAGGTTATTCCAGTTAGAGGGCAAATGGAAAGCAATCTGATCCATGAAGGTATGGCAGTAAGGGGTAACAATGGTTAGAGCCAAAATATTGGAGCAAGTAGGTTGTCCTGTTGGGAGGAGGGTTACAATAAGCTTAACATGAGAGCCAACTATGCAAAGAGGTTTCAATTTATTCCTGATGTACCTGTGAAAAGTAGGCTATTTTTCTATGGGGAGGCCCAAAAATATTTCAGTATTTTGGGGGAGGCTCAAGATCTTTTCCATTGCTTAGGGGAGGCTTACTATGACAAAGTTTGAGAACTGTTGTACTAGACTGATCTGACTGTCATACCACACAACTGTCCAGCAGGAGGAGGAATGTCCCTCATTTATCACTCATAACCCCTCTCCCCCACCTGGTGTGGGCTATGTCCCTCATTGTACACGGAGAGTTAAATTTATAAAAAATTAGTGGTAAGGGTTGATTATAAGCCCAAAGCTGTACCACAAAATCGCCATTACACCTGAGTTTGTGCAACAGAGATCAGTAGTGTGATCACATATAACTTCATACAACTGTCACTTTATAGTGCAAGCAAAACTTCTGTTTACTTCCATATTCACAAAATTACCTAATTTTCGTTTAAACCCCAAGCTAGCACATAGCCCCCTCAGTGCCACAAGTCTCGATATTTTTTATAGAAATTTCTCTAATTGAACCTGCCTTTTATTTTATTCTATATAGGTTTTTATCCTCCTCCATCCAGAGAGCGGCTGCTCAGCCAAGACCCCAGCTCTTTGAGCCAGCTCTCCTGCCTCCCTAGGTGTCATGTACCTGGGTTTGAGTCTCCCCACGAGTTCCCCTCTCATAGGAGGGCCATCCACCCATGATACAGCATATCCAAGGCAGACCTAGTCATGGACCGAGTGGCAGTGTGGGCTTTGAGACAGCTGGGCTGCCTTCATTCAGCCCCCCCAACTCTCCATTTTTCTCCCCACCCTGCTGTGGGGCGTCGGACTGATGCATGGAGGTGCACCCCTCCGGCATTCTCCACAATCACCTCCCTTACGTTGCCACCCTGTGCTGCTCTACTACCAGGCCTCCACCTGGGAGAAGCCCAGGCCGGGCAGATATTCTTCCCCACCCCAGGAAAGGAGAGCAGTCCCTCTGGCGCTTGATCTTCTGTCACCCCAGTCAACCCATTCCCAAACCCGGGTCACTGGCGTGGCAGGAGATAAAGCACTACAGCCTTAACCCTCCACACTACTGGCCTGGTTCACTTGCTGTTTATTTGATTAATTTTAGGGATATAGCTGAGAAAGACACACTGAACCTAAGCTTGTTTATTGGTGTGACCAGAAGCACAGAGAGGTTAAGTGACTTGCTCAGCATCATCCAGTGTGAAGGTGTTGGTTGTGGGATTCATACCCAGGACTGGTGGGTCTCCAGGATCACAGCTTGGTGCTCGAACCTATACTATACTATACTCAGTGCTGCATTAACTTACATGGTGTCCTTAGGCTGGAAACTTCAGGCGCCCCCCCCGGTCAGACATAGCTCAATTCAGGGGATGGCAACAGCACATTCACAGAAGAACAATTAAACAATTAGAATACTGATTTTTTGTTGTAATTTCTGTGTATTGTCACTTTGATAAAACGTAACAATAGACAAACTCTCATGCAGGAATCCACATTTAAAACAGACAGAAAACTGCTGTCACTGTAAAGACGATTAATGGAAAAACAAATTACTTTCCTATCCTGCGGCTAGTACTTGAGGAGATGGGAGATACCTATAAATTCTGCAGTCCAAAGAATGCTAAGAATGTGCTGCACCATTAAAATTTTGAGTATAAACGGCTGTTCCAGTAAACGGCACTTTACCCCTAGTCGAAGCCTTCAAGCGAGGTGAAATGCTGGGGTGTGTTTGTCTCACCAGACAGCATAATTTGGTTCATTCCTGCAATAATTAGCACTTTCTGAATTTATGTAATGAAATACTTCCACCTCCAAAATATGTAGACATGCTTTATTTATAGTGTTTAGTCTTTGTCCAGTGTCAAGGCTATATCTGCTGCACCAAGCCGTTTCTGGGACGTCTCCCCTCCTCTGTTTTTGTCTGTGAGCTTCTAAAGAAAGATGGCAGAGTGCTGCAGGTTTGGGAGGGGGACTACTGAACAGCCAGAATAAATTGTTTGTATTATTTCTCATTATAAATAAGGGCACAGGGTGGGGCCCCGGGCTCCCCTACTTTACTAAGATGGCCATTTGGAGCAAGATGGTGTCAAGCTAGGGAGACAGGGTGGGGTGGGGGGGCCTTGTAGAAGACATTATTGGCAAGTGGGAAGGTGCTGGCAAGAAAAACACTGGCAGGAGATTTATCAACATATGACTGCATGGGAGGACCTGAGAGTGATGACTGCGGGAACCACAGGACTAGCCATGGCTTCCCAGAGAGGGCTAACAGGTTATTTTTAAAGCCTTTTGTTGTTGTTGTTTACTATTTTTGTATAAATATTCAGATTTTTTTTTTTTAATTCTTTGGTAATCAGGTAAGGACCACTATACAGAGTGCCTGTTTTTAGGGGTGACCTAGGAGCATTGTTGGGGTGGTTAAGTGACTTGCCAGGGTCACACAGTATACAAGTGGAGCTGGAGGCTATGTGAATCAAACCCAGGTCTGCTGGGTGTACCAAGCTAATTCACAGCTCATTACTCTTATGTCTAGAATATATTGCCAGCCTAATAGTTGCTGCTGTCCAGTCCCAAAAAATAAATATAGACCATTATTTCTGGCGTTCTGAAATGAAATAGAGAATAATGCATAGGAGGCAGTGTGTTATATTAGCTGTCTTTACGCTCCAGAATTACAGTATGTGATCTCTGATGTCCATAAACCTGAAGAGCTGAGCTCTGCGAAGTTGATTCAGAATGTTAGTCTGTGACACTGACACTACATGATGTAGTGTAAAAAATGGATTGCCACTACCTACTATGGACACAGAGTCAGACTCACTTCATTTTTTATAATTCCTGGTTGCACTGTTTGCACATATTCATTACTTTGGCCTTTTTTCACAAAGAGGCTGGCTGACAAGATTTTTATTTTTGTCGACAGAGAATGCAGACAATAAGTGAGACATTAAAGGCTAGTCACTGTCAGTGCCCCCAAGCTACGCAAGCCTGAACCAAAGTCTCCTCTCCCCCCAAAACTTTGTTTAAGCAGGGCAGCCTGCAGGGCCCCTGACCCTGCCGCGGCCTCAGTTTTCAGTCTGGACCGCATTCCTCTTTAGACAATTTTTTGGACTACTGACTGTGGTGGTCATCATAAATCTCACTCACACTCACCGTCGCCCCGGTGCTAGTGTGACCTGGTCTCCGTCTCACCCACCATCTCAGGTCTGTTCTGGTGTGGTCTGTCCTCTCATTCATTCGTTCCTGAAGGCATTCAGCACTGATGATCATTGCTCTCTCGGACACTCGAGTTGTCTCAACAGTTGGCTGTGTCACGCCGCCAGCGGGTCAGATTTGGGGTAGCCCTGGAAAGTCACATACGTGATGCTGACTCCAAGCAAGAAGAACTTTACTGACAGTCATAACATGTCCGGTCTCTGGACTGTACCCTAACCCACACCGACCGCTGTACTCCCACTCCGTCCTCCACCCAGACCCAGTTGTGAGTGCTCACTCTCCTTGACTCTCTAGTGTGGCAGATGCTGGTGCCTATACTGCTAGTACTGTTGTCGACCAGTTGACGATGTCCGTGACTCGTGTGGTATGAACCGTGCCTTACCCACCCTATCCAGCAAGCATTCTCTGGCCGCTCTCATCAGTTTGGTGTGGGTGTTGGGTGCACACGTGCAATGAGCACACACTGGATTTTAAAATCAACGCGTGCCACTGATTGGACTGATCTGGTCTGTGTAGGGGTGGCAAGACAGACTGATTTGCAGGGGGGCACAAACTGACACTGAGTTCGGGGGGGGGGGCACAGACTGACACGGAGTTCCAGGGGCAGGGGAGTGATGCCTGGAGCCACTGAGCCAGCTAAATTATTTTAGTGCCTCTAATTTCTTAGGTGCCCCCTAACAGCTGGCACCCCTAGACTGCAGCCTACTTAGCCTATTGATAAAAACTGCACTGGCTATACTGCTTCTTGAATAAAGCATCAGGATACAGTATGTGCTATTATTTCACCTTCCTTCATCCTGACACTTAGTATTTCCTTTCCAAAGATGAGCACACTTACTGGCTCGTACAGCATTTCTAGTCTGACGGCCTAGCAATACTAAACCTATTTGTGAGGCTGTCCGTCTGTTGTTCTTCAAAAACTAAATGAATGGCAGGATCAACCAAATGAGTTTTTAATGAAAAATATTGAGACCACTTTTTGGGGGATGGAAATCGTGAACTGTCTGGCAGTTTAGTGTTTGAACAAAAATCAGGGAATTTTATAAAAATATGCAGGGGACAGTGGAAAGGGGGGCAGATATTTTAACCAGTGCTTGTATAAAAAATGGGGAGCAGTGTAAAAAGTTTTGTATTTTGCACATCGTAATAAACCATTAGATCTTCACTTTTATTTAAGTGGGTATCACAACCCTGGTGTGAAAATAAAAAAAAGATATTTTCTTTTGGGGTATCTCAGTCATCAGGTCACATCATAGGAACTTCACCACCAGTGAAGCAGGATCCATGCGGAGCATTTTCAGCAATGCTACTGGGGCCGCCCATGCCGACATCATCTGCCGATGTTACCAACCCTATAAAGGCATGAGCCGCCCCGCTCCCTCCTCAGTTTCTTCCCGCCATTGACTGTGTTTGTATGGGTCTCCACAGGAGCATCGAAGCAGTTTCGCGCCATTTGTGCCTATGCCTTTACTTCGTTTTTCAGAATCTCTTTTTTACAAGAGATTCACCTACCTTGTTTATGTCGAGCGTTTTTATTTATTTTATTTATTGAGTTCTTGGACAACACCTGTGGGCGGATGCTCTTTTATAGGTTCCACATCAGTTGAACAGAAAATAGCAGAGAACAACAATTTATACATTTACAGAGATGGTATAGTAAGTTACAGAAAGGTTCACACAAGTAAACACTGCTGAGGCATTGTACAACGTAATGCCTGCCTCCATGAGTTCAGACACCCTGGGGAAGATAGACACAGAGAAGGCAACAAAGGTGACATAGTGGAGGAATGGAGGGAGGGAGGGAGGGGTGTGCCATGAGATGTGGAGGGAGTTAGGCGGGAGTGGGGATCAGTGAAGTGCTGAGGTTGGGAGGTACCCTCTGGGTCAAGAAGTGCATTTAAGTGCAGCAGGTGATTAATATGGAGGGGGTAAGTGGATGCAGTCACAGGTGTCCTTGATAATGAGGTGCTGAAGACTTGTTTGCACCAGAAGTTAGAAAAAGCAGTCACAGTTGTCCTTGGCAATGAGATGCTTACGAAGTTTATGCTTGAAGGCACCAACAGAGAGAGTTATTTCTTCCACTTCGCTCTGCAGAAGAAAGAAGATTGTCTCAACAGATGAACAATCTCTCTGTATCTGCTGACATGGGCCTGACCATAACTTTTTGAACTGTGAGCTCTGCCGTAAATTCAAGCAAACCACCCTCGAGCAACATAAAAAGGCTCTCAAACATTTTCTGATGGAACAACAAGTAGCCAGTTTTGGACAGGGGTCCTTGGGTCCCTCCTTCCCAGTCATTGGGGGGCTCGTCACGCTCCCAGGTTGCCAAGGCATGGGACAAGTCCTCGGGGGGGGGGGGAGTCATAAAAAAGACTGAAATCACGATCACTCCCGCCAGTACCAGTCCCACTTCCTAAAGGCTTCTCCTTCCTCTGGGAGTACTCCATTGGCTGAAGCTGCGCTGACGCCTGTCGCTGTCCAGGTCTCTGTTCCTACCAGACCCATAATAGTGAAGATTAATAAAGGAGAGGGGAGGTGGGCAGAGGGAGACAGTGAAAAGGCAGAGATACTGAATGAATACTTTTGCTCAGTATTCACAAAAGAAGATGAGGAGCAGTTACCTAAACCAGACAACAGAAGCACTCTGGGTAGGGGGGTTGATACCAGTCCATTCACAGAAGAAAGAGTCCTGAAAGAACTCCTAAAACTCAAGGTGGACAAAGCAATGGGGCCTGGCGGATTCACCCAGAATCCTAAAAGAACTAAGGGGGACCTAGTGACACCACTGACCACACTTTTAACAAATCATGGCAGGTCAGGTGGTACCTGAGGACTGGAGGAGGGCAGATGTGATTCCCCTTTACAAAAGTGGGAGCAAGGCAGAAGCAGGAAACTACAAACCTGTAAGTTTGACCTCAGTGGTAGGGAAAATGATGGAATCACTTCTGAAAGAAAGAATTGTTGAGCACCTAGAGGCCAGCGGGGCACAGAACCCACAGCAACATGGATTTACAGCAGGAAGGTCATGTCAGATGAATCTAATTGATTTCTTTGACTGGGTGACCAAGTAATAGACCAGGGAGGGGCTGTGGATATGGCCTACCTAGACTTTAGCAAGGCATTTGACACAGTCCCGCACAAGATTAATAATCAAGTTAGCCAGCCTGGGAGTGGGTCCCAGGGTGGTAGCCTGGGTAGCGAACTGGCTGCACAACAGGACACAGAAGGTAATAGTGAATGGAACACATTCCGAAGAAAGGGAGGTTACTAGTGGAGTACCTCAGGGCTCAGTAGTGGGTCCAATCCTCTTTAACATCTTTATAAGTGACATTGCAGAGGGTCTGGAGGGAAAGGTATGCCTCTTTGCAGATGACACAAAGATCTGTAACAGAGTTGATACAAGAGGGGTAGAAAAGATGAGAAGGGACTTGGCAAGGTTGGAGGGAATGGTCAGACATATGGCAACTTAGATTCAATGCAAAAGAGTGCAAAGTAATGCACCTGGGAAACAAAACCAGGAAAAGTACACAATAGCAGGAGAGACTACAACAACAAAAATGGAAAGGGACCTGGGAGTAGTCATATCAGATGACCTAAGGTGGGTAAGCAATGTGAAAAGTCAGTAAGGAGAGCCAGGGATACTGGGATGCATAGGAAGGCATCACAAGTAGAAAAAGGAAGTGATTATCCTCTATACAAACAGTTGGTGAGACCCCATCTGGAGTACTGTGTGCAGTTTGGAGACCTCATCTACACAAGGACATAGACAGGATGGAAGCAGTCCAGAGGAGGGCAACTAAATGGTGCAGAGTCTACATCAGAAACCATATGAAGAGAGACTGAGAGAGCTTAATATGTATACCCTTGATGAAAGGAGGGACAGGGGACATGATAGAAGCGTTCAAGTACCTCAAGGGAATCAACAAAGTCCAGGAGGGTAGCATCTTTCAGAAAAGAGATGTGTAAGAACAAGGGCACAGTTTAAAGATAGAGAGGCGGCTCAGGGGTAATGTGAGGAAATTCTTTTCACGGGAAGGTGGACACATGGAACAGCCTTCCTGAGGAGGTCATTGGGTCTAAAACAGTGGGGAATTCAAACATGCATGGGACAGACACAAAGCAATTATAGTGGGGGTTGCAGGAAGCAGGCTGTTGGTTAACTAGAATCTGCAGCTTATCCAGTAGGTAGGGAAATGGGCGGACTGGGTGGGCCAAGTGGTCCTTTTCTGCCGTCAAAGTCTATGTTTCTGTGTTTCTATGTTTCTATAATGACACTGCCGCCTGCCTCTCTGAGTGGCCAGTCATCGACCCTTGGGTCGTTAGACCCCAGTTTGTCAATGCCTGGCTTGTCAATGACAGCCCTCCTGTCAAGGCCTGATGCTTCTCCAGGCCCTCAGGCATTGAGCTCTTCGGGCTACCAAGGCTGACGGACAGGTCGTTGCACTCCATGTTGTCGACCCCTCCTCGTCGATGAAGCAGTCTACTCTTGTTGACCTCAACGATATCCTGACCAAGTTTGCTACCATCTTGGTCCATCGGATGGGTGCTTATAGGCCTGGGTCCCCTGCGCCATCGACGGCCATGTCGTCATCTATGCCACTTTGGCCTCCTCAGGCTGTTCCCCATAGGCTGTCATTGCTCCCTCATTCATCGGACCTCCATGATCATCGGAGCAGCCCATGACAGGTTGAAGGGGCCTAAGCACCTAATTTCCCTCCCCCCGGACAAGGAATTCTGAAGGATTGACCTTTGGGGTAAAAGGGTCTATGCTTCCTTTACCTTGGGGTTGAGGATTGCCAGTTATCTCTCTCACCTGGTCAAATACTAGAATACCATCTAAAAGAAAGGCAAGGCTGCTGCCCAGGTCCTCCCTGATTGTACCCAGAAACAAGAGGTTCTTAAATGCTTGCAGAGTGCAGAGGATATCAGCAAGCACCTCCTTAGGGCCCTGTACGATATCTCGGATACTGGTACCAGGGCTGCCTTTGTAGGCACTCCTGGCTGAGGGTCTCAGGCTTTGCGGCCAGTGTCCAACAAAAGATGCTTAACACCCCTTTCAATGGCTCTAAATTATTTGGGCCAGATGTTCAGGACATCATCAATGATCTACAGGCATCTGGCAGGGCTATCAAGTCCGTCCACTCACTCTGTCATGCACAGCGTAGGAGCAGATACCACCTTCAATTTCGCAAGGTGTCCCACAAGTCCGGAGCAGCCTCCCTTATCTTGATCAAGAGAAGGTCCTCCTCTGCCTTGCCGTGCCTACCTCCTCCTTCTCCTCCTCCTCCTCTGGTACCAGAGCTACGTGCCCCAGGGGTGATGGATCAGCCCCAGTGGCTGGATCTGCCTCTGCTCGACTCCTTGCTAGACCCCCCTCCTTCCGGTCCATGACCAAGAGGTGGCAGTCGGAGGTTGGTTCTTCCTCCATCTCAATCAGTGGAAAACCATCACTTCAGATGCCTGGATTTTTCAGATTATGGAGAGGGGCAACACTCTAGAACTCATGGAGATGATCCCAGAGACCCCTACAGTGCCCTTTACCTATACCCCAACCCATCTGTCCGTTCTCCGGGAGGAGGTACAGTCCCTACTGTGGAAAAAGGCCATCAAGCCATTGCCTGTGTACAAACAGAACAGGAGATTTTATTCCAGGTTCTTCCTGATCCCCAAAAGAATCAGAGATCTGAGGCACATTCTGGACCTCAAGGACTTGTGTCTGTATGTCCAGTACAAAAAATTCCACATGGTCACCCTGCCAGGCCTGATGCCTCTACTCAAGCAGGGCAACTGGCTGTGCTCCCTAGACATTTATTTATTTCTTTATTTATTTAGTTTTTGTTAACCGGGTAAGTGCACTAGCCAGTAGGTGACTATTTTCAGGCACGACCAGGGACATGCAGGATGCTTACCTACATATCTCGGTGTTTCCACCGCACAGGAGATTCCTCCATTTTTTTTTTCAGAGTGAGCACTACCAATTCAAGGTATTGCCGTTTGGCTTATCCTCTGCACCACGGGTCTTTACAAAGTGCATAGCAGCAGTAGCTCTCAGAAGGGAGGAACTGTACGTTTTCCCCATGTGGATGACTGACTCCTAAAGGCCCTGTCCAAGGACCAGCTCCTTCGGACTCTGGAAAGAATCCTTCAGCTGTTTTCTTCCCTGGGCATCACTGTCAGCCTGCCCACGTTCGTCTTGACCCCATCCTAGAGGCTGCAATATATAGGGGCGCTTATGGACTCGACGCAGGGCAAGGCCTTCCTACCTTCAAACAGGACAGAGTGCCTCATTGCCCAAGCTCAGGAGGTAGCACAGAGTTGTTATACCATGGCCAGGGTATATCTGAGGCTATTGGGTTTGATGGCTGTGGCCATTCCCACAGTTCCTGTAGCCATATGCGGGTCCTTCAGTGGACGCTCAGAGTGCAATGGGACCAATGCACGGATGAATTAGATCAGTTAGTGCTGGTCTCCTCCCCGGTCAGCAAGGTGCTCCAGTGGTGGATGGACCTGCAGAATCTGTTATGAGGGGTCCCATTCCAGATCTCCTCCCCCCAGCAGATCCTCACCACAGATGCCTCCATTTCGAGCTGGGGAGTGCATCTGGGTCTCTTTCAGACTCAAGGAACATGGTCCAGATCGAAACCTCCCTGCATATCAATGTCCTGGAAATGAGGGCAGTCCTGTTTGACATGCAGGCTTTTCAGAACCATCTCCTCCCGGGTTAGTTGTTGGTTCAGTCCAGCAACCTCAGTGCTGTCTATTACATCAACAAGCAGGGGGGGTCGCATGTGCAGAGAGGCCATGAATGTATGGTACTGGGCACTAGACCACAGTCTGATTCTTTTTTTTTCTTCAGTAACTTTTTATGTTCGCTTGCACACATGTGCAAGAAACATAGTGCCATCATCCGAGTTTCTGGAGGTGTGTCACTCCCTCTTCCATTTCCCTCCGTGTGTTTGCAGGTGCTGCCACAGTTGCCCAATGCATGCTGCAGCTGTCTATGACAGCACTCGGAATTCAGTGGCTTACAGTTCAAAGGGAGAGAGCCGCTTCAGTGAGCACGATCAGATAAGGGAAGTGCTCACTGAAGTGCTCTTCCTCCCAAACAGTCTTCCAGGTGCCACGCTGGGAGCCCACCCCAGCATGACAACAATGTGTTTGGCCGACTGGGATGCCCAATCCCCAGTCAGCTCCACAGTCCCCCCCCTCACCAAAAGGTTACTGAGAGCCACACTGGGAGCCCACCCCAGCGTGGCAAAAGTCGGAATGGGGGTGCCCAATCCCCGTCGGCTCCACTGCCCCCCCCAAAGCTTTCCAGCTGCCACGCTGGGTGCCCACCCCAGCATGGCAAATCCTGCGTAGTGTAATTGCCATGCTGGAGCCCACCCCAGCATGGCAAATGTCACGTCATTAAAAAACAAAAAAACTGAAAACACAAAAGCGGTCCGCCATGGTCTCCTGCCCCCTCCCCACCCGCCACCCTTTGCGCACCCTGCCTCCCCACAACCCCACCTCACCTCATACTTGCCTCCGGAGCTCGTCCACGACGTATCTTCGCTGGACTGGGAACACGTCTGCACTCTTCAAAGCCGAGCGTGAACTGAGTAAATGCCGGTAGCTGTATAATGTAATGAATAGGGTTTTCAGCTTTGCTGCATATCTCAGGCATTTTTGGAATTCTGGCACCAAATTTTCAACATGGAGTTTTGGGACCCCTCCTCATGAATTCTGTCACTGTCATGATGTTAACGGGCCCAAAGGTTGATTTGGCGGTCACTGCATGAAATCATCTTTCAGGACCGATTAACAAAATAACAGTGCCAGTGTTCATAGGTGGGCTCTCAAAAAGCCTATGTTGAAAATTTGTGAAAATTCTAAAATGACCGTGTTATGAATGTGTGTTATGCTGTTCTTTACGCACATGCGTAGGTTCGCGAATTTTCAATATTTTCACTCCAGATTTTCAACATTACCATTTGACCACACCTCCTTATGAGTAGTACAGCTGTCATTTTTCACATCTCACCCAAAATGTGTTTCCACGCATGTAGCGCACAATGGCACAGTCGGTGTGCGAAATCAATGTTCGGGACACATTAAGAAAATCACAGTGACACTGTTCATGAGCAGAGGTGTTAAGATAGCTATGTTAAAAATTTGGTGAAAAAAATTCCCACAAATGACTATTTTATGAGCATGCGTTGCGCTGTTCCTACGCATGCTCGTAAGTTCGCAAATTTTCAATATTTTCACTCTAGATTTTCAACATTGCCATTTTACCACACCTCCTTATGAGCAGTACAGCTGTCATTTCTCACTTCTCACCCAAAATGTGTTTCCGTGCATGTAGCGTACAATGCCGCAGTCGGTGTGCGAACTCAATGTATGGGACACATTAAGAAAATCACAGTCACACTTTTCATGAGCAGAAGTGTTAAAATGGCTATGTTAAAAAATTTGGTGAAAAAATTCCCAAAAATGACTGTTTTACAAGCGTTTGTTGCGCTGATCCTACGCACGCTCATAAGTTCGCAAATTTTCAATATTTTCACTCCAGATTTTCAACATTGCCATTTTACCACACCTCCTTATGAGCAGTACAGCTGTCATTTTTCACATCTCGCCCAAAACATGTTTCCGCCCATATAGCGCACAATGGTGCAGTTGGTGTGCGAAATCAATGTATGGGACACATTAAGAAAATCACAGTGACACTGTTCATGAGCAGAGGTCTTAAAATGGCTATTTTGAAAATTTGGTGAAAAAACTCCTAAGCAGTTTCCACGCACCCTTGTAAGTTCATGAATTTGTAATGTTTTCAGTCAGATTTTCACCAGTGGCATTTTTCCACACTTCCTTATGAACAGTACAGCTGTCATTTTTCACAACATGGCCGAAATGTGTTTTCACACTTTCAGCACAGAAATGTGTGGTTGCTGTGGGAAATAATTGTTCGGGACAGATAAAGAAAATCACAGTGACACTGTTCATGACCGGAGGTCCCAAAATGCCTGTGTTGACAATCTGCTGTAAACAATTCCCAAACTAATTACATTACGGGTGCACGTTGCACAGTTTCTACGCACGCTCATGACTTCACCAGTTTTTTTAATATTTTCACTGTAGATTTTCAACATTCCCATTTTTTACACCTCTCCATGAACAGTACAGCTGTCATTTTTCACATCCTGTTCAGAATGTGTTTTTGCACCTGTGGTGACAAATGCCGTAGTCGCTGTGCAAACGCAGCTTTCGATTAACAAACTGATATTGCCACTGTTCATGAGGTGGGGGGGTCACAAAAAACCCATGTTGAAAATTTGGAGTGAAAATACCAACGAATGCCTGAGGTGTTAGGGTTTCCGACCATAACACCCCACCCTGTAGAGAATGACAGGCATCAGGGCTGTGACTTGGGATTGTCACCTGCAATGCTCATACCATTTCACCCCCACCCACACCCACACCCTGCAGCCACTGAGAAGCATCGAGGTATGCCTTGCACTCTTCAGCCCCAAAGTTCACCCCATTGTCCTATACCGCACCCATTTCACAATATTTCCTGGTGGAATGGCGTGCGCATAAGGGCCAAATACCCCAAGGCACACCGTGACACTTGGTGTCTGCATGGTAGGGTGTGGTGAAATGGCCGTTATGCCTGATGACCCAAAGGCACACCCCAATGCCTGTTAGTCTCTGCAGGGTGCTGGTGGGGTTGGCTTCAGTTCAATACTTCACTGCCATTCCTATTATGCAGCTCTGTAACTCCTACACTACCAATGCCAATGCCAGCAAGCAAACATTCGGCATTGACAAATGCTTGTTTATTGAGAGACATTACTCAGATTTCCAAGCATACGTTAAAAAGATTATAGTATGATTAATTGCTGTTTAAGTTGTGACAACCTTGGTACACAATATTGAGGTTTCTTTCAGTCCGTTTCCTATATAGAATAGTTATAGACATTTCCACAGTAGCCGTTAAGCAAAAACATATCACTATTAACACAGATTTTGACTTAAATTAATCCTCCTGTCATGGTACACTTTATCTTTTCCACAGTCTGATTCTCTTGGCAATCCACATCCCAGGCATACTAAACACCTTGGTGAACAGCCTCAGCTAGACGCAGTCCAGCATGCATGAGTGGGAACTTCTCTCATCTGTCACAGAAGATCTGTTCGCCAGATGGGTCATCCAGAGTTGGACCTTTTTGCATCCCCACACAATGCAAAACTACCGAGTTTTTGCTCACTATATTCAGGGCTTGTATTTTTCTGGGGAGGGACGTTGTCCCTCTCCTGGAGCGGGAGGTTCCTTTGCACCTTCCTTCCCTTTCCTCTGATTCAAAGGATGCTAATCAAGCTGCAAAAACGGGGCCAGCATGATCTTGGTAGCACCATTCTGGCCACGGCAGATATGGTTTCCATTACTGCAACAGTTGGCAGAAGAGCCTCTGGTCCCTCTGCCCCTCTGCAGGGATCTGTTGATGTAGGCTCAGGGGACCCTGGTCCACCCCAATCTCAAGTTCCTTCATCTGCATGCCTGGCTACTGAGGACATAGCCATTGCCCAGTTCTGAGTGTCCAGAGAGTGGCATGCATCCTTGTGGCAGCTCGGAAGCCCTTCACTAGGGCCACATATGCCTTGAAGTGGAAGAGGTTTGCCATCTGGGCTGCCAGGCATCACCTAGACCCTTTTACTGGTCTGGTGAACCAGATTCTGGACTACCTGATATCGCTGTCAGACTCAGGCCTCCAGTACGTCTGCCTCAAGGGGCACTTTTCGGCTATCTGTGCCTTTCATGAACCCATGGGTGACTGCACCATGGCCCAATTGGATGTATCCCATACTTTTCTCAGGGACATCCTGCATCTGAAACCTCCAATCTGTTCCCTTGTCCTGGCTTGGGATTTGAATTTTGTTGTGGAGAACTTGACCCTGTCTCCATTTGAGCCAGCTGCGACTTGCAAGCTGCACTTTCTCTCTTGGAAAGCTTAATTTTTGGTTGTTATTACCTCTGCTCGAAGGGTTTCTGTGCTTCAGGCATGTTGGAGAGAGGAGCCTTATTTAATTTTTCACAAAGACAGGGTGTTTTTGCACAGGAATCTGAGATTTCTCCCTAAGGTAGTGTCTGAGTTTACCCTGAACCAATCTGTCCATCTACCAATTTATTTTCCTGAGCATGCCAATCCAGGGGAAGCACTGCTCCATACACTAGATGTGCACAGAATTCTGAAGTATTTTCTGCTCTGAACCAAGAAATGCAGAAAGTCAAAGCAGTTTTTCATTTCTGTCACCCCAGGTAGAGGGGGCGTTAAGGTTTCTACGCAATGTTTGTCCAACTGGTTGGCACACTGTACCATATTCTGCTACAACAAGCATTGCAAAGAGTTGCCTGGGGTGGTGTAAACCCATTCCACGAGGGGCATGGCAACATCTGTGGCCTATTTCAAAGGGATCTCAGTCACTGACATTTGTGCTGCTGCCACCTGGAATACAGTCCATACTTTCACCAAGCACTACAGTCTGGATGTTGCTTCTAGAGCCTGTGCAGGTTTTGGCAGGGCTGTTCTACAGGGCCTTCTGTCCTGAGCTTTATTGGCCTTCCTGCCAGACTGTTCTGTTATACCCGTAACTGCTTGGGACTCATTCCAATGGTGTGACCTGATGGCTGAGATATCACCGAAGAAGATAGAACAGTTATGTAAGAACTTACTGTAACGGTAGCTCTTCAAGGGGATCTCAGTCTTCTGGTCTGCCTTCCCTCCTACCATCCCCTTCGTGGGGTTCTCTTCTGAGAACTGACTTTCTGGTGTATCCAGCCTTTCATATAGGTCTGGGCATCTCTCTGTCTCTCTCTCTCATTGGTCTCCTATGACAAGGATGTGTTCTCTTAGTCTCAAGGGGAAAGAACTGAGGAGGGAGCAGGGCCACTCGCACCTTTATAGGGTTGGTGACGTCGGCAGATGACGTTGGCGTGGATGGCCCAAGTGATACTGTTGAAAATCTTTCTAGTGGATCCTGGTTCACCAATGGTGAAGTTCCTACGGTGTGACCTGATGACTGAGATCCCCTTGAAGATCAACTGTTACGGTAAGTTCTTGCGTAACCGTTCTTCACACACTGCTCCCTGTACATTATTTGATATTTAACATTCATTACTCAAACAACAGCAAATATTATGAAAAAGAAGCAGTAATTCCTCTGCTACAAGCACTTTGGATCCAGTATTCAACAGTATATTGGCTCATATGCGTTTGTAGGCCACACACTTTGGGTACAGGATTGACCACCCTGGAGATACCTGTATATTCTAACCTCAAGAATTTATCCGTTTATACAGTAGTCACAAACACCAATCAGTCTGCTTGCCTGAGTTGCCCCAGAGACATAATTTATGGTAATTATGGAATATAGAATTAGAATAAGTTTTAGACTATTCATTTCACGCAGTCACTCTTTTTCAGGGAGACCGCAGTTGCTCCTATCTCCTGTAGATTTATACATATTCATTTAAAGAGACAGAGAATTGTTGTAAGCGCAATTACATGTAAAAGTGAGAAAGAAAACACATTCTGAATCATTGCCATTCTGTGCCACATATTGCGCTGTGGCATATTTCAAATCACTTTCCTAATCATGCTACAGTGTTCTCCAACTCTGGACCTAAAATTTATTTTCATTTTTTCTGTATAGAAGGCTCCACATATGCAATCAGCTTTGTAAACCACTCCTATAGTATCACATGTAATGAGCTGTTAGAGCTCATAAACCTTATTTCTATGCTGGCTAGTGATGTCTTTACAGGAAACAATTCTACTGCAGTACATGCTTCTCTGACATTTAAAACAGCCCATGCTCGATGAGAGGGATCTAACTTTCTGGTGCAGATTTGCAGAACTTAGAATGACACTTGTATCAAAAAAGTTGCCCGTATTTCACTTTGTGACACAAGCTGCTGTGAATTTCAGAAACTGTCACAGATGCATCAAAACTGCTGGAGACTATCGTTAAGGAACAGATTGTGGAGCTTCTTGAAGCAAAGGGAATCTAGGATGCTAGGTAGCGTCAGTTTGTGAAGGGCAGGCCGTGTCTGATGTACTTTGCACTTATTCAAATTAGTGTCTCATGCAGTGGACAAATACCAGAAGGTTGGTATCCATTATCGGAATTTCAGCAAGGCATTTGACTCAAGAGTCACATGGGAAGCTTTTGAAATAACTTGGCATCCTTGGGACGGGGGGGGGGTCTAACTAGGTGGATAGGCAACTGGTTGAGGAGGACCCATGGGGTTAAGCTAAACTGGGGTATCCCAGGGGTCATTCCTTGGACTGGTGCACTTTAATATGTTAATAGTAAAGATTTAGGATGGGATCCATGGAACAGTTTGCCTTTTTGCAGATGACACCAACATCTGCGACATGCTGAACAGCAAGGAGGGAATCAAGGATATGAAGAGGTACTAGGAAAAGCTAGAAGGGTGGTCAGAGATGTGGCAATGCAAGTTCAGTGCTAAAATATGCAATGTTATGGCTGGCCCAGTGGCACTGAGGGCTGAGGCACTGGCGCCTTACCTCATGCTACACCGGTGACCCGGGTCGGGAATGACCTGAGGTCGGCTGGGGAGCTCGGCTTTCGAGGGTTGGAGCGGATTGAGCCATAGCTCTCCCCTCCAAAGGGGTGGATTCCGCACTGCCGTAGTCCCACTTCCACCGGGTGGAGGTCCAGTGGGCAGCGCAGACAGTTGGAGTGGTGCCGCAAGTCTGGGGGAGGACAGAAGGGGCCACCGGATCCTGGCGTGTGCATGCGCCTCCGCCTCCACGCACGTACATACATGTGTATGCCATGGCCCTGGGAAGGAAGGGGAGAAAACTACAAAATACCAAAAATTACAAATGAAAAAAAATAGGCAATGTTATGCATACTACATAGGCAAAAGAAATTCTACAATTGATTTCTGGATGAGTCGCATTAGGGTGAACCAAAGCTGAGAAGAGAGGGACCTTGGAATTATCAACCTCCAGTCCACAGTCCAATACAACAAGGCTGATGGGAAGGCCAACAGAACACTGGGATGTATTTGTTGGGGACTGTCTAGCAGAAGAAAAGAAACATAGAAAGTGTCGGCAGAAAAGAACTGGTAGGCCCATGCAGTCTGCCCTTTCTTCCCTGCCTGACAATACACCCTGGACGCCACTTGATCACAGGTGTCCCTCCCTCCTCCCTTACCTCTGTTTATAATACCCATGTGCCTATCCCCACATGCTTGAAGCTTCCCACTGTCTTTGCCCCTACCACCTCTTTTGGCAGGCTGTACCAGGTGTTCCTCCTCCCTTGAAAGAGGCTCACTTCCTGCACTTTGTTCACCCCCATGAAGTACTTATAGATCTCAATCATGTCCACTCTCGCTCTCATCTCTTCCAGGGAGTACATGCCCAGCTCCTGCAGTCTGTCCTTGTGTGGCTTCTGGTGTAGTCCCAGCACCATTTTAGTAGCCTTCTTCTGGAACACCTCCACCCTGTTGTCGATGTCCTCACAGAGCTGTGGCCTCCAGAACTGGACACGGTACTCCAGTGGGGGGGTTCTCACCAGTGAATAATACAAAGGCAACACTACCTCCCTTCTCCTGCTAGAGTTCCCACTCTATGCGTCCCAGTGTCTGGCTGGCCTTGCCTGCTGCCCTGTTGCAATGCCCTACCACCTTGAGATTAAAAAGATATGATCACCCAAGGTCCCTCTCTTGCTTGGTAACTGTAAGTACATCCCCACACCTTCTTATACACAGTCCCAGGGTTACCCTACCCCAGGTGCATGATTTTGCACATTCTGGCATTGAAACCCAGCTGCCACTCCCTAGACTACTTCTCTAGTTTCGCTAGATCTCTTTGCATTCTCTCTGTCTCCTCCTTGGTGTCCACCCTGTTGCACATTTTTGTGTCCTCTGCAAAGAGACACACCTTTCTGTCCAGTTACTCAGCAATGTCACTTATGAAGACATTGAAGAGGGCCAGTCCCAAGACCGTACCCTGTGGGACCCCACTATTCACTCCCCCATCCCCTGAGTGTATGCCACTTACCACCATCCTTTGCCTCCTACCTCTTAACCAGTTTGATACCCAGCTTATCACTTTCTCCCCGACTCTCATGATGCTAAGTTTCTTTATCAGCCTCCCATGTGGTACATTGTCAAAGGCCTTACTGAAGGCAGAAAGGCCACATCCGCTGCTCTCCCCTGATCCACTTCCCTGGTTATCCAGTCAAAGAAATTTATGAGATTTGTTTGACACGACCTTCCACCTGTGACGCCATGCTGCTGGTGTTCCTGCATTCCATATGTCTCCATGTATTCTGTCAGTCTGTCCTTCAGCAGGGACTTCATTAACTTCCCCACTACTGCTGTAAGACTGACTGGTCTGTAACTGCTGGCCTCCTCCCTGCTGCCGCTTCAGTGCAGAGGGACCACTTCAGCCCTTCTCCGTTCCTCTGGAACCACCCCCCATCTCCAGTGACTTGCTGAATAGCATTGCTAGAGGGGCAGCTAGCACCATGTTCAACTCCTTAACTACCCTTGGGTGGATCCCGTTCAGCCCCATCGCCTTGTTTTCCATCAGGGCTTCCAACACATGGCAGACTCTGTCTTCTGTAAATGGACTTGTGCCCCCCGGTGCCTGTTAATGCATGTTGGCTGCACCCCCAACTATGAATACTGAGCTGAAGTATTCATTTAAAATTTAGCTTTTTCTTGGTCTTCCTTTCCTCATTACCCCTTTCTGGTTTCCTAATCTTCACTATACCACCCCTTGTATTCCTCTTCTCACTCACATACCTCAAGAAAGTCTTGTCTCCATTCTTGACTTCCTGGCGATCCTTTCCTCAGTTTGAACCTTTGCTGTCCTTACCCTCCTTCCTGCCTCCCTTTGTTTCTCTAGCTATACCTCCCAGTCCACCTTCATTTGGGTATCCTTGTACTTTCTGAAAGTTGTTTTTTCTCCTACTGCTTTAGCCACCTCATTTGAGAACCACAGTGCACTCTGTCTCCTCTTACCCTTGCTTATTACCTTTAAACAGCTTGCCATTACCTCAGTTATTCCCTTCTTTATCCTATTGTGTCTCTACCACATCCCAGCTACCCCCTTCAAGGTATTTCTTAAGGCAGTCTCCCATTTCTCTAAAATCTGCTCTCATGAAGTCCAGGACCATCATCCTAGTGTGTTTTTTCCCCTACCTAAACCATTAGCTAAACCACACTGTACTATGATCGCTTGAACCCAGAGGCCAACCCACTGTGACATCTGCTGTGTTATCCCTGTTTGTAAGTACCAGATCCCGCACTACCCCATCTCTAGTGGGATCTGTAACCAAAAGAAGTGATTCTGTCTCTCTACAGGTCCCTGTCACTGGTGAGGCCACATCAGCAATACTGCCTGTAGTTCTGGAGCCCCATCTATAAAAAACATACGGACCACGTTGAAACCATACATAGGAGGGCAACCAAGAAGGTACAAGGGCTGCAGGGCAAAATGAGATGAGTAGTGGTTGAGTTAACTGAACATATACACACTAGAGGCTGAAAGAGAGGGGAGATATGGTAGAGACATTTAAATTGCTTAAGGAAATCAACAAGGTGGATTGCCAGCAACTGTTCAGGTGTTGCAATGGTACAGTGTCAAGGGAACACAACTGTAAGCTGGATGGGGGATTCAGGAGGGATGTCACGAAGTCCTTCATCAGCAGAGTGCTGGATAAGTGGAATTGCTTGCTCAGGGGGATGGGTAAGACAAAGACTGTAACCGGTTTCAAAAGTTGGTGGGATAGATATAGAGAGTGGTGAAAATATATGCAGTGGCAAGGACGGGGGTTAGGCAGGAAGTGAGATAGAGCCGCTAATAGGGTGCTCAGTCTAGACCAGGCCGGGGAGAGGCTGGCATGGCACAGGTAGGATCAGGGCAAACTCGATGTACCACTGTTTTTTTTTCTACCTACATATTTTTGTTTCTATAGCCCTGTTTACACTTCGGGAGTGCTGTACTTACTGCTCCACCGCCAACTCACTGCACTCTCATTTTTAGAGCTGCAACTCAGTTTATACCTCCCGTGGCTCAAGTGCCACAGATCGTGCCAAGAAGAGTGTCCCCCTAGTGGCCAGGATACTAGGAGAAATGGGACTGCAAGTGGATGGAGCACTGCAGCAGTTTACACCACGGGATGATGCACTCAATGCAGTACACATCCCCACAATTTCACTGGAGCAGAAATGGGAGCGGAGTGGCACATGGCATGATGCAGGGAGTGTCCACAATGGCGACTTTGCAGTGCATCAACCGGAACGCACGAGTTGATGCGCCACAAAGAGGGAAGTGTAAACAGGGTATAAGACTGGCAGTTAACACCAAGCCAGTTTTCAGTATCAGGCATTCAGCTAAATTCTGATCCCAAATTTTCCATGTGGCTTGTTGGAAAAGTAGGAATAAATAGTCAGATTTGTTGTAGCCATCAGACTACTGGATTTGTGGATCTCTGTTCTCCCAGGCAGCCCCAGTGTAGGATTCTGGGGCTTGCGTGTGTATCCCATTCTGCTGGGTGGCAGATCAATGTGAACCACAGGGCTGGTTCAGGAGATGGACAGTTATTTTGAAAAATAAATGCAAGGGGTGGGGGGCAAGGAGTTTACAGGGGATGAGGAGATCTTGCAGACACCAGATTTGGTCAAATAGGGACAAAATCTGATTTTATTTTATTTTTACCCAGCCTTTCTATTAAAAATTACTGTCAGACATTCTACTGTTTTTCACACCATTCCAGCTCTCTAAAGACTAATTTTAATATAAAATAGCAATTTGTTCTTGACTCTGCTTAAGAAATAATTGAATTTGGATGTGCTTTATCCGCCACTTGCGGTTAACTATGTATGCATCAGCCAAGAAATCTTCCCTTTGCTGGTGTGCCTTTATTTTTTAATCATACAAAATAAAAAAAAAACTACTGACAGACATGCAGATTTGTGCACCCACATTTGCAGGTGTGTGAGCCTATGGCGTTCACTTTGGACTATCAAGCTGCTTGTGTGTAGAGCAGCAGTGCATGTTTCAGTGAATATTTTATTCCTGTACCTTTTACTCTGTTTTACAAGTGCCCTTTTTCTTCTGCTGTGTAGATCCCCCCATTTGAGCCTGCTTTGGCATTTTTGAAGAGTTAAAATAATTAAAGAGAGTTCCATTTTATATGGCTCTTTCCATGTTTCCATAATTATTTTTAGCTGTGTTTGAACACTCCTTATTTAACATCCCTTTTATTGACATAACTTAAGAATCATGGGCCTGGAAGTAATTGCTCGGGCTCGTGAACTGCGATAGAATTTTGTTGGGGGGCTTTGCCCTTACACCTCACTTTTTTTTGTGTTACGGTGGACAGAGCCTCCCCCACCACCACCACTACCACATAAAAAAATGAAATGATGTATAAAAAGACAAATCTTACTACCCTAACCCGACCTACATATGTAAGTACTGTGCGGGGAAGCACAAGCCCAAGATGCTGCTCTTTCTAGTCTGAATGTGCAGTTCTCCAGCTGGACCTATCTCTTTTCTGACTAAGGTGAAGAAGCAAGCAACAGACATTGCTTCCAGAGCTTTGGGAAAAAATGGATGATCAAAAACAGGTGAGAATGCACACTGAAAAACCTGAGGATCACCATATTAAAAGTGGTACTTATTTAATTATTTCAAATCTAAACCAGACTCAAAATGTTAAAAATACAGAGTCTTACAAGACCGAAAAAAAAAGAATGATCTAAAATGGTATAAAATATGAAGGAACAAAATGCTTCACTATAACATGCACTGCTGTTCTACCTATGATCCACAAGGGGGAGGTTTACTCCGCAGAAGCAGCAGCGTAATTGTACGAGTGGAAAAATCCCATATAAGGTCAGAGTCTACTAAAATAAACAACTGAGAGACTACTGGCAGAACATTCAAGCTTTATTTATCCCCAAAATACTTTTCCTCATTCACTCAGTTAATGTGGTAGGGAAGACAGACGTTGGAATGAAACAATAAGAACATACACGCCCCCAAATACATTCACAGTTTATATGTGTAAAAGTACATATAAAAGGGTGAATAGTTTAGAAGCATTTGCGGTGAACGATAGATGGACCAGCCTCGTCATACTCCGGCTTGCTGATCCACATCTGCTGGAAGGTAGACAGTGAGGCCAGAATAGATCCACCAATCCAGACCGAGTATTTACGCTCAGGAGGAGCAATGATCTAAGGAAAGAAAATGGAAAGCCAAATAAGGCACCATATAAATATTTAACATAAATAAATACATTTACCTATAATAAACTGCACGTTCAGTGTATGTTAAACAACATGTTATGCTCATTAGCAGATTGACCCCTGTGCATTCCAGAACTGACTTTAGCTTGGAGGCTGGCATGGGATGCTTCCGGACCCCACAGCACTGCCAAGCAACTCTTATCCGTAGTAATATAAGGCTATTCAAGTAGAAAATGTTAATTTCAGGATTCCACAAATCATAGACTGTTACTGAGTAATGAATAGTATTAACTATTTGGGGTATTTGTATTCAGAAATTAATTTAAATAAAAAGGAAAAAAGGCCCCCCTCCCCTAGGTGGTCTAGTGTAGTTTCATGGCTGTCTCCGCAGATGGTCTGGTATAGTTTCATGTCTGCCCCACCCTCCTTGGTCCTCTAAGACCAGGAAGAGATTGGCCATAGGACTAGCCCTAGCCACCAGGAGAAAGTTAAAGCCAGTTTGTCACCAGTCCTTGGCCTAAAACACCAGCTAACAAATAATTTGGGACCCAAATATGAATACTTGGCAGAATATTACCAGCAGGTAATTATGTTCCCTACAGTAATGTGCATAGTGCCTGCTTTCATAAGGGGGAGCATACATTGTATATTGAGTTTTTTTGGGGGACACACCGAAAGAACCATCAAGCAGAGCAAAGATTTATAACTAGCAGGGCTCAGATGTGGAGAGGTTGCCAGATCTGTGCCATTGCTAGCTAGATCGGATCTGTTGTGTTTAAAAGTCAAGAGGGAGATGGCTTTGGAGAAACTTCTGAGATAGAATTAAAAAGTAAATTTTTAAGGTCATGGATGCCGTTCACTATCCACACACTGGCAATTTCCTGGGAACAGGCAATCTGTCTGACATCTTCAAGCTAATCTACTCCTGGCACCCAGGTGGTATATCCTCCAGCTCTGCCCCATGACCTCATATCTTTTTTTTTTCCTGCTGGAAAGGACAGGTCTACTTCTTCACAGTTCTGCAGCAGTTGAAGGATTTTGAGTGTTCAAGCACGTCTGGTGACTTTCTTCAACTTTTCAGTCTGCTTTCAAGAACGTCACATCTTCTGGCTCCAACTTCATGACCCCAATCAATGATGGAGGGACAGAAACCTGGGTTTAAGTTCTGCTCCCGGTACCAACAGAAGATGTTGGTAACTGACCCACATGACATGTGTCTCTGCTGCCTTGGCACGCAGCATAATGTGGTGGGTTGCAGTCTTTGTCAGACCATGCTACCCTTGTCCAAGGACCAGAAGGCCTCTTTTGTGTTTGCTTGACTGAAGCAAGGACTCCAAAAAGGCCCCAGTGGCTGCCAGGTCAGTTGCACAGCTAGCAGTCATGGAAGAATAGCTGGCAGTGACTGCAGTAAATTCCTTCTCAGTCTTGGTGCTGCTCACGGCTGGGGCCAGCATTAGAGGGTCTTTCTCAGATGATTTCCAAGAAATGTGTTTGGCCCTCCAGATCTTTGGGGAGAGCCCATCATACAGTGGCAGAAAGCATAAGCACTGCCATCACAGGTTGTGGGATTGGGAGAGGACATGTTCCTCCTGCTTCATCAACTTCCCTGACTGCTCGATCTTGGTCAAGCTGTCTTTGGTGGAGTGCAAGGTCGAGAGCTCCTTGGTACCCCCATCGAGCTTGTCAACTTCGACTCTGGTCAAGCAGGAGGTTGAGAGCTTTCTGAGAGACTACCGACCAGTTGTCAGTGGTGCTGAATAAAGAGTCACTCTCCCAGACCCCAGTTCTCCCAGTCCTCATGCAGGAGGTCGTGGCCCAGTCGGAGTTCCCAAATAGGTCACCTTGGGAGCGGCCTCCACCATTGGTCGTGCCTCCGAAGCCTCCTCTACTGAGCATGGGTAGGCATTTGGTCTGTTGTCGCCCATTGGAGGATTCTGGTCAACATCGAACTTCGGGCCAAGGTCGAGGCATTACTTGCACTCTCAATCTTGCTCAACCGGGAGGTGCCATCTTTGAAGCTCCTCGACCTCTTTGTGTGAGGGAGACATCAAGACAAGATGCGTTGGTGCTGTTGGGAGCCACTCTGGCAGCAGTAGGTTATTGATGGGTGGAGTAGAACTGTGCCCTCTGGTCTTTCAGTCCCTTGGCATATGCCTGTTGTGCCCATGCCAGTCCATGCCTTGCAGATGTCCCCTGCATCTGTTTCACCCCTCCAGGTGGAACCATCTCCACCACAGCTCCATTTCGGTGTTCCTGCCAAGGAGCCCTGAGTTTCTTCGGGCTTGCCAGGCCAGCTCTCAGTGGAGATCACCCAGCCAAGGATACCAGGGTGGTCCATGATGGTAAACTGTCAAGGGCTGTTTTTGAGGAGTCCTCAAATGACTCCGTGGAGTCGTCCATAGCTTTTTCCAGGACTCACACTGGCAACCAAGGGTCAGTTGAGGTGCTAACTACTGACCATGGGTCAGTGTCATTTGGGGCATTATTCTGGCTGTGTTGGACTCCATGAATGTGCCTTTGGTGCCAGTTCAGAAGTGGGCTAAATACCCCTTCACTGACATCCTGGACAGGGACGAATCCTCAGGGGTTGCCGTTCCTGTGGCTGAGGCCATTCTGGGAATGAGCTTGGAGTTTTGGCAGCATCTAGCATCCTGTGCAGCACCCTTGACCCACATGATCTGCAATTATGCAGTCCCTACAGGTTCCCTTTCAGAATTTTCTGACCATCCTTCAGCTTAAGGTCAGGTGTCATACTCTGCCTTCTGAAAATAGGGTGGCCTGGTGAACATTGATAAGTCTCTGGACAAAGAGTCCAAAAATATTGATCACAGTGAAAAAAGTCTATGCCACTGAGTCTCTGGGTCTCCATCAGGCCAGCTACACTGTCGTGATGACTAACTTTGGTCACTCCCTGCTGGGAGTGTTGAATGACTTACTTCCTCACCTTCCTGCCGACAAGCAGTTGCTGGTGAAGTTAGAGACAAGGGTCAGTTGCTGGCTAAACACCAGCTCTGAATGGCTGTGGACATGGGTGACTTTTGTGCCCATGCCATGGCAGCGGCCATCTCCATGTGAAGCACTGTCTGACTCTGGCATTCCATCTTTATGGCAGATACCCAGCAAGAACTGACCGATATCACTCTTCCTGGGCACTGACATTTTTAGCCCTGGAGTGGAGAGACATCTCATGTGTATCAAGAAGTCTAGTGTCATCTGTGTCATCCCAGAAGCCTAAAAAGAAGGCTTTACAGTATTCAGCCCTATCAACCACAGTAGCCCCAGCAGCAACCCAAGCAGGAGCAGTATCAGTGCTGGTGCCCAAAACCCAAGTTCAGCAGCCAGGGGCCAAAAAGAGGGTACAGAGGTGGTGGTGCCCCACTGGCTTCTGAGGCCAAAACCCTCTCCAAAGCTGCACGGTGACAGATTGTGGGGTGTTATACCCCTGCCCATCCAGTCTCTGTCCCAGCTCCCATTCCAGGGTCGACTGCACCACCTTTTACCATAAAGGTCTGCCATTATTTGGGACAAGTTGGTGCTAGAAGTGGTGGGCAGAGGCTTACCTCTCGATTTTGAAGCTTTCCTACCATACTGACTCCATGCTGCTCAGGAGTCCAGGATGTCATAGGATATGCTGTCCACCCTAAGGGAGGATGTTGCTCAACTCCTACAGAGGGGCAATAGCTTGTGTCCCAGAAGCCCTGGCCAGGCAGGGATATGTGTCCAACTTCTTGGTCCTGAAACAGAGATGGGGGGGCTGGTTCCCCCTACTGGGTCTGCATGGTCTGAAGCATTTCATGTGGAAGTGTAAGCTCCTGATGGTCACTCTGAAGCATATCATACTTTACATCTCAGGAGCAGAGCATGAGGTTCTGCTTCCTGGACCTCCAGAACACGTTATTCCAGATCCCAGTCCGTCCATCTCATTGCCGGTAGCTTCGGTTCCATGCAGAGGGGATACTGTACCAGTTCCAGGTCATGCCCTTCAGTCTCTTGTCCATGCCCAGGGTCTTCACCAAGTGCATGGCAGTGGTGGAGGCCTTCCTGAGGCACAAGAGCATCAGGGTATATCCTTATTTGGACAACTGGCTGATAGTCTGGTTCTTCAAGGAGACTGCCAACTAGTCTAGAGACTTGGCCCTCCAGACCTACTGAGACTTGGGCCTCTTGGTCAGCCCAACTAAGTTTGAACTGGCCCCCTTGCAGGTGATAAAGTTCATTGGGGCAGAACTAGACTCCCTGTGGGCCAAGGCTCGCCTGCTTACAGACTGGGCTCAAGATCTTACTTCCTTTGCCTGATCATTTCAGGTTGGGCTCTTGCACCCTGCCTAGAACTTCAATCCATCATGCTCAAGATGGATGCATCTCTGCTGGGGAGCACACCTGGGAAACCACAGAGCCCACAGGTTCTGGTCACCTCACGAGTTCCGTCACTACATCAACCTGCTGGAGCTTCATGTAGTGCACCTGCTCTGATGGAATTCGCTTCTTTGATCAGGGATCAAGTCATATAGATCCAGACAGACAGAACTACGAACATGTTCTACCTGAACAGGAAGGGCAGAGTGCACTCCATTCTTTCTGTTCGGAGGCTGTCTGCACCTGGACTCTTGTGTGCAGCCTAGGTGCAGATCTCCTGGTGATCTGTCGCGGGAGTAAATAATCCACTAGCAAATGCTCTCATCCAGGTTAGAGAGACATT
Source organism: Neoceratodus forsteri (assembly GCA_016271365.2). Lineage (NCBI taxonomy): Eukaryota > Metazoa > Chordata > Ceratodontiformes > Ceratodontidae > Neoceratodus > Neoceratodus forsteri. The sequence goes on along the minus strand of CM028135.1, from coordinate 514,877,575 downwards.
ACACAAGGGGTTCCTGAATCAGGAGGTGGCGAGCCACCTGTTCTCTCGGTGGGGCACCCCTTTGGCAGATCTGTTTTCCTCCCTGGAGAACAAAAAGCTGAGGCTGTTTTGTGCCTGCCCCTCACAGTCACACTGTTGGTGGATCTCTTTGTGAGGCCCTGGCCCCATGGCCCCATGTATGCCTCCTCTCCTTTTCCCTTGGTCTGCAGGTGTGGTTATGACCCAGAAGGACGAGGCATAGATCAGTGTCGGAGCCAGGTTTGGGAGCATTTGGGTGCCGTGGAGGCCATTCAGTCAATCATGGGATCCATAATGGGCACTAAACAGTGAATAAAGATGGTGGCGGGTGCCACTACTCGCACTGGGGCAGCCAGGAGGGGCGATCGCCCCCCAGCCCCCTCTAGCTCCGCCACTGGCGTAGATGGTCCTGATAACCCCATACTGAGCCAGACAGTTTTGCTACATGGATCTCCTCAGCCTCAGCAGCAGGCCTCCATGTCAGTTGCCAGTCTGTCCTAAACCTGCTGAACAGACAACAGGGGAAGGTCCTACACCCATACTTTCAATCCCTGCAACTCTAAGCCTGGTTCCTGAGCAGCTAGAGTTCCAGGCTTTGGTGCTTTTGGAAGAAGCCCTCGACATTGTGGAAGAGTCATGTAAGGAGTCAACTCACAAATGCTACACATTCAAGTGGAAGAGGTTCTCAATCTGGTGCCAGGCTAAGGAGCATGATCTCCTTACCTATCCCGTGGTGAGCATCCTGGACTACTTTTGGTCCCTCTCTGTCAGGCCTGTGAGCATTGACCCTTAAGGTGCACCTGGCATCCATCTCTGCTTACCAGGTGCAGGCTGGTAAGCTGACAGTGGCCCACGAGAAGGTGGGCTGCTGCTTTTGTAAGGGCCTGGACCACTTGTCTCCTCCGGTGCATAAACCTCTGCCCCATTGGGACCTGCTGCTGTTGTTGACAGTGCTCATGGGCAAGCCATGTGAGCCTATGCGCAGGTGTGAGATGTCTCACCTGTCGTGGAAGACTGCCTTCTTGGTGGTAACAAGTTAGAAGTATCAGTGAGCTGCAGTCACTTTCAGTGGAGTTTCCTTATCTGGTCTTCCACAAGAACAGGATCATCCTTCGGCCCACTCCTGAAGGTTGTATCAGAATTTCTCCTTAACTGGATGATTAGACTAGTATACTTTGTTAACCCAAACTCGGAAGCTGACCGTAGGCTCCACACGCTGGAGAGTGCTCCTGTATTATAAAGAGTGTGTAGCTGGAGTTCAGGGTGAGACTCGCCAGCTGTTTGTAACACACATTGAAGCCATGCCTGGCAGACCAGCGGTTAAGCACATGATTGCTAGGTGGATTACATCCTGCATTGACCTCTGTTATAGTTTGTCCAGTTGGGAGTCATCCAAGGGGCTTAGGGCTCATTCTACCAGATATACACTGCCTCGATGGCTGCTTTCAGGAACGTCCTCATTGCAGATATTTTGCAGGGCTGCAACCTGGAGTAAAGCACACGCCTTCATATCCCATCACAGCATTGACACCACGAGCTGTTGGGATGCTACTTTTGGATCCTTGGTCCCTCAATCTGTTCATCAAATAAGGATGTGCACCTTGCCCCCTACCTCCCTGAGGACTGCTTGGAGTCTGCCAGATTGTGGCTAGTGAACTGTATCCATGCCTTTAGAAATATAGGTTACACACCTGTAACTGTAGTTCTAGGGGTTGTATACAGTTCATATCCACACAACCCACCTGACCTCCCCTTGCAAGTGGCATGCAGATACTTGCTTTTAGCGTGCAAAGAGCTGATGTCACGGGGCAGAGCTGGAGAATATACCGCCCGGGTGGTGGGAGGAGCTTAGCTTGAAGACATCCAATGGACCTATGTTTCCATTCTGTTTCAGAATTAGGAACCAAATTGTTCTGGTTTTTTTTTGTTTTTTTTTAATTGAAAACTGACTTTTTAGCATAATAAACAATAATACAAGTTTTCTGCAATTAGAAAGGACTGAACTACTCTGTCTGCATGGTGCTGAGCAGTGTGGACCAATGTGGTACTCTGGCAGCCTGGGTTTGTGTCTCAAGCTAGGAACAACTTGACTGGTGGCCAGCAGGGAGGGAAAAGGAGTGTCTGTATGGATGCTGTCCTCCTGGAGCAGCTCCTGGTGGTAGCTTAGTGTTAATGTGCTTTGCAGTGTGCATGACCACATGCTGTTGCACACCCCCCAGGATGCCCTGATGTGGATACCACTGTGGGAGGTGGGTGGAGGTAAAAAACACAAACAAAAAAACACAGGACTTTATGTCTACTCTGGCACACTGGATGACGGCCCTCATGTCCCCCACCCATCTGCTCAGGTCGTTGTCCAAAAGTCCGGCCTGGCAGTAGTAGGGGGACCTCAGCAGGGATAAGCTGGAGACTAAGGGGTGAAAGATCACCCAGAGAGTCTGTAGGTGGACGACTGAAAACATGAGGTGAGTGCAGAAGGGATACGGTGGGGCTCAAAAGAAGGCACTGCCGGTGGAACAAACAAAAGGAGATCATATACAGACAGATAATAAAAAAATAACTGGAATCAGTGTTTTAATCTGAACAAAACCCTTGCATTGTACTTGTAGCCCGCATTTTGACCCCCCCCCCCACTTCACCCAACACTACCACCATTATCTCCACCAATGTCTTGCTATTAAATAGTTGCCAAACAGCACAGCTGCAGGATACAATCAAGTGCCATACTGGCATAAGTGGTGGCGGAACATACCAAAAAGTGTTGGGGGTTGTCAGAATTGCCTACAGCTGGAGGCAAGGAACTGAGAAAACAATTACCTTTTTCAGTATGCTTTAGCAAAGCTACCTGACTTTTTATATTCCTGAATAATCCACGCATTTTAATGAATAATCCATGGTTCGATAATAGAAATGTATTCATGGGTATCAGAGAAGAATGGGGTCAGGGTGTGCAGATGTATTCATGGGTATCAAGAACAGGGTCAGGGTATGCAAATGTATTTATGGGTATCACAGAAGAACAGGGTCAGGGTGTGCATCTTTTTGAGAATTTTGACAGGTATGAAGAAGCCCAATGAACTATGAAATGCTACCCTCTCAATAGTAAAACAAAAATGTAATTCTAAGTTTTATTTAGAAATATTTTCTGTTGCCTGGATTCTTTCTGCATATGGGGTACAAAAGATTTTAAAGGCAGCCTGCCTGCTGTCCTCAGAATTTTAACCAGTTGCTGCTCCACTGATTGAAGTAAGTGTGTGTGTGTGTTTGGGGGGGGGAGGAGATCAAAATACATTGGCTGGCCCTCTGCTCTGAAAGTGAGGGGTCTGCTGGCACCCTGGCTCTGCCGCCTATGACTGGCACTGTTTATCAATTGACTCATTTCAGTTAGCATTTCTATGTCCTTGCCAGGCGTAAAATGTTTGCCTTTACTTTGCTACTTAATTGGCAGAGATTGTAGTGTTGGCATTGTTCCAGCGTAGTTACAGACTGTATAGAACTTTTTTGACATTGCTGATATCCAGCATCCAGTTTAGAGTTTTGAATGAAAAAAGTGAAATGCAGCCCCACCGCAGCACGGCAATGTACCCAGGTAAGACTTTATTTTTGTATTCTTCTTTTGTCCTAGTCTGGATGGCCTTATTTTCTGCTTCTTCTAACATCTGTTTCCTGTTTTGACATAAGCAGGTGACCACCCCCCAAAAAGGCCTTCTTCAGGTGACACCTCCCAACTTTCCTGCAGCACCACTGTAGCAGTTCCTTTCCCTCTCATGGATGTAATGTGAAGCTGCTGAGTCCGTAGTGCAGCTGGTAGGCTGTTGGTTCACTGGAGAGGGGGTCCCACTAGACTGCCACTGGTCTCCCACATATCGGCACCAATGTCATTATGTTAGGCCTTGGAGAGGTGGGGGCTAATGTTGCATGGTCACCCATGACAGCAAGGTCTCCCAGCACCAGCCGCAGCACACCCTTGTCTCCTCTGGCCAGGGCTGGAAGTCAGGCTCAGGTTATAAACCTTGGTGGCTAGCAAAAGTTCATTTTTTGTCAAAATAAGTCAAAATAATCATGGATCGTCCTTGAGGATATCTACCTCCATTGAGCTACATCATGGAGCTGTAAGCAGTTGGCTTCACGACTACTAGGAAACTCTTTGCAGACTGGGGGCGCCCATATTGACACGCCTCTTCGGTGCCCATATAACATCAGCGTCCCCAGCATGGCTTAGTTCTTTCTCTTGCCATCAACCACTCGACAGTCCATCATTGCTGAAGAATGCCATCTGGCTTTTGCAAGTATTCACTGCATACTTCAAGTTTATTTTATACTTTACTTTTTATGCTGTGAACGGACAAAGTACTGCTGTTCTGATATTGCTGTTGTGCCAACATTAAAATGTATAAAGATGATGACCACTCCATTTGTTGCCTTGGCAACCATGTTCAGTGAGTCACTCAACACAGGAGCAGTTCCAGAGGACTGGAGGAGGGCACATGTAGTCCCTCTTCACAAAAACAGTAGCAGGGAGGAAGCAGGAAACTATAGGCCAGTCAGCCTCACCTCAGTAATGGGTAAGATTATGGAAGCACTGCTTAAGGAAAGGATTATGGAATACTTGGAATCCAACAGGTCCCAGGGTCAGTGGCAGCATAGATTCACGGCAGGAAGGTCATGTCAAACAAATCTGATAGATTTTTTTTACTGGGTGACAAGGGAGGTGGATCAGGGGAGCAGTAGATGTTGCCTTCCTCGATTACATCAAAGCCTTTGTCACCGTCCCACATAAAAGGCTGCTGAACAAGTTGGGTAGCATTGGCAAGGGACACAAGGTGGTGAACTGGGTTAGAAACTGGTTAGGGGTCAGGAAGCAGAGGGTGGTGGTAAATGGGATCCAATCCAGGGAGAGGGGTGTGATCAGTGGGGTACCTCAGGGATCAGTCCTGGGGCCAGTCCTCTTTAATGTCTTCATTAGTGACATTGCAGAGGGGCTGGAGGGAAAGGTCTGTCTGTTTGCAGATAATACAAAGATCTGCAACAGTGTGGACACTCCGGAGGGGGTGGAGAAAATGAGGAGGGTCCTAGAAAAGCTGGAAAAATGGTTTGAGGTGTGGCAACTGAGGTTCAGTGTAAAGAAGTTCAAAATCATGCACCTGGGATGCAGAAACCATGGGGAGAGCTACAGGATGGGGGGAATTGCTGGTGATCACCATGGGGAAGGGTTATCTCGGATGACCTAAAGGTGTCAAAGTAGAGTACAAAGGCGGTGGGGAGAGTCAGTGGCATGTTGGGTGTATAGGTAGGGGTATCACTAGTAGAAGAAGGGAGGTGGTGATACAGCTATACAAAACCCTGGTGAGGCTGCATCTAGAATACTGTGTACAGTACTGGAGGCTGCATCTTCGTAAGGACATAGACAGGGCGGAGGGGGTTCAGAGAAGGGTGATAAAAATAGTACAGGGCTTGCACAGAAGACATATGAGGAGAGATTGAAAGACCTCAGTATGTATTCACCTGAAGAGAGGAGGGAACGGGGAGATATGATTGAAACATTCAAGTCTGTTAAGGGCATTAAGGTGCAAGTGGGCAACATTTTTCAGAACAGGAGGAGTACTAAAATGAGGGGGCATAATATGAGATTGAAAGGGGGTAAGATAAGGGGAAATGTGAGAAAGTATTTTTTCATGGAAAGGGTGGTGGATGCATGGAACAGCCTGCCCTGGGAGGTGGTGGGGGCAAGCACAGTGGGGGGATTTAAACAGGCATGGGATAGATACAAGGGAACCCTAGAGGTGGGAAGGAGAAGCTAAAGCTGAGAATCAAATAGGGTCAGCAGTCACTAATAAAGGTCGGATATACAGGCAGACTGGATGGGCCTAGCGGTCCTTATCTGTCGTCCATTACTATGTTACTGTGTATGTTGCTATAGTACAAACCACAACATTTAAGCATGTGCAGTTTGCCAGGGCTTTAACCAGTCAACAAGGAGACATTACAGGAAGGCTTTAGAAAACTTTCTTCTGATTTTTGATCAAAGAACTGGAGAAACAGGCTGTGCCTAAGATGGCTTCTCCATCGTTACCCACACCTGTTCTGGGTTCACCATTGGCCTGTTGATTTCCGCATTCAATTTTGGCCATTGCTAAATTTTCAGAGAAAAAAGAAAAGTCACTGAAGTTGGTGGAAAAACACCACCATTCAGATTAGGAGACATGCTGGAAATAAGACGCTTCTACGAACCCCTCCCATTCATCACTTAGAAGGGGTAAGTCCACTGAAAAAGACTGATCGTAGACTCCCCCTATGGATCCTTCCACCCCTCAGACTGTACTGCAGACACCAAGATTGGGGTCCAGCGTCAGCTCGTCCTTCCCAATTGGGGACTTACAGCATATTTCATTGTTGGGCACTGTCCCCACATTGGGCACTGTCCCATCGGTGTCTGAATCATTGCAACGCCTTCAGGCTCCATCGATGCATAGCCATTGTATCAAACAATGTTGGAGCTGTTTCAGCACCTGCTGCTGTTGATCCCTACAGCATCAGCACCTCCGACTGGCCTGTCAACAGCTTTACCATTGAAGCTTCCTTGTAATGCCCTACCATAATGCAGAGCCTGGAACAATTGCCATTGATGGGACACTCATTGTTGGCACCTCCTCATGTGCCTCCACGTTCAGTTGCTCTTATGCCAGTACTAGTAGACGACAGTGAACTGGAGCATAATCCAGAATACATGGAGATGGAGGCCATGGAAGAAGAGGAAGAGATAATATATGTAGTTGGCTCAAGCTTCACTCTGTCCTCTTGCTCTGAGGGGACAGTGGTAACCATGCCTAGATCTCCCTATGAGGATGCTTCATTTCAAGCCTTCCTTAAACAGGTTCAGGCTATACTGGGATTCAAAGCAGAAGAACAGGATTCTTCCAAGAAAAATGTTTATGAGTTCTTGGAAGTTTCAGCCTCTCCTACAGTTATCATTCCTCCAGTGCATTCTACTCTTGAGGATGCTACTTTAGCTGCCTAGCATAGTCCTGCATAACTGCCTGCTGTTCCCAGAAAGGCTGATAAACAATATCCTGTCCCTACCGTGATGCCATATTGCCTGCAACAGACCCTGTGATAATTATGGCTGCTCACGACAGATCCAAAGCACTTGCACTTTCTTCCTCCTGACAAAGGGCTGACAGAACTGGTTGTGATGGGTAAGAGGACTTTTGCCTCAGCTACCATAAGTCTAAGAATTGCAAACTACTAGGCATGTATGATTAAATATTAGAATTTCCTGTGGAAGATGATGGCCACTCTGGCTGAAAAATTGCCTGAGGGCCAAGACAAAATACTGCCTCAGCAAATAATTGCTAATGCCCAAGAACCAGGTAAGCCCCTACTCAGATCAACCTATGATGCCACTGATGCTGCTGCTAGGGCTGCTACCTCTGGATTTGCATTTGTCATCACTCCTGGTTTAGGGTGGCCTGTTTTGACTCGATATGCAACAGTTAGTAATGAATGCTTCTTTTTGGGAAAAGCAACTATTTGGTAGTGACGTTGAAACTACTTTGAGGGATCTGCAAATGTCTAGACTGACACTCAGATCCTTGCATACTTGGAACCCGAAACCCAGTGGAAGGAGTCATGGTTCTTTTTATAGGCTGTATGCCTTTTCTGGCTGAGGTTACTCAAGAGTCCCCAGCCATGGATCACAGCAGCCTCAGCCTTCCACATCCCAGGCCAAGAGCCAGCCCCGTGGTGCCCATGCCAGACTTCTAAAATGTCAGACAATTCAGGAACTCCAGCTGCCACCAGCGCCTTGTGACTCCCCTCCATGACCTCTGGCCTCCCTGCCTCAGGAGGTTCTAGTGGGAGGCGATATCTCCCGCTTTCAACCAAAATGGAGGGAGATCACTACAGATGCTTGGGTTCTAGAGGTGGTTCAGCTTGGACATGCTGTAGAGCTCCTTATTCTTTCTCCAGTTACTCCCCGATTCCCAAACAGATATCCTCTGGAATATATATCTTGCCTTGCTGCTGGAGGAGGTTCAATCCCTCCTTCACAAAAGGGCTGTGGAATTAGTCCAGGCTGCACAACTAAATCAAGGCTTTTATTCCCGATATTTTCTGGTTTCAAAGTGGACCAGGGATTTAAGACCAGTACTAGACCTCAAGGGTCTGAACTTGTACATAGAATATAAAAAGTTCAGAATGGTATCCCTGCAGTCATTGTTGCCCCTACTATTAAAAGGGGATTGGATAGTTGCGTTGGACATGAAGGATGCTTAACTTTATGTCAGAATCAGACAGTCTCACAGAAAACATCTGAGATTTATGCTTCAAGGCTTTCTTTACCAATTTTGTGTTTTGCACTTTGGCTTATGCTCTGCACTGCATGTCTTTGCCAAAGTATTTGCAGCTGTGGCAGTGGCCCTCCACAGGGAGGGTCTTAATATCTTCCCTTATGTAGACGACTGGCTGTTCAAAGCCCCATCTCAGGAAATGATCATATGCACACTGTTTCAGACCTTGCAGTTGTTTGACCAACTGGGCATGTTGGTTAATGAGCTAAAGCTGGTTCTTACGCCCTGCCAGAGGCTACAATACATAGGAGCTGTACTGGGCACTGCTCTTGGTCAGGTTTTTCTGCCTCAGACCATGCCAAAGCATTAGAGGCACAGGCACAGCTGGTTACCTCCAGCGACTATGTGTCGGCCCGCTGTCTGCTAAGACTGTGCGGCCTGATGGCAGCTGCCATCCTGACAGTTCTGCTAGCCCGCCTCTATATGAGGATTCCACAGTGATTCCTCAGGGTGCAATGGGCTCAGCACTCAAACAAGTTGAACTACCTCATACCAGGAACGCCTCCTCTTCATTGTTCCCTACTCGGTTGGCTGGACTGGTCCAACCTAGAAAAAGGGTCTCCATTCCTGCAGCCATTCCTCCTACTGGTTATGACAATAGATGCCTGAGGGATGGGTTGGGGGGCTCATTTGGGCCCTTTCAGAACCCAGGGCCAGTGGGGCCCTTGGATACGGTGCTTAACCACAACACTCTGGAGATGAGGGCTGTTCTACATTGCCTACAGGCCTTTGCCAGCCTGCTTCATGGAAATCAGCTGTTGATACACACAGACAATTTGTTAGTGACATACTACATCAATCAACAGGGCGGAGTTCATTCATACATTCTCTCTAGAGAAGCAATGAGAGTTTTGCACTGGGCAGGGGAACATAATAATTTATTTTTCTTTTTCACATAGCTTTTTACTCCCACCATTGAGCTCTTCAGCTCCTGTCCTCCCCTTCCCTTGGCCAGCACCCAGCTCCCCTGGACATACCAGAGCGTGCTCCCCAATGGATTGCCCTCCCAATGGCAGGGTAGAGAGGGGAGCCCCCCAGTACCCTTGTCCAGTTCAGCTTCAGGTGTCCAAGTGTTGGTGTGGGTCTGGGGAGGACTGCAAGGCTTCATCCTGTGGCAGGATCCCTTTTTCCGTTTTTTCCCAAACCCCCAGCATGGCGTCACCTTGGAAACGTGCATGTGGAGGTGCACACGTTCCGTAGATCTGCGGCCCTGACTGAGTTGCTCATTGCCTGCACTGCCACTGGGCCCTCCACACAGTGGCAGTTAAAGGCCAATATGGTTGCCACCCTTTCCCCGGGAGAGGAAACTGTCCTTAGGACACTCAATGCTCTCCAACCCCGGCAACCCCTGCTCATTCCCAAACACAGGTCACCAGCGTGGCAGGAGGTAAGGCGTTAGATGCCTCAGCCCTCCATGCCACTGAACTGGAACACAATACATTTCTGTCAGCAATGTTCCTCCCCAGGACCCTTAATGCACTGGTGGATCATCTCATTCGATCCAGTGTTCTCTGCCATAAGTGGGAACTCTTGGAGTCCGTCCTGGACAATCTCTTCGAAAAATGGGGTTCGTCTGGACATTTGACTTATTTGCGTCTCCATAAAATGCAAAACTGCCATGTTTCTGCTTGCTCACTGCAGGGCATGGAGTTTTTGGGTGAGATCTTCCTTTCTTGGAAAGGTAGGTTTCTATATGCTTTCATCTCATTCCCTCTAATACAGAGGGTTCTGGTGAAGCTGCAGACCGAGCATGCCACCCTGATTCAGGTGGCTTCTCACTGACCCAGACAAATTTGGTCTCTACTTCTTCAGCAGCTGGCAGTAGAGCCTGTGGTCCCACTCCCCCTAAGAGCCAGACTTCTGACATGGGCAGGGTTCTCTGATGCACATGGATCTTCAGTCCCAGCACCTTCACACCTGACTCCTGAGGATGTAGAGCTCTCCCACTTTGAGGTTTTCCAACGGCAGCGAATGTTCTGTTGGTAGCGAGAAAGCCCATCTACCTGGTATACTTATTCACAGAAATGGAAACGTTTTACTGTATGTTGTACTGGGCATGCCCTGAATCCCTTTACATGTCCAGTTCCTAAAGTACTGGACTACCTCTTATCCCTTAAGGACTCAGGACTAGGGTATTCCTCCATAAAGGTCCACATGATCACCCTGTCGGCCTTTCATGCCTCTGACAGAGGGTAAGACTGCGGCCCAGTTGGAGGTTCTCTGGGGATTCCTAAGGGGCATCCTCCTACACCCCCCAGTCCAAGATCCGATTCCAGGTTGGGACTTAAATTTGGTCTTAGAAACCTCACTGCACCTTCCTTTGAGTCTGCAGCTATTTGTGAGATGTGCCTTCTCTCTTGGAAGACAGTTTCTAGTTGCTCTGATGTCTACTAGACACATCTATGAGTTACAGGCTCTGGCTGCAGATCTTCAGTTTATTATTTTTCACAAGGATAGGGTCACATTATGTACCAGTCCTCATTTTCTTCCAAAGGTTGTGTTTGAAAGAACACTAAATCAGACAGTAGACTTCTGTTTACTTTGCCTCTCCCATGGATAGTGGGGAGCATTGTTTATATACACTGGATGTCCATAGGATGCTACGTTTGTACATACATCATACAAAGGATTGTAGAAAATCCTCTTGACTGTTTATTGCTTTTGCCCCTTGAATGGTAGGCTCACCAATTTTTTTTTAAACAAGGCCTATCCAAATGGCTGACCAATTGTATTACATTATGTTACCAGACGTGCAGTAAGCAGCTTCCTGGTCTTGTTCATGCACATTCCACCTGTGGGGTGGCTACCTTGGTAGCTTGTTTTCAGAATGCGTCCACTGCTGCCATATGTGCTACTGTCACTTGGAGTAGTGTTCATACATTCAGAAGACATTACAGCCTGGACATCATCTCTTGCAGACAGGCCGGCTTTGACCTCAGTGTTCTGCAAGGCCTCCTTATTTGGGATCATTAGTGTCCTCCCTCAATGCTTGATACTGCTTGGGAATCATGTCACGATGCAGCCTAATGGAGGGAGATGTCCTCGAAGAAGATAGAGCAGTTTCCTATTGTAACAGTAGATCTTGGAATCTCCTCCATTAAGCCACAGCTCTCCTTCCCACCTTTCCCCCTTGTCAGGTGATGGGTGACTATACGCCAGCTGTTGCAAGCTCTTCCTCCTCTGATGCTCCCTATGGCATCCATACTCAGGTTTCCATATCCTCTTCTTTGTGCCTGGTGTGGTTCTGGTTGCTTTGGTCCCTGCCGGTCTGATGATCCTCTGAGCTCATCTCCGATGAGGAACTGAGTCATGCTGTGGATGCTGATGTTATATAAGTGCCAACAGGGCACATCGATGTGGGCAGCCCCAGCCTGTAAAAAGTTTCCAGATGGTCCTGACACCGACAGTTTACAGTTCCATGATGTTGCTCAATGAAGGAGATTCTCTCGATCTACTGTTACGGTAGGTACCTGATCTTTATTACTTGTGTATTTTATCTACTTATTCTTCCAGTTTAGCTATGGTTTGGAATGATGTTTTCTTTCACTGTATTTTACAGTTGATAATTTTGAAACCTACTACAGACAAGTTATTAAAATGTCTTGGTCATTTAGAGTCTTTTCAAGTGTGCAAAGCTTTATGCATTTTAATAGGCAGTTTGGACTTGTGGTTTGAGTGCAGACCAGTAGATTCATTCTTGGACTCCACACCCCACACACATACTCACTTTATGACCTGGAGCAATTTACAGCCTCCTGGAGCTTAAAATCTTTATCGTCTGTCTAATCTATGCATCTCCTTATGTTTGGTGCCCCCGGTGGCCCAGCAGCAGTGCTGCCATGCTGGCGACCCACGTTCTGAAACAGACTCTGGATGCTAGTATCTGGGGTAAGCCAAAGCTGAGGAACTGTGGTTACGCCTCAGCTCAAGGGAGGGCCAGGGTCAGGTCTGGCGCCCCAGCAACCCCTGCAGAGGACTAGTGAGCATGCTGCACTGTGGGGGACATACTGTGTGTATGTGTAAGGCCCCCAGCAGGCTATGCCCACGCTGCGTGAGATGAGGTAGGAAGCATACAGGGAATAGAAAACCCCAGCCCCCTCAGTATGACAGAAGGCCATTCTTAAGTGTTGTTTGAATATAGCACATTACATTTATAATCTCATTTTCATGGAAAAAGGGTGGTTCTACCTCCCCTTCCCTTATTTTAAGTGCCTCGGGATATAATTTGTTTGAAAGATGCTATAGTAAACCACATTTCTTTCCTTCTGTAAGACAGTTTTTTAAATCCCTCTCTTTACTGGCCCTGTACATGTTTGTTTATTCTTTGTTAACTGGGTAAGGCGGTTAAATGACATGCCCTGAGTCACATAGCATGCAAGTGGAGGTTGTGGGAATCATATCCAGGTCTGCTGGATGTACCAAGCTCATTTTGCAGCTCGTTACTCTGACATCTAAGCTGTATTGCTATTCACATGTACAGTGGCACCCATCATTATAAGAAAACCTTGTAATTGGTTACATATATTATTTTTGGTTACCTTGATCTTCATCGTGCTGGGAGCAAGGGCAGTGATTTCTTTCTGCATACGGTCAGCAATGCCCGGGTACATGGTGGTCCCACCAGACAAGACATTATTGGCATACAGGTCCTTCCTAATGTCTATGTCACACTTCATGATGCTGTTGTAAGTGGTCTCATGGATACCAGCAGACTCCATACCAATGAAGGATGGCTGGGAGAATTTATCAAGAATTATTATATTGTTTGCAAAAAACACAACTCTGGCCTGAGAGATGGGATTTTGATACTTATAGAAGTCCCTGCTCCCCTGCCATGCCCATCATTAAAGAATGAAATATCCTGGTGGTGTTCTGTGCTGTTAACCATAGAAAACCAGTGGTCGCTCTATCCTGATACATCCACAGTATGAATCAGGATATCGTGAATAAGGTATTCACAAAATAGCCTTAGAGGAAGAGAGTTTTGTAAAAATTGGAAGTTGTGGACATCTTTAATGACCTAAGTCATTAAACAAGTGTTTTAAAAATATGTGAGAAAATAAAAATATGCAGATGATAAATCTAAAGATGTCACAAGCACATTTTCACTAAAATGCTCTAAGACGGAAGTAAAAAAAAAAAAAAGTTGACCCCCCCCAACCATCAGTGCTGCTTTAAATGTGAAATATACTCTGTTTAGTAATATGGTTTTCAAGAGAAATTTTAACAAAGGGATAGCAATTACATAACATTGTTTACAGGCCAGTTCTGGTGCTGTATTACAGTTCACTTTTCTGTAATTGGATAAAAACAGTTAAAGAATCAGAACAAAGGTCTGTATCAGAAATGAAGACTCATGAGAGACAGGATAGTGACAGTATTAAAATGCCTGCAAGAGAAAACACTGTCTGATCAAACAGCCCTTCAGCATACCCTCTGATAAGTGAGCAAAGGTACCCACAATATCACTAAGAGACAATTTAAGGGAAAAATCGGAAAAAAATACTTTATGAAACGTTTAGTGGCTATGTGGCACAGATTCCCAGAGTAGGTAGTGGTATCAGTCAATGCTGTAACTACAGTATCTTTCTTTTTCTTTTCCATATAGGTATTTATACTCCGTCTCTGGCTGCCCCCTTCTGTCCGACCCCCCCAGCCATATCACCCCGGTATCACTGGGACTTACCTTCAGCCCGGTTGCTGGGTGCGGTGCCTGTGGAGGGTCGGACATCATCCTGCCACTGTTTTTTTTTTCCTCTATTTTTCTTCCCTTTTCCCCTGTTGCTGGGGTACACACAGCCAGACATGCACACGTTGAGACGTTTGCACGGCAATGGAAGTCCCGCAGCACCCTCCCCTTTCCAGGCGCCCAACAGACCCATACTGCCCACAAGCCTCCACCTGCGGGCGGTCATTCTGCGGGAGTGCCAGTCCACCAGCCCCTGGAGAAGAGAGCTGTCCTCGGGATGCTCAATCCTCTCCCTCCCTAGCTGATCCCCGGCGGCCCACTCGCACTGCGAACACAGGTCACCAGCGTGGCAGGAGGTAAGGCACAGATGCCTCAGCCCTCCATGCCACTGGGCCGGCTTAACTACAGTATCTTTAAACAGTGACTTAACAGGCACTTTGAAGAAAAAGAACAACCCAGTGGACAACCATGTATTTCATGTGTGCTGATGGGGAAAGAATTCAATGGAACAATGGCCTTTCCTTCCAAAAATGTAATGGGTGTAATGCACAATCAATAGGTGTGGGACTGCAAAACAGGGCAAACAGATGCCCCCCCCCCATGACCACACACACACCAGCGACTATCCACAAGGGGCTGACAGTCACCTGAGGAGGAGTTCCTCTGCAACTAGGTCACAGTGCAAATGAGGGTTGCCAGATGTTACGAAGTGCAGTCGTGGTTTACTCTTCCTAACACCTGATTTGTGACACTCGCCAACTTCTCTGTATGGCATTGCACCAATCGCATGGCAGTATACTTTGCAACGGAAGCTGTAGTCACAGGTTCTTTAGCCTTAGTCCACCCCCACCTTCCTGACTTGTACCTTGGGACCAACAACATTTCAGGCACTCTCCTTGTCCTCTGTTGTCACTGGTGGGCCTTTACCTGTCTGCGTAGGATGATTCATCTCTGTCCCTCGCTCATCTCTGTCTGCCACTGTCTCTGATGCTGGGGGCACAGCATTCCAACATTCCTGCTGCCTGCCCTGATTTACTTCTAGGGCACAGAGTGCCAGAAAAGTGTAGTGCCAGCAGCAGCAGATGCCCCTATGTTTTGTGAATGACCCTGTGAGCTATGTGCATGGTGACCCACTCCCACACACACACACACACACACACACACACGTAAATACAGATGCACAAGGGGTATGTGACCTGCTTTGAGTATAGCTTGGGACCACAGATGATGGACTGTATCAAAATCATTGCTGCAATGATTTTGTTACAATCCATTGTGACAAAACATCAGGAACAAAGTTTGTAAAACTTAACACCAGACATTCTTAAAAACAACCATGGGAAAAATAAAATGTTCCTAAAATCAATCTTTTTCATTAAATGCCACTTATGGGTGTGGACTGGAGGCACTAGGACCCTGTGGAAGCAAATATTTTGGCCAGGACACCAGCAATGGCTACTGGCTACAGTGCCTGCACAACACCTCATGGTACCACACACCTACCAGTAACCATTGCTAGCTCCCTCACCTACCTCTTTTCTTACTGTTGAGTGCACACCAAGGGAGTTCAGTGTCACCTCAGTTTGCTGCATCACCATTCTATTTAGAATTCCTCTAACTTTCTGTCGCATTATTTTCTGTGACATCCGGTAAGTCGAAAAAGGGGACAAAAAAAATCCCCCCCGCTTACGTCAGTGCCTTTTGTGGCAAGAAGATTTAATATGACTAGCATATACTCTGCTTCTTCTGCCATGGGCCTATCCCTGATTCACAAACTTCTCAACCTTTTGTCATGGAAATGAGGGACATGGACACTCAAAATAAGGGACAGTGACTCCCGTAATGAGGCACACATCCTCAAACATGGATAGACACGCTCAGAACAGTGTGTAAACCACTGTGTTTACTTGTACAAAGTTTATTTTTGATTTAGCATCTTTGAATATTATGAATTTTGCTTTAAATTGTGAATTTAATTTGAGGGGTAAAATCGCAGGGACAGTTGAGAGGTATGATTATACAGATTTCCTGTGACTCCTGCTTCTCCATGGATTTCCACACTGTAGAGATTTGTGCGATGAAGTGGGGTCAGGAAATCCCTACCTCTGGAGGCAGGCGTTGAACTAGGGTGTCCAAAGTGAAGAAACTCAACCCTTCCTCGGTCCCTTCCAGGGCCTTCATGGCCCTCAGAGGCAGAGGTTCTCCTCAACCTTATTGTGATGAGGTGTAAGAGACCTTGGTGGCTAGATCTGGTGGAGCGTCGACTGAGAATCTGCTGCAGTCTGTTTATCCTGAGCAACAGTTGTCCTTGGAGTTGGAGACATGGCTATAGGCCTGTTCCATCCCAGTGGATGTCTTGATGCTGTCTTCTGACACTGCCCGTGCTCTTGTCACTGGCTGTCATTGCAACGTTGCTGTGTCGGTGGAGGGCCTGGAACCAAGGTCAGCACCAGAGCTAATTTGGAGCCTGTCCCTGACTGGGATATCATTATCAATGCTGGGGAGGGGCACAGCTCTTAGTTGGCATATGCCACCCTTCGTATTAGTGCTGAGTCTGGGCACAACACCGAGCATGGTGCCAACAGTGATATCGACCTGGGTGCCTACCACTGCACCAGGGAGGGAGTCTGCACTGGGATGATGCTGACATTGAGCATGGTGTCCAGGACACCGGTGTAGGGATGCACTCTCATCTCGAGGACATTGCCAGTCCTGATGCTTGTGCCAGATGAGGCACTGACTTGGAGCATGGTGATGACTCGGACACTGGGTTCTCTCCAGAGACATCTTGTGATGTGCTGGGTGAGGAATGCAAGGAACATCGCAACTTGTGGCCTTTGAGGAGGACGCAGCGGCTGCTGTGATACGTTCCGCCATGGTTTCAGTGTTGCTTCCTGCAGGGGCCAGCATTTGAGGGTCACTATCAGAAGGATTCTGAGAAATGTATATGGCCCTCCAGACCTTGGAGGAGAGCCCTGCTCACCGTGGCAAGAAGCAGAAGCGCTGTTAGTGCTGGACATGGGATCAGGAGAGATCGAGGTCCTCCCACTCCCTCAACTCTCCCAGCTACTCAACCTTGGACGAGACTCCCTCGGTCAAGGGGAAGGTTGAGAGCTCCTTAGTAACCCCCCCCTCCCTGTTGGGCTTGTCAGCCTTGACTCTAATCAAGCAGGTCTTGAAGATGTTCCACAAGCCTGTCAGTCAGCTGCAGGATGAGATCAAACATTCGATCTCCCAGAGTCTGGTGCTCCTGGTCCTCACTCAGAAAGACATGATCTGGTTGACGTCCCTTCGAGAACAGCCTCCACCAGCAGTTGAGCTTTCTAAGCCTGTCTTACTGAATGTCACCAGGCATATGGTCTACCATGACCAGCCGGAATGCTCTCCTTGACATCAGCTGTCTGGTGGAAGGGGCAAGGGCTCAATTGAGATGATTCTGCTCTCGATTCCACTTGACCAAGAGGTGTCAATGTTGACACTCCTTGACCTCCTCATCCTCAAGTGAGAAGCACCACTGAAAGATGCG
Organism: Neoceratodus forsteri; assembly: GCA_016271365.2. Lineage (NCBI taxonomy): Eukaryota > Metazoa > Chordata > Ceratodontiformes > Ceratodontidae > Neoceratodus > Neoceratodus forsteri. Next base: position 514,859,994 of record CM028135.1, on the reverse strand, counting down.
CCAGTGCTACAAGGAACTTCTTTGTTAACAGTGGGTCATTGCTGGGTGGGGTAGGGCTCTACCCCTAAGACTTTCAGTCATCTGGCAGCTGCCAGTGATGTCCTTGCCAGTCCATGCAATGCAGGTGCTTCCAGCAACTGCTTCTCCACCCCTGAGAGTGGAGCTACCACCACCGTAGCCAACGGTGGGCTCTTCAGCTGAGGAAGCCCATTCGGCCACAGGCTTGCCAGATTGTCGATGGGGATCACCCAATCTGAGGATACTTGGGTCATCTCTAGCAAGAAATGGTCAAGGGCCATTTTTGAGTCATCCTCAGAAGACAAGAATTGATTGTTCTAGGAGCGTGGATATGTTCTTCATCCATACTCTTTGGCATGTCCTTTTCCCCTTTAAATCTTGCCGGAAGTCTTCAGACTGGCTCCTCCCACCCACCCGGGTGGTAAATACCTCAGCTCTGCTCCATGACATCAGATCTTCCTTTCTGCTGGAAGATACAGGTTCCCTCGTGCTTTCAGAGCAATTCATAGGCCCTGGATTCAAAGTGTCGGTTTTCACCAAAACTTACCTTAAACCTCGTTCGAGTTAGCGATTCCGATACTAGCGCATCGGACATGGAAGATAAATCTTCACCTGGATTTCACCAGTGTTCCTGTGGCCAGAAGATGTCTCACACCGACCCCCACCTAACGTGTGTCTACTGCCTGGGTGTCGGTCATGACACCTCGACTTGAATGTTTTGCCTGGCCTTCCATCCCAACATCCTGGACTACTGCTTGGCGCGCCTAAAATTGGGGGACCAGAGAGAAGGAACCCGCCGGTGAAAGCGAAGGAGGTGAGGTGGGTGTTTTCTGCGGCCTCGGGATCCGCCGAGCAGCTGGAGCAGATGAAGGCATTTGAGGAGGAAGCAGTTCAAGCTTCGGCCAGTCAAAGCTTTTTCATCCCACTGAACATTGACTCCACCTTTACGGGTTCCTTCAAGGAGCTGTGCCAGTCTCTCCCCACCAGGGGTGAGGCGCCCTTGGGCTTGCACTCCTCCGGCCCTCGGAAGAGGGATAAGGACCTGAAGTCTTCGTCAAAGCGAAGACATTCTTGGGACCGAGAAAGGTCCAAGTCTCAAGAACACGTGGTCTCGACCTCGGTCGAGATTGCATCCTCGGCCACCGGCTTCACGGATCTTCTGTCTGGCCGAGAAACCGAGGAATGGGCTGATGAGGTTGAGATTTCTCTCGACCCAATCGACTCTTTGTCACCGGCTCTGGTTGATGATTCTTTAGAAAGGACCCTGGTCCTTGTCTTTCCAGATAAGGAGACCCAGCCTGCTGGTGTCCCCATCAAGGAAACGGTTCCAGACCCTCAGTTTTCACCGAACCCGGTGTCTCCTAATCGATCAGGTCGACTTCCTCGATTTCGATTGAGGTCCAGAACCCCTTCAGCCAAAAAGCCAAAAAAGAGTCATAAGCACTCTAAAAAGAGGCATCGCCGCAGATCCTCATCCTCCTCGGACGAGGAGAGGCTTCGACGGAAACTCCGTCAGCGCTATGAGGATCTTATGTGGCAACAGCTGATTCTGACCGGGCAGAAGCCAGCTCCGCTGTCTACCCCGGCAATTGCTTGGCTTCTGTCTCCCAGGCCGACGCTGACCCCTCCAGAACTGAAACCTTCGGTTCCTTCGCCCGTGTGGCTGGCCCATATCCTGGCTAGGCTTATCTCAGTCTCTCCACTGATTCTGGTGGAACCACTGCCTAAGCAGCCTCAGGGAGGGGCTCCCTCAAAAGAGGACTGAACAGACACTGGGCTTCCCCGGTGTCTGTTTATTACGGTAGTCCCCGACTGCCCCCAGCAGATCAACAGGGACCTAGGCAGCAGAACATTGTACCATGACTCCTCGGACTCGGACATCACTGGACTACACTCCCATCCTGGAGATGATGAGTCCTCCATGGCAGGATTGGAGGAAGGCCCTTCCTCTTTTCAGGGCATTCTCCGCCTGGTCTCTGAGTCGACCAGAATGCCCCTGGAGCTTATCCAGAAAAAGGCGGAGTACCCTCTTACGGGCATCCTCAAAAGGGGGGATACTCCGATGGAGGCCTTTCCAGTATCCAAAGCCATTGTTGGCCCAGCCCTTGAGCTTTGGCAGTGGCCAGCTTCCTGCCCAGCACCGTCTGCCTGCATGGCCCGCAAGTACGTGGTGCCCATGGGGTCCCTGGTGGGACTCACAGAACATCCTTCAGCCGAGAGCCTGATGACCGCTTCTGTGTTTGACATACTGGTAGCTCAGCCAACACTGACTGTCCCCCGGACAAGGAGTCCAAGTATATGGACCACTCTGCCTGTAAGATCTATGCAGCCTCTTCCTTAGGCCTTCATCAGGCCAGTTCAGCTGTTATCATGGCACACTTCTCTCATGCCCTCCTCGGGTCATTAGACGGAAGTCCTCCCTCATCTACCAGTGGACATGCAGACCACGGTTAAGCAGGTCCGTGATCAGGGCCGTGTTGTTGCAAAACAGCAGCTCCAGACAGCCCTAGACATTGGGGATTCCTGTGCCCGCTCTTTAGCAGCTGCAGTGGCCACTCGCCGCAGGGCTTGGCTGAGGCTTTCCTCCTTCCTGGCGGATACTCCGGACAAGTTAGCTGACAGACCCTTCCTAGGCACTGACCTGTTCAGTCCCGGAGTGGCCAGTAACCTTCAGCGTATCGAGCAGTCCAATGCCACCTTGGATGTTACTTCTGCAAAGGGTTCTTCGGGCGAGAACCAGCAGAAACGCAAGAAGAAGCCATTCGGCATTCTTCCCCCTGTGGTCAGGCAGCTCTCCTATCAAGGAGGTCAGCAGCAACAGCAGCAGCAGCAGGCTCAAGCTTGGTGCCCACGGCCCAAGCAGGGTCCTCAACAGCCCCATAAAGGAGGCTGAGGCGCTGGTCCAGGAGCCTCCTCCTCTAAGCCAGCTCAGTGACGGGTTGGGGGTTGCCACCCCTACACCTGTCATGCCAGCTCTGGGTCCTCCCACGGGGGGCCAGCTCCACCACTTTCTTTCTGCCTGGTCCGATATCACTTCAGACAGGTGGGTTCTCGAAGTGGTCAGTCAGGGACTGCCTCTAGAATTCTAGCAGTACCCTCCCAGCCGAGCCCGCGCCCCTCGGGAGGAAAGGCTCTCAGCTTGCACTCAGTCGGCTCTCTGAGATGACATAGCTCAGCTCCTCCACAAGGAGGTGGTAGCTACAGTGCCGGATCCTCCTACAGACCTAGGCTTCGTATCCAGGTACTTCCTGGTGCCCAAGCGTATGGGGGGTTGGCGCCCCATCCTAGATCTCCACGACCTGAATCAATATCTCAGGTCCCGCACCTTCCAGATAGTAACTCTGAACCAGATCATACCATCCTTGGAGCGAAACATGTGGTTCTGTTCACTGGATCTACAGGATGCATTCTTTCACGTCTCAATCCGTCCGTCCTATCAGTGGTTCCTCCACTTCAGGGTCGAGGGGACACTGTACGAGTTCCGAGCCATGCCGTTCGGCCTGTCATCAGCCCCATGGGTCTTCACCAAATGCACTGCAGTAGTTGCAGCCCATCTTTGGCATCAAGGAGTCCGAATCTACCCTTATCTTGATGACTGGCTCTTGGCAGGTTCCTCCCTTCAGGAGGTGGAGAGGTCCAGGGACCTGGCTCTCTGAACCTGCTCCCTACTCGGCCTCCTAATCAATGAGGCCAACTCGTGCCCTCTCAGGTAATGGGCTTCATCAGGGCAGAGCTCGACTCTTGTCAAGCCAGAGCTCGGCTCCCGGCGGACAGGGTGGAGGTTCTCTCCTCCTTTGCCAGATCATTTCTGGTTGGGCACTTGCGCCATACCCGGGACTTTCTGGGCCTTCTGGGTTACATGGCGGCATGCACCTCAGTGGTCCATTGGGCCAGGTGGCGCATGCGCCCCCTCCAATGGGAGCTGGCCGCCCAGTGGACTCAGCACCACGGTCATTTCGACCAGCTGATCACTGTAACCCAGAAGATGTGGGACACTCTCCAATGGTGGACCGCCCCAGAACGGTTGCAGGAAGGGATCTCATTTATCTACCCTGAGCTGACAGTCGTCCTTACGACCGATGCCTCTCTCATGAGCTGGGGAGCCCACACGGGGGACAACAGGGCCCACAGGTTCTGGACCCCTGAGGAGTCCCAATGCCAAATCAACCTGTTGGAGCTCAGAGCAGTCAGACTGGCACTGTCAGCTTTCGTGCCTCAGCTCCGAGGTCAAGTGGTTCAAGTCTAGATGGACAATACCACGATCATGTACTACCTCAACAAACAGGGCGGCATGCACTCCCATCTGCTGTGCAAAGAGGCGCTCCGCATCTGGATCCTCGTAAGCCGGTTGGAGGCGGATCTCCTAGCCATTCATGTGGCAGGAGTCTCGAACCAGCTGGCAGATGCTCTCAGCCGCATAGGCCAGACATTCCACGAGTGGTCTCTCCATCCAGAGGTAGCTTACAGTCTGTTTTCCCATTGGAGCAAACCATTGGTGGGCCTATTTGCCTCCAGGAAAAACACCAAGCTGAGGCTGTACCATGCCCGCCCCCCCTCAGCAGGGTTCACTGCAGGGGAATGCCTTCTCGAGGCCGTGGACCCCAGGCCTCCTCTACGCCTTCACTCCATTTCCCTTGATCCACAAGGTGTTACTCAAGGTGAGGAGGGACAAAGTGGAGGAGATCCTGGTAGCCCCAGATTGGCCGTGCCAGTTCTGGTACCCAGATCTCCTCAGCCTCAGCTGCAGGCCTCTGGTGCGGCTTTGTACACGCCAGACCTGATATCACTCAACCAGGGGAGGGTCTTCCATCTGGACCTTCAATCCCCGCACCTCACAGCCTGGTACCTGAGCGGCTAGAGTTCCAGGCTTTGGGTCTTTCCAACGATATCTACACCATGGTGGAGGCATCTCATAAGGAATCAACCAGGAACTGTTATGTCTTCAAATGGAAAAGGTTTTCCATTTGGTGTCAGGGTAAGATTCTGGACCCCTTATCCTGCGCTATGGCTACCATTCTTGGCTACCTTTGGTCTCTCTCCAAAGGATGTCTGCGGTCATCGACCCTTAGGGTGCACCTGGCAGCCATTTCTGCTTGCCAGGCATGGGCCAGTCAGCTGACATTGGCACAGGAGACAGTGGTCGGGTGCTTCTTCAAAGGTCTGGACCACATATCCCCTCCAGTGCGTGAACCTCCACCTCCGTGGAATCTGTTGCTGGTTTTGGCAAAGCTCATGGGCAAGCCATTTTAACCCATGCACAAGTGTGAGCTGTCACACTTGTGGAAGACGGCCTTCCTGGTGGCTATCACGTCAGCCAGAAGGACAGGGGAGCTCCAGGTGCTTTCGGTGAACTCCCCTTATCTGGTCTTTCACAGGGACAAAGTTGTCCTGTGCCCCCACCTGAAATTCCTTCTGAAGGTGGTGTTAGAGTTGCACCTTAACCAGGTGTTGACTCTGCTGGTATACTACCCTAATTACACCTCAGATGACGAGTATAGGCTCCATACCTTGGACCTGAGACGTGCTCTCTCCTATTATAAGGAGCGAATGACGGAAATTCATGGAGAGGTTCGGCCAGCTGTTTGTCACCTACACTGAAGCCACTTCTGGCAGACCTGCAGCCAAATGGACCATTGCAAGGTGGATTACATCTTGCATAGGTCTGTGCTATGAGTTGGCGGGCAAGGAGCCTCCCAGAGGGATAATAGCCCATTCTACCCACCATACTGCTGTATCAGTAGCTGCTTCCAGGGACATCCCTATCCAGGAAATCTGTCAGGCTGCTACCTGGAAGTCAGCAAACACCTTCATTACCCACTACCACATCGATCTTGAGTCATGCCGGGATGCTGGTTTTGGGGCCTATTTTCTCCAATCTCTATTTCCCAAGTAGGGGGTGTGCGCCTTGCCTCCCTCCTCCCAGAGAACTGCTAGGAGTCTGCCAAAGAGTGTGGATGAACAACGTATCCACGCTCCTAGAAGAACAGGTTACTCACCTGTAACAGTAGTTCTAGGAGTGGTAAATGTTGTTCATCCACATGCACCCACCCGACCTCTCCAGCTTTAGGTGCACAACCTTGCTTCCAGCGGGCTAAGATCTGGTGTCATGGGGCGGAGCCAAGATATTTACCACCCAGGTGGGTGGGAGGGTGGGAGGAGCCAGCTTGAAGACTTCCGGCAAGATTTAATGGGGAAAGGGACATGCCAAAGAGTGTGGATGAACAACATATACCACTCCTAGAACTACTGTTACAGGTGAGTAACCTGTTCTTCATGGCCTCCTCAGGGACTCACATCCTCAACCAGGACTTGGCCAAGGAGTTGACTACTGACCATGGATTGGTGTCATTCGGTGCTGTACTCTGACTCGTATCAAAGTCCATGAATGTCCCTCTGGAGCCTGTCCAGAAAAGGGCCAAGTACCCTTTCACGAACATCTTAGACGGGAATGAATCCTCGGGAGTTGCCATGGCTGAGGCATTGCTGGAACTGGACCTGGAGCTTTAGCAGCATCCAGCATCCTGCCCAGCACCATCCACCCATATGGTATGCAGGCCCTGCCACGTCCCTTTCAGGGTTCTCAGACCATCCTTCAGCTGAACAGTTGATCTCAGACTCGGCCTTCTGCAAATCTGGGGACCAAGGGAACATAGACAAGCCTCCAAACAAGAAGTCCAGAAAGAATGACCACGTCGTTATAAAGGTCCATCTTGGGTGTCCATCAGGCGAGTTATTCTGTCATGAAGACCAACTTTGGTAACTCCTTGTTGGGAGTCCTTGTTGAAATCCTCTCTCATCTCCCTGCTGACCAGCAGTTGCTGATGAAGCTGGTCTGGGACCAAGGTTATTCACTGGCTCGACACCAGCTCCAGACAGCCTTGGACATGGGCAACTCCTATCCCTGTGCCATGGCAGCAGCCATCTTTATACAGTGCAGGGCCTGGCTGCACTTGTCCACCTTTATTGGACACCCAGCATAAACTAACTTATGTCCCTTTCTTGGGCACCAACCTCTTTGGCCTTGGGGTGATGGGACATCTCACTTGCATAGAGAAGTCCAGTGTCACCCTTGACTCTGTGGCATCATTCAAGACGCTCCAGAAATAAAAGCCTAAGAAAAAACCTTTTCAGTACTGGCCCTTTCAGCCACAGCCTCCTTGGCAGCAGCCCCAGCAGGGACAGTACCAGGCTTGGTGTCTAAAACCCAAGTTCAGTGGCCAGAGTCCCAAGAGAAGTGGGGACAGGGATGGTTGTGCCCTTGCAAAAGCTGCACAGTCATGAGTTGGGGGTGTCATCCCTAACCCGTCCTGTCCCTATCTGAGCTACCCACCAATGGTTGGTTAAGGCACTTCCTGCCACATTGGTCCACTATCACATCGGGCAAGTGGGTGTTAGGAGTGATGGACAGAGGGCTGCCTCTGGACTTCAAGGCTCTCCTGCCTACCAACTCCATCCTCCTCAGGAGTCCAGGGTAATGCAGGACAAGCTCTCCACCCTTCATAAGGACATTGCTCAGCTTCTTGCAAAAAGATCTATAGCCCATGTCCCGGACACCCTGGCCAGTCAGGGTTAAGTGTCCAGGTACTTCCTGGTTCTTAAACGGACAGGGAGCTGACACACCATACTGGATCTGCAGGATCCCAACCAGTTCATAAAGAAGCTCAAATTCTGGATGGTCACCCTGAATCAAATCATTCTGTTTCTGGAGCAGAGCATGTTGTTCTGCTCCCTGGACCTCCAGGATGCTGTCTTCCACATCTCAGTCCATCTGTCCCACTGCCTGTACCTCCAGTTCTGTGTGGAAGGGGTACTGTACCATTTCCAGATTATTCCCTTCAGTCTCTTGTCCACGCCCAGGGTCTTCACCAAATGCATGACAGTGATGTCAGGCTTCCTGTGGTACAAGGATATCCAGGTGTATCCCTGCTTGGACGACTGGCTGATTACGGGGCTGTCCAAAAAGACTGTAGGGAGATCTGAGGATATGGCTGTCCAGACCTTTCGAGACTTGGGCTTGTTGGTCAACCCAGACAAGTCCGAACTGGTCCCATTGCAAGTGATCAAGTTCATCAGGCAGAACTAGATTCCTTTGGGCCAAGGCCTGCCTCCCTGCAGACTGGGCACTGGACCTTATCTCCTTTACTTGATGATTTTAGGTTGGGCTCTCGCACCCTGCCTGGGGTTTTCTGCAGCTGCTGGGGTACATGGCATCCTGCATCAGTATGGTCTGTTGGGCCCACTGGCAGATGCACCACCTGTAGTTAGAGTTGGGCTGTCAGTGGTCAAAGCACCCAGGCCACTTGGACCAGCCGATCATAGTGACCCAACTGATGTGAGACACCTTCCAGTGGTGGCTAGTCCCAGAAAATCTGAAGTAAGGAATCCTGTTTGTTCTCCCAGAGCTGACCATCACATGACAGATGCATCTCTGTTGGATTGGGGAGCTCACCTGGGACACGACAGAGCCCATGGGTTCTGGTCACCCCAGGAGTCCCGTCACCACATAAACCTGCTGGAGCTCCATGCAGTGCAGCTTGCTGTGGTTGAATTTGCTCCTCTAGTCAATGGTCTGGTTGTGCAGATCCAGACAGACAGACAGTGTGATGACCAGGTTCTACCTGAACATGCAGGGTGGATCACACTCCCTTCCCCTGTGTCGGGAGGCCCTCCACACCTGGACCCTTGTGTGCAGATCTCTTGGCAATCTGAGTCACGGGAGTTCACAGTCAGCGGAGACATTGTGCAAGTAGTTCCTGAATCAGGTGGTGGTGAACCAACTGTTTTCCCTGTGGGGCACATCTCTGGTGGATCTGTTTACCTCCTGGGAGGATGCCAAACTGAGGCTGTTTTGTGCCTCCGCCCACACAGTCCAGAACCCAAGGCCTTATGTACCCCTTCCCTCCCTTCTCCTTGATACACAAGGTGGTGGTCAAGGCCTGGAAGGACAAGGCACAGATGATCTTGATATCTCCAGACTGACCCAGGCAATTTTGGTATGTGGATCTTCTCAGCCTCAGCGGCAGACATCTTTGGCAGTTGCACCTTTATCCAAACCTGCTGACCAGACAACAGGGGATGGTCTTGCACCTGGACCTAACATCTCTGCACCTCATGGCATGAATTGCTATGAATTTAAGTGAAAGAGGTTCTCCATATGTTTCCAAGGCAAGGAGCTTGATCCCCTTGTCTGCCCTGTGGTGAGTATGGAATACCTCTGGTACCTCTCTCTGTTTTGACTGCGAGCAGTGATCCTTAAGATGCACCTTGCAGCCATCTCTGTTTACCTGGTGCAGGCTAGCAAGCAGACAGTAGCCCAGGTGAATGTGGCTGGGCATTTTTTTAAAGTCTGGACCAACCCACCACCAAGACTTCTCGGCCAAAGACTAGTTTTCTCAGCATCTTGTTGGTGGTGGTCACCCCAGATAATAGGGTTGTCCACACTTCTGAACACAGGCTCAGCCCTTGTTAGGGTACATCAGCTTTGACTGGAAGGAATACTCCCTAGCCTCCTCCTCCTCCCAAGGTCTGATAGACATCAACTCGTCCAACAAATCCACTTCAGGTGAGTTGACCTCCTTTGCTGCTGTCCTGCAGCACATGTCCACATCCTTGGACATTCCTTAGAGGAGGTCCAGAAGCATGAGACCTACCTGATGGAAAACCTGGAACAGGATAACCTGGTGGTTCAAGCCATTCTGTGCCATGCACTCAAGATCTGGCAGTACCCTACATTCTGCCAAGTGCCACCTCACCTTATGGACCACAAATACGCAATTTCTCTGGGGGAGCTCTCCAATTTTTTGGAGCACCCATTGGTGGAGGAACTGGGTTCAAACTCTGCCTTACATAAACTAAAAATACAGGGGGATGTAGACAAGACACTGGACAAGGAGTTCAAGAAGTAGGACTTCTTTGCTGCAAGGTGTATGCAGCTGCTACCCTGGACATACATCAGGGTAGCTATGCGAAGTTGATGAGCCATATCAGTCATGCACTTTTTGATAAGCTCACAGACATGATATCTCTGCTCTAGACTGATAGCCAAGCAGAGGGCAGGACCTTGCGAGACCTGGGACATTCGCTGTCCAAGACTCGGTGGCATCGTCCCAGCAAGCTAAGCAGCTGCCTGTGCCCAAAAATGGCTCATTTTATGGCTTAGGCTATCAACACCAGCTGCAGCAGAGGCAGCTACCAGCACCTCTGTTTGGTAAAGCCCAAGTCCAGTGGTCAGGGTCAGAAAAAGAGGGGGATGCAACCAGAGACCAGTCCTCCGAAGCCCCCTCCAAGGACACAAAGTGCACTATTCCCTCTCCCACGCAGTCCATGCTGTGGCTCCCAGTTGGGGTCTGCTCCTTCGTTTTCTTCCACAGTGGTACACCATCCTGTCGAACAAGTGACTGCTGGAAAAAAGTTGGTTTGGGTCTGTCTCTGGAGTTTGAGACTCTCCAGCTATACTGACCCTGAGCATTGAGGGGGTCCATGGTGCCCGAGGACACCCTAACTGCATTGCAGTGTGATATGGCTTGGCTTCTTCTAGGATCTGGGCCATCTTTTTTGAGGATATCTCTTTCATCAGGCCACACCTGTGGAATTATAGCTGCCAGGCACTAGGACCACATGGAAACTTTTTGCAAGCAGTCTACCAGGGGCCACCCACGATGACTTCAGACGTCGACATTCTCCGTATATAAATGTGGGCAACCCTGCTCCCTCTTCAGTTCTTTTCCTGCTGTAGACAATACTTGCCGGACTCCACAGAGACACCGTCGTCACAATCAACTGCTTCCGTTTATTTTTTTTTTGCACCTTAGTAGCAGTCTCTTTATTTTTAAAGTGATTGCCATCGTCATGTGTGTCAACAAAAGACATCGCTAAACTTTTCCATCACTATAAGTGCAGTAAGAAAATGTATTCCAGCAGCAATCACATCTGCATGTGCTGTCTCAGAGAGGCCCACAATGTTAAGGTCTGTGAGATCTGCCTGAAGTTTATTTTTTTTATTTTCTGTTTTTCCCCTGCCCCTACCCAGCACTGTCACACAACTACCTGCACTGGCTGCCTCTTCCCATCGGGAACCTCCCATGGAGTCCTGGCTTACCCCCCAGACGGAGACACAGTTGTGGGGGGCTCCTTCTTTAACCCCCTCCCCAGAGAAATCATGTCTGCATCAGGGTCTTCACAGTGGTACTGCAGCCACGGGCAGGTGAGGACTCACTATCGAGCCCTTGCGTTGGTGTCACACCAGGAGAGGCATTTTTCTGATGTATGCCCTCCCCGAGCATGACGTGCAATGATGCCACTTCTTATGCCACTGTCCATCATGCTCTCCTCATTGTTGTGGGCATCGGGGCCTCAATACCTCTGGTTGCTGCCAGAGGTCAGGCCACCCCCGAGCCAGTGTGCCCCCCAGAGGAGCTTGAGGGATCCATCGGACACTCAGACATCCTCCCCCTAGCCAGCGCTCTGGTTTCTGGGTCTGCTTCAGAACCCAGGTCACCAGCATCGCAAGCGGAAATCCAACTGCTGCACCAGTGGGCCAGCCTCTGCCTGAAGTTTAATCAAGCTACCTGACAACGCTATCAAACAGCCCTGCACACCTTTCTTCTTGAGCAGCAGGTAGCCAGAATGGAGAGAGAGCTCCAGGAATCAAGCTCCACTCACATCGCTGGCCCACTCCTTGGGCTCCCTGTCCTCTAGGGCCCAGGAGAAGTCTTTAGGAAAGCACAAACACTGGGAGAGGGGAATGCAGCAAGACTAAATCACCCCTGGTAAGCTCCCAGTCACCGCTGTCCTTGGCGATTACCACTGCAGTGTGGTCGACCACTTCAGCAGCAATGCCTCCTGCTGCCAAGACATCAGCACCCTCAAGGCCAGATCTGGCAGTGAGTTCTGCCAGACCTTCCATGGCTGGTGAAGGCCCATCAATGTCTCAAGCCTTGCTGCTCAGACCTCAGAACCCTCAGAGTCAGCTGTCAGTGAGCTCCGCAGAACCTGGTTTGGCCAGCGATGGCCCATCAAAGTCGGGGCTTCAGTCTCCCCCATTTACGTTGCAAGGCACCCCTGCACTGTAGGCCACCATTGACGTTCAGATGGTGCTCTCCTCCTTTGCGAAGATAATACAACGCCTTATATCTCCTCAAACTATACCAGGCATAATGACAATGGGGCCTCTCAGACCAGCCACCATGTCAACGCCTGCTCCATCAATGCATCCTACATGCTCCAGGGTGTTGACATCCTCACTTCCTTTCCTGTGGCCCTCAGGGCCTGTCGATGAGGATCAGGAATCTAACCCTGATCTCATTCCACAAGAGGAAGAAGAAGAGGAGGAGAAATATTTGGATGGGAACCCTTCTGACAGGTTTGGCTCCACCATTTCCACCAGGAGTGAGGGCTCCATGTTGTATACCCCAAGGTCCCCTGAAGACCCCTCCTTCATCTCTATGAATAAGCAACTCCAAACAGCTATGGGGTTTGATACTGAGGAGCAGTACATCATTCAGAGAAACCTGGTAGAGTTCCTGGAGTTACCAGGCTTTCCATCTCTGGTCATTCCCTTCCCTTTTGGCTGCATTAGAGGATGCCACCCTGGCCACCTGACACAGACCAAGCTTGATCCCTGCTATGCCTCGAAAGTCAAACAAGCTGTACCAGGCCCCCCTCAGGAAATCCCTTTTTTGCAGGCCAACCTGAGGCGAATTTGGTGGTGATAAAGGCAGCCCATTATAGGTCTAAGCTGCCTAAACATCTCAGTTCTCTTTCCCCCAGATAAAGAGTCAAGGAAACTGAGCCTAATGGGAAAGAGAACTTTTGCCTCTGCCACTCTGGGCCTTAGAATAGCAAACTACCAAGCCCATGTGGTTAAATACCAGAATACCCTCTGGAGGAAGGCTAATGCAGGGCCCAGTCCCTTCCAGAGGGTCCCCAAAGGCAGGAGATGCTCAAGGCTCTCCAGACTGGGCTGACGTGGGTAAACACCTCTTAAGATCTGCCTATGACATCTTGGATGCTTCAGCCATAGTAGCTGCAGCTGGCATCTGCATAAAACAGCATTCATTGTTGAGGGTCTCAGGATTTGCTAGTGATGTCCAGCAATCCATTCTGAATGCCTCCTTCAGAGGCTACAAGCTCTTTGGGGCAGACACACAGGGTGTCCTCTGTGACCTGCAAATCTCAGGTAGGACTCTGAGGTCAGACCATTCCCTCTACCACATTCAACTGAGAAGTCAGCAGAAGGTGTCCTTTCTGGCCCCCACCTCCTTCATAGATGTCCACTCCAAAGCCCCTAGAGGGTGTGTGTCTGCAGCCACTGGGTCTGCCTCAGCATGACTCCTTATTAGATCCCCCACCCTCCAGTACAAAATCTGGAGGTGGTGGTGGTAGGGGGTTGCCTCTTCCTCTACCCGGAACAGTGGCGAGAGGTCACAACAGATGCTTGGATCCTGCAGTTAATAAAACAGGGCCACGCTCTAGAACTTCTGGAGTTGCATTCAGACATTCCACCGATTCCCTCAACTTACCCTCCAGACCACATACCAGTGCTACTCAAGAAAGTCAGTACTTTACTGGGCAAGAGGGCAATAGAACCAGTTCCCTGGGCACAAAGGGACAGGGGGTTCTATTCTCATTTCTTGCTAGTCCCCAAATCCACAGGAAACTTAAGTTCCATTCTGAATCTGAGAAACTTGAACCTCTGTATTCAGTACAGGAAGGTCAGGATGGTCACCCTGCAAGGCCTGCTACCCCTACTGCAAAAAGAGGCCTGGATATGCTCCCTGGACATGCAGGATGCTTTCCTGCATATCAAGGTTTGTTCACCCCATAGGATGTACCTCAGGTTCCTGTTTCAAGGGGAACATTGTTAGTTCAGGGGATTGCCCTTTCGCTTGTCATCTGTGTCATGGATATTTACCAAATGCTTGGCAATTGTGGCAGCAGCTCTCAGAAGAGAGGGACTGTATTATAGTCTTCCACTGTCTAGACGACTGATTGCTAAAAGCCGTCTCAGGAGCAACTGTCCCACACCCCAGCATGCATCACACAGCTGTTCAATGCCCTAGGGATCACAGTCAATCTGCCCAAGTCTGTCATGATCCCTTGTCAGCATCTGCAGTACATAGAGGCAATACTGGACACTGCTCGGGGCTTAGCCTTTCTGCCCAAAAACAGGGCAGAGCACCTCAAAGCACAGGCACAGCTGCTTTAAAACAGCAGGTATGTCACAGCCAGGAAATTCCTGAGACTGCTGGGTCTGATGGCGGCAGCCATTGTCACCGGATCCCGTGCAAGGCTGCACATGAGGATCCTTCAGTGGACTCTGAGGGTCCAATGGGATCAGTGCACCGACGATCTAGAACAGCAGGTTCTAGTAACCTCCCCAGTCCGCAAGGTGCTCCAGTGGTGGATGGAACCCAGCAACTTGTTAAAAGGAGGCCGGCCCGGTGGAGCTGAGGGTTGAGGCACTGGACGCCACACCTTGTGCCACACCAGCGACCCAGGTTCGGGAATGAGCCAGGGCCATCGGGGGTCAGCAGGGAAGGAGAAGATCGAGCGTCTGGAGAACTGCTGTCTTTTCCTGGGGATCCTGGGTGTACTGTGCTCCATGGCGGCTCCCGGCGAAAGGCTAGGGGCTTTTCACTCAGTAGCACAGCACGTAGAGGGGTTGGCATAGACAGCATGTCTGTGGGTGGTCCTATGCTGGCATCCATTGCACGCCATGCCAATGGAAAAAAGTAAGTAAAAATCCCTGCCTCCTGATAGGCGAAGAATGGTCTAGGGCTGGCTGCCACGCCCAGTGTTGGGTCTCTCCACTCGCTTCTCTCTTCTCCTCCCTGCCTAGGCTGCTCTTCTAGATTGTAGATAGAGTGCCAGATAGGAGTAACGGTGGTCCCACCTGGGAGGGCTCAGAGCCGGGGGGGGGTGTTGGGCAGCCAGGCTAGTGGATGGAGAACTACTTCCAGACGAGTCAGGTGGAGGACTTCAGATGGGCGGGATCAGGCTTGAAGCCATGTGTCGATCCGGAGAGAGTTCAGGGTAAGGCAGAGCCATAAATAGAGTTGGAAAAAAAAAAACTTTCTAAAAGGGATTTCCTTCCTCATCCCTTCCCCTGCCCTCCCCTCAGTAGATCCTCACCACAGATGCTTCTGGGTTGGGCTGGGGGTCACATCTGGGTCGGGCTGGGGGTCACATCTGGGTCCTCATCAGACACAAGGAACATGGACCAAGGTGGAAAATTCCCTCCACATAAACATCCTAGAAATGATGGCCATTTTGTATGCTCTGCAGGCTTTCCAGAACCATCTGTCACCGGGACCTCTGCTGATGCAGATGGACAACGTCAGTGTGGTGCACTACATAAACAAGCAAGGGGGAACTCATTCTTACCACTGTGCAGGAAGGTGATGAGAGTTTGGTACTGGGCTCTAGAACTGTCGGCTGTCCATATTCCAGGTGTCAAAAATGTTCTGGCACTTAGGCTGAGCAGGTACAGTCCAGAATGCATGAGTGGGAGCTACTGACCTCAGTAGTAGAAGACCTGTTCGACAGGTGGGGTAGTCCAGAGCTGGACCTTTTTATGTCCCCATTCAGTGAAAAACTGTCGCTTTTCTGCTCACTCGTTCCAGGGCCTGAAGTTTTCTGGCAAGATGCATTGTCCCTCTCTTGGAAAGGGAGGTTCCTTTATGCCTTTCCTCCCTTTCTTCTGATTCAGAGGGTGCTAATCAAGTTCCAAATGGAGGGAGACACTCTAATTCTTGTGGCTTCCTGCTGGTCTCATCAGATATGGTTTCCCTTGCTGCAGCAGTTAGCAGTGCAATCATTGCTGCAGCAGTTAGCAGTGCAATCACCATAACCCCTGCCCCTGTGTAAGGGCTTGCTGTCTCAGGAACAGGGAACCTCAAGTCACTCCATCTTCATGCCTGACTCCAGAAGACATAGCTGTTGCAAGATCTGGAGTGTCCCCAAAAGTGGCTGTTGTGCTGGTGGCTGCCAGGAAGCCTTCCACCAGAGATGCTTACTCCATGAAGTGGAAGCATTTTGCTTTGTGGGCCACTTCCTATCTCCTGAATCCCTTCACTTGCCCAGTGAATCAGGTTCTGGAGTATTTATTGTCCCTGTCAGATGCAGGACTGCAATACTCTTTTATCAAAGTGAACCTGGTTGCTATATCAGCTATTCATGTGACTATTGATGGCTGTACTGTGGCCCAGCTAGAGGTGGCCTGCATGTTTTTTGTGAGGCATTCTGCACTTGAAGCTTCCCATCCACAATCCAGTCCCAGCTTGGGATTTGAATTTTGTGTTAGAGAAGCTGACTTTGGCTCCTTTTGAGTCAGCCATGACTTGCGAGCTATGCTTTTTGTCATGGAAAGCGTTGTTGTTTTTAGTTGCTATGACTTCCACTTGAAGGATTTCCAAGCTTCAGGCTCTTATGTGTGAGCCTCCTTACTTGATTTTCAAGAAAGACACCCACCCTGTGCATCTTTGTGTCCAAATCTAAATTTTTACCAAAGGTGGTGTCTGACTTTACTTTAAATCAAACCATCCACCTACCAGTTTATTTTCCAGAGCATGCCAGTCCAGAGAAAGCATTGTTCCATATGTTAAATGTACATAGAATACTCAGATATTATGTTCATTGTAAAAAAAACTATAAGAAGTCCCTGCAGCTTTTTATTTTTTTCGCCCCTGGGAAAGAGAGCATGCTAGTTTCTAAACAGTGCCTCTCCAAATGGTTGGCCAGCTGTATTACTTTTTGTTAGAAACATAGACTTTGACGGCAGATAAGGACCACTTGGCCCACCAAGTCTGCCCATTTCCCTACCTATTGGATAAGCTGCAGATTCTAGTTAACCAACAGCCTACTTCCTGCAGCCCCCCACTATAATTGCCTTATGTCTGTCCCATGCATGTTTGAATTCCCCCACTGTTTTAGACCCCACAACCTCTCCAGGAAGGCGGTTCCATGTGTCCACCACTCTCTCCGTGAAAAAGAATTTCCTCACATTACCCCTGAGCCGTCCCCCCTCTAACTTTAAATTGTGTCCCCTTGTTCTTACACATCTCTTTTTCTGAAAGATGCTACCCTCCTGGACTTTGTTGATTCCCTTGAGGTACTTAAAAGTTTCTACCATGTCTCCCCACCCCTCCTTTCATCAAGGGTATACATATTAAGCTCTCTCAGTCTCTCTTCATATGGTTTCTGATGTAGACTCTGCACCATTTTAGTTGCCCTCCTCTGGACTGCTTCCATCCTGTCTATGTCCTTTCGTAGATGAGGTCTCCAAAACTGCACGCAGTACTCCAGATGGGGTCTCACCAACTGTCTGTATAGAGGGATAACCACTTCCCTTTTTCTACTTGTGATGCCCCTCCCTATGCATCCCAGTATCCCCCTGGCTTTCCTTACTGACTTCTCACATTGCTTACCCACCTTTAGGTCATCTGATATGACTACACCCAGATTCCTTTCCATTATTGTTGTCGTTAGTACCTCCCCTGCTATTGTGTACTCTTCTCCTGGGTTTTTGTTTCCCAGGTGCATTACTTTGCACTTCTTTGCATTGAATCTAAGTTGCCATATGTCTGACCATTCCTCCAACCCTGCCAAGTCCCTTCTCATCCTTTCTACCCTCCCTTGTGTATCAACTCTGTTACAGATCTTTGTGTAATCTGTAAAGAGGCATATCCTTCCTTCCAGACCCTCTGCAATGTCACCTATAAAGACGTTAAAGAGGACTGGACCCAGTACTGAGCCCTGAGGTACTCCACTAGTAACCCCCCTTTCTTCAGAATGTGTTCCATTCACTATTACTTTCTGTGTCCTGTTGTGCAGCCAGTTTGCTACCCAGGCTACCACCCTGGGACCCACTCCCAGGCTGGCTAACTTGATTATTAATCTTTTGTGCGGGACTGTGTCAAATGCCTTACTAAAGTCTAGGTAGGCCATATCCACAGCCCCTCCCTGGTCTATTACTTTGGTCACCCAGTCAAAGAAATCTATTAGATTCGTCTGACATGACCTTCCTGCTGTGAATCCATGCTGCTTTGGGTCCTGTGCCCCGCTGGCCTCTAGGTACTCAATAATTCTTTCTTTCAGAAGTGATTCCATCATCTTCCCTGCCACTGAGGTCAAACTAACAGGTCTGTAGTTTCCTGCTTCTGCCTTGCTCCCACTTTTGTGAAGAGGAATCACATCTGCTGTCCTCCAGTCCTCAGGTACCACACCATCTTCCCATGATTTGTTAAAAAGTGTGGTTAGTGGTGTCACTAGGTCCTCCCTTAGCTCTTTTAGGATTCTAGGGTGAATCCCATCAGGCCCCATTGCTTTGTCCACCTTGAGTTTTAGGAGTTCTTTCAGTACTCTTTCTTCTGTAAATGGACTGGTGTCAACCCCACTATCCAGAGTGCTTCTACTGTTTGGTTTAGGTAACTCTTCCTCTTCTTCTTTTGTGAATACTGAGCAAAGTATTCATTCAGTATCTCTGCCTTTTCACTGTCTCCCTCTGCCCACCTCCCCTCTCCTTTATTAATCTTCACTATCCCTCCCTTAACCTTTCTATGCTCCCTAATGTACCTATAAAAGGTTTTATCCCCATTCTTAACTGAGTTGGCTATCTTTTCCTCGGTTTGGGGCATGACCACTTCTATTGCCTGTTTCAGGAATGTATCAGTTGCAGAAATATGTGCTACTGCAACTTGGGGGTGCTGTCAACACTTTCACTAAACACTACGGTCTGGACATTGTCTCTAGAAGAAGGGCAGGCTTTGGCCTTACTGTTCATCAAGGCCTCCTTTATTAGACCCATAGCCTTCAGTCACCCAGACTGTCTCTATGTTTTTGAAAGTTCCCATCCAGTGCCATGCCCGTCATGAAAAAAATTAGTATCTTAGTTTAGTGTTGCATGCTTTATGCCATCAGAAACATATGGTAACACCATCCTAATACATCCGCTGCATGAATCTAATACATACATTCAAAAGCTATCGTCAACAGAAGAAATGTTTTTTCTTAATTGTGTAACCCCCCTACAAATGGGGGTTCCCAAAAAGTATTCCTTGAGCTTGCCTAAATGCTCACCACCAGGCTGGTGTCCTGCGTTTTTGCAGTTTAAGTGTGATTGCTAGAGAGTGCCTATATAGCCTCTGTGTACTGTCTCTTTAAGAGCTGCCTGGATTGCAGTCATAATCTAAAAGGGAGCTCTGTTAGAAGATGTGCTTGTTTGCTGATCATTTGTTAGAGTAGTAATACTATTGCAGTTTGTTCTAACCTGCCTTCTTTGCAGCATGGACAGTTCTGTTTGTTTCCATCATCTTGGTCCTGGACTGCTGAAATGGGCCAATCAGTACATTTGGGACTCTAAAATGGAACCTGCCTACAGGGGCTTGGTGGGGTCAAAACTTGTAGGAATTGTAGTTGGGCTTTTTGCACCTAAAATAACCTAGAGGGGTAGTCCGTGTTGTGCCTGACAGACAGATCAGCCAACCAAACCTTTTGGATCTTGGGGAAGTCCCAAACTGCTTGCAGTTTCAGTTAGATCTAAGTTGGGAAGTGAAGAAGTAACAGCTTGAGGTAGTTCAAGCAGCAATCCATAGTGGATTCGCACGGGAGAACTGTAGAAAGGCCTGCGTTTTGGCCTGCATGTCTGCCTGCTGTCCCTGAGAGGGAACTTGTGCCTTTTTCGGACTGAATCTGAACTTGGAGAGTGAAGTAAGCCACTGAATTGTGACCAGACTTCTACCCGAAGAAGACCTAAGATTTGCAGAATGCGATCGGCCTGCCTGGACTTCTAGCCACCTCTGAACTCCAGGATTGTGCAGAGACTCTGTAATTGCAACCGGAGAGCCTTTTGCATGGTACAGTGGAATTTCTTTACATGTCAATGTGTTGTGTGGGTACATACTTACCATAACAGTAGATCTTCAAGAGAATCTGTTTCATCAGGACATGCCGTCCTACCCTCCATCTCCCTTAGACTCAGATCTCCTTCACTCCTGTCTCTTTCTCCAGGATGATTTACCTGCTGCTCCAGCCTCACTATGTAACTGGAAGCTTCAAATCTCTCCTGGTTCCCTAAAGGTAGGCCCTCTGAAAACAGTCTCTGGCAGGGGAACTGAGGAGGGAGTGGGGCTGCCCACATTTATATACAGAGGACATCAACATCTATTGTCATCATGGACAGCCCCCAGTAGATTGCTTGCAAAAAGTTTTCATGCTGTCCTACTGTCTGATGGACATAACTCCATAGGTGTGGCCTGGTGAAAGAGATTCTCTTGAAGATCTACTGTTGTGGTAAGTATGTAACTGTTCTTTCTGGACACCCAGGGAAATCTGGTGTGGTTCTAAACCAGGTGATCCTATTCATTGGAGCAGAGTTTGATTTCCTCCAAGCCAAGGCTTGCTTACCAGCAGACAAGACAAATAATCTGGCCTCCTTTGCCTGACCATTTCAGGTCTGGGAAGCACACCTGGCCTGAGATTTCCTCTGGCTGTTGTAGTTCCTGGCAGCCTGAATCAGCGTTGTCCATTGGGTCTGCTGGTACATGTGTTCCTTCAGTGGGAGTTGCAGCACAAGTGGTCTCAGAGCCATGATCACCTGGACCAGTAGGTTCAGGAACACATCTGATGTGGGATACCATTAAGTGGTGGCTATGCCACTGGAAAACCATGGAAGGAATTTCATCTGTCCTCCCAGAGTCGACCCTCACCCTATCCACAGATGTGCCTCCGGTGGGATGAGGGACTGGCATGTCTGACCACAGAACCTATGGGTTCTGGTTGCCAAGTGAGACACACACATCCTCCTGCTAGAGCTCCGGGCACACACATTCTCCTGCTTGAGCTCCAGGCAGTGTGACTGGCACTGACACAGGTTGCTCCGCTGATTCAGTGCTAGGTTTTGCAAGTCCATCTGTAACACATGATGACCATTTTCTGTCTGAACAAGCAAGACAGAACATATTCCTTTCCCCTGTCAGGAGGCAAGATGCACTCTCCCTGGTATGCAGCCTGCAGGTGGATCTCCTGGCTGTGCATGTGGCAGGGAAGGGATTACGAGTTGACAGATGCTCTCATACATGTGGAAAAGACATCTCATGAGTGATCCTTGCACCAGAAATGTGTGACACAGCCATTCGTCTGGTGGGAGAACAGAAAACTGTTCTCACTTCTGCCTCCCTCATATAGGAATACTGATAGTAGATGCCTTCTGCCAGCCCAGGACCCTGGGAATTCTGTACACCTTTCATCTCTTTTCCTTGATCCATACTGTTGTGCTTAAAGCTCACTGGGACAAGGCAAACCTGATTCTGATAGCTGCAGACTGGCCCAAACAGTTCTGGTACCAGGATCTTCTCAGCATTAGCAGCAGGTCCCGTGGCAGCTACTTCTCCATCTGGACCTGCTGACAAGATGAGGTAGAACAGTCTGGCACCCTGATCTTGAGCCTGGTACTTGAGTGGCTGGAATTCCAGGCTGAGCCATTCAGAGGACATTCTCCGGGTGCCGCAGATGTTCCGCAAGGAGTGAACTTTAGTACTTATTCAAGTAGATGAGGTTCTCACACTGGTATGCAGACAAGGAGAGTGACCCTCTCTACTGTCCAGTGGTGCAAATCCTTTACTGCTTCTGGTCCCTGTCTTAGTCGGGGCTGATATGCCAACAATAGCACAGGAGCAAGTGATGGGTTGCTTTTTTTAAAGGCTTGGATCACCTGTCCCCGCTGGTGTGAGACAATCCGCCACCATGGGACTTACTGCTGTTCAAGCCAGTCCACAAGTGTGAGATATTACACTTGTTGAAAACTTTTTTGTCTCTGTCACTTTGGTTAGATGGGTTAGTGAGCTCTAGGCACTCTCAGGGGGCATTGGATTACCTCCTTTTATGGTTCTGACAACTTGTTACGGTCAGTGTTTGTCAGAATGTCAGACTTTTCTCCAATCTCTGGTCTCCCTTTTATGGTTAACTTGGTATGGACTTTATTATTTACTATAGGGGCATGGTCGCACCCCTATAGTTAGGTTTAAACCTTCACTTCTATGTTAAACTCAAAAGTTTACACTTTAATAACTTCACAACTGTTCAACCAATTTGCGTGCACCATCAGTGACCGAAGATCACTTGTTTTGGCAAGTTTCATTCTGGTCGGATGTGAGGGTGCGGAGATATGAAGCATCAAAAATTTGTGAAAATTACTGTTTTTTGTAAATACATTTGTCACACTATTAAGCAAAAACAGCTTGGGATTGTGGTCTGACATTTCCAGGGTAGAAAAGTCACAGATGTGTATTTTGAAGATTTGGTGAAAAAATATTAATCCATTAAAAAGTTATCAAATTTTGAAATTTCCCATTAATTTCAATCGGAAAGTTAGATGTGAGACTTGAAATAGGATTCTGTGTCACAAATGGGTAATCCTTTGTCGCAAATGGGGAATTTTTTTTTTTCATGTCGCTGCTGCCATCTTATTTTTTCTTAGCGATGGAAACAAAGTTAAAAAGTAGAAAATGTTAATGTTTTTTGAAGTAACCAACATTTGTGTTCTGCTAATTAGGACCTGTTCTATCAGATTCTGGGGTTACTTTATTTATAAATCACCTGGAAATGTGTTTTTTGAACATGGCGAAATCCTTTTTCCCAAATTTGACAAAAAAAAATCATGAAACAGGATCCTGTTTCACAATTTGCAAAAAAGGATTTTTCTTTTTTGGCAAATTGTATAAACAGAATGCGAAACAGGATTCTGTTTCGCAAATTGCGAAAAAAGAAAGCTCAAAACAGGATCCTGTTTCACAATTTGTGAAAAAATGTTTATAGCTGTTTTTGTTTTGTCACTTCACAGTAAAGAAACAGTTTAGAATTTTGGTCTGAAATTTTCATGGTACAAAGGGCTTGGTCCACAGATGTGCCTTTCGCTAGTTTGGTGAAAGCAGATTACGTTACTCTTGAGTTGTGGGGGTTTACATTTTCCTTCGTTTCCTATAGGATAACATTGTAATGTGAAATGTATGCAGTCATTTCTTTGTCAATCCACTGTGAAGACATGGCTTACAATTTTTATCTAAAATTTTCAGAGTGCAAAGGGCTTGTCACATGGATGTGCCTTTTGCTGGTTTGATGAAAAGGTATTCATTTGGTGTGCAGTTATACAGGTTTCAAATTTTACGGTGCTTCCTATAGGATAACATTGCAATGTGAGGTATTTCTTGGGTGCTACGCACCAGGGGATTGGACACGAGTACAGTATCTTTAAAATTATGGATGGATGAGAATGCAGGGCCCCACATGCAAATATGGATATTGTTGTGGACCGATTGGAGTGCAGGGCCTGTTGGTCCCTGCGCTCCCATAGGGAAATAATGATATGATTACAATATCTCAGAAATCATGGATGAATGCTAGTACAGAGCCCAGAGGGCCCTGCACTCCCACACGCAAATATGAATACCATTATGGACTGATAGGCCCTGCGCTCCCACAGGGAAATTTGGATATGATTACAGTATCTCAAAAGTTAAGCATGGATGGGAGTGGGCCCTGCACGACCACAGGAAATAAGGATACAGTTAAACAGTCTCAAAAAGTAAGGAAATTCTTTGCAAAAATCTTCATTCATGCACTAGTTAGGATTCCTGGGACAAAAGTAGGGAAATGTGATGTTAGGTTTCCAACCCTAACACCCTACGTCCACCCTGAAGGCAGGAACAGGTGTGGGGTGTGACATACGGTTGCCAACCCTAACGCTTACCCCATTCTCATATACTGTACCCATCTCCACTTACTTACACATGGAATGGAGTAAGTGTTAGGGTTGTCAACCCCACAGCACATCTTATGCCTGTTCCTGCCTGCAGGTTGGGGTGGGAGTTAGGGTTGGAAACCCTAACACCACATTCCCTACTTTTGTCACTGGGACCCTGACTAGTACAGTAACAAAGTTTTGTTGCAAAGAATAAATTATATATATATATATATATATATATATATTATATATATATATATATATATATATAGTTATTTATTAGTTGTGTATAGTACTTACAAAAATAGAAGTACCTTTACTGGACTGCTAGTGCAAAAGACGTGCTTGAGTGGTCACTGCAGCAACGATACATAGTGCATGACAGACTCTTGGCAAAATAGAAGTCTCACGCTAAGGAAACATTTCTGATTGGCGTCTTGATTTCACAGAGTTTATAATCTTTCAGATATGAAACTTTCAGCCCACCATGCATTAGACATGCTCATGAAACATTATTGTTTGCACAGTATGCCAAGTTATACGTATCAAACCCATGAGGATTAAAATCAGTTTTGGAAAAATATATATTTTCAAGCATAAGAATGTTGATGGTGTCCCCTTAAAGCCCCCGCTATTAACAGAAAAAGGCAAACTGTATTCTTGGGACTTCTCTACTTTTTCAGTTGCAGCATATTGCTAGCATTACCACTTTGCAAACTACATGACCCAAGTTTAGATGTTGTACATGATTGCAGTCCAAGTAATGAACAAATATTTTGTACATCCTGATTCGCCAATGTGAGATATTGGAGGAACTAATACTGTATGAATTAATAAATACAAACTTTTTCAATGAATAAAATTACCAATGAAGGATGGCTGGAAGAGTGTCTCGGGGCAGCGGAAGCGCTCGTTACCAATGGTGATGACCTGCCCATCAGGAAGTTCATAGCTTTTCTCTAGTGAAGAGGAGGAGGCAGCGGTGGCCATTTCATTCTCAAAGTCCAAAGCAACGTAGCAAAGCTTCTCTTTGATGTCACGGACAATTTCACGTTCAGCTGGTAAGATGGAAAAAACAACGACTTTGTAATATGTGTAAAGAATTTGCGCTATTAAAACATAGATAGGAAAACCCTATCAATGAGAAGCAGGGCCAGATGAAATGAAGTACCTGTTACTTTAAAGGTTTAGACTGGAGGCAACTCTTCTTATTGTAGAAGGCAGACTAATTATATTAACTATGGTGTCTCCCTTACCAGAACAGGTCTAAGTGTTATATATGTTCCAGAACACATTATTAGCAAGCTAAAATGTCCTTTTTTAATATTATACCTTATTCTGCTTTCTTAGTCAGGCTGCGTCCCCAGACGAGAAGGTCTTTGGGCAACCTCCCAGCCTCATCGGTCCCCATCCTCGTCAGGCCACATTTGTGGGTTACCCCCTGTGGTGAGGCTGGAGTTAGGGCCTCACTTACCAGAGTCATGGTCATCTTTCAGTTTGCAGTGGGAGATGCAGATCCAAGAGTATCTGGATCCATCATGCTACTCTGCCTCAGCTGTTCCTTTTCTCTGTTGTAAACCCTCTTCCACATGGATGCTAGCCTTTTGACTCCAGAGCAGGCCTGCGCAGAGCTGGCCAGTGTCCTATCCCCCAACCCCCAGGAAGACAGCCAGCTTCACCTCCAGCTGTCATACCCTCAGCGAGGATGGTGCAGCGGGAGCCTGGCACCATCCCACCTGGGGGGAGAACATCCTTGGTGACGCTTGCTCTTTCTCACCCTGACTTCTAACACCCCAAGCTCATTCCCAAACCTGGATCTCCCTGCTTTTTGAACAGCTAGGATGCCGCTGCATTGACACGCTGGTCAGAGACAGCCACAGTTCTGAGATATTGTTGATTCTTGTGCCAGACCACAGCCATCTGCTGTCTGCACAATACCGCATCCTAATTCCTCATATGAAAAAAGCTTTGCTTAGCTTGTTATATGGAAATATGAAATACGAGGTTTGTTCACTTAGTTGTTGTAGGGAAGTTATTTTACTTACCAGTAGTGACAAAGGAGTAGCCTCGTTCGGTCAAGATCTTCATGAGGTAGTCGGTGAGATCACGGCCAGCCAGGTCCAGACGCATGATGGCATGGGGAAGGGCATAGCCTTCATAGATTGGTACGTTGTGGGTGACACCATCACCGGAGTCCAGGACAATACCTATAAAATAACACAAGTGACATAGTGCCAGCAACCATTTCATACCAGAGTCCATGACAATACCTAAAGAGTGGCAGAAGGGACATAGTGCCAGCAGCCATTTCATACCGGAGTCCATGGTGATACCTAAAGAGTAACACAAGTGGCATAGTGCCAGCAACTATTTATACTGGAGTCCAGGACAATACCTAAAGAGTAACACAAGTGGCATAGTGCCAGCAAACATTTTGTACCAGGGTCCAGGACATTACCTAAAGAGTAACACAAGTGATTTCATGCCAGCAGACATTTTGTGCCAGAGTCCAGGACAATACCTAAAGAGTAACACCAGTGACATAGTGCCAGCAGACATTTTGTGCCAGAGTCCAGGACAATACCTAAAGAGTAACACAAGTGATAAAGTGCCAGCAGACATTTTGTGCCAGAGTCCAGGACAATACCTAAAGAGTAACACAAGTGATAAAGTGCCAGCAGACATTTTGTGCCAGAGTCCAGGACAATACCTAAAGAGTAACACAAGTGATAAAGTGCCAGAAGACGTTTTGTGCCAGGGTCCAGGACATTACCTAAAGAGTAACACAAGTGATTTCATGCCAGCAGACATTTTGTGCTAGAGTCCAGGACAATACCTAAAGAGTAACACAAGTGACGTAGTGCCAGCAGACATTTTGTGCCAGAGTCCAGGACAATACCTAAAGAGTAACACAAGTGACGTAGTGCCAGCAGACATTTTGTACCAGAGTCCAGGACAATACCTAAAGAGTAACACAAGTGACATAGTGCCAGCAGACATTTTGTACCAGAGTCCAGGACAATACCTAAAGAGTAACACCAGTGACATAGTGCCAGCAGACATTTTGTGCCAGAGTCCAGGACAATACCTAAAGAGTAACACAAGTGACATAGTGCCAGCAGACATTTTGTGCCGGAGTCCAGGACAATACCTAAAGAGTAACACAAGTGACATAGTGCCAGCAGACATTTTGTACCAGAGTCCAGGACAATACCTAAAGAGTAACACAAGTGACATAGTGCCAGCAGACATTTTGTGCGGAGTCAGGACAATACTAAAGAGTAACACAAGTGACATAGTGCCAGCAGACATTTTGTGCCGGAGTCCAGGACAATACCTAAAGAGTAACACAAGTGACATAGTGCCAGCAGACATTTTGTACCAGAGTCCAGGACAATGCCTAAAGAGTAACACAAGTGACATAGTGCCAGTAGACATTTTGTGCCAGAGTCCAGGACAATACCTAAAGAGTAACACAAGTGATAAAGTGCCAGCAGACATTTTGTGCCAGGGTCCAGGACAATACCTAAAGAGTAACACAAGTGATTTCATGCCAGCAGACATTTTGTACCAGAGTCCAGGACAATACCTAAAGAGTAACACAAGTGACATAGTGCCAGCAGCCATTTATACTGGAGTCCAAGACAACACATAAAAAGTAACACAAGTGACATAGCATCAGCAACCATTTTAGTTTCCATTTTGTTTTCCCCCTCCTTACCATGTTCACCAGGCTCTCCTTCAACCCAGCCACACACTCTTTATCACAGGCTTCCTGGAGTTTTCAGCACTGGGCCTAGGTATCCATTACCTACTCCCTCATAAACTGTCCTAGACATATGCTGATGGGGGGGGTCAGCTTGCCTGAAATGTACAGATCGGGGGGGGGGACAAACTTGCAGGCACAACTCTGCAGAGAGCTTGGCTATATCCATTTGAATGCCACCATTAGTTCCACCTCTACCTCACAGTTTTTTTTTATTTAGTGTTTGTTGACCGGGTAAGTGCACCAGACAAATCCTGCCTATTTTCAGGCACGACCCGGGGGGAGGGGGATACAGATGAATGCCAACTGACCTTGAACCAGATTAAGCTGCTGGTGGTATTTGTAGTGAATGAAGGAAATTTGGCCACACCGGGGAAATTCCCCTACTCTTTTTTCGATAAGTGCCATGGGATCTTTAACATCCAACTGAACTACCACCAATCCAGGCAGATGGGATCTTTAACATCCAACTGAACGACCACCAATCCAGGCAGATGGGACCTCGGTTTAACATCTATTCTGAAAGATGGCACCTCAGAAGTGCAGCACCCCTCTCATGCTGCACTACAGTGTCAGTACTGGGATATTAACCCAAGTGCCAGATGTAGGAACTGAACCCACAACCCTCTGATCTCCCAGCCTCAGAGGCGAATGTGCTACCTACTGAGCTACTGACACTGCAGCCTGAGATGGGAGGCCTTTCTAGTGGGTCAAACATGGTATGAGACTAGCCTCATCCACTACACTTGCTGGCATAGAACTGGATCTGTGGCACCTACTACACTTGCTGACACAGGACTGGATCTACAGCATGGCATCCACTACACTTGTTGCAGAGGACTGGACCTATGCCAACCAGTACACTTGTTGGCACAGGACTGGACCTATGGCACCCACTACACTTGGCACAGAACTGTACCTATGGCACCCATTACACTTCCTGGCACAGAACTAGACCTGCGTCACCCACTTTACTGGCTGGCACAAGACTGAACCTATGGCACCCACTAGTTGGTACAGGACTGGACCTCTGGCACCCATTACACTTGGCACAGGACTGGATCTGTGGTACACACTAGTTGGCATGGGACTGGACCTCTGGCATCCACTAGTTAGCACAGGACTGGACCTATGGTACCCACTACACTTGTTGGCACAGGACTGGCCCTCTGAAATCCACTACACTCACTGGCACAGGACTGGACCTACAATATGGCATCTACTACACTTGGCACAGGTCAGGACCTCTGGCATACTCTGCACTCGCTGGCACAGAACTGGACCTATGGCACCCACTACACTTGTTGGCATAAGACTGGACCTATTGCACCCACTACACTTGGCACAGAACTGGATCTATGGCATCCACTACACGGGCTGGCACTGGACTGGATCTGTGGCACGCACTACACTTATTGACATAGGACTGGACCTGTGGCACTTACTATACTTGCTGACACAGGACTTGACCTATAGTATGGCATCCACTACACTCTCTGGCACAAGACAGGGCATTTGGCACCCACTACAGTTGTTATAGAACTGGATCAACAGGATGGCACCCACTACACTCACTGACGCATGACTGGACCTACAGTGTAGGATCCACTACACTTGCTGGCACAGGATTGGACTTATGGCATCCACTACACTTGTTGGCACAGGACTGGATGTGTGGTGCCCACTATACTTACTTGTTGGCACAGTACTGTATCTTTGGCACCCACTACACTTTCTGGCAAAGGTATGGACCTATGTCACCTATCACACTTGCTGGTACAGGACTGGACCTATGTCACCCATCAAACTCACTGGCACAGGACTAGATGTATGGCACCCACTGCACTCACTGGCACAGGACTAGACCTATGGCACCCACTACACTCGGTGGCACAGGACTGGACCTATGGCACCCAATACACTCGCTGGCACAGGAATAGACCTATGGCATCCACTACATTCACTGGCACAGGAATGGACCTATGGCACCCCCCTACACTCGCCAGCACAGGAATGGACGTATGGCACCCACTACACTCACTGGCACAGGACTGGACCTATGGAACCCACTACACTCGCTGGCACAGGAATGAACCTATGACACCCACTACACTTGCTGGCACAGGACTGGACTATGGCACCCACTATACTTGCGGGCACAGGACTGGACCTATAGCACCCACTACACTCACTGGTACAGGAGTGGACTTATGGCACCCACTACACTTGCTGGCATAGGACTGAAACTGTGGTACCCACTACAGTTGTTAGCACAGGACTGAACCTGTGGTACTCACTACACTTACAGTGGACTGGACCTATGGTACCCACAACTCTCACTGGCACAGGACTGGACCTCTGACACCCACTACGCTCGCTAGCATGGGACAGGACCTATGGTACCCACAACACTTGTTGGCTTAGGACTGGACCTATGGCACAGGCTCATGCAGCAGGTCTGCATTCTGCATCATTCCAGTGGCAGAATTAAACCCCATGTCTGAGACCACATATTCTTGCCTACAGGCCACCCTTGGCCATCAGCTGCAGTAACAGCAGGAGCCCCCTACCCTCACTACGTTATGAGTTTGAGACACACACTTGGCTCTGTCTGTATAACCTGGTGTATGTGATAACAGGCTAAGGACTCAAAACCCGTGTCATTAGATATAGGGAAAACACAGTAGACATTGATGGACCAATGGTCTTTGTCTGCTGACGTTATTTATGATTCTTTGTTAGCATGGCAAGCCACAGCACTTAACATTGGGACATCCAGCAGCCCTAACAATCTTTTTATTAAAACATGCTGTCAGTATCGCATGAAACAGCAGGGATTTGCTCACCAGTTGTACGCCCAGAAGCATAAAGGGACAGCACGGCCTGGATGGCAACATACATGGCTGGCACATTGAAGGTCTCAAACATGATCTGAAAGAGAAAAACCTGGCTAAGCACATAATCAGGCAGTGAGCATTAAGGCACAACCAGGGGTTGGGTTAGCATCAGGTAAATTAACCCTAGGGGTCATGAGGCAGAAGGCACAACAGAGAGGCTTATGTTCTTTGTGTTACCTCTGGAGTGCCATAATTCTGTTATTAAATTAAACTGCTGTACATTGTTTTTTAATAATTCATAGTTAAAATTCTAATTAGTCTACTGTATATGAGGGTTTCCAGTGATCAACTTAACCCTTTTGGTATGCTGTCTACCATTCAGAATACTCCATTTTTAATGACAGTTTATAATTTAATTTCATGACAGGATTACTGGTGTGTGAAGTAAAATGTGGCATAAATATTCTTGATATGAGATAGATACAGTGCATAAAACTGTTAATATTTGTCCCCCCAATAAAAAAAAAAAATATCCATTTAACAATTGTAGGCTACTAACTATCCACTTTTTGAAAGGGTTTCACCCATTCTGTGCCTATGGTAAAAATTGAAAATAGACCAAGAATCAATTTTTTTTTAACTCTATTTCTAGCTCTGATGGACCAGAGCATCTCTCAGGAGTATCTACTCAACCTTGGCCTCTACTCCCGGCCTGAAATCACCCTTCCTGGGAGACACGTTGTTGAGCGCCTCTGCCACAAACCCACGGACTCGTTTAGCCCCCCGGATCCCCTCTGGGGGAGGGCCTGCTCCAGCTACTTGGCAGCCTTTCTGCAGTTAGAGGAATGGTACTTGGCTGGGTTGAGGAGCTTGGGAGAGCCAGTGAAGGGGTGGTCCAGCGATAGGATGTGGGCATCAGTTTCTGGTGTCTCCGTCACCTCCCTGATCCGCCGGGGTTTTTCCGTGTTGTTTCCCCTTCGGAGCATGGATGTGCAGTGACATCTGTGCACCTATGTGCTGATGTCTGCCGCCGCTCCACCCCCTGAATTTGGAATTGCTTCCTGCAGAGTCCCTGATCTCCATCAGGAGCCATTGGGGAGCGAGGCATGCCCCAGAACCCACCTGGGAGGGGAGAGCAGTCCTCGGATGCTCAATCCCCTTCCTCCCCTGCCGACCCCCGATGACCCGAGTCCATTCCCGAACCTCAGGTCGCAGGCATGGCACAAGGTGTTGCATCCAACGGCTCAACCCTCAGTGCCACCGGGCCAGCCAAGAGTTCAAATTAGTATCACTATTTATGTTACACAAGTTGCAATACTGTATATATGGCCTGATTTCCAAAAGGGCACTCCGATTCATAATGGAACACATAAACCATGAGTTACATATTGATATTTTGGGATGGGGTACCATTGTGAGCTCTGTCCATTGACTTTAGCAAAGCCTGATCCCCATCTCTGCTGCTGTTATAATCTGATCCTTGTGCACTGTTTGAATTAAACACAGTATTAAACACATAAAACAAAATACTGTATCTTTCCTGTAACATGATTTATACAAGGGAGAAAGGCAACAAACAAGGCTATATATACAGCTGGGTTGGTATGCTAAAGAGGGTTATCGTGTACTATGTTTATTTTTCTAGCTGGAACCCTGCTGCCACAGTTTAAGTATCTAAATAGCAGAGATGACTAGTGAAGGTTGCTGTTTTTAAAAACACCTCACCATCACTTGGCTAGCTTAAACTAGCATGGGGGGGGAGTCAGAGATGCAAGGCACACACAAAATGCCGCAAACACGGGAGGCCTTTCTAAACCCCCCCCCACTAAATACAGCAGGAACAAGTCAATTTGTGGAAAAGGGAAAGGAGGGGAGTTAGGGAAAAAATACTAGAAAATGCTATGCACCAACGCTGGGAGTCTGGGCAACATACTTCAGGCACTAGTCACAGAGGGTGGACATGACCTTGTGACAGTAACAGAGACATGGGCAACCTTGAACCATGATGGGACATGACCATACCAGGCTACACTGTATTCAGAAAGGACAGGGAAAAGGCAGGGGAGAAGGGATAGTGCTGTATGTTGAGGGGATTGAAGCAATAGAAATAGGTAGCCTGGGGGGGTCAGGGGAATCGGAAACTCTGTGGGTACTAGCAGGAATGGGGAAGGGGAAACTAATCTGGATCAGCATGGCCTACAGGACACCAGGCCAGGATCCGGAGAAAGGGTTGAGAGAGAGACACTTAAAAGGGCAGCAAGTCTAGAAGAAGTGGTGGTGGTTGGGTGTTTCAACATGCCGGACATGGACTGGAAAGTTCCAGTCATAGCTAGTACTAGGTATCAGTTTCTGGTGGATGCCTGTCAGGGCACATTTTTTTACTTTATCATTTCTCGCCCTCCCAACTGGCTCCTCCAGCCCCATCACCCACATCCACTGGCCTCACCTCTGGCTCTTTCTCTAGGTACCAGCTGGCCAGGTATGGCACCTGCAAGGGGCCAGCATCATCTCGCCGGTCGGGATATTTTTCCTTTCCCATACCCCGAGTGTGGCATGATGGCATGCAGTGATGCCAGTGGCTGAGCCATGCATGCTTCCATGCATGGCACACCAGGTGTCTGCCCCACATCTGCCCCCCTTGTCTGTGGGTCCATTGCGCTATCCTCCAGCCACTGCTAGGGGACAGACAAGCAGCAGACTCCATCCCCACGCCTCCCTGGGAGAGGAGAGCTGTCCTCCGGATGCTTGATCATCTCCCTCCCCGTCCGGCCCCTTGTGGCCCATTCACACCATGAACACGGGTCACCGGTGTGGCAGGAGGTAAGACATGAATGCCTCAGCCCTCCATGCCACTGGGCCGGCTTAGGGCACATTTCTTGAGCAATTAGTTAGGGGCCCAACAAGGGAAATGCCCTGCTGGATGGTTCCATGTGAAAATCGCACCCACAAAGCCGTGCTAGTCAATAACAGTGATGACAAAACAACGAAATGAAAAAACGCGAGTGAAAAAACAGCGCTGAGCAAGGACAGCAAAACCCTCAGTAGGATTCCCTGTCCTGGGGTGGGAGGGATGGAACTCAGGGTGGGGGAACAATTTTGGGAGGCAGATTTACTATTCTAACTCTAGGCGAGGGGGTGCAATTCAGGGAGAGGGAGAAAGCCACTGGTTGCCAAAATAATGAGCGCTGTAAATATCAGGTCACTCAAAGGACAAACGTTGTTTTGTACTCACTGTTTTTGCTTCACTCTTTTGTGTTCACCAAAAGTGAGAGGATTCAGAACATTGCAGTCCTGGAACTACTTAGTTCCAGTTACCCCAGACTATAGAATTGGAGATCCAGGTGGAGGCAGGAAAAGGGGCAAAAAGAATAAGGTTATGGGACTTTAAAAAAAAAAAAGGGACTCAGGTAAAATAAGGGAAAATTTGGAGAATAGCACTAAAGACATAGTGAAGGTGGGTGCAGAAGTAAAGTGGGCAGCATTTAAAAAGGCAGTGATAAAAACAACAGTTAGCTCTATTCTAGGGGTATCCAAGGATAAAAGGCTAAGGGGCCAATTTGTAGGTGGCAGTAAGACCCAAAGGGAGGGCATTTCCCGAGTATAAGGGTAGTCAAAGGGAGGAAGACGGGGTGAAGTATCTGGAAGCAACAAAAGAACCAAAAGGAAGGTGATGGAGAACAAAGCACAGACAGAGCTCCAGTTGGCAATGGGAGTGAAGAAAGGATAAGGCGGTGGATGTGGCCTATCTAAACTTCGGTAAGGCCTTCAACACCATCCCACACAGAAGGCTAGTAAATAAGCTGGAGAGTTTCGGGGTGGGCCAGAAGGTAACTAGGTGGGTGGAAAACTGGTTGTCGGGAAGGAGACAAACAGTAGTGGTAAATGGGGTACATTCCAAGGTAAAGGGGGTAATGAGTGGGGTGCCTCAGGGGTCAGTACTGGGACCTCTACTTTTTAACATTTATATCAGTGATCTAGCACAAGGACTAGAGGGAAAGGTGTGCCTATTCATGGATGATACAAAGGTTTGCAATAGGGTGGACACCCAAGGTGGAGTGGAGGCCATGAGGCAGGACCTGGAGAAGCTGGGGAGGTGGTCAGAAACCTAGCAGCTAAAATTCAGTGTGAAAAAGTGTGCGGTGATGTGCTTGGGGCAGAAAAACATTCGAGCAGCTTATACCCTTTGGGGGAGGAAATCAAGGAAACAGAGCAGGAGAGGGATCCGGGGATGATTATATCGAGCAATCTTAAAGTGGGGAATCAGTGCAGCAAGGCGATGGGAAAGGCAAATGGTATGTTGGCCTGCATTGGAAGGGGCATAACTAGCAGAAGGAGGGAGGTGCTAATGCCTGCTGTACAAAACAATGGTGAGGCCGCACCTGGAGTGCAGGGTACAGTTCTGGAGACTGCACCTATATAGGGGCATTGAGGGGATGGAGAGAGTTCAGAGAAGAGCAACCAAGATGGTGCATGGGATGTGGGGAAAAACATCAATCAATCAATCACTTTATCTAACCAGGCATAAACACCATTGAGCAAGCTCATTTTCAAGGTGGTCCTGGGCATAAATACAATACAGTACACTTCATAAGATTACAATTACGGTGGACAACAATGCAAAAAAAAAAAAAAAACATTGTGAAGCTGCCGGTCAATATGGGCCTATACATACCAGTCAGCATAATTAACATGCAAAGGTACATAATGATAAGCTTTACTGAAATGAGAAGAGACAACAATCCCATATAGTCTCCGCTAAGTACATATAAACATATAAACAGAGGTAGAGGGAGCTGAATCTATACTCACTAGAGACTAGAAGGGAGAGGGGGAACATAATTAAAACATTTAAGTATTTGAAGGGGATCAATAAGGTGAAGGAGGGAAGCTTGTCCAAAAGGAAGGAGGGAGCTAGAACAAGGGGACATAGCCTCAGATTGGAAGGAGGGATATACAGAGGCAATGTGAGGGGGACATTCTTCACAGAGAGGGTGGTGGAAGCCTGGAACAGACTATCAGAGGAGGTGGTGGGATCCGAAACTGTAGGGGGGATTCAAAAGGGCATGGGACAGACATATGGGGTTGGGAGGAGGGGGGAAAATTCTGAGCCAGTAAAAGGAGGAGGGGTGTATATAAGGGCAGATTAGATGGGCCGGTGTGGTCCTTTTCTGTCTTCAAATTTCTGTGAATCTGTGAATTCTTCTGGTACATCTGGGAGAAATACAAGCACAAAGGGAGTATAGTGAGACTTAAGATCATTAAGGGGAAGACAGATCTACTAAATAATTTTTGCTTGCTATTTACTAAGGAGAAGGATGAGCCTACTGCCAGATTGTGGGGTTAGGAAGGAAGGGGCGGAGATGCTGGGGCAAAGGTCCAGATAATGGAGAAAAGAGTGTTGGAAAAGCTAGCAGTGTTGAAATTAGATAAATCCATGGGACCTGATGGCTTACACTCAAGGATGCTAAGGGACGTAGCAGAGGTTATACCAGGGCCACTAGCAGACATTTTTAATAGCTTGCTAGCCATGGGGGTGGTCCCTAGGGACTGGAGAATAGAAGATGGGGTTCTACTACACAAGAGTGGAAAGAGGAATGAGCCAGGTAACAACAGGCCAATCAGCTTGGTGTCTATAGTGGGGAAGATCATGGAGTCTCTACTGAGGTAGAACCTGGATAACCTTCTAGAACAATGGGTTGCAGGACCCCAGATAGCATGGGTTCATGAGGGGAAGGTCTTGACAGACAAATCTAGTCAAGTCGTTCAACCACGTTACCACAGTAATAGACAAGGGGCAGGCAATTGATTAAGTATACCTTGATTTCATTAACGGCTTTGACACTGTCCCCCACAGGAGGCTGGTCAAAAAGATTAGGGACCTTGAGGTAGAGGAAAGGATGTTGAACTGAGGAGAGAGCTGGCTGAGGGACAGAACCTAAAGAATGGTAGTCAGTGGGGAGTTCTCAGAGGTGAGGAAAGTGACCAGACTGGCAGCTCAGTGGTCAGTACTAGGACAGGTCCTCTTCAATATTTTCATCTGTGACATAGGTGAAGGCATCAAGGGTAAGATCTGCCTCTTTGCAGATGACACAAAGATCTTCACAAGGGTAGACATGGAGGAAAGAAGAAGGGAACTAAGGAAGGATCTGGGAAGGTTGGAGAGCTGGCCTAAGATTTAGCAGTTGAACTTTAATGCTAAAAAATATAAAGTAATGCACTTGGGAAAATAAACTCCAGGGTAAAATACGAAATGGGAGGAGTGGTGCTAGGTAGCACTCTGGAAGAAAAGGACTTAGAGGTGATGATATCAGAAACCCTAAAAATGTCTGCACACTGCAACAGGGCAGGGAGCAAGCAAACAGAATGCGAGGATGCATAGGGAGGGGATAAGCAGTAGGTGATATGAAGTGATCCTCCCTCTGTACTGGTCACTGGCGCTGCTGTATGTGCAATGCTGCGCAAGGTACTGGTACCTGAGGAAAGACTGCAAAAAGGTGGAAGCAGTACAACACAGAACAGCTGTGATTGTGCATGGTCTTGGGAATTTGACATACGAGGAGAGGCTACAGGACTTAAACATGTACACATGTGAAAAGGAGAAAGAGGAGCGACATGATTGAGACATACAAGTACCTGCATGGGATAAACAGAGTACATGCCAAGGAACTACTACCTGCTGAAAAAATTGGAGGACTTGGGTATAGCCAAGAGCATAGTCAGCTGGGTAGGTAATTGGCTTAGGGACAGAAAACAGAGAGTACTGGTCAACGGGGTGAGGTCTGATGAAGGTACAGTCATGAGTGGTGTGCCCCAAGGCTCAGTGTTAGGGCAGTCCTGTTTAATGCCTTTATCAGTTGAATCAGCATAGGTATTCTGGGCAAAATTGTCCTATTCGT
Organism: Neoceratodus forsteri; assembly: GCA_016271365.2. Classification (NCBI taxonomy): domain Eukaryota; kingdom Metazoa; phylum Chordata; order Ceratodontiformes; family Ceratodontidae; genus Neoceratodus; species Neoceratodus forsteri. Next base: position 514,822,740 of record CM028135.1, on the reverse strand, counting down.
GGACGATACTAAGCTAGGAGGAAGGGTGGACTGCAAGGAGGCAGTTAGGGACCTACAAAAAAATAACTACAGAGTTTGGAAAAATGGTCTAACATCTGGCAGGTGAGGTTCAATGCAAGGTGATGCATTTGGGTAAAAGGAACCCAAGGACAGAATACTACCTCAATGGAGTCCAGCTCAATGCCACACAGGAAAAGGTGATGGATAAGTGGAATAAGCTACCAGATGAAGTGGTGCAGGCCAAGTCAATCATCAGCTTCAAGCAGGTATGGTACAAATGGGTGTAGTTAGAAAAAGGGGGAGGACTGCCACTAGGGCAGGGCAGAATCGCTAGATAGGGTGGGCAGACAGGATGGACCAAGGGCCCTTTTCTGCTGTCAGTTTCTATGTATCTATCTGCGTATCAGCTGAGGGAGAGGCATTCTGATTGCTAGCCAGATAGTTTAGGTTTGGCCAGATGTGTGTATCCTGCTCTGGGGTTTACGTCATGTGCAGAAACCATTTTTAATTACAGCCTCTGTTTCAATTGGTACTAATGTCAGCATTTATTTTTAGCCCCTATTCCTAGGAACAAATGAACATTTGTGACCCTGCAAGAAACTTGGTAACAGAAGCTCTCTCTCTCTTTTCATTCTCACCCTGTCTCCTCACTGTTTGTAAGTTCTGGCCCATTTCAGCTATGAAAATGCACTCACATCCCTATTTGAGCACTGGGGGTGGGGCAAATGGGCCCTAAATATTCAATTCAATTAAAATAAATGTGTAAGCCACTGCAGATTATGCAATTGTGAAATGGTTTACTTGTACTAGGGACCCTATTGTAAATGAGTCTCATCTCAGTTGGGCTGTCCTTTTCAGGAACTAAAGAAGAAACTATTTTACTACTACTATTACTACTACATATAGTTTTATCTTAGAAGTTTTGGCCAAGAAAGGCACGCTGAGCCAAAGCTCATCTCCGGATGCGTCCTGGGAGCACAGGGAGGTTAAGTAACTTGCTCAGAGTCACACAGTTTGCAAGTGGTGACTGTGAGTTTTGAACCCAGATCTGCTGAATCTCCAGGCTCACAATTTGGTGCTGTAACTGCTAGGTTGTGCTACTTGCCTAAGCAGTGGCAAGAGATAACCACAATACTGCTTTCACATTAAACTCTAGAAATGAGAATTTCACCTGGGTCATTTTCTCACGGTTCGCCTTGGGGTTAAGCGGAGCTTCTGTGAGGAGAGTTGGATGTTCCTCTGGGGCGACACGCAGTTCATTGTAGAAGGTGTGGTGCCAAATCTAGTGAGAAATATACACAGAACAATTATAATAATACTCTACCATATAATCAAGAGCCAGCTTAGGAAAACATTAGTTCACAGTGACAGGGTGATTGTGATCTTGAACTGTGTATCTAGTGATTTGTTGCTAAATTCACAAAATGTTGGCATTTATAATTATTTATCCTCTCAGATGTTAACTTGCAAAGTTACTTTAAATGTTTTGTTTATTGTATGAGGATAGCAAAAAGTCAAAGTTCCTGACACAGGCCTACTAATAACTTTACATCCAAAGCAATATTATTTGGAACTGTAATCAAATAATTAAATTGTCAAGCTCAGTTCATTCATACATACATTTTTGATGCATATATCACACAACACTATGCAGTACAGAAGCTTGCATGTACTGTAACAATAATGTGCTGATAGTACACTGCAGGTTTAACAACATAAAGTACATTGCATAGTCTGTCAGTAGACCTCAAAAGTGCCACATACAGAGTTGCAAAATATGTAAGCAATAAGACATGATGGAGTATGTGTTAGTTCTAATGCACGACTTGGGGTGTAGAGAGGTATGAGGCCACAGGCTGAGTGCATTCAGTCCCCTAGCCATGTCTAACACACATCCCCAGAGTGGCTTATTGCATTTATAAAATGGGTTTATGTATTCTGCGTGGGGTTTCTAGTTTTAGCTGTGCATGAGACACTTCTAATGTATGGCTAACAACCAATCAGACTGAAACCCTTTGCTCATTTCATACATTTATTTGTAATTCTTGACCGGGAAGAAAACATTTTGCTTACCATAGTACTCTTGTTTCTTCCATGGGAATCTTACTGTATTCTGACAAATGCAGTATGGTCTCACCATAGGACTGCCCCGGAGCCGAAATGGTTAATAGAATCTATGCAAATGGTGGAATGCTAGGCTTGAGCTCGGTTTTCAAACCACTGTCCCTGGTTGCACTTCCTGCAACCGTCAGTTTCTTACAAAGCATGCAGAAGCTAACAAATTAGCTAACTAATCTAATCTTAACAAGAAAACAAATCAGTCCCCCCTTTAGGAGGCAAACACCTCTTAAATAACAGAGGGCATCTCTTAAGACTCAAGTCAACAGATGCCCAAGAAAGTAGTAGGTACCCACAGGTTTCCAACATCATTTGTACGGACAGTGTGCAGTGCCCTGTAGGTCCTAGCAGGAGAAGAAGGGTGGGAGCTCAGAATACAGTAAGATTCCCTTGGAAGAAACAAGATTACTATGGTAAGTAATGTTTTCTTCAAACCCCAGGAAATCTTACTGTATTCTGATAAATGCAGACTACCCAAGCAGTACCTTTGGATGCGTGCAGAGGACCTATTTAGGAAATAGGTTTCGCAGGACTGCTGTGCCAAACCTGGCATCACTCCTAGCCTGGGTGTCCAGGCAGTAATGTTTGGTAAATGTGTGGACTGTTTTCCGAGTAGCTGCTTTATAGATTTCCAGCAAGGGAATATCCCTTGAAGTTGCTATTGATGCAGCTGTTCCTCTAGTAGCATGGGCCCTAAGCCCCTGTGGGTCCTGCTTGCCCACCTTGGCATAACAGAACTGGATACATACCACAATCCACCTGGCTATGCATCTTTTTGTGGCTGGTTTACCTTTTCCTACTTCCCCATAGGTCAAGAAGGATTTGGGTTCTGTCCCATCTATGACCCTTTGTACACTCCAAATATTAGCTGATAGCTCATTTATATCCAGGCTATGCAGTCTACGTTCCACTGAGAAGGAATGGCCAGTGAATAAGACTGGTAGTGTAATGGACTGATTGATGTGGAAGTCTGAAACCACTTTAGGTAGAAATTTGTTATTGGTCCTGAGGACCACCTTATCCCTGTGGAATGCAATGTAGTCAGTCTCCATGGACAAAGCCTGTAACTCACTGATCCTCCTGGCCGAAGTAATAACAGCTAGGAACACAGCCTTCCAAGTTACATACTTGAGATTAACTAAAGCCATAGGTTCAAAAGGTGGCTGCATGAGCTGTGCAATACATAAGTTCAGATCCCACACTGGGGTGGGAGTTCTATGAGGTGGGTACAAGTGTATCAATCCTTTAAAGAATTTTCTGAACACTGGATTTGAGGCCATAGATACTGCCTTACCTGCTGACAGGTAAGCTGAGACAGCTGACAAATGCACTTTCAGGGTGGATGGTCTCAGACCAAGGGAATGAAGGTGGGTCAAATAATCCAGGATGACTGGCAAACCCGCCTAAGTATGGTCCAGACTTTTGTTCTGGCACCAAATATATAATCTTTTCCACTTGGACGTTTAGATCTTCCTAGGGGAGGGCTTTCTAGAAACCCTAAGGACCTCCATGACCTCTTCCAAAAGATGCAGGTTGGCATACTCTAGGTCCTCAAGATCCAGGCTTTGAGCCTGAGGGACTGAAGGTTGAGGTACAGGATCCTGCCCTGGGAGGAAGTTGTGCTTCCTGGGGAGGCCGATTTGTTTGGCAACTGATAGTGCCAGAACCAGGGGGTACCATGGGTGCCTGGCCCAGTCATGAGCAATGATGATCATTGTAGCTGTCTGGGATCTGAGCTTGTTCAGGACCCTCAGTAGTAAAGGGAATGGAGGGAAGGCATACAGGAACTTCCCTGTCCAGTCCAAGATCAGTGCATCCAGTGGGACTGAGCCCCTCACTGGGGGCCTGCAGTAAAATTGGGGAAGCTGATAGTTGTTTGGGGCTGCGAAGAGATCTATCGCTGAAATGCCCCACCTTTTGACCACTACCTGCAACACCTGCCTGTTCAGTGGCCACTCGTGATGGTTCTGATTTACCCTGCTCAGTGCATCTGCCAGCACATTGTCCTTTCCTGGTAGGTGAACTGCTGACAAGACCATTCCAAGAGAATAAGCTAGACTCCATATTTTCATTGCTTCTGTGCACAAGGGTGTTGACCTTATGCCTCCTTGTTTGTTGATGTAGTACATTGTGGTTGTGTTGTCTGTTCTGACCTGTACCACCTTTCCTTGCAGCATGCTGGCAAATGCCTGAAGTGCTAGGAAGACTGCTCTGAGATCCAGCAGGTTGATGTGCAGTAATGACTCTTGTTTGAGCCATGTGCCATGAGCAGTGTGCTCCTCCAAGTGTGCCCCCCACCCCAGTGGGGAAGCATCTGTGGTTAGCACTAAGGAGGGTTGTTCCTGTAGGAATGGCACTCCCTGCCTGAAGTTGTCCATGTCCAACCACCACTGAAGTGCTTGCAGGAGCGTTTGTGTGACTGGAACCAGCTTTGAAAGTGAATCTCTTATCTGGTGCGAGTAGAGCCTGAGATGATATTAAACATCTCTCATCTGAAACCTTGCCCCTGACACCGTAGCTGTTGAAGCTGCCATATGGCCTAACAACTGCAGGAAATGCCTGGCTGGCCTTAGGCTTTGGAACTTGAAGGTGCTTGCTAGCTGTACCAGACTGTCTGCCCTTGTCTGGGGAAGAAAAGCCTTTCTTCTCACTGAGTCCAGCTCGGCTCCTATGAATTCCAGGAGCTGCATTGGCTGTAGCACTGACATTTTTAGGTTGACCAGGAACCCCAGTGACTGTCGTAGTTCCTGTGTGAGTGCCAGAGACTATCTTACCTGTTGAGGGGATTGCCCTATGACTAACCAGTTGTCCAGGTAAGGGGAAAACAACCACTCCTTGTCTCCTGAGGTGTGCCACAACCACAACCAAGCATTTTGTGAACACCCTTGGAGCAGAAGTAAGTCCAAAAGGGATTGCCTTGAACTGGTAGTGGCCTGATGGCAGTCTGAATCTGAGGAATTTTCTTCGAGACTGCCTTATGGGGATGTGGAAGTATGTATCCTTTAAGTCTAGAGATGTCAACCAATCCCCTTGTCTTAGGGTCAGAAGGATTGTTGTCAGGGTCACCATCTTGAACTTTGGCTTTACCAGATGCCTGTTTAGGTGCCTGAGATCCAGTATGAGTCGCCATTCCTCTGTTTTCTTTATTGTGAGGAAGTACCTTGAATAGAGTCCTTTCCCTCTCTGTGCCAGAGGAACTGGTTCTATTGCTCCTAGGGATAGGCAGTTTAACACCTCCCACTCCAGCAACACTGTTTCTGATGGGGAGGAAGGTCTGAAGACCCTTGCTCTCAGCTTTGGTCTGAGTTTGAAGTTGAGAGCCAGGCCTTGGCCCACTGCTTCCAGGACCCACCTGTCTGTATTGATGGTTTGCCATTCCTGGAGGTAGTGGGCCAGCCTGCCCCCTATCGGGATTGGGGAGGTGACCCAAGCAGACACCTCAGGGGGCCTGCTTGGGTTAGGATGCTGTCTGTGTGCTGGGGCTAGTTCGGTTACCACCTCTTCTGCCACTGCCCCTGAAGTAGCCTCTCTGCTGCTAATATTGGGGGTAAGACTGAGGCTGAAAGAATGGCCTATATTGACCCCTACCTCTACCTCCCCTGGCTTGTTGCTTTTGGGGAGTAGATGTCTTCTCTTTTTAGCAGCAGCACTCTTATAAGCTATCTTATACTCAACCATCTTTTCCATGTAAGCCTCCATCTGTTCCCCAGAGATGTAGGCTCACATGGGAAGTCCAAAGCCTTGGACTGTGTGTCCTGGGTCAGGTTAGTAGTCCTGAGCCAAGCGAACCTCCTGAGTGAAGAAGCCATTTGCCTAGCTGCAGTGTCATTGTTGTCCTCAGCCATCCTAAACTGGGCTTTTGAAGCCTCTATGCCGCTCTTTGCAACCTCCTCCAGATCAGCTGCCATAGGGGCTGGGACAGATTTTGTGATTTCCATCACAGTGTTCCACAATGTTCTCTGATATCTGGCAACATAAGACATGTATGAAGCCTGCCTGAGGATCAGAGAGGATCCCAAATACACCTTCTTTGCAATGGAATCCATCCTCCTTGAATCTTTGTCTGGAGGGTGAGATGCCAGATGGATGCCTGCCTGATCACAGGCAGCAGCCTGCACCACTTCTTCATGGCTAGGATACCCAAACAGGAACTCTGCTCCAGCCTTAGCCACCCAATACTTCCGATCCACCTTTCTGTCAACCGATGGCACAGAAGTGAGGGTCTGCAGGACCTTGTGAACCTGCTTTTTCAGGGATTTATGGATAGGTAGTAAAAGTCTTTTAGAGACTAGCACATCCATCATTTCCATGTAATCCTGTTCCTCCTCCTTGTTGGTTGGGTAGGAAGGTCCAGGGACTGGGCTACCTATTTGATGAAGGTAAATGAGAGGTATAGTCTTCATTCCCTTTGTCAGGGGAGTCAGCACGATGAGGATCCGGGGAAATATCCAGTTCAGTCAGTTTCCCGTAGTCCTCATCCTCATCATCATCAGCATCCTCGTCTTCATCCTCACCAAAAGGACCCTCTTTGTGTTCCAAGGAACCGGGAACCAAAGTAGAGCCAGAGGTGGATAGACGTGGCCACTTCTCAACTGGAACCAGAGTACTCGGTTGGAGTGCCTGGATAATTTTGCTAGCATTTGCTATCTCCTCAGTGGTTGGAATCAATGACTTCTTCAGTTGCGGTTCAACTGCTGTATGCTTTTCCTTCTTTTTTCTCTTCTCTGCAGTTGCCGGGTTAGCAGCAGTATCTGCAGGATGTTTTTTAGAGGAGGAACCATCACCCTGGTCAGAGGGTTGTTCCTCTGGTTCATTTTGGCTGGTAGCCGGTTTGTCTTTAGCTGGGTCAGCAGCCTTTTCAGACATCTTCTCCTGCAGTCATTTAAGTCGCCTCTCAAGCATCGACTGCGGGAAGTTCTTACAAATTTCACAGTCCTCCTTGAGGTGGTTAAATCCCAAACAAATTACTCAAATTAAATGAGAATCTGCTTTAGCGAATGGTTCCCCACACTTTGTACAATGTTGGAAACCTGTGGGGCCCATTCATTTCTTGGCATGTGACATTTATCGGTCTGTTAAACCGATGAACCGAGAATTAACTCGGTAGCTTAGTTAAATTTTAGTAATTAAATGTATACCGCCTTACCAGACGGTTGAAATAGTAGTATAGATTTTAAAATAAACAGTATCGGTTCCTTCTCAGTTAAAAGAACCGATAAGGAACCGAGAAACTCACCAAAAATTCACTACAATCTAGACTAAATCTACCTGTGAACCAAGGACAGTGCTTCAAAAATTGAAATAATTAAACGGACTTTGAAAACCGAGACAAAATAAAATTCTTCAGGTAAAGTAAAGGAGAGCTCTCCAGTGACGTCTTACTGAGGCAAGCGGAGTAAAGAATCTGACGGTTGCAGGAAGTGTAACCAGGGACAGTGGTCTGAAAACCGAGCTTGAACCTAGCATTCCACCATTTGCATAGGTTCTATTAACCATTTCGGCTCCAGGGCAGTCCTATGGTGAGACCATACTGCATTCGTCAGAATACAGTAAGATTTCCTGGGGTTTGAAAGGCACAGTGCACTGCGACAGCTCATTTTCAGATGTTTCTTGGGGGTGGGTTACATCGACCTGTTTCACTGAGAGAAAATCTTGCCCAGGACATCAGGAAAATTCTCTGCTTGTGGTGTCATGGGATCTTTAACTTCTACCTGGAAAGCCACCAATGATGAGCAGAAGGGTTCTCAGTTTTAGTGTCTTATTCAAAGAACAGCAGCTCAACAGTGCAGCACCCCTTCTTGTTCTGCACTACAGTGTCAATTACCCCAAGCACCTGGTGTGGGGCTCGAACTCATGAACTTCCGATCCTCTAGCTCCAGAGGGGAACATGAAACCTAGTAAGCCACTGACAGTGCTGAAAACAAACAGGGAGTGATGATCAGTGTTTATCAGGTAAAGACATGGGAGAAGAAATATGCGTTCGGAAGGGACTTGAAGTTGAAAAGGGATTTCATTGCTGAGTGCTCTGAAGGAGGGGAAGACTGTTCCAGATAGTTGGAGCTTAACTGGAGAAAGCTTATCCACTGAATTGTGGCGAGGTTAGGAATGGGGTTAGAGAGAGAAGATTACTGTTGGATGATATGACGGAATGTGATGAGTCAGATGGGATAATTATTATTGTAGGTCACTACTATATGTGGGTGCCAGGTTATGTACAGGATTAAAAATTATAAGAGCAACTTTAGCCAGCCTGTCGGTGCAGATTTTGGGGCTACTGCTTATGACATTGGTGACACAGGTTTGGAAATGAGCATGGGCAGTTGGAGAGCCAGCTGAGAAGGAAGGATTGAACATCACAGAGGACACTCTCCTCTAGGGAAGGAGGGTTGATGCCTTTACTGCAGGGCTTCCACTTGGTGACCACAAGTGGTAGAGCAGCATAAGGCAAAGTGAGATGGAGGACATCAGCTAGGTAGACAGAAACAGAAACAATAATGGCAGAACAAGACCAGTGGTCGATCCAGATTACCCATAGTTCCCTATCAAATCCTGAGACCTATTATACTCTGTGAACTTCCCTGCTCCCCTCTCTACTACTACTACTACTGCCCTGAGTAACCACTATACTCTTCAGTTTGTCCCAGCCATGCTTAAAACCATTATGGTTTTGGCATCCAGCACCGGCTTAGCTGGCATGTTCCACGGTTCCACCACCTTTTTCGTAAAAAAATAAATTCTCATATCCCTCTGGAACCTCCCTCCCATCAGTTTCTACTCATGCCCTTTGTGTCCATGATGTATTAATCATGCTAAATAGTTCCTCACGGTTCATGTTGTTTAAGAACTTGAAGATCTCTGTCATATCACCCCTGTCTTGTCTAGTCTCCAGCTAGAACATGTTCGGTCCCTTTAGCTGATCCTCATAAGATCTACCCCTCTGGCCCTGAATCATCCTGGTCACCCTTCAATGCATCGTCTCTAGCCTCTCCTTATCTTTCCTGAGGTGAGGACTCCAGGGCTGGGCACAGTACTCCAGGTGCTGCCTCACCAACCATCTACAAAGAGGTAGTAATACCTCTTTTCTTCTACTGTATGCTTCTGATACATGCCAGCATCCTATTTGCCTTACTATAGGCCTTATTGCACTGGCTTGATTATTTACGGGAGTGGCCAGTGATGACTCCTAGGTCCCTTTTCTGAGCTGTAATGCTCAGCTTTAACCCTCCCATTCAGTACTTTGTCCTGAGGTTCTTGTTCCATAGGTGCATCACCTTGCTCTCTTTGGTGTTGAATTTTAACTGACAAACCTTAGACCATCTCTCTGTCCTTTGAAAGTCACTCTGCATCCCCCTATTTCCTTCATCGCTATCTACCATCCCACAGAGCTTAGTGTCATCTATGAAGAGATGCAGCTTGCTCCAAATTCCTTCTCCAGTGTCACTGATGGACATGTTGATGAGGAAAGGACCCAGAACAAATCCCTGTGTCACTTCACTCATGACCTCCCTTTCTTCTGATTGACAACATTAATCACAAGCCTTAGCTGCCTCACCAATTTTCTTCCCATCTTACTGTTTCCCTTGCCTCACCTAGACCCTACGTCTTCTTCAGTAATCTTCTGTGAGGCACCGAGTAGAAAGCCTTGCTGAAGTTGAAGTAGAGTAAATCCACAGCATGGCCCCTATCCAATACACTCCTCACCCAGTCAAGGAAAACTATCAGGTTGGTCTGACAAGACCTCCCTGCCCAGAACCCATACTGTTTGCTATCCTGGAGAACACTGCTCTTGAGGTAAAGTAGTCGAGTTGGCCAGTGACTCCCATCAGTCTACGCATGACAGAGGTAAGAATGACAGGTCTGTGGTTCCCTGCTTGCTCCTTGCCCCTTCCCCCCATGGAGCGGAAGTACATCCGCTACCCTCCAGTCTTTTGGGCTTATACCTCATCTATAATGAGCTTTTGAATAGTCCTATCAGGGGTTCAGCCAGTTCTCCTGCCAGATCTTCCAAGAATCAGTCTTCACCATTGATTCCCACTTATGGGTCTGGGCTGGAGGCACTAGGACCTCATGTAAGCAAAGGTTATGCCAGTGGGCTGGCCACAGCTACCAGCATGGTGTCTGAGCACACCTCATGGTTCTGTATGCCAGCCAATAACTGTTCTGGCTCCCTCACTAACCTCAGTTCTGTTCTTCCGACCGTTGAGTGCATACCATGGGAGTGCAGCACCTCAGTTTGCCTTTTTCTGTCTACATCACTGTAATGTTTTCTTCATTTGCAGTGTCATCTCTGTTTGTTATTTTACCACAATGCTGAAGTCCGATAAAAAAGGGACTGAGTCATCAAAGAAAGTCATGCAGCCACCCATTATGTGTTGTTGCCCGTGTGGGAAACCGATGGCTGACCTTCCAGGAATCAGTCTTCATCACTGATTCCAACTAGTGGGTCTGAGCTGGAGGCGCTAGGACCCAGCGGGGACCAGAAATTTTCAGAGGGCTGGTGCTGAGGTAAGTGGCGTGGATGCATGGCACCACGAGAGAGCACATGTGGTCACCTGTTTATGTTGGCATCAGCTTCCAACTGCCTCAGTACCTTTTTTGCTGCAGAGCATGCATCAAGTTTTGTTGCTCATCTGCTGTGAGTCAGAACTTCATGTCGGTAGGACAGTAGTGGTCAGTGTTACCTAGGGCCTCTGGTTCTGAGATATCAGTTTCTCAGGCGCAGGGTTTCTCTCTATCTGTAAGTGGGGACTCCGGTGGCCATTTCTACCACTGGGCAGCCAATATGGAGGAGTGGGTACAGCATCTGGCCTGGATGGTACCACTAGTGGAGCTGGTCCCTAGCCTTTTGGTGTCAGTGGAACTGGTACCACAGGTGGTGCCGTCAGACCAGGTAGTGTGTTTGCATCTGGCAACAGCCTCAGGGTTCTTGCCGGGGGTGGCACCACTGACATCTGTGCCACTGGCCAACCCCATGTCCTGTGTAGGGATGAGGCCTGGCACAGTGCCATTGCCAGTCACTGTGGTGCTGGATGGGTCATCTACGCCAGTCCTGGTGCCTGGTTGGGCACCAGGTTTGGGCTTTTCAGGCCCTGGCCTGCTGCTGGATTCAGTTCCGTTTCTGGCTCTGACCCCTCTTCCTTCGGGGCCTCTGTCTTTGGTGTTGTTGCAGCCACATGCTGGACTGGTGGACCAGTGACCTCAACCCTCTTACCTCTTTTACTGCCCTTCTGAGGGAGGACAAGTCTGACCCCAACCTCATTATTTCTGAAGGTGGCAGTGATGACGTTCTGTAGTCTAGACACCTCAAATCCAGATCCTGTATCTGTGCTTCAGGAGTCTCTCTCATTCCAGGCTCTACTCAGAAATATACATTCAGCATTAAATTTCAAGCCAGCAGCCATTGACCAATGTCAGCGCCTCCAGTCAGAGCTCCTAAATGTGTCTGCTATGCCAGTCAGTTTAGTTCCTCCTATTCCCCCCTCAGTCAAATCCTTGTCTGATACTGGTTGGCACAAACCTGCTTTGGTGGCAGCCATCCACAAGTAGTCCAACAGGAAATACACTGCCCCTAAAGATAAATCAGTGTATTTCACTCAACCCATAGCTGATGCTATTGTCATTATCACCAAGCATGACAAGCCCATTATTCCCAAAGAGGTCACTGTATACCCCATTAACCAGGAGTCGTGTAAGATTGACACTAGGGGCAAGCTGGCCTATGCTTCAGCTACCACGAGCATGAGAATTGCCAGCTACCAAGGGCATTTTCTAAATACAGTATATGTATACCCTTTGGAGCAAGCTGAAGTCCCTGGAAGAGCCTCTGCCAGAATCAGAGGTTAAGCAAGATTTTCTTCTGACTCAAGCAAGGCATTGAGTCCAGCAGTCATCAGCTTAAAGAATCCAGGGATGCCTTTGATACTACATCCCACTCTGTTTCTGCAGGCATTTGCATCAGGTGGCATTCCTGGCTGGGGACCTCTGGCTTCACCCAAGGTATCCAGCAACAGGCTATGAATGTTTCTTTTAATAGAACTCATCTGTTTGGACAACAGGCGGAACAATCTCTTAAGGCATCAAATGAGACAAGAACAACCCTTAAGACCACCAGACCACTCCCTTTAACCCTCAGAAGGACAATGGATGTGACTCTTCATAAAAAGCAGTCCTTTCACTGCAAAACCAGGGGAGCCCAAAGTTGATGTTAGCCTCTCCAGCCTCAGAAGAAGGCACAGCTGAAAGCACAGGTGCCGAAAGTACCTAGTGCCACTATCTGAAGCTCCAGCCCTGGTCTTGCCTTAGCTGCCCGAGACAGACCTCTTCTCTACAGTTGAAGGGACACCTGACCCAGTTTTACCATCAACGGGAATTCATTATGATGGACAAGTGGGTCCTCAGGATCATCCAAGAGGGAAATTGTCTGATATATATATATATATATATATATATATACACACACACATACTGTATATATTCAGAAATCCCGCGGGTATATCCACCCAAGAAGGCAGCCCCTTTTATCAACTCATATGTCGGAGCTTCTAGTGCAGGAGATTGTAGGCCTTCTGTTCAACAGGGCTGTGGAAAGAGTGCCAGAGTCAGAATGAAACACAGGGTTCTACTCCAACTATTTCCTGATTCCAAAGAAATCAGGGTGCATGCACCTTATTCTCAGTCTCAGAAATCTGAACAAATTCATGGATCAAGAAAAATTCAAAATGGTTACTCTGAGCTCTCTGCTACCTTTCCTGAAGCCTCATGGGTATGCAGGATACATACCAGCACATACTAGTACACCCCAGCCACCACAGATACCTCCACTTCATAGTACTGGGGCAACAATATCAGTTGAGAGTTCTGCCCTTTGGGCTTTCCTCGGCACCACAAGTCTGTGAAGTGCTTTGCAGTACTTGCTGTGCACCTGCGGAATATAGGACTCCAAGTTGTCCCATACTTGGATGGCTGGCTGATTTCATGTTTGCCCAGACAGGAGACAGAATAGGCAGTAACTACTCCTTTCAGTTCCTGACTTTAGTGGGTGTCTTGCTCAACCTCAAGTAGTCTCAGCTCCAGCCCTCACAGCAACTGCTGTTCATAGGAGCTCTTCAGGACACAACCTGGGCCTGGGCGTTCCTTCCAGACAGCAAACTGCAAGCAGTTCTGCAGATGGCATGCTACATCATGGAGTGTAGGATTGTGCAGGCCCCCTAGATGAAGTGCATGCTAGGTCTGATAGCCTCTTCAGTGTTCACAGTGCCTCTGGCACATTTGCACATGAAGACAGCTCAGTGAATGATCATTGCACAGTGGTCACAGGCATCACACCTTTAGACTCACCATATCCAAGTGACGAAACTCCTGGTTTGGTCTCTCACATGATCATCAGTGAAGGACAACCTCCTCTAGGACTTCCCCTTCTACCAACCAGAGCTTCAGGTGACTCACCACAGAAGCCTCCCTTTTGAGGTGGGGAGCCCACTGTCATTTTTCCAAACACAAGGTTCTGGGACCCGTCAGAGACTCATCTCCACATCAGTGTGTTGGAGACGCAAGCTATTTTGTACGGTCTGAGAACCCTAGGGGACCTAGTCAGCCACAAAACAATCCTCCTCCAGACAGACACAAAATATTTTTTTTTCTGGTATCATTTTTATTCGTGGGAGCAAAATATACGCCATCAGTCTATTAACAAAAAAATTAAAACACACACATAAAAACAACAACTGAACACTTACAGAAATACAGATGGTGTTAAAAACAATGCTTACATAATAAACTAACCATTGCATACATCTCAGAGTAGGATCCAATCACAGTAGGCTGATTAAGGACCTAAAAGGATTGGTAATTATGTATGTTTGTGCCTGGCTTGTGAACTACCTATGCAATGGCGGTGCCATGGCTCAGGGTAAACTGGAGGGCCAGGTATGTGCCCACTTCACCAGAGCGGTTGCCACGTCCCTGGCAGAGATTCGCTCTGTAGCTGTTGGAGATATTTGCAGAGCTGCAACTTGGAGCACAGTGCACCCTTTTACTAGGCACCATGCCTTGAATATCTCTGCCAGGCAGTATGCCACCTTCGGCAGGACAATCCTGAATGGATTACTATCCTAAGTGAGCCCTCTGCTCCTACCACCGTAGTCTGTGAAACTTTGAGCTTGGTACTCTGACCCACTATAGGAATCAATAGTGAGGATAGATTCCTGGAAGATATGAAAATTATGTATTCAGCGTAATTCTTGATCTTCTAGGAATATCTTCACTATTGATTCATTTGTGCCCCACCATCCCCTGGGCTAACTCCATTATGGTTGTGTTGGTCTTCACCCCTTTATGTTTGGTTTGGGCTGTGAAGACATCATGTTACTGGATTGGTGGCCCTTCTTACACAGGCCACCAGGACTATCTTATATCGTTAGGTTAAGTGCATAGACTCTTGTTAGGTTATGCTACACCTCCTTGGTAAAAAGGTATTGAGGTGGTTGGGGGCTGGTGTTGATGTAAAAAGGTGGCAACATGTGCTGTCTCATGATGCTGCGTATGCCACTTGCTTAACTTGGCTCCAGACCTCTGAAAAGTTCTGGCTCCTGCTGGCTCCTAGCACCTCTGGTACAGACCCTCTAGTGTGAATCAATAATGACGATATTCCTAGAAAATCAAGAATTACAGTGAGTACTTAATTTTCATTTTCAGACCTGCATCAGACCTGTGTGACCTGTCTTGGACCGGCGCACAACATGGATGTGTGCAATGCCTGTTCTCCATACATGGCTGCACCCTTGAGAATCATGCGCTGAGATACCCACCTTCAGTGGCAGGCCTTGCACACCTGCATCCAAGAACAGTTTGTTAGGCCTTTCCCTGGGCATCTTCCCAGGACCTCTGAGTCTGTGTAAGTACAAAGTTCTTCTTGATCTCACCATGCTGAGGTGTTGGAGACTCTGATAAATAGATCTGATGGACAGTCGACTCCTTCTTGGGTGGCTGACTGTGAACTTTTCCCAATCTGTCTGCCCTGAGCAGCAGATGTCTCAGTTGGTGAGGCCACAGCTGCATGCTCGTTCTACACCGGTGGATGCCCTGCCATCATCCTCTGGCATTGCTTATGTTGTTGTCACAATTCATGGTGGTGACACATTGGGTAGCAATGATGGTGGCGATGGTGATGACAACGTCAAAGTCGGCAATGAGTGTGGTGTCAAGGGCAGTGCTGGTCATGGACATGGGGATGAGCCTGTCCTCTGAGGCTGTCACCGATCCTGAGCCTAGTACCAGAAATGGCCCAGAGATGGAGTTTTCTCCAGAGCTGTTGGATGTCAGTGCCACTGGTGAGAACTGGGGTCACCCTGTGGGAGTTGTACAGCTCTGCACTCCTCACCTGGGGATTTCATCCCATGGGCACTGATGGGGTCACTTTTTGGATGTAGGAAGACACCTTTTGGGTGACTCTACTAGGCCCTCCCTTTGACTGAGACCCCCTTCACAGTTCCACAGTCTAGAACAAGTCCCCAGAGACCTGGAGTGTCAACCCCTTCAGAGGGACCATTTTGTTTCCTGGAAAGGATGCCCTCATTGATAGGCCCCAAGAGCCCTCTAATGAGGGAGCTACATGGAGCATGGGTCAGTGCCTTAGATGATTGATATAGGGATTCAGACAGGGCCCAGTCCAGGCCCTTCTCTCCGTTACCGAATCTGTTCGGAGGCAGCGCCTCATCTCCATCACTGTCCTCCAGTGAGGACAACAAATCCTTTGTCCACCTCCCTCCTGCTGCTGAGTACACCCTGTACCAGGGATTCCTGGTGGAGATTATCCAGGCACTTGACCTTGCAGCCCATGCAAGCCACAATCCGTTAGCTCTGCCATTGGGACTTCTTGGAGTTCCTAAAATCGACTCTGTAGTCATCGCTCCTTGGACTAAGGCTATGGAGGAGGTATTTAGGATAGTGTGGAGACATCCCCTCTCCAATCTGGCCCCAAATTCTAGGAGTCATTGTGGACTCCTGGCTGATCCTTGAACATCATGCCTCAGCTGGGGTCCACAGTGGATTTTTTCCAGATTAGGACTATCTCATGGATAAACCCTATCTGGTGCAAGAGGACCTAGCTACCCTGGTACCCATCTTTGTGACCGCAAGATTGGATTACTATAACTCTCTCAACCTAGGGCTTGCTGACAGGTAAGTGCATCATCTGCAGCTAATGCAGAATGCTGTGGCCAGGCTGATTATGGGTACCTCATGTAGAGAACTTATCATGCCTGTGCTGAGGCAGCTGCACTGGTTTCCAATTAGAAGGTGCACCACCTTCAGGATTGCTTTGTTAGCTTACAAAGCTCTGCACGGTTTGCAGCCGGACTACTTTAAACGTCTCTTAGTTTGTTATGTTCCCATTCACCTGCTCTGCTGTTCTGATGGTTTTCTTCTGAATGTCCTGAGTGCTTGCCTGAAACTCTTTGGAGAGAGGACGATCTCAGTGGTGGCCCCCTAGTCTGGAATGCTCTGCATTTGCATCTTAGGAGTTTGTCATCTGTCATGAGAAAGGCCTTTTAAAGAAGGCCAAAAATCCATTTATTCTCTTTAGCTTTTAACTAGTTCTAGCTAAAGAATGGCCTTATTTATTGTTATTTGGGTATTTTTCTTTGTACTTTATATAGTTGTTCCTACATTTTAAGGTTTGTTGGAATTTATAAAGTACTCCAAGCCTATTTGGATGGTGTGCTATAGAAAAATAAATGCCTTGCCATTTACTTTTTATTTCTAATTGCAGGGTCTGCATCAAAAGCCCTATGAGGAGAGACTAAAGGACCTCAGTATACATACCCTAGAAGGGGAAGTGGTGGTGATGTGATACAGACCTTTAAATATGTCACAGGGGTGGATATGATGTAGACCTTAAAATATATCATAGGGGTAACTAAGGTACAGGAGGGAAGTGTTTTTCAGAAGAAAAGATGCTCAAGAAGAAGGGGACATACTATGAAGCTGGAGGGTGTAGATTCAGAAGGGATGTGAGGAAGTATTTCTTCATAGAAAGAGTGGTGGTTTCCTGGAACAGCCTTCCAGTGGAGGTGGTGGGGGCGAAAACAGTGGTGAAATTCAAGAATGCATTGGATAAGAACAAGGGAATCATAGTGGAAAGAAGGGAGGGTGAGAAAGAGCTCTAGGTCGGGCATGGTCTATGGTAATAGTGTAGGTAGGGAGAAATGAACAGACTGGATGGGCCAAGCAGTCCTTAGCTGCAGTCAAATTCCATGTTTCTAAAGTGTTTTTGTATGAACTTATTAGATGGTCTTCTTTTATATGGTATTGCGTGTGGCATGACATGCAGTGCTTTACCTGGAAGAAAATATATCTAGTTATTTTCTTTTTTTTTTATTCTTTGGTAACCAGGTAAGGTTCACCATGCACAAGTGCTTGTTTTCAGGGGCAACCCAAGAGCACTAGGGAGGTTAAGTGACTTGCTCAGAGTTATGCAGTATACAAGCAGAGGTTGTGGGACTCAAACCTAGATCTGCTAGATATAACAAGCTCATTCACAGCTGATTACTCTAACATCTAGGCCATACTGCCAGCCCACTGCGTGATCAACAGTGACCTCCCTCATTGTTGCATCACAAGCCCTGCTGCCTGATTGTTAACTTTATGTTACCCATCAGTGAGCAGGAGATTGGCTCTTCTTGGTTACCAGTGATGTCACAGCCAGTGGGATCACAGTGCTGATGAAGTATAGGGTGGAATAGAACTGATTATATCAGCCTCTAGGCAGGGTGCTGTAGCACACATCACACCTAGTACTGTCAGAAAATCTTCTAATTAGCAAAACAGAAAAGAAAAAAAAATACTTCAGATATAAGAAGTGATAGCTGGCTACTTCTGACAATTATTAATTCCACATAGCACAGTAACTCTTTAAATTGTGTTGTGGGACTGGAAGCTAGTGGTTGTGGTCACACAGTATGGGGGTTATGTGTCCTATAGTACTTGTGTCTTCCAGTTAGCAGGTAGGCTGCAATATTGCAGACATGCTGCAGTTTGTTGGTCATAGGGCCTGGGGATGTATCAGTAGATATCCTGGATAGTAGAGGGGCAGGGACCCCTTAAAATTGGTACAGGTTTGTACAGCACACTTACTCACACTTTCTTATAAAGTGGGGGGAGGGGACATGATGGACCTAAAGTTCTTTCCAACCTTAAGTTACTATAGTATGTTACTGTGAGGTCTGGGGGGTGGGGGTTATAGCAAAGCATTTATCTGGGTTTGTGTTGAGAAGTAAGGGCAGGCTCTGCTTTGGGCAGTGTTGTGGAAAATGTAGAAGTAGGTCTTACAGATATGATAAATCATTTCATATTGTAATCATAGATATGATAAACGTGTTTAAAAGGATAGTTTAGGATCAATGTGGATTTCAAGGTTTCTTACTGATTTTCTAAAGTGACGGGAATGTAGGAACTAAAAAGAGAGAGTTCTGCTGGACAATTGATATTTCTAACTAGTAGATTAGTATTCAGTCAGGCATCGATGAGTGTTGAGGTAGGAGGAGAGAGCAGCTCTTGGATGGAATCAAATGTGTAGCTGGGTATCATCAGTGTTAAAATAATAACCAACAATGAACTGTGAGATTAGGGGTCTGAGGCAAAGAAGACAAAGAAAGACTTGGCAAAAGATGACAGTGCCTTGAAAGACCCCATACAGTATGGGTTTGGCAAGGAGCAGGAACTGTTACCACAAACAGAAAAATAATGATTTCTGAGATAGGACTCAAACCAGGCCTTGCCTGCCCCGAGATACCCATGTATGAGACAAAGGAATACAGGGTGCAAAGAAAAAGTGTCAAAAGTGGAGCAAAGGTCAGAGAATATTGTACAGAGACTGAAAACCTTGGTCACTGGAGATGAAGAACCCATTGACTGCATAGACCAGTGCTGTGGTCATGGTAGAATCCTTACTGGAATCTGGCTAGCCATTTGCTCATCTTGAAAAAGCATCTGTTGGTGACGAGAAACGACGTTCGGAAGGGAGTGCTACCACTGTCTTGTACTCAGGGCAGTTGCCCACCTTTTATACTGCTTTTTAAATATTAAAACAGTTATATATTGTGTCCTAGCATGCTGACTGTTTTTTCCTCAGGACTGTTTATGAGCCAGCCGTTTCCTCTTTTGGTTTTCGTCCGGCTGTTACCACCTGAGCCGCCCCCTCCATTCTGTTGGTAAGCCATTTGGTTGTGTCAGAATGACTCGGTTGGTAGCACATCTGTCTCTGAGCCAAAAGGTTGTTGGTTTTAGTCCCACTCTTGTTCTTGAGCTCATACCCCAAATGCTGGCACTCCAGTGCAGTACTGAAGGGGTGCTGTACTGCGGCGGTGGGGGGTATTTTCAGATGAGACATTTAACCAAGGTCCTTTCCGCTCATCTCTGGTGCTGTACTGGTGTATGTGTGCAGGTGGAAGTAAAAGAACCCTAGACACTTTTCATAAGACTTGGGTATGTTCTTTGATGTCCTGGCCAACATTCTCCTTCCCATAAAACTGATTCAAGCAATTCTCGAAGGTTGTATGTGAGTGTTGATAAGCAGAATGACTGCCACTGCATGTTTACAGTCACTTTACTACCAGTCTGTCTATGTACTTGTAAAGGACTTTGGGATACAGTGTGTATGAAAAGTGTTATATAATGCAAATTCTTCTTTGTTCCTGGAGATGTGCTCATTATTAAAGGGGAACAGTCAGTAGTAAGAGCCCCAAACCCCTGTGTGAGTCTGATCCCAATTTACATTTTGTGTGCAATAACTTTGTTGTTTACTGACTGTTTACTGCAGTTTAGTTGATTATATTAGGCTGATTCTGCTGACTCCAAATGCTGACATTTGCTGTAAACAGAAATCCCAGAATCCTTTGCAGCTGACATCAGAGCAGGGCTGCAGCAGTGGGAGTTGCATTAGCCTGCAGTGCATGTCAGAGCTTTTGTAAGCTCAGATCTGATGTTTGCTAGCCCTGCTGTTCTCCCAGGGCTCAGTACAGTCCTCTACGGCTGTACTTAGCTAAGGGAATACAGCAGGACCAGCAACTAAAAGATCAGAGCTTCCAAAAAAAACCTCTAGCATGCACTGTAGACTATTAAATCTCCCACTGCTGTAGCCCTGCTCTGATGTCAGCTGCAGGGGATTCTGGGGTTTCTAGTTACAGCAGATGTCAGCTTGGGTGTCAGTGGAATCTGCCTGATACAATCAACTAAACTGCAGTAAACAGTCAGTAAAAAATGTTTTTGTACACAAATTACAAATAGGTGCTAGCCCCACACTTGAGTTTGGGGCTGTTGGTGCTGACTGTTCACCTTTAAAGAGCTAGTGTACTTCCTAAAACTAATATTAATTTTTAAAAGCAGTGAACCATTACCTTTTATTTTCGTTTTCCCTTTGGTTAATTAGAAGATTTTGTACCTGATTTTAACAGTTGATGTGTGGAGCAGCGCTCTGTCTGACAGGTGACATATCTACTTCTATTCCTCCGACTACACCATCAGCGTTGTGACCTCACTGACCGTGACATCACTGCTGCTCACGAACAGCTAATCAGTAGCTACCAGGTCAGTCATCAGTGAAGTCACATTCAGTGATGTCACAATGCTGATGGTACTGAGGAAGGAATAGAACTACATACGTCAGCTCCTGGCAGCACACATCCAGCATAACATTGTCACATAGAATATTTTCTAATAAGCAAAAAGGAAACAGAGAAATACTTCAGAAATAAAAAGTTACAATTGACTACTTTAAATCTGCACCATTTTCCTGTCTTCTATTTTGGTCCCACTAGCTAATTAAAGCAGTAGTGTTGGTTAGGTGGCAGAAAAAATTAATCATGTAGTTTTTTGGCAAAAATGTGTTTCTTACAGCTTAAGATTCATGATCAATTTATTTTTAGTTTTCTCAGATATTGCTGAAACTACTTTCCCAGCTAATGTTGTAATTAATGACTCATGTCATTAAAGATGGCCACCACTCACATTTTTTTTACAGATCTCTTTTCTTGAGGATTCCTGTTGAATGTACATGCTAGATTCGTAATGTTGATGTATTGGGATGGTGCCACTACATGTTTCTGATGGTAAACAGCTCAATGCTCCCTTACAGAAATACAGGCGTGCAGTATGCACGCACATATACTCTGCATTTGTATTTCTGTAAGGGCTGTACCAAGATATTTTTTCTTGGTAGGCATGGCATGGGAGTGGGAACTTTTAAAAACGTCAAAATTCTGGGCTGCATTTTCAGATGGACAGAACTGCCGCATGTTCAATGTGTGTCAAAGATATTGCACACTGAGCTTGTGGCAATCTAACGGGAGTTTATACCCCTTGTGTCCATTCGACACCTGCTACACCATCTTTTTGTGGTCTGGCGTGCATCAGTGTTTGGGACCCTTGATATGGAGCATGTGCTCGGGATGTGGTGCAGCCTGCCATAAGGCAGGTAAACTGTCACACCTGCACCCGAGATTGTAAAATTGGGTGCAGTTGCGGCAATCGGGAATGATGCAACTGCGGCACTGCTAGGGTTTGACACAAACCCTGTAGCATCCTTTGAAAATCTGGCCCCCTGTATCTTGGTTCCAGAATGACCCGGGATACAGTGACATTTTTGCCAGACAAACAGTTTTGCTAAAATAAAATATATGGTCAGTAACAAATACTGCTGCTTCAAGAACAGATGATGTATAGAACCTTGCTGAGGAAGGGGAAGATGTTTAAGTGTGTGTAACTCTCTTGAAACTGTATGTAATCTCAATGTATGTACTGTCGATGTCTTTAAGAACAGGATACAATTGTAAACGAGAGCCCTCGCTCTCAACTTGCCTTCCAATAAACATTGATTGATTGATGTTTACTGGAGAAAAATGGGAGAGCAAGATAGTGGCCTGCCTTTAAAGCAGGTGCTATCTTTATAGCTTCAAAACATTGTTAAAGGAGCACAGTAAATGGAAACTCTCCACCAGGAAACATCTTTTAGGTACTGTATGTTCAGTGACTTTCATTACAGTGTAATGCCTGTTTATATTTTACATTTTATGTAAAATCAGAAGCTGAGACCATCTCTCTCTCTATAAAGCAGGACTATAGATCCAAAGACGGTGTTGCGCCAAACCTTCTCCATATCATCCCAGTTTGTGATGATGCCATGTTCTATGGGGTACTTCAGGGTCAGGATACCTCTCTTGCTCTGCGCTTCATCACCTACATAGCTGTCCTTTTGACCCATGCCAACCATGACACCCTAATGGGGAAAGCAACTATGTAAGTGTGTTGAGGACATATCAGAAATAAAGCACAATAACACCATTTCCAAAAGCTGATTTCATTAAGTTGTCAACCATGTTTCCTGTACAGAAAACCACAAGGATTTGCATATCAGTGATGACTTACTCTTGGGTCGAGGCTTTAGAGTATATGTTTGTGGTTTGGAAAGTCCCACAGAGACCAAACCAAACCTCCAAAACTCTCTGAATATAAAGAAAAAAGCACAAGCAGTTATTCATTACACATGTCGACAGATTGCTGCTGTAGATTTGTGGCACTGTACTGTTAAATGGGACTTTTTATAATGTTGTATCCTATCAAGTTTATTAAAAAAAGACCAGATAAAGGCTTGTGTCTTGAAAGTGTGCGTGTGTGTGTGTGTGTGTGTGCGTGTAAAATATCCGCAGACATTTACTGTTGTGAGAGTAGAATATGTGAGTCAGAAAAATGTTTTGCCATGGACTTCAAGGGCATGCACTCTGTGAGGTAAACACTCTTCATGAAAATGCCTCCATTTCACCATACTAAATCTCTGTCCAGTTGTACAGTGAAGTAGAATAAAGGGGAACAGTCGGCACCACTGACAACCTCACTCCCAAGTTTGCGGCTGGCCCCAAGTTGCATTTTGTGTGCAAGCACATTTTTTTTGAATTACTATCTAGTACCAAGCTGATTTTGGTGACTTCTAAGTTGATTTTTGCTGAAATCAGAAATTCCAGAATCCCCTGCAACTTACATCAGAGGAGGAGGGCAGCAGTGGGAGAGTGAACAGCCTGCAGTGCACGTTAGAGTTTTATAAGCTCTCATCTTGTGTTTGCTGGTCCCACTGTCATCCTGGGGCTAAGTAGTCACAGAGGACTGTACTTAGCTCTGGGAGAAAAACAGGACTGGCAAGCATCTGATCTTATAAAATATCTACCATGCACTGCAGGCTGTAGAATCTCCCAGTAGGACAAGTGATCAGGCACTCCGGCAAGCCGTTTTCCATTTTCTTTTTTATTATCGGAATTCATGGAGGTGCAAACATACAAAAACTCCAACGGTTTGGCTTGATTAATGTTGACCAATTGCAACCTTATGGATCTTTTGAGCACCTTTTACCTTAACATTTGGAGAAATAGCATCACTAAATGGTTCGATATGCACCTTCGTTACACCCCCTGAAAAAGAGGATCTGAATCCCTAAAGTGCTGGGGCCCACAGGTCCGACCGTTAGAGTTTTTGTATGTTTGCATCTCCATGAATTATGATAATGAAACAGACAAGCATTTATGCCAAACGTTCATTTGCAGGTAGTTGCAGTGCAGGTGTTTGGGTGTTTGGTACTGGTACTGGCTTCAGAGAAGCGAGGAGGCAGCAGTGAGAGCAGCAGGTACCACATGGTGGAAGCTGCACCGTAAATGCAATAAGGAGCTGCTAGTCAGAGAAGCCGCTCCCACTGGTCATAGTGGACTAGGGAGAGAGACAGTGCGCCAGGTGGCATTAGCTGCCAATAGGTAAAGCCGCACTGTGACTAATGTAGAAGTCTGGTGGGGGGGTTCTGAGGAGTGAGGACTGGGGAGAGAGAGAGTGCAGTGAGTGGCAGGAGCCACCAGTAAGTAAAGCCACACCGTGGCTATTGTAGAGGCCAAGGAGGGGGATTTCAGAGGAGCGAGGACTGGGGAGAGAGATAGTGCGCTGGGCAGCAGGAGCCTCCAATAAGAAAAGCTGCACCATGGCTATTGTAGAAGCCTGGGAAGGGGGGGGGATTTCAGAGGAGCAAGGACCGTGGAGAGAGAGCAGAGGCAGCAGGAGCCACCAATTAGTAAAACCACACTATGGCTAATATAGAAAGTACACTCCTATGTAAAAATGAGCCCTGTAATTGGCTTTATTTTGTATGTTAAAGCTGAGCTGTAACTCCGGGCATGCGCATTAGTGCAACTCTAATGCGCACAGTGGCGGAGCCAGAGGGGGGACTGGAGGGGCGGTCGCCCCTCCTGGCTGCCCCAGTGTGAGTAGTGGTGCCCCGCCACCATCTTTATTCACTGTTTAGTGCCCATTGTGGAGCTCATGATTGACTGAATGCCCCCCAGCTCCCAAATGCTCCCAAACCTGGCTCCGCCACTGAATGCGCATGCCTGGAGTTATGGCTGCAAAAAAAGAAATGAAGTGCTCTCACATTGGATCGGTTAATTTCTTTCAACTACACAAAATGCCATGTCAGCCAGCAGAACTACTGTCATCTGTCATGACCAGAATGTCTGGTCACTGGTCTGCACTGCCAAGCCCATTGCAGTTTCAGCTGTAATTGGCTCAGCAGTGACATCTCTAAAATGCAGTTAGTAACAAGACGTTCCTTGCGGAAGTGCAAGTGAATGTAAAAATGGAAAAAGATCTGCTGGAGTGCCTGTGCTGTTATCCTAGTCCTAGAACTTTACAGAGCATCCAGTCTCCTCCTGGAGGACCCACAGTGCTGCCACTATTGAATCTTCCAGTGGTGCAGCCCTATTCTGATGTCAGCGGCAGTGGATTCTGGGATTTCTGGTTAAAGCAAATGTCAGCTTGGAAGCCACCAAAATCAGCCTAATACAATCTACTATTCTGCAGTAAATGGCAAGTTAAAATAAAAAAAGTTCTTGCACACAAAGTGCAAATTGGGACCAGTCCTGCACGTGGTTGTGAGGCTCTTAGTGCTGACTGTTCCCCTTTAAACTTATAGGTATGGTGACTTGCCTAGCAGTTTAGAGTTTGGTTAAGAGGTCATAAAGTTGGGATATACCTTTAAGAACTCTAAATGTAACCTGGCCCGGTGGTGCAGAGGGCTGAGGCGTCGAATGCCCTACCTCACACCACGCCAGCAACCCCGGGTCGGGAGCAAGCTCGGGTTGCTGTGGGCTGGCAAGGGGAGAGAGGTTTGAGCATCTGAGGGACAGCTCTCCTCTCTTGGGAAGGGGAGGGCCGTGGTTCCCTGGCAGCAGTGACACTGTGTGGAGGTGTGGTGAGCAACAGCTGGGGTCACACAAGGATCGAGGGGAGGTGACAGCAGATGTCCATGGGCAGGGTGCGGGAGCGTGCTCATGCCCATGCTGGATGTCATTACATATCCACGCCTCCGGGGGGTATCCAAGGAAACCAGGACAAAATCCCACATGCAGGAAGGAAGACGTCACTTCCGCCACAACACCCACGCTGGACCTTCCTCTCCGGGACCTGACTGCTTCTCTCCTCCACCTCCGTCTCCCTTGGCACTACATAAGAGAGATGATTGCAGTGGCGCTGGAAGCAGCCCCCCTCAGAAGGTAATGACTGAGGTGTGCCAGGTAGGTGTGCCGCGGGTGGGAGGGAGGAACAGGATAACTGGCAGAGAAGGTCTCTGCAGGGTAGAATAAGATGGAATGACTGATGGGGCCCTTGTGAGTGGTGACCGGAGCAAGAAAGGGGAGAAAAAAAAAACTCTAAATGTAACCACAAACCATTCAATACATCAGCAAAAATGCATACAGCAATACATAAGCAATACAGCTTAGAATATTTCATTACTATGAGTTACTTTGTTTAGCATTTTATCACATGATGTACTGTTTGTCATCTTAATAACCGTGAAACTATTGCACTTGGCTCTTAAATTGTACCTGCTCTGTTTATATATATCTCTCTCATTTTACCTCTCCTCTACACTAACTTGTTTTTTTTCTCTTTTAGATATTTCCTGAAGAAGACCTAAGGTTGAAACGTAGATTTTTAACTCTATTTTCTATTTTCAGCGTGCATTTAATATAACCATTTTGTTTTGCTTTTAGACCACATGCTGACGCAGCGCCTTGTCTTTGTTTTTTTACAATTTGTATGCTACATTTGCTGTGACCCACTATGCCTAATCTGAAATCTCTTCTGAATTCTCTGCGATGCTCCTTCATTTCTTCTATGTCTGCATTTCCTTCTCATATTTCTAAGCCTTCTCTTGAATTATTTTCTGCCATTTGCTCTAGACTAAACTCTGCAGTCACTTACAGTTTCTTTCCAAATGCCGCCACCTGGGTATTATTCCTAAAGGTTTCTGTTTGAAATTTCATCCTTGTTCATTTGGATCTGAGACACATGTTTCCTCTACTAACAAGCTTTTGAAAACTTCTCTAGGAAACTTATCGTGCACACCATTCTCTCCATCAAAACAGAGCTAATCTCTGTGGACAAAACCATTCAAAGGCAAAAGGATTTCCTGCAGCGAACGGCTCCACATAACCTTCCTTTATTAAGCACTGCATCCAAAACCTTAACTCCACTCTCTTCAGTTTCTCAAGGACACCAAAGCTGCAAAACTCAGTCTGTCACCCAGCAGATCAACAACCAGCATGAGCCCTCGAGTCAGACACAACCTAACAATTTGGTATTTTGTATTCCTCCAGACCTTCCCCTGACACAAGATGAGCCACTCCTTAGCAAAGGTCTCTCTTTGTGCCCACACCCAGATATCTTGATGCACCCCAGGTTCAAGTTGATCTACAGTGCTTCTATCGTAGAGTACGCCTTGCAGCTCATTTTTCTAATATGACTCCTCTTCCCACAGATGATGATGGTATCACCAGAACTATCAATGACATTAATCCCCAGCGAAGTGCATGGACACCCCCTCCAGGACGTTTTGCTGCTGTTGATTATTTTGTTAACCAATGCATGGAAAACACCACTAACTTTAATCTTCATTGCAGGCACAACCATTCCAACCTGACACCTGGTGAGCTTGCAGCCCTCAGATCTCTACAATGTAGGAATGACATTGTTATTAAACCAGCTGATAAGGGAGGTGCTGTTGTGGTCTGGCAAAAGGAGCTATACATCACGGAAGCCACACAGCAACTCTCTGACACCAGGTTTTATTCTTCTCCACAGGACCCCACTGCTGACTATCAGACGGAGGTCACCACCACCATCACCTCTGCTATTGAAAACAATGAGCTCCTGCTTCTGCTAAGAGACTCATAGTCCAGCATCCCCAGACATCTAGGTTTTATCTTCTTCCCAAAATCCACAAAACAGGTAACCCGGTCGTCCCATAGTGTCTGCCTGCTCCTGCCCCACATCCCACATCTCTGAATTTTTGGATGGCCTCATGAGACCCTTGTTGAGTCCCTGCCTCCTATGTTAAAGACACAACCATACTCTCCAGTTATTTGACAGGTTCAGATTCAGTGACTCTCATCAGCTTATCTTCACCATGGACATCAAATCTCTTTACACAGTGATCCCCCATGATGATGGTCTGACAGCTCTGCAGCATTTCTTGAACAAGCGGGAAGTCCAGCAGCCACCCACACACACACTAACTCGCTCAGCAGAACTGGTTCTAACACTCAATGCTTTTTCTTTAATAACAATTTTTTCAGCAGGTCAGTGGAGTTGCCATGGGTACCAAGATGGGTCCCAGCTTTGCTAATCTGTTTGTGGGTTGGGTGAGGAATGTTTTTTCTCATTCACAGGACTGTGCCTGAACTCTACAAACGCTTACATTGATGACTGTGTGGGCCACCTCCTGCTCCAGGGAGACCCTCCAAGTCTTCCTTGACAAGTTCACCACGGCTCATCCTTCCCTTCAGTACACTGTTGAAGTATCCTCCTCACACTGCCTTTCCTGGATATCCAGCTCTCAGTCCAGAACACTGGTCTGAAGACATCAGTCTTTACAAACCCACTGACTCTCACAGTTTCCTCCTCCATAGCTCCTTCCATCCTAAACATGTCAAGAATGGCCTGCCTTATTCACAGTTTCTTAGACTTCGTGAGGTTATGCAGTGAACAGGATGATTTTGCTGAGCAGACCCAAATAATGCATAGTTTTTATCAACAGGGATACCCTAAAGCACAAGTGGACAGAGCACCTCTCCGGTCAGTAACATGCCCTCGTAACCTGACCCCGTGAGAGGGATATTGTCACACAAGAACAACGTCGAATTCCACTAGTTCTTCCTTCCATCAAGCACACCTTCTCTTCACAGGATCATCACTAGTAACTTTCCCATTTTGCAAACTGACCCTAACATTGGTGCTTCCTTTACAGAACCACCTATTGCCTCCTACCGCGCCACCTAACCTGTGCAATCTCCTGGTAAAAGCAGCCTACCCACTCCTAACAGTTCTTCCCCCAGGTACCAAACCTTGCAACAGGGCTCGCTACACCTGCAAATTTATTTCCAGTGTAACTGAGATTCTGGGGCCTACAGGTGTTTTCACATCACCAAGGAGTTCTCATGCACCTCCACTAATGTAGTGTACTGTATTCTTTGCAGGAGGTGTTCAGCTATTTACATCGGAGAAACTGGTAGGCGTCTTGCTGACCATTTCTAGGAACATTACAGAGCGGTCAGGAATGGTGAAATTGCCAAACCCATTGTATCCCACTTTATCTCCAGGGACCACAATGTCAATGACCTTTCTGTTTGTGTCCTTCAGCAGGGCTTCCGGATCCTAACCATAGAAAACATGGAAGCCAAGCTGATCATCCGCCTTGGCTCCCAGCAGCCCTCTGGTTTAAATGATAGACTTATTTTCCACTAACATCTTTCAGCCTCCCCTTTTTTTTTTTTTCCTAAAGTCAATTTGTTTTTGTACTGATTTATTTTCATTTTCACCATATGTCTCCATTTCTGTCTCCTTCTCACACATTTGTCACCTTTCAACCTTCTTACAAGGCCCTGTTAATCTGTCTCTACCTGGGAACTTCCCCAGCTCTTTCTCTCCATTATGTTTTATCTTTCCCATCATCACCTTTTTGTTTCACAGATTCTCTTAATCTTACCATTTATCACTTCTTCTCTCTTTGCCTCCCCCTTCTTCTTTCTCCACATATATATATCTCTCATTTTACCTCTCCTCTACACTAACTTGTTTTTTTTCTCTTTTAGATATTTCCTGAAGAAGACCTAAGGTCGAAACGTAGATTTTTAACTCTATTTTCTATTTTCAGCGTGCATTTAATATAACCATTTTGTTTTGCTTTTAGACCACATGCTGACGCAGCGCCTTGTCTTTGTTTTTTTACAATTATTATATACTGTATTTATACTGTACTTTTAAGTAAATTGTCTGCATGGGACCTCCTTTTAAATGAGCTCACTCAATGGAGTTTTCCTGGTGAAATAAACTTGAACGTAAAAAAAAAAAACCTTAAAAAAAGAAATTTAAAAAAACTTTAGGAAATGCAGCACATTCACACTGCAAAGGAAAAGGAGAAAACACAACTCACAGAGTCCTAAAATAAACAAACATTTGTCAGTGCTGAATATTGGCTTGCTAGCATTGGCATTGGTAGTGCAGGAGTTAGAGAGATGCATAATAGGAATGGCAGTGAAGTACTTAACTGACGCCAACCCCACTGCCACCCTGCAGAGACTGACAGGCATTGGGGGGGGGTGCCATTGGGTCATTGCCATAATGCTCGCACCATTTCACTTCACCCTACCCTGCAGGCACTGACAGGTGTCGTGTGTGCCTTGGGGTCTTCGGGCCTTACGCTCATCCCATTCCATAAGGAAATACACTGAGATGGGTGCAGTATAGAAGAATAGGGTGAACTTTGGGGCCAAAGATGCCAAGGCACATCTCGATGCCTGTCAGTGGCTGCAGGGTGGGGGTGGAATGGCATGAGCTTTATAGCCGATGATCCCAAGTCACACCCCCAACGCCTGTCAGTCTCTACAGGGTGGGGTATTACAGTTGGAAACCCTAATGCCCCGGGCATTTGTTGGTATTTTCACTCCAAATTTTCAACATGGGCTTTCTGTGACCCCACCTCATGAACAGTGGCACTATCAGCTCATTACCCAAAAGGTGATTTTGCACAATGACCGTGCCATTTGGTGCCACAGGTGCGAAAACACATTTCAGGCAGAATGTGAAAAATGACAGCTGCACTGTTCATGAGGGGTGTGAAAATATGACAATGTTGAAAATCTGGAGTGAAAATATGAAAAATTGCAGAAATTATGAGCGTGCGTAGAAACTGCTCAACGCATGCCTGTAACGCAACAATTTATGGGAATTTTTTCATCAAATTTTCAACATGGGCATTTTTGGATCTTCCTCATGAACAGTGGCACTGTGATTTTGTTAATCTGTTCCAAAAGTTGATTTCCCACAGCGACCACGCCATTCTGCACCACAGGTGTAAAAACATGTTTCGGGCAGGATGTGAAAAATGATAGCAGTACTGTTCATAAGGAGGTGTGAAAAATGGCAACATTTAAAATCTGGAGTGAAAATATAAAAAATTGGTAAAGTTACGAGCATGCATAGAAACTGTGCAATGTACGTTTGTAACGCAGTCATTGTTTGAAATTTTTTTAGCAAATTTGCAAGATGAGCTTTTTGGGACCTCCCCTAATGAACAGTGGCACTGTTGTTTCATTAATTGGTCCTGAAAGTTGAGTCCCCGTAGCGACCGCAAAATCACCCTTCGGGATAAAGTAATGAAATGACAGTGACATGTTCATGAGGCGGGATCCCAAGAACTCCATGTTGCAAATTTGGGGCCAAAATTCCAAAAAATGGCTGAGATATCAACCTAAGTTGAAACACCCCATTGATTCCCATTATAAAGCTTACCGTCATTTCTTCAGTTTGTGGTTGGCCTTTGAAGAGTGCAGACGTGTCCCCACACAGAAGATCGCTAAGCTTCCGACCTCCAGAGGTATGTGTGTGTGGGTGGGTGGGGAGGTGGGAGCACAGAGGGAGTGTGAGTTGGGGGAGGGGACGGGGAGACCACGAGGGACCGTTTTTCTGTTTTACAGGTTAAATAAAATAAGACTACGGGGATGTTTTTTCTATTTTACAGGGAAAACAATAAAAAAAAACATTTAGGCATACTGGAGTGGGCTTCCAGTGTGCCACAATAGTGGGGGGGGGGATGCTATTGCCGACACGGGGATTGGGCATCCCGTTGTTGGTAAAGAATATAGACGGGTTGGGGAGGATGGCACACACAACACCAGGAGTGGGCATCCCGGTGTCAGAAACAATTATTTTGGCACACTGGGGTGGGCTCCAAGTGTGCC
Organism: Neoceratodus forsteri; assembly: GCA_016271365.2. Classification (NCBI taxonomy): domain Eukaryota; kingdom Metazoa; phylum Chordata; order Ceratodontiformes; family Ceratodontidae; genus Neoceratodus; species Neoceratodus forsteri. Next base: position 514,791,301 of record CM028135.1, on the reverse strand, counting down.
ACATTAATGGGGGGAATACATGCCGACACAGGGATTGGACACCCCTGATGTTGGCTTTGTGGGACTGTGTGGCGTGCGGCAGGAGCCGCCATGTTTCAGCACACTGGGGTGGGCACCCAGTGTGCCACATAATGGGAGGGGGCATGCTGACACGGGGACTGGGCACCCCGATGTCAGCTTTCTGGGAAGTGTGTCTCGGGTGGCAGGAGTCGTCATTGTGGAAAGCCACGTGGCAGCTATTTTACTTATTGAAATGTTTCACCAGGAAAGGCACACTGAAACTCCGTTGGTAACTCCGGTCATGCACATCATTGTGCACTGTAATGCGCATGGCCGGAGTCTTGTCATCTGCCACTGCAATGAGGAAACTGCACCTCATTGGAGTGGCACATTTCTTTCAAGGTTTTGACTCTCTTTAAAACTGCTGTCATCGCCAGCATGCTCACTGATTGGCGGCTGAGGGATGCACCCACTAAAGCATCCCCCACATTGGCCACAACACTGACACACCTCTGAAATGTGCTACTACTGCAAGATGCTGCTTGCACACATGTAAGCCAACATAAAAAGAGCTGGCTAAAACTAACGACTTTCACTATTCTGTTGCACTGAATTATTTTAGCTGGTTAATAGTCTTGAGGAAGTACAAACCGTAGCACTAAAGTGCTTTCAAGTGTTCCTGAACTGCTGAGTTTGACCTCATTGCCATTCACTGTAGGAGAAGCTGCCTTGGTCATGCAGAATAGGGTGCTGGTCTACAATAACTGGTGTCCAAACAAAAAATTCCCAGCTGGATTAATTTAACCAGGCATCAGGCCAGGAGCAGAGAGTAGGCTCTCAGCCATCTTCAAGTTCACCCCCTCATCCTAAACCTAGTTTCACATCAGGTCCCCTGACACAGTGTGGCAGCAAACTGGAGCTCAAGCTTCCCCCAACACACATACTGTATGTATATCTATGTCTATATCTATATCTTTATATACAGACAAAAACACATCCCTTATGATTGTTCGATTGGTTGGTGCATCCAAATGTAGCATTTTTGCGTTGCCAGCTTTCTTACTACTGAGCCTTCTACATATATATACAAATAAACTGTCCTCAGCCCCCACCCCACCCCCACACACACAAACACACAAACACACATGTGTGGCCTGAAAATCTGTGCTTGGCTTATGCCAGCCTTCCCAAACTAGGGCAGAACAGTTGCTTTTCCAAGTACTTTAGGCAGCATTGCAGGTATGCTCAGCTGAACACAAGCTGAAGGCCTAGGCCTGTATGCAGTACTACAGCCTGGTCATGCCCTGTAAGTATTTGAAGTGGACAGTCATGTTTCTGTTTTGTCTATTTTGTGGCTCTGACTGCACTTCTTATCAGAGGGGTACTTTAGCTTTGACTCTTGTGCCTGTGCTGTTCAGAACCACATTTCTACCCCCCATTCTTAATTCAGATTCTTATGACATTGTGCCAATTAGGGTGATTATGATCATTCTAGTGCTCTAAATATATAGAATAGTGTATGGTGTCCCATACACAACATACAGGATAGTGTATGGCGTCTCATACACAACAAGGCTATTCTTTACCCGAGTGGTCACCATGACGACTGTTGACCTCGAGAGTGAAGCTCGAGAGATCCTTCAGTCGTCATAGTAACCATGAGGGTAAAGAGTAGTCGTGATGTGCATGGGATGCCATACACTGTTCTGTATAGTGTATGGACAAACCCAGCACCATTTTGGAATCTAGACAGAAAGCAGGAGAACAGAAACATCACTCACAATGATTTGCTCCCTTGGCATACGGGCGCCCGATTACTTTCAGTCTCCACTCTAACCTATAATCTACACCCCCTCTCATCTCCTCTAACAGACAACCAATAACTTACTGCTGCAGCTGTCCCCCAACCAGAAAAGTATTGAGCATGACCACCTCCACTCAACTATTACTATGTGACAGGTAAAACTTTACAGTATTTAACAATCGCTATCAACCGCTCACTTCACTTGCACACTAGCGGTGGCAGCACGAGACAATTTCAAACAGCTTGATAGCATTGTCGGCTGATGTCACTACTGTAGCAGAATGAAAAGTGGTTCTGCTGCAGTACAGACATCACGAGTGCAGCAGAACAACTTTTTACAGAGCATGGTAATCCATGCAGAACTACAACACACCACACACTATAAAAAGAATACAACATTTATGCATTTGTTTTGTTCTTAACTTTTGCCAGTCACCCTGCTCTGCCTTTTCCCTGGATGGCCTTAAAGGTGTCATTATTAAAATCCATGGAGAACTGCTCTTTTTTTGAGAATACACATTTACCCCAGTCCCAATTTCCCCAGTGCTTTTGAGCCGAGGTCTTTTGTCTTTTAGATTTCTTTGAGAAAATTTGCTTTCTTTGGTGGTGGTGGTGGGGGTGGGATTAAGGTAGGCTGCTAGTATGTCCAGGAAAGAGTACTGAGAAACTTGCTGTGTCCAGTATAGGGTTCTAGTTAACCTCAGAGTCACTTCTCCCACCCCCCACACATACATCTGGGAGCTAATTACCATCAGAAAAGGAGCAGAGCAGTCAATATTTTTGATCATAAAGGAGCGCTCCACAAGAGCAGGTTGGAGTGTAGCCCTCAGTAATTCAAGATGGCAGTGAGTGTGTGTGTGTGTGAGCGAGAGTCTGTCTTAATGGGGGTACAGGGTGCAGGCAACTACTAGAGATAAGATGCAGCACCAGGAACAGAACTACTGAAGGATGCCGTGCATTGAAGAGGATGCTTTTTATGTTTGCTTGCGCAAGAAACATTATGTGGCAGCTTAGGAGAGAGGCGGGTTGTGGAAGTGCGGCACTGTGGCAGCCAACGGGGGCACTGCATTTGGGGGCTTGGCACTGGTGGACCAATGCAGAACCAGTGTCCTGATGACACTGGTTCTGCAGAAGTGCCACCAAGTTGAAACGTTTTCGCCGTTGCAATCAGGGGCTGCCTCGTCATTGCAGCATCAGCCATTTCACTGCAATGAGGGAGTGGACACATCATTGCAGGGCAGTACCTTGCCATCCGCATGCCCCCAATCCAGTACATTTGCTGATGGGGAGTGCAGTCCCCGTCAGCATACTGTAACCCCTCTCCCATTTGTTGTGTGCCAAGGGGGGGTGCCCAATCTCCCTTGGCATCATGCACTAACAATCTTTCTTTGCCCGGACGGGGCTCCAATCCCTATCGGCTTCAGTTCCCACCGTCCCAGTAAATTTGCCGATGGGGAGCCTCCCTTGTCGGCATAATGCCCCAAATTTGTTGTCCACAATGGGGTGCCTAATCCCTGCTGGCTATGCCCTCAAAACACTCAGGTGGCATGCTGGGAGCCCACCCCAGCATGCCAAATGTCCTGTTTAAAAAAAAAAAAAAAGTCCTGTGTTGTTTTCCTTTTTTTTTCTTTCCTTTAAACCTGTAAAACAGAAAACGGTCCCTCATTGAGTCCGGTGGCCCTTCCCAACCGCCCACCCTCTGCGCACCCTGCCTCCCCACCCCCCATTCTATACTTACCTCCGGGCCCAGGCGATGATCTTCGTGGACCAAGAACACATCTGCACTCTTCAAAGCTGACTGCGAACTGAAGAAATACCGGTAAGCTGTATAATGGCCTAAATAGGGAATTTTCAACTTTGGTGCATATCTCGGGCATTTTTAGGAATTTTGGCACCAGATTTTCAACATGGGGTTATTGGGATCCCTCCTCATGAATTCAGCCACTGTCTTGGCATTATTTTGTCTTGAAAGGTGATTTCACGGTCACTGCACAGAATCACGTTTTGGGACCGATTAATGAAACGACAGTGCCACTGTTCATGAAGTGGGCTCTCAAAAAGTCTATGTTGCAAATTTGGTGAAAAAAATCCAAACAATGACTGTTTCTAAGCGTGCATTGCACAGTTTCCATGCACGCTGTAACTTCTTTGAATTTGTAATATTTTCATGCTAGATTTTCAACACTGGCATTTTTCACACCTCCTTATGAACAGTACAGCTGTCATTTTTCACATCCTGGCCGAAATGTGTTTTTGCACTTCTGGCGCAGAATAGGGCGGTCACTGTGCTAAATCAGTGTTTGGGACAGATTAAGATCAAGCGAATGAGAGAGGGGGAGTGAACGAGCTCAACTGAGCTCTGTTGGGACTGCTGCAGATTTCTTTGTGGGCAGAAAAAGGGACCAATGCAAGCAGGAGCCCAGTACAAAATGACAACTGCAGCATTGGGAGAAACAGAATGAGCAAGTGAGAGTGGGGGAGTGAGCGAGCTCAATGGAGCTCTGTCAGGACTGCTGCGGATTTCTTTGTGGGCAGAAAAAGATGCCAATGCAGGCAGGAGTCCAGTAGAAATGGGCAGCTTGCAGTGCCTAGAGAAACAGAACGAGCGAGTGAGGGAGGGGGAGTGAGCAAGCTCAACGGACCTCTGTCGGGACTGCTGCGGATTTCTTTGTGGGCAGAAAAAGGCATCGATGCAGGCAGGGGCCCAGTACAAAATGGCAACCTGCAGCGCCGGGAGAAGCAGAATGATCAAGTGAGAGAGGGGGAGTGAGCAAGCTCAACAGAGCTCTGTCAGGACTGCTGTAGATTTCTTTGTGGGCAGAAAAAGGCGCCAGCGCAGGCAGGAGCCCAGTACAAAAGGGCAGCCTGCAACGCTGGGAGAAACAGAATGAACAAGTGAGAGAGGAAGAGTGATTGAGCTCAGCAGAGCTCTGTTGGGACTGCTGTGGATTTCTTTGTGGGCAGAAAAAGGCTCCAACGCAGGCAGGAGCCCAGTACAAAAGAGCAGCCTGCAGAGCTGGGAGAAACAGAATGAGCAAGTGAGAGAGGGGGAGTGAGCGAGCTCAACGGAGCTCTGCTGGGACTTTAGAGTTGCCCACCCTCCCACCCAATGTCCTTTGTGGTCCTATATTACAGCAGGCTGTCTGGGGTGGAGACAAAGCAATGATTGGATACTTTGAGGAGTGCTGTAATAATACAGATTTAGTTGTTCTGTTTATTTCTCTAACTGAGCTAAGTACTGAGCTATACCGTTATGACTGCTGTAATAATACATAGTTATTTGTTCTGTTTATTTCTCTAACTGAGCTGAGTAATACTTGGAGTGCAATAAGATTCCTAACTGGGCTGAGTGAAACTATATGAGAGCTGAGAACAAAAAGTATGGTAGCTGAGGGGTGAAAAAATGGACAAGGAGGCTTTAGGATTGCTACACTAATACAGTATCTAACGGATGAGATTTGAAACTGAAGTATTCCGGTTGGCAAGGGGCCAGTAGGGGGGACTAGTGTGGAGGGGGGGGGAACAGGAATTTGAGTAAATAGGGGCCTAACTGTTGTACTAGGGCAAAGAACCTGGGAGTAAGAGCCCAAAACACAAGATGGAGTCAAAATGGGGCAGGTGCCAGATGTCAATAGGGCGGGCATCTTTGGAAGGGTGGTGGGGTGTACAGGGTGTGGGTCCGCTATGATCCTGGACTGGGCTTGGAGGATGGGGTGGGTGTATGGTCTGTAGATGGCTGGCTAGTTTGAGGGAGGAACTGTGCAGGTTAGGGAGGAGTCTAAGTGGCAGGACAGATGATTATGGTAAGCATCCTGGCTGGGGGGAATAGGGGATGGCAAGGGGGGACGGAGGAAGAACAACTAGGGACTGAAACTGACCCCAGTATCAGAGGCACTAGCAGAAAAGAGAGGAGAAGGGAGGGGGTGCCCGAGGTGAGGGGGGGCCTCCTATTAGGGGAAGAAGAGACCATGAGGTGCACCAGGGCAGAGAGCAGATGGCTGCAGGTAGGGAGGGAGGGACCAGGGCTGGCATGGAGGGGAACAAATAGAAGGGGGGAACTGACAGGAGGAAGAGATGTAGGAAGGGTATCGACTAGGAATAGATTTGAGCCTCTGCTATGAGAGAGGGGGAGCAGGAACATACTGAAGGGGGAGGACAAGTGGGGCATGAGAGGATGGCAACAACTAGGGGAAGAGATGAGTGAGGATGAAGTGTAGAAGGAGTGCTAGTAAGGAAGGAGGGTGGTGACTGGAGGAGAGAAGGCTACGGAAGGGGAAGGATGGGGGCATCACTATTGGGGTAGAGAGGAATGGGGCTCTAACCCACAACAGCGGGCTAGGAGAGGGGTTAAAACCAGCAGGGCTGAGGGGAAGTTTATATGGAAGTCCAGTAGGAAGTAATCAGGCTGGGAAGGGGTTCAAGAGGATTGGAGGAATAAGGCAGAGAAAAGGTGAGGCGGAGGTAGGGGGTACAGATACAGAAGTCACAGAGGTGCAGCTAAGGTGGGGGTAGGGGCAGAGAAGATCGAATACTGGGGTGGTGGAAGGGGCATTAGAAGGGAAAGGGGCTAAGGGATGGGGGGTAGTTGTCCTAGGGGATTCTATACTGAAAGGGGTGAGATGGGGTGGAAGGGGGGAAAGGCACAGCTGTATTTGAGTTAAAGCTATCCCCAGGTTGACTGCAGGAGTGGCAGGGCAAGCACTGCTCAAGTGTGCAGCAAGGGGCAGGAAGAAACCTCATTTACTGTTGCATGTGGGTAAAAACGACTTGGCGGGGGAGACTGTGGAAATAGTGAGGGGGAGGTTTGAGTAGTTGGGCAGGCAGTGTGAGGGGGTCGGGGAGTCGGTGGCATTCTCAGAGGTACTCCCAGTACCATGTGCAAGCATGGGGAGGAAGGGTAGGATTGAGGAGTTCAACGAGGGGCTGAGGGATTGGTGCCACACCAGAAATTATGGGCTAGTGACTAACTGGGGTAGGGTCTAGGGAAATAGTGACTTGTTCACAGGGGACAGGGTACACTTGAGCAGGAAGGGGAGGGGAGTATTAAATGCAGGATTAGAGGGGTATATCTCTACTAAGGTGGATTTAAACTAGTGGGAGGGGGGTGGCCAAAAGCCTGAGGTTAATAAAAGGTCTGGACAGGGGAGCCTAATGAGCTCACCCCCCTAGATATAGGTAAAGGCAGAGGCATAGTAACCCTCTGAGGGGGTGGGCAGAGTGGTCTGAGTGTAATACAGAAGGCACCACCACCCGATAAGAATAAGGAGGAGAAAGGGTGCGGACTACCAGGAGGAGGGACACAGGCCAAGGAGGAGAAGAGTAAGGAGAAGGAGGGGTATGGGTGGAAGGTGGTCTCTCTCAACACAAGAAGCCTGGGGAACAAAATTGCAGAGCTTCAGGTGCTCCTTTCAGAGGGGAAGGTGGACATTGCTGCAGTGACAGAGACTTGGGCCACAGAGTACCATGATTGGGGCTTGGCAATCCCGGAATACAGGTTATACAACAGGGACCGGGGGGTTGGAAGTGGGGGTTGCACTGTATGTGAGGGAAGGGATTAAATGCTTAAGGGATGAGGGAGAAGAGGAGAGGACAGAGCCACTTTGGGTGCAGCTCCTGGACTTCAAGGGCAGAAAGCTGAGGGTGGGAGTGGTGTACAGACCACCAGCCCAATCCAGGGAACTGGATGGGGAGTTGGCAGAGCACATGAGGAGGCTGTGTAGAAGGGAGAGTGTGGTGATAGTGTGGGATTTAACCTACCATGGGTTGACTGGAGCACCCCGGCCACTAGCAGTGTCAGGGAGCAGTTGCTCCTTGATGCATTCCAGGACGGCCTTCTGACGCAACTGGTAAGTGGGCCTACAAGGCTTGGTAGCACTCTGGACCTAGTACTGGCAAATGAGGAGGCAGTGAGGGAGGTAAGGGTGGAGGACCCACTATCAGGTACCGACCACCAAACAGTGTGGCTCATTCTCACGCTGGCCAGGGAGACAGGAGGCACGGGCAGTAAGGTGGTGGACTTTATTAGGGTGGACTTTGGGGGGAACGGGAGCAATACTGCAAGGGAGACCCAGGATATAAGGCCGGGGATGGATGCAGAACAAAAGTGGGGAGTCATAAAGACTGGGCTAACAGAGGCCACAGTAGCCTGCATCAGGGCCAGGAGTAAGAAGAGCAGAGGCAAGAAACTATTCTGGCTAAACAAGGAAGTGCTGCATGGGGTGAGGGCAAACACGGCTGCATACTTGAAGTACAGGAGAACAGGAAAGGGAGAGGATAAGGAGGCTTTCGGGAGTTGGTCAAGGGAGGTTGCCAGGAGGGTGAAAAAAGCTAAGGTCTCCAGGCAATTAAGTTCTGCACAGGGCATAAAGTGAGGGGAAAAGGCCTTTTTATGTTGCTTGCATGCATGAGCAAGAAACATAGTGCCATCATCCGAGTTTTCAGAGGTGTGTCAGCCCGTCTTCCAATGCAGTCAGTGTGTTTGCAGGCGTGGCCCCAGTTCCCCAATCACTGCTGCAGCTGTCTCATGACAAGCTGAAAATGCAGTGGCATACAGTTGAAAGGGAGAGCTACGCTTGAGTGAGCAGAGCTCACACACACACACACACACACACACACGCACGCACGCACACTGCGTGCTCATGCACCTTCCCCCTCACTGTACGGCCGACGGGGGTGCCCAATCCCCGCCGGCCCACGCCTCCCAAAGCATCCAGGTGCCACGGCTGGGAGCCCACCCCAGCCTGGCAAAATCATGTTATGGCCGAACGGGGTGCCCAATACCCCATCGGCTCCACTGTCTCTCCCTAATGTTGTCACCGACGGGGTGCCCAATCCCCATCGGCTCCACTGTCTCCCCCAGTACAGGGTGCCACGCTGAGAGCCCACCCCAGCATGGCAACAGATGCCATGGCCGACGGGGTGCCCAACTCCGGCCAGCTCCACGCCCCCAGCCATTCTTCCACGCTGGGAGCCCACCCCAGCGTGGCAAACGCCCCTGCTACTTAAAAAAAAACCCAAAGAAAACGGTCCCACGCAGTCTCCCTGCCCTCCCCCACAACCTGCATCCACCCACTGCACACCCTGCCTCCCCACACCCCCCCTCACCCCATACTTACCTCCGGAGTCTGGCGCGACGATCTTCGGTGGACCGGGAACACGTCTGCACTCTTCAAAACCGACCGCGAACTGAGGAAATGCCAGTATGCTGTATAATGGGATAGATAGGGTTTTTTCAACTTTGTTGCATATCTCAGGCATTTTTTGGAATTTTTGCACCAAATTTCAACATGGGGTTTTGGGACACCTCCTCCTTGAATTCTTGCACTGTCATGGCGTTACTGGGGCCCGAAGGGTGATTTCGCAGCCACTGCATGAAATCACCTTTCCGGAATGATTAATGAAACGACACTGCCAGTGTTCATAAGGTGGGCTCTCAAAAAGCCCATTTTGAAAATTTGGTGGAAAAATTCCCAAAAATGACTGTTTTACGAGCGTGCATTGCGCAGTTCCTACGCACGCTCATAAGTTTGCGAATTTTCAATATTTGCACTCCAGATTTTCAACATTGCCATTTTACCACTCCTTCTTATGAGCAGTACAGCTGTCATTTTTCACATCTCACCCAAAATGTGTTTCCGCCCATGTAGCGCACAATGGCGCAGTTGGTGTGTGAAATCAATGTATAGGACACATTAAGAAAACCACAGTGACACCGTTCATGAGCAGAGGTCTTACAATGGCTATGTTGAAAATTTTGTGAAAAAATTCCTAAAAATGACTGTTTTACGAGCGTGCATTGCGCAGTTCTTACGCATGCTCATAAGTTCGCGAATTTTCAATATTTTCACTCCAATGACTTCCAAATTCCTAAACAGCACATAGAAGCAAGCAACATTTGGCACTGACAAATGCTTGTTTAGGTATGTGGGGAAAAGTGGAAGTGCAAGGAACATATTGTGAGGATAAAGCGGGAGGGATTGGGTGGAAAAGGTGGAGGAGCAAGTGGAAATTCTAAATGAGTACTTCTGCTCCATTTTTCACTAAGGAAGGGATGGCCCCACTACCAGAATGGGCTGGGGGTGGGAAGGGGAGGAGGTGACGGACAAAGTGATCACAGGAAGTAGGGTGCTAGAGGGGCTGAGGGCAGTAAGGGTGGACAAGGCACCAAGTCCTGATGCCATCCACCCCAGGGTGCTGAGAGAGATGGCTGAGCCGCTGGCAGAGCTGTTCAACACTTCCTTGGAAATGGGGTGTGTGCCCCAGGACTGGAGGGTGGCCCATGTGGTGCCCATACACAAGAGTGGGCCTAGGAAGGAGCCAGGAAATTATCGGCCAGTAAGTCTCACGTCCTTAGTGGGTAAGCTCATGGAGGTGATACTGAAGGAGAGGCTGGTGGCATTCCTAGACAGTAATGGCCTCCAAGGTGGGCGGCAACATGGGTTCATCTCAGGGAGGTCTTGTCAAACCAATCTAATAGAGTATTGTGACTGAGTGACAAGGGAGTTGGACAGGGGCCATGCGGTACATGTCCTGTACTCGGACTTCAGTAAGGCCTTTGATACAATGCCTCATGGGAGACTGGGGGGGAAGCTGATGGCAGTGGAGCTGGGGAAAAAAGCTGACTAAATGGATAGAGAACTGGTTACAGAGGAGGGTGCAGAGGGTGGTGGTGGTGGGGGAGCTCTCGGCACCCAGAACAGTGACAAGTGGGGTGCCGCAGGGGTCAGTGCTGGGCCCGGTACTATTTGGGCAGTGGGGAGCAGGGTTAGTCTGTTCACACATTATACCAAATTGGGGGCAGTGGTGGACGAAGAGGACGGATGGGAAAAACTACAGGGGGACCTAACCAAACTAGAGACATGGTCGGTGCAGTGGCAGCTAGGATTCAATGCAAAGAAGTGTAAGGTGATGCACTTTAGGGCTAAGAACCAGAAGAGGGACTGTTGGTTGGGGATCAGAGAGGAGGAGAAGGACCTAGGAGTCTTGGTAACTGGGAGCATGAACAACTTAGCCCACTGCATGAGAGCAGCAGCGAAGGCAAACAGGATGCTGGGGTGCATCACAAGGGTGTTCTCATCCAGACACAGGGATGTGATCCTACCTCTCTACAGATCATTGGTCACACAACACCTACAGTACTGTGTGCAATACTGGAGGCCATACCTGAGGAGAGATATAAAGTTACTGGAGGGGGTGCAAAGGAGGGCAACAAAAATGTTAAAGGGGATGGAAGGAAAGAAATATGAAGCTAGGCTGAAGGAGCTGAACATGTATACACTGGAGGAGAGGAGGGATAGGGAGGATATGATTGAAGAGTTTAAATACCTGAAGGAATAAATAAACCTAGCACTGAGGGGGTGTTTAAACTGAGGAGTGGAAGAGAGACAAGGAGGCATGGACTAAGGATGAAAGGGGGACATTTCAAGAGGGAAATGAGGAGGCAATACTTCTCTGAGAGGATGGTGTCTAGTTGGAATGCGCAGCCACAGGGGGTGGTAACATGTAGGACAGTCAATAGCTTTAAGGAGGAGTGGGATAAAGCAAGAGGAAGAGTCAGGAGCAGGGGCTGGGACAAGTGGGGGAGGAACTGAGGGGGAGGAGGCTGGGGCAGCTGCAATCTAGGGTGCTAGCTGCACACTCGGGCAGACTTACATAGACCAATTGGTTTGTTCTGCTGGCAGATTCGAATGTTCATATGTTTGTATATATGTTCGTAGGTAAAATCATAGTGACTCTGTTCATGAGCAGAGGTCCTAAAATGCCTATGTTGAAAATTCGGTGACAAATGTCCATAAATGACTGTGTTACAAGCGTGCATGATGCAGTTTCCATGCACCCTTGTAACTTCGCAAATCTGTAGTATTTTCACTCCAGATTTTCAACATTGGCACTTTTTCAGACCTCCTTATGTAACAGTACAGCTGTCATTTTTCAAATCCTGCCCGAAATATGCATTTACACATCTGGCGCAGAATACCGCGGTTGTTGTGGGAAATCAATGTTCAGGACAGATTAAGAAAATCCTAGTGACAATGTTCATGAGCAGAGGTCACAAAATGCCTATGTTGAAAATTTGGTGAAATGATTCCACTAAATGACTGTGTTATGCGCGTGCGTTATGCAGTTTCCATGTACACTCGGATGTTTGAGCATTTTTAATACTTTCACTACAGATTTTCAACATTGCCATCTCTTCACACCTCCCAATGAATGGTACAGCTGTCATTCTTCACATCCTGCCTGATCTGTGTTTTTGTATATCTGGCACACAATGGCACGGTCGCTGTGGAAACTCTAATTTTGGGACACATTGACAAAATCACTGTGCCACTGTTCATGAGAAGAGGTCCCAAATGTTTGCATGAGGTGGGGGCCACAAAACGTCCATGTTGAAAATCTGTACTGTAAATACCAACACATGCCTGGGGCGTTACGATTTCCAACCATAACATCCCACCATGTACAGACTGACAGGCATCAGGGGTGTGCCTTTGGATTGCCGACTATAATGCTTATGCCATTCCAACCCCACCCCCTACCCTGCACCCACTGACAGGTATCAAGCTGTGCCTTGGACTCTTTGGCCCCATAGTTAACCCCATTCTATATTGCACCCATTTCAGTGTATCTCCTTATGGAGTGGGGTGACTGTAAAGCCAAACACCCCAAGGTACACCTCAACACTTGTCAGTGTCTGCAGGATAGAGTGAGGTGAAATGACATGAATGTTTAGGGGTCGACAACCCAAATGCATGCCCCAATGCCTATCCATCTCTACAGGGTGGGGGTGGGGTTGGCATGAAGTTCAATACTTCACTGCCATTCCTACTCTGCATCTGTCTAACTCCTGCATTTCCAATGCTAATGCCAGCAAGCAAACATTCGGCATTGACAAATACTTGTTGATGTTTTCTGCCAGCCAAGTCCTTTGTACTGATACCAATATGTTTGAGTTTATGAAGAGTACAGTATGTCTAACTATATAAGGTATTTTCTGCCCCACTCCCAAAAGTTTAGTCAAATCATATTGGACATCCAATTTCTAGATTGCCTTAGGCTTCAGTGGCTGCTGGACAAAGCCCCTGGAATTCTACAATTCTGCGGTTGTGGAATTCTCTGCAGAATTTGCATCATGCTGCAGAATTCATATAGTGCCACAGAATTCACTGTTTTTGGTGCATTTTCATTAAAATATACAGTTTTTCCATAGTGCCAGGCTCCCGTACCCATCTTGTTTATCCTGAGGCCCCTCATCTATGCTTGGCAGATGATGTCATCTATGGCATCACATCATATTTTAGCCAATGGTAGGACTGCATTCTGCCACAAAAATGAATAAATCATGCCACAGAAATCAGAAAATGCTGCCTCAGAAGCCTAGGAGCCCTGCTGCAGAAATCAGAAAATTCTGCCGTAGAGCACTAGGAGCTCTGCTGCTGGGTTATTTTAGTTTAAAAACTTAGCTTTCTCTGTGCTTCATCTGTATTATTTTGGTGTTCCTTGCACTCTTCAAAGATATTTTTCTACCCTTAAAAATTATTTATAAGCATAAACCAATGACAGGGCATGGGTTTCTAGAGGGTTAATGCATGCCCCAGGTGAACGAGAAGGCACAAGGCCAATGGCGGGCAGAAGCCCAGGATGCAGGGCAACTCTGAACATCCCAGTATCCCCCCAGCAAGGAGGGTTGGGGGGATACTGGGATGCATAGGGAGAGGCATCACCAGTAGAAAACAGGAAGTTATTATCCCTCTGTACAGACAGTTGGTGAGACCCCATCTGGAGTACTGCGTGCAGTTCTGGAGACCCAATCTCCGCAAGGACATAGACAGGATGGAGGCTGTCCAGAGGAGGGAACTAAAATGGTGCAGGGTCTGCACCGGAAGACATATGAAGAGAGACTTAGGAGCTGAATATGTATAGCCTCGAGGAAAGGAGGAGAGGGGACATGATAGAAACTTTCAAGTATCTCAAGGAATCAACAAAGTCCAAGAGGGTAGCATCTTTCAAAAAAAGAGGTGCAAGAACAAGGGGCACAATTTGAAGATAGAAGGGGCGGCTCAGAGGTAATTTAAGGAAGTATTTTTCACAGAGGGTTGTGGATGCATGGGCAGCCTTCGGAGGAGGTGTGGAGTCAAAACAGTGGTGGAATTCAAGCCATGGGACAGTCATAAGGTAATTTAGGGGTGGCGGTGAGAAGTAAGGGTAGGCTGGTTAACTAGGATCTGCAGCTTATCCAATAGGTAGGGAAATGGGCAGACTGGGTAGGCCAAGTGGTCCTTATCTGCCATCAAAATCTATGTTTCTATATTTCTATGTTTCTATGTTTCTATGTTGTGCTGCAAGGGAATTAATGAAAAATTGGGGCCTAATCTTCAGGAGCACGGCACACAGTTGTACACCATTATCTATTCTCCCTTAATCAGTCCATCCTCTTGCTCACCTCTGCCCCCAAGGGCTGTGCTATGTGAAGGGAGAAGAGTGGCGGGTGTCATGAGGGAGGCAGAGTCAAATCAGATGACAGGAAGCATTACTGACAAGTTCAGCAACGAATGACATGGTTTGGTATAAGGACTGATGTAAGGGTTTCCAATAGCAAATGGTACTGTCATATCACTCCCACGCCAGCTGCATCTTTCACTACTGGACCTAGGAGGCGGCACCTTAAGGTAGTGCATGCATTGCTGCCCCCCCCCCAACCCGGACATTGTAGCATGCATGTGCTTGGTTGGTGGACTGGGAGAAAAAGTGGGAAAAGCAGGCCATTGGGCTCATGCCTGACTTCATGGGAGTGCTGGAAGACCCAAGTGAGTCTGGAAAGAGAGAGAGAGATAGAGCCTGGCAGCAGTGTGTTTGTGTGAGTCAGGTGGGCAACAGGCTCCAGCCCATTGAAAGCCTGAAGGAGTTGTATGCTCTGGGTAAATGAGAATAAAAGAGAAATTAAACACACAAAAAAGAAAAAGCTAAATTTGGAACCTCTGGGTCTAGACACTTCATTTTGTTTTAAATGAAAGCTTGGAGTCATGTTGACATGCTTTGTCCTGTTGAAGCATGGATACCATTTCCATACTTTGACATACTTCATTAAATGTCATTATACACCAATACACTTTTAACAGTAAATTATGCTTACAAGTGTAGTAATGTACATTGATGTATACTGCTGCATGTAAGCTGCATCACAAGGACATATGCCTGTACAGTGATCGTGTATCCTTGCCACCTCTAACTTTTCCTGACCCTTGACCAAAAATGGTAAAAGTGATGATTCACTAACTTGCTGGGTTTAAGGATATGGAAATTGCTATTGTTATTCCATCAAGGCGAGCCACACCCTTTTGCTAGTTGTAATGAAGTTTAGTGCTCAGGAAATGTGCCAGATTGACAACACTGGAGGAGACTGAAGTCCTCTATTTATCCACAAGATGGGCAGGACATGACATGGTAGTGCAAACCTCCCTACCCTGCCTTGGCAATTGGTCCTTAACTCTGTCACGGAGAGACCATGTAGGTTAGAGGGTAGTTCAGAGCCCATACCTGTTTGGTCCCTGGTCTGTCTTGTGGAGTCTACCAACCAAGGTAGCAATTAGTGCCAGTTGTGGATGATTTTGTGATGTGGCCATCTGTCCACCATGACACCACCACAACTTCATTTTACATACAGGTCACTGAGCAGCCATCAGGTGTTAGGGCTTTCAGTTACCACTGACCTGGGCAGGATTTGAACCAGTGATCTAGAAATTAAAGGCTCCTTAACCCACTACAAACCACTGAGCCATCCAGCCCCTCTCTGAGATCCAGGTTTGCTATTTTTTTAAGGTAATTGGATACTTGCTGATCCTGAACTATATTTGAAATTTAGTCTGGTGCACTATTTGCTAAACTTTCCTGGACTGAGTAAATGTTTTAGAAAATCTTCCTTTACATTATTTAACTACAGTTTTTTCTCACCTTAACTTATCAAAGATAAACCTTATGCCAAAAGGTTGTCTGGGATTCTGGCCTAGCATGTCTGCTGAAAGATGAAAGGGTCTGACATGTATGTCCTGCTATCACTTTGAACAGCCTTTACACTAATTTGCTGGACTTTACTGTGAGTAGATGATAATTAGCTGACCTGGTGTCTGGGGCGTCCCACAATAGATGGAAATACAGCTCTGGGAGCATCATCCCCGGCGAAGCCTGCCTTACAGAGTCCAGAACCATTGTCACAAACCAGTGCGGTGGTCTCCTCTTCATCACACATCTTGCCTTCTGTCAACGTCCCCTAATCTCTCACAAAATACCTTAAAGCAGACAAGGATAGCATTAAAACAGAATTGAAATAAACTATAAACTTATGAAGGACCAATAATTATTTTGAAGAGGATTTTTACAACTCTGTATTTACATTACAATGATTTATTACTACTCAAAAGCGTTAATACTGTATTTCAGACCCATCAAGTAAAATAAATTTTCAAATGGGTCAGAGAAACCGAGAGCTGTGATTGGACAGATGTGATCACATGACCATGCATTATTCCAGAACAGCACAGGTCAGAAATACTTAACTTTCAGAATCTCTGTACTCAATTTTTAAAATAAAAATAAGGAATCATTTCATAACTGCAATATGTCACTTCAGGGTTTATGTAACTGTGGGATAACAGCACTTCTCAGGTGTATAAGACACTTGGCATTGCCTTGTGCCTCACTTCATGATATGTGCCATTATCACACAACAGTGCACATCCTATCATGCCCTATTGCTTAAATATGTTGTCAACACTAAGGCAGAAATCAGTTTTTCAAAATCTTTCTGTTCAAGTCCCCAACCCTCACATTTTTGACCATGTGACTTTGTCCCTGTCCCACACTCCGATGGTTGGGGCCACCAAGAATGCACTATTCCTCCAGTGAGAAAGGGACAAACAGCTGCCTTCACAATTCTACTCCTTGGTTTATCCAGTAGGGGAGCGTGAATGATGGGTGGCCCATCCCCTCCATCCCGAGAAACCAAGCACCTCACCGTACCATCCCGCACATTTAGTCGAGTGTCCATGGGAGGTTCCCCCATCCCACCCCATGGCACCATTCTCTTTTGTCATGGACCCTGTTTTGTACAAGTTTACTATTCTAACACCCCACCACTATGGATTATAGAGTTATTGGAGAAGTCCCAGGGGGACTTGCCAGGGACACTTCTGTGATTCTGTGTATGATGTATGTTTACCCCAGTCTCCTAGATAGCAGTACAAAGTGCTACATTCATGCCACCGGACCATCCCCAAGTTTTTCTTTCCTTGTGCCACATTTTCACTTAAAAGAAGTGTTTTTTTATTTATTTGGTCCCAGTTAACTGACTGGTAGTCTATCAGAGAAAGCCAGTGCTGCAGCCTTGGTTAGAAATGCTAATCACGGTCAAGTGCAGAAATCATGCAATCTCAGTTTTTGAAAAAAAAAAATAAACACAACACACAGTAGTTTTCCTAAACACTTCAGTTCCTCAAAAACACAAAAATTGTTCAAGCAGTAGCTACTTAAAGTGTCCAGTCTTATGCTAGTTGCTTTTACTGTTGCAAAATACGTTCATTTTCCAGAGGGACTTTTGTATTAAAAAAAAAAAAGAGATCAACCAATGTCTAGCATTTAAAACTAGCAATTCTTTTAGCATAAAAAATGTATACATGTTATTAAAATGTTTAAAATTCTAGCAGTTGCAGTACACAAAAAAGGAACCAATGCCTTGTATGTACTAAGCACTCGGTGAAAGGAAAAAGCTAAAATGATCTAAAGTTGGAAAAAAAACACTTCAGCAGTGTTGCTTACAATTCTCAAAGTACATGAAATAAGTCAAATTATTATCCAGAAATCCTCAATAATTTTCTTGGGGTGCATGTAAAGGCACAGTGGGTTCCCAGATGAAAACGTTTGTCCTTGGATTCCATGTAGACACCCAGCAGATTGCAAATATAATCCAGTATGAATGAATGGCTTTGTTGTAAAGAAATAATTTCCTAATTAGGAAATCAGCCTGCAAATGTCTGTTTTTGGTGGAGAGCTTCAGGTCAGTCTGATGCTCAGTCACAGACTTAGCCCAGCCCAGCAATGCCAAAAATGACTAGGGATGAAGAAAGCACTACAGAGGCTGTCCGAATCCCAAAGCGAACCATATTTAGTAATATAGTACAGAACTCGGAGTAACTGCAGTCTGCAGCTACGGGGTTTCAGCCAGTGCTACTCACTGCCAAGTTATGATTTACAGCAAAGGTCCTGCCAACAAACTGTTAGCATCTGTAGTTACGCCCCGCATATGCCAGACCAAAACCACTTTTGTAGAATAACATAAATACAATTAAAGAAAGGCTGTGTCACACTTATTACAGAAACTTTAGAATTTGATGCTGGAAACCTGTTATCTTGCAGCTGTTTTTTTAAAGCAGATCAGTTCTTACAGAAATAAAACTATGCTAAGTGCTCTGTGCAGAGAAAATATTCAATATTGCTGAAATTCATCATTACTTAATCCAGTGACTAATTACAGCACAGGGAATGTTAACACTGTAAGTAATCCAAACGCCTCTGTTCTAATACTACAGCATTCTCATTTTCTGGCATATGCTGATGTGTTTGCATGCCACTAACAACAGCACACACAGCAGAACAGTAACAGAGAATCTTATAAAAGGCTGTAAGTTGCAACATATCACATTCTACAACTGAGCAGCACTCTTCTTGCTGGAATACTTCTAAACAGTTTTCATCATAAAAAACATCTATACTATTTCAGAGATTATTGGTCCATTTCTTTCCTGTTTTGCAACTGCAATTTTATGCATTGGCACATTGTAACTTTTAAAAGCCCTTGATGCAAATACTTGATTCCAGGTAGATATTCCCATAAAGAAACTAAGACAAGCTATGCAATTCTCTTGGTCAAACCTGACTTGCCACACAATATCATTATAGTGCTACTACTGTGTATAATGGGCAGCCGTTAGCCAGTGCTCACCTGTCCCTGGTACAGTATCTAGTTAGCATGCTATTAGTTCCATGACACTTACCCTGACGGTGCTTGGCCGGGGTTAGCTGCTCTGGGATGGTGCACTGGCAAAGTGGGAGCTGTCAGGCTATATAGCCCCCCCTTGGCCTGGTCTCCTCCCACCCACTTTCCAAACAAGGAGCAGAGACAGATCCCTGCACCATCCTTTGCTACAACACAGCCATATAGGGGCCTCAGAACAAAACCCTCCACTCTGGGTGGCCAAGGGTTCGGGGTCTTTTTTGTCCATTACATTCCATTATAGTGCTCAGTAGACACATTAGAAATCAGGACAGTGGATAAAAAAATACACCAGACGCTCATTGACCGCATTTGGCAACAAATATTCTTATCAAGATAAACAAGCAAATGCCTGTTTTACACCATAAAAGATATGACACATTGAAATACACATTCTTGAATGAGGAAGGACATTATTTCCCATCATCAAGGAAATAATAAGCAGAGCCTCATACTCTGCTTGTGAGTGGTCAGTGGAGTATTGTCCTTATTGCCTTTTCATATTATATCCAGTATACAAGCCTGTACCTGATTAATGGATGCAAAACCAGTTACTGCCACCTGCTGTATTTAGATTTCCTAAGAGTCCTTCCACAGAGCAATTAGGACAGGATAGGATTATTTATTTATTTATATAACACACTTACATGGACAGCACACTGTACAAAAATAAAAAAAGATACAACATCATGAAAAATTTTGCATAAATAAATGCAAACAATCACAACAATACAGGTAAATAAATATTCAGTAATATCCCACAAAGTGTGAAATAGCTGACACTAAGAAATTAACTGCAGTACAAACAGGGGGCCAAGAGGAAGCTGTACAGAAGAGTCACCTCCAGACGGCTGCTGTGACTGGGCTCAAAGAGTGCATCTGCTGAGCTGATGGCAGAAGAGAGTTCCACAGGATCAGGGCAGCTACAGAAAAAAAAATTTTAGCCTTGAACAGGGGGGCACGGAGCAGCCTCTGGTTCCTTGGGATGAAGGGCTTTACATGATTGGTGGGGAGTCAAGAGCTCGCGGAGCTAGATGAGCCCCGATGTGTTGAGGGCCTTAAAAGTTAAAACTTTAACCCTGAAGTCAATCCTCTGACAAGAAGGCAGCCGGTGCAGATTTCTGAGCGCTGAAGTAAGATGCTCTGACTTCTAGATAGATATCAGAAGGTGAGTTGACACACTGTGCACCAGCTACAAGCATCAGATCTGACTACAGGGATGGCCCTTGCAGAGTGCACTGCAGTAACCAAATCACAAGGCAGTAAAAGGCTGCAAAAGCACAGCCCACGTAACTTAGGTATTTTATTTCTTCAGTCACAGTTATTTACCCAGGATAGATGAACTGAGCTGAAGTATCTCAGTTGTAGTGGGGTCTTGCTTTTTAACCAGTTTTACAGCTGGGAGGACTGAAGCACTTGTGAGGGAAAGTGATTTGCTCAAGGTGGTGCAGGGAGTAGTAACACTGGTGAGATTTGAACATGGGACCTCTTGGTTTGCTGGTTTGTGCTCTAACCACTGGACCACACTGCCTGCCTCTGAAGAAGTATAATACAGTTTTATTGTAGTACAACTTTTTGCACTGTTGAAAATCATCATGGCCCATTAGCACTCTGAACAGATTACCACAAACCCACACCTTGTTGACAATTGAAGAAGCAGTGTGTGTGTAAAACCTGTACCTAGAACTATTTATTGAACTAGAGATTACCCCATCCTCCCATCTTTTAAAATGTACCCCCCCCCCGCCCTTTTAAATTAGCTTTGGCATAACGGAGTGTTCCTTTCAATGTGGCTATCCCAGGTTTTTTCTATCACTTTTAACCATTTGTGAACATCCATTGGCCCATAAGGTCTGTGGCTCCAGATTCCTAGCTTGCCTTAGTCACCAGATAAGTGTTGTTATGTAATGGGTGCTGAAAAACAACTGACAGTATTGAAGAAAATCTGGGGATAGCCATATTGAAAGCACTCCTTTAATTACTTCAAATGTAAAACACATAGTAAAACAGACTTAAAATGTGGGAAAAAGAGCAACTTACAAGAGAGGACAAAACAGTGAATAAAAAGTTAGAGGTCACAATTTTTCATAATAACATGCACTGTTGTGTTTAGTTGCCTGTGATTTCAGAACTGAGAGAGAATGTCTAATGTTTATGACTCCTGTTTCTACACTTTTAACTCCAGGCTAGACCAGAGCACTGGGAGGTTATGAGAATTTCTCAAGGTCACATGTTGAGCAACTGGCTCTGGTGGGATTTGAACCTGGGCTTTCTGTTTCTCAATTCTGTACTCTCATCACAGCAGTAAAATGGGTGAGGCAAACTAAGAAATGTAGCTGGCAAATGTGATTATTTGACAGTGAGTTACTTTGGTCAGAACTGCTTAACACTCTGAATCTCATTAAAAGTTGGGTTCCAAAGATCTTGCAATCTGATTGGTCAAGAACCGTTGTTTAATCCAGCACAATCACACACTTTTGTCACCCTGTGGCTTCAATACTGTAAGCAGCGTGTATTGAGCATAATCTACGGTCTCATATGTGGTTTATACATACTCTGGGAGCTCTTTGTTATTGTTACATTATGGCACTCCACATAATAGTGAGGCAGCGTCACTTTGTGCCTTATATCCCAAAGTGATAAGGGATAACACACAACAAAGTGCACTGTCGTGAGGGAATATACACACGCCTTAGGTAGTTGTTGTTAGACACTTGAGAAGTGCTGTATATACAGTATATTCCCTTTGATTGCACACACACAAGTGTGTTTGATAAGCAGCAACACAAAACAGTGTGTGGCTTTTGTCCAATATGTGCCAGTTATGCCAGTGTTGAAGCCACAAAGCGAAGCCGAGTGGGTTAGGTTTGAGCAGAGCCTTCTATGCGATATATAATCTCTACATATGTATTTTTTTTAAACCAGATTTTACTGCCATAATTACATACACCTCACAGTATAAAAGCCAGAGGAGGAGGAAAAACAAATACTAGAACAATAACATTTAGCAACAGGGTATAAGAAAATAATAATAGTTCTAGGGACATGGATATGATGTACTATCCACACTTCTGGCAGTGTCCTTTCCCTTTTAAGGCTTGCCAGAATGTCTTCAAGCTGGCTCCTCCTAACCACCTGAGTGGTAAATCTCTTGGCACTGCCCTGTGATGTCGGATCTTCCTTTCCACTGGTAAAAGAAGGTTCCCTCTTTACTGCTTTTCACGCTGAGTAGGCCCTTTGCGTCAAAATCTTTTGCATTGCGAACTTATTTGTCTTCAGGCAATTTCTTCACCTCATCTGTGATGGACAGCTTGAAGTCGGCACCGGGATTCAAAAAATGTGCATGTGAGCTGGAGATTTCCTGGACAGACCAGCACTCCACATGCGTCTACTGTCTAGGCCATGAACACGATCCCCAGGTGTGTGGCCTGTGTCCCACCTTGCATTCTACAACATTGGAAGACCGGCATGCTCAGCTTCTGCTGGGACACCTTGATAAACGGGATTCTCCCATTAAATCAAAAAAAGCCTGATGGGTGGTCTCCACAGCTGCGGGCTCCGCTGAACAGCTTGCGATGTTTGAAGAGGCTGTGGCTCTGGCCACAGAGCATGCCACTTTGGGCCTGTTTGCTGCTTCCTTTAGGCGCCACCTTATCAGGGGCATTTCAAGATTTGTGCCAATCCCTTCCCACCCTTTGGCAGGGCCCTTCATTGGGCACTAAATCTAAAAAAGAGACTAAAAAGAAGTCTCACCGTTGATCGTGGGATTGCGAGTGCTCTTGGGCCTCGGAGTCCTGCACCTCTACGGAGTTTTAGACTACAGTTGATCCTTCGGCCTAGGTTGCTGGCTCCACAGTCTCCTCGTTGGGCCAGTTGGTCGAGACACCTGTTGACCAACCTGTCAAGATTTTTCTAGAGCCAGTCAACCCATGGTCGCCAGATGAGGCCGATACCTCCTTCTGTAGGACTCCAGTCCTGCCTGTTGCCAGGGTGGGTCAGACCAGCATGCTGATCTGCTCCCTCTTCCTCAGGATCTGGTGAACCCAGAGGATCCTCAGCTTTCACAGGCTTCCTCATAGACCTGCCATCAATGGCCCTGATGGTCGAGGTTGCAGTCCCGAAGTCCCAAGTTGAGCAGCCCACTTCAG
Source organism: Neoceratodus forsteri (assembly GCA_016271365.2). Taxonomy (NCBI): domain Eukaryota; kingdom Metazoa; phylum Chordata; order Ceratodontiformes; family Ceratodontidae; genus Neoceratodus; species Neoceratodus forsteri. Next base: position 514,768,305 of record CM028135.1, on the reverse strand, counting down.
CATCGGCATTCCCACTCTTGACATTTGGGCAAGCAGTGTAGCTGCTACTCCTCCTCCTCCTCTTCTTCCTCCTTGGACGAGGAGAGGCTCTGCCGCAAGATGCATCAGCACTATAAGGATCTTATGTGGTACCAGCTCATGTTCACTGGGGTTAAGCTGATTCCAGCCAAAACCCCAGCTATCACATGGCTCCCACCACCGAGACCCCAGCCCACCCTGGCCTCCCCACCTATCCTGGCGGAGCCGTTGTCAAAACAGCTGAAGGAGGGCACCCCTCCTAAGGATGCCTGCACTGCTTCTGGGCTTCCCCATTGGCTGTCAGTCACTGTGACTCCCAACAGACCCCATAGGATCAGCAGGGACTCAGGCAGTCGACCTTTATTTTACGAGTCCTTGGAGTCTGAGGTTCCTCCCTAACCTCTCGTCCATTGGATGTTGAGTCAGGAGAGGACTTGTCAATGGAGCATGGTCCTACTTCCTTCATGGGTGTGCTCTGTTTAATCTCCGAGTCTGTGGGTCTTCAGATGGAGCCCGTCCAGAAAAGGGCTAAATCCCCCCTGACCAAGATTGTCGAACAGGGTGACTCCCCTGGGGAGGCTTTCCCGGTCGCTGAGGCCATTCTTGGCCCCACTCTGGAGCTTTGGCAGCACCCTGCCTCCTGCCCTGCACCATCGGCCTGGATGGTCTGCAAGTATATGGTCCCTACCAGCTCACTATTGGGTTTCACCAATCAGCCCTCAGCCAAGGGTCTGGTAGCCGACTTGGTTTCGGCATACAGACAATGTCGAGGACATGGATAAACCTTTCAACAAGGAATCCAAGAAATTGGAAATTGGATCATATGGTGAAGAAAGTTTATGTGGCCTCCTCCCTTGGCTTTCGGCAAGCGAGTTTGGCCCTTTTAACAGCCCACTTTGCTCGTGCCCTCCTGGGTACCCTTGATGAGGTACTTCCTCATCTCCCTACGGACTTGTAGACCTTGGCCAAGAAGGTCCAGGATCAAGGCTGAGCAGTGGCTAAGCAGCAGCTCCAGATGGTCATGGACATTGTTGACTCCTGTGCCAGGTCTGTGGCTGCTGTGGTGGCCATGCACTGCAGGGCTTGGCTAAGGATGTCGACCTTCACAGCAGATGCCTAGCACAAGTTGGCGTATGTCCCCTTCTTGGGTACCAACTTGTTCAGTCCAGGGGTCAAAGGGCACTTTATTCACATGGAGAAGTCCAATGCCACCTTGGACTCGGTGACCTCCACCCAGAGGGATCCCAAGGGTTCTAAGGCACAAAAGAAAAATATTTTGTGGCCCCTCTCTGCTCCTATGGTCAAACTGTCCCAGCCCCCAGCTGGGCAACAGGCCCAAGGTTGGCGTCCTCAGCCAAAGTTGGTTGCTTCAGTCATCCAGAAACCAGAATGTCATGCTCCCGCTGGTTCCTCAGCCAGTCCCTTCTCTGCCTCCAAGCCTGCCCAGTAACGGGATGGGGGTGCCTCCACCAAGTCCATCCTGAACCCACTGGGTCCTCCTGTGGGGGGCTGGCTCTGCCACTTCCTGTCTGCCTGGTCTTCTGTTATCATTGGCAGGTGGGTCCTCGAAGTGGTTGGTCAGGGTCTGCCTCTGGAATTTGAGGCTTACCCACCTTGCCAAGCCTGTACATCACCGGAGGACATGGTGTCCTCTGACATTCCAACCCTTTGGGAAGACATTGCCCAGCTCCTCCTCATGGAAGTCATGGCTCCTATTTCTGACCCTTCAGAACACCCAGAGTTTGTCTCCAGGTACTTCCTGGTGCCAAAATGGATGGGGGGGGGGCTGGTGCCCCATCTTAGATCTGCATGAGCTGTACAAATTCCTTTGGCCACGCACTTTCAGGATGGTCACTCTGTCTCAGATCATACCATCTCTGGAGCAGAACATGAGGTTTTGCTATCTGGATCTTCAGGGTGCGTTCTTCCACATCCCAATCCATCTGTCCCACTGCCAGTTCCTCCGGCTCCATGTGGTAGAGATCCTCTATGACTTCCAGGCCATTCCCTTTGGCCTCTCATTGGTTCTTGGGGTCTTCACCAAATGCATTGCAATGGTGGCAGCTTACCTGAGGTGCCAAAGGGTCTGGGTATACTCCTACCTGGACTGCTGGCTAATAGCGGGTCCCTCCAGGGAGAAGGTGGAGTGGTCCAGGGATCTGACCCTCCAGACCTGTGTATCTCTTGGCCTCCTGGTCAACGAGGCCAAGTCGGAACTCATGCCCTAGCAGGTGATTCATTTCATCGGGGCAGAGCTTGACTCTTGCAGAGCCAGGGCTCAGCTTCTGGCGGGCTGGGTGGAGGCTTTCTCCTCCTTTACCTGATCATTTTGGGTTGGGCAGTTGCACCCTGCTTGGAACTTCCTGTGCCTCCTGGGATATAAGGTGGCATTGGGCCCAGTGGAGAATGCACTCTCTGCAATGGAAGCTTGCCCGCCAATGGTCTCAGTGCAAGGGCCACTTCGACCAGAAGGTCACAGTGACCCAACTGATGAGTGACACCCTCCAGTGCTGGTTAGTCCCAGAACATCTGCAGGAAGGGATCCAGTTTGTCTGCAGAGCCGATGGTCATCGTGACAATCGATGCCTCCTTGATGGGCTGAGGTGCCCACCTGGGGGACCACAGAGTCCTCGGGCTCTGGACAGCCAAGGAGTCCCGATGCCGTATCAATCTGCTGGAGCTTTGGGCAGTTTGGCTAGCACTGATAGCCTTTGCTCTGCACATATGGGGCCAGGTCATTCAGGTACAGAGGGACAACACAACAGCCATGTACTACCTCAACAAACAGGGTGGGACGCACTCCTTTCCTCTATGCAGGGAGACTCTTTACATCTGGACCTTTGTGCTCAGCCTGGATGCCGATCTCCTGGCCATCCATGTGGCCAGCATCTCCAACCAGCTGGCAGACGCCCTCACCCGTGTGGGCAAGGTGTCTAACAAGTGGTCCCTCCATCCGGAGGTATTTCACAGCCTCTTCTCCTAATGGGGCACACCTCTGGTGGACTTGTTTGCCTCAAGGGAGAATGCAAGCTGAGGCTGAATTGTTCCTGCCCCATTCAGCAGGGAACACTGCAGGGGATGCCTTCTCGAGGCCCTGGACCCCAGGACTTCTTTATGCCTTCCCCCATCCCCCTTGATCCACAAGGTGTTGCTCAAGACCAGGTGGGACAAAGCATGGATGATCCTGGTGGCTCTGGACTGGCCCCACCAGTTTTGGTGCCCCAATCTCCTGAGCCTCAGCAGTAGGCTGCCGAGGCATCTCCCTCTATGCCCAGACCTGCTCTCATGCCATCAGGGGAAGGTATTCCACCCAGACCTTCAATCCCTGCACCTGGCAGCCTGGTTCCTGCGTGGCTAGAGTTCCAGGCTTTGGGTCTTTCCAAAGATGTCCTCAGTGTGGTTGAGACTACTCAGAAGTAGTCAACCTGAAAATGCTATGCCTTCAAATGGAAGAGATTCTCCATTTTGTGCCAGGGCAAGGGGCTCAACCTCTTTGCTTGTCCAGTGGTTAGCATTCTCGACTACCTCTGGTCCCCCTCTCAGTTGGGCCTCTGGTCAACAACCCTCAAAGTGCACCTGGCTGCCATCTCTGCTTACTGGGCATGTGCGGGTATGCAGTCAGTGGTGTGGGAGAAGGTGGTCTGGCACTTTTTCAAAGGCCTTGACCAAATTTACCCTCCTGAACATGAAGCACCACCACTGCCATGGGACTTGTTGCTGATATTGGCAAGGCTCATGGGCAAGCCATTCGAACCAATGCACAGGTGTGAGATGTCTCACCTGTCATGGAAGACCACTTTCCTAGTGGCTATGATGACAGCCAGAAGGATCAGTGAGCTCCAGGCGCTCGCGGTGGAGTCTCCTTACCTGGTCTTCCGTAGGGATGAGTTTGTCCTTCACTCCATCCTGAAGTTCCTCCCAAAGGGCGTGTCTAATTTCCACCTTAACCAGGTGATTAATCTCCTGGTGTACTTCACCAATCACACCTCGGAGGCCAAGCACAGGCTCCATACTTTGGACCTGCGGTGAGCACTAGCATGCTATAAGGAGCACATGGCTGGAGTTCGGGGAGAGGTTCGCCAGCTATTTCTCACCTATGCTGAAGCCGCACCCAGCAGAACGGCAGCTAAACAGACAATTGGCAGGTGGATTGTTTCCTGCATTGACCTCTGCTATAGTTCATCAGGTAGGGAGCCTCCCTTAGGGCTTAAGGCTCATTCCACCCATCATACTGCTGCCTCGGTGGCTGCTTCTAGGGATGTCCCTATTTAGGAAATCTGTCTGGCTGCTACCTGGAGGTCAGCACACACCTTCATCTCCCACTACCACATCAACTTTGAGTCATGCTGGGATGCTGGTTTTGGGGCCTCAGTTCTCCAATCTCTCTTCCCTAAATAGGGGGTGTGTACCTTGCCCCCTCCTCCTAGAGAACTGCTGTGAGTCTGCTAGAAGTGTTGATAGTACAGCATATCCACATCCCTGGAAAAACAGGTTACTCACCTGTAACAGTAGTTGTAGGAGTGGTATATGATGTACATCCGCACTGACCCACCTGACCTCCCCTGGCAAGTGGCACACTGGTCTTGCTTCCAGCGGCCAAGATCTGACATTATGGGGCAGTGCTGAGGGAGTTACCTCCTGGATGGGTGGGAGGAGCCAGCTTGAATACTTTCCAGCAAGCTTTAAAGGGGAAAGGACACTGCCAGAAGTGTGGATGTACACCATATACCACTCCCCGAACTACTGTTACAGGTGAGTAACCTGTTTTTATTGCACCACCTATACAGCTTTCACGTACAAAAAATAGGTCTTGAGCATTTCACAGGTTAGCCCTTTGTAACTTCGCATATTACCAGGCATAGGCTCAATGAAGCATTACATTACTGCTCCTCCAAATTAACCATGGCATATTGAGCATGACCCACAATTCCAGGAGCGTGTTGTTGCACTGATTTATTTATTAATATTTAATTATTAAGTTATTTGTTTCATTCAGAGAACACCTTTGAGCACAGGTGCTTGTTTATAAAGGTTCCATGCCAGATATTGTTACATAAAGGACAATAAAAATGAAGTGATTTGCATTGGTAACTTCAATCAGGATTAGCTCGGTCCCTTCTCTCCTTCCCTAAACTCCTGCGTTAGCGAGTACAATCTAACCCAGCTTGTCGCTGATCCTATGAGGCACTCCAGCAATGGCAAAATCCCACACCCTCCTCGACTGGATCCTCACCAACCAACCAGTCAGAATGTCTGCTGTTACTGTGTTGTCTGACTCCATCAGTGATCACTGTCCTGTTACCTGCATCTGGGACACCTGCACCCCCCTTCATTCCCACCCAAAATTACACCATGTCTAACTTCTCTGCCTTCGACCCTACTGCTTTCTTAACTGATCTCCAGCGTATCAACAGGTTTCTCATATTCACAACTAGCTGCATTGAACGGGCAGTGGACTACTTCACAAACACCCAGCATTCCTTGCAGTCCAAGCACGTACCATCCGTAAGGCGCAGGGTTCGAGGCTTGGCTACCAAATGGCTAACTAACCCTCTTCTACAAATGCTTAAGTCACAGGATGACCTCTGGTCCCATTGGAAAGCATCCTCTCCTCAGTCCGACTTTATTGCCTACTGCTCCCTACGGAATTTATGCAAGAGAGAAATTTGTGTGACCAAAAGCAATTACTTTAGAGGCCTCCTACAATCCTCATCCTCTAACCCAAAAAAATACTGTGTGCACATCAACTACATATTGGGTCACAACACTAAGCAACCCCCCAATGGCATGCTACTTAATAATGTCTCCTGCAACAATCCACTTACCGTTGCCAATGTCTTCAACATATTTACCACCCTACCTAGCTCCACCTCAGATGCCCCCACCCATGCCAAAATTCCCCCCTTTGTTACTCCCCCGTCACATCTTCCCCTTGTCCTCAACCAGGTCACTAGGTCGGATGTCCTACATGCCCTCAAAACCATGTCACCTCATGGGGGAGTACGCCCTGATGCTCTGGAACCCAGAATCCTCAAGCTAGGTGCTGCCCTTCTTGCAACACTTCTTGCACGCTTGTTCAACCTCTCTATTAGTTGTGGAACCATGCCCCTCTTGTGGAAAAAGGCAAGGGTTATCCCTGTCTTCAAAAAGGGTGACCAAAATAACCCATCAAATTACCGCCCGATCGCGCTATTGCCAGCACTCAGCAAGTTGCTGGAAAAGCTCATCTATTGCCAGGTGTCCGACTTTATTACTAACTTTAACCTGCAATCCCCTGCCCAGCATGGCTTTAGGTCTGGCCATAGCACCATGACTGTCCTTCCGCAATTCACAAGTGACATCAAAACCAACATGGACAAAGGTCTGCTTACTGGGGCTCTTTTCATCGATATGTCTAAGGCGTTTTACTCTGTGAGCCACCCCTTGCTCCTACGTCAGCTTGGTTTGCTTGGTGCCTCCCATTCCACCTTAGACTGGTTCTCCAGCTATCTGTCTAACTGCTCCCAATTGGTCTCCTATCTTAAAGTTCTCTCTGACTCAGCACCACTTCTCTCTGGTGTCCCACAAGGGTCCATACTTGGGGCCCCTACTCTTTTCACTGTTCATCAACAATCTTCCTACTGTTCCCACCAACTGTTGCTCCTTACTGTATGCTGATGACATGGTTCTCTATACCTCCTCCAACTCAGCCAATGAAATTAACTTTCCTCTGATCTATGTCGAATCCAAACCTGGCTCTTGTCCCATCAGTTGGTGTTAAATGTTGCCAAGACCCAGGCAATGCTCTTTGGGACCCAAAGGAAAACCGGTTCCTTGACATCGCCTCTTCAGGTATCCTGCCTTGATGGGTCACATGTCGATGTTGCCCAAACCTTCAAATATCTGGGGGTCTCTGTTGACCCATCCCTTAACTTCTCTCACCACGTCAATGTTACCTGTAAGTCTGTCAATGCCAAAATTGGCCTGGCCTACCAGGTCTGACAACCCCTGACTCCTGCAGGCAGGATCTCCATGGCCCATGGCCTCCTGCTCCCTGGCCTTTGCTATACACTACCTGTCTTCACGCAGGCACACACCAACGTCCTTCATTCATGGGATGTCGCCTACAGTAGCATCTGCAGATCTGCTTTGTTGGCTCCTCACCAAAAACACCACTGTGCCCTGTACTCTGACCTACGATGCTTATCCCCCTCTTCCCGTCACTCAAATTCCTTAGGTTGCCTCACTGACAACGTAATTCGTTCCTCTCTTCCCTCTGACCTAGCTGAGATGTTCACCCCCTGCGTCTGCCCTCGGTCCCTTTGGTCCTCATCTCTAGCAATGCTGTCTGTCCCTAAATGTGCCACGAGAAGGGGTGACCTTTCCTTCCCCTGCTATGCCCCAAAATTCTGGAACTCCCTTCCACCTGAGCTAAGATATACCAAAACCTACCTTGCATTCCAAAAAGCTCTTTTTACTTACCTTGCATCCCTTAATACATGTAACTGCACTTAGTTTCACATTCTGTCCTATTTGATCCTGCCTTGCACTTTTTCCAGGCCAGATCTGGCTCCCCAGCTCCCTGTCTCTCCCTGAGCTGAGGATTTGCACTTATGTTGCCCTTCCCCTGCTGTGTCCTCCCCTCCCTGCTGCCCTACTAATGTCACCCCTATTGCTCGCCTCTATATACCTTACTGTTCCACCCTTGCCTTCACTTCCTGTCTGGGTTCATTCTTTTTTATTCTTTGAAAAAGAGTGTTGTACTACTGCCAATATGGAGCTGGCTAACCCTGTACACTGTTATACTGTTGTATTGCCCATGCATAACTAACTATTCCTCACAACTTCCACTATTTGCTAAGCATCTCTGTACCTCGGTCAAGCTGCCATGATCTCTATATGAATTTGTAGCAATGTAAAGATGCTGTTATCTTGTATATATCACAACGTATTGTTTGACTGTACTCTCCCGTGTCGTGTCTGAAAATAAGCAATTTTGCCTAGTATGCTTCCCCGGTTTCCAAAAGCAAATAAATAAAACATATTCATCAATTCCAAAGGAATATAGTCAATTCAAATACATGTGTTAGATATTTATAAAATGGGAATTGCTGTTTACAAGTAAATTGTAAGAAAAAGTTAGAAGGGGGGGCAACAATAGAAACTACTGTTAGAAACATTAAAGTGAAACAGTTTTTATTGGCACTGGAGTTGATGGGTCTTGAAATGTTTAAGGAATCCTGTACTTTAGTTAGGGTTCCTTGAAACTTTCAACAAATATGAACAAAAATGCATTGTTGTGCTAGATTAAACAAATGTTCTTGTCCAATCAGATTACAGGACATTTGGAACCCATTTTATAAAGCAACTTAAATGGCCCATTTTTATGTTGGCTCGTGCTTGCGCGCCAGCCAACATATTGCAGTAGTAGCAGTTGGAGGTGCGGTCACTGTGGGTGAATGCATGGCACGCATCAGTAGGTGCATCCCTCATTCCCCAATAAGCCAGCATGCAGGCATTGACATCAACAGTACTTAAAGTGGCCACTAGATCTAACAAAAGTGTCGCTGCAATGACAGCCAAGCTCGTCACGCAGCAGCACAATAACATGACTCCCGACATGCCTTTCCTGGTGAAGCAGTTCAATAAACATGGCAGGAGTGAGTTCTGCCACACATAATGCCAACTTCAGGGTGCCCAATCCCCCTGTCGGCATGCCCCAACCCACTTCATTTGCTGACGGGGGAGCCCACTCCCCATCGGCATAATGCCCCCCCTCCCATTCCAGTTGTGTCCCGAGGGGTGCCCAATCCCCCTTGGCATCATGCGCCCCCACAACAGTCTTGCTTTGCAAATGGGGGGCCCAATCCCTGTTGGCTTCAATCCTCCCTGCCCAGTTCAATCTGCCAACGGGGGAGCCCACTCCCCATCAGTATAATGTCCCCAACCCCTCAATTTGTGCTATGTGCTGAAGGGGTGCCCAATCCCCCTCGGCATCATGCACCCCCCCACCCATTTCTGTGCCAATGGGGGGCCCAGTCCCCATCGGCTGTGTTCCCCCTCCCCGTAATGCAGGTGGTACACTGAGAGCCCACCCCAGTGTACTAACCACACCTGCAAAAAAAGAAAACCAACCATCATTGTCTTTTTTCGCCTGTAAAACAAGAAAACGTGTGCCTCGTGGGTCGCCCTGCCCTCCCATAACCCATGTGCTCACACCTGTGTGTACCCTGCCTCCCACACCCCCCTTCACCCCATACTTACCTCCGGAGTTGGTCACAACGATCTTCAGTGGACTGGGAACACATCTGCACTCTTTAAAGCTGACCGCGAACTGAAGAAATGCCGGTAAGCTGTATAATGGCATAAATAGTTTTTTTTTTCAACTTTGGTGCACATCTCGGGCATTTTGGGGAATTTTGGCACCAAATTTTCAACATGGGGTTATTGGGACACCTCCTCATAAGTTCAGTCACTGTCATGACGTTATTCAGTCCTGAAAGGTAATTTCACAGTCACTCCGTGGAATCACCTTTCGGGACTGATTAATGAAATGACAGTGCCACTGATGTGAGGAGGAGCTCTCAAAAAAGCCTATGTTGCAAATTTGGTGAAAAAAATCCCAAAATGACTGTCTTCTAAAGAGTGCATTGTGCAGTTTCCATGCGCTTGTAACTTCATGAATTTGTAATATTTTCACTCCAGATTTTCAACATTGCTATTTTCTACACCTCCTATGAACAGTACAGCTGTCATTTTACATATCCTGGCCGAAATGTGTTTTTGCACTTCCGGCGCAGAATTGCACGGTCGCTGTGGGAAATCCATTTTAGGGACAGATTAAGAAAATGACAGTGACACTGTTCATGAGCAGAGGTCCTAAAATGCCTATGTTGAAAATTTGGTGATGAAAGTCCATAACATGACTGTGTTTTGACGTACCCTTGTAACTTTGCAAATCTGCAATTTTTTCATGCCAGATTTTCAACACTGCCATTTCTTCACACCTCCTTATGAACAATACAGCTGTCGTTTTTCACATCCTGCCCGAAATGTGTTTTCGCACCTGTGGCGCACAATGGCATGGTCGCTGCGAGAAATCAACTTTTGGGACACATTAACAAAATTACAGTGCCACTGTTCATGAGGGGAGGTCCCAAAAAGCCTATGTTGAAAATGTGGTTAAAAAATTCCCCAAAATAATCGGGTTATGAATGTGCGTTGTGCAGTTTCTATGCATTCTCATGACTTCACCAATTTTTCATATTTTCACTCCAGATTTTCAACGTTGCCATTTTTTTACACCTCCTGAACAATACAGTTGTCATTTTTCACATCCTACCCAAAATATGTTTTCATGCCTGTGGTGCCAAATGGTACAGTCACTGTGCAAAACCACCTTTCAGCTAACAAACTGATAGTGCCACTCTTCATGAGGTGGGGTCAAAAAAAGCCCATGCTGAAAATTTGGAGTGAAAATACCAACAGTCGCCTACAGCATTAGGGTTTCCAACTGTAACACCCCACCCTGTAGAGACTGATAGGCATCAGGGGTGTGACTTGGCATCATTGGCTATAAGGCTCACGCCATTCCACCCCATCCCCACCCTGCAGCCAATGACAGGCATCGAGGTGTGCCTTGGAGTGCTCGGCCTCAAAGTTCACCCCATTCTCCTATACTGCACCCATCTCAGCGTATTTCCTTATGGAATGGGGTAAGTATAAGGCCCAAAGACCCCAAAGCACACAACGATACTTGTCAGTGTCTACAGGGTAGGGTGAGATGAAATGGCATGAGCGTTATAGCTGATGACCCAAAGCACACCCCAACGCCTGTTAGTCTCTGCAGGATGGGGGTGAGGTTGGCGTCAGTTCAATACTTCACTGCCATTGTTATTATGCATCTCTAACTCCTGCACTACCAATGCCAATGCCAGCAAGACAACATTTGGCATTGATAAATGCTTGTTTATGTTCACGCTTGTGCAAAGCGAACACATTGCTATCATGGTGGATTTGAGAGGTGTGTCACTCTTGGTACAAAGCAGGGCAGTCTGCAGTGGGCTTGACAGTGTCAGACAAATCATCAGCCAGGCTGTCCATGAAACTCTCCATGGCATGCTGGGTGGAAACTTCGTGACATTCAAAGAAAAGAGCCACCCAAATCACAGGGTGGCTCTTTCCTTTGATCTGGATGGTACTATCCAGCAAGCTGCTGATCAGTGTCATGATCAGGCTGTGTCCCGTACTCCCCACCCACTGCAACACAACTGACAATCCCACCCTCTGCCAAGTATCCTTCCCACCTCCTCGTTTGCTTCCTGTGCACATGCGAGATCCTACCCTCTGCCAAGTATCCCTCCTACCTCTGCATCACTTCCCGTGCCCCTTAAATACGAACCAGACACTGGAGTGCCCAATCTCCAGTGTCAGTACCTGAAATAACAAACACCATCCCTCAGTGTTGTTTTTTTATACCTTATAAAAAAGAAAACCATCCATCAATGTCTGTTACTGCCACCCCCCCATTGCTGCTACCCTCCCCCACCTGACCACCTCCTATCAGCACCCACCACCTCATACCCCTGACCGCTTATTTATCTACTGGGGGTCCAGCACCATAATCCTCTCTGGACCCAACACGTCTTCACTCTTCAGTGCTGGACTGGGAGCTGAGGAAATCAGGTAAGCAGTGGTCAATGTATTTCAACGCATTTTGAACTTGTACTTATAACTTGCTCATTTTTTATATTTTTCCCACCTCATGAAAAAGGCAGGTGAACTTTTTCAAATGCTGACCGAAAGGTGATTTTGTAGTTGCTCTGCAAAATCACCTTTTGGGTGGGATTTGAAAGTTTTCACCTACCGGGTTCATGAGGTGGGGTGGTAAGAAAACTGTTGAAAATGTGGGGTCAAAATATTAAAAAACATCAACGTTAGGAAGGTATGTTGAACATTTTCAATGCTCTCTCACAACTTTTTAAGAAACTTTTTAAGTGTCCATTTTCCCATTAGCAAGTTATACTGTACTGCCACTAAAGGGACACAATCTTTATCTAAAGCGATCTCTGCCTGTTGATCATATAGATAACTTCCTAAACTACAGCTACCCCCTACCATCTGACAAGCCCCCCTTCACACTCCCTGCTTACAATTCTTCCTGTTCCTAATTCTTCACAAATTTCTCTGCCTTTATGAACAATGCATCCCCTACTTTCCTCTCTCCCCCTTGTTCTGCTCATATCCATTTCTTTACCATCTCCACTAGCTCACTACTCATCTATTCCTAATAACTCTCCCACCCCCATCAGTTATTATCTCCAATCCCCTACCCACATCCATGTGTAACCCCCAGTCGGTGCTAAACTGAGAGGGCTACTGCCTCCTGCCTGTGTAGCTAGTGAACAGGTTGAGGGGCATGGGTCCTATGATGCAGTGCCTCCATTTTTATAAGTTGAAACTTGGGGGGAAAGGAGTCACTCAGCATGTTGGCTAGGTTTGGCTACTCTGCTCAGGGGCCCCCAAATAACTCCAGAAACAGGAAGCAATAACGGTGATGTCCAATACCAGAAGTTGGGATTCTAGAGTGTGGCTTTTATTCACATCCAACTGAATAACAAAGCATAGATGGATCCCCACGGGGCTACAGTCCTGGTAATGTAGATTTATGGAGATCAGAACACATCCTCTTTACACTGAAACCCTCAGGTTTCGAAACACTCTGGGCATTCGGCCCTAACTCAACTCTTTTTTGGTTTCCCTGGTTTGGCTCCCTTGCCAGCCCTCTAGGCTACCTTCCTTCCATGGCTCAGCTCTCATGCCAGCCTTTGGACACTTTCCATGTAGCATGGAACATTTCTTGGTGGCTTCCTAAACCACCTCTGAGCACTTCTGCTCCATCAGGGAATCTTCTTCACCAATCCCACGTCTGGGTACTTTCCTCAGGCACTGGCCAAATACCTGAGAGAAAGCAACAGGTGTCCCAAAGCAAATCCATAGAGGTGAATTTGGTTACTACTGATGGGGGGGTCTCCCACCTCTCACTCCCATAAATCATACCTGGCCATTTCTCTGGACTTTAACACCTCATCCTCTGAAAACCCTTTACTGTGTAGATTCTCTTAAATGTATGTCACAATTAATCTACTGTTCTTCCATCCCACTTGTGCTGAACTTAAAACATACTTAAAGAGTGGCTGTGTCCATTTCTCTAGACCCCCACAGATTTAAGCAGTCCAATTCCCACAACTTTCAAAACTGTACTTGACTGTCTTTTCCTGACCCCACAGTAACAGTCTCTTAACTTCATCTTGTCTCAGGTGAAAAGGCATTGGCACTTTATCAGAGCAGACTCACCCCTTGGTTGCAAGTGCCCCACAGGCTTTTTCTTCTTCAAAGAAATCCAACTCATCCAAAACTTCTGGTGCCTCAGCACAAACTTAGATTTAGGCAGCTTCTTCTTCCCCTAGCCGGACCAGGGGATTGCCCCTGGAAGTAGGCTGAATCCTTCCCCCCATCCCTGCAGGGATGGGGCCCTGAACCACTGGAAGCGGTCTCTACCACTTCATTTGGCTCTTCTTGTGTTCCTCTTCAGGTGAGAACACACACCTCTAACAAAATATAGCTCTTTTTCAGAGCTAAGAGCTATGAGGGCCTGCAGCTGCAGCACACCTCTTCCCTCTTCAACATTCTACTACAGACTACTACTGAACTGACTTAAAATTTCCCAACATTCTATCCTAACTTCCCTAGCTGCAACATTCCAGTTTGGCTTATGCAGCTGTGACAGGTCTAAAATGATGTCATCCCTCAATCTCATTTGAGACTGAGAACAGAGTGAGACAGTGTGAAATCCATTTAACTAGAGTTTCACCAGCTGTCTTCCCTGCCTGCCTCTAGGTCTAACTGGGATTCTTTTAACCCTGGGTAACGGGGGGGTTACACTCACCCTGGGCCAAGAAAATGACTGTCCGCAGTCATTAGCCACCTGGCTTAGGCCATCTCACCCTATGTGTTGACTACGGGGAGCTAGCGCTACATTCTCCCCTACCATGTGCTAGCACAGGCAGACAACACTAAGGGCCTAGAAGCCTTTGGCTGACATATCAGCCTCTACTCTACCCGCTAACTATGGGTACCTAGTGGCTCTGGTACAACTGCCCAGAGCATAGCCGTATAGATCAGTACTGCGACCTCTACAGCCATACAGGACCACAGCCTGTCTATCCCCCCTAGCCCTCTAGGGAAAACCTGTCTGCCTCTAGCTCAAAATTCCCAAAAGCAAAACACACAGGGGACCTCCCCCCCAACCTTGGACACCATGCAACCACACACCAGGAGCTAATACCATACACTATGCATTACTCCCACACTCCCCCACAACCATACCTGTGGAAGGAAAATTACATTCAGTAACAACAACAGTACTTTAAACACTACACTCTAACGTATTACTGAGGAACTCCACTGAGTCCCTCCTCTTCTTCTTGTCTTTTCTTCTTATCTTCTTCAGGAACACCTGCAAGAAAAAGAAAGACAACACACTCCTAATCTGCACACACAGTCTATCTAAAACCCTACCATCAAAACACTGGAGAATCCCAAAAAATATATTTTTTTTAGAAAAGTAGAAAAAAACAGTACAAACATTAGAAAACAGTAGAAAACAATGACATTATTTACAATACACAATATCGGGTGATGGAGTGCCCTAAAAGTCCCATCTAGTGACCACAGTGCCCAAAGGCAAGTCCATTAAAGAGTCTCTCCTGGGCCGGAGCCCGGTGAAGCACAGTTCTAGCAGGCCAAAGTCCTGAAGGGGGGAGTCTTTGAGGACAGTTCAAACATCTGGAGTCTGCTAGTGTAGGGTGTGTACTGCAATGTCATAAGAATAGAAAAGTCTGGACTTACCAGTCCCTTGTAGAATGAAATGGTACCACACCTGGTCCTCGGCCGAAGAGTCTCCCTGGCAGCATTCTTCTGATACAGCTGGGCGGACATCTTCCGGAAAATGACAGGAGGGCATATCCGGAAACTGCTGGGCTAATGTCATCTCTGAAGACAAAACCTTGGAAACAGGAACAAAAGGAAAACAACTGGTCTGAAGTCATCTGATACCCAGGCGATGAATCAGGATACAGCTAGGCTGGTGTCCTCTCTGGATTTGAAGTCATCTGGTGGGCCAGTTGATGGATTCTGGAAGACCAGTATACTGTAGAACTGATGAATGTGGGGCAACTGAGTCCTGGGATGCCAGTCTGGTGGAACAACATAGGTACAGCAACTGCTGGATGGCAGCACTGGCTACCACTGCTCTGCTCTCCATTTGGTAGGCATGGGCACATTCGCAGGAATATCTTTGCATTGTGGCCAACAGCACAATGGGTCAGGTGCTGGAATTATTACCCCGTCTGGGTGCTCATAATCCACACTGTGAAAGGTTTCATGTCCCTCTCCATCCACAATTCGAACAGTGTTAATAAACAGCGTCCTGCTTCTTTTCCACTGGCTGTATTTCTCTTGAAACATTCTGTTGTTGACATACTTGTTTGCACCAGGATGCACATGTTTCATTGCCTCTTCCCAAATCCAGGATTTTCTGCTTTTCTCAATCTCCTCCCAGACTCTCCGAGGAAAGGTAGGAAATGATTTTCCATGGATTTCATTTGCTTTCCTACAAACCAGTCTTTCCTCTTTACTAACTTTGGTCAACTTGCGACCTCTGGCCTGGCTTGGGGGCATCCAGTCCTGGTTCTGCCAGCAATGCATACTCAATGCGACATAGAATGGATCTCTAACTCTTCCTGGTGGGGACAGAACTGCAGTCACCACTCTCTTTCATGTGTTCCTCTGAGCCAGGAACTGGAGGCTGTGCACCCATGCCTTCTTCTTTTGGCCACATAGGTTCCCCCTCTTCTTCTTCTTCCTCACTGAGAATCTGTGCCAAGGAGTGAGCAGTCTTCCTCACTCCTGAGACTGTCCACTCTTCGCTGGGTGCGGAGGTCGAAACCTCCCATTCAAAGGCCTCCCTTGTCTCATCTTCACCTATGGGACTTGGGCTAGGCCCCTCTCCCAAGGGTCTACTGATGCTCTTCCTGCTATGTCTCTCTGTGACTCAGTCTCTGAAACATCAGCACAGTGTTCTGTCTGTAACCCTGCACCCTCTTGCTTCGTGCCACACTCTGAGGGGCCTTCTCCAACAGGCTCCGCCATGTGCTGTGTGCTGCCAACTGCAGATTCTTGAACTTTTGTCCACGTGGGAGCCAAACGAATCTTGGGCGCTTTAAACAAACCATATTTCTCTAGGCACCCAGAACAGTGAGGTACCATGAAGACGTCCCTGGACTGGTCCTGAAGCCATAATTGCAGAGAAAAAAACAACAATGCTCACTGTGGCCCTTTATCAGAGCAGACTCACCCCTTGGTTGCAGGTGCCCCACAGGCTTTTTCTTCTTCAAAGAACTCTCATCCAAAACTTCTGGTGGCTCAGCACGAACTTAGATTTAGGCAGCTTCTTCTTTCCCTAGCCGGACCAGGGAATTGCCCCTGGAAGTAGGCCGAATCCTTCCCCCCATCCCTGCAGGAATGGGGCCCTGAACCACTGGAAGCGGTCTCTACCACTTCACTTGGCTCTTCTTGTGTTCCTCTTCAGGAGAGGACACACACCTTAGCTCTTTGTCAGAGCTGAGGGCTATGAGGGCCTGCAGCTGTAGCATACCTCTTCCCTCTTCAACACTCTACTATAGACTACTACTGAACTGACTTCAGATTCCCCAACATTCTATTCTAACGTCCCTAGCTGCAACATTCCAGTGTGGTGGCTTATGTAGCTGTGACAGTTCTAAAATGATGTCATCCCTCAGTCTCAGCTGAGACTGAGAACAGAGTGAGACAGTGTGAAATCCATTTAATTGGAGTTTCAACAGCTGTCTTCCCTGCCTGACACTAGGATTCTTGTAACCCCAGGTAACAGGGGTTACATATGCTATCACTCCTTCCCCCCCATTTGAAATATGGTCTCACTCTACCAGTATTCCTCATGCAGTTTTGATAATGGTCCACTTTCATTGTGGTTCTCCACCTTCTTCTTCCTCACTCTTCTACTCTCTTCTCCTCACAATTCCCAACCTCCTTGCCAGCCACTTCAAAATTCCCCTAAGCTCCACTTTTTCATACTCGCTCTCCTCTTGCTCTCCGCTGGGGATATCCACCTCGACCCTGGCCCTATTGCCCCTAGCTCCTCTGGTGCTTCCTCCTCTACTACTTCCCCCAGCTCCTTCTCTCAGACCTCCCAAAGGGCTTTAAGATCCTATATCTAAACACCCGCAGTTTGTTGCAAAAAATAGACCAGATTCAGACCATGGTGTGCACTCTAAAACCAGACATTCTAATCATCTCAGAAACTTGGCTAAAGAGCACTATCCTTGACCACTCGGTCTCCATTCCTGGCTACTCACTGCTAAGGCAAGACTGTGCTGGCAGGGGTGGTGGTGTTGCCATTTATGTCCTAGCCTCCATCCAATATTCCATCATCTACTCACCCTCCAATCCTGAGACCCATGATGCCCTAGCTATCCATGTGACCCTCCCCTTCACTCTCCTAATCTTCATAGCAGGCATATACTGCTGCCCAAATGTCCATCCTTCAGTCGCCCTAGACCTCCTAACCTCCATCACTTCCCTTGCTCGCTTTGGGGAATTATTCATCCTAGGCGACTTCAATATAAATTGGTTGTCACCTAAAACTACCAAAACTAAAAATGAAATTGGAACCCTAAACCTCTCCCAACTGATTTCCGAACCCACTCACCCAAATCACAAGACACAACATCACACCCTACTTGACTGGGCCCTTACCTCCCACCCCAACCGCGTCATCCCCTCTGGCATCCTCCTTGATGCTCTCAGTGACCATAACCCAATATTCATAGTTAGGAAAATCCACAAAGCTAAATCACCACACAAAACCATACAACTACACTCTTTCAAGTCTCTTGATCTTGAACCTCTCCTGAGTAACCTTGCCACTTCTGACTTGTCCCCCCAACCCCCCCCCTGCCCCTGGTTGATAAGACCCTTTGCCTACTTCAAGAGAAATGTTTCTTGTAAACTGTAACGCCTTTGCCCCACTCAAACAAACCAGAGTCAGAGGTAACCACTTACCTTGGATAACCACTGAGCTTCTGGCCTGCCTCAGGGCTAGAGATCAAGCCTGGAAGCATCATAAAGTTACTAGGCATCCTAGTGACCATGCGAAGTACCGCATGCTCTGTAACACTTGCACCTGGGCTACAAGGTTAGCTAAGTCCGAATATTTCAAATCTGCCTTTGTCACCAACAGAAATTCCCCTTCAAAGTTCTGGAAGGTGGTCCATGCCCTATTTACCCCCTCATCTTGCCCCCCAGTACTTAAAGTAAATAGCTCACTAGTGTCCGACCCACCAACCATAGCTGTGGAATTTAACTCCTACTATACCTCCTGTGCCACTGAGCTACCAAAATCCTCCTACCCATCCCCCTCACCACTCTCTACCGGTTTGCCCCCTCCACCACCTTCCCACCTCCCCTTCTCTTTCACTGCTGTAACCTCAAATGGTGCCCTAAGTGCCATCCTCGCTATCAACCTCTCTAAAGGTGCCATCCCTGACAGCCTCGACCCAAAACTCCTCTCCCTCTCCTCTTCGGTTATTGCTCCCTCTCAATAATCCTAAATCTCTCATTCTCTACTGCTGCGGTCCTCTCTTCATGGAAACATGCAGTGGTCCTCCCTCTACCCAAAGGGGGTGACACCCTCATCCCTTGCAACTATTGCCCCATTTCTCTCCTCCCTATCCTTGCTAAACTTCAAGAACACATTGTCCTCTCCCAGCTCACCTCTTGTCTATCTGATACCAATGTTTTTCACCCCTTTCCAGTCTGGTTTCAGGAAAAACCACTCAACCACCACCTCTCTCCTACAGCTCACAGACTCCTTCCTAACTGGGATGGACAATGGCCAAATTACCTCTGTCATTTTTGTCGACCTGGCCAAGGCCTTCGACATCATCTCTCACTCTCTTCTCCTTAACTCATTCCTAGCAGCTGGCCTATCTCCCTCCGCCACAAACTGGTTCAAGGCCCACCTTATTGGCAGAACCCAATCAGTTAAGATCTTGGATGCCACTTCCCCTCCACTCCCGATCAGCACTGGCATCCCCCAGGGCTCTGTATTAGGGCCTCTCCTATTCCCCATCTTCTTAAACGACCTTCCCTCTGTTTGCTCCCCCTCCTCTGCTATACATATGTATGTCAATCATACAGTCCTGTATGCATCTGGCTCCTGTCCTGCTGAGGTTACAACCAACTTACAGCAAGACTTCAGCAAAGTTCAGCTCTGGTTTGCTAACCATCAACTTTTCCTCAACACCAAGAAGACTGCCTCCATTACCTCTGGCACAAGGCAGAGACTCTCTAGGCTTGCCTCCCTACCCACTTTCCACATCCTTGATGGGACTTTGCTTGAGAACACATCCTCCTTCAGGTACTTAGGTGTTTGGCTGGATCAACATCTAAACTTCTCTGCACATATTGACGCCATCCAGAAAAAACTGTGCCCCAAGCTTGGTGCCCTGCTCAGGAACCATAGTTGCACCCCTCCTATGGCTAGGCATGAACTTGTTCAGAAGATGATACTGCCCATTTTCGACTACTGTGACATAGTCTATGGTGCTGCCCTAAGTCCCCTCTGGCCAGACTGGACACCCTCTTCAATTCCTTCTGCCACTTTGCCCTGGATGCCCCCCCTCGCACTCACCACTGCAATCTTTATCATGCCCTATCCTTCCCTTCTCTTACAACTAGGCGACTCTCCCACTGTGCTAAACTCACCTCCAAGCACTGGTTGGGTGAGCTCCCTTCCTACCTCATCTCCTCCTTTATAGCACCCCCATCTTCCGATTCCCTTAGATCAACCGCCTCCCACATCCTGGTAGTCCCCCACAGATCCACCCAAATCAGCCAATCCAGTTACTCTCACTGCTTCCCAAAAATTCAGAATGCCTTCCCCCCTCAAATCCGGCACTCATCCTCTGCCTTCTCCATCAGCTGTGCCCTCAATAATTACCTCGCTCCTAGCTGCTCCTGCCATGTCCCTCCCTAATTCCCTCCTCTAAGCCCTGGACAAACCCTACCCCCCTACTGTCAGCTTCATTTTACCCTGTGCACCCCTCCACATTTCTAGCTCTCTTCCCCTTCCCCCAAAACTGCTCCCCCTTACTGGCCTCCCTTGATCTCTAACAGAATGTAAGGGACCCTGAATGCTTTCCATGGGTCCTTCTTCTACCACCCCATGGGGCTTGTATCTCTTATCTACTCCCTTCCCCCACCATCCCTCCTATCTCCCTAGACTTGCAGTCCTCTTACAGGGTTCCTAGCGTACTGAAGGGGTCCTACTGCATCTAGGCTTGTCTCCTCTCATTCCCTTTCCCCCTCCCCATCTACCATCCCCTAGCCTTTGCAGTCCCCTTGCAGGGTTCTCAGCATCCTGAAAGGGCCCTACTGCGCAGAGGAATGTCTCCTCTCCTTCACCTCCCCCATTTAACCTTTTCTCCCAGCCTTTGTAGTCCCCTTGCAGGGTTCTCAGCATCCTGAAGGGGTTCTACTGGGCCTAGGCTTGTCTCCTCTCCTTCCCCTCCCCATCTACCTTTCTCCCTACTCTTTGCAGTCCCCCTTGCAGGGTTCACAACATTCTGAGGGGGTCCTATTGCACCTGGTTTTGTCTCCTCTCCTTCCCCTCCTCCATCTACCTTTCTCACTGACCATTGCAGTCCCCTTGCAGGATTCTCAGCATCCTGAAGGGGTCCAACTGAGCCTAAGTATATCTCCCCTATTCTATCTAGACACTATCTTGGCTTTCCAAGATTACTAGCAGGGTCCAATGCATCCCGATGGACTATTGATTAGTCCCCATCCCTTCCAAAGGTGAAAATTCTCTTCCCCTAAAGGTTTCAATTCTCACTCACTCCCTCCCTCTCCTATCACTCTCTTAGTCCCTATCTACTGACCTTCCCCAAACCCCTTGCAGGGCACCCCACATCCTGAAGGGTCCTCTCTTGGGTTAGGTCCTATTCCCCCTCCTAGTATTAAGTCACATCTCCTCCTTCTCTCTCTCCTCCCTCTTTAAATCCCTTCAGCCTTATTCCTCTTTCTATCTAGTCCCACAGCCCCCTTGCAGGGTCCCCCACATCCTGAAGGGGGTCTCTCTGGGACACTGCCTTAGCCCCTTCTCTCTGGTCCCCCCCCCAGTCCCCTTGCAGAATTCCTTGCATCCTGAAGGGGTCTCCAGGGACACGACTCTTCCTCCTCCCTCTCCTTCCCCCTTTGCCTTCACGTAAGCACTTGTTTACTTATTAACCTGGCACTTATTATTGTCCACTCTTTCTACCTATTATGCTCAACACTGTTGTAACACTGTTTGTAACACCTGCCTTACAACTGTATGTTAATGTTGATCTTGTGACTTGAATATTTAATGTCTCATTACTATTGTACCCCTTCCCTCCAGGTTGCACCGGGAGACGAGTGACTTGTCGCTTAGTGTGCCTTCCTGGTGAAACATTTCAATAAATAAATAAATAAAACTTTGGCAATTTTCATCATTTTGACCCCAAATTTTCAACATAGCCATTTTTTCGCACCACCTCATGAACATGGCAGGTGTCATTTTTCAAATCCTTGCCAAAATGTGGTTTCATACTTTGGCACAAAATTATGTGTTGGCGAATATTTTATAAATGACACCTGCCATGTTCAGAAGGAGGGGTCATAAAAAGACTATGTTGAAAATCTGAGGTCAAAATGTCACGAAACAATAAAAATTAAGAAGAAACGTTGACTTTTTTCAGTGATTACTCATAACATTGTAATGTGTGCAGATTTTAGCCCCCAGTTATCAACATAGGCCTCTTGTATAGCTCTCTTGTTACCCTACCTCATGAACACGACAGGCATCATTTTTCAAATCTCCTCCAAAACATATTTTCACATTTGCTCTGCGAAGTCACCTTTTGAATGGAATTTTAAAAATTCCACCTGCCATGATCTTAAGGTGGGATAATAAAAAAACAGTGTTTAATGTTTGGGGTCAAAATATAAAAAAACAACAACACCGTTATGAGGAAATTTATAGTTTTTTCAATATTTACTCATAACTACAATATAATTTTTGCAGATTCTGGCCTCAGATGTGCACATAGTCCTTTTGTCACCCCACGTGATGAATATGACAGGTGTTATTTTTCAAATCCCCTTTGAAACATGTTTTTGCAGTCCCCCTGTAAAAGCACCTCTCAGATAAGATTTAAAAAAATCCACCTGGCTTGATCATAACATGGGGTCATAAAAAAGACTATTTAAAAATGTGGGGTCAAAATGTGAAAAAAAATTAAGTTCTGAAGACGCATTGAATTGTTCCGATGTTTACTCGTAACTTTATTTATGCAGATTATGGCCCCTAATGCTCAACATATCCCTTGTGTTACCCACCTCATGAATATGACAGGTGTTATTTTTCAAATCCCCTCCAAAACATGTTTTCTTACTCGCGCTGCAAAATCACCTTTCGGATGGGCTTTTAAAAATTCCATCTGTCGTGATCATCATGTCAAGTCATAAAAATACTATGTTGCAAATTTGGGGTCAAAATGTGGGAGCCCACCGAAAATTAGCTATTGCCTCTCAGCTGACCTGTTCTAGGTAAATGCAGTCCGAAAATGTATAAAAGCAGAACACCACTGAAGATGTCGTATTGCATTTCATCTGGTCTATTCTGAGTTAATGCATAGTAAAAATGTGACCCAGTACAGCAGAGCCCCACTGAACTGTGCATCGCTGCTGCTCTGTCCTGGGAAAAATACACTGTAAGAGACAGACCCTACAGAAAATGTAACTTGCCTCCTGGGTTAATACATTATAAAAATGGGTAAAAGCAGGACCCTATCAAAATTGTGATACTGCATCTTGTCTGTACTATCCTTGGTAAGTATAGTGTAAAAACTGAGAAAAGCAGGATCCCACTGAAAAACAAGATAGCATCTGAACCGTGCTATCTTGGATAAGTACAGTACAAAAAGCAGGATCTCATTGAAAATGAGGTATTGCATCTCAGCTGGGTTATCCTGGTTAAATATATTGCAAAGTAAAACTGTATATAATGTCTGTGAACAATGTCTGCAACCCATACATGACGGCTATTTTCTTTGTAAATTATACCTTGTCTGTTTTTATTCTATCCTCCATGTGATGAGGTAACTTTGTAAATGAGTCGCCTGGCTCAAAAGCTGTAAATCCAATATTTCAAATAAATAAATAAAATAAATAGGACCCTACAGCAGAACCCCACTGAAAAGAAAATGCTGCATCTAAGATGAGCTGTCCTAAAAAATACATTATAAAAGCAAGATCACACTAAAAACAAGATATCACAGCTCACCTCTACTATCCTGGGTAAATGCAGTATAAAACTGTGTAAAATCAGGACCCCATTGCAAATGACATATTGCATCTCATCTGATCTATCTTGGGTAAATATATAGTGAAAATGTGTACATGCAGAACCCAGTACAGCAGTATGCAAGGGAACATTCAGCATCGACAAATGCTGATTATATCTGCTTGCCAAAAGCAAAGCAAATATATAGGTACAGTTTAGCAGACATGGAAGCTTGGCTGAGAGAACCATTCAGGGAGCTGCATTTTGGGAGATTGGTCATACTCAGCCAGTCAGCTTGTGGATAGTCAAGTGTACTACTTTAACAATACTAGTCAGGCCCCACTGCATAACAGAACATGTACTGCAGTTCCCTGTGTGTTTCCTATGTGGTGGAAGCAATATATATATTTTAAGAATCAGTCTTCCCCATAGACTTACACTCATAGGTCTAAGCTGGAAAGCACTAGGACCCTGCGGTAGCCAGAACTTTTTTTGGGATGGCAGCATGAGTATGTCCCCTGTGGACACATCACCTGCATGGAACTGCTGGTATATATCGGTGACTGCCCCAGTTCTTTTTTATCACCATCAAAGTGCAGTGTTGTCCTTACTCTCCATATCAGGGCAAGAACTACTCAGGTTTCTACAACTACTAGCATTCTGTCTAGTTAATTGTGTTTATTGTTTATACACTTAGAGTGTTTTTTTTTTGTGCGTGTCAGCTTAGTTAAAAAAAAAAAGTTCTTTTCACAGTGCTACTTTTTGATAACAGTTGGGTTGACGTGGCAGGTAGGGAGCCCAAAGGGGCCAGTTGCTTGGCAACAAGGTTGGGTCTGACAACCACTACTCTCTGGGAGACTGTTCTGGCACCATTAAATCTTGCACCTGAGAGGAAGGACACTTTTCCCAGAGTCACAAAAAGAATAGTCCGGACCCTGCTTACACTGGGCAGCAGGTTCCAGGGACCATTCAGACTTGAGAAGAAAAGGCACTGACCAAGGTTAAGGTCATGTCACTTTGCAACAAGGCATTAGATGCCTGCATGCCCATAATCACCCCCGTTGTTCCCGTTGAAGACATTAGGACTTTCTGGGGCCTGTAGATCAACTGTCTCCATACCCTAGCCTCCCCTTTCTACTGGGAGCCTTAAGGTGAGCAGTTTTGTCATTGAACTGCTCTTACACAGCACTGGTTTCAGTGCATGAGTATGATGGCACCATGACTTCTTTGGGACCTTCACTGGTGCTGACATCAGCACTATCAAAGTTCCAGGGCAGCTGCTGCAAATCAGCGATAGGACTGGTGCTGTGTGAAGGGTAGCAGGCCCACAGTCAAAACAAAAGTCCATGCACACAGCACTCAGAGGTGACGATTTCAACAAAATGCAATATTTATTCGACCTGGGCTCTTCACCCAGACCCCATCGCTTCGCCGTTAGCCTTTGTCAGGGAGTGTGGCTACAAAGTTACAGCACAGTTTAGTCAGTTAATTACCATCACCTGAAGTTAATAAATAAATAAAGATGAATGAACAAAAAAATAAAGAACAATTGCACAGAAAGCATGTAATGACAAATCTTAATACAAAACAGGCAGAAGAATTAAAGAAAAGATTTCTAGCAAGGGGTTATGACCAAAGTGTACTAGAATGGAACACTATTAAGAGCAAAGTCAACACAGAGGAAAGAGCTATTAAACAGAAGCAACAATAGGGGCAAGAGCAGTTCACCTATCACTTTCGTCACAGAACACAACAACTGGTTGGGACAAATAGGTACCATTATTTATAGTAACTGGCCTATACTTCTGGGAGATAGAAATGTAGCAGAAGCAGTGGGTGAGAAACCTAGGATAACATTCAGTAGAGCACCGAACATCAAGGATAGATTAGTGCATAGCAGACTTCACCCTACGAATCAAGTATCTACTTGGCTACCGAATAGACCGATGGGTTGTTTTAAATGCCTAAAATGCAATGTCTGCACTTATTGCGACACAGGTAGCAACATTAAGCACCCAGCTAACCCCCTGAAATAATTTGAAGTAAAGCAATTTATCAACTGTAATACCACATTTGTGGTTTACATTTTGTGATGCCCATGCAACAAGGTATATATGGGCAGAGCAACAAAGCTTCTTAAGATCAGGATGCAGGAGCACGTCAGAAACATTGTAAATGCTAAAATAGATACCCCGGTAGGCTTGCACTTTGCCAAGCACCATAGTTCATTGCCAATTGAACTCAAATATATGGGTATAGAATGGGTACCACTCACGAAATATGGAGGTGACAAGGTGAACCTGCTTCTGATGAAGGAAAGTGGGTGGATTTTCAGAGTGAAGAGTGTAAAACCAGATGGTCTTAATGACCAATGGAACTTGAAGCCATTCCTGAAATAGAAAAGACAAAAATAAAATGAAAATGATATTGTTAGATAATAGGGATCAGTTTGACCCCTTTCATCACTGGTGACTTCCTAAGTACTGCAAATTGGTCTAGCTTTCATTATAGTTTTGTACAATGAATATCTTACATGTGATAGATGTACTAGAATTACTTTTTTATGAAAAAGTAACTTTCGTTGAAGTAATTGAGTTATTTTTTACCTTTTGCAGGTATAATGACCTCCTGCTTGGACCTCTCCCTGTCTTTTTTTTTTTTAAGTTCTGTATAAGGTTAAGATATCTGATAGATTTACTAGAGAGACTTCTTTAGAAAAAGAAAAAACATATGGCCAGCCTGGTAGTGCTGAGGGTTGAGGCATCTGCCTTACCTGATGCCATGCCGGTAACCCTGGTTCGGGAATGAGCCCAGAACATCAGGAGTTGGCTGGGGAGGCGAGGATGGAGCATCCATAGGACTGCTCTCTTCTCCTGCGAGGGAGGGGGGATCTCATCCTATGCAGTTAGCAGCACCCAATAGAGACTGGGTGCACTACTGGCGCATGGACCACATAGGAACAGGGGGAACGTAGGGTAGCTGTCCTCCGGACGTGTGTGGGAGCACACACATAGCAGGCTGGATGACACTGCACATCCCATGATTGAGGGAAGGGGAGGTAAGGAAAAAAAAAAACTTCCACTAGTAGGCGAAGGCGGGTCCAGTGGCAGCGGCCAAACGTCCCATGTCCGACGCCGCATGTCAAGACGTCTGCACCGGTTCCTCCTTCTGCAACAGCAGACCTCCAGCACTATAGATAGAGCACTGGTAGGAGTCATGGTGGTCCTTCCTCAGGGGACTCAGAGCCGAGGGGTTAGGGCAAGCTGTGCATGGAGTGGGGGTGTCCCCAGCTGCAGTATGGACGGTTGGAGCTTCAGGCTGGATAGGTGGAGCCAGCATGCCGAGAGACCACGCTGGAGAGAGGCCAGTGGTAAGGGAAGCATAAGTTTGAAAAAAAAAAAAGAAAAAACATTTTTTCTAGACATTTTTTTGGCATATTTGACCTTTTGCACCATTGGTGACCTCCCAAGTATTGCATATTGATTAAGATTTCATTATAGCTTTGTACAACAAACACTTTATATGTGATATATATACTAGAAAAACATTGTTGAAAAGCAATTTTCTTTGTAGTAAATGAGTTACCGTTGACCTTTTGCATATATAATGACCCCCTGCTTGGATTCCTCCCTGTTTTTTTGTATTTAAAGTTTTGTATAATGCTAGATAAATGATAGATTTACTAGAGACTTTTATAGAAAAAGAAGGAATTTCTCTTCTAAAAACTTTTTTAGCACATTTGACCTTTTGCATTTATAATGACCCCCATGTGAATTTAATTCTTTTTTGCTGTTTACAGGAATGTTTCCTCCATCTGTCACATCCTGTCCCTTCTGCATCTAACTAAATGCACACATGATTGGTGGATCTCCAGTCACTGACCAGAAAGCCATGACTTCATGAAAATAGGGTGATCACTGACCTTCTGTATACTCCTTTTCTTCACTCTACCAAAGGTGTCCAAGCACAGCAATGTCACTTTGATCAAAGTTAACTGAATAGAATCAGAAGCTTGTATTTGTATTTAGGTCTGCAATGTGACAATTTAAAGGAAACTTTTGTATTAAGATTTGCCATCATATACTTTTTGTGTAATTGTTCTTTACTTTTTTGTATATTCAGTTTTATTTATTTATTAACTTCAGGTGATGGTAATTAACCATTTAAACTGTGCTGTAACTTTGTAGCCACACCCCCTGACAAAGGCTACGCCAAAGTGCTGGGGTCTGGGTGGAGAGCCCAGGTCGAATAAATATTGCATTTTGCTGAAATCGTTGCCTCTGAGTGCTGTGTGCGTGGATTTATGTTTCATCAGCACCATCACCCTTCGTGATAACAACTCTGGCTTATGTGCTAAGGCCATCAGCATCACCGTGTGTGATGTCACTGACAGTATCGATACTGTCAGGATCGACCTTGGTGCCATTGCTGTGGTTGGTACCACCTGCTGTGCAAAGCCTACATTCAGTGCTGTGGCCAGACTTGCTGTCAGTGACACCATTGGAACTACCCATGGCCCTGGTGCTGCATGGGGTGCTGAGGCAGGCTCCTTCAGTACCAACCTTGGCCCAAATGCCAGTTCTGCCAGCACCCCTGGTCCACCTGTATCCCATGTCTATGCTTGTGTGGTAATTTGGATGATGACCAATATAATCCAGATTTAATCATGGGTAATCATGGGTAAGGACTATGGTGATGAGGATCCCCTGGAGCCCAAAGGCCAGAATGGGCCCCTGTTAAGGTTCCCCAGGTGGAGCTCTCATTTGAGGCATTGCCTAAAAACGTACAGCATTTTGTAATTTGAGACAGTGGCCATTAATAAAGCTAGATGTCTCCAGTTGGAATTTCTCAACTTGACTAACATGCTAGTGTCCCTGATCCCATCGATACAGCCTAATATGGAGACCCTCTCAGAGGTGGCCTGGAGCAGTTCGGCTTCTCATTTGTCTGTTCCTAGGTAATCGGATAAGAAGCATTTGGCTCCCAGCACAAAGCCTATATACTATAAGTGGCCTATATTGGATGCTGTTGTTGTTATGGTTACAAATGGCAGGGTTGTAGCCCCAAAGAAAGTCACTGCGCGACCTACTAACAAAGAGTTGTGCAAGACTGACATTCTGAGGAAACAGGTATTTAGCTCAGCCACCCTGGACCTAAGGATTGCATGCTAACAAGAGAACTTGCCAGACTCTGAATTGAAATGGGAGCTCCTGGTGAGTTACATTCTCCAGTTAAAGACCTCCACGGATTCCTCCCATGCAGCAGCTCGCTCTGCAGCTGTGGGGATTTGTATTTGAATGCACTCCTGGTTGTGTGCTATTTATTTTGCTGCTGATGTCTGACAGCAGATCATGAGCATGCTATTTTATTGTACATCTCTCTTTTGGACACAGGTGGAACAAGCCCTTAAGGTTTCACACAAAAAAACTGTCAAACCCTTCTAGAGTCAACCATCCCACCCCCACAGGGGGAGAGGTTGTGGCTTCAACCAAAACAAACTGTCCTTTTGAGGTAAAGGCCTGAAGAGGCTACCAGCAACAAAAAAGCTTAGCCTTCTCAGAAACAAAGAAAACAGAAACATAGAATATAGAAACATAGAAATTGTTGGCAGATAAGGACTGCTGGGCCCATCTAGTCTGCCTGTAAGCCCTATACTTGTTTGCTGCCTCTGACCCTATTCAGTCAGCGCCCTTTCCACTCCTTCCCACCTGTAAGGTTCCCTTATGTCTGTCCCATGCATGTTTAAATCCCTCCACTTTGCTCGCTCCCACCACCTCCTGTGGCAGACTATTCCATGTGTCCATTTTATAAACCAGGGTCATTTGTATCAAATAAAAGGTGAGAATTATAATAAGAATCTGAGAGGGACTTGGTTCTCACAACATGTTGTGAACCAATGGAATAATTTGCCAAGCCATGTAGTTTCTAGTGAAACCATAAATGAGTTTAAAACTGCTATAGATAAACACAGAAGTAATCATCTATATGCTCTGAGGCTGTAAATGGTGCTGGACGATTATGGTCTTTGGCTAATGTTCCTGATATTTTCCTATGTCCTATGTTCCTATGTGTCCACCACCCTCTCCGTGAAGAAAAACGTTCTCACATTTCCTCTTAACATGCCACCTTCCAATTTCATATCATGCCACCTTGTTCTTGTACCCCTTCTATATTGAAAGATATCTCCCCCCACCCCGCACCTTGTTTATGCCCTTTAGGTACTTGAGTGTTTCTGACATGTCCCCCCGATCCCTCCTCTCCTCCAACAAGTACATATTGAGGCCCTTTAATCTCTCCTCAAATGTTTTGTGGTGCAAGCCCTGTACAATCTAAGTTGCGGTTCTCTGGACTGCCTCCACCCTGTCAATGTCCTTGTGAAGGTATGGCCTCCAGAATTGTATACATTACTCTAGGTGAGGCCTCACTAGTGTTTTATACAATGGCATCACCACCTCCCTCTTTCTGCTTGTGATACCTCTGCCTGTGCACCCCAGCATGCCACTGGCCCTCCCTGCAACCTTTGTACACTGCTTTGACACCTTTAGGTCATCTGAAAGGATAACCCCCAGGTCCCTTTCTTCCCTGGTGATCATCAGCAACTCCCCCTATCCTGTAGCTCTCCCCACGGTTCCCTCAACCCAGGCGCATAATTTTGCACCTCTTTGAGTTAAACCTCAACTGCCACACCTCAGACCATTCTCCAGGTCCCTCCTCATTTTCTCAACCCCTTCTGGAGTATCCACCCTGTTACAGATCTTGGTGTCATCTGTAAACAGGCAGATCTTTCCCTCTAGTCCTTCCGCAATGTCACTAATGAAGACATTGAACAGGACTGGCCCAAGGACCAATCCCTAAGGTACCCTGCTGGTCACTCCTCTCTCCCCGGACTGGATCCCATTTACCACCACCCTCTGCCACCTGTCCATTAACCAGTTCCTAACCCAGTTTACTACCTTGTGTCCTATGCCCAGACCATCCATCTCGTTAACCAGTCTTTTATGTGGGACAGTGTTGAAGATCTTGCTGAAATTGAGGCAGGCAACATCCCCCCCCCAATTTACTTCCTTTGTCACCCAGTCAAATAAATCTATGAGATTCATCTAACATGACCTTTCTGCTGTGAATCCATGCTACCTCAGGTCCTACGCACTGTTGGATTCTAGGTGTGCCACTGTCCTTTCTTTAAGCAGTGCCTCCATGATCTTACCCACTACTGACATGAGGCTGACCAGCCTATTCTGTAGTTCCCTGCCTCCTCTTACTCCCGCTGTTGTGTAGAGGGACCACATATGCCCTCCTCCAGTCCTCTGGAACCACTCCTGTATTGTTTTACTCTGTGAACATGGCTGCCAGAGACACTGCTAGCTCCCTTCGCAGCTCCCTTAATATCCTCGGATGTATGCCATCTGGCCCCATTGCTTTGTCCACCTTCAGTTTTGTGAGCTCCTCCTGGACTCTGTCCACTGTGAATGGACTGGTGTCTACCTCTCCCTCCTCCCTGCATCTGTTGCCCTGCTGTGGTCCCTGATCCTCCCCCTCTTGAGTGAATTCTGAACAGAAGTATTTATTCAGTATTTCCGCCTTGTCTAGATCTCCTTCCTTACACTCTCCTTCATCCCCTTTGAGCCTTACAATCCCTCCAGGCTTTTCTTCTTTAGCTGATGTACCTATAGAATGTCTTGTCCCCTTTTCTTCACTGACTTCGCTAAGCCCTCCTCAGTCCAAGCTTTTGTACTCCTAACAGCCTTCCCTGCTTCCCTAGACACTCTAGGTACACCTCTCTGTCTTCATCCCTTTGGATCTTCTTATACTTCCTGAAAGCTGCTCTTTTAGCTCTTACTTTGCCTGCCACCTCCTTCGAGAACCATAGTGGCTTCCTCCTTCTCTTTTCTTTGGATACCATCCTAATGCATTGGTATGTCACTTTCTGTATGGCTCCTTTCAGGTGCCCAAACTGCTCTTCACCCCTTCCTTTACCCCCCTCTTCTCCAAGGCTGCTGTGATGCATCTCTCCATTTCAGTGAAGTCCGCCCTTCTGAAATCTAAAACTTCCACTTTTGTGTGACTTGACTGAGTCCCAGTCCTTATGCTAAACCACACTATGTGGTGGTCGCTGGACCCCAGTTGTCCTTCTACCCAGATTTCTGCGATTCTGTCCCCATTGCTCAGTACTAGGTCCAGAATCACCCTGTCTCTGGTGGGATCAAGCACTAGCTACCTGAGACTTGCCCCCTGTAGGGAATCTAGAATGCCTCTGCTTCTGGCTGAAGCAGCTGCCTGGGTGGTCCAATCCATGTCTGGCATATTGAAATCACTCAGCAGCAGAACTTCCCCTCTTGTCATCATCTCATGTATTTCATCCATTAGCTCCCTGTCTACTTCTTCCCCCTGTGCCAGAGGCCTGCAGAGCACTCCTGTCCATACTACTGTTCCATTGCCAGGTTCAAGGATGACTCACAGTGTCTTGGCCTCCCCTGTCTATCCTGCAACTGAAGACGCAGGTGCCCTGTGCCACCCTTTAAGTTTCAGACCCCATGTCCACCTCAGCTGGCAGAGGTGGATCACTCCTGTCCGCTGTGGGGATTCCTCACCCAGTTCAATCATCATTGGGAATTCATCACGACAAACAAATGGGTTTTAAGGATTATATGAGTGGGATACTTCCTGGAATTGTTGGAGACCCCTCTGGACAACCCTCTAGGGAAGCAATTCCCCCTTTCAGTCCACATGTCAGAGAGGCTAACTGAGGAGATTGTGGACCACTTACTCAGCAGGGCAGTAGAGGTGATACTGGTGTCAGAACAAAACAAAAGGCAATGCTTCCATTACTTCCTTGTACCCATAAAGTCCAGGGGCATGCCCCCCATTCTCAATCTCACTAAACAGAACCAGTATATGTATTGAGAGAAGTTCAAGATGGTCTCACTGGGGTCCCTGTTTCCATACCCAAAGTCCTGGGACTGGCAAGTCTCCCTGGGCATGCAGAGTTCTGCCAGCACATCCTGGTAAATTGCAGACATCACAAGTACCCACAGGTCTGTATGAAGGGGTGAATATAAGCAGTTCAGAGTCCTTCCTTTTTGGCTTTTCTCAGCGTTGTGAGTTTTTACAAAGTGTTTTGCAGTCCTTGGGGTGCACCTCAGAAACTTAGGACTACAAGTCTTTCTTCATCTGCATGATTAGTTACTAAAAAGCTCATCCAGACTGGGAGTGGAACAAGCAGTGGCAAAAAAAGACCAAGGGTCCATCTAGTTTGCCAGTAGTTCCCTGTCTGTCCCAGGATCTGTTGTCCATACAAGGTACTATCCCTCCCTGTCCAGCCCTACTCCTCTTTCTACTGTTACCAACCTGAGTAACCACCAAACCCATCACTCTGTCCCAGCCATGCTTGAAACCATTTAGGGTCCTGGCACCCACCACGTTCACTGGCAGAATGTTCCACATCTCCACCACCCTTTCCATGAGACAGAACATCCTCACATCCTATTAAACCTTCCCACCACCAGTTTCCACTCATGGCCCCGGGTTCATGATTCATGAATCTTTACTCCTGTTTAATAGTTCCATGCAGTTCACCTTGTTTATTCCCTTCAGGAACTTTAAAGTCTCTATGACAAGATCTATGATACTAAACTCTGTGGTGGGGCTGACAATGTGGAGGGGATAAAGGAGTTGCAGAGAGACCTGCAAAGGCTGGAAAATTGGTCTAAAGTCTGGCAACTGAAATTTAGTGCCATGAAGTGCAAAATTATGCATTTAGGGAACAAAACTCCAGAACATGGTATTGGATGGGGGCCGATTAAGCTGGACGCAATTTCAGAGGAAAGAAACCTAGGAGTCATCATTAGTGACTCCCTTAAATAAACCAGCCAATGTAACAAGACCTTCAGCAAGGCTAACAGGATGCTGGGGGGCACTGGGAGAAGGTTCGACAGCATAAGGCAGGAGGCACTGTTACCACTGTATAAGTCATTGGTGAAGCTACACCAGGAGTACTGTGCCAAGTTCTGGAGTCTGCACCTGAAAAAGGACAGGAACAAACTAGAGAAGGTACAGTGTAGATGATCAAGATAATTCAGGGTTAAGAGGGCAGATCCTAAAAGGATCAGCTAAAGGCACTGAAGATGCATTCAGTCAAAATGAGAGAAGGAGGGATATGATAGAAACCTTCAAGTTCCTGAAAGGAATTAACAAGGTGGACTTTGAGGAGCTATTTATGAGGAACAGAGAAGAGAGGACAATGGATCATGAGTGGAGGTTAATGGGAGAAAGGTTTAAAAATGATTTGAGGAAGTATTTTATGGAAGAAGTGGTTGAGGCATGGACTGGTCTGCCGGCAGATGTGTTGGGTGCCAAAAAATAAAGTTTCAGTCACAGCTGGAATGGAGTCAAGGGGATATTAGCTACTCAGTGGGAAGCAGTGAGAAGGCAGAAACATGGATAACAAAAGTGGGAGTAGTGTAAGCAAAGACCCCACAAAGACAATAGATCCTGGGGAATGATCGGATAATATGGACAGACTAGATGAACAATTGGCCTTATTCTTTCATCATGGTCTATGGTTCTGCAAAGACTGAGGAACCATTACTATAGAACCCAATCATTTGCTAAATCTTAATTTTTTTCCTGCAATTTTTCTGTCATAGAATCTTTCAGACTGGATGCATCAAAATCGATGACACCAACTTACTGGAAAAATCCAATCTGTTTTTTCCTTTGAAATACATATTGTATATAAATGATCAACGTTTTTCTGGATATGTATATATGCATGTGTACTTTAATTAAGGCAAGGCAAATTTTATTTATATAGCGCCTTATCCAGGGGCTCAGAGCGCCTAACAAACATAATAATAAAAACAGTAAAACATCCCAGCAAATACATATAATCATAAAAGATTAAATTTTTTTAAGCAGGCCTGCTGGCGCAGTGGTAGCACTACCATTTGTGATGCCAGTGACCCGGGGTTTGGAGCGATCTCAGGCCACTGGAGGGCCGGCCAGGGGGAGGAGGATTGAGCACTGATAGGCTGCTCACCTCATCAGGGAAGGGTGGGTAGCACCTGCCACAGTACCAGCAGCTCCCAATGGAGACTGGGGGCAGCGCAGTAAGCAGAGTGCTCTGGCAGGGGATGGGGGTGTTGGCAGATGCCTTATGCACAGGTGTGGGAGTGCACCTGTCACTTGCTGGGCATCCTTGCATGTCTGCACCCCAGGACATCCAGGAAACAAGGAAAAAAAACCCTGACACCTGGACTGGCAAAGGTGGGTCCAGTGGACAGGCGAAGGTGGGTCCAGTGGACAGCCCCCACACCCTCTGCCAGGTCCATCCTGGCTGGGCTCTGTGTCTCCTCCACTCCTCAGTTGCCATTCTAGATTATAGATAGAGTGCTGGAGGAGTTAAAAAGTGGTCCCACCTCAGGGGACTCAGAGCTGGGGTCGGGGTGGTTGGTGGAGTTGGAGTTGGAGTTGGAGGAGAGATCCTGGGAGTGGAGACCAGATCGGAAGGACCTCAAGCTGGGCAGAATATAGCCGCTCTATGCGACCTCACTGGAGAGAGGTCCAAGGGAAGGATAAAGAGAGTTCACAAAAAAAAAAACAATTTCAAATAAATATCTTAAAAGAGGCTTTAAAGGCCTCCACCATGCTGGCTGTTATAATATATGGTGGAAGGGAATTCCACAACAACAAAGTTGCCACCCCAAATGCTCTGTCCCCCGAGCTCTTCAGATGGGAGGGTGGTACCACAAACAGACCAACCTCAGTGGAACGTAAGGGGCGGATAAGAGAGTACGGAATCAGGAGCTGTTTTAGGTAGTCAGGCCCCAGACTGCATAGGGCCTTGTATGTAAACAAGTCTATCTTGAAGGTGATATGTGCACTCATAGGCAGCAAGCAAGCAAGCAAATCTTTATTTATATAGCGCCTTTCAATATCAAGTCACTGTACAGAATATAAACCACAAATATACAGGCAAGCAGCAATATAAATTTAAAATCAGTCTGGGAAAGCCAGTGAAAATTAATAAGTTTTTAATAAAGATTTAAAACTACTGACGGTCAGGCATTCTCTTAACTGATGAGGTACAGAATTCCACAGGGTTGGTGCTACAAATGAAAAGACATGAGCTCAAGATGTTTTAAGACGCACCCTGGGAATCTCTAGCAATCCCTCTTCAGCGGATCGGAGGGGGCGATTGCCGGAGTAGGGAGTCAGGAGATCTTTCAAGTAGTCAGGTCCCTATTCATCTAGAGCTTGAAAGGTAAGCAAGCCTACCTTATAGGTGATCTGCTACTGAACCGGCAGCCAGTGCAGTCCACGCAGCACAGGCGTTATGTGACTGAACCTAGAGGTACCAGTCAGCAGTCTGGCTGCAGCGTTCTGCACCAGCTGCAAGAGGCAGATATCAACCCCAGACAGTCCTAGGTAGAGGAATTGCAGTAGTTAAGACAGGTGGTAGTGAAGGCATGAACCAATGTTGGAAGGTCGCCCGGTGGAACCAGGTGTTTCACCCGGGCGATATTTCTTAGATGGTAAAATGAGGATTTAACCACAGCTGACACCTGAGATTTCATGGTCAAGCCATCATCAAAGATAACACCCAGGTTCTGCACCTGATCTGAGGTAGTGAGCTGGACACCGTCAAGCCACAGGCCCAACATGTGCCCAGCCCCCAAACCCACCCTCGAGTGATCCGGGTCCACAACCAACACCTCAGTCTTATCCAGATTCAGTCTCAGACAACTGGAGCTCATCCAGTCTTTGATTTCGGAGAGGCAGTTATTTAGCACAGTGATCGCATCAACCTGTCCGGGCACAAAGGACATGTACAGCTGAGTGTCATCTGCATAGCAGTCAAAACTCAAGCCATATCACCTGATGATATCTCCCAATGGCAGCATATACACAGCGAACAACATGAGCACCAAAATGGAGCCCTGCAGCACCCCGCAGGACAGGGAGAGGGCATTGAAGGAATAAATTCCAGTTACCACCCTCTGAACCCTGTCTATGAGGAACAGTTGAAACCATATGAGGACTGTACCGACAGTCCACAGAGAAACTGCAGGGTCTCCAAAAGCACCCCATGGTCCACAGCGTCAAAAGCTGCAGAGAGATCAAGAAGGACCAAGATGGTATGAGCCTTTCGATCTCTCGCCATTAGGAGATCATTTAGTACCTGAACAAGGGCAGTCTCCATGCTATGCCTCTTCCTGAAACCAGACTGAAGGGCTTCATAGACATTGTGAGTTACAAGGTGATCATCCAGTTGCAGTGCAGCCACCTTCTCAATAACTTTCCCCACAAAGGGAAGGTTAGAGACAGGTTGGTAGTTAGCTGGATCATCGGGATCCAAGGAGGGTTTTTTAAGGAGTGGTCGAATGACCGCCTCCTTTAAGGGGTCTGGAAAGACACCCCTCTCCAAGGATCTCCATACAGTTTCAGCTAGGACCGGGCAGATAACATCTACACACCCCACTGAAAGGGAGGTAGGGCCTGGATCCAAACTACAACAGGTTGGGCGCAAAGTCTGGACAATCTTCACAATGTCCATGAATTCTGATCGGCTGAAATTCCTCCAGACCGACCGGTGCTCAACATTTGTTGTGGACCTCCACAACCCCTCATAGAGAGAGCCGGGCCAATTCTGGATCTGATGCTGGCAACCTTATCTGTGAAGAACCGAGCTAGCTCATCACACTTAATTTGGTGAAAAAGCTTTTCCGGACTGGAGACAGATTGGACTGCACAATCTGTCAACAGTTTGGAAAAGCTGAGCCGGTCGATTCTTCACAGCAGAAATCTCCCTGGACAGGAACTCTGCCTTCTTACGGGTGATTTCTGATTGATAGCCCTTATAAAGTTCTATCAATCTAAGCCTATCAGCATCCAGGCTGGACTTCCGCCATGCTCTTTCCAGCCTTCGACCAACATGCCTCAACTCCTTCAAGGACCCATCATACCAAGGGGACCTTGAGCAAAGAGTGAGTGGTTGAACTTGAACAGGAGCAATCAAATCCAGGGCATCTCCCACTGCCTTATTATAGGCTAGTACGAGATCCCTTGGACTTGTGAATTCACCCAGCAATCCCGATAGGTCCAGGACCACTGATAGACCATCTGGGGTAACTCCCCTTAAAGAGTGGTACCAGGTCATCTCCGAATGGGTAGGTTTATTTGGGGGAGCCCCAAAACTGAACCCTATGGTCTGATGGTCAGACCAACTGACTGGTTCCAACCCCAAGTCAGAGATCTCCATCCCCAGGAGGATGAGCAGATCCAATGAGTAACTCCCTATATGGGTAGAGGAGACAATCACCTGTGTAAGGCACAGCATTGTCATTAGCTGGAGGAGATTTTGACCAAATGGTGAGAGTTTATCATCAACCCATGCATTGGAGTCCCCCAGAATCATCCATCTGGGAGATTCCAATACCGTGTCGAAGATGAAGTCCGCAATCTCCTATAGAAATAAACCCCCATCACCTGGTGGACGGTAAATGAGGAGTATCCTGCAACCTACACCCTCTCTCATGATACACTCAAAGGATCTGGTGATCTCCACTGGAACATCCACAAGGCCCAGTTCAGTCTTAAAAAAGATGGCTACACCCCCCACCCCTATGATCCAATCTTGGGCGGTGAATCACCGAGAACCCAGCTGGAACTGCAGAAGCCGATACTGGGCCTGCATTTTCATCCAACCAGTTCTTGGTGATGCATGCCAGATCCACCATTTCAACAAGATCGGCTATAATAGCAGTCTTGTTTTTGCTGGACCTGGCATTACATAACACCACCCGGGTTGGATGAGATGCTGAGGAAGACCTCGACTCCTGACCAGCATTAATTGCTAGGCCCTTGGGTATGGGGACAAGACAGGAATTACCCCTGTTCTGGCACCATTTCGCCCCAGGGTATCGCCTGGTCCCCACCACCCCAATACGTCCTCCTCTTTCCATTCCCCCACCAGGCCCAGTTCTCACCCCTTTCCTGCGCCTTCTAGCAATCCCGAGGGATTGGCAATGTTTGTAAATCTCCGCTGACAAATAAGGGCAGTCAAAAGGGCACAATTCCCAGAGCCTGGTGGGGGAATACTGCCTGACTGTCTTTTGGCCTCCCCAGCACATTCTTAAAATAATAACTAAACACACAACAACTTAATCCCAACCAAATCAAATAACAATCAATTCCAAATTATAATTAAAATAACAAACCAAAAATAAAAAATATACTATCCAAAAACTACATAAAACTCAAAATACATATTCAACAAAACAATACTCAACCCCTCTCCCCAATAACATGTAATAAAACAATTATTTAAAATATGAGTACAGTGTCACAATCATTGAGTCCAGAGCAGCGGATTGGATGAAGCAAGTGGCCAGACACAAAAAATGAATCCTTGACACTGCAACTAATAACACAGCACCAGATATAAATCAAAAACACAGGAGGGATCAAGTTTTTCCAGTCCCCAGTGGACCTCTCACCACCAGAGGGGACCGAAAGCCCCCAGGAACTCTCACTTCCTGGGTCGAGCAGATGTTAATGCCTGGGTGATTTCTCCAGTCCCCAGACCACTCTCACTGAAGTGGAGACTTTAAATAACAAAATAAAAATATAACCAAAATCCTTTGCAGACCCAGACACTTTCACTGCCTGGGGTTAAAAGCAAAACAGGCACTCTCACTGTCTGTAAAATAGAAATTTAAAGATCTAACCATAATTGAGGAGGAAAGGGTCCAAAGAAAAATCCTCTTCTGCGATTGATGAACTCTGAGCAGGAGCAGGGCCCTGAAAAATCCAATCGGGAGGACGAAACTCAGAATCTATAGCCACTACTACGGGTCCCCACCGGGCCCACCAACTAGTAGGCTCCATGGAGAATCCCTAGGGGCTACTAGCCCAAACCCACTAGCTACCCAGCAAGGTGAGGTCAGGGCCACCGCGTAGCTGCACACCCACCATCACACCCCACCCCAAGGATCAGGACAATCAGCTCACTGCACCAAATTAAGCCAGTTCTCATACACCACCAACCTGACGGCCTGGGTCATACACTGTGAATATTTCAAAAAGGTCTGCTGCAAATAATCCAATATCTTCTCTTGATATGCCCACAAGTCTCCTCTGCTGTGACTCCTCTTCCCCTAACCCACTCCTGGATTTTTCATCGGGTGGCTAAACACACACCAGACCGACTTAAAGTCACAGCCATCCACAAGATCCAGGCAGAAGATCGAATACAAAACATCCCATGGTAACAGTCAAATTATCAAAGTGTGCCCAATTGAAGAAACTGATGTAGTGGCCTGGCAAACTGAAAATATGGGATGGTGACAGGGCTGAAATGAGATGGCCCTAGTGCACACTTACGAGGTGGTCCTAATAGTCTCCCCAGTATCACTCTTGAAATTTGGCATCCCCCGCTAGCAGTTCCATCCATGGAGCTCAAAGAAAAAGCAAACACCGGAAAAAGAAAAGTTAAATTAATAAAATGGCAGAAAAACAGCAAGCAAAAACAGGCAAACAGGCAATTTAACAACAGAATAACAGAAAAGAACCTCTACACTGCCAGAGCAGCCTGTGGTGCACCCAGCCTGGTGGCCACTTTGTGAGCAGGAATTGGGAACAGAAGGCTGGGGGTAGTACAGCCAGCCAGTGCATAGTGCACAGAACAGGAGTGACATGATCCTTCATAGAGGTACCCTAGCTGCAGACAACCTCCAGACAACCCTAGGTACAGGGCATTACAGTAATCGAGTCAGCTAGTAACAAAGGCATGGATAACTGTAGCCAGGTCAGTAGGAGTAAGAAATGGATGGATCTTGGCAATATTCTGGGGATGGAAAAAAATTACTCTGACAACAAAAGAGACCTGTTTTTTAAGGTTGAGATGGTTGTCAAGAATAACACCAAGATCCTTAACCACACTGATTGTTGACAGGGGACTGTCATCAGTGAAGTTACCCCCATGACCTGGCTCAATCACCATAACCTCTGTCTTGCTGGGGTTGAGACATAGCCAGTTTGTGGACATCCAGTCGTTAATCTCGGCTATACACCAGCTCAGCATATCTGGGGCAGAAAGGTCATCGGGGGCACGGGACAGGTACAATTGGATATCCTCTGCATAGCAGTGAAACCCCAGATTGTACCACCTCATGATCCCTACCAGTGGCAGCATATACACGGAGAACAGGGGTGCCAAGATAGAACCCTGCGGAACACCACAAGGCAGTGCCAAAGAACCAGAGGAAAAATTCCCTAGGACAATGTGCTGCAATCTTCTAGTTAAATATGAGCATAACCAGTGCAAAACTGCTCCGGTAGCACCCATATAGTTCCACAGATGGTCCAACAGCACCCCGTGACCTTCCGTGTCAAACATTGAAGACAGGTCCAAGAGCACTAGAATGGTATAGTACCCTTGGTCCTCCACCATGAAGAGATCATGTGCTACCCTTACCAAAGCCATCTCAGTACTATGCCAGGGCTGAAAACCCGACTGGAGAGGTTCGTAGATGGACAAATTCTCCAGGCACTCAATTGACTGGTCAACCACCACCTTTTCAATAAACTTACTCAAAAAGGGAAGATTAGAGATGGGCCTATAGTTTGAGAGAATGTCAGGGTTGAGAGTTGGCTTTTTAAGGAGGGGCCTCACTACAGCCTCTTTCAGAGATGCAGGAAAGACCCCTTCACTTAATGACCCATTAACAGATCTCCATGAACACTGGACCCAGGAAATCCAAGCAGCTGATGACAAACCAAGTTGGACCCAGGTCCAGGGCACAGGTGGTGGGACACATGCTG
Organism: Neoceratodus forsteri; assembly: GCA_016271365.2. NCBI lineage: Eukaryota > Metazoa > Chordata > Ceratodontiformes > Ceratodontidae > Neoceratodus > Neoceratodus forsteri. Next base: position 514,727,018 of record CM028135.1, on the reverse strand, counting down.
GTAAGCACCCTGAGAGCCTCATCCACCAAAACTGTCCAAAATGTAGCCCAACTCGGCAGACAGTCTTCATTAGCAGATCGATCACCCTCAGAAGAAACTGGACCAGAGGAGGTAATACATGTCCTGATAGAGGCCACCTTGTTGGCAAAGAACTGCCCAAACTGTTTGCACTTTTCTGCAGAAAATGCTGTCCCTGACTGCGGACAGGAAGCATTGAGCCAACTATCGACGGTGTGGAACAGCGTAGCTGGGAGATTTCCTGCTGCAGCAATTGATTGAGACAAAAATTCAATCATCTTAAGATTGATTTTCCACAGATACTCCAAAGAATGGAGTCTCGGTGCCAACCTGTCCTCCTTGGAGTGTGACCGCCTCCAGGTATGCTCTAACCTTTCCCCTTAGTTTTCAACTGGCACCATTTTCAACAGACAGGAATAGTAGTTGCAGCCTTCAGCTTCTCATCCTAACTTTTACTGACAACATCATAGCTAGCTTCCTGAAAATCATGTATGCACTCATGGTACATATATATTTTAAATCTTTAGACTATTTTCTTGCACTACACCATGTAACAAAGAACAAATTACCTCAGGAGAGACCGAGAGGAGGAAAACGCCACTTTACTGCTCCCAGTCCAAACCACAAAATAAACTAAGAAATATATATGTATTTAAATTTGTTAACCGGGTAGGTGCACTGGACCAAACGGTCCTTTTTCAGGTCCAACCTGGGAGTACAATACATAAATACAAATAAACAGTGCAATACAAGTCAAACAATACAATACTATATAATAATTAAATAAAACATTTCCAGGCATCCTGGTCCAGCAAAAATTGTTTAAAATTGGATTTAAATCTTTGAAAAGAATGTAATGAATGAAGTGCTCCAGGTAAAGACTCCCAATATGAGGGTACTGAAATTGAAAAAACTCAGGATCCCAATTTGGTTTTACAAGCAATGGTATTTAATTACACTACTCTTAGTTTACTGTAAATTAGGGAAACAGATCAAGCAGAGACAAGGTCAGACAGTGGAAAAGAACTGCATGGATAAACTGACTTAAAAATTATACACCCAAAAAAGTACTCAGTCATTGAGCTAGGTGTTAACCATCCTTTTTGGGAATAAAGATTGCAATAGTGGGTTCGAACGTGGGCAGATAAAACAAAAACGACAAACATTATTGTTAGTAATAAAAAGAATATTGTGCTCCTTACAACCCAATTTAACTTAGAGACTGGACACGTAATCAATGTGTGAGAGGAGGGAACCAGCAGCAATAGCTTTTAAAGTTTCAAGCGGGGGAAAAACTTTTAAACTTGTAAAGAATACCCAGTTTCTGATTAATAGCATGAGTTGCTAAATTCACCTGAGCATGAAAAGTAAGTCCAGATCTAATAACACCCCAAGATATTTAAACTGGCGTCCTTTTTCAATGGCAGCACCAGAATTACCATGTAACAGTAAGCAAGGATTTTCAGCCAGCATGTGAGAAGTACCGAATAACATGGTCATAGTTTTTTTTAGAACTCAACACTAAAGAATTTTCAAGAAACCAACTACAGATACTAAAAAAATCCTGATCGTGCTCCAGAGTTAACTCAGCTATTGATTTTGCATGTGAGCATGTTATCAGATTATCTGCATAAAGAAGGCAATTACAATGTTTACAGATTTGAGGGAGTTGGTTAATAAAAAAGAAAATAGCAATGGGCCCAAAATGGACCCCTAAGGTACCCCACATCTCATAGGAAGGACATCTGACCTAGCCAGACCTATAGTAACAAGCTGGGAATGATTAGTCAAATAGTCTTTAACCCAAGAGACAACATTCCCAGACAAGCCTACCAACCTAAGTTTAGAACAGAGCAGGCCGTGCTCTATAAGGTCAAATGCCTTCGTCAGGCCCACAAAAACAGCTCCTTTCATAAAACTATTATTATATCCCTTAAGAACTGAATTAGTGAACCTGACCAAGGCAGTACTCATTCCATCGTTCTTGTGGAACACATGCCAAAGGTTATTGTTCTACTGGAAGATAGTGGTGCCTGCATAAAAGAAGTCTTTGAAATCCCACAAAATCCACAAATGCAAAAAGTTGTACTTTGCTTTCCTCCATGCTCAGTTAGAAGCAAATCTGCAAGATGCCTGAACAGTACTTGTATTGCCACCAACTGTAAATGCATTATTCCTTGTGTGGCTCTTCAATCAGATTCCTACCAAGAAAGACTGGATTGCAAAGCATAAAGAGATACAATCCATGGAATTAATCACAGCATGGCTGCATTTGTAAACAGAACAATACAATGGTATTTGACTTCCATTCATGACCTTTTTAGAACATATGGAGAAAACTTCAGTTTTGGATCAGTTAGCTTGTCTAGCCTCCTAGATGATTCTACAAGAGATATAGGCATATGGAAGGTATTGCTGACTATCTTGGAGCATTGGCCTTGACATTGTTGATATTCAGTGACCAGGCAGATTGGCACATCAGCGTTACTTATATAATATCACCATCTTTTCAATTACTATACTTTTGGAAGGAGGAGACCGGTGTACATTCAACGTTTATGGCCCATTAGAATGCTCAGTAATATGAACAAAGATTGGCTACAGCAGTCTTTAGTATTTATCTGTAGGTTTAAGGTTTCTGGGATGGGGCGTTCTTCCTCTAATGTCTAATGAGATGAAGTGCTACTCATTGTATGATGTAAGGTCTCTAATGCCAATGGACTGCTGCTTTGTAATTTTAAGTTGTACTGCACATGATGTAGCAATCTGTGCTGCTGCTGCCCTTGTTGGGGCTCTAATAAAAAGAAAGTTATAAAAAATTGAAATATACACATACTGTACTCGAGTACTCAACTAAATCAAGTGATCTGAAAAAGCAAGTTTAGCTAAAGAGACTTGGAGACAGAAGTGATAATAGCTCTCTTTCCCAATATTACTTTATTAATAAATTTGAAGTTCACTCAAGACTGTCAGAAACCAGACCTATTGTAGCCTGGATGGCTGCCACTGCATACCACTACTCACCCAGTTGGTCACCCAAGCCCAAGGCAGACCTTTCCAGAAAACACTTTATTTAAAGGATAACTGTGGGTTCTCAATAAAGAGCTGAACTGTTGCATTATGTACAGCATCTGCTCCTATATTTCTGGTGTGTATGAGACACACTTTATTGTTTTTGAAAATGGAGCAGCTAAGATAAATGTATAGAAAAAAAATCAGAGATGCACGTTACTGCAACATGACTTATTTAACTTTTGTTTATTGGTGCTATCCAAACCAAGTCCAGCTCAACACAAAACAGTGCACACTAGAGACCAGAAAAATGAATTCTTAGAGAATCAAAGCATTAATATTGTTGTTGTTGTTGTTGTTTATTAGCTTAACAGGTAAGCACACTGGAAACAAATTCCTTTTACAGGTGCGACCCACATATATTATATACGTACAATACAATACATAAACAAACATATACAATACAACATAGTAGACATAAAATGTCTTTGTTACAAAGATCAATTCATAGAAAACATTTACAATCAAATTGAGATTCAAAAAACATCCTCAATGCATCAGCAAACATTTTAGCAGAACATACTGTAACTGCCTAATAAGGAATTTCATTCCAAATAGATGGAGCAATGTAAGCAAAAGATCTCTGTCCACTTTTAGTTTTCATAAATGGGATCTTAAAGAACCTACCTTACTATTGAAATGTGCAGTTTCTTACAGCCAAAACACCACTGATCCACAGACTCCCTGACTTGTCAACTTAGTGTTACACATTGCAAACATAGCAGATGAGTTCAAATAAAGCCTGCAACCTTTCTCCACACAGAAGGAATACAATAATAATATAATAATAATAAAATTTATTTAATTAAGCGCCTTTCAAAATTTCAAGGTGCTGTACATCAAGAACAAACATAAAACATATTTAATACATTCAATAAAAACAAATATGAACATATATTCCAGTACTGCAATATAAAATTAGAACAAAGAAGGAAACGCCTTCTCCCATAAAAAAGTCTTTAGTGCCTGCTTAAGGCTCCCCACCGTCCTACACTCCTGGAGCTGACAGGGCAGAGAATTCCAGAGGGTGAGTGCAGCAAATCCAAATGCACGGGCACCAGATGACTTCAAATTTACCCTCAGAATCTCCAGCAACCCCTCGTCAGCCGAGGCGGAGCTGTTTCAGAGGTGTAAAGGCACCAGGAGTTCTTTCAAGTAGTCGGGACCCAGACCGTGTAGAGGCTTTGTAGGTCAAAGACCCACTTTAAAGGTGATCCACCATGTGGCAGCCAGTGCAGAGCACGCAGCACAGGGTATAGAGAACTTCTAGAGGCCCCAGTCAACAAACGTACTGCCGCATTCTGCACTAGCTGCAATCAGTGGATATCAACCCCAGGAAGTCCTAGGTAAAGGGAGTTACAGTAATCAAGGCGAAATGTCACAAAGGCAAGGACCAAAACCGGCAGGTCACTGGTCGGAACAAGGTGCCTAATCCTGGCAATGTTCCTAAGATGGAAAAATGCCAGCTTGACAACTGCAGACACCTGATAATGGAGGGTCAAACCAGTGTCAAGCTCCACTCCCAGGTTACGCACCTGTTCAGAGGTGAGGATCTGGTCCACCCCCAGGATTAATCCAGGGGGAAGACCAGTCCTCAAACCCTCTACCCTGCGACCCGGGTCCACAGCCATAACCTCAGTCTTTCCTGGGTTCAACTTTAAACTGCTGGGGTTCATCCAGTCTTGGATGTCTGCAAGGCAGTTGTTCAGTACTGAGATGGCACTAACCTGGTCAGGTGTAAAAGACAGGTAGAGCTGGGTATCATTAGCATAGCAGTGAAACCTCAGCTCATACCGTCTTACAATGTCTCCGAGGGGTAGCATATATATTGTGAATAACATGGGGGAAAGCATCGAGCCCTGAGGCACCCCACAAGGCAGAGAGAAGGCCCCAGATGAAAACAAACCTGAGACCACTCTCTGCGTTCTCCCTTCGAGGAACGATGAAAACCATCTGAGGACTGTACTTGATAGTTCACAAATGGACCTCAGGCGTTCAAGCAGAACCCCATGATCCACAGTATCAAAAGCTGATGATAGATCAAGGAGAACCAAGATAGAACGGTGTCTCTGATCTCTCGCCATCAGGAGATCATTGAGCACCCAAACCAGAGCAGTCTCGGTACTATGTCTCTTGCGAAAACCAGACTGGAGAGGTTCGTATAAACTATGGATGGTCAAATGGTTATCCAGTTGAGCCACCACAACTTTCTCAATAACCTTCCCCACAAAAGGGAGGTTAGAGATTGGCCTGTAGTTTGCTAGGTCATCCGGGTCTAAAGAAGCTTTCTCCAGAAGGGGAGTCACCACCCCTTCCTTCAGAGAGCTAGGAAAAACTCCCATATCTAAAGAACACCAGATAATCTGAGCTAAGACTGGGCCGATGATCTCACTACAACCCATAATCAGGGAAGTAGGACCAGGGTCTAAACTACAGCATGTGGGACGCATCTCTTGGACAATCCTCGTAGTGTCTACGAGATCTGGCAGGTCAAAGGTACTCCAGGAAACTCCAGGCTCTGCGACAGGACACCGATCAACTGCAACAGCCTTGGAATGAGGTTGGAGGCACTCCCTCCTGATATCTTCAACCTTATTTACAAAGAATCGAGCGATCTCCTCACAATCAGTTTGAGTAAAAACTCGACAGATCTGCTGACAGGCTGGGTTGCACAGTCTGTCAACAGTTCTGAAGAGCTGAACCGGTTGATTCTGTGCAACAGAAATTTCCCTGGACAGGAATTCTGCCTTCTTATGGGAAATTGCTGTTTGGTAGAGTTTATAATGCTCTAGCAAAATAAGGTGGTCGGCATCAGTGGTGTTCTTCCTCCAACGATGCTCCAACCTATGCCCCAGCCTCTGCAACCCTCTCAGAGCCCCATCAAACCATGGGGCAGCAGGATGACGCAGAAGGGGGCAAACATGGACTGGCGCAATCTGATCGAGTGCTACCGATATGGCCCTATTATAGGCCACTACCAGCTGCTCAGGATCAGTGCAGAACCCGTCAAACAATGAGAGGTCAATAACCGCCATCAGGTCTTCAGGGACAACATCCCGCAATGGGCAGTACCTGACCAACTCCACAGGGGCTAGGCTACACAGGGGGGGTCTCAAAACTGAACCCAACTGAGTAGTGATCGGACCAACCGACTGGTTCCACCTCCAAATTGGAAGCCTCGATCCCCAGGAGGAAGACCAGGTCAAGAGAGTGACCTCCCTTGTGTGTAGCTGAGGAAACAACCTGTATAAAGCCCAGAGATGTCATCTCCTGGAGGAAATGTTGACCAAAAAGTGAAGATTCGTCCTCGACCTAAACATTGAAGTGGCCCAGAACCATCAATCTGGGCGACTCTAAGGCCATGTCGTCGGCAAAATCTGCTATTTCCTGCAGAAAAAGCTTCTCATCACCTGGTGGACAATAAATGAGGTACTCATAAGTCATGGTCTTGTTCTATTCAGTCACTTTTATTTTCCGTGATCTCAGGAGCAGTCAGAGAAGAAGCATTGAGACCCTACTGCACATCAATTGCAGCAGCTCCATTTTTAGAACTATTAGGTCTTATACTCACCATGCAAATATAGGAGCTGATTACTTCCACTGTGCTTCTTTGCATTTCAGGAATTTATTAGCTGCCCACAATTATCCTTTAAAACAGACTGGGCAATCAATTATTTTACTCTCTAGTAACTATGCTTCCTTTTACAGATAAGTCAATTCACTATTCAGAAGACTTTGTTCACTTTGATACGGTACACTATAAACTGCTTTTACATGACTTAGGAAATTACTGGAAAACCGACTATTTAGCCATATCATCGCAAGTGTTTTTCATTTCATCTAAATTGCCTAGCCTATCCCTCAGTATAAAACAAGGCAACATGATCTTCATTCTTTCTTTGCATTTCACATGTAAATTATAATTCCATACTTGTGTCCATGACTGGAATGCCACACAACCAATCATAACAGTGGATTATGACTCAGATGTGTGCAATAAGACACAACAGTACATTGGTTGTCTGGGATTAATGCAGACTCAGGTGAGTAGCGAAGCACAAGCCACTAACCTGATTGCCTTCAGTACCTGGAATTGCATTAACCCTAGATAACCAAAGACCTGGAGTATCTTATTGTGCTTATAAAATGGGTAAACCAAAAAACAATTTAAAAAACAAAATTCATTTTTTTTAATTAAAACAGGTATTTTCTTTTGTTAAAAGTAACAGTAAAAAGTAATCACTCCCCACCTGTCAATCATCTATCTTTCCACACATTCAGATAGATGGAATGTTTCATTGTCATGGAATACAGGAGTCTGAACTTCTTCAGAATTAATGTGGCAGAATGTTCACTCCCTCGTGCACAACAGACGGCGCCATGGTTTCAGTTTTATCTGTGGCAGGGTAAGCAGCAGAGGCTACTGGCACGTTAGCAAGAATAAGAGGAGGATTTTTTATGGTCACCAAAGAAACACCAGAAATCAAAACTGTGAATAGTATTTCATTTTATATTATCTTTATGTATGTAATGAGGAAATAATGTTTAATTAATTATTTTTTAAATTTAAGCTAGTTTTGCTTTCAAGGCCTTGTTGAAAGTTTTCAGTGAGTAAAAGGTGGCAACTACAGTATATTTGTGATGGCAGTCAGGGATGAATGAAGTGGGTCATGAATTTGGTATGTGATGTGACTAAATTTTAAATTCCTCTTCTTGAATTTGTTCCATCCTGTGTATTACTGGGTGATTTCCATATGGGTCTTGGAACTTGCTTAGCTAATCAGGAAACAGGAAATTTCCAACCATTTTATAATTAAGGAACTAAAAAAAATGTGCTTCTTCTTAGACAGAAAAACTACTGTATTAGTATCTTCCAACCATTTCCAAAAATAACATTTTCTGTTATTTTACAATGCTTGAAATTGTATTTTAAAAGCTGTGACATTTGAACTAAGTGTAGAAACATAAGTTATTTTAAATGAAACTTGTGGTGTCATCAACATAAATAGAGATTAATGATACAGTTCTCATTTGTAGCTACATGTTGATGTCATATGTTGTTAAAAATAACCCAACTTTCTTGTGAAACATTTTATGTGTTAATGTACCAATATATGGAAGCTGTAGCAATTTGTATTTCATTTTATTTAAATGAGGGCCTTTGGACAAAAAAAATGCCAATTTTCAAATATGCCTGTGGTCATAAGTACAAACAAAACACTAAGACATACAGTACAGTAACCAATTGCAAAAGAAACAATATTTCAGACAAATGTACATACTTCTTAAGTTGAAATACATATGAGATATGAGTTAAAACATTGTTAGCATCCCTTAGAGAGTCTGACAAGGACATCCAATAAGAGGCAACAAAATAATAAAAAGAAATGTGGCCAGTACTTTTTTTTGCATTTGGGCAACCTAAAGAGTGACCCAGTTGAGGATCTGGTTGAGATTCCATTGTGAGTGGGTACTTGGGCAAGGGAAACCAATTTGGCAGGGGCATTATTATTTTTCAATTTCCAAGCCCAATATCCTACTTGGTAATTTATATGTTGTCAGGTTTAACCAGTGTGAGACTTCATGCAACTCATGTGTATATGTTGATATATCAATTTAGTTGGCAACAGGCTTTAATTTAGAAAACAAATTACTTTTCTAGCGGTAACTGTTTCAGAGTTATCCTATTTTAAACAAGTTAAGAAGAAAGCTGGGAGTCTAGCCATTAAGAATTATTCCTACCAATACCGTTTTTATGTGTTGATGCTATTCTATATATATTGATACTATCTGAAATGGCTTTTTGGGTATATTATCAATACATGCATTTAGTAACTTTTGATGCAGCCATAAAATGGCAACCACATTGTATCAATACTATTTTTGTATTGACAAACTGTATAGTAGCAGTACTCTTTTGTGTATAGATACATTAGATTACATGAAAATTTAAATTTTGTTGTCTTTTTTTTTACTTTTTCAGAATTTTGGCAGTAGTACACAGTATTTACTTAGAAATGGAGTAGTTTGTAACCTAAATTTCAAATCATCTTATGCCCGTAATCGTGCTGCGAATATTTCAATATCCCCGGACAACCCCTACTCTTCCTAGCTTTCACAGGCTTTTCCTGTGAGTGCATCAGAATATAATAATACATCCCAGGATGTGGGATATTGCAGTTCCTCAGGAGCATAATGAGGCATGAGACTGCAGGCTAAGTGCCATATACACTTGAGAAGTGGTGATATGCCACCTTAGAAAATGGTCTTTTTATTTGCTGGGCTCTGATTGGGTTGTCCCCCTGCCAGGGGGGTACATTAAGTTTCAATAGACGGCCAGCAAATAAAAAGTTCCAACAGGAGTGCCCCTTCACCCATCCAGATATCTTTGTGTCCACTCTGCTTACCCACTGGCTGAGAGCACTGCATTCAATTTGAAAATGCTGCCATTTTTTTCTACCGCTTAGCGAAAGAACTGGCCACCCACTGCTCAGAAGTTCAATGTCAGTCGCTGAGGAAATGCACATCATCCCCTGATGGGCTCATTTCTTCCCACGCATTTTTTTTATTTTCAGTACATTAATATCGCATTTTTGGTGCCGCCCTGATAGCCCAAATCTCTAACAGCAGACCTCGCTCTTACTCCTCTCTCTCATCGCACACTCACTCCCGCAAACAAGATGCCAACCACCAACTCTCAGTAGTTCAGTGCCAGCCTAATAAAATATACATCACCATTGTGATGGTCTCATTTCTCATAACAACTGTTCTCATCAATAATTGAGTAGTTTTTTAAATCTATGCCTCAATTACGAGACCTAAACAGCCGTTTGGACTGGGATGTGTCTCGTGCCGCAAGAGAGAGACCGAGTGGTTTAGCAGCCATCGCCCAAGCTGTCGTCAAGTGAACTAGACTTTTGCGCTTGGGGGGGGGCAGTGAGAGAGAGAGAGACAGAGTAGTTTTGCTGCTGTCGTCAGAGCTGTCGGCAATTAAAATGTACTTTGAAAAAAAAAATGAACGGAACTCCTCTTCATGCTCCCGGTCCTCAGGATAGGCAGCGAGGACCAGAAAGCAATAAAATAACTTAACTGACTCCCGGTCCTCAGGGTAGACAGCGAGGACCAGGAAACACAGCTGTACAACATAGGCATCACAGCATGATTGCTCCACAACAGCTATTTTTTTCTAAGAAGTGACTCTCGATCGTCAGTGTAGGCAGCGAGCACCTGGAAACTGTACAAAAAAAATCTTTATTGTCTCCAGGACATGCAGCAGTTAAAAAGTTAACAGCATTTCAGTTTATTTAAATGTCTCAAAAGGGGACTATTTTCTTTCTTTTACACAGTATAAATTACTTATTGAATAAAATAAAAATAATTTACTGTTCAAACTTACAAATCAGATTCTGCTTATTTTTTTTACAACAGGTGCCCATTTTCTAAGCACAATAATGCCTTCCAGGGTGGGCGGTATGAGCAATACTGGACCGGCCAAGGGCTATAAGCGCCCTCCGCCTGCAGCGTCGGGCCTCTTTACGCCCCTGGCCGGCCCGGTATTGCCCAATACTGCCCACCCTGTCGGGCATTATTGCTTGCATATCCTACACCTTGGAGTATATTATTCCTATGATATAATGGAATGTAACTACATTTGAAAAAGATGTAGAAAGAGATTGGTTTGAAACAAAATGTACTTGTTTTATACTGGTGTAAGTATACACTGAAACAAAATAGTTCATTTTAAACTTCAGAAAATGCAGAACTTCATAAAAGTTATAGTAGTTTAAGAAAAATAGTTATACAAATAAAAAAACTTTTAGCTATAAAAATGTAACAGCTTTACTGTTGGTTGCAAACTGTGTTTTAAATGGTATCCGGTGATTTTAGCGTGGATAAAATAGCGCGGTCAAAAAAGCGCTACCATAAAGGCGCGGAACATAAAAGCGCATTCCTAAATTGTCGTGGATACTAAATAGCGCCTTTCATTCATAAAAATCATGATCGTGCCATTCATTCATGATGCTGCATCCACGATCGCGCCATTCATTCGTTCATTCTTGAAGCTGCAGGAGGGGAGGCAGACAGAGTTTAGCTAGATAGCTATTTATTATTATTGCATTATTATTTTTAATTAGCCATTCAATCATGAAAATAGCGCCGCTGATGCTGATGCTGCGGGAGGGGGATGACAGCATTTAATTTGTTTTAATTAGCCATTATCAATTCGCCTCAATCATGAAAATAGCGCCGCTGATGCTGATGCTGTGGGAGGGGGATGACAGCATTTACTTTGTTTTAATTAGCCATTATCAATTCGCCTCAATCATGAAAATAGCGCCGCTGATGCTGCGGGAGGGGGATGACAGCATTTAATTTGTTTTAATTAGCCATTATCAATTCACCTGTAATTAGATTCAGGTGCAGGGGTAGTATTAGTTCATAGTAAGTGAGTTACAAGTTTCAGGTGTGCAGTTTGTAGCACTTTCGTTTGGCAACATGGAAGTGCGATACATCAAAAGTCAGAAAGGAGGTGAACTTGCACTGTGGTAGGGTTTTCTATAGCGCAGAGAACGATTATGTGGTACAAAGTCGTACTGGAAATGCTTGCAGTATGCAACTGGACACTGTACTGCGAGGGTACATATCACTGGTGATATAATAGTTAAAAATCTGGGTGAACACAACCATGTGCCAGACCCTGTTCTTGTCATGCAGAAAGAAGCAATTGCTGAAATGAAATGCAAAGCTTCTTCCACCACAGAAACCACCCACCAGATCGTTGTTGCTGGCATTACTCAACTCCCTCCTGAAGTCGCAGCACAGCTTCCAGCCGTGCCTTTGCTGAAAAGAACTGTTCGTCGGACACGAAGAGTGACAAGTCGGCCACCATCTGAACCCTTAGGACACTGCCAAACCCATTGAGAGGGTATTGTCAGAGTATGGAAAAAGGTCAATGTATGAATACCTTAAGGGGATTGCATACAACTTTCAATTACAAGTGTAGAGTTTTTTTTTTAAAGTTGCACATACAGTCTTTCATACTGTAAGGATTTTAATAGTTTAATATTTTTAACAGTTGCAGTCTAAAGTATATATTTTAACTCGTTTTTTTATGACAACTTTTTATAAATACAGCAATGATTTTATCGTTTTATTACTATTTATTATGGTATTGAATAAAGTCGGGATCTGGAGAACAGTAATGGTTTCCTTGTTGCTGTTGTCTATGGCAAGTTGTTATCTGTAACAGCTCGAATAAAATGATGGATGTCAATAGCAATAGTACTGAAAACAATTACTTTTCACATAACGAGAGCTTACTTTTCTTTTACTCATGTACAGCAAAGCAGTAATGATGGATGTCAATAGGCGACACGCTACTATATCGGCGCGCTTAAATGTAACAGGTGCTCACAAAATGCTGCAGCTTTTTTGATGCGCCTTTATTGTAAGCGCTAATCGCACCGCGCTATTTTCACACTAACCTGTTTTAAATACTGTAAACATTAGACTTTTTGTTTTCCTTTAATTAGGGATTGCCATTCAGGCCTTGTATATGTTGAATTGTACATTTCCATTTAATGTTCCCACATAAGTTACATTAGGAAATCATTTATAGTTGGCTGAGTTTTTTGGTTTGGGTTAGAGTTACCAGTATTTTGGATTCTTCTTTTATGCTGAATGCAGTCAAGATGTTATTTTTCTTTAAACTAAGCTGTTTCTCTCTCTCCAGGTCTTGCCTGCTGACATCCCCCAGCCTTGTCATCAACCTTCTCACAGGCTTACTGATTATCCACCACTTAGTCAGGACTACAACGTAGTGGGACGCCAGCCATGTCAGTCATGTGAGAACCTCTGTGGTGCCAGCCTAGACAGTTTGGCTTTTTCCTCCAGCCTCCATTTTCTCCTCTGGGGTGCTGACATGCAATGACGTGATCATGCAGGCTTGCATTGGCACGCATACGACAGGCATCTGGTGGCAACTCCTGCACTCTGATGCTCCTGTTTGTGCTATCTTCTGGTCTCCACCAGTCAGCAATCATGCAGCAGAAGCAGTGCCCACCCACCTCAGAAAGCAGAGTAGTCCATGGGACATGCAGTCCTTCACCCACCGGCCAGCTCTTGATGGCCCACATGCATTGTTGAACATGGGTCACTAGAGTAGCAAGTGGTAGAGGATCAGGATTTGCAATAGTGGAGAAAATCTGGCAGCATTCAAGTGAGAAGGAGAGCTACCAACATTTGAGACAGAGACTTGGTAGCATTTGTGTAGAGTATTCATAGGCGGCAGCGGAGATCAGTTAGCTGCATGGTGGCTTTTGTGTTTAAATTATTGGCAGGTGGTTGGGAGTGAGGGAGTGCTGAGTTGTTTATATTCACAGCTGACAAGTCAGTGGGAAGGCACTGGAGAGTTGAGCCATATCAGGGGGTCTTGTGTTCATGACTGGCAGGTGGGAGGTAGAGGTCATGGACAGAAGTGAGCCACATTAAAGGTTTCCTTTTAACTTTGTGATTGGTGGGTGAGTGAAATGAATTTAGATAAGGTAGCTGCATTGTGGCTTGCATTTCAACTGTGTAGCAAAAGAATGGGAATGGGAATGAGAGTTGGGAGAATGACTGTACAGATAAATAAGCCACATATCAGCTTGAACTGTATTTCAATAGAGTGTGTGCTGGCGGGGGGGGGGGGCTGCAAATGACAATTGGAGTTCTTATGTGTAGGGATTTGCAATGTGTTGATGAATGTAAAGAGCCGCTGGGTCAACAGATTAATTTTTACCAGCATGTTATGGTGTGATAATGCCACTAGTAAAGAATGTTGATAGTCAAACAGGTTTCTTTATTTTTTAAGACCCATTGCATTATCTGGGATAAAGAAGCCCAAAGATCTTGAAACTGCAATAATTAAAAACAATGTAAAGTATATGCAGATGAGTTGCATGTTCACTCTGGAATGAGGACGAGGCACACAATCAACCATATCTTTTTAAAGACTAATTATAGCTTTTCCCCATAAAAATTTAAGAAAAAATAAACACAGAGGGCTGGATATTCAAACTGTGCTATTTTGTGGTGCAAGCTCTTGCGCTGCACAAAATAGTTGCGCAGGGGTGTGTCCAGAGCGATATTCAAAGGAGTTGCGCCCTTGAGCAACTCCTTTGAATATCACCCCCTGACCACAGCCACTGTGCATGGTGCAGTGGAACTTGCGCCACCGCAAGTGGTCAGAGTGGAGCATTCAACTTGTGGTGGCGCAAGTACCATTGCGCCATGCTCAAAATCCCCATATTCAAACAGTGACATGCAAATGGAGCCATAATTCAAGCAAGGTGCGGGGCCATTTGCATCTGATTATGGCCCCATTTGCATGCCATTAGCATGCAGGTGCGCCGATCCCGAGGACTTCGCCTGGCACCCTGCCAGAGCAGCAGCGTCGAGGACCGGCACCACGAGCTGATCGCAGGGCGAGACAGTGTACAATCCCACACCACCCTCCACTGGCCCGATCGTGGGCATGGTTTAATCCCACCCGCCAGCCCGATCGTGGGCAGCAATGTGGCCCCGAGCGTATCCTGGTGGTCAGTGGACCGAAAAGCCCGGTTGCGGGCGGTAGTCATTAGAACCCCGAACACAGCCCTGGTGGCTAGTATCCCCCCACCCACCCACCCGCAAGCCACCACCGCTCCCCGGCGGCGGCGGGCAAGCATCCCACCCGCCTGCCGCCCGCTGCCACCCGACTGACTGCCGGTAGAACTCACGCCTCATTGGTGCAGAGCAAGAGCCAATGGGCGTGCAGCCCATACCGTACAAGACAGTCCAGTTTTGTGAATGAATGAATGTATTCATTCACAAATCTGAACTGTCATGTACGGTATGGGCTGCACGCCCATTGGCTCTGCTCTGCACCAACGGCATGCAGCTACCGGGCAGTCAGTCGGCGGCGGCGGGCAGCAGGCGGTGGATGCTGCCACCCGCCGCCGCCGGGGAGCGGGGTGGTGGCCGTGGGTGGGTGGGTGGGGACATCGCCACCAGGGCTATGTTCAGGGGAGGGGTTTCTTAAACGACTACTGCCCGCGATCAGGCTTTTCGGTCCACTGGACCACCAGGGATGAATTCGGAAGGAGAGGGGAGTTTATTAGACAACCACTGCCCGCGATCTGGCTTTTCGGTCCACTGGACCACCAGGGATGAATGCGGGAGGAGGGGGGGTTCTTAAACAACTACTGCCCGCGATCGGGCTTTTCGGTCCACTGGACCACCAGGGATACGTTCGGGGGGGAGCCACACTGCTGCCCGTGATCGGGCTGGTGGGGGGGATTAAACTATGCCCGCGATCGGGCCAGTGGGGGTGGTGGGGATTTACAGTCGGCTGCCCGTGATCGGGCTGCAGGGGGGGCACAGGGACTGGGTTGGGGGCCAGCCACAGGTGGCAGCTGCTATGTTGTGCCCTGCAATGCAGCAGCTCACCTGTGGGTGGCCCTCAACTTAAGCCTTTTTGGCTCAAAGTTGTGCAGGCGCAGGTTGGGGGTTGCGCCTGCACAACTCTGCACAGCCCTGCTGAATATCGGGCTGTGCAGTTTATGCATGGTTCCTCCCCCTCCAGTTCAGCATGCATTCATTTGCATTGCACTGTTGCTCAGCATGTTTTCTGTGGCGCAACTGCCTCCTGCTGAATATGGCAGAATGGAGCAAGTTCGGACTTGCACAGGCGCAACCCTATTGCGCATGGTGCAACCCTTTTGAATATCTGGGCCAAAGAGTGTTTAAGTGTGGGGGTGTGTGGCTAGCCGCTAGACATGGCAGATGTGTGCTAGTTAGCTCCTCGAGGCATCGAGCTTTAATTTGCCTTCAAAGCTGCTTTTTGTCTACAAAACCTACAGTCCTATACTGCTTATTTCCCCTAATGTCCATGGCATCGGGTAAACAGAAAAATTGCCAGGGGAAACTTCATTTTGATGCTGCTAACTTGGCGTGAGCTGGAAAATTGGGCTAGGCCACTCCAAAGCCACAGATCCCAAGTTCAGAAAGCGTGTGAGTCAATGAAGGGCTGGAGATGGAGGCACTCTCTAAGTCGCTGGCAGGAGTCCCCTCCACACTGCTGCAAATGCAGCAAGAAATGAAGTCAGGTTTCACTAATTTAGCTGCTCAGCTTACCCACCTTCAGGGAGTCATGACTGGGCTCTCAGAGACGACCGCAGAACATTCGACCCAGATCACTGAATTGGAGCAGAGAGTGAGCAACCTGGAAGACTCACTAGCAGTAATCTCAGCTGAAAGAAATGGATTTAAGGCTTCGCTGGAGGAACTACTGGTGAGGGTCAATGACCAAGAGAATCGGTCACGGAGATCCAATCTCTGCATAATTGGCTTACCTGAGGAGACAGAGGGTCGGGTTGTGGCTCAGGGCCTCCAGAAGTGGTTGGTGCAACTGCTTGACCTCCCAGAAGATTACAAGCAGTTTGAAATCAAATGAGCACATCAAGTTGGGTGTCTGCCTAAGCCGGGTGAATGGGCGAGACACTGCCTGATTAAATATCTCTGCTTTACGGACAAAGAGAAGATGCTTCAGAGAGCCAAACAGGCAGGGCCAATCTTGTTTGGAAACAGCAAGGTGTTCATCTACCAGGACTACATGAAGGATTTCCAAGCCCAAAGACAGACATTTTCACAGATAAAGGGCAAGCTGCATACCCTTAGGTGGCCCTTCAGCTTCCGATACCCTGCACGCTTGCAGATAGACTGCCTGAGGTAGGCTCCAAGTTCCTTCATTTGCCCCAAAGCTGCTTAAAAGTGGGTTGCTGAGGAGGATACCAGGAGGGACAGAGTGCAAGCTGAAGAAATCTGATATAGGCTAAGTATTACGCCTACTCATTTGTAATTTGCTCTCTGGTGCTTTTATGTACACAGCACTCAGCCCCAATATGAGTTTGTCTCTGTGGACTATTGAACTTAGCCTTGTCTGGGAAACTCATCTGTTGGATGGTTCAGTGGGCTGCATTTGGTGGGCTAATACACCTAAGCTTTGAATTCTTGTTCAAGTTGGGCCTCCCTACCGTGTCTGGGGACACGTGTATCGTCGGGTAGGTTCAGTGTTTCTATGAGGGGGAGTACACTATTTACACTTGCCTGAGGAACTGTTCACTGCAATTATGTCCAGATTACTGGACCCTGATTCTGTGCTGTTAAGAACCCTTGCAATTTGGTTGTCTTTTAGTAGCAGCCTTTCATTTGTTTGTATTGAAAGTTTTGGAGTTTTTGCTTTATCTTTAGCCTTTTACAGCTTTGATTATTACATAGCCTTAGCCTGTATGATGCCCATGTTAAAATGTTAACCAATGAAACTACCATCTTTCTGCCAATTGTTAGCAGTGGGGATCTGGGTGGACCTTTTTTTGCCCATTGGCAATGTGGGGGAAGGGTTTGGAGGTCTCCATTTGCAGGACTGTTCCCGGTGAGATGGGTAATGGAGGATGGAGGGAATGGAGGGTGGCAACGATGGGTGACAAGACACTGTACATTTGGGACTTTGTATTTGGAGGGAGTGGGGGTGAGTGGGTATAACGGCGGTGGTGGGAATAGTGAGACATTTAAGGCTTACCCTGGAGAGTTAAACTCTTCTATCTCGAACTCTCTATATGGGTTGACTCCAGCACCCCCTAGGGTCTATTTATGTTGCTATATGGGGGAGCTGTGTGGGGTGTGGGGGTTGGTGGGGGGGCGGGAGTATCTTGGGGTTTTGTTGGTACTATAAGTTAAAAAATCTGGTTCCAGGTGTACATTTATCTGTGATTGGTCGGGTACTGTCTTTTATGGGTAAACACGATGGCAACTGAGGTTAGGGTGGTCACGTGGAACATAAATGGCCTAAAGATGATTCTCAAGCATCGGAAGGTCTTGGCAGAGGTGCTCAGGATGAAGGGGCAAATAATGCTATTGCAGAAAACCCACTCCTCTGCCGCTGAGGCCCGAAAGACCACTGCCTTTATGGAGGGGAATGTGGATACCCTCCACATATTCATACAAGGCTAGAAGTGCTTCAATTTGGCTTCCCCAGGGTTGCCAAGCCAAAATAGTGGACACATTGGTGGACACCACAGGACGCTATGCGCTGGCAAAAGTACAAATGCCTGGGGGTAGCAATCTCCTGATCAGATCTATCTACATCCCTAATGTGGAAGATCCGGGTTTTTTTCAATGGTTGGTGCTAGATATGTCTCGATGGGAGGGGTCATGGGTTGTCAGGGGTGACTTTAACTGTGTACTTGATACTGTACTAGATCATTCAAAGGCAACTGTAGTCCCAGTGTCTCGAAATGCCAAGACCTTAGAACAAATTCAAGGGGATATGCGATTGCTAGATGCATGGCGCCACTCTCATCCAACAGGCGGGGATTATAGTTTCTTCTACCATGCTCACCAGTCATATGCATGAATAGATAAGCTCCTGGTCTCTTCCTCATTGCTGATGGGGATGGGGAGGTGAAGTATCTTCCTATCTTGGTGTCTGACCATGACTCCTACTCTATCTCCCTCAAAGTGTCCAGTTCCACTAGTCCCCTTCGAAGTTGGAAGTTAGATCCACTTTTTTTGAAAGACTGTAGCTATATCGAACAGATGAAGGGGGGCATACAGGAGTTTCTATTTCATAATATCAGGGGTGATACATCTCATGGGACCCTGTGGGAAACTCTAAAGGCCTTTATCAGGGGCCAGCCCATCTCTTATGCCTCACATCGAAAACGGGGGGAGGAACGGGTTCTGACCTCCCTTCGGATAAAGATCTCAACATGCGAGGTGGCCCACAAAATCAAGCCCACCAAAGCGTTATACAATATCATTCAACAATAAATATCAATGTAATGCATTAAATAGCTCTCAACTGGAGCAATTGATATTATTGGCGAATGCAGGTGCTTATTTTGATGGGGACGGGGGGAGGTAAGATGCTCGCATGGCAGATTAAATGTAGAGAGGCCAAAAGGGTGGTGGGAGGGATCAGTGATTCTCAGTGGGGTTTGATACAAGACACGGCAGGTATCGGTAAAGCCTTTGTAGTCTTCTATAAAGCTTTATATACTTCAGAGTGTCAGCCCACCTGAGATGACCTGGCATCTTTCTTCAGGCAAGCCCCCTTAAATACTCTAGCAGAAGATGACTCTAAATGACTGGATGCTCCCCTGTCCAATCAAGAAGTGCAGAGTGCGATAAAGGCCTTGAAGGGGGGAAGGCCCCTGGTCCAGATGGCATACCCATTGACTTTTTCAAAATATTCAGCCCCCTTCTATTAGACCCTTTGTTTGATATGCTGGCTGAGGGACTATCTCAAGGAGAGCTGCCCCCCTCCACACGGTCCACGGTAATCACAGTTTTGCCTAAGCCTGGTAAGGACTTGACCAAATGTGCTTCATATCGGCCTGTCTCTTTACTAACAGCGGACTATAAGATCATAGCCAAAGTAATGACCACCTGGCTGGAACCTGTGCTGCCATTGTTGGTACATCAGCACCAAACAGGGTTTGTAAAAGGTAGACAAGGTAAGCACAATATTACATGAACCTTGAATGTATTTTACAGATGGGGACAGGTGAAAAACACTCATGGGGCAGCAGTGGTGGCATTGGATGCAGAAAAGGCTTTTGACCATGTGGAGGGTGGCTATGTCTTTGAGACTTTGAGCAGAGTTGGGTTGGGCCCGAGCTTCTGTCATTGGGTATGGTTGTTGTACACTCACCCTTCGGCCCAAGTGGTGGTAAATGGCTGCTTATCTAGTCCCTTTATTTTGGAGCGAGCAACACATCAGGGGTGCCCCCGTCCCCATTATCATACATTCTATCTTTGGAACCACTGGCGGTGGCCTTGCGGGCACAAGCAGGCATCAGAGGCTTTGTGGGGGGGGGCTCAGAGCATACGATCTCGATGTATGCAGATGACCAACTCCTGTATCTGCTAAACCCTACACGGGACCTTCCAGGTGTTCATAAGTTGATGAGGGAATTCGGGGCCCTGTCCGGTCATAAAGTTAATTGGACAAAAAGTGAGTTGCTCTCCCGTGGGCACCTGGGATAGGGCTCAATTAATAGCCAACCTGGGGCGACTGCAGTTAGTATCACAGATAAAATATTTGGGTGTCCAGCTCTCAGCTTCAATTAGGCACCTCTATGCTCTTAACTATAAGCTTTTCCTTGCTAGACTGTCAGAGGATTGTGAGCAGTGATTGACACTCCCCCTCTCCTTGTTGGGTAGGGTGGGCATCATAAAGATGACCATTCTCCCACAATGTCTATACTTACATCAATCTCTCCCCATCAGAGTGCCGCATCGCCACTTTAGGTGCCTTCATGCCGTATTGCACAGGTTTATGTGGAAGGGTGACAGTGCAAGAATTCATAGGGTGACACTTTCCCAGACACCTCGGAGGGGAGGAGAGGACCTACCCAACTTCAGGGCTTATTACTGGACACCCCAGCTGGCGTTCTTACCTCAAGGCCTTGGTGGGGAGACCTATGCCTGGTTGGGGTTGGAGGAGGAGATGTTGGATGGTAACTTTAGGAATGACTTATTGAGTGGTGCTTTGACCTCTCTGACTGAGCATTTGGTTAGAAACTCCTTCATCAGTACCACACTGGGGATCTGGATCTGGGCCCATTGACACATTGTCTGGCAGGGGGTGCCTCTCCTCATGTGAGTTTGGTCTATGCAGCGAGAAAGAGGGGAACGTGCCCTCTTCCACTCATACAACGATTATGACAGTGGAAAAGACAGGGTCTATTTTGTATGGAGCAGTTGTATGATGGGGTACTCATGTGTAGCTTTCAAACCCTTTGTATATGTTGGGGCCTTTACCCCACAGACTTCTTTGTGTATCTCCGTATTCAACAGTTGTTCGGGACAATCCTGTCAGTTGCAGAGGGGTGGATGTCACCCTCACCTTTTGAAGAACTTTACAGAGCGCAACCAGGTCGTGAACCACTCTCGGTCTTTTACTGTACTATCCAGGGAGGGAACTTGGATATGTCAGATGTGCTAGAGTGGAGTGAGGACCTCTTGCTACCAATTGACTCCTACACATGGAAGTTGGCCTGCTCTCACTTTGTGGGTTGCTCATATAGTAATAAGCTTAGACAAATACAACTGTATTTTCTGCAACAGGCTTACCGTATATAACTCCAGTTGGACTACATGCTATGGACACTTCTAAGTCAAAAGTCTGTCCCAAATGCGAAACAGAAACAGGAGACTTCCTCCACATGGTCTTGACATGTGCAAAAATAGCTCCCTTCTGGCATGGCATACACAGAATCATGTCTCATGTCCTGGGGTATTCCCCTTCGAAGTCCCCTCTTGAGCTACTACTGGTAGGTAAAAAGTGGAGTTTTTTTCCTCCCTTCTACTCTCTGCTCCTCCTACCACATGTGGCTAGTTTGGCACACACTGGTGGGTGCCTTAGCACTACCTTGACCTCTGCTTCTATTGGGGGCTGTGGCTGCTCCTAGTGACCCTCTATATTTTGCACTGTATGACCCATTACATACTTTTGAACTAGTATCATTTGATTGCTTCTGTCTGAGCATGTAAATTGGTATTAATGTTACTTTTGTTCAATATGCCTCACTTTTAATATAATGATGTATGTTTCTCTTCCAGTGGCAATCTACATCCATCTGACATATAGTTCATTACAATCGGTAATTGTATAACTTGTAAGACAACCTGACCCAATATGCATGTGACGTTGTATATGCCTGAGTATCTGATTCTTGTACACAGTCAGAATGTCACTTTGCCTTGGTATCCCTTGAACCATACAATAAACTATTTTGGAAAAAAAAAAAAAGATTGTTTAAATCCTGTAACTGGCCTGGGATAGCAAAGGTTTATTTGGGGATTACACTTTCCTACTGCCAATATTATTCTTTGCCAGTCAGTATATATTCTTTTTTTTTCTTTATAGTTTTATTCAATTTTTTATAATTGTACTTGCACAATCAAATACACATTTAAAGAGTAATAACTTAAACTACATACATTTTTATCACATAAACAAATCCTAAATAGCATATTCCACTACCATATTAGACTTTGTGTTATAATTATCAAAATAGTAAATGTTTGTTACATTACCAATGTTCTAAAGTGGGGTGCTCAAAAAAGTTCCAAACAGTAGACACCTGGAGGTAAGATTCAATGTCACATTCTAAATTTTAAATAGTGTTCCAAATCAGGAATATGCACCATGTTTGTTCAAAGAGGGGAAGTTTCTCATTAGCTAGGTGATTCAGTCTCTCATTTTCAGTGACTTTGCCCATATATTGATGCCATTCAGATATGGCTGGCACAGCTGCATCTCTCCATTTGAACAACATTAATCTTTTTAGTTTAATTTAGTTTAGTTTATTGTTCTAGGAATTAATACCTTTGAGCTAAGGCTCTTTTACAAAGGTTCCACGTCATAAAAGTACATAAACATGCTAGACAGTATTACAAACAATCGGTAAACAGTTTAAAAAGGCCACAATAAAACAGTGACATTCATGTAAAGAAAAGAAAATGAAACTCAGAGGCAATTTTAGGGCAAGGAATAAGGTTGGAGAGGTAGAGGGAGATGGGGGGAGAGAAACATAAGAAGTTCAGTGGCAGACAGGACCAGGTTAGTGGTACTCCGATTGTCTTTGTCAAATGAGGGGTCATGGCGGTTGATGGAAACATCTATAAGTGCAATCAGAGGGTAGAGTCTTTTAATCCCAGCATTGCTGACATGATCCAGATGTGCTGTTTTTTTGGGGAAGTGCTGTATCTTAATGCAGTCACCTGGTAACGTTAGTGCTGGATGCTTTGAAATTTCAAATTTAAAGTGATTTTCCAATCTTAAGGTACCACTTTCAGGATATGGTACTTTATGCTGGCAATAGTCCTTTTGTGGCATTTTTAAAGTTTTATTTGCAGCCTGTATTTAGTTTGAAGGGACTGTAGTTTGGCCCTGACAAAGTAGCCAGCTAATCCCTTCCACTTCCCTCTTCATGTACATGCCCCTGCATTCAGGCAAGTTATGACATACAGCAAGGGATAGCACAGGGGTGCGCCCCATTGAAATAAATAGGAGTGTTTTTTCATTACTATTTATTACATTATGGAAGTAAGTTGGAGATTAATGAAGGCTACCGCTTGACTACCAAGGACCTTATTAGTTGAGCGGTGGCCTTCATTAATCTCCAACGGGAGTATATTGTAAGACTGAAACTTGGTTGCCTGTCTCTTGAAATCCTGATGCCACAAGCCCGACAGTGAAAATCCCGACAGAAAGATTTTGCCTACAGCAGAGTTTGTTATAATAATTAAGGGGGATGCGGGGGGCAAAGCCCCCCAAAACATGAAAAAAATATCTGCGGCCACTGTTGGGATTTTCTGTGTCGGGCTTGTGGCATTGGGATTATGACTGTCGGGCAACTGCCTGTTAGTCTTTCATAGTAAATCCTCTCCAACTGACCATCATATTGTATTAAATAGTAATGAAAATACACTCCAATTCATTTCAACAGATGTGCCCTTGCACTCTCCCTTGCTGCACGTCATAATGTGTCTGAGCACGGGGTGTGTACATGAAGAGGAAAGTGCAAGGGATCAGCTAGCTACCTTGTAGGGGCCAAACCATGATCCGGTCAAACTAAATACAGGCTGTAAATTACATTTTAAAAATGCCACAAAAGGACTATTGCCGGCATAAGGTACAGTATCCAGTAAGTAATAAAGCATTGGTGAAAAGGTAAAAATATCACTTCTAGTTTTATAAAACACTGTAAATTTGACATTTTTACTGTCAAATAATTTTCGTTATTTTCGCTGAAGTACAAATTTGTGTGACAATAAATTTACGCTAATTAACACTGTGAGCAATTTTCCCATTATAGTGAATATGGTGCTAATGACCTGACACTAAATTAAATTTACACAATTATGGGTGAATTTGTGTTTGCGTTAAAATTACTTTGCATGAAAATAGCTAGTTTTACAGTAAAAGCAGTTCCTTCTAGATGGGAACAATATTGGGACAAAACAATAAAACGTGACAAATTTGCATCTCTATCCCCACATATCTAGCTTTTATTGTTTTGAGTTATCACTCAATTTAGCTAGCTTAGCTGGCATATAATATTGTGGAGAATCTCATATCAGATGACCTCTGATTTCTTTACTTGAATGAGAAGCATAAATCCACACCTTATCTCAGACTTCAGGAATGATTTTGATCTCCAACTTGTTCTCCCATTTGGATCTAGAAGTTGCAGTTATATCAGGTTGGGATTCTAATAGTAAACTATAAATCTTCCCCCTCCTCTTTTTCCTTTAACTAGTTTCATCAGTTTATCCCACTCCAACTTCTTCATGTGGGAATCACTTGCATTAAAGAGGTGCTAGGTGGAGTTCCTAGGCTGTAGGTATTTCCATAGGTCCAGGCAACCAATACTGTAACAAGTTCTGAGTTCTGAGAATGTGTATCTGGACTTAGTTTGTGGATTATTTATGACTTCTGTGTATCTTTTCCCCAGTTGTTTCCTTCACAAATGATTACAGTCAGGTAAACTTTATTAAATATGAATTTAAAAAAAAAGTTACATACATTACAAAAAATTAAGAACAAGACTATTAATAAATGTAATCATAAAAATACTATGAATTACACTATGTAAAAATAGATCAGTCTTCGTCTTATAATTATCATCCATTGCAGCATAAATAGTAAAATCTTCATTAATGTCATACAGAAGAATACATAAGGTGCAGCTCAGTCACAGACTTTATAGTTTCAACATCTGCAGTGCTTTAGATGCAAAGCACCGTAATGCATGTTGTTGAACCTTTAGTTCTGAAAATAAAATTGTTTGGCCTATTTCCCTCTTTTGCTGCCCTTTCATTATCAGAATGAAAGGGGCTATCCATCTTTCTCTTTCTTTAACCAACAAGGGACAGTCTAACAATAGATGTAAAACAAGTAGTTGACACTCTGGGTTACCTTTACATGGCATTTGAAGTCCATAGCCTATCAAATGTTTCTCAGGGTTTGAAAGAAGTTCAAGTCTGAATTTAGTAATTGCTTTCCTATACCTCATATTTTCACAATATACAGTAAAAGGTACATTTCAGTTGTGAAGATATTCTTATTTACTCTATACAGAGAATATACCCATGAATTGTGTATATTTTAAACTCAGCTTTATTAAAATTTCCCAGGAAAATTGTGTAGTTAATTCTTTTCCTCCACATCCCCACTAGTCAGTGGTTACAGACTAAGTATTTTACCTTACAAAAAACATTTATTAACTTCTCATGACTTGGTTACCTGATCCAGGTTGTTAGTTCTCAGTGTATTCTCTGTGTTGCAGTCATATGAACGTGCATGATACTGTACTGTGCAGTGATCAAGCGCATTAGCCTTTTTTATGTTGGCTCGTGCGTGCGTGCCAGCCAACATCTTGCAATAGTAGCAGATTTGGAGGTGTGGTCACTGTGGACGAATGCAGGGCACGCATCAGTAGGTGCATCCCTCATTCCCCAATAAGCCAGCATTCAGGTGCTAACACCAGCAATATGTAAAGTGGCCACCAGATCTAAGAAAAGTGCTGCTGCAATGAGAGGCAAGCTCATCCTGCAGCGGCACAATAACATGCCTCCCAATGTGCCTTTCCTGGTGAAGCAGTTCAATAAACATGGCGGCATTGACTGCTGCCACGCAGAGTGCCGACTTCAGGGGTGCCCAATCCCTACATGCCCCCTCACCCCATACTTACCTCCGGAGCCCGGTGCGATGATCTTCGGTGGACCGAGGAGAACACATCTTCACTCTTCAAAGCTGACCACAAACTGAAGAAATGCCAGTAAGCTGTATAATGGCATAAATAGGGTTTTTTCAACTTTGGTGCATATCTCGGGCATTTTTGGGAATTTTGGCACCAAAGTTTCAACATGGGGTTTCGGGCCCCCTCCTCATGAATTCAGTTACTGTCATGGCGTTATTCGGTCCCAAAAGGTGATTTCGCGGTCACTACACAGAATCACCTTTTGGGACTGATTAATGAAACGACAGTGCCACTGTGTATGAGGTGGGTTCTCAAAAAGCCTATGTTGGAAATTTGGTGAAAAAAATTCAAAAAATGACTGTTTTATGAACGTGCATTGCGCAGTTTCCACGCACACTCGTAACTTCATGAATTTGTAAAATTTCCACACCAGATTTTCAACATTGCCATTTTTCCACACCTCCCTATGAACAGTACAGCTGTCATTTTTCATATCCTGGCCAAAATGTGTTTTAGCACTTCCGGTGCAGAGTAGCATGGTAGCTGTGGGAAATCAGTTTTAGATACAGATTAAAAAAATGACAGTGACACTGTTCATGAGCAGAGGTCCTAAAATGCCTATGTTGAAAATTTGGTGACGAAAGTCCATAAAATGACTGTGTTACAAGCATGCATTGCGCAGTTTCCATGCACCCTTGTAACTTCACAAATTTGCAATATTTTCGTGCCAGATTTTCAACACTGGCATTTTTTCACACCTCCTTATGAACAGTACAGCTGTCATTTTTCACATCCTGCCCGAAATGTGTTTTCGCACCTGTGGCATACAATGGCGTGGTCGCTGTGGGAAATCAACTTTTGGGACACATTAACAAAATCACAGTGCCACTGTTCATGAGGGGAGGTCCCAAAATGCCTATATTGAAATTGTGGTTAAAAAAATCCCCAAAATAATTGGATTACGGACGTGCGTTGCACAGTTTCTATGCATGCTCATGACTTCACCAATTTTTCATATTTTCACTCCAGATTTTCAACATTGCCATTTTTTTTACACCTCCTCATGAACAATACAGTTGTCATTTTTCACATCCTGCCCAAAATGTGTTTTCATACCTGTGGTGCCAAATGGTGCAGTCACTGTGCAAAATCTCTTTTCGGCTAACAAACTGATAGTGCCGCTCTTCATGAGGTGTGGTCACAAAAAGCCCATTTTGATAATTTGGAGTTAAAATACCAACACATGCCTATGGCATTAGGGTTTCCAACTGTAACACCCCACTCTGTAGAGACTGACAGGCATCAGCAGTGTGACTTGGACTCATCAGCTGTAATGCTCATGCCATTTCACCCCCACCCCCCCGCAGCCACTGACAGGCATCGAGGTGTGCCTTGGAGTCCTCGGCCCCAAAGTTCACCTCATTCTCCTGTTCTGCACCCACCTCAGCATATTTCTTTATGGAATGGGTAAGTATAAGGCCCAAAGACCCCAAAGCACACAATGACACTTGTCAGTGTCTACAGGGTAGGGTGAGGTAAAATGGCAGGAGTGTTATAGCTGATGACCCAAAGACACACCCCAGTGCCTGTCAGTCCCTGTAGGGTGCAGGTGGGGTTGGCGTCAGTTGAATACTTCACTGCCATTCCAATTATGCATCTTTAACTCCTGTCTCCTCCCACAGCCCTGGTTAATCAATGTTTTCCCTGGTTCATGTCCCCCAGTATTCTCTGTTCATGCCAATTTTCATATCATTATATCATGCAAACCAAATCTTCATGCATTTTAAGCTCTCTGACATGCTGCTTGTTTCCTTTGGGTATTTATAAGAACAGAGATTCAGGGTTGACCACTAGGACCACACCCTCCTTACCCATCTTCCTGAGTAGGAGCTTGTCCTGGCCTCTTTACTCCACCAGTGAGGTGCATTGGGGCATAGACTGCCAGAACTGAGAGAAGAGATGGAACAGACCAGTGAGTCAAGCACTGTATAGTAAAGCCAGTGAGGAGGAAACAAAGGCACAATGTTAGCTTTTGTTGGACTTCACCAGTAAAAGGCCTCATTATGTCTTAAAGTATCCCCATCTGGGCTTTCTTCCTCCCCCCTCCTCACCAGGCTCAGAGTGTGATGTTTGTACCTGAGTCTTTATAATGCTGCTACCCTTATTTTTATACTTTTGTAACTCAACCTTATTTGATAAAGTATATTCATTATACCTAGCCAAACTGTTTCACTGTATGGTATCATTAACATTGACTTGTTCAACCAGTACATAGATTATAATGCAGTCATTTAGATTCAATCAATGGCAAATTCCTATGTTGCCCTTCAAGACAAAAGTTTTGTACAGAGTTTGCTATTTTGATAGATCTGGTTTCTTTCATTTAATAAAGCCAAAACCCTGTTCCAAACAGTGTTCAGGGATAGAACCACTAAATAACTATGTATTGCATATAGTAACCTGCAAGAGCCTAATTAAAAAGAAACCTAGTAGAAAACTAAACTGGCATGTTGGGTCACTGCCTGACTGTATTAATCAGGTGTTCCCTTCTCTCTGCCAAGGTTGTGTAGGAGTGATTTATTGTCTCCTCCCCTCATGTTAGGCAAGATTTGGTATAGTCAGTCCACTGCTGTCAGTTCTCCCTGAACTTCTCCCCTGTAAGGCATAGGTGTAGTGATAGTATAATATGTTGATTATTGTCACTCCATTTTGTATGCTATTTCATGTAATGTATGTCATTTTATACTCCATTTTGTATTGTGTGACTCCATTTTACATGCTGCTTCATTTAATTGGTGTTTTGCTCTTTAGATAGCCTCATTATTATGTTTTGCTTCAGACAGTGTATTTTGCTGACTTGAAGGTTGCATATTATCAGGCAACCTGTTTTTGTAGTTTTGTTTAAACTTCTGCTTAGCTCATAGTGTTCTAGGCACCCGGCCAGTGTTTGGAGCACAGTGACCTAGCAGTGTAGGGAATTCTGAGCAGTCCTTATGGTGTGAATTTGCAGCATCCTGGGAGCCCGGCCAGCTTCTAGAATGTGGCAAACAACACTATGAAGGCTGCACGGTTATTTTAGCATAGAATAAGATATAAATGTAGCTTCAATGCCTGGTTGGAAGCCCTCATCTGCAGGGTGGACACATCGCTGTGGAACTTTCTCCCGGTTCAATACCCTGGCCAGGCTGTGAGATGATTAGGGCTTCCCCAGCTACTGGGAAAAGGCTTGATGTAGCACAGAATCGGTGATGTATCATGTTTGCTTAATTGAAGCATATATTAATGCTGATAGTAATATTGCTAATGAATGAATGCTAAAGTGTAATCATTAATGCTGATAGTGACATTGCTGCTAAATGAAGTGTAATTATCTTTGCTTGCAATAAATTGTGCTGATGTGTGAATGCCAAGTGTGATTATTCCTTTGTGACTCTTCGATTAGGCAAGACAATTTTGGCGTAGTCGGCAGGATTCATAAGGAAAGTACACACTAAGGTGAAGTGAAAATGTTTAAAAGGAAAGAGTCTAATGTTGATGTGCACAAGTGGAAATTCCTGTTGGGAAAACCAACCTTATGCTGATTTAGCCACTGAGGTCATGTTGTGCAGGGTTGAGTGAACACTGGGAATCCTGTTTAAAGGATTCTGAGCCTGCAGATGTTGTTACATGTATGAAAAGAGTGCCTGTGGCAAAAGGAAAGAATGTGCTGCCTTGGCGTAGGGGTGGATTTTATTGTTTGCCTATAGGAAGATGCATGAAAAGGTAGTGGACTTCTTAGTGAAAAGGCAGAGTTGGAACGAAAGGTTTGTGATTTGGAAAGTAAAGCTGTGATGTTACAATGTCAAAATCATTTGCTGAGTGATAAATTGATACCTATCGGACAGTTGCAGAAAATGCAGCTGTCCGAGTGGCACAGTACAAGTATAAAAGAGGAGGGGCAGAGTTAGTAGAAAGGTAACCCTAGCATTAGCTAGGCAGGAGCCCACTGGGATCCTGAAACATGGGATGGAGATATTTGGTTTTCTACAGATGAGGAAAGGTCAGCCTCAGATAAAGAAGAAAAGGCTGAGGGACGAAGGTTCCAATATTGCATGCACAGCCAGTGTCTAGAAGACGACTGAAGTGTTGGATCAGGAAAACCTAGGAATCGAGATGTAGTGGAGGATTTTTCTCAACAGGAGGTATCAGACCTCCTGAGTGGTACACCCGGGGAGAGTTTGTTGAGATGGCTGGTGAGGTTGTGGCGATCACAGGGGTGATGGAGTAAGTTTAGATGAAACTGATGCCCCTAGGTTTCTGTCACTAAGCTATGACCCTGTGGTGAAGGAGGTTTCGGACCTCGACACAGGGGCAGGGCTATGCCATGATGCTGGACGGGTGGCTATGGCTTGCAAATACAAGTATCCGACGGTGAGTGACTGGTCGGAGGATAGTAAACCATGGTTTACCTTAAAGGACTGTATACAAAACATTAAAATGAAATGATGAAAGTATGGTCTCCACAGAAGACCATGCTGATTTAATGAGTGTTGTTGTGCCAGTGTCTGTATGTAATAAGATTATCAAAACTGCACCACCTGCATATAAGGCAGTATGATGACTTTGTTGATTAATCAGACGGGAAAAACAGTAGGTGTAGTGCTAGAGGCAATACGGCAGTTAGGGGAACTGGGAGATTGGGTCCAAAGGGTCTAGTTTATATGATTCTTCAGGACAGGATAAACAGCGGTCCAATCCTGAGGGTCGAGTTTCTAGGAGAGATATGTTCCTGGCTCTCTTAAAGGATGGGGTGGCAAGGGAAAACATTGATGGGATCAGTACCCCTGATATGTGGGAAATGTACAAAAAGAGGGGATTGAACACTAAGAAGCGAGTAAATAAGCAGATCAATTCAAAGTTAAAGACAGATGTACATGTCTCTTCAGGGGAGTCTGTAAGTCCAACTGCTCCCCCGGCAGAGTTTGATGATGAAAGTATGTCCCGGGGTGGGGGGGCTCCCACTCAGGGATCCATTGAGTCACCCCGACCAGAGCAGGAATATGCAGATCTGTATCCTAGTGATTTGTACCCGGTAGGGGGAGTTGCAGCAACTGAAAACCTAAAATATGACTGAAATGAAGGCCAAGCCCCAGTAGAAGGGTGGGCTAGGAGGGATTTAGACCTCATGTAGAATTGGAAATTATTGGAAGAGTGGCTCACCCCAAAAGTACGGAGCTTTAATTGACACTGGGCGGAGGTCTCATTAATTTATGGGAACCCAGCAAAACACAAAGGTCAGCGAAGTGGTAATTACAGGATTAGGAGGTAACAAATTGAGGCAGTACAGACCATTTTGGAACTGAAAATAGGTCAGCTGCCCAGGAGAAAATATTGTGTAATGATTGTTCCATTCGGAATACATTATAGGAATAGACATACTAAAGGGATGACGTTGCAATTGTCTGATGGACAATATCAATTTGGAGTAAAACCTACATTTCAGCAAGACCAGTAGTAGTGGGGAAGGTCAGATGCCTCCAGTAGCCATTCCACCTGCTACAAAAATTATCTGTATGAAACAGTATAGAATACCAGGAGGGCATGAGGAGATAACTGCCACTATTAAAGATCTATTAGAGGCAGGAGTGCTTAAACCCACAACAACAGCTTGAACAATCCTGTGTGGCTGGTCAAGAAAAGTGACGGGTCATGGCGGATGACAGTAGATTATAGGAATTGAACAAGCACACCCTTCATTGACGGCTGCCGCTCCAGACACCGCCACCCTGATAGAGCAAAATACAAAGGCACAAAGGGGTATGGTATGCAGTTATTGATTTAGCTAATGCATTCTTTACTATTCGATTGAGGAAAAGTTTTGGGACCAGTTTGCCTTCACATGGCAGGGGAGGCAATATATTTCACTAGATTACCTCAGGGATATGTACATAGTCTCACCATTTGCCACCAGATGGTGGCAGAACACTTGATGAGTTGAAGCTGCCGGATGGCATGCAGATTTCTATTACATTGATGATATCTTGATCCAGGGGCTGATCAAGATAAAGTACAGCAGTTACTAGATGAGACCATTGATCATATGAGGAAGAAAAGATGGGAAATTAATCCAGACAAGGTACAGGGTCCTTCCCAAACAGTAAAATTTTTGGGAATTCAATGGAACAGGGGGCATAGAGAAATATTGCCCAAGGCACGACAGAAAATACTGGACTTTTTGACTCCACAAGACAAAACTGAAACACAAAGATTTGTGGGTTTGTTTGGATTTTGGCGACAGCATATAACCCATTTAGGGCAAATACTAGCTCCCCTTATTAAAGTGACCAGAAAGAAGTACGAGTTTGAATGGGGGGATGAGCAACAAAAAGCATTTGATAAGGCTAAGGAAGCAGTGCAGCAAGCCTTAGACCTTTGGCCCCTGCAGGGAGGGGAGGTAGAATTAAATGTGCCGTAATTGGGCAGTATGCAAACTGGAGTTTGTGGCAGAAGCAAGGGAGACAGAAAGTGCCACTAGGTTTTGGAATAGGAAACTCCCAGAGGTAGGTAGCAGATACCACCTTGAGAGACAACTACTAGCATGCTACTGGGCTCTGATAGAGACAGAACAAATGACAGTGGGTCATGAGGTAGCATTGAGACCAGAGATACCCATTATGCAATGGGTAAAAGCCCCCTAGAACTCACAAATAGGACATGCTCAGGAAGCTAGCATTATCAAATGGAAATGGTATATTCAGGATCGAAGCAAAGGTAGGAATTGGGGAATAGCAGCCCTCCATGAGAAGGTAGCTGAAATTCTCTAGAGGAGAACAGGTTGAGGGAAACTGCCTGAAATTCAAGAATCACCTGTGAAATGGGGCAAGCTTTTGATGAGCTGCCAGCTTGACCGAAAGCACATGTATGGTTTACAGACGGCTCAGCCAAATATGTGGGAAACAGGAGATACTGGAAGCAGTAGCTTATTGTCCACACACTGAAAAGTTTTGGTAACATCAGGAGAAGGGAAAAGCAGTCATATGCTGAATTGTATGCAGTATATCAGGCTTTGAGACAAGAAAACCCAGGTACATGTCATATTTATACTGATTCATGGTCTGTAGCCAATGGTTTAACAACCTGGCTGCCCACTTGGGCTAAGGATGAGTGGAAAATTTATTCGAAAGAAATATGGGGAAAAGAACTGTGGCAGGAAATATGGATTATGGTGCAAAATACTCAGACCACTGTATTTCATGTTGATGCTCATTGTGCTTCAGATACACTAGAACGATGGTATAATTCTATTGCAGATGAAAAGCTAAGATTCTTCCAGTGGATATTGAAGAAACTCAAAGTCAGCAGTTATCAGGGCTGGCAAATGGGCACATCAAATGTGGACATTTGGGAGAGAAAGCCACTTACAGGTGGGCATATAGTAGGTGTACCCTAACATTGGATTTGGTTAAAACTGTTATTGCTCAGTGTCCTATATGCCAACATGGGCAACAAAGACCAATCCCTCATATTGTGAAAGGACAATTGGGGAGGAAAATTACGGGACAAATTTGGCAGATTGATTACATGGACCTCTACCCTTAGTGGAGGATGTTGATATGCTTGCACAGTTGTAGATACATATTTAGGGTATTTATTGGCATACCCTTGTAAACAAGCTACACAGAAAACACCATTAAGGCAATTAACTTAATTATGTTGTACTATGGAATACCCTTGCAGATACAAAGTGACAATGGTTCCCATTTTAGGGGGAAAATGGTACAAGCTTATGCTCAAGCCCATAACATACAGTGGGTATTTCACATCCCTTATTACCCACAGGCAGCAGGGTTAATTGAGAGAATGAATGGATTGCTGAAAGAACAGTTTAGGAAATTGGGGGAGAGCCTATGAAAATGGAAAGAGAATTTGCATGAAGCATTACAGATTTTAAATAATAGACCAATTGGAGAATCTGAGACCCCCTTAATGCGAATGATAACTCCTAATTTGCAAGTGCAGACTTACTCAACTACAGAAACAGTGTTATATTGGGAAATTACACCAGGAGCTCTGTCTCCTTGCAGGGCAACCCCAGAAGCTGCTGGACTTGATTTACATGCCCTTCAAGAATACAGAATAAACAGCAGAAACATTCAAGTGATAGAAACTGGTATTGGAATACAAATTCCACCGAGACATTTTGGTTGGATAGCACCTAAATCAGAACTAGCCCTCAAGGGAATACAAATTTTGGGAGGGGTGATTGATTGTGATTACCAAGGAGAATGAAAGTAATTTTGTTGAATAGTAGAGAACAAAATCTGTTAATTCAACAGTATGACAGAGTGGCTCAATTGTTAATTATTCCAGTTAACAAAGTGACCCCTATAAGGGACAAGCCCCACACTCTTAACAGCAAGGGGGATAAAGGTTTTAGATCTACAGTAGGTTTTAAATAATGGTGCCAAAATATGGGTTACAAACCCAAATGGCCCTCCTGAACCAGCTGAGGTGATAGCCACCGGACGAGACAACACAGTGTTAATTATCAGGTCAGGGAAAGAGAGATGGGAATATGTACCAGCGAACACATGTTATCTCGAGAATAATCAGTCTGTGTATTTTCTAGGTTCTTCAATGGATTCTAAAAGGAATAACACCTCTCTCACGGTCCATTCGGTAAAGCCTATTACCCCAGGTGGAAGAATATTGAAGCTTGACAACCCACTTGTACAATGGGGTTGGAAATCTTCCACCAGTTTACGGGTCAAGACAATTTACTTGCCCTGAAAACCAAGGATGTCCTATAGTGAACATTACTTTTCACCAGATGTGAACATTTGGAAACCAGTTGAGACAATGGCAGGACGATTATATGTCCAACCTATGCAGGACACAAATTGGATTAAATTACAGAACCAGACTGTTATTAGATGCTGCAACTATCGAATAGTTGCATGGTGACTGTACAACATAGACTTGATTGCTGCATGAATCAGACATTTTCAATGCAAGTATTACTTTGATTGACATAGACACGTTATTCTGCATGAATGCTACTGCACATAACTAATAGAACTACTTGGGCAGATCACATTACAGTGTTGACAAATCATCCTGTAATTAGCAATGATAGTATAGTTAAGGTTCCATCCACATGTACATCAGTAGCGAAGGGTATCAGAAAAATGTAATCCATTTTAACATAACGCTTATGTTTAGTAGAAAATGCAAATATAAAGAGCTTGGTATGATACGCTATTAGGTGGAGCAGGGCAGGCATGGGAATTTTAAATAGTGTTGATATAGAAACACTGACTAACAGGCTTCAGGCAGTAGGAATTGATGTATTTAGCTTAATTAACTTAAGCTCAATGGATGCCAACTGTTCTTTACCCCAAAGATTAACTTTGAATTATGATTTTGAGTTCTTGCAGTTATTTAATGCTTCACAGGTATGGGGAATGGGAGTAGCAGAAAATATTTTATGATTTATTGATTGGACAGAATGCACAATGCGATCATATGTATTCTATAATGCAAAGAAATAAGGCCCAGAGTGATTTAATGAGTAATAATGAATATGTGTGGAGGACCGTGTTCAAATCATGGATTCCTAGTAATCATTGGATTGTAATGTCATCCACCACAGTAAAATGCACAGATACCTATTGTTCAGGGCAATTGGTACATTATAATGTTAGTGACCCTGAAATAATGTGTAAATATGTAATATTACCTGTAATTTTTGGTCCCCCATTATTTGATCCTGAGTTTTGGTTACCACATTTTAACGGAGATTATATAGATAGTCAGAACACCACCCATCTAAGTCTGTGTTCAAAAACAGCTGATGGAATACTATGTGGACAGCATTCCAGACTTTATGAACCTTGTTTACTGGAGCATTCGATAAATTTGTGTCAATGGACAATTTTACCTATAACCTTTACCATGTTTACAGAAATAGGACCCCAGTATGTTTGTATAGTAACTAATCAGGAGAATACTGTTAGGATGTGTAACTTAACTCGTCCCTTTTCAGGTTGTTTAAGAAATGTGACTCATTTGTGTTGGGAAAATACTACTTACACCTTTGTCCCTGATAATGAGCAGAAGCTTATTTTGTATTGCAGCCAATATTTTAGATCAATCAAGATTGAGTATCTCATTAAATAAAATTAAACAGATAATTCAGGAAACAGATGTAATGCAGGCTCATTTGGCAATAAGAAATAAATCATTAGTGCTAAGTCAGGTGCAAACTACGATAGTTAAAAATAAATGATTGATTTAAGTTCCAAGATTCAACAAGAGACTACTCATTATTGGTGGGATATTTTTACAGGATGGTCTCCATCAGCTACAAAAGTGTTAAATATTCTGATACATCCTATCATAATCATTGCTGTAGTGACAATTATCTTGCTTATTTGGACTTGTTACTTATCATGTTATATTCATAGTAATTTTGCTATGGTACCAATATCATACAAATCGTATTCACAATAATCAAAGGACCGAATGTAGTGATAGTATAATATGTTGATTATTGTCACCCATTTTGTATGCTATTTCATGTAATGTATGTCATTTTATACCCATTTTGTATTGTGTGACTCCATTTTACATGCTGCTTCATTTAATTGGTGTTTTGCTCTTTAGATAGCCTCATTATATGTTTTGCTTCAGACAGTGTATTTTGCTGACTTGAAGGTTGCATATTATCAGGCAACCTGTTTTTGTAGTTTTGTTTAAACTTCTGCCTAGCTCATAGTGTTCTAGGCACCCGGCCAGTGTTTGGAGCACAGTGACCTAGCAGGTGTAGGGAATTCTGAGCAGTCCTTATGGTGTGAATTTGCAGCATCCTGGGAGCCCGGCCAGCTTCTAGAAAGTGGCAAAACAACACTATGAAGGCTGCACGGTTATTTTTAGCATAGAATAAGATATAAATGTAGCTTTCTCAATGCCTGGTTGGAAGCCTCATCTGCAGGGTGGACATCGCTGTGGAACTTTCTCCGGTTCAAGACTCCTGGCCAGGCTGTGAGATGATTAGGGCTTCCAGCTACTGGGAAAAGGCTTGGATGTAGCATAGAATCGGTGATGTATCATGTTTTGCTTAATTGAAGTATATATTAATGCTGATAGTAATATTGCTAATGAATGAATGCTAAAGTGTAATCATTAATGCTGATAGTGACATTGCTGCTAAATGAAGTGTAATTATCTTTTGCTTGCAATAAATTGTGCTGATGTGTGAATGCCAAGTGTGATTATTCCTTTGTGACTCTTCGATTAGGCAAGACAATAGGTTAGCTGTCAAACATTCCATGTTGTAAACTCTAGTCACCCTATCACTCCACTCCTGTATTGTGGTGGGGGGGGGGTTCTGCAATTAACCAGTGTGAAGTTATTGATTTGAAAGCTTCCATTGCCATGCAGTGAGAGATATTGATTCTGGATCTAGTAGAAGTTCTCCACACAGGAACCCTAGCAGAAAACTCTCTGCTGAGTTTGGTATCTCCACTCCCCCAAATCCTTCCAAGCTGCCCCCTCACTTCTGACCAAAATTGTCCTATATTGGGGAATTCCCAGAGGATGTGGTAGTGCATACCTTTATCTCCACATTCTCTCCAGCATCTCTCACTCACTGATGTCCCATTTAGTCAAAATGTTCCACCTATATTCCACCCAATTGTGGGACAAAAAGACCTTCCAGCCCTCTTCAGCCATTTACCCCACTGTTCATCTGTGATGTGTAAATCCATCTCCTCCTGTCATCTGTTCTTAACTAAGAGTAGGTTTGTGCCCCTTTCCCCGAGTAATAGTTTATATACCTGGGAGATGTATCCCTGTCTAGTCTTCAGCGTGACCACCCAGTAGACAAACTCCTTCCACTTCGTCTGGTCCCTGGAGAAAGAGCTGAGCTTATTACCCTCCAACATGTAACTTCTGACTTGTAGGAATCTGTAAAAGTTGGGTCTGCCCTGGGTGAATTTAGTCTGGAGGTCCTGAAAGGCTGCACAGTGATCCTCCTCCACCAGTTGAGCACATCTGGTAAGAGCTGTGCCATTTCAGACCCTAAAGCCAGCATTCCCCCTTGGTAATAAGAAATCAGGATCCTCTGTGGTCAGAGTGAGTGGCTGTACCTCATTAAGTGAGTGAGTAGCCTTCCAGAGCTTAACTAAGACTGAAAGAGTGTGTTTGACCCAGGGATTCTCTATTTTTTTCAGCATGCTGGGAGTTGTTTTGGCAGTAACCAAAGCGTTCAAGAAGACCAATAGACAATCTACATTTTCCTCATCATACCATTTTGAGTGCCTTCTCTGTTTGGCCCATGACAGCAAATATGTGTCCTGGGCAGACAGGTAGTACATCCTGAAGTCGGGGACCCCAGCCCCCCCTCCTTAGGTAATACCAATATTTTCTATGCTGGGTTTCTTCCCTGCCCAGAGCAAATTCCGAAGATGCTTCTCCTAAATACACCAGTACTTGCTTGGGATGGAAATGGAGAGAGTTTTGGAATAAAACAAGTATCTGGGTAAAATATTCATTTTGACCACCCCAACCCCAACTCTTCCCAGCAGCGAGAACAGCAGGAGGTTCCATCTGTTGAAAACTGCT
Source organism: Neoceratodus forsteri (assembly GCA_016271365.2). NCBI lineage: Eukaryota > Metazoa > Chordata > Ceratodontiformes > Ceratodontidae > Neoceratodus > Neoceratodus forsteri. The sequence goes on along the minus strand of CM028135.1, from coordinate 514,688,532 downwards.
GTCACCTGGCCAAGGAGTTTCTCATAATTTAAACAGAATACATTTGCTCTTGTAGGTGTAATTTGGATTCCCAAGTACTTTACGGTGTCATTACAGGCCCTTTATGGTGTCATTACAGGCCAGGACATAGGGGAAGCTGGCATTGAAGCCTGCCATGCACTGGCCGCTCAACTTCACTGCCTCGGACTTGTCATAGTTGATCTTGTAGCCAGGCAGTCTTCTGTACTTGTCCAGTATATTTTGTAGGCCAGGGATTTGAATAGCCCATCATCTGCATATAGGGTGACCTTGTGCCATTCACCATTGGCCTAGATGCTACATATCCTCCCCTCCTGTCTAACCCATTCTGCTAGGGGCTCAGTGCATATTGTGAAGAGCAATAGTAATTAGGGGCAATCCTGCCTGGTCCCCCTGACTAGCTGGAATCTGTCCACGTTCACCCCATTCACCTTTACCCTTGCTTCCAGTCTGCTATATAGTGCTGCTATGTTGGCCTGCAAGCCCGGACCAAAGTTCATCACCTCCAGCACTTTAAAAAGGAAGGCCCATCTTACTCTGTCAGAGATTTTTTCCTGCATTCATTGAAATTCTGAGCTGAAGGTGTCTGGCATCCTGTTGTGAGGAACAAATGTTCAGGAGCCTTCTAAAGTTGTCCTGCAGGACCCTCCTGTTGATGAAGCCTGTTTGGTCTGGACCTACCAGGCCATGCATGCACCTCTGCAACCTGTTTGTCAAGATAGCTGTGAATACCTTTAGGTCAACAGCTAACAGTGATATGGGCCTATATGAACTGCACAGTCCAGACTCTTTATCCTGCTTGTGAAGAACCATGATTTGGGCCTGCCTCCATGTTTCTGGTATTCTTTCTCCCATTAGCACCTGACTGAACACTGATTGCATCAGAGGTATGAGTTTGCCCCTGAATTGTTGGTGAACTCAGACAATAGTCCATCCACTCCAGGAGACTTTCCTGATTTCAGGTTTTTAATTACTGCTTCAATCTCTCCCTGGGTGAATGATGCATCCAGGGCTTCCATGTCTTCCTCAGTTAGTCTCCTGAAGGTAATCTTACTAGAAATGGGTCCAATTCCTCTTGGGCATCCCCTACCATCTCCTCTGCATACTGGTGTCATTAATATTCAGCAAAAACCTTTGATATCGCCATGGGGTTTGTATACACCTCCCCCTGACCATCCCCTGGTCTGATTTTAGGCACTGCCCTGTTCGGTTTAACTGCTAGGACCAGAGTTATTCTGCCCTGTTGCCCTCCTTATAATATCTCTGTTGGGTATACCTGATACTTCCCTCTATTTTCTTTTCCAGCAGCTTTATAGGTTAGTCTCTGTGCTCTTTGAGCCTGGTTTTGAACTGCAGATCCTGACTTATTTTATGTTCTGCTTCCTTGTCAAAAATCATATGCTGTAGCGTGATTTTTGGGCTATTAAGTCTCTTTTTTTTCTAAGCATATGAGATGAAGGACTCCATGAGGCCCACCATCTCACTGCCTCTAATGTATCCCTGGCTCTGTTGCTATCTAGGTAATCCAGTGTTTCTTCTTTGATCCATGTGTATCAGTTTTGGCATTGAGGTATAAAATGCTGAGCCTCCAAATCGGGTTTTTATGCACCGGTTCAATCATAGGTTCTGTTATCACTGGGGCATGGTCTGAGGCAGTGATTTGTTTGATGTGGAATGCCTTGGTCATGTGCAGCCAACCGAGAAGTGTCACACCTTGGCCACAAGCAGCCAACCAAGAGACACCAGAAATAGGTCTATTCTGGGGTATTGGAAGTGTGGTTTAGCGAAAAAACTATAGTCCCTTATCCCTTGATTCAGAAACTTCCACATGTCCCTCAACCTACCCTCCTGTATAAGTTTGTAGTACCCTGCTCTCCCCCCCCATTTCTGTCCCAGTGTGGTTGTGGCACCCCATTTAAGTCCCCCTCCCCATTAGCAGCAGCCTGTCTCTGTCCTGCAGAGGCCTGATCAGATGTGACTTCCAAAATTCCATGCACTGGCAGGGTTCATTGGGATCATACAAATATAAAATGATGCAGGCAACCTTTCTGTATGAGCCCTCTACCTGGACAAATCTACCTTCCTTGTTCTTTAACACTTTATCCTCCACTAGCGGGATATCCTACTTACCAATATCACTACCCGTTCTGTGTGGATGGCCTAGAATGATGAGGAGAGGGGCCCTCCCACCCACCCCTAAGTAATTTCCGATATTCAGCCTGTGAAAGGTAAGTCTCATGGAGTAACACCACTTTAGCCCTCCACCCTGTTCAGTTCCTGCAGGATACAAGTTCTTAACAGGATAATTCAGACCCTGAACATTGTATGTAACCATTGTTAAATCAGTCATTTGAGCACACAGTCACCCCTCTTTTTTCCCTCGCTCTCTTCATTCAATGAAACACAATAAAAACAGTAGGTCAATAACAGTAAACAGATTCAAAGCCTGCAACCCTAGGCTCCATAGTCGACCAGTGCTCCATGAAATCATTCAAAGCTGCAAGAACTTTTTGAATGGGGCTGCCAGATAAACCTGGAGATAGCTGTCCTGTTGCCTCAAACCAGGTGTACAACTAATGCAACCCCAAGGCAACCTAGTCTGGTATCAGTGACCAAAGCCCTTTTGGGCACTGGTGACTGGGCCTGGATCACCGCTTCTGCACTGAGGATCCTGACCTATATCACCATACTTTGACATTCCATAAAGAGTAGCCAGGTGCTTCCTTCCCCTCACCCTTTCCATTGTTCTCCATCTCCACTGAACCCCCCCCAAAACTGTCAGGGTGAATGCTGCAGGCTACCCAAGCCTAATGTAGTCACACGGTGAGTGAGACCCACCGATCCCAATACCTGACCACTGCACCACCTCTTTGTGCTTCCAGGTGTGTCATTGTGGACTCTGCAAGTCCCCTTCACATTTCCATCACACTGCACCCATGGTTCTGCTACTGCCCTCTGAGTCTCACCAGCACCTATTGATCTGAAGCATGCTTTTGGGTCTAGTGGCTTCAGGGTCAAGGAGCAACAGGCTCCCTCAATTTGAAGGGAGGTGTTTTTGTCCCAACTCGGGGGATCCAGTAAGAAAGAAGCCACAAATCCCTCCATTTCACATTGTTCAATGCCCTCCAGGACCCCATGAAGCTGCAAGTTATTTTGCTGCATGAAAAGAACACAAGGTAAAATGGCACACAGTACTAGAAAAAAACCCAAAATAAAATAAAACACTCAAGTGCATAAAATATCAGCCATGATACACAAAATTCTGCAAAAAAAGGTGTTTATTTTGAAAACATGAGGACAGCACTAGTACCCTTTGGGGTCCTCGAGTGCTATCCTCGAGTTTTCATAGACACACTTTTTTGCAGCCGTTGCCATATCATAGCTGATATTTTGTACAATTTAGTATTGTGTTTTATTTGCTGCGCACACTGCTCTAAATGATCCATTTTCTCACTCATTTCTGTGTCTCTTGCCAATATAAATGGAGCAGTGCCACATTGTGATGGTCTTCTTAGTTGGTCACTTCTGTGAGGCTGTGTTCCATGTCTCTGTTCTCAAGCTGATCTCTCTCAGCTCCTTCCTGGTTTCAGCCAAGTCAGTCTGTAAGTTTTTTAGAGTATTGTCAATGTTCTGGAGTTCTGTGATAAGTTTATGAGAAGTAGAGATAGACTGTTCAGACGGGGGGGGGAGCTGTCTGGGTTACCTCTGCAACACTATCAAGGGTCAGGTCCTACCTAATAGCCTTTGATCTAGTGAAATGCAGATAGTCACCATTAAGCTCACTGTTGGCCTGCAAAAACAAGACACTAGTGCTCTCCACGATTTACATACCACGAGGCAAGCAAACTGCTGGGTTAGCACAGTTTATTGACAGTCAAAGGCAACACATGCAGACTTGGGAACAAATTGTGGTTAGAGATTTCAACACAAACTGGCTATCAAATGACACAGCCACCTCTAAAGATCAAATCTCAGGACTCTGCTTCACCCAGATGGTAACACAAGCCACGATGCAAAACTACAAAATGGACATGAGCACACTCATAGACTGGCTGCTCGCCAACTGCCCTGAGCATATCACTGAGGTGTCAGTCCTCCCAGACTCCCTTAATGACCATTATCCGGTGATGTTCACTTGGTCTAACAGGTTTACCAAGCCTACACCACAACTCACTAAGAACTGCTGTCTTAGAAAGAGTCAGTTGGAGTAGTTTAAGCAGTACCTTATGATGATCAACTGGATCATGTTAGACAGGGCCCAGGATGTAAACCAAGCCCTGGATTATTTCTGCTTCTTCTTCACTAATGCAGGTGACTTATTCACCCCATCAAGGCCAAGAAAATTAAAGGAAACCCAACTCCGTGGCTCAGTGGTTCTCTCCTTGAGCTTATGCACAACAGAGACAATCTATGGCATAAAGCTAAAGCCACTGGGAAACAAACTGATCTCACGGCCTACAAGGTAACCAGAAACCATTGCACAAACCCAATCAGAAAGTCCAAAGCTGAATGCTACAAAGAACTACTGGGCAATACATGGAATAATGGTAGAGACTTCTGGAATGCAGTGAAATCCCTCACAGGAAAGTATTACAAATCTCCACTGGACCTGATTATTACTACATCAGGTACACTGCAGAGAATCGCCAACACTTTCAACTCTGCGTTCACAGTCCATAGCACAGTATTGCCAAGCAACTGTCTTACCTCCCTACCACCAGGATGGCCTCCCAATCCTAGTCTGCCCACCTAGACAGTTAACAATACACCACCCTTCTATTTTAGATCAATAGAACTGACACAATTAGGTGTGTCACGAGAGTACTAGGCAAGACAAGGATGGGAAGCGATCAAATAGACATGAAATAGGCATGAAGATGCTTGCCCTTACACTGGAAGAGGTTTCTCTACCATTTATGAAAATCTTTATTAAATCATGAAGTACCAGAGTCTTCCTTGGCAAATGTAAATTGGCGCTCGTGACCCATGTATTAAAAAATGTCGACAAAACTAGTCTATTTAATTACAGGCCGATAACCACACTACCATCACTATCAAAAGCACCAAAGAGGATTGTATCAGGCCAATTAACAGATTATCTTGATAAACACAATCTTCTTTGTTCACAACAGCACGGCTTCCGTAAAAAGCATAGTACTCTAACCGCACTAGTTGACTACACTTGTCTACTCTACGACACGCTGGAAGCAGGAATGGCAGTGGGATCTAGCTTTATAGATCTCACAAAGGCATTTGACACTATCAAGCATTGACTTCTCCTCAACAACTTGCTCTCCATCGGCCTATCCCCAAACATGGTTGCCTGGTTCGCTAGCTATCTCTCATGCAGAGTACAATGCGTGAGGATCTGCGGACAACTCTCTGAACCTAAGGAAGTTACTCTTTGTGTACCCCAGGGATCCATACTTGGCCTGTTACTATTTAGTCTGTTCATAAACACCCTTCCCTCCGCCTGTCCAGCTCGCATGGCACTTTACGCTGACGATGCCATAATCTCGGTACCTAGTAAGGAACTGTCAAAAATCACCTCAGATCTTCAACATAACTTCCAAAGGCTGGAATCATGGTTCAAGCAGAATAGACTCCTGTTAATTATAAAAAAAACTAAGGACATGCTCTTCACTCTGCCCCCCAATAAGAAAAAATATGGACCTTTGATAATCAAGAGCCACAAAGGTGAAACAATTGAACAGGTATCCACCTTCAAGTATCTGGGAATACATATAGATGATACCCTGACATTTACATTGCATATTGAGCATGTCATTAAATCAGCTAACACTAAATTAGGTGTACTATATCACCATAGACAGGCAATGACACCAGAAGGTCTGAAAATTGTCACCCGCAGCTCTATACTATCCATTATAGATTATGGGCTGGTGATCTATGGGGCAGGCACAGAAACTGCAATGAAGAGGATCAAAACCCTCCTAAACAAGGCCTGCAGACTGGCTCCTGGGGTGAACTACATGACTGATACGTGCTCACTATACAAGGAAACTGGGTGGCTCCCACTCCAGCAAAGATTAAAATATCAGGCCTGTCTGTTAGGGAAGAAATCACTTCTTGGTCAAATGCCTGACTCCACCAGAGAACTTTTTAAACCTGCTGCATCAACCAAGAATACCAGGAGAGCGGCTAAGGGAGTGATACAAGTGCCTTGTATGGCACCACATTTGCCCAAAGATCACTAGCGTTCCACGGTCCCAAGTGGCTAAGTGACCTCCCAGTGACCCTCCTTGAAATTAGCAAGCTGGGCCCATTTTAAAAAGGCTCACCACTCTAGTCTTTCCCTTGAAAACAACTGTGACTGTTCAAATTAACCCTAGGTCACTACTGTAATTTCACCCTAGCCTGCAGTGGTTCCCCCATACCCAAGAATTTACGCCCCCAACATCACTCCTGGCACTACCACACCTCGTCTTACTCAGCCGTCCACCATTGCTGCTCTACTGACACTGCCTTTTCTGACTGCAAATAGTCCATTGCCCCAACCCTAGTTAACATCTGTTGCCCCTGTAACTTAATTGCACTTTACAGTCCTGCTTAATCAGCACTTAGAAACTGCAACCTGAAATGTAATCCTCATTTAGTAGCATTGTTTGACTTAAGATTGTCTTTTATTCAACTGGTATCCTTGTATGAATTATACACCACTCAAATCATGTAATCCAATGTATTTCATGTATTCTGTCATGTCTCATTTTTTGACTTGAAGCCTTTGAAAAAGAGCCTTTTGGCTCAAAGATTGTAATCCAAAACGTTACATAAATATGAATAAATAAATAAGTTTTGGTGCAGCTGGCCTCTTCTTCTAAGAGGTCACTGAAACACTCCCCTGCCTCTGGCTCAATGTAATCAGCCTGGGAAGGGCCTGGCTGGCCTTCTTTTGTAGACATATAATTTTTTTTCAGCTGGAGGCTCCCAACACCAAAATCCTTCAACTGCTGCATGGCCGACATCCTGATCTGCTGCAATTTACTGATTTTTCCAGGTCAATCCATATTTTGGGTAAGGCTTGCTGGTGATTCTAGAGTTGAAGAATCGGAGCTCTGCAGGCTAACTGTGCATAGCTCAGTGACATCACCAGAAGCTCATGTATTTTAAGTCAATTTGCATGGCATGGTCTGCAATCCTGTTTTGCTTTATTAACAAAATGCAGTTGATCCTCCGTTTCACTTGAATTTACAATAAAAGCACTTTCCAGGCCCAGATTTCATAAACAAAAATCAAGTTCCCCAACCCCGGGTGTTAGCATTTTTGAGTATGACAGCATCCTTCCAGCATTTATATGGGGATTTCTTTCTGTGACATTTCTGTTATCTTAAACCAATAATCAACTTCTCTTATTAGCACTCTGTGTTTCATAGCCAATTAACCCAATTCTACACATATCATTGCACTAGAAGTCAATTTAGGGCATCCAAGAAGAATTCTTAGAAAAGTATTTTGAATTACATCCTATTCTGCCAAAGTTTTATTATAATCTATGACCCATATTTCACTCCCATATAAAACTTGAGAGTTGATTTTTGCTTCAAAGCAATACTTTATTGCCATACAAGGGTTACTAGAAAATGAATTAGCAAATCTGTTTAGGGCTGTGGAGGATTTTAGTGCCATATGCTTGATTTTATTAATATGTCGGTTCCAGGTTATGTTTTTATCAATCCAAACCCCTAGGTAACAGAAACGAGAAACTCCTTGAAACCTGCAGTCTTTTATTTTCCATGATTCAGATGTTAATTTTGCACTTCCGAAAGTCATTATGTTTGTTTTACATAGATACATAGACAGTGTCGGCAGATAAGGGCCTATGGCCCACCTAGTCTGCCCATTTGAGTTTTCAACTTCAGTTTATGTTTTCCTAGAACTCTGTTGCCCCTTACCCCTGACCAACATAAGCTCAAAATAACCCTGGATATCCATTACACAACTTAAAGCAGCACATCTAAGACCCAAAAGGGTTTTGATAAAACAGCGGCATTGTCTTTGTATAGCAACATTTTTACTGGGGAATTGCTCAGTTGAATTGGGAATGTGTCTACAGTATCTAAATCAGATACTGCTCTGTCTGTCTGTCTATCTAGCTGTCATCTGTATATATATATATATATATATATATACATATATATACATATATATATATATATATATATATATAGAGAGAGAGAGAGAGAGAGAGAGAAGAGAGAGAGAGAGAGAGAGCAAGGAAGGAAGGGCCAAAAGACATCCTAGTTTGACCCATAAATCTACTTTAAAATACTCGGTATTACCATCTTTTTGTACTCTCCCACATGCTAATGTTTCCCGATGCAGTGACTGTAAAACTGCAAGTAGTTTTTTTTATTGATATTCAGATCAGCCAATATGTTCTAAAATATATGTCTTTTCACTGTATCAAACACAGCATTGATGTCTGTGAATGCAGCATATATTTTTCTCTTGTTAATCTTCACATATTTTTCTGTTATGTAATTATGTGTAAAAAATTAAGTCAGACATGTCACAATTTTTACCAAAGCCACCCTGGTTGGTAGACATTATATTTGTGTATTCCAGCCACCACTGGAGCCTATCTAACACGAGCCTCAAGAATATCTTTAAGGCAATTTATAACAATGTAATGGGTCTGTAATTCTGGGGTCTTGTCTTTAAACCCTTTTTATGAATTAGGGCTATAAGACCCAATTTACAGGAATCACAAGATGTGTCATGATGTACATGAATATTGAGGCCAATAGTTCAGTCCACCATTTTGAGTTGGCTTGAAATATTTTGCCCACCATGCTGTTGACCCCAGGGGTTTTATGTTTCTTCTAGTTTGCAATAGTCACCTCCACTTCTGAAGGGGTAAACTCAAGCCATTCTTCATTATCCAGAAATTCAGTAGTTTGCCTTCTAGTGGGAGCCCTAATATGATCTAACACAGGACATTTGATTAGAATCAAAGGTTCCATTATAAGTAAACCTCTTTTTAAAATATGAAATCCATTCACACGGGCTAATGAGGGCTTCAGTATTATAAAACAATTGGAAATGAGGTCAGCACAAAAAAGGCTAGGGAAATATCAAACCACTCAGAACTTTTATTGCAAGAAAATGTTGGTAAAAAAACTCACACATGACGTTCTCTCGTATTAATGCACTCTACGAGAATATAGAGAAGTTCACACAGCGAGAGAACCAAATAGTGCAGGTATCACATGTAAGTTCAGTGAAAAAGTGCCGTTGTAACAGTGCTGTATGACCAAAAAAGGGCAGAGCATGGCATGAAAAAAATGCTATAAAAATGCCGTTATAACAGTGCTTGAATAACCAAAAGGCAAAGCATAGCGTTCAAATGGCAAAGGACGAGCAAAATACATAGGCGTAATAACAAAATAGCAAAATAGCGAAAGCCATACCACTCTCCTTGTCTAAATGCCTTTTCATACGAGGACCAGACACTCGCTGACTGCCTTGTGGACCGTCTTTTGAAACATAAACGCCACACGCTACGGTCTGAAACAGCCGACCGACACCTGGAAGAGACAACAAGACGTCAGCAGAGACGTATTACACTTACGTATCAACTAACCAGTCTTCATCAGAGCGTGAAGTAAGCACATTGCATCTCCTTAAATATGCGGCAGCTCTTAAAGAGACAGAAGGAAACAGCCAGACCTTACAACACACAACGTCAACAAATCTACGAATATAAAACAAAATATACAAAAAATTGTTATTATAAAAATACAAAATAGGTGCAAAACCTTACAAATGGGAGCAGAGCCGGTCAAGTCATGTTCCCAAAATTTGTGGCTAGAGCATGAAAAGTCATAGCCATGAATGCTATAAAAGTGCCACCAAAAACACCAAGACAAAAAGGTGATGTGAATAATGTTAAAAAACTAATTAAATAAAATTATAATAATATAATAAACACGAAAGGGAGACAGAGCCAGAAAGTCATGTCACCCTATTGTGGACAGAGCACGAACAGGTCATATCCACAAATACTACTTCAAGAACATAAATAACTATATATGGGAAGTTCATTGTTCAAACCGAAAGGAACCATAGTATTTAATTCAAAAATCCAAAAAGCTTCCCTTTGTAGCAGTTTGGAATTCAAATCTCCACCTCGAAATCCCACTTCCACTTTTTCAAGGCCAATGAATCTTAAAGTAGCTGGAGACTCATGTTGTGATTCATGGTAATGACGTGCCATTGCATAATCCATATTTGCATTCCTAATGGCTTCTTTGTGTTCACCAATTCGTAATTTGAGATGTCTTTTGGTCTGACCAACATAGGACAATCCACAGGGACAGGTTAGCATATATATATAACTCCCTGAGTGTTGCAATTAATAAAATATTTAATTTCTTAACTTTTCCCAGATCTTGGATGGTGGAAGGATTTAACGTCAGATGTATTAGAACAATGTACACACCTTCCACAATGATAATTTCCTTTGGGAAACGAAGGCAACCAGTCTCGCTGTGCATTTTCATTTTTTGTGGGATATACGATCTAACCAACAAATCTTTCAAATTCTGTCCCTTGGTGTAAGAAGTCAAAGGACGATTACGACCTATGTCCTTCAGTCTCAAATCAGAGTTAATAACATTCCAATTCTTGTGGATGATTTTACCTATTTTAGGGGCCAAAGAACTGAATTCTGTGATAAAAATTAGTTTATCCACTTCACCTTTGTTTTGTGTATTAGAATCTAATAATTCTTCTCTTTCCATATTATTAACAAGATGTATACTGTTAAGTAAAATCTCTGGTTCATAGCCTCTAGCTATGAATCTATCTGTGATTTCTTTCTTAGCATCTTCATATGGCCTGTCTTCAGAACAAATACATTTGGCTCTAATATATTGTCCCTTGGGAATGTTAGAAATAACTGATCTGGGATGGCAGCTGTCAAAACGTAATAGAGTATTTCTAGACAGAGGTTTTCTATACAACTTCGTCGAAAGTCCCTCATTTTTCTTCTCTATCAAAATATCCAGATAGGGAATACTGTCCATACTTTTTGCATATATAAATTTTAAATGAGAGCTGGTATGATTTATATACTCAATAAATCATGCCAAATTAACATCAGAACCAGTCCAAACCATTAAACAATCGTCTATATATCGCTTCCATAATTTGATGTATTTCAAAAAGATATTGTTAGATGCATCATAAATATCGGTCTCTTCCCATTCACCCATATACAAGTTCGCTAAACTGGATGCGAAGGTGGTTCCCATTGCAGTCCCTTTTGTTTGAATATAGAAGGAACCATTGTACCAAAAATAGTTCTGTTCCAGTACAAATCTTGCAAGCTCCAACACAAATTCAGTGCTTGGTTTATTCTTATCCCTCAGTCTTAGATGTTTGGACAAGGCCTGCAAACCACCCTCATGAGGTATGTTAGAATATAAACTTTCCACGTCTATAGTAAGCAATATATCAGAATCAGATACAACAACATTACGTAGCATCTGTAAAGCATCCTTAGTATCTTTTACATACGATTGAAGGTTTGGAACAAATTTCTGTGCAAAAAAATCCACATACTTGGACATATTCTCAGTGACAGATTCATTCGCTGAAACAATTGGTCGACCTGCCACAGGGAGCTTGTTTTTATGCACTTTGGGTAGGAGGTATAAAACAGGCCTCTTGGGGGTTGGAAATTTTAAGGAAATCAGCTTCTTTTTTAGTAATTTCTCCCGTAGCAAGACCAGAATCGATCAATGCATCAGCCTTGTTTTTAATAGGTTTTACCAGGTCTTTGTTAATCTTCAAATAGAAGTCTTGATTACTTAATTGCCGCATGACTTCTTTATTGTAATCATCAATTCCCCATACTACCACTGCACCTCCCTTATCAGCCTGTTTGATCGCTACTGAATCAAGATTCTTTAGTTCCTGTATGGCTTGTCTTTCTGCTGAAGTAACATTTTGTGCATAATATTTATTTTTATTACTTTTAATTAAGTTGTGCACATCGTTAGACACCATGTTACAAAAAGTATTAATGGTGTGATTGGAGTGGGGGGGGATTATAGGAAGAGGACTTTTTAAAAGGAGTCTCTTCTCTGGTTGAATCCGAGACTACAGGCAATGGGTCTGTTAGATTGAAAAGATCCTTAAGATATATTTTCCTAAAAAATCTAAACAGATCCAACTCAACTTGAAATGGATTAATCTTGGTAGTAGGAACAAAACTCAAACCCTTAGTTAAAACCTGGATTTGAGTAGGAGTTAATTGTACATCAGATAGATTTATGACCTCCAATTCGGATTCCTTGGTCTCGGGGATCTCCTTACCCCCCCAATTCTGTCTCCCTCTGTAGTTCTGCCTTCCTCTGTTGCCTCTCATACCTCTCCCTCTTCCTCTTCCCCTTCCCTCTTCTTGTTCTATGTGCTCCAGCATTTCCAAATCTTGATTGTTGCCTAAAAAACGCCTATTATCATTAGCTCTGTGATTGTCCTCCAAATCACTATCTGGTCCAGACGAAATGTTCATTTCATCTTCATTAGATGGTATTAAGTACTGGTTCATTGAGAATGCTTTTTTCTTACTCCCCTGCCATGTATATACATTGCCCAACTTATAATCATTATCATCCCTGATGTATTTCTTCTGTTTGTACTGAATCAGATCAGTTTGAAATTTAGCTATAGACAAACTAGCTTTTCCAGATAGAGAATCAAATTCTATGGGGGGAAATTTTTCTTTTAGTTTTACCAACAAGGTACTTAGCTCTTGTGATGCTAATTCGATTCTTTTTGCTTTCTTAATTGTGAGAAGCATCAAATCATAACTGCATTTATTTAATATCCTTTCCCAATCATGTAGAAACTCCAAATCTTCCATACCAAATGAGGGAGGTTTTTGAATCCTCATACCTTGCGGAATTTTACGTTCCTTCCAATATTGTGACAAAAAAGCAGCATGTAAATCAAATCTAATAACCTTCTTTTGTAAACATTCATAGCTTCTGAAATCAATGTTGTCTCTAGAACCATGTAATCCCACACCAGACAGTAATGCCTGTACTCTTTCAACTGAAAGCAGTACATCTTGGCCAATTTCATCAGTGAAGGATAAACCTTCCACAGTAGGTGGTGTCATAGCCATATTGCAAACTCTGGTGCACTCCAAAAGCAGTATCAACTCCTTAAATAACTGCCAACATAATTAGTTATAAAAAACACAGAGGTCCATGAAAAACCTAAGGACCAATGGAGTCTCAAAGAAACAGAGAAGTGCACTTTATACCCCAGGAGTTGAAGCAAAGTAGTATAAAACACTTGGAAATGGGGCCAGCACAAAAAAGGCTAGGGAAATATCAAACCACTCAGAACTTTTATTGCAAGGAAATTTTGGTAAAAAAACTCACACAAGATGTTCTCTTGTATTAATGCACTCTGCAAGAATATAGAGAGTTCACACAGCAAGAGAACCAAATAGTGCAGGTATCACATGTAAGTTCATTGAAAAAGTGCCATTGTAACAGTGCTGTATGACCAAAAAAGGGCAGAGCATGGCATGAAAAAAATGCTATAAAATGCCGTTATAACAGTGCTTGTATAACCAAATGGCAAAGCATAGTGTTCAAACTGCAAAGGATGAGCAAAATACATAGGTGTAATAACGAAATAGCAAAATAACGAAAGCCATACCACTGTCCTTGTCTAAATGCCTTTTCATACAAGGACCAGACATTCACTGACTGCCTTGTGGACCATCTTATGAAACATAAATGCCACACACCACACGCCACGGTCTGAAACAGCCGACCGACACCCGGAAGAGACAACAAGACGTCAGCAAGGACGTATTACACTTACGTATCAACTAACCAGTCTTCATCAGAGCATAAAGTAAGCACATTGCATCTCCTTAAATATGCGGCAGCTCTTAAAGAGACAGAAGGAAACAGCCAGACCTTACAACACACAACATCAACAAATCTACGAATATAAAACAAAATATACAAAAAATCACCTTTTTGTCTTGGTGTTTTTGGTGGCACTTTTATAGCCTTCGTGGCTATGACTTTTCGCGCTCTAGCCACGAATTTTGGGAACATGACTTGACCGGCTCTGCTCCCATTTGTAAGGTTTTGCACCTATTTTGTATTTTTATAATAAAAATATTTTGTATATTTTGTTTTATATTCGTAGATTTGTTGACGTTGTGTGTTGTAAGGTCTGGCTGTTTCCTTCTGTCTCTTTAAGAGCTGCCGCATATTTAAGGAGATGCAATGTGCTTACTTCAAGCTCTGATGAAGACTGGTTAGTGTCGTAAAGTAATACGTCTTTGCTGACGTCTTGTTGTCTCTTCCAGGTGTCGGTCGGCTGTTTCCGACCATGGCGTGTGGCGTTTATGTTTCAAAAGACGGTCCACAAGGTAGTCAGCAAATGTCTGGTCCTTGTATGAAAAGGCGTTTAGACAAGGAGAGTGGTATGGCTTTCGCTATTTTGCTATTTTGTTATTACGCCTATGTATTTTGCTTGTCCTTTGCCGTTTGAACGCTATGCTTTGTCTTTTGGTTATACTAGCACTGTTATAATGGCATTTTATAGCATTTTTTTCATGCCATGCTCTGCCCTTTTTTGGTCATACAGCACTGTTACAACGGCACTTTTTCACTGAACTTACATGTGATACCTGCACTATTTGGTTCTCTCGCTGTGTGAACTTCTCTATATTCTTGTAGAGTGCATTAATATGAGAGAATGTCTTGTGTGAGTGTTTTTACCAAAATTTTCTTGCAATAAAAGTTCTGAGTGGTTTGATATTTCCCTAGCCTTTTTTGTGCTGACCCCATTTCCAATTGTTTTATACTACTTTGCTTCAACTCCTGGGGTATGAAGTGCACTTCTCTGTTTCTTTGAGACTCCATTGGTCCTTAGGTTTTTCATGGACCTCTGTGTTTTTTACAGCTTCAATATTATGTCTATTATTTTTGGAGCTTTTGACTGGATAGTATCTTGCAGCATATCCCACATTGCTGTTTTATGGCTTTTTTCTTCTTTTTCCAGTCAGATCACTACATTCTTTCCTGATATATAATAATACAGGGCTAGCCTATCTTCATAACTGATTGATCTCTTCACTCTTCTACATTGAAAATTTAGTATCTGCCTCACCTCTCTACATTATCTATCAAACTATTTGCCTAAGAATTATCCTGCACTGCTGTTTGCAGCTGGCATTTGCTGCAAATAAATCTTGATTAAATGAGCAGCAGTTTGTGAGTCTTGCTTTCTGGTGGTGGTGAGTACAAAAACCTGCTATATTGACTTACAGACAAGATTTTGTTTTGTGCACCTCCTTTACTGAGTGAGAGCCCCTACTACATTGTGTTAGCATTTGTCTTTGCATTTATAAAGAGCTATGTATGTCTGTTTGTACACTGAGTCATTAGTTCAACAATTCTAGAGACAAGTCTCTCAAATAATGAAAGGGCAGAAAAATTACTGATATCTTGAGAGGATTTCGCCATATGCGTACCTAGGCATTGTTTTTTAATGAATTAATTTCCTCTCTAGATAGAAGCTCTGTAATTTTTTCAAGTGTGTACAGATTTCATTTAAAGGTCTTTCTTTTAAACACTTACATATGAGAATGTGTATCATGTCTGGCCTCTGTATTTTCCATGTCTTGATTCCAAGCACAGTCAAAATATATTTTAATAGGAAGATGATCATTGTCCCAGTATTCTAGAATTTTAAATTCTTTAACCACGTTAAATGAAACAAAA
The DNA here is from genome assembly GCA_016271365.2 of Neoceratodus forsteri. Taxonomy (NCBI): domain Eukaryota; kingdom Metazoa; phylum Chordata; order Ceratodontiformes; family Ceratodontidae; genus Neoceratodus; species Neoceratodus forsteri. The sequence continues at coordinate 514,672,726 of CM028135.1, read as the reverse complement.
ATATATCAAGAATGCCATAATCCAAAACACTTCCACCAAAGTTGGAAATGTTACATTCCCCATATGGTCCCCTACAGCTCTTCCATTTAGTATATGGAGATTGTTGTCTCTAAGTAAATCCAATAATAGAATACCTTGTTCATTTACATTTTGTCCAAAGACACTCTAATTGGAAGTTGCACAGCATTATATAATGTTCAGTTATTACTTGGATCTTCTTTAATTTATCTTGTCTAGAATTAAAGTCCCCAAGCAACAAGATAGGGATTACTGGAAATAAGCTTTGAATGCTCAATGTTAAATTGCTTAAGTCAGAAAAATTACTCGTGTTAAAACTTGCTATATAGAGGGAGAATATAAGCATTTACAATAATATAAAAAAAGAAAAACAACATTTCCTTTTGATAATTCCAGACACAAAAATGCATTATTGATGGTTTGTGCAAGTTGTTTCCCAGATATACCACTATTTGTAGCAATATAAGTCCTTAAACTCCAGAAGTCCTACCATGGCCTGATTTTTTTTTCCCCCACTTTGACTATCCAGTTTTGAAATCCTTCTAAATGTCTGGCTTGAACATCTTGCACCCAGGTTTCTCATAATAAAACAATACTACATTTTCCAAAAAGGTCAACATATCCTACATCTTTTACCTTTCCTTGAAGGCCAGCTACATTCCAGACCAAGATGTGCACTACACTAGAAAGGGTTTCTTGACATTAAAGTGCTCATTCTCTATTTGTCTCAAGTCAGTGTTGACTCCTCTAGTTGCAGAACACTGAATCCATTGAGTGTTCTGTGATCAATTAATACTGGGTTGACTGTAGAGATGGATAAAGATTCCCTTTCTTCCTCATCCCCCCTGTATTCTTCCTCCATATTTTCTGCTGCTAATGCCACACTGTTTTTTTGTCCTCTTTGGAGTCTCCCTCTGATAATTTTACTGTTTTCTCTTTCTATGTATCATCTGCTGAATTCAATACATACATACTCTCTGCTGGGAGTAAATAATTTGTAATTCTTTTCTGATTTAGTAGTTGGGGCTGCTTGTTAGGTATCTTCTTTTCTCAGCCCTTTCTTATAGATGGATAACAGGCCTCATATAGTGTTTTTGTAGTTTCCTTAGAAGGAGTTTGCTGTTTGGGTTTGCAATTATTGTGAATATCCTCATACCTAGATTCCCAAATTCTTTAGTAGCATTTGTGATGGGACAACCGTCTACTAGTTATGTGTATATAATTTTGATATAGCAGTGTCAGTGGCTCAGTAGGTAGCACACTTGCCTCTGCGGCCGGGAGATCACAGGGCTGTGGGTTCAGTTCCCACATCTGGCACTTGGGTTAATATCCCAGTACTGACACTGTAGTGCAGCATGAGAGGGGTGCTGCACTTCTGAGGTGCCGTCTTTCGGATGAGACGTTAAACCGAGGTCCCATCTGCCTGGATTGGTGGTAGTTCAGATGGATGTTAAAGATCCCATGGCACTTATCGAAAAGAGTAGGGGAATTTCCCTGGTGTCCTGGCCAAATTTCCCTCATTCACTAAAAAAAATACAACCAACAGCTTAATCTGGTTCAAGGTCAGTTGGCATTCATCTGTATCCCCTTCCCCTGGGTCATGCCTGAAAATAGGCAAGATTTGTCTAGTGCACTTACCCGGTCAACAAAAACTAAATAAAATAAAATAAATAAATATAAATGTATGTCTCTTTGAATTTCTGCTTATGAGACATGCAGGGTCAGCAGGCCCATCTGGAAGACTAGCTTTTAAAGGGGCCTGACCTTTTGACCCCAAAGCAGTTGCTTGCTTGAGCTACATTGCTACTGTAGCTTTCTTTTCTGTATTGACACATAGTTGCAGAACTTCCTGTAATGGCTATAAAAAAACAGGTTGTGATCAGCCACTGCTTTGAGCCTAGGAAACAGGTAATAAAATATTGCATTTTATGACATCAGGAGGGAAGCCAGTCCTGATAGATACCTGTGAAAGTCCACACAGCTAAGAGAAGTGGTTTTCAGGATGTTTTCTGAAACATCAAAGTGGGGATGCTGTTATGAGCCATGCTGATGAGGAAACATACTGTCTGTTATTATTTAATATTGCTATCTTTGCAGATTTCAAGCAAAGCAGTAAGATGAAACCATTCTGAGTATACTTGGTCATGTTACAAATTAATTATAGGACTAAAAGTGACCTCATGTGCTGTGACATCACAAGGAGGTTGGGACGTTGACTTTAAATATTGCCAAGCAGTCTGAGGGGACTGTGGCTCACTATTATTCCAACTTTGAAAGAACTTACACACTTGTGTTCTGGACTTAAGAAGTACTTCTGTCAAAAATAGGTAACATACAACTGAAAACTGAGTTAGAACTAGTAATTCAGTTACAAGGTGTTTTGTTTTGTAATTTCCATTTCTTTTTTTGACTGTAAGCATTAATGAATATATGTTCTGTGTTTTGTATCTATTTACTATTTTTAATTTTAGTAAACTTTTTGGTTTCCTTAATCGTACCTGAGACATTTTCTCATTTTGAGTGTGAATGCTGGAACAATATTGATAATTCTGACATAACTGTTAAAGTGCTTTTTGTGTCACCATATGTAGCCACGCTAGCAAGGATCTGTACAAAGATCTAGCAAGGTAAGGAAATACCTGAGTTTTAATTGAGTCAGAAGGGGGATTGTGAACCAGGTTGGTTGTATGCCAGCTGGGATCAAGTATTGCGCTGCTTTCCCTGAAGAGGGTGTGATATCTGGACCTGCTACCTGCATGTACTAGCTATAAAAAGGGTTCATATCTGACCCCAGGACTCGAGATTGGTAGTTGCTTGGACCCAAAATAAACAGGAAGGTGTCCCTGTTTGCCCCATGTTCACATATTGCACTTCAAGGTTGGGCACTGTGGGAGCAGAGGGCCTGACCCCAGGAGTGTGTTTTTGGCAGCATTCAATATTTTTTCCTTGTTTATTTTGTACCACCACCAGACATATCGAACTCTTGTATTCTTTTGTACATTATCTATATACTGAGGCTGTCTCAGTTGCTTCCCCTTCCCTTAGCTACATTAACTTCTGGGTAGGGTATTTTGTTTGCTTTCATATTTTTACTTTGCTCTGTATCCTTCACTAATTTGTATGTCTTCTATTGTCCATTAACTACCATAATAATGAACTCCACAGCCTCCCTTAGTTCTGCATGACCTTCTGTTATACTGTGATTCTTGCAGATGTTATTATTAGTGAGCAAAAATTGCAGTTCCCTCTCTTTTTGAGTTTGATGTTTCTTTTTCGCCATTTTTCCTGATTTATTTTTTCTTGTATCTTTATCTGTTGCTGTGTCTTGGAAAGTATTGCTATTTCTTCTACTTTCTTACTCCCTATTCATCATGTGACCTCCATTATTATTTTGTTGAGTTTTTCCATTACTGTTAAAGTGGCATAAGTGATCACTTGGCTGTTCTCCTAATTCACATGTTTGTTTTCCTCTTCCCCAAAGAGTATTCTTCTGAGCAGAATAATCGATTTCATGGTGAGTTCGTTATTAATGATCATTTCTCTCTTGATTTCCTGCAAGCCCTCAGTGATATTAGTAAGTCTGTTTTCCTCATTCTCACCCTGTGATCCAATCTGTTCTTTATTTTGTGTTTTTGGCTTGAGTTATTCCACAAATGTGTGATATCAGGAGGGTACTGTGTGAGCGGGTCTAGTGTAACTTTATTTGTATAAGCAGTCAAAAATGCTTTGAAGTCCTCAAGGAAACTTCTTTTAATTATTACTTCTTTACTGTCCTTCTCATAGATGGACTACTAGATGTTATTCAGGAACACTAGATGGACCATTGTTCTGATTTACAGGGGATTTTCCCATGAGCAAAGGCTATGGACTTCCCAGCTTGTTTGTCACATGATTACTTTGTGCCTCCGATATACTTTCTGTTCACTTTTTTAGCTGGTTTATTACTTGTAATTGGTTGTTTTTACTTGAGAATTTGGAGCCACAGATTTTTTTTCCCTAAGCTATCTTCAAATAATTTTGTCCCCTTTAAAGGAGGTTTGCATATTTATCTGCTTGTGATGTTATAGTAGTTATTTTAATTTGAGATTAGGCTAAGAGGGGAAGGTATGTAACCTGGATTCTAAGTATCATCTTCACCATTACCAAGTCAGTCTGGTTTCTAGAGTCTAAAATATAACTTGCAATTTTTTTGTCCAACCCCCTACCTTTTTCTTGTCTTTTTTTAGGGGTTTCTTCAATTTTAAGAGGTTGGCTCCCAGGGCAGATTTTTTTTTTTTGCTTAATCTAGTTTCCATTCTAAGTAGTTTAATCAGTATTCAATAATAAATTACAATACATACACTTCTAAAATATGTTGCAATAAGTACCCAGTAAACAAATCTGATGAAAATATTACAATACAATAAATTTAGCTATCCCAGGGTATGTTAAAATAAATCTTCTAGCATTGCATTATTGCTTGCAGTCCAGGTTTGATTCCCTCTTGGGTTTAGGGAGATTCAGGGCCTTCAATTTCTGGCCTAGCAGCTGCCGCTCAGTGGTGGAAGATTTTATATACCTAAATAGGATTTCAAGTAAAAACAAATAAATTACTACCTTAAATACTATTTATAAAACAACTATTTAACATTCATCACTTAATAAAAGCAATTTACAAGAAGCACAGTTTTATCTCTGTCTGTTAAAAAATAACAAGAAGCACAGTTGTATCTCTATCTGTTAAAAAATAACCACTAAGGAGCTCTGTTCCACAAGACAAACTCATAAATACCCAGATCAGATTTCGTATTGGGTCTATTGATTTGCTCTACATCCTTCTACATACAGCGTGACGTCTAAGAAAATATGCATGCTCTAGAATGTGCAAACAATATGAAAAAACTTAAGTATACTGATACAAACAGTGCTAGTTCCAAACTGAATTTAAAATGATCAAAACTGAGGAATGTAATTACAAAAACAACAGTGATATACTCACTTTATAAAGCAATCCCACCAAGTGAAAGCCCTGAGTGAAATCAACAGGGTACACAGACCAATCATATGAACTTGCCAGCAATAGTGTCAAATGCTGACTGTCTGATAATGAGCCTCTGCTTTTATCTCCAGGTGATTAATAACCTAGATGATCATGTGGGCTGTGTAGCCTGAAAATCAAACTATTAAAACCAGATATACTATTATATAAAAAAGATCCTCACTAACCCCAAAAAGTGTGATTAATACAATATAAAACAATATAAGTGGGGTTGGCTGCTTATATCTGTGTAGAGTCTAAAGGAGAAAAAGGAAATAAAATGAAATTATCTGAATGGAGCATCTTATGGCCATGGTTCAAAACTGCTTTCTGACCAGAATGGGGGCAATGCAACCTAACAAATGTTTTAAAAGTTTGAACACCTCCAAACTCTGAAACACCAGACCACAGGATATTAAAGATTTAAGTGCTTGCCTCTAGTTGGCTCATTAAGCAGGGGCCAGGAAGCAGCAGTAGTTTCAGGCAACTGATACAGAAAACTTGTTTTAAAATTACTCTAGCCATACCAAATCCTGGTACCAAGTCAGGTCACAATTCAGACTCCCCTTTTCCTAGTGCCTAGGAGGCAATATAGTGCAGTGGGTTGAGGCTCTGCACTGCAGATCTGGAGACCTGGGTTTGAATCTCAGAGCCACCTAGATGCATACTGTGTGATCCAGAGCAAGTCACTTAATATCCTTGTGCTTGCAGGTCGCATCTGAAAACAAGCTTTGGCTTACTGTGCTACTCCTGGTTAAACAATGTTCCCCTTTCAGAAATTAGTCTCTGTGCCCAAACCAGGGGTTGATATAGGATCAAAACAGTATTTTGTCTGAAATGGAGTTTTTCAGGGCAGATCATCTTCAGTGTACACTGTAGAGCTATATCAGATCTGAAGTCCCTTTTTAGTTTTGAAGACCGCTTTCACAGGTGCCACTTTCCCTATTCATTTCTTCCTTCAATTTACCAATCATCCTCTGGTTATCTGGCACTCTTTTCTGGTCCTCTGATTTTGCAGGTCTGGCCACTATCCCTGATTCAACCTTAGCACCTCTTTCATTGACATGCCATGAAACACCGCACCACACTGCACCTCATGCTAGTGCCTCTCAGTTCAGCAACTTTTTGTTTCCAAACATGGTATGCTTCCCAACACAGCTCTTCAATTCCACTTCAGCTTCAGGTTGTTGATCCCCAATTTGGCTTCAGGTTGCTGGCCTCCAGGTCCTCCAGGAACTCAGTGTAAGCCTTGGCTCCAGGCATCCAAGGTATCCAGATATAAAAAAACTCAGTTTGAGGTAATAAAATGAATATAGTCTGAGCTGTCTATGGGAATGCATAAGAGCCTTCAGCTGAGCAAGCAATAATACCTGACAGGATGGGTGGTATTGGGCTATACCCGCCCACCCAGGGGTGTAATGAGGCCCGATGCCACACAGAGAGGGCTTTATAGCCCCTGGAAGGGCAGGTATACTCCAATACTGCCCACCCTGGAGGGTATTATTGCACTTAGAAAATGGAATTCAGGCTGAATATTAGAAAAAAATGTTTAAATAACTTAAAAATACTGAAAATAGTTAATTTTAATAAAGTTGCTTAATGTAAAGTAGTCCCTCCCTGTACTCTTGTCATTAGCACTACTGGGTGCTGTTGTCTTACTAGTTTGTGCCACTGGCATGTGACCATGTGTGACCTTGCTAATGTACAGCTGGAAGCAGAGACCCAGAACTGTGAAGACAGACAGCAGTGCTCTATATAACTATTTCTTTTATATTTAAGTCAGTAGCAGTGTACCTTACTTTTTTAAATATTTAACTCTGCACTGCTCATAGTTTTTTTCTTGCAGCGTTGAGAGAGATGACCAGTGACAGCCCTCTCGCTGGTAGCTGAGTCAGCGCTTCCTTGTCTTTGGTGCTCCATCAGCAATAAGGATGTCTCTCACTGAGCGGGAGTTCCCTTTTGAAAGAGCTGGACCAAAACAGTAGGCAGTTATTTTTTTTTACATTATCTTTACTTAATTTAATGAACCTAGATGGAGACAGACTTGGGGTTGGGGGGGTCATGGCCAGCCATCAACTCACCTACTGAGTGACAAATAAAAATGGCGGCAGATTCAGTTTCAGAAACCTAACTACCACCATGATTTTGGTAATGAGGTCAGTTGGCATTGGGACTTGTTTTGGATAGGCATTGTCTCATAAATGCCCACCTAGACAAGTCTCTCAGCCAATCAGAAGCCTCAGAATCTTCAACCCATTTTCTAAGATGGCATAACTGCAAAAAATACAGCTGGGCATTAAAATTTAGAGTTTTAATGTACTCCTGACGCACTCAGCACCTCAGCATCTGCAATCTTCCATCTTTCTATATAATACAACACTTAAATGAATACGGTATTATCCCATAATGGTGTCATCGTGGAGGGGGATTCTTATGGTTAACACGTTTCATAACATACTTAGTGTTTACCAGAGAGTGGTGGAAATTAAGTGGTTCCTAATCTTCCTTGAAATTGGCAGAAACAAATAATCTGTTGCCCTCTTATTCTTGATATCATATAACTCATGTTTTACCCAAATTGGTACCTTTTCAGGAATGTCTTTATGACAGAGTGATGCTGCTTATTTGAAAGTGAAGGCGGAATGATAAAAATGGTAATTGAGTAAGCCAAGTTCCAGTCTTTCTTTCCTTTGTGTCATTTTGCCATAGCTGATCCTCAGCTGTTTCCTTTCCCAAAGATAATTGATGATTATTTTGTTTATTTTAATAAACCAAGACTTATCAACTTTTACACATAGTTTAGCAGATAAAGAATGTTGGGGCATAAGATAATTTCATTGAATGTGCTTTCTCCCATAATGATAATTGGAAGGGTTTTCATTTATTAGAATCCATGTTAAGTTTATGAAGAAGCAAATCCACGTTATGGCTCACCATCCTTCGCCCCCGATCCCAACCCCAGGGACCAGCACCAGAAGTGGCGCCTTCAGATTGAGTGGCAGATCACTTGCTGCCTCTGGCCACCACTGCCTGACTCCACGGTTACTTCTTGACCACCCTCGTGGTCCTCTGCCCTGGATCCCAACCCCAGGGACCAGCGCCAGAAGTGGTGCCTTCAGATTGAGTGGCAGATCACTTGCCACCTCTGGCTGCCGCCGCCCGACTCCACAGCTACTTCTTAACCACCCTCGTGATCCTCCACCCCAGATACCAATCCCAGGTACTACCGCAAACAGAAATTTTGGCACTGAAGCCTCCGATTGGTGTGGTGCTAGGCAAGTGGATCCTGATTGGTCTGTCCTGCCTCCTAAGCCTCTTCCACTTAGTGCGCCTTTCTGTATTGAGTTATCATTGATTTTCTGGCCTGATTTGTCTCCTGATAATGTCAAGTGCTGCTAAACCCTGCTAAATTTCTCCTGCCCCCCCACCCCTGCCCAGGCCTGCTTTAAACACTTAATTGCTCCACCTCCCTCTGTTATCTCCATTCCCCATTGGCTCTCTGCGTCCTACGCTCTTCCTTCCTACCCCTGACAGACTAACCTAGGTCTCTTTTACTCTCCATTTCAGTCTTGACTTATAACTCTAACTATCTATACTTCCACTACCCTGCCAGCTCTGATCTGTCACTTCTGTTCCTCCTGGCTGCTCCCGAATTTCACCCTCTTTACAAGCCAATACCAAGGTCTGTTAACCATGAAACTCTTCATGTTACTGTCTCTTCTTGTGCCCTCACTTGCTTTGCTCCATCCATCCTTGCCTGTTGTTCCCCAAGCCCCCTTGGCTATCACACATTACATGCCCCATGACTACCTATACTCTAACCTTCTCCTGTTGCCCTCATTCCGTTGTGACCCTACTCCGCTTATATTACATAGGCCCTGGATCCAGATGGTTGCCTATGCCCTAAAATACTGCCCCTTGAATATGAATACTGCCCCTTGAATATGCGTACCCTATGTCTAAGACTGCTGTGATGATGGGGAAGGGACCGCATATCACTAGAGCAGGTATCTTCGGGTGGGTGGGTGGTTGGGTGCAAAGGGTGTGGTGCAGCCATGATACTGGACTGGGCTTGGAAGTTTGAGGGATGCCCAGTGTGCTACCAGCTGGCACAGCTTAAGGAGGAGGGAGAGGGGATCCGAAGGCAGCTGGGGGTGCTGGGGGGGAGGGTTGGAGAGGTAGAAGGCAAGCGGTCACCTACATGAAAGCACTAGGTGCTGGGGCCTCCCAAGCTGGAGGAGGAGTGAAGGGAGGTGCTCACACTAGGAGAGGAGGGAAGGGTGGTACACAGGGGGCTCTAGGAGACCCTGGCAGGGGGGCCCAAAAGTTGGAAATTTACACAGTAGTAGGTAAGAGTCTGGGGGTGTCCAAAGGAAACCAAGAGGGGTGGTAGGGACGGGGGGCACTGAGGGATGGGATAAGGCTCACAAATTGTTTTAACCCTCTATGCCCAATGGTAGAAGAGGGGTGTGTGGGGGGGGACGAGCAGGAGGATTATGATGATGATGCTGCTGGTGAAGCTGGGACAGGGACAGATAGAAAGGGTGAAGGGGCAAGAGGCAAGGGTGAAATAGAGGGGGTTCTGGACAGGATGGGGGAAGAGGGGTAAAAGGGGAGAAGAAAAAGGAGGATCAGGGGAACAAGGAGGAGGTTGATGGTATAGAATAGGGGACCATGACAGGCAGGCAGGAAGGTGCAGGACATAAATGGGATGATAGCAAGCAGAAAGCCAAGTAGGTAAACGGATAGGATGGATGGATTAGTAAGGAGTGGGGAAAGAGATACAGAGAAAGATACTTGGGTGGGGGGGGATAAAGAAGGCCAGGACATGGGTAGAGGAGGTGACCAGGGACAAAGTGAAGGGCTACCAACACCCAGATTGTGTGGGAGGTGCGAGAGCTGGTTGAGGGGAGAATCTGGATGAAGGGATGAGGAGGGGCATGGAAGGAGGGGGAACCCGAGGTGTGAACAGGGAGGCAAGGGGGAGGTTAGATTACTGCTACTGGGGGACTCCATGATCAGAGGCATCCAGTGGAAGGGGCAGGAGGAGGGTAAAACCTATCTGATCAGACCCAAATGCCACCTAGGCCTGATGGTGCACAAGGCCAAGCATGAGTTGTATTCACTGGCAAGGGAATGCGGGGGAACCCCAGACATTCTAGTGCACTTGGGGACAAACAACATAACTGGTAATAGTGAACTAGAAATTCAGGCAAGGTTCCGGGAGTTGGCCAGGGTATGCCTTTCCATAGGCTGTAAGATCTCCTTTTCGGAAATCCTGCCGGTGCCAAGGGCTAGTGGGGAAAACAAGATAAAGATTAGGGAGATAAATCAGAGGCTTAGGGAGTGGTGTGGGGAATTGGGGTATGGCCTGGTGGGGGACTGGGGGGAGACCTGGGAGGATAAGGGGCTGTACGCCAGGGACAGGCTCCACATTAATTTGTAGGGGCAGGAAATCCTTAAGCTCAAACTAGCTGGGTTCATCAGCGAAAGGTGGGGTTTAATCTTGTGAAGGGGGAGGGATCAAAAAAGGGGCAGTGCCAGCAGGTACAATAAATGAGGGACATAGTCTCCACTCCTCTAGGAGGCTAGAAAGATATGGAAATGGGTCACTAGGTAGGGTGCAGGAGCTGAGAAATGGGAGCTCAAGGGGGAGAAAGGAGAGGAGGGAAAAGGGGTGGAGAGCAGTCCTGATAAATTCCAGGAGCTTAGGAAATAAAATGCCTAAGCTCCAGGCAATGCTAGTTGAGGGGGAGTTAGATGTGGCAGCAGTCACTGAGACCTGGGCCACTCAAGGGCATGAGTGGGACCTAAATCTGGAGGGCTACAGTATGTTCAGAAAAGATAGAGGGGGAGGGAAGGGGGGTGTATCACTGTTAGTTAGAAATGGCATGGGTCTTAGAGTGGTAGAGGAGGCAGAGGGGAACGTGGAGGCTATTTGGGTCACCTTGCTGATGCAGGGGGGGTAACAGAGTAAAGGTTGGAGTGGTATACAGACCACCAGCACTGGCAGAGGTCCTGGAAGAAAGTTTGGGGGCAAATCTCGAGGGACACTGTAGATTGGGAAAGGGAAGGGTAGTTGTAATGAGGGACCTCAACATGCCAGGAACCAGTGGCAGCTCTACACCAGGGCCCGCCAGGGCACATGCCCTGGTAAAAAAAATGCTGTGCCCCAGTTGGTGCCCCATATGGTGCAGAGCTTCCATTAGTAACAATATATCAGTGCCCTGGCTGCCATCTATTGTGCCTCAGCTATGCCCTGGTAACCATTTGTGGCTAGAGCCGCAACTGCCAGGAACAGATTGGGGGACTATGGTGTCACCAGTGGCCAGAGAGCAGAGGCTGCTGGATGTCTTCCAGGATGCGTTTCTTACACAACAGGTGGATGAGCCAACTAGGGAGGCCCGGCCACTGGACGTGGTCTTGGCAGACAGTGATCAGATTAGGGGCCTAGGGGTGAGGGAACCATTGGCGGGGAGTGATCACGCCACAATCTGGTTCTTCCTGGACCTGGGAGGAGGAAAGCCGAACAAGGATGGTAGTAACCGACTTTATGGGTGCAGACTTAAGGGAGATGGGAAGGCTCCTTAAAGATCATCTGGACAGGATAAGGCCAGATATGGATGTTGACAGCAGGTGGGGGATCATTAGAAGGGGAATACAGGAGGTTACCAGCTCTTGCGCAAGGCAAAGGCATAAGTTTGTTAAGGCTAGAAAACCCTTCTGGTGGACACAGGAGGTACAGGAGGTGGTGAGGGAAAAGAAAGCAGCCTATAGATGCTTCAAGTGCTCAAGGAGTGAAAGGGATCAGGAGGAATATGAGCTGACAGCCAAGAGAGTCACCAGGGTGGTGAGAGCAGCCAAGGCAAAAAAGGAGCAGTCCTTGGCCAGTGGGATCTGGAGGGGGGGACAAGGAGTTCTTTAGATACATGAGGAAAAAAGGAAAGTAAGGGGCAGATCAGCAAGATGAGGATAGGGGATGGTTGGCACAGGAGGCGGGGGAACAGGCAGAAGTCCTAAATGAGTACTTTGCCTCAGTTTTAACCGGGGGAATGGAGGAGCTATGTCTTGTGAGGGGAGCGGGGGCAAACCAAAGCAAGTGGTGGGACCGATAGAGACCAGAGGCCCTGGTGGGTCTGGGGAAAGGGAGTGGCCACCACAGACAGGTGGGGGCCCAGCAGTGCATGGTGATAAGGGAGAGGACGTGGAGGCTGAAATCCTGGTAGAGAGAGAAAGGGAAGCCCTCAGGTCCCTTCAGATGGAGAAAGCACCTGGGCCAGATGAGATGCATCCCAGGGTGCTGAGGGAACTGGTGGATGTCCTGGCAGTCCCTCTAGTGGAGCTTTTCAACATCTCTCTGAGGACTGGGTGGGTGCCCCAAGACTGGAGGGTAGCCTATGTTGTGTCGATCCACAAGGAGGGATCAAGAGAGGAGGTGTGAAATTATAGGCCCGTTAGCCTGACATCAGTGGTCAGCAAGGTGATGAAGGGTATTGTCAAGGAAAGGCTAGGGGGGTTACTGGAGCAAACTGGGTACTTGGACACTAGGCAGCATGGCTTTGTCATGGGAAGATCGTGCCAGACAAACCTTGTTGAGTTCTATGACTGGGTGATGAGGGCCCTGGACCAGGGTAGGCCAGTGGATGTCCTCTTTCTGGACTTTAGCCAGGCGTTTGATTCGGTACTCCACAGTGGCCTGCTGGCTAAACTGAAGGAAATGGGGGTAGGGAGACAGTTGTTAAGATGGATAGTAAATTGGCTCTCTGAGCATACTCAGAAGGTGGTGGTTGGAGGGGTAGCCTCATCCCCAAGGTGGGTTACTAGTGGGGTTCCCCAGGGGTCAGTGCTGGGGCCACTCCTGTTCAATGCCTATATCTCAGACATCAGGAGGGGGATCAGGAGCGAGATGAGTCTCTTTGCAGATGACTCAAAGCTGAGTGCAGTGGTCGATGGGGAGGAGGGGAGGGTGGCCTTGCATTAGGACCTGGAGACTCTGGAAAGGTGGTCGGGAAAATGAAAACTAAAATTCAATGTGGGGAAGTGCAAGGTTCTGCACCTGGGAGTCAGAAATCCAGGCCAGGGATATACCCTGGGAGGAGACATGATTCAAGTCATGGAGGGTGAGAGGGACCTGGGGGTAGTGGTAGATGTCAAAATGAATAACTCAGAGACCTGTAGGAGGGCAGTGGCAAGGGCAAATAGGATGCTGGGATGCATCGCCAGGGGGATTACCTCCAGAAAGGCGGATGTGATCCTTCCACTGTACAACTGCATGGTTAGGCCACACCTTGAGTATTGTGTACAGTTTTGGAAACCATATTTAAAGAGGGACATTACACTCCTAGAAAGGGTCCAAAGGAGGGCAACCAAAATGATCTGGGGCCTGGGGGAGAGGACCTATGAGGAGAGGCTCAAGGAGTTCGACATGTACACCTTGGAGGAGAGGAGGGAAAGGGGGGGACATGATAGATGTCTTTAAGTACATGAAAGGGATCAATAAAGGAGGCCCAGACAGGGTGCTCCAAAGGAAGGAGGATGGGGCAACAAGAGGTCATGGCTGTAAGCTGGAAGCGGGCAGGCTCAGAGGGGAGAGGAGGAGATGTTATTTCACTGAAAGGGTGGTGGAGCCATGGAATGCACTGTCCAGGGTGCTGGTAGAGTTGGAGACTGTGGATGGGTTTAAGAGGGGATGGGACAGGTACAGGGGGAGGATAAATCTGACCAGGCCCAATACAGGTGGAACATCTGGGACTGGGGACAGTATAACCCAAGGGGGAGGGGGGGACACCAAAATCGACCCTCAGTGTGGGTGCTGAAAACCGAGCAGACTTGAGAGACCATTAGGCCTATTCTGCTGGCATTTTAGTATGTTAGTATGTCTCTTCCTGTGACATAAATTCTGGTATCTCCTCCTACTGGCCCTATTGCTCTCTGGAGATGTTCATTCTAACCCAGGACCAGCCAGCAATATACATAGTCCCCTTTCAAATGCTATGGGTTTTATAGTGATGCACCACAACATCAGGAGCCTGCTGCACAATTTTGCTAAATTAGAATCCTGGGCCACCCTCTACAAACCTGCTATTATCTGTCTTACTGAGACCTGGCTTAAACCTTCCATCCAGGACTCTCATTGCTCGCTTCCTTCCTACAACCTTTTGAGATTTGACAGACCTGCTCCCATAAGAGGGGGTGGTACAGCTGTCTATTTTAAAGATCACCACCATCTCTCCATGGTCTGCTCATCCTCCCAGTCCACTGTGAAGCACTACATATCCTTCTTACTTTTGGCTCCAAAAAACTTCATATCGTTTGTGCTTACAACCCCCCTTCTAGTGGCTTAAAAGGTCCTGATGGGCTGCTTGATCAGACCTCTCTTCTTTCTGGGAGAAATGAGGTTCTTATACTTGATGATCTCAATCTAAATTGGCTGGGCAACTCTCAACCCACACTACTGTCTAAGATCCAAAGTTTCAACTTTCTCCAGGTAATTAGCGACCTCACTAGAACTGCACAGCATTCTAACTCTAGTACTCTGCTGGACTGGATAATAACCAACCACCTGAAAAATATTATCTCCTCTGGCATTCTAGCAGATGCCATCACAGACCACTCCCCCGCCTTTTGTATATGGGGTAAGACTAGGCCCTCCCCGTCGAAGCCTCGTTTTATTACTTTCCAAAACTATGAGCACCTCGACTCACAGTCCTTCTTACTGGACATTGTCACTATCGACTGGACCCCTCTTTTTGAATCTGATGACCCTCAGATTACTCTAAATCTATTCCTGACTCACTTTTTGGCAATTCAGGACTAAAATTGCCCTCTTGTTACCCATCGCGTAAAAAACAAACATACCCACAGGCTTAAGTCCAACCTTCTTTCAAAACTATGACAGCGTGACAAATGTTGGCTCCACTACAAAAAGACAGGGCTACCAGCTGACCTTAAGTCCTACAGAGTACTCCGAAATTCCTGCAAAAAGGATATCAAAAGTGCCAAGAGTGCCTACTGTAGGGATCTTTTAACTAAATCATATGGACAAACAACATAACTGGTAATAGTGAACTAGAAATTCAGGCAAGGTTCTGGGAGTTGGCCAGGCTATGCCTTTCCATAGGCTGTAAGACCTCCTTTTCGGAAATCCTGCTGGTGCCAAGTGCTAGTGAGGAAAACAAGAATAAGATTAGGGAGATAAATCAGTGGCTTAGGGAGTGGTGTGGGGGATTGGGGTATGGCCTGGTGGGGGACTGGGGGGAGACCTGGGAGGATAAGGGGCTGTACGCTAGGGACAGGCTCCACATTAATTTAGAGAGGAAGGAAATATAAAATTCTGGTCCCATATTAAGTGCTTCCTAGGATCAAATCCTGCCCCCACCCCAACTGACATGTCTCTCAATGGTGTCCACTGCAATAATCCTTTTACGATCACAAACTTTTTCAATGCTCAGTTTTCAGACCTTACCAATTATACCTCATCCTTCCCGGCTATGCTGAACTTAAATGCCCAACCTGATGTCTCCGGGCCCAAATTTCATTTCCAGTCTGTCACTCACTGGGATGTACAATGACTGCTCAACAACATCTCCGATTTCACTGCAGCTGGGTCTGACAATATAGAACCTAAGCTCCTAAAACTTGCTGCCCCATACATAGCTGCACCTCTTGCCAAGATCTTTACCCTCTCCCTGTGTCACAGTTATGTTCCTGACATCTGTCAGACTACCAGAATTACCCCCGTCTTCAAAAAGGGTGATCGCAAAAATCCCTCCAATTATAGGCCCATTGCCATATTGTCTGTCCTCAGCAAAACCATTGAGAAGCTCGTAGCCACCCAAACCATTGACTTTCTTCAGAAACATAGCCTTCTTATGACTGCACAACATGGTTCCCACAAAGGTCACAGAATCACCACTGCATTACTCAAATTTACGTCTGATAACCTAGCTGCCATGGACTCTGGTCTCCTAATGGGGGCAATTTTCATAGACATGACTAAAGCTTTAGACCTTGTCAATCATCCCATCCTCCTAGCTGCTCTTAGATCCCTAGGCTTCTCACCGAGTGTCACTGCATGGTTTGACAGTTACCTGTCGGATCACACTCATCAAGTTAAATTAAACTCCACCTTGTTGGATTATGCTACCATAAACACTGGCATGCCACAAGGTTCTATTCTTGGTCCCCTGCTCTTCTCCATTTTTATAAATGATATCACCTCTAACATTCTCCAGATTGCCTTCCTTTTATACGCCGATGATATTATCCTTTACACCAGTGCGAAAAACATTACTGAAATCAACCAACGACTTTCCCAAGACTTTCAACGAATTCAGCAGTGGCAATTCAGCCATAAACTTGTCTTGAATGTATCTAAGACTCAAGCCATACTGTTTGGTTCTAATGCCAAACTCAAACTCTCTCAACCTACTTTCAATGTCACTACCATAAATGGTTCCTCTGTTGGAGTGGTACCCTCATTTAAATATCTTGGTCTCACACTCGATCCGACTCTTACTTTTGATCTCCATATTCAGTAGACCTGCAAGCTGGCTAACATGAAACTTGGTATGGCTCACCCCCTCAGCGAGGCTTGCCATAGCGCGTGGCATACTCCTTCCGCCACTCACCTATGGGGTTGCAGTGTATGCCCCAGCAGGTAAAACTAGCCTTTGGAAGTGGGATGTCACTTACAATAATATCTGTAGATATGCGTCCTCCTCACATTGGATGAAACACTACTGCCTTCTCTATGCTGAACTAGGTTGGCTTTCTCCAGGTGCCTCCAGAGACTTTGCGTACAGCTCAATCATAGAGAATATCATCCGTAACCAAACACGGAAGCCCTTGGCTGAACTATTTCTCATCCAGACATCTAGCTATTATCTATGCTCGACTGCAAATGCCCCTGTCCTCATCCCTAGACACCACTCCTCCAAAGGTGCTAGCTCCTTCTCCTGTCATGCCCCTCAACACTGGAACTCCCTCCCCCTAGCTATATGGCTAGCATCATCCCATGCCTCTTTCAAAAAATTGCTATGTGACCATCTTGCTGATTCCTGCTCCTTATTTCAAACCCCCTTAGCCCATTATCTCTTCCTAATCTATGCACCCCCTTACATCAATAGCTAAGCTCTGCACTTTCCTCCAGTTACCTCATTGCCCTGCTTTTATTATATCTAGTCCTTATCCCTTTACCTTGCCTTAATTTCCTATCCTATCCTCCCTTCCTCTTATTGGATCCCTACCCCCATGCAGTTCCTGACTCTCCTATATCCATCTTATATTGCTATTATAATAACTGGTGATCCTTGTGTTATCAACCATGGGTTGATATGACTTTAATATAAGCATGAAGCCTACCTTTTTCGCATTCCAGAGTAAACAGATTCAAAATAATCGTAACTTACAGATCCAAATGAGGCGTAATAATTTTAAATGAACAAAGCAGGTTTGCACTTAAAACGCATCCCTTCCCCGATTCTGTAGCTTACCCTCCAGTTTAGATCTGTATTTGTGCAGCATTTATTTAAGATATTTTAAGAGCACTCGTAAAAATCACCGTGGAGACCCGTGGCCAAAACGCTTCTACTTCCATACTGGTAGGCACACCCCTACGCTAGCACGTTATGTGATGTCAGCATGGGGGCGTGCCTACTAGTAAGGAAGTAGGAGCATTTTGGCCTCGGATCTCCTCGTAGTGGTAATTCTAAGAAATTTTTTTTAGTAACAGTTATTATATAAAATAAAACATATGTTGGGGTAGAAATGGGGGTTTTTTTATACACGCTCGTTGTGTGATAATAGTAAAACCTCTCGAGCTTCGCTCTCGAGGTTTACATATTATCACACAACTTGGGTGTGTAAAAACACTCCATATCAACTCCCTACATATGCATTATTCTCTATATAATGGTACTTGTTCTTGTAAAATCTCACCGTGTTTCTCTTCCTGAATGCTGCCTAACGGCTTTATTTATTGTATTTCTCTCTTACAGTTCTATGTTATACATTATTGTTGAATCAATTGTACTTATTGTTTTCTTCTGCCTGCACTGTATTATTATTGTCTGGCATTTACTGTTTATGATTGTACTGTCTTTGTTCAACAATGTTGTGTTTCTGTAAATTCCCGGGTCATGCCTGAAAATAGTCATTGCTATGGCTAGCGCACCTTACACAGTCAACAAAAACTAAATAAACAAAATAAATAAATACATTTTTGTGCTAGCAACAGTGATCTGAACTCCCAAATAAGTTAGATAGTGTTCTGACCACTTTATGTTGTCAATTATAGTTCCCAGTGAGTCTTTTATGCAGTAAGATAATTTTGGATTTGCTCCAGTTTGTTCCGAGCCTGGATATATTAGTGAAATCATGAAGCAGTTCTTTCATTTGTTGAATAGAGTTCTAGGGTTTTCAATTTTCAGAAGTAAGCTATCTTGACACTGTCTATTAAGCAATTTTTATTTATCATGGAAATAAGGGGTACAAGAATAAATAGTGTGGGGGATAGAGGGCATCCTTGTCTTGTCCCTTTTTCAAACAAGAAATTAGAAGACTTACGGGTGTTTGTTAATACTACTACCGAAGACTTATTTATAGTGTAAAAACCCAGTTCTGAATTTGAGTACTAAACCCAAATATGCCCAGTACATTGTGAATATGGGGTCACTCAGTAAAATCAAATGCCAATTTTTTTGTCTCATTTAGTTGCTGCCCACGTCGCTGATATCAGCCTCTTTATGTTGTCACTTCCTAATCTGCCTTAGATAAATCTGATTCGGTTCTTCATTTTTGGGTTTCAATTTTTAATTCTATTGTTCAGAGGTTTGGCGCTGATCTTGTAATCACTACTGAGCAGTGAAACAGGCCTGTAATTTGTGCACCCTTTATTGTCCTTGTCTTTTTTGGGAGGTAATACAGTTACTGCCTCTCTTAAATAGGGTGGAAGTTTCCCTCGACATGTGACACATTAAGTATATATAAAAGATCTGGGGTTACTATTAGTGCCAAAAATGTATGAAATGTATAGATCCTTTGCCACCTGCTCTTTTAAAAACACATACATTAATGTATGCAAATGATATAGTATTGCATCATAGCTCTGCCTCAGTGGACATGCTAAACAGGTCCCTGGGCTCTGATTTTCTTGTTCTTGATGCTTGATTGTTTAAACATAGATTATTATTAAATAGCAAAAAGACAAAAGCTATGATTTTGGGGTCGAGGCCTAAAACCTCAAATTGCCCCCCTCTGGCTATTGTAAATGGTTGAGGTATTCAACTCAAACAGGTAGACTGTTTTAGATACTTAGGAATATTACTAGATGCACAGTTGACTTCCTCTCAGCATATAAAATCAGTTTGTCATTAGGTAAACAATAAAACTGGGATAGTGTACAAACTACAAGATAACTTAACCTTACCTGCCAGGACTGCTCTTGGTAATAGCATTCTCTTATCAACATTATGTTACAACTCTTTTTTATTTACACAAATTTCAAAAGCTGATTTATCATTATTAAATACCGTGTTTAATGCTATATGTAGGCTTGTATTATGGTTACCGTTTTGGATGCATCATTGCACCTTATATCAAATGCTGGGGTGGCTATTGCCTAAATATACAGTAGCTGTGAATACAATTTAATGTTTTTAATTGATAAAACATTATGTCATGGTATTACATCGCCTCTTTTTTCTCTGTTTGAATTGAAACAGGAAGTAAGAACTTTAAGATCAACAAACAGTTTTTCTGTAGTTGTTCCCAGAGTTAGGACTAGTATGGGTGGGCGTGTTTTTACTGTATGTGCTGCTAGAAGCTGGAATTCTCTACCAAATACTTTGTTAGATGGAATTAGTTATGCTTTCTTTAAAGTGCGCCTTAAGCAATTTTATTGTGATCAAATTTGTTGTAAATGTTTTGTATGAAACTTTGGGCCAGATATTCAAAACCGCATGCCGGGGCTAAATTAGCACTGCCCGGCGGGCAAACTTAGCCTGGAGCAAATTGCAAGCTATATTCAAAAGGAATAGCCCAGTGCAAAACCAGCTGAATATAGAAACATAGAAACATAGAATTTGACGGCAAATAAGGACCGCTTGGCCCACCCAGTCTGCCCATTTCCCTACCTAATGGATAAGCTGCAGATCCTAGTTAACCAGCAGCCTATGTCTTTCTACCCCCACCCCCTAGAATTGCCTAATGACTGTCCCATGCATGCTTGAATTCAACCACTGTTTTTGACTGTTTTTGACTCCACAGCCTCCTTCGGAAGGCCGTTCCATGCATCCACAACCCTCTCTGTGAAAAAATACTTCCTTACATTACCTCTGAGCCGCCCCCCCCATCTTCAAATTGTGCCCCCTTGTTCTTGCACACCTCTTTTTTTGAAAGATGCTACCATCTTGGACTTTGTTGATTCCCTTTAGGTACTTTAAAGTTTCTATCATGTCCCCCCTCTCCCTCCTTTCCTCGAGGCTATACATATTAAGCCCCTTTAGTCTCTCTTCATATGTCTTCTGGTGCAGACCCTGCACCATTTTAGTAGCCCTCCTCTGGACAGTTTCCATCTTGTCTGTCCTTGCGGAGATTGAGTCTCCAGAACTGCACACAGTACTCCAGATGGGGTCTCACCAGCTGTCTGTACAGAGGGATAACAACTTCCTGTTTTCTACTGGTGATGCCTCTCCCTATGCATCCCAGTATCCCCCCGGCCCTCCTTACTGCCCTCTCACATTGCTTGCCTACCTTTAAGTCATCTGATACGACTACCCCCAGGTCCCTTTCCATTTTTGTTGTTGTTAGTATCTCACCCCACTGTGTACTCTTCCCCTGGGTTTTTGTTTCCCAGGTGCATTACCTTGCACTTCTTAGCATTGAATCTAAGCTGCCATACATTTGACCATTCCTCTAACCTTGCCAAGTCCCTTCTCATCCTTTCCACCCCACCTTGTGCATCAACTCTGTTGCAGATCTTTGTGTCATCTGCAAAGAGACATACTTTTCCTTCCAGTCCCTCTGCAATGTCACTTACAAAGACATTGAAGAGGACCGGTCCTAATACTGAACCCTGTGGTACCCCACTAGTAAACCCCCTTTCTTCAGAGTGGACTCCATTTACTATTACCCTCTTTGTCCTATTCTCCAGCCAATTCTTTACCTAGGCTATCATCTTGGGACCCACTCCCAGGCTGGCTAACTTGTATATTAATCTTTTGTGTGGGACTGAGTCAAATGTCTTGCTAAAATCTAGGTAGCCATGTCCACAGCCCCTCCCTGATCTACTACTTTGGTCACCTAGTCAAAGAAATCTATTAGATTCATCTAGCATGACCTTCCCGCTGTGAATCCATGCTGCCTTGGGTCCTGTGCCCCTCTGGCCTCTAGGTACTCGACAATTCTTTCCTTCAGAAGTGATTCCATAATTTTCCCTATCACTGAGGTTAAACTAACAGGTCTGTAGTTTCCTGCTTCTGCCCTGCTCCCACTTTTGTGAAGGGGAATCACATTTGCCCTCCTCCAGTCCTCAGGTACCGTCAGTGGTGTCACTAGTTCTACCCTTAGTTCTTTTAGAATTCTGGGATGAATCCCATCAGGCTCCATTGCTATGACTAACACTACAACTACAACTACTACTACTATAACTACAAGCAAAGGAAGCCGGGCAAACAGGGCCAGGGATGCAGGGAAAAATTGACCCGGGAATAACACAGTACTGAATATGGCAAATAAGACTGCGCTGAATATAGCACCCAAGGCAGGCAGTGCAAACACCCACAGGAACACAATGCAGAGGGAGCTGCCAGGCCCTGGACCACAGGCAAAGGAGCACAGGCTGGAAAGGGACCTCATGGGCAGACACCGGTGCAGACCCCAGACACTAATACTCACCCAGTCAGGGGAATGGCCAGAGGGCACCAGGACCCATGAGCAGAACCAAAGTACAGAACAACCCTGTAGCAAAAGGCAAGCACCCAATAATGACACAGGACACAGTGCAGGTGTGAAAAAGGTATATATAATGTGAGAAATGCAAAGGACTAGAAACAGGCAATCAACAGGTGAACAATATAAATAAAAATAAACAGCAATGTAATGGAAAATAAAAACAAAAACAAAAGGAAACTTACACAAAACACTACTACAAAGACAACCACTATATACACCATAACAGGAACCACTACTATGACTACAACTACTACTATGACTAACACTACAACTACAACTACAACTACTACTACTATAACTACAACTAACTATGCAACCACTACCACTACATACTACACTACAACAGTGACTAAACCACAACTAACTATGACTAAGTGAACAACAGCAACCAAGGTATATACAAAGCAAAACATATGTACAGAAATGGAGGAAATACGGGAAAGCAATGTCACAGCTGGGAACAGGGATATGAACACAAACAATGAGGGGAAAAGGCTAGTAACAGAATCTAGTGGGGGGAGGCAAGGTAAACAAAGGTGCGCTGATGGAGTTCATGGCTGGGAGCTCGCGTGATCTGGCAGATGTGCCTCCAATACAGTGGCCACCCTCTGGGTCTTTGAGATGAGCACCGCCTGCTGCTCAATTATTGTGCATTGCTGGCGCATCATCCGTTGCAGGAGGTCCTTGCTGCCTTCGGATTCCTCCAGTCATGTGGCCCACAATGAGGATCAGAGTGGACCTACAAGAGGAAGGGGGATTATGTGAGGATGGGAAACCATAAAGGTGGCATACTGCAGCCACAGGTGGCCATACAGGGATGGACAGCATGTCCCGAAGCCATGCCCATGTGGTGCTGAGGAACGCAGTGGGAAGCACAACTGACCGGTGCCCACAGGGCAGGCCCAGAAGACACAGTCAACAACCCAATACCCAAATCACATGGAGACACAGGCCTCGACAACACCATGGCATGGACAACACCACCCACCCCAGCACTGCACACAGTGAGACAGTGCAGACACACAGGCAGTCCCCAGAATGGTAGTGGGTGTGGGCCATGCAACAACATGCACATGGGAGATGACACATCGGGACAAGCTTCCTATAGTCAGATAGCATTGTACCAGAAAGCAGAGTGCAACAGCAACCCAAAGGGGTACAGGAGCAGCACAATGCAGGCATGGTGGGTGGCCAATGGCCAACCCATGCCAGGGTCAAACCGACCCACAGGAGATGCAAGCCCACAGGGTGCATACACCAGTAGGGGGTGGGCCCACAGATGCTGCCACACATGGCCCATGTACTGCAATGTGCACGGTGCCCTGCAGGCAGAACATGCACACGGCAGATGAACAGCTGAACATGGTCAGCGGTGATTGTGGAACACAAGGCAATGCCAGCTGTGCATGCCGACACTGGCCCATACCGCCCCTTCGCCACAGGGCACAGCAGCCAGATAGCCAGACATTGGCAGCACTGTGCAACACTGGTGCACAACACAGCACAATGCTGCACCAGCAATGGCATGATGCCCATGGCAGTCAACCCACCAGCACAGTCAATGACAGCCCAGTGAAGGAACCACACAAAACAGAGGCACAGCACAAATGACTAAAGATATGTACTCATGCAACAGGCCCATGGCCTCAGGGCTACTCTCCTGCCCCTGCTGCGGCATGGACAGCACCCTTGGGCTGCTCCTCGCTGTGTCCTGGGACACCTCCTGGCTCCCTCTCCTGGTGCTGGGCTGCTCGATCTGCTCTACAGTGGACAGAGGTAGCAGCAGTATTAGTGCAGCACACAGCATGTACTGTGAGTGCCACAGCAAGATGCACACCCACCCCCCATAACACTGTACACATAAGACAGCCCAGGGACAGTGTCTGAACACAGGATACACTCACACAGAGGACCCCCATGGCCCACGGAGCATGTGTCAGGCATACAGGGCATGTAGGCATGGTGGCACAGTGGTGCAACAGTGCCAGACGCAGGTGCACTGTGACTGGATGCACACACAGCTGTGTAGGCTGTCAGAGGCCCAGGAGACAGCACCCCCCACACCACACTGGTGTTGGCTACAGGATGGTCCTGTAGCAGGTCTCCCCACCTGCAATGTCCAGACCTGCCACCCACACCATGGCCATGTGTCATGGCAACGCATGGCATGACTGCAGTGTCTCCCCCATGGACACAGCATGTACCATGCAAGCACCGCTACCACTGTGTATGCCGCCTGGCAATAGTGGCAACCATGCCCCCCACATCCTGTACCATAGTGCCCCCCAAGGTGCCCAAACTGTGTGCCCCCCAACCAGTGCCACATGTGTCCAACCACCTGGCATGCCAGTACACCTGCACACACAGGCACACACTCGCACACACTGGCAGACTGAGAGACACATGACAGATGTGTGCAACTTACCTGGCACTGGCACAGTGCCCTCATGCACCATGCACTTGTAAGCCTCAAGCTGTGTTTGCTGGTGGCGGCACAGGTCTGTGTATCTGTGGCAACACTTCTCGGCATCCCTCAGGATGCCTGTCTGCTCCGACAGCCATTGGGCCATGGACACCCACATCTGTTGGCGTGGGAGGTCACCCTCCCTGACCTCCCCAAAGAGGCATCTGTGCCTTTGCTTCAGAAGCTGCACCAGGTTGGCAGACTCCACATCTCCTCAGTGCCTGTCCCTGTGCACCACTGCACACTGTCCACACCTCCCAGACATTTCTTGTGCACACCTGGTGCCCTGCCACACATTCTAATGCACAGCCTGTGCCACACCCTGGGCCCTCCTGCAAAATGTGCAGTAGCACTGTGCTATCACATGACATAGTGTGGCGCTACCCAGAAGTGGGCACGCTGCAACATGCCTGACCCCTCCACAACCCTGGAGAGTCATGGCCATGCATGTGTATAGCGCTGCGCTGTATGCCCTAGCGCAGCTCTACAGCGCACTACACTGGAGTACTAGTACAGCACAGGGGTCACACCCACATGTGTGGATGTCGCGCTATGCCACAAAGCACTGCATTACAGGTTTAGCACGGTGCTCAACACCAATTAGCCTGGCGCTACCATTAGCACGGCGCAAGCGGATTGCCCAGTGCTAAATGAGGCCTGTATTCAACCAGCCTATGCAAATGAGGGCAGTTGTGTATGCAAGGGACAAACAGTGTGATCAGCATATCATTATCGGCTCATTTGCATGCCTAACAGGCAGGATTGCCCAGCTGGGCTATATAAGAGCAAACAGTGCTCTACCTGTGTTATGTTGAAGGACTGCAGGACTCAGCAGATGCAACACCCAAATAGGTAAACACTGAGGAGTATGCCATAGGAGGCAGAGCAGCAAGAGGCAGGTCTTTATAGCTGCTTGGGGCATGGCTGTATGGCAGTGGGCCCTGACCAGGCCATGGAGTACACAGTGCACACATGTGTACTGCCACAGAACAGGCATGGGACAGAGCAGATGCCTGCAGGCCCACATGGCAGCACGGTGCTGCATAGCAGTGCACATGGCCATTGTGCCTGCCGGCCAGCCAACTGGGGTGTGTGTCGCACCCGTGTCACCAGCAGTTGCCACCACTGTGAGTGGACAGGCCACATACTGTCATAGCCAGGCACCGTGCTGGGGATGGGGGTACACAGTGGCCTGCAGACATGCCTCTCAATCTGTAGTTGATGAACTGAGGGACAGGGACATTAGTGGATACTCTAAATGAGGGATGATGAGGGACACAGACCCTCAGAATGCAGGACACATCCTCAAACATGGAGATACACACCAAGAACACTGTGGTAATTGTAGTGCTTACCTGTGCAAAGTTTATTACGGAGTTTGTCTGTATAAATTCTGAAGTGTTCCTGCCTTAAAGTGTGCAGTTGCAGCACATTCTCTGTGTGGGCAGCACCTTTGCCATGAAGGACAGGTGAGGGATAGAGCACCATTAAGGGGCACACTGGGGATGTCCTCATAATGAGGGACACTTGGGAGGTATGCCTGCAGGTGACATGGGCCGTGCAGTGCCCATGTGGGGGCTGGTGCATGCAGGATGGCCGCAGTGTCCCCCATGACACATCACATGCACTGTGCACACAGGAGTGGTGACATCGCATAGTCACAGTGTGCACTGTACACTCACATGCTGACCTGGGCCTGCGCTATGCCACTACAGGACGGGCAGTGCAGTCGTCAGAGGAGGCATGCACATAGTGTTCTGTCTGTGCCATGCATCGCAGGCACGCCACAGCATATGACCTGTGTCCCTCTACATGTCTCCCATAGGTACTGAAGCATGTCAAGACAGGCTACGAACACATTGTTTCTCCCAGGACGAGCTGATGGCTCTCGTCCATGGTGTCAAGGAGAAGGAGCAGGTGTTACGTCACCACAAGGCCACTGATACTGTCATGTGCCAGATGTGAGACGAGGTCACAGCAGGGGTCAATGCCTTTGGCGGATGGGGACGTACCACCAATGCTATGAGGAAGAGGTGGAGTGACTTGCTGTGCTGGGCAAAGAGGGAGGAGGCTCAACACTCTGCGATTGGCTACAGACCGGAGGTGGGCCACAGAGCATGCAACAGCGGCAGGAGGACCCATTGATGTCCATGGTGGCCTCCACACTGCGTCCCATGTCTGTTGGTGGTGTCATTGGCAGGGAGTGTGAGACGCCACTCACATCACCCAGAACAGGTAAGTATCTGTGTGTGTGCACCCTACATGGCATGCCTGCACTGGTGCTGGGGTCAGTGTTGGCACAGTGCATGGGATACACTATGGGGATGCTATACTGTGCACACTGTACACATGGGGGTATTGCATGCATCCACTGCCTGTGCAGGCTGTCAGCACAGCCATCATTACAAGGCATGTGCACTGTGGATGGGTGTGTGTGCATGTGGACATGGTCTGTGTTGCTGGAACTGCAATGTGTGGTGTGCATGTTCGTGGGTGTGACATATCTCCCAGGGTGTGCATGTTCTGGTGGTGGTTGTGGCACACTGTGCAAGTACCGGTCATTGACACTTTCCCTTCTTGTTCCACAGTGGTGGGTGCACAACCTGCAGTGTGCCAGGATGTGGCTGGGATGGCTGCCATGGAACAGGAGGTTATGGATGACAACAATATGCCATTGACCTCAGGACTGGGTGCCAGGCATGGACCCTCAGTAGCAGCACATGTGTGGCAGTCAGATGGACTTGAGTTACACCTGCTGGGAGGGGGAATCCAGTGCTGGTGGGGCCCTGGACACCGGTGACATCCTGGAGGATTCCCAGGTGGAGGATCTGAGTGGTGGCCAGGTGATCCTCCTGACAGTCACCAGTGACCTTGGATCAGATGGCTCAGACCAGGGTTACTACCTGCCCGTGGAGGGGACTGTGGTTGGTGGCACAGGGGTGGGGCATGATGGTGTCCGCACCATGGTAGACATGGGGGTGGATAGCCATGCCACCATTGGTGGTCCAGTCCAGCTGGTGGTGGGCCATGTGGGTGCCATGTGTGCACCTCTGGACATGCATTGCTATCCATGGGGAGAGGTGCAGGGCCCACAGGGGACATAGCACACCACAGGTAACATGCAGCAGCAGTACATACAGCATCTGCCAGAGCATCCCCACCATGTTCAGCAGCAGGCTGACCCCCCGGCTGGCATCGGCATTGCCGCGGCCATGGAGCCGGATGGCCAGGGATCCCACCCTCTGCTCCAGGCCACCCTTACATCCCAGCAGGAGGCCCAGATGGACCTGCACGCCCTTTGGCGTGAGCTGCAGCATGAGCTCTCGCAGATGTGGGAGTCTGTGGCCTTGAGCTTCGCACGTGCTGAAAAGCGGATGGAGGACAGGTTGGGGTGCATGGTGGCTACGCTTGACCATTGCTTTGTGGGTCTCATGGCCACTGTTGTCTAGATCTCACCACAGTGCTGCATGGGGTGCATGGTGGTCAGCGGGCTGTGCAAGGGGGACAGTGTGTCTGTGGCACATAGGCCCACAGGCAGGCCACACGCAGCCACAGAGCAGGCATGGGCTCCAACACCACTGCATCGGGTGCATCAGCCAGCACCCAGCAACACCATGGCCAGCTGCCCACCCTGTCTGGCTCTGCTGGTCGGCTGGGGTGCCAGCGCAAAAATCTCCCAGCCTCACCGCAGTCCTCCCCAACTATATCCTCGGCATGGAGCACCCTGGCTCAGTGTCCCACGCACATGGTGTGTGCTGTGTGCATGGTGGTAGTCACCACAGGTAGGCACAGCTGCCATGCATAGGCACACAGATGACACCCACATGTGCACACACACATGCACACACACAACCACCCATGCACTCACACAGTCACATGCACAAAGTCACTGGCACGGTCACCCATGCACAGCCATGGTAGCCCTTCCCACCCTGCTGCCTTGTATTAGGCACTGCAGGCATCACCTCCTTCATCATGCCATGGCTGTCTACAGTGGTCACATGTGTGTCCTGCATGGCCCACAATACACATTGCCATCCCACTTACATTCACTCCCACTGTGTTGTGCACATGCTTTATTTGTGGTCCTCACTATTGTGGTTGTCTGCATGTAATAAAGTCATTTACACTGTACTGTTTCTGGTTGCTGTGCTGTGTTTACTCACCTTCTGGCCTGTGACAGTGTCCTGATGATGCCAGCCATGTGCTCCAGGGCCCTGCATGCCATTTGAGGATCTCTCCTCTCGAGTTGCTCCACTATGCCCCTGACCCCTGGCTCTGGGTCACTGTTGGCCTGTTCCTCAGGTTCAGGTGCCTGTATCCCATGGTTCATCACCATGTTGTGTAGCATACAACAGGCTAGGATGATACGGCATACCTTCTGAGGCCTATACTGTAGGGCACTGCCTGACATGTCTAGGCATCAGAAGTGCATCTTTAGTATGCCAAACACCTTCTCTGTGATATTCCTAATGGTGGTGTGTGCCTCATTGTATCACTCATCAGCCACTGTGGTTGGCTGGGGTACTGGTGTCAGCAGCCAGGTTTGTAGAGGATAGGCACCCTTTAGTGTTGTTGTTCTGCTGTCTGTCCCTTGCTGTGGTGCATCACCTGTGTTGCTATCCAGTACCCCTCCTTATATTCCCCTGCCTATCCCAACCCCCGTTGTGGTGTGTGCGTGCCTTGCATGCTGATACTCGCTGGCTAGGTGCCCACTGGGTATCCTGCCCTCCTCAAAGGCCTGACATGGCTGGGACTGGTGCCAGATGAAGGCATAGTGGGCACTGCCAGGGTACTGTGCATAGACATTGCTGATGCACCCAGTCACATCGCACACCACTTGGCAATTGATGGAGTGGTACCCCTTCCTGTTCATGTACACCTCACTACCATCACCAGGTGGTGCACAGATAGGGACATGGGTGCAGTCAATGACACCAAGTACTGCTGATAGGTGCGCAACTTGATGGAATTGCTGCATGGTTTCTCTGCGCGCTGCTGCTGTGCTGGGGAATATTATGAATTCACCAGCATGTGGTGGGAAAGCATCAAGGATCTGGGTCAGGAGGCATGAGGTGGCAGACTGCGATACTCCTATGGTGTCCCCATTGGTTGTTGGAATGTCCCTGTGGCTAGGAAGCACATCACTGTTGTCACCTTCTCCTCGACTGTCATGACATGGCTGCATCTGGTGTTGGGCTGCAGCTGCTCATGCAGGAGTTCACATAGCTGCCTCAACATTCCCCTGTTCATCCTGCACTGGCCAGTGATGTGCTCATCTGGAACAGTCTCAAAGGAGACTCTGGGCAGGTACCACCTGTGTGCAGCATATCATCTCCTTGGCCTGTGTTGTGGTTCATGTTGGCCCTGCTACCTCTCCTCCTCCTCCACTGCTGCTGCCATCAGATGCAAAAACACTGCATTTGGCACTGCTGCCATGGTCACTTCCTGGTCTAGTCCTTCCCCCTCTGTGTTTTGCCCTGGGATAAGACCAGCCTTTTATAGGCGGTAACTAGCATTGCGCTATGTGTCGAGCTATGTGGTCTTGCGCAGCGCTATCACTCTGAACATCCCGTAGCTCATGTATGCTGGTTCCCACCCCCTCATTTTGCCCCTTGCATACATTATTGGTTTGCCCCGCTCTATTGTGGTTTGCATGTGCTATCTGGTCCTTTGAATAATGCAGCTCCATGCTAAGCCTGCGCTATCCCCGTGCTACTGGTTTGCGCACTGTGCTAAGTTTTGAATATCTGGCCCTTTGTGTTAAAACATTTTTTTTTATGTTAAATTTGATTGTAACGTCTTGGCTGTTGTACTAGCCCCGGGTCATGTATGAAAAAGGGTCTTGGCCCATATACTTACCTGGTAAACAAAAGTTTAAATAAATAAATAAATTAAATGCAAAACTCCTGGAAATTGGTTCAGATTGGATCATGCTATTGTATAAGTTCTTACAGCATTTTTCCAGTTCATTATTATTTTTTCTGTTGATAATGCAATTACCCTTTAACATTTCTGCATGCAAAAATTATGTTTTAGGACTAGATTTTTTTTTGAGCCTGCGGGCTAATAGTTTAGTGGGATTTTCCACAGGCTCCCAATACTTTTGCCTTGTTTCAGATAAAACAAATTGTATCCATTTCAGCTGTAGTTATTTCATATTTTACTTATGTAATGATGTGTGCAAGTTCCTGGTTAGGAGTGAATCGTTGTTTATGCTCCTTAATTAGTACTTCTAGTTTTCTTTTTAATGCATTCATTTTTTTTAGTTTTCTTTTTTCTGTTTGCAGAAGCCGATTACTTTCCCCCAATAAAACATTTGATCATCTCCCAAATACATCCTTTAGATAAGCCTGGTGTTGTCATTTATTCTAAAATATTTAATTGCTTCTATATGCAGCCACTTTACAAACTGTCGATCTTTTTATTTGCCATAAAGGCTTTTCTCTCTTTGGTTGCAGGTGGACAGCTGTCTGTCAAGTCCCTGCTCCCTTCGACTGTCACTTCCCTCCCCAGGCAGCCAGAAATCACCTCCCCCTGTGGATTGCTCCCCATAGCAGGGCCAGGAGGTGAAGGGCTGTCCCCTCAGTGCACATATCCAGATAGCCAGTGACTGGGTGGCAGTGTGGATTGGAGGAGAGTGGGCGCAGCTTCATTAAGTCCATCTCAGCCACTTTTCCATTTTTCTCCCAAGCCCCTACTGCCATGGCACATAAGCACATGTGTGTGGAGGCACACATGCACTATGGAACCACAACTCTTCCCTACTGAGTTGCTCACAACCTGCACTACTTCTGGGCCACCACCCAACAGCAGTCAAAGGCCAAGACAGCTTGCCACATCTCCCCAGGAGAGGTGAGCAGTCCCTGGGATGCTCGATTCTCTACCCCTCGGCTGATCCACAGTGACCCAAGTCTGTTGTCAAACCCAGGTTGCCATTGTGGTGTCAGATGAGGCAGCAGCAGCTCAGTCCCCTGTGCCACATGGTTGGCTACACTCAGTATATTTTAAAAATGCAGAGTTAAACCTCCACCTTGGAGGGCCTGACCTAGAAGGACCAAACTGCAGACTAGCTGAGACTACCAAATGATCTGATATTGAATCAACAGAGTTTTCAGTGTGAAAAGTCACACTGCACAATCCCCTACTTATTAATAAAAGATCAGTTGACTATACAGGCCATGAGGAAAGAATAAAATGTGTAGTCCCTTGCAGTCAGATTGAACAGTCTCCAAATATTGACCAATCCATTGTCCCCCTATCCTCACATAATGCTTTCAGTATATTTCTTGGCCCTTTTTTGTCCTGCCTGGTCTACTGTGGTCTAGGTACTTGTCTAGGACTAGGTTAATGTCTACATCAAGAATTATTTCTGTTCCTTTGAGTCCCCCAATTTCAGCAGTATTAAGCTGGGCAGCTGTCATTTGGTGCATATACTTCCAACAGCATCAGCTCTCTAAGATTGCTGCCCCTTTCTTTTTGCTGTTAAAGCAGTTGAGGTATACCAATCCCACCCATCTGCCACACAATTTGTCTGCTTCATCCAGAGTTACAGTTGTGCTCAACATCATGTTTTTTGTCATTACACATGGCACATGATTTTGAAATGTTTTGCGGCAGCCAGTGATGTAGTGCCCATTTTGTGCTGTGATAATGTCAACCTCTCTTATGCTTTCTCTTTTGCATCCCATAGGTAGCCATAGCAGTTAATTCTGTTCTTCCAGTGTGTGTGTCTATGGCCTGAATCCATTTGTCAGTGATCACATGACCCTCCAAAAATGCATTTTCGCTTGGAGTACAGACTTGTGCTTCCAGGGTTGATTAGGAGATACCTTGGGGAACATGATTCTGAAATATCAGGTGAAAGTATGAGGAAATGCCAAACACATCAGCCATTTTTTGGAACACTATAAATGTATTAGTATATATGGAAAGAAAGCTGTTTGTCAGAGATTACATGACCCCACCCTGAAAATCCACTTTTTCTTGGAGTACAGACTTGTGCTTCCAGGGGTGATTAGGGGACACCTTGGGGAATATGATTGTGTAATTTCAGGCAAATGTATGCAGAAATGCCAAACACAGCCCCAATTTTCCGTGACACTATACTGTAAATGCATTAGTGTCTAAGGCCTGAAAGCTGTTTCTCAGAGATCACATGACCCTTCCAAATCAACTTTTGCTCTGACTACAGACTTGTGCTTTCATGGGTGGTTAGGGGACACCTTGGGAAATGTAATTTGAAAATTCAACTGAAAGTATTTAGAAATCCTTTCTGGCCATCCGCGTTCCGGTCCGAGTTCACCTGTCATTAGGGCACCAACTTTTTAAATTTTCTGACCCCTCTCCAAGGTCCACCCCCCTGGAGTTGATATATTTAGTAAGGGGGGGGACAGCCCCCTGCATGAACACTGATTGGTGAATTCAAATCCATGTGCCCTAATGATGGGCGCACTCAGATAAGTGCATTTTGATGGCGGAACCTTCAGAAATACCAAAAATGTCAGCCATTTTCTATAGTCTATAACACTATAAATGTACTGGTGTCTATGGAAAGGAGCTGTTTTTCAGAGATCACATAATCCCCCCCATAAAAAATGTACTTTTGCTCGGAGTATAGACCTGTATTTCTGGGTGGTTAGGGACACCTTGGGAAATGTGATTCTGAATTTTCAGGTGAAATTATGCAAAAATATGAAACATATCAGCCATTTTCTATAGCACTATAAATGTATTAGTGTCTATGGAAAGAAGCTGTTTGTCAGGTATCACATAAACCCCTCCCAACTGAAAATCAACATTTGCTTGAAGTACAGACCAGTGCTTCCAGTGTAGGTTAGGGGGCACTATGGAGAACATGATTCTGAAATTTCAGGTGAAAGTATGCAGAAATGATAAACATATCAGACATTTTCTCTGGCACTAAAAATGCATTAATGCCCATTCCTGAAAATTAACTTTCCCTTACAGTACAGACTTGTGCTTCCAAGGGTGGTTAGGAGACACCTTGGGGAAGGTAAGTCTGAAATTTCAGGTGAAAGTATTGAGACATGCCAAACATATCAGCCATTTTCTATGACAGTATATATGCATTATTGTCTATGGAAAGATGCTGTTTGTCATAGATCACAAGAACTCACCCCTGAAAATCAACATTTGCTTGGAGTACAGACGTGTGCTTCCAGGGCCAGTTAGGGGACACCATTGGGAACACAATTCTGAAGTTTCAGGTGAAAGAATGCAGAAATGCCAAACATAGTCACCATTTTCTGTGAGACTATACTGTAAAATACATTAGTGTTAAAGCTCTGAAAGCTGTTTGTCGGAGATCACATAACAACACCCCCTTCCAAAATCAGCTTTCATTTGGAGTACATACTTTTGCTTCCAGAGGTGGTTAGGGGACACCTTCTGAAACATGATTCTGAAATTTCAAGTGCTGACCAGTTCCAAAAGTCCACTGCAAACTGCAGAGGGGGGAGGGTGCAGTGTCAGGTCGGCTAGATCCACATGGTCAACTCCAAAGCAACCACCAAACAAAGATAAAGTTATATATCCATAAAGAATTTATTGTGGTACACAAATGCAGTGCTCACTACCTCAGCACTTCAGCTACCGCCTTTGTCAGGGGGTCTGACAAAGGCAGTAGCCAAAGTACTAGGGTAGTAGGCACTGAGTTTGTGTACCACAATAAATTCCATTACAGATATATAACTTAATTTTTGTTTGGTGGTTGCTTTGGAGTGTTGAAATTTCAAGTGAACATGTGTAGCAATGCCAAACATAT
The DNA here is from genome assembly GCA_016271365.2 of Neoceratodus forsteri. NCBI lineage: Eukaryota > Metazoa > Chordata > Ceratodontiformes > Ceratodontidae > Neoceratodus > Neoceratodus forsteri. The sequence continues at coordinate 514,638,487 of CM028135.1, read as the reverse complement.
CAGCCATTTTCTGTGATACTATAAATGCATTAGTGTCTATGGAAAGAAAACTGTTTGTCAGAGATCACAAGAACCCACCTCCCGAAAATCAACTTCTGTATGGATTACAGACATAAGCTTCCATAGGTGGTTAGGGGACACCTTGGGAAACAAGATTCTGAAAGTTCAGGTGAAAGTATGCAGAAATGCCAAACATAGCCACCATTTTCTGTGACACTATACTGTAAATACATTAGTGTCAAAGGCCTGAAAGCTGTTTCTCAGAGATCACATGACTACCCCAACAATCAGCTTTCACTTGTAGTATAGACTTGTACTTCCAGGGGTGGTTGGAAACCCATTGGGAACCATAATTCTGGAATTTCAGGTAAAAGTATGCAGAAATGTCAACATAGCCTTCATGTTCTGTGACACTATACTGTAAATGCATTGGTTTCTAAGGCCTAAAGGCTATTTGTCAGTGATCACATGACCTCCCTAAAACAAAAATTCAACTTTCACTTGAAGTACAGATGTATGCATCCTGGGGTGGCTAAAGAACACTTTGGGGAATATGATTCTGAAATTTCAGGTGAAAGTATGCAGAAATGACAATCAGATCAGTCATTTTCTGTGACTCTATAAATGCATTGGTGTCTATGGAAAGAAAGCAGTTTGTCTGTGATCACAATACACGCCCCCCCCATTAACTTTCACTTGGAGTACTGACTTGTGTTTCTAGAGGCAGTTAGGGGACACCTTGGAAAATATGAGTCTGAAATTTCAGGTGAAAGTATGCAGACCTATCAAACATATCATCCATTTTCTATGACAGTATAAATGCATTAATGTCTGTGGAAAGATGCTGTTTGTCAGATATCACAAAAAATAATCCCCCCCCCCAAAAAAATCAGGTTTTGCTTGGAGTACAGATTTGTGCTTGCAGAGGTGGTTAGGGGACACCTTTGGAAACAAGATTCTGAAACATCAGGTCAAAGTATGCAGAAATGCCAAACACAGTTGCCATTTTCTGTGAGACTGTACTTTAAATCCATTAGTGTCAAAGGCCTAAAAGATGTTTCTTGGAGATGGCATGACCCTCCAACAATCAACTTTCACTTGGAGTATAGACTTGTACTTAGAGGGGTGGCACTATAAATGCATTAGTGTTTATGGAAAGAAAGCCATGTGTTAGAGATCACATGACCCCCCTCCCCAAAATCTACTTTTGCTTGGAGTACAGATTTGTGCTTGCAGAGGTGGTTAGGGGACACCTTAGGGAACATGATTCTGAAGTTGCAGGCCAAAGTATGCAGAAATGCCAAACACAGTTGCCATTTTCTGTGAGACTATACTGTAAATGCATTAATGTCAGAGGCCTAAAAGCTGTTTCTCAGAGATCGCATGACTCCCCCAGCAATCAACTTTCACTTGGAATATAGACTTGTACTTCCAGGGGTGGCACTATAAATGCATTAGTGTTTATGGAAAGAAAGTAGTTTGTCAGAGATCACATGACCCCCCCAAAAATCTACTTTTGCTTGGAGTACAGATTTATGCTTGCAGAGGTGCTTAGTAGACACCTTAAGGAACATGATTCTGAAGTTGCAGGCCAAAGTATACAGAAATGCCAAACATATTCACCATTTTCTGTGAGGCTATACTGTAAATGCATTAGTATCTATGGCCTGAAAGCTGTTTCTCAAAGATCACATGACCCCCGGACAATTAACTTTTACTTGGAGTATAAACTTGTACTTCCAGAGGTGGTTGGAGACTCATTGGGGAACATGATTCTGAAATTTCAGGTGAAAGTATGCAGAAATGCCAAACATATCAGTAGTTTTCTGTGACAGTATAAATGCATTAGTGTCTCTGGAAAGAAACAGTTTGTCAAAGATCATGTGACCCCCTGAAAATCAACTTTTGCTTGGAGTAGAGACTTGTGCATCCTTAGGTGGTTAGGGGACACCTTGGGAAACTTGATTCTGAACTTTTAGGTGAAATTATGCAAAAATGCCAAACATATGAGCCATTTTCTATGTCTCTATAAATGCATTAGTTTTTATGGAAAGAAAGTTGTTTGTCAGAGATCACATGAACCCATACCCAAAAATCTACTTTTGCTTGGAGCACAGACTTGTGCTTCCAGGGTAGGTTAGGGAACACCTTGAGGAACATGATTCTAAAATTTCAGGTGAAAGTATGCAGAAATGCTAAATATATCAGCCATTTTCTTTGTGTCTTTATTACTATAATACAGTACTGTACTGCACTGTACTTGTTTAAAAGGGGGTTCTCAGGGTTCATGCTTCCTTTCCATTATTGTCAATCTGCAATACACAAGTTGAAGATATCTTTTTAGTACTGGGAATAGACTAGAAAATGTCATTAAACTCATAAAGTACTACTAGTGTTGCTACTCACATAATGGCCTACAGCATGCCACTCTTTGTTGTATGGGTCAATATACTGGTCCTCTTTGAGTGGCAGTGCTGGTGGCAATGGTGTGCCATCTGGCAGTACTGGCCACTGCCATTCACTGTTGACTGTCCTCCCTTCTCTGGTGGCCTCCCTTAGGATCATATAATCACTTGAGCATCCTGCAGTGATACAATATTTATTTATTTATTTATTAGATTTTTGGAGATACACCTTTGAACAGTAAATGCTCTTTTCCAAAGGTTCCACATCAGTTACATTACATTATATTACATTTAAGGCACATAGTCCAGCTCAGAGGAACTTGGTCAAACGATAATATTCAGGTGAGAAGGACAGTTTCAGTGATGACCCAGATAGGACCTAGTCTGGTACATATGCTATCACAGTTAGTAGAAACCCTGACAGCTGATGCATTATGGGGATACAATATTAGCCAGGGTGGAGCTTGGTCTATGTGTCAAGCAGGGGTTTTAAGGCTTTACTGTTCTGGGTAGCACTCTGGTGGTGGCAGTGGGCAGCAGGCAACTGACAGTCACCATAGTTATCACGTGTAGCAGCAGCATGCTGCCATCTTTATGAGTTCTTTTTTCAGAGACGACTTAAACTGCAAGATCTTGGGTATGCCCCATATTGAACATGGCTGTTTTAGTCTGTGCATTCACTGCATAATACAGTATCAGTAGTGTATGTTGCATGTGCAGCATTATACTGTACTCACTCTCATTCCATTCATCAACCACCTACACTGAGTGGGTGCAATGAATACCCATCCCTGTGGGCCCATAAACCACAACACAAAGTGGCTTGGTGTTAGCAGTCTTGCTTCAGCCATTTTACAAATACCTGTGCCACTGTTTGTATTGATTTTTTTATTGTTTTCATTTCTGGGACATACCATTCTTTCGGGGGGGGGGAGGATAGTCCGCTGTCCAGTGAAGTGATGCTAATATTAATAACTCTAACCTTCAATCTTTGCCAGTCTCGTGCATTTTGAAATGTAGGCATACATTTTAAGAGTACCTGTACACTGTTTAATCTAGTTACACCTTTAGCAATTCTCCTCCTCACAGCCACTGATTTGCCACTCTATTTTATGATGCACTGTACTTTGGATTGTACATCAAATTTGCATGAAAGGTATTTTTTATAAATGTTATAGTCTCTGTAACCAACAAGTGTTTCTCTGGGACCCTGTTAAAAATCAAACATGGAAGTTGTCCTCAATGCTGTAATCATGTCATGCCTGTGATCTCCCTTCCCCGTTTTCACAGTTCACAGATCAAATCTGTGGGCAAGATACATCTTAATAGGGGGCCACTGCCTTGCTTTGAGTTGAGCGGTTGCCATGGTGATCAGGTGAGCAGTGATGTAAAGTGAAAAGTGCCCTAGTCAATGTTAACAAGTAGAAATGGAACTTTATTTCTGGCCCAAAGACCTATGAACTTGATTCCTAGCCAGATTGCTTTTGATTTTTAGTACCACATGAACTTTAAAAGTAAGACCTGCATGGGGTTAGTGTGCCAGAGTGGAGATCTCTTGAATGCCATGACCTTAGGTGTGTCCTCCTTTCTCTCATGAGCACTTCACAAAATGTTCACAGAGTGCATTTTTAACATCTGTTAATCATATGGGGCAATGCGTGTCATGTAATATACTTATTTTGGTGCTTTTTTAATATACTGTGGTTTCAGCATTTGCATTAGGGTCTTATAAAAGTGCTGCTTATTTTTACCACAGAGCATTATTTCACAACATTCAGACTCAAGAGAGAGAAAAATGCCATTAGCTTTCATTTTTAATTTGGGAAACCATGGCCCCGGATGTGTCCCCTTTCCTTCTGCAAGAACTTAGATAAATCTGCACAGAGCATATTTTTAATATCTGTTTAGCATATAGGGCACAGTGTGAGTCATGTAGTGTTCTTTATGTTGGTGTATATGTTTACTTACACAGTGTGTGTGACGTGTGTGGTAATCTGCATACTGCACTTATTGAAAATTGTGCTTTTTAATAAACTGTAGAATCAGCAATTGCATTAGGGCCTTATAAAAGTGCTGCTTATTTTTTCCAGATAGTATCACTTTTCAACATCCAGACTCTCAGGAGAGAAAAAAAAAAGGCCAGTGGTGGAAATCTTTGGGAAACCATGGCCTCAGATATGCCCCCTTCCTCCTGGGATCACTTAATCAAATGTGGCATCTCCTTTGTGTTTTATACTTGTTACTGTGTACTATGTGTTATCATGGGGGTTGCTTTTATTGAGATATTTCACAATGTAATACATTTCACACTGCAGTACAGTGGCTGCTGCATTTTAACATTGTAAAATTTTCGTATGGACAAAAACATCATAAGCATATTTACGCAGTATTGTAGGTACTCTAAATTACAAGACAAATTGTCTCCAGAAAATGGAATTCAAAAAACTAATGCAGTGTACAAAAGTTCTGTATATTACAGTGTGTTTTGTTCATATTCAAATTGGTGTGTCCGAGCCTGGCAACCACAACAGGCATGACTTTTTGCAAGTGTGCAATGTATAATTTGCAGTGTCTTCTTTTTAACATCTTCCAAAATTGCTTGATGATATCAACGAGTTCTTTCTTTGTCCATGATTTTTTCTTTCTCCTGCTAAATGTTTTCATGGCATGCCATGCCATCTCAATAGGATTCCTATCTGGTGACCTAGTGTGACAAATATAAAACTCAGAAATACTGTATTATAAAAGTAACTTTTTTTTTATTGATGCTTCTGCTAACTATAGTACTAACTGTGGTGGCATCCTGACCCAATTAATTCCTGCAGCTGGCATAGCTGCTGCTGGTGTAGTGTGTTTAGGATCATTGTCTTGAAAAAACGGCTGTCCAACTGGATATTTTCTCTTATGTATTTCTACACAGCTCCTGTGACAAAATGTTCTCTAAAGAAGTCACTATTCATGGTTCCTGTGGGAATAAGTCATGTGGTACTGTTGATAGTATGTGACATTTTAATAGCTTCTCAAACTACAGTACAATTTACCATAGCATCACAAACCCTTGCAAATACACAGTGGGATGTGTCCACAGTTAGATATGGTGCCCCAAACATGAAGCTTTCATGGGTGCTTTGGCTTCAGCTTCATGGAGTCCCTGTCCTTCTTATGAAATGCAATAGAAGAAAACTGAAAACTCCAAAGACACTGTTGTTTTGTTAAAAAAAAATGATGTCATAAAACATCTCCCTTTTTTTATCCATGTCTTTGTTTGCTCCAGTTTTTCTCCTTTGTTCACATCTTATATCATGGGGCAGAACATTCATTAAAAAAATATACTGTATGTTATGGGATGCAACTTACTGTGATAACACAATAATAAATAACATTATGCAATGGCAAGAAAGAATATTGGACTGTGATTGGTCAGTTTGGGGCTGGACCCATGGCATTATCCCTGCATAATGCCACAGGTCTAGTCTCAGCACTGTGAACCAATTTGGATGTCCATTTTTACCATCTTTTTTTGCATCTCCTCTTAAGAAAAAAAAATATTTTTCCACACTAATGAAAACATTCTTTAAAATTATTTTTTTTATTTTATATAACAACAAGCCATTGTATAATAGGAATAATTCACTCCAGGGAGTGTGTCGTGCTGGGATAACATCATGCCTGGGGCATTGGAAGCACTCGGCCTGCGGCCTTGTGCCCAACCCCCTCCAGGTGTAGCGTTATCCCAGCACAACACACACTCTGTCATGCATTATTCCTTTATTTTAAATGGGTTAATTTGCCTGCCCATATGTTAACCCCATCTGGCAACATATTTACTTGACAGATGAGACAGATGCCACTACTCCATGTTTGACAACCAGACATTCAACAGTTTCATTTGCAGTTGTCTTGTTGCCCTCTATAAGCATGTGGTCTACAAGTAGCATTGTTTCCCTGTGAGCAGAAATAAAAAGTTCAGATAAATGACTTACCCACAATTATGCCAGTAAATTATTGAAAGGCTACACCTGTAGTGCAATGGGCGAGAAACTAGCCATGCCTACTTCCTGAACCATATGAGCAGTTCCTCCCAGCCTCCCTTTAAAGCACTTTTTCTTTGCCAGCCAGAGGCTCTGTTAGTCTGTCCTCTCCTTTGGGGCCTGCTGGGGCTTTGCACCCTTCCCCCATCTCCAGCATTGCTCTCGACTCAGTTTGGTTTTTGCTGAATTCTGTTTTTGCCTTTCTTCTGCCTTGGCTGGTATTGTTTTTAGCCTCTGGCTGCTGCTGCTGCTGTGTGCTTCCCTGTGTGCTTGTTTTTCTGTTCTCCTGTTTGTGTTTTTGTTTTGGGTCTTTCTACTTTTTCTAGCATTTTGTTGCCCTTTGCTTGCACTGGTTTATTTTTGCTTGTGCTTCAAGTTCCTATCTGCTCCTAGTTTTCCCACAATTGTTATTGCCTGTTTCAGCTCCCACTGCATATTTCAGCTCACTCTGCTGTTGCTGCCTTTTGGGTTTCTCTTTTAATTGATTGCACCTGGTCCTGGCTCTGCTGCTCAGCTAGCAGCTACTCTGTTTTACAACCTACTCATGGTGTACTCAGTGCTAGCTCAGTTCATTCAGTATTGGAGTTCAGTATGCTTTTCTCAATTTATTCAATGTTTGCCCAGCCAGGTCCAACTGCTGCATTGCTGTACTGAAACTTTCCCCTATTATCATAGCTGACTGGTATCAGCTTCCAGCTGCAGGCATTTTAGCAGTATGTTTCTGAATTTACCTGTTTTGTTCACTGTCATGTCTACTGTTTGGTCCCATAGTGCTCAGCTTGCATACAGCCCTTTTGGAGATTTCAATCTGCTGAAACATATTTATTTGCACTTGGTGGGACTCAAACCAGAGTCTAATGCAATTCTGTATTACTTTCTGTGTTAATTTAGCCTCCCCCCCAAGAAAATGTGGAAATCACACCAGAATGTACCTTCTTATCTACCCATGCCCTTACAGTCTACTGCAGTAGCACCTTTTTTTTCTCTCTCAAGGTCTCTTTTGACTTTTCTTCAACTTTCTAATCTGAGGGGGTAGCCTCCCCACCAGAGTATCTTTTTCTATTCTGCCCCACTTTGCTTTTATTTTCTGTCCATGGTGGCGATGCAGGTAGAGGCTATGATATGCCTCCTGTCATAAAAAAACATAGCCCTAGGGCTGGTGGGTAAGATAAGAAATGTGTTGACCCCCCACTCTGTCCTAGTGAAGAGGCTATGTAATGAAAGTAAATGGTCTACCCTAGACACACAGAGATAAAGGGCTAGACTAGGGAATAAAGAGTAAGAATTACAGGGATAACTGTAAATGTATAAAATGTTGTTGTCAATAATAAAGACAGAGTGCCGTTTTGCAACTATGGGAAATGTCTAAGGGTGAAAGAAGGCACCCCGGTAGCTGTGCTGCTGTTTGTGGCATTTATGTATTTGTAAATTACAGCTGCTAAGTAAAATGAATCCCTGCTAGCATTTTCGGGTGGCTGGAAACACAAGTAGAGTATTTGCAGTGCTCCCCCATTCCTCCGGTGGCATGCCAGTTGCCAAAGAGGAAAACGGGTGAGAAATAGGTATTCACCACATCTCCAAGGCTAACCATGTAGGGAGACTGATGAACGAAGCACCCGCTCGGGGGCACATATAGAATACAAGAGCAGGGCATAGCTGTGTTCCAAAAAGAATCTAAGAGCCACCGAAAAGTGTATTGGAGTGGAGAATGAAAGCTTTGATACATAAATAGGCTCTGAGGGCTCAGGCTGAAATCACTAAACAACGCTTAGCTTGAGGAACATCCTGAAGCAAGCTGAACACTAGAGGGGGCCCCCTTCTCCTTCTAAAAATAGAAGTATATAGGAGAATGAGGGCCAAAAGTAAACAAGAGAGGGCTGAGGAAAGCCCCAATGAAAGTCCTGGGCCCAAATGAAAATGCAACCCATCAGCTAGTGATTTTAGCCATCGGGACATTTTCTTTTCTTTGAAAGAATAAGGTTTTTTTGTTTGTGACAGACGAAACGTGTGACACTCCAGAAGATAAAAGGAGGACATGTTGTTAAGAAACAGAGTTTTTGTCTTTGATTTCCTTATTCAAAGGGGGGGTTAAAGTAATTTTAAAAACCTCCTGAATTTATCCATTATTTGCTATGCCTTAGCACATATTAAATACATCATTTCAATACCTCATATGGATATATAGGAACAGAACTATGTACGTTTATGTTGGGGGGAGGAAAACCCATACCCTTACCTGTTCCTATCTTGGCTGATGTAATCTAGTGTGTTCTTAGGAGCCAGCGGCCTGAAACCAGACAGCATTATTAGGGTCCTGTCAATTTATGACATCACTCAAAGGGAGGGGCAAAACTTCTTAAGTGGCCCTTATGTGCATTTACTCCTAAACCAGGGGCTACAATCTGTTATAATGCTACCGTAGCGTGATGTGATTTATATCATACTTATATCAAGGGCTATGGTTATGCTGATCCTCCAGAAATGTATGTACTAGTGCAGAAATTCTTGTATTAGAGATAGGGGTGGAACAGCTGATCTAATGATGTCACAAATTGTTGCTATAAAAAGCCCTCCTGGACTTAGTCAGTAAAGCCTTGAGCATGGTACTGTGAGGAAGTACAGGTAAACTTAAACACAGAAGATTGTAGAAAGAATTGCTGTAACTAGCTTTCTACTCTGTAGCAGCATCTATTAAGGGAGAACAGTGCTGGAATTCAGATCTGAAGTGTGTTAAAGATCTGTTTTGAGTTATTATTTTTATTTGAAGTTAAATTTATTTTCATTAATTTTATGAAGTAATAAAATTCACACAAAGCTTACCGAATCCATTGTGTCAGTGTTGTCAATTCTCACACCCTTCCACACTTTCTCCATGGGATTCCAACCTGATTTCATGCGGTTGTACCAAGCAATTAGTACTGTAATTTTTCAATGCATTAGTGCCTCTGCCTACAATTCCCATGCTTGTTTAATTGTTCAGCTTAGCTACTGCTGGAAGCTATAACTAATTACTGCTGGAAACTGTTAAACTGCTTTTGTACAATGCTTCATCATTCTGGTGGTAAGCTTAGCTACAGCTGTTGCTGTAAACTAGTTTCAAAATCCACTTGTGGGTCACAGTGCTTTACCGTGACTTCATTGTTTTTCCTATGGCAAAGAAAGAAGGTGTTATAGTGGACAGTCATGGCCCCATGTGGTTCAAATACCTCATGTTCAAATACTGCCTTCACTGCTAAATCCTTCAAGTATTTATGTCACCTTTAATTGGCAATCCTTGATGGACTGGTTGGCTTCTCTTCCTTCCTCTTTACTTGCATTGCTTGTTCTATAACCTTGCCAGGCAAACGCCTCACACTGGATAAGGGACCAGGGTAGCCTGAACTGTTTGTTCAATGCCTATTACTTAGCATGTTTCTGTATACTATCTGTTTACCATGCTGCATATTGCCGGTTACTCCCTGCATTACCATGTACTGCCTGCTTTATTGCTAAAGGAAACTTGCTGAACATACCCATCAATATATTGACTCTGAGCTCACTCTTAACTGACAGTTTCACTCTGCACCATAGTCCACATCTTGAGCATGTGAAGCCTGGGTGGAGTCCTTCCTATCTGGCCTATAGTGGGAATGCCCTTACCCCAGGTGGAGCTTTAGGTTTTATGGCTAGCTGCGAAGGGTGGATATAGTGCTATCCTTTAGCTGTAGTATCAACTACCTAAGGCACCCTCAATGCATTCTCCCCACAACTGCCTTTGGTTCACTTGATTTCAGGTAAATTAGTGTCAAGCGAGTGCCTCAGCGATCATTCTTTCCACATCCTGCCTCCGAGGTGTGTTGTTGCAGAGACCCACCACTTGCAGCCCTCCAAGGCATTCCCATTAGAGGGAAAGAGTGAGAGTTTCCTCTAAATTGGAATATTTTCCATTCCACTTGTTTAGTTTTTTTTAATGGCTTTAGCAGAGTCAACACTAAATACAGAATCTCAAGCATGGAGGAAAGGCAATATTGACCTTGGATCCCAAAATATTTCCTCCACAAAGGGTTTTCTTCCCCCCTTCATGCCACAGATCATAATACTTGATTAATGTTAGTAGTATTTCTTAGCTTCCTTAGGTAGGTTCCGCTGTTGGATGGAGAAGGATGGTGACCCTACTAGTCATTCCCTCTCTCCTTAGGAAGCCCCCTGCTGCCATCAGTGCAAGCCATTTTACTGGAGCTATTCTGCTAACTTGTGTGTCTCATTTATGTTTCATTAAGCTGCCTGTTGCTGTCAGTCTGCTTCTCTACCTACTAATCATCAACCACTGCTACATTTATTTTGGGGTTCCTTCCTAAGGTGTACCTTTAGCCAAGGGAACCTTCTCTCAGCACCTCTAGGGGTGGAACCCTCTTACAGGGTTCATTGCCTTTGGTACCCCTACAGGGTGGTAATTGCTCATGGAACAAAGAGCGTGAATGGCCACTACAATGTAACACAGTTGCACAAGCATAACATTATTCTGATTGCATAGGCCATTGAACTGATAGGCTATGCCTGTAGTTCAATGGGTGAGCAACCAGCCATGCCTGCTTCCTGACCTACATAAGCAGTTCCTCCCAGCCTCCCTCTGAAGCACTTTTTCTGTGTCCCACCATCTTCCCCTCCTCCTCCAGTGGCTCGCTTGTCTACTCCCAGTGGGTTCCTTCCTAAGGTACCTTTAACCAAGGCAACCTTCCTATGGCGCCTCTAGGAATGGAACCTTCTTGCAGGGTTCCTTGTCTTTGGTACCCCTACAATGTGATAGTTCCTCATGGAATTGAGAGTGTGAATGGCTACAACAATGTAACACAGTTGCAGAAACATAACATTATTCTGGTTGCATAAGCCATTGGACTGTAGGTAAATTTATAATACTTCACTACAGTAATATGTAAAGGGTCAGAAGAGGTCAGTAACAGTGCTGTACAGGTGAGCACCTGATGCAGACAGTACGCCATGGTGCACGTGGCACTTGAATGTTGCATTTCAGGTGAGCCCTCTACACACTATCCATGATGGAGATTCCAGTGCTCTTCTGAAAAATCTGGATTTTCCTGATGCTTTCCCCATCAGATCTCATCTACCTCACTACAGCGCTTATCTCAACTGCTATCTTCTTCACCACTGTGCATGGATGATGTGATAACAACTCCAGTAAGGAGTTATCAGCTGTGAAAACACATCATTTATTTGATAACATTAAAGAGGTACCATGTCATCTTACCTGTTGTCAAATGTAATGCAGTAATGCATCTCTGATGAGTACCTGCCATAGCACACATCATCTGATACCATCTGTTCTTATTCTACTTAAGACACAAAAATGTTCCATTCTGCCAACAGTACATTACTGTACATGTTCAGAAGAGTTGTCAGTGTTGTATCACATGTCTGTTCTACCATCAACAGGACTGTTTTCTACAGGAGAAAACCAGGAGCAGTGGCATCTCTGCCACTATGAAGTCTCAGCCTGGCAAATAGGAAACCACCTGTGACCAGACTGTCTGTCACTGCAGGAAAGGACAACATCGATAGACTAAATAAATGTGAGCATAAGAACTCCACAGATACATTAAAGACCCAAAGTGGCCTAGGACAAAGGCACCAAGGTAAAGTTCAGCACATTTCATTATTTTTATTTTTACAAGATGTACTGTGTTACTAAATTCTGCAACTTGTTCTTGTTTTAGCAAACAGTACTGCACATGACATTAAATGTTATTCTTATTTTTTTCTAGCAATGTAGGCATGTTGATAAAATGGAAGACTATGGAACATCAAGCAACAGTGATGAAAACAGTACCCAAGGTGAAGAAAATAGCTGTAGCACTCATGAGGCACCAAAAAATGATGAACAGGAAGAGGTCGAAACAGAAATGGAGACCCTACCAGAGATGAACTCTAAAAAAACCACAGGGAATAGAGGAGGACCAAGCCGACGTTTCCAGAGAACTTGATTTTGAAACAGAGGTGGAGCAGCCAGATGTAACAAGGATGTGGAGGATGCAATTGAGGATGAACTGGCAGATGTTAGCAGTGAGATAGAGGATTCAGTAATGGAGGAAATGCCAGATGCAGATGTTAACAGTGAGATAAAGCATTCAGTAATGGAGGAAATGCCAGATGCAGATGTTAACAGTGAGATAAAGGATTCAGTAATGGAGGAAATGCCAGATGCAGATGTTAACAGTGAGATAAAGCATTCAGTAATGGAGGAAATGCCAGATGCAGATGTTAACAGTGAGATAAAGCATTCAGTAATGGAGGAAATGCCAGATGCAGATGTTAACAGTGAGACAGAGGATTCAGTCAAGGAGGAAATGCCAGATGCAGATGTTAACAGGGAGATGGAGGAGGAAATCAAGGAGGAGCCAGATGTTTATTTAGCTTTTATTGACCAGTTAAGTACACTAGACAAATATATGGCTATTTTTAGGTAGGACCCAGGATGTTACAAAGAATATACTGAGAGTTCAAAAACTTAACTGGTGGCAGCAACATAATAGAAAAAGGTAACAACGGATAAGGAATGCAGCAGGTTTAAACAACAGTATAAACATGAGCTAAAAGTCTACATAAGCATAGATTTAAAGAGAGCCAGACTAAGTGGTAAAGTGCACCACTCATTAGGGGGAGGATACCCAAAATTAGTGCAGTTACAGGCAGAGTTAGATTTCAAGTAATCCCATGGGGACTTTCTAAAACTGTGGTAGAAAGTGGCACAACAAGTATGCACTGGGAGAGAGTTCCATAACCTAGATGCACAGACAGCAAAGGCCAGGTCACCACAGGCAGATGAAGTTTGAAACTGAGGAGGAACAACCAGAGATACTAGAGGATAGTCTAGGTGTGCATGAGCAAGAACAGGATGAGAAAATGCCATTGAGCAGAACTGAACTGCATGACATGGCAGAAAGGGTACTGAGCATTGAGAAAAAGATGGACCTCTTGCTCCAGCTGTTTCAGACATGCAGTCCAGTGGTGTCACAGCCACCAGAGTCTTTCATCCAGCTTCTTGAATCTGTTGTGCAGATTCCAAGCAGTGGGAGCAGTGATGGCACTGCAGCAGTAAGCTTGCTCAAACAGCTTACCGCATGTGTCAGTCATACCTGCTATTGAATGCAATAACATTACAACCTCCCCACATGAAGTGAAATTTGTACTGATGAACAAGGCAAGAAAACCTGAACTAGTGACAATGTCCGATGGCAGCCCTGAATGTAGCACAGAATGCTTGTAGCTCTGGTTTTTTGGACACTGGTGCCTCAAACTCAATATCTGTCCTGGGGGAAGAATGTAAACTGGGATGGGACGGGGGAAGAGATCAATAACAGGTAAGGGAAAAGGTCCGCTCCCATGCGATGCACAGGAGAAATGCCAGACCTCACCCAAGAACTAACACACCGAATCTGTCCAATGGAAAATCATGTAATCAATGCTCGCAGTCTGGGAAACAAGATCCCAGACCTGCAGGCAATAATGACAGAGGCTAAACTGGACATAGTAGCCATTAGTGAGACATGGTTTACCAGTAACCACACTTGGGAGACTTCAGTACCTAGCTATGTACTGTTCAGAAGAGACCGGGTGCAAAAGGGGTGGAGTGGCCCTTTATGTCAATAAAAATATCAAAGCTACAGAAATTCAGAATACACGTAGGAGCCAGAAGAACTGTGAGTCACCCTGGAAACAGGAAATGGAACAGCCATACTTGAACTGGGGTTGTGTACAGGCCTCCAGACCAGGGGAGGACATAGACACATTACTGTTAGAAGATATACAAACACGACAGCTAAAGGAGGTTCTGATAATGGAGACTTCAACATGCCAGATACAGATTGGTCAACACCACAGGAACATTTGCCAGAACTAGACACATGGTGGATTCCCTGCAGGGGAAGGGACTCAAACAAATGGTACAACAACCCACAAGAGACAGGGCTATCCTAGATCTAGTACTGACTAACAGGGAAAGGATCACAGATCTCCAGGTAGAAGGTCACCTGGGGGCCAGTGACCATCATATGGTATGGTTCAATTTGTTTTATCATTAAGTTCTTGGATTACAACCTTTGAGCTACCAGCTCATTTACAAAGGTTCCACGTCAAGACACAGAAACAAAGAAGAGCAATTTAAAGTCATAAAGGAATCACAGGCATATACAGGTGCTAGTAGCCACTGACATAACAGATCCTAGATAACAGTTGCAGAAGGATTAACAAAGGATTGACAGGTTTAGCAGCTACTAAGCAGAGTTGATGTAGAGGAGTAGTTGGAGTGGTAGGTGGTGAGTAGACCAGGATAAGTGGTCAGTAGGACTGAGTGTAGGAGAGAGGCAGTCATTCCTTGGGCTTGAGAAACCTTGTCTGGAGATGGGTGGTGGGGGTAGGCTAGGGTAGGGACAAAAGGGGAAGAGGAGGTAAGAGTGTCTAGATAGTGTAGGGGGGAGAAGAAAAAAGGGGTGATGAGGGAAGAACGAAAGGGTGGAAGTAGCTTGTTGGGTCATAAAGAAGAGCATAGTTGGGGTACTCAGGATGTGCTTTGGGAGGTGGTGGTCAGTGGTGGCAGGAGCATTGCATTTGGCTGGACAGGTGAGTTTTAAGCACGGATTTGAAAGGGCATATTTTGCTGATGGAGGTTATCTCAGGTGGGAGAGAGTTAAGCCAGAGTGGAGCTCGGTATTCAAAGGAACGCTGCCCTTGTGAGGTGCGACGGAAGGGCACCTTGACATAGGGTTTGTTAGATGCCTTTCTAGTCCTGGCAGGTTTGATCTGTTGTAGGATGGAACTGGTGGCAGGTGGCAGCAGTCCCAGGACTGCTTTTTTGGCAAGAAGGCCGACTTGGTAGTGATCCCTATCACTTAGTCTTAGCCAACCTGTTTGTGACTAGAGATTGCAGGTAGAGATTGGCCACTAGAACTAAATCATCCCATTCCAAGACAAAAATATGGACTTCAGAGGACTGACTTTGATAAGATGGCCAACAGAGTTAAGCTAGCCCTGGCAGAAAGAAATACAGGTGAGGGGTACAGGCAAAGTAGGACAAGCATTAAAGATGCAATACTGAAGCAACATCCCATTGTGTTAGAGATAAAGGAAGTGCAGAAGAAAGAAACCACTTTGGTTCTCAAAAAACAGAAGCAGATAAGGTCAGAGCCAAAAGCCTGGCCTTCAGGAAATATAAGGGAAAGCAGCAGGATGAAGATAGGAGGCATACCAAACTTCCTAAGGAAAGCAAGGAAGGCAGTAAGGCAGGCAAAGGCTAAAACCGAGGAAACACTAGCACAAACAGTAAAAGAAGGTGACAAGACTTTCTATAGATACATTAGTGAAAGAAGAAAGTCCAGAGGGGGTATTTCTAAGATCAAAGGGGATAAAGGGGCATGTGAGGTGGAGGACCATGTAAAAGCATCTATCCTAAATAGATACTTCTTCTCAGTATTTACTGAAGAGAAGGTAGGGCAGGGCCCACAGCTCAGCACCAGCGGACACGGGGGGAGGTGTGCACTAGTCCCTTCACAAAAGAAAGGGTCCTTCTTGGGCTCAATAAGCCTCAGGTGGACAAGGCAATGGGACCTGATGGCATACATCCCAGGGTACTAAAGGAGCTAAGGGTGGAACTAGCAGAGCCATTATCAGAACTGTTTAGTGAGTCTCTGAGAACAGGAGAGGTCCTAGAAGACTGGAGAAGGGTTCATGTGATCCCACTGCACAAGAGTGGTAGCAGGGAGGAGGCAGGGAACTGCAGACCAGTCAGTCTTACCTCAGTAGTGGGCAAGATTATGGAGGCACTCATTAAGGAAAGGATAGTACAACACCTGGAATCCATAGAAGGACAGGATCCAAGACAGCATGGATGTACAAAAGGAAGGTCACGTCAAACTAATCTTACAGATTTCTATGACTGAGCAACCAGAGTAGTGGACCAAGGGGGAGCAGTTGATGTCACCTACCTTGACTTCAACAAAGCTTTCGATACTGTTCCACATAGACGATTGATTAATAAGCTGGGTAGGCTTGGAGTGAGTCAGAAGTTGGTCAACTGGGTGGCAAACTGGTTGACGAGCAGAAAACAGAGAGTGGTGGTAAATGGTATACAGTCAGAAGAGATGCAAGTCACAAGTGGGGTACCTCAGGGATCAGTCCTGGGGCCAGTCCTCTTCAATATTTTCATTAGTGACATTGCAGATGGATGCAGATGACACCAAGATCTGCAACAGAGTAGATAATCCAGATGGGGTGGGCAGAATGAGAAGAGATCCGGATAAACTAGCAAAATGGTCAGAAGAGTGGCAACTGGAGCTTAATGCAAAGAAGTGCAAGATCATGCACATAGAGAAGAGAAACCCTGAAGCCACCTATAGGCTGGGAGGGGAGTTGCTGGCAGTCACAAAGGAAGAAAGAGACTTGGGCATCATCATCAGTGATGACCTAAAATCATCCAAGCAGACCACTAAAGCAGTAGGTAAGGCTAGAGGGATGTTGGGGTGTATTAGTAGGGGTATCACAAATTGGAAGAGGGAGGTAATAATCCCTCTTTACAAGACACTGGTTAGGCCCCATCTGGAGTACTGCGTGCAGTACTGGAAGCCACAGCTGCACAAAGACATTAACAAAATGGAAGCATTCCAGAGAAGGGCAACCAAAATGGTGCAGGGACTGCATCAGAAAACATATGAGGACAGATTAACAGCGCTCAATATGTATACCCTAGAGCAAAGGAGGGAGAGAGGTGATATGACCGAAACATTCAAACACCTTAAGGGCATTAACAAGGTGAAATATTCTAACATGTTTCAATATAAGAAAAATAGCAGGACAAGAAGACACAGCATGAGATTAGAGGGAGGCCTATTAAGGGGTAATGTGAGGAAGTTCTTTTTTACAGAAAGGATGGTGGATGCATGGAACGGCCTACCTCAGGAAGTGGTGGATATGTATATGAATACAGTGCAGGGCTTCAAACAGGCATGGGATAGGCATAAGGGAGCAATACAGATGAGTATGAATAGATAGGCCATTGACAGAGCAAAGGCTGATGGCACATTCATAAGGCAAAAAGAAATGGGCAGACTGGATGGGCCTTGGGTCCTTATCTGCTATCAACTTCTATGTTTCTAATGCAATACACCATGAGGTTTTATGGATTGTAAGGAGACTTTTGGAGGTCGGCAGCAGCCACATGAAATTAATAAAGGACAGAACAAAGGCAAGTTAAGGAACCTCAGAAAGACTGCAAATCTTACCAATACATAAGCACAGCAGAGTACAGTACAGCATGAAGCTCGTCATGGTATTGTGTAAAGTCAATTTTTTTTTAATTTGAATTAAAGTTTCAACTTAAATTGGTATTTTCCCAGGGGGTTAGTTTTTATTTATAATGTGCAGTAATTGTACACTTCAATATTATACTGTAACACCTTGCCTTTAAAGAATAAAGAGGTATGATCCTGAGGCTGGGCTAAAATAGATGTAACTGCACATGCTTCTCGTGACCATTAGCAACCCTTAGTCTAACAATTACCACAAGTGACTTAATAGAATAAATCAGAATAAATCACAATTTATACACTTTACAGTTGCTATGGCTGTGTGATTTCTAGTTGTGGTCTGAAATTATAATACACTATACGGATACAGGCCACTATATCAATCAAAACCCATTTAATCTTTGGGATCTTATTATATGAATGCCTTATTATATATTTCTGTTTATTGTGCATTGTCCATTTATTGTGCATTGCCCCATTAAAAGTTCCAAAGTATGGAACCTGTATCCCCATTCTGGGGTACAGTACATTTAGTTCTGCACAGCCAGTCAGAATTTCCAGAAGAATGGGAGGACGAAAAGACAGTCACCATGTCCATGGCACAGGGCACAGTCTGGATTCACCCAGTCCTGATGACACTGAACTGGAAGTGCCTGAATTACTGTACCACAACCCAGAGGGTCAAGTGTTGGACGTCAAATAGCCCATTCCAGCAAGTACTGACCAGCACAGTATTCAATGTAGTATGAATAATGTATTATTTCATTACTCAACAAAACTGTATGTACTGTAATTTGGTCAAGAATCCTTCATATGTAGTTAATGAAGTGTGTCATGCACAATTAGAAATGTAATGTAGCATATACAAAGTTACCATTATTGTTGTTTATTTGCTATATTGTGTAATTAAAATTGAAAAATACGTTCACGTCTGTTAACATTGGTTATTGTAAATCTGTTCCTTCATTATCTGTTCATTTTTCTGTAAGGTTAGTTCCATCACCTAAATTATCTAATTTTTTTTGTTTCTATAACACATATCTGTTATTCTGATTTGTGTTCAGTTTTGATTATGTTCCTTAATATACTGTATTTGCTGTATATGATTTTCCACATATGCTACCCCAGGATGCACCTGGATGCGAGATGTTAGCAGCTCAGTATGTCTTTCCTGGTGAAACTTTTGAAATAAATAAATAAATAAATGTTTTATTATTTAATATGGTAAATTACTGACTGTCTTCTTTGACAATTACTGATTTTATGTCTTATCCATTGTAGGCTGAAGCTGGGGAGGAGGTGAAGAAGAGCATCTTCATTGGATAGCAGGAGTCCACTGTGTAACCCCATGGATGGAAGTGTTGGACTGGTGCAGCACTTATCTCTGTGGCACTTGTTCTGGTTGATCCAGACCTCTACGAGGACAGAGCCTCCAGGGCTGTCTGGGAGGTGACCCATGTGTATGGTGTAAGTAAAGTGTTGTTCATAATTTCTTTATGTTTTCAGGTTTGCTTAGTGTCGTTTGTAATGATTAGTGGGTTTTAACAGTGTACCACTTGTGAAGCTGTTCTGTTTAGGAATGTGTCTGACGGCATCTATTTAGCAGTCATATTTTACTCCGTGCACTAGATTTTAAGTATGGTTCCAACACGTGTTAGGTGCCGTATTCAGGCAGTCATGTTTTACTATGGCACAACAGGATTTAAGTACCACCTGTGTTTAGTGTCTGAGATTCAGAGCATCAAGTTTTAATGTTAAAGAGCAGGTGTCTACTTCTAATAAATAGACAACTGACTACTTTATTTATAGTGTTGTGATGTGTTAGTAATTTTACTTTCTACTTTTATTAAAAATAATTTGTGCAGTAAAAGTCTGGATTTTCACCTTGCATTTCATCCTACTAATAAAAAGAATTTAAGAGAATGCTGGTATTATGAGAAACTGCTTAGATGCCCAATATATTGCAATGAGAAACTAAATATATTTTCGGACTTTTTTTTTGTGCCTCCTGGTTGGCCTCTCCTTAGTGCTGCCTAGGCCCTGCTGGCACCCTGCCACTGGGACCAGCCACTACCACTCCACATCGCAGCTCCCCCCAGGTAACCCAGTGTAACCCTTCACCAGGCAGATCCCTCTCCTCTGAGAGAAATAGGTGCAAGTAGGGGTTGGCTAGAACACTAATTTTCTTGGCCCAGGTGCTGCTGCAGTGGTCTTGGGCTGTCCCTCAAGGCATCTGTGGCAGCAGGAGCAAATAACCATCCTGTTGGCCATGGAGCTGCTGATTCCTGTTTACCCCGGGCGTGGTGTGCCACTAACATCAAGGTGTGTGTGACGCTCACCACTCCCCATTAGTCAGTGTGACCCAATGCTGTGCCCCGGCCTCCACCAGGAGTCAGCAAGCACCAGGTCATCTCCCAACCCTGCCCCCGAGAGAAGGCGAGCAGTCATTGGATGCTCAAACCTTCTCTGTCTCTCTCTCTGGCTGGCCCTCCAGCACCCTGGGTCCATTCTCAAACCCGGGTCATTGGCGTCACAAGCAGAAATCCAACCACTGCACCGACAGGCCAGCTTCTGACTTTTTCAAAAGAAATACTGTAGATACTTCTTTCAGCAACAAACTTTGCATGTTATATGTTTGCACTATTATGGTACATCTGTATGAGTTTACAGTTTTTAAAACAGTAATTGGCTTTTCTTTTCCTAAGTAAAATCTGACTATGAAGAAAATGTCACCTACTTAATCATAACAAAAATCAAAGGTTATCCAAAATCACATATCTGTATTACATATATTATATCTTGATGGCAGAAACTATTATTTCTATAAAAATCTGAAAACAGATTTGCAATTTCTCATTGAAATGCACTGCCAGATGTATATTTTACCAAACACTTGCTCTTTAAAGGGCCTAGTGTTGAGTTAAATAAACATTTTTAAAACTCTAGCATACACTTTATTACACTACTGTATAAGTATTATAATGTACATACAATATGCTGCATGGACAACTGCAATGTGTTTTTGGTCTCTTGCAGATCAGAACCATGACCCTATAGTTGGTGAAAGGGAGGGAAGTGGATGCCCTTCGATAGGCTGCAGCTGACATAACCCCACATAAACAGGAGTGTGTCTGAGGGCTGTGGTGTGGGACAGTGCGTGGATTTATAAGGGCTCTGGTGTGGGACAGTGCATGGATCTATAAGGGCTCTGGGGTGGGACACTGTGTAGGCATCTGAGGGCTCTAGGGTGGGACAGTATGTGGGTGTCCCAGGGCTGTGGGGTGGTACTGTACTATATGTGGGTATCTAATGGGGAAATAGATTACAGCTGTATTAACCCATGCATTGTGGGGGCAACAACCAATACCATGGTGTACAATGCTTGTGACAGTAGTACAGTATTTATTGTGCCAGTTGTGGAGACAAGCATGGTTCTGGTGTATGCATCTTTTGGTCTGCAGCCCTGACTGTTAAGCATTTTATTTGGCCTTCTGTCCTATCAAGTGTAACAGGATTAAAAAGGAAAAATGTAAGTAAAGTATTGTACCTGTACATAACATACAGCACTTCGGCCTCTTGCTGTCTAATGAAAAAAAATTCTAGTACCTGTATGAAAGTACAGCACAAACTAAAAAAGTAAAATCAACTACTGAACATAAAATAAACAAGAATGGAAAATACTGTACTACTGTATTGTCAAGGCGAGCAGTGATCTCCAGTGCTCTGACTCAAGTGTGGGGCTGGTTTCAGTTTTCACTTTGTGTGCAATAAAATACAGAATTGATTTACTTACAGTACTGTTTAATGTTATAGTATAGCAAATTGTATTGCAGTATACTGAAGTATTGTAGTTTGCTTAATTCTAGGCTGACACTACTGTATAGTAGTCCCGAGTCCTTGCCAACTAACGTCAGAGCAGTAGTTAGCAGTGGAGATTCAGTAGTCTGTTGGGCATGTTAGAACTTTGATAAGATTACAGAGTACACCATATAAAGTCAAACATGCACTGCTGGCTACTGAATCTCCATTGCTGACTACAGCTGTGATGTCAGGTGGGGATTCTAGTACTGTATTTGTAGTAACAGTATCAGCCTAAACTAAGCTAATTTGATCAGATACAATCTACTATACTATTGTACAGTACCTTACACAGTACTGTAAGTAAACCAAAATATTTCTGAACATCTACTGCACATTGGTAACATAACAGCCCCACACTTGACTCTGAGTCCTTTTTGCACAAAGAAATAGTAGAGTACAGTACAGTACAGTACAACATGTGTACAAATAATGCCGCTCCCAAAAACTCCAGTTCTATGTTTTATTGTTTTGTGTGTTTGTTTATTGTTTGCAATGTTAGGTAAAGTTTCCAAACACCCAGATTGATAGCTTCACAAGGTACCCCTGAAGCCACCCAAGTGCCCCAGTTTCTTAAAAAAAAGAAGTTTGAGGTGGTTTTGAAGGTAATTTCTGCATGTTGTCTATGAAGGAAAAGGGTAAACGGTCTCTAGGCTGTCAATGTCTTTGCTTCACTAGCAAAACACAGAAAAAGTCATATCTTTTGAATTTCTTTTGTAAAAACTTGAAAGTAGGTGTGTATATTCCCCAAGGTGTCCCCTGAAGCCCCGTGTTTCCAAAGAATGGCTAAAGGGGTTTTTGAGGGTAATTTCTATGTGGTATCTGTGAAGGGAAAAAAAATTGTCTCAGGGCAGCCAATACCTTTGGTTCACTAGCAACACACAGAAGGAGTTATAACTTTTGAATTTCCTGTTGTAGAAACTTGAAATTCAGTGTGCATATTCCCCAAGGAGTCCCTGAAGCCACAATAAGTGCACAGGTGTCTAAGAAAAGTGTAAGGTGGTTTTTGAGGGTAATTTCTGTGTGTTGTCTGAAGGAAAAATTGTAAACTGTCTCCAGGTGGCCAATGCCTTTGTTTCACTAGCAATACACAAAAGAAGTTCTAACTTTTGAATTTCTTGCAGTATAAACAGAAATTCAGTGTCTCCTGAAGCCCACAAAATGCCCAGGTTTCTAAAGAAAATGTAAAGTGTTTTTTTGAGGGTAGTTCCTGTGTGGTGTCTGTGAGAGAAAAAAGGTAACCTGTCTTGATAGCCTCCACTGGCTTTGCTTCATTAGCAACTCACAGAAGAAGTCATAACTTTTGATGTTCTTGTGGTATAAACTTGGAATTTGGTGTGCATATTCCCTAAGGTGTTCCCTGAAGCCCTATGTTTAAAAAATGCTAATATGTGGTGTCTGTGAAAGAAAAAAAAGGTAAACTCTCTCCAAGCGGCCAATGTCTTTGCTTCACCAGCAACACACAGAAGAAGTTATAACTTTTGAATTCCCTGTTGTAAAAACTTAAAATTCAGTGTTCATATTTTCCAAGTCCCCTGAAGCCACCTGAAGTGTGCAGGTTTCTAAAAAAAAGGGTAAAGCGGTTTTCAAGGGTCATTTCTGTGTGGGGTCTGAAGGAAAACAAGCATTTGGCAATGCCAAATGTTTGCTTGTTGGTATTAGCATTGGGAATTCAGGAGTTAGACAGATGCAGAATAGGAATGGCAGTGAAGTATTGAACTTCACACCAACCCCACCTCCACCCTGCAGAGAGGAACAGGCATTGGGGTATGCGTTTGGGTCATCACCCATAACGTTCATGCCATCTCACCTCACCCTATCCTGCAGACACCGACAAGTGTTGAGGTGTGCCTTGGGGTATTCAGCTTTACAGTTACCCCATTCCAGAAGGACATATGCTGAAATGGGTGCAGTGTAGAGAATGAGGTGAACTCGGGCTGAAGAGTCCAAGGCACACCTTGATGCCTGTCACTGGCTGCAGGGTGGGGGTGAGGGTGTATTGGCATGAGCATTACAGTCGGCAGTCCAAAGGCACACCACTGATGCCTGTCAGTCTGTACAGGGTGGGACATTATGGTTAGAAACCCTAATGCCCCAGGCGTTTGTTGGTATTTGCACTACAAATTTTCAACATGGCCTTTTTGTGACCCACACCTCATGAAAGCATTTGGGACCTCTTCTCATGAACAGTGGCACTGTGATTTTGTTAATGTGTCCTGAACTTTGAGTTCCCATAGCGACTGTGCCATTCTGTGCCAGATGTACGAAAACACAGATTGGGCATGATGTGAAGAATGATAGCTGTACCACTTATAGGGAGGTGTGAAGAGATGGCTATGCTGAAAATCTGTAGTGAAAATATTAAAAATGCTTGAACTTCTGAGCGTACGTGAAACTGTACAACGAATGCGCATAACACAGTCTTTTAGAGAAATTATTTCACCAAAATTTCAACATAGGCATTTTGTGACCTCTGCTCATGAACACTGTCACTATGATTTTCTTAATCTGTCCCGAACATTCATTTCCCACCGTGACCACGCTACTCTGCGCCACATGTGTAAATGCATATTTTGGGCAGGATATGAAAAATGACAGCTATACTGTTGAAAAGGAGGTGTGAAGAAATGCCAATGTTGAAAATCTGGAGTGAAAATATTACACATATGCAAAATTACGAGGGTGCATGGAAACTGTGCAACATACGCTTGTAACACGGTCATTTCATGGACTTTTGTCACTAAATTTTCAACATAGGCATTTTAGCACCTCTGCTCATGAACAGTATCACTGTGATTTTTTTAATCTGTCCTGAACACTGATTTCCAACAGCGACCACGCTATTGTGTGCCGAAAGTGCAAAAACACATTTCGGCCAGGATGTGAAACATGACAGCTGTACTGTTCATAAGGAGGTGTGAAAAATGCCAATGTTGAAAATCTGGAGGTAATGCTGCAAATCTGCAAAGTTACGAGTGTGCATGGAAACTGCACAACACACGTCAGAATAACGGTCATTTTATGGACATTTGACAACATTTCCAACATAGGCATTTAGGACCTCAGCTCATGAGCAGAGTCACTGTGATTTTCTTAATCTGTCCCAAACACTTATTTTCCACAGCAACCATGCTATTCTGTGCTGGAAGGAAAACACATTATGGCCAGGATGTGAAAATGACAGCTCTACTGTTCATAAGGAGGTCTGAAAAATGGCAATGTTGAAAATCTGGAGTGAAAATATTACAAATTCAAAGTTATGAGGAGCATGGAAACTGCACAACCTGCGCTTGTAAAACAGTCATTTTTTGTTTTTTTTTCCAAATTTTTGCAACATAGGCTTTTTGAGTCCACCTCATGAAAGTGGCACTGTCATTTAGTTAATCAGTCCCAAAGGTGATTCTGTGCAGTGACTGCAAATCACCTTTGGGACTGAATAATGTCATGACAGTGACTGTATTTAATGAGGGGTCCCAATAATCCCATGTTGATACTTTGGTGGCAAAAGTCCCAAAAATAGCTCAGATAGCCATATAAATTGAAAAACCCTATTTATGCCATTATACAGCTTACCGGCATTTTTTCAGTTTGCGGTTGGCTTTGAAGAGTGCAGACATGTTCCCAGTCCACCGAAGATCATCGCGCTGGACTCTGGAGGTAAGCATGGGGTGAGGAGGTTGTGGGGAGATGGGGTGCGCAGAGGGTGGGTGTGGGTTGTGGGAGGGGGCATGACAGGCCATGAGGTATCATTTTCTTTGTTTCAGGGACAAAAATAATAAAAAGGACACCACG
Source organism: Neoceratodus forsteri (assembly GCA_016271365.2). Classification (NCBI taxonomy): domain Eukaryota; kingdom Metazoa; phylum Chordata; order Ceratodontiformes; family Ceratodontidae; genus Neoceratodus; species Neoceratodus forsteri. Next base: position 514,613,110 of record CM028135.1, on the reverse strand, counting down.
GGAAGTTTTTTTTTCACGCTTCATTTGTGCACATTGAGGTGGGCTTCCAGTGTGCCACCTGTGTTTTGGGGAAGAGGGGGATTTAAGCCAACAGGGATTGGGCACCCCGTTGGCAGATAAAGGCTGTTTGGGGGGGATATGATGCTAGGGGACTGGGCACCCTCGCACACAACAAATGGGGAGGAACATTATGCCAACGGGGACTGGGCTCCCCCATTGGCAAATGAATTGGGTCATTGGCATGCCAACAGGGTGATTGGGCACCCCCGTCAGCTTACATAGGACTGTGAAGCAGCTGCATAGCTGCTGCCATGTTCACAGAAATGTTACATCAGGCAAGGTTCCGCCCTGCAATGACGGGTCACTCCCTCATTGCAGTGGTATTGCTGACAGTGCAATGACGAGGCGGACCCTGATTCCAGAGACCAAATCGTTTTAAGTTGGTGGCACTTCTGCAGAACCAGTGTCATCAGGACACTGGGCCTGCATTGGGTGCACACCACCAAGCCCACAAATACAGTGCTGGCATTGGCCGCCACACTGTTGCACTTCCACAGCCCACTTCTCTCCTAAGCTGCTGCACAATGTTTCTTGCACATGTGCGCAAGCAAACATAAAAAGGTAAACTGTCTAAAGGTGGCCATTGTCTTTGTTTCACTAGTAATACACAGATGAAGTTATGACTTCAGAATGTATTGTGGTATAAACCTGAAATTCAGTGTGCATTTTCCCCAGTGTGTCTTCCTAAGCCCATCAAATACCCAGATTTCTAAAGAAAGAGTAAACTGTTTTTTAAGGGTAATTTCTGTGTGGTATCTATGAGGGAAAATAGGTAAACTGTCTCGAATATGCCAGTGCCTTTGCTTCACTAGCAAGATACAGATGTGGTTATAACTTATGAATTGCTCGTGGTTTAAACTTGCTGTTTAGAGTGCAGCTTTCCCAAGATGTTCCCTGAGGCCCCCAAATGCCCATGTTTCAAAAAAAAAAAAAAAAAAAAGAAGCCATTTCTGAGAGTACTTCTGTATAGTGTCTGTGAAGAAAAGCAAGGTAAACTGTCTCCAGGGCCCCAATGCTCTTTGCTTCATAGATACATAAATACATAGACTGTCAGCAGATAAGGGCCTATGGTCCACCCATTCTGCCCATTTGAGCTTGTAATTCACTTTACATTTTTCTAGAAGTCTGTTGCCCTTACCCTGACCTCCAGAATTCCTTTATGTCTATCCCATGCATTCTTAAATCATGTGATTGTTTCAGTCCCCACCACTTCCTCTGGCAGGGTGTTCTACTTGTCCACCACCCATTCTGTGAAGAAATTCTTCCCCATGTTTACTCTGAATTACACTCCCTTCAATTTCATCCCATGTCCTCTAGTCCTGGAACATCTTTTTCACTGGGAAATAGTGTATTCCTGCACCTTGTTCCCCTCTGTAAGGTATTTGTATGTCTTTATCATATCACAAGCAACACACAGAAAATTATAACTTTTGAAAATTCTTGTTGTAAAAATATGAAATTCATTATATATGTTCCTCAGTGTGCCCAGTGTGTCCCCTGATGCACCTCAAATGTCACTGTTTCTAAAAATAATGTAAAGGGGCTTTTGAGGGTAATTTCAGTGTGGTGTGTGTGAAGGAAAAAATATAAACTGTCACCAGCTGGCCAATGCCTTTACTTCACTAGCAACACACAGAAGTTATAACTTTTGAATTTCTTGTTGTAAAACATTGAAATTTAGTATGCATATTCATCAAGTTGTTTCCTGAAGCCCCCTAAGTGAGTAAGTTTCTAAAAAAAAAAAAGAGTCTCAAGTGGTTTTCTAGGGTAATTCCTGTGTAGTGTCTGTGAAGGGAAAAAAGGTAAACTATCTCCAGACCATCAGTGCCTTTGCTTAACTAACAACACACAGAATAAGTTATAACTTTTGAACTTCTTGAGGTATAAACTTGAAATTTAGTGTACATATTCCCCCACGGTGTCCCCTGAAGCCCCCAAATGACCAGGTTTCTAGAAAAAAAGTTATCTTTTTTTAGGGTAATTTTTGTGTGGTGTCTGTGAAAGAAAAAAAAATGTAAACTGTCTCTAGGATGCCAGTGCCTTTGCTTCACAAACAACACACAGAAGAAGTTATAACTTATGAATTTCTTGTGGTTTAAACTTGAAATTAATTCCCCAAGAGGTCCCCTGATGGCCCCCAAATTAATTTTCAAGGGAAATGTCTGTGTGGTGTATGGGAAGAAAAAAGATAAACTGTCTCCAGGCTGCAAATGTCTTTGCTTCACTAGCAACACACTGAAGAAGTTATAACTTTTGAATTTATTTATTTAACCGGGTAAGCTGGCTGAGACAGAATGTCCCTTTTTTAGGGGCGACTTGGGGGAGGGTATAAAGGGAGATACAGTAGCAGATAAGTGTACAATGACACTTTTACAGTAGCACATTCATAAGAAAATCAAATAGAACAAGCAAAAGTGAAGTGGCATGCCACCTAACACAAATAGCTAAAGCTAGCAGCAAGACAGGGCATATACAGGGTGCAATGGGCAGTATTTACAAATAAATACGGTACATACAGGCACAGCAGTCGTATTTATGCTTAACATGAGTAGTAAAAGGTTGCAGCAATGAACAGAGTATATTTATTTATTTAGCTTTTGTTGACCGGGTAAGTGCACTAGACAAATCCTGCCTATTTTCAGGCACGACCCGGGGGAGGGGGGATACAGATGAATGCCAACTGACCTTGAACCAGATTAAGCTGTTGGTGGTATTTTTAGTGAATGAGGAAATTTGGCCAGGACACCGGGGAAATTCCCCTACTCTTTTCGATAAGCGCCGTGGGATCTTTAACATCCACCTGAACTACCACCAATCCAGGCAGATGGGACCTCAGTTTAACGTCTCATCCAAAAGACGGCACCTCAGAAATGCAGCACCCCTCTCATGCTGCATTACAGTGTCAGTACTGGGATATTAACCCAAGTGCCAGATGTGGGAACTGAACCCACAGCCCTCTGATCTCCCAGCCTCAGAGGCGAGTGTGCTACCTACTGAGCCACTGACACTGCATAATATGTATATATACCGGTACAAGGGGTGGTATTTACAAATAATACAGATACAGGCACAGCAGTCATATTTATAATTGACTGGAGTAGGATAAACACACAGCACAGCAGTTGTGTTTACAATTGACTGGAGCAGGGTAAATACAGAAGCCCTGTTTACATGGTCACTTACTCACTTTTGCACTGGAGTAACCCGATCGCTCAGGTTGCTCCAATGCAAAAGCTTCCATGTGGACACTTACCTGATCGGGATAATCTACTCAGTAAGATGCCCAGCAGTCTCTGAAAAACTGGGGACACTAACTGGAGTGAATGGCTTACAGCAGATCAAACTGCTGTGTGGACAGTCTGCACCACAACAACCAGTCAGCTGTGGCACGCGCACTGCCGATGTGACATGGACTCGTGCATGATGAGTCTCCATTTTCCACGAGTGCACTGAGCAGAATACTGTCCCCACAAAAGGAGACTCTCCTGAGTGCAGGAAAGTAGCTACTGTTTAAAACTGAGGCTGTTAACAGCTGGAAATCTCCAGTTGAAATTTATAGCCATGAATTTGGGCATGCACATTTAAAAGCGTGTTTAAGTCACTGCCTGCGTGGTTGAGCAAATGTCTGACCCCCACAGCATGGCCCCTCACCAGCACAGATAGTAGTGGTGCAGAGAGGGGCCATGTGGACAGAGTGATTATCCGTGGCAGAATGTTGGGACCGCACTGCTGCAGTCCAAAGTCTGAAGTGCTACTGCCATATAAACACGACTAGGAGACATGAGTTGCTCATAATCACAGCAAAGCAGCGGAGACTCTTGGGAGCTGAGCAAGAAGGAAAACAGGGAAAAGTACAAAGGAGTTGGTAGGTGTGGTGGGGAGAGGCTAGAGGTTAAGCGAGGATAAGCGTTATAAAAACTTAAAATTCAGTGTGCATATTCCCCAAGGAGTCCTCTGAAGCTACCGTAAGTGTGCAGGTTTCTAAGAAAAGAGTAAAGTGTTTTTTAAGCATAATTTCTTTTCTTTGTTATTGGATCTCTTTATTCTCCCCCGCAGACCCAACAGTGGCTACAACCCTCCCACAGAGGGCTATGTCCTCTGGTCCTGATCACCCTGCCCTGCAACCCCAGTGTTCTCCCATGGCTTTACTCCTGTGGTAGGCCAGGGCCTGGGAGTGCCAGCTTCTCCCATCCCCAGAGGCAGTAATTCAGAATTGGGGCTGCTGTGAGGGGGATCAGGTCATCACTGGTCTTGTCAGGCCCGTGTTTTCCTCTGTTTTTCTCCTATGCCCCTGTCTATGTAATGGGTTCAATGGCTGTCTCCACCTCCGCCAGAGGCATCCTGGCACCCTGAATGTGGGGCCTACCCTTGTTTGCTGGCGACTGTCACAACAGCGCCTGACATTCTCCCTCCCGAGGAAGGAGAGCAGTCCTCTGGACACTTGATCCTTACCTCACCCGGCTGAACCCTGAACGGCCTGAATCCATTCCTGAACCCAGGTCACAGGTGTGGTGTGAGGTGTGACGTCCAGTACCTCAACCCTCAGTGCCACCAGGCTTTGAGCGTAATTTCTGCATGTTGTCATAAGGAAAAAAAAGGTAAATTGTCTCCAGGCAGCCAATGCCTTTGCTTCACTAGCAACACATAAAATAATTTATAACTTTTGAATTCCCTGTTGTAAAAACTTGAAATTCTGTGTAAATATTCCCAAAGTGTCCCTGAAACCCTCCAAGTGCACCGGTTCTAAAAGTGGTTTTATAGGGTAATTCTTTGAGGTGACTGTGAATAAAAGTTAAACTGTCTGCTGGCCACCACTGCCTTTGCTTCACTAGCAATGCACAGAACAAGCCACAACGTATGAAGTTCTTGTTGTAAAAACATATAATTCAGTATACATGTTCCCCATGGTGTCCTCTGAAGCCCCTTAAGTGTCCTGACTTCCAAACAAACAAAAAAAAGAGTTAAGTGGTCTTTCAATGTAATTTCACTGTGGTGTCTGTGAAGGAAGAAAAGGTAAACTGTCTCCAGGCAGACAATGCCTTTGCTTCCCTAGCAACACACAGGAGTTATACCTTTGAATTTCTTGTTGTAAAACCTTTAAATTCAGTGTGTATGTTCCCAAGGTGTTCCCTGAAGCCAAGCATCCAAGTATGCAGGTTTCTAAAACAAAACATCAGATGGTTGTTGAGTGCATTTCTATGTCCTTAGCTATAAAAACAAACAAACAAAAAACAAAGTCCATGATCTACTCCCGACCCTTAGCAAACACAAGACCTTTCCCTATCCATCCTGAACAACAGTAGTGACTGTCTGGACCTTGTGCAGCACTTCAAGTACCTGGGCATCACACTTAACTTCACCCTGTCCTATGCCCAGCACATAGATAACAGAGCAAAGGCCATCAATTCCAGAATCGGGATACTTCTACCACTACAGGCACAGCCTAACATACAAAACAATAAACTTGGCCATCACTAGCTCAATTGTCCTCCTATTGATTATGGCCTGGTCAGATATGGGTCAGCAACGGACTCTGCTCTTCAGCGCATCTTCCTAGCCCTAATAAGGTCGCCGCTCCTCACAGGTGCTGCAAGATTCCTGTCACTGTCGTATGCCTTATGCTGACTATGCGGTCATCTTTACCAGCAACTCACATCCAGAACATCTGGAGACTGATCTGCAAAGAGGTTTTACATCTGTGAAGAGAGATACAAAGAACAAAGGTTGGTCATGAACTATAAAAAAAACTAAGACCATGCTCTACTCTACAGCACAAAACAAGCTCAAAAATTACCCCCTGGCAATAAGGAATGACAGCGACTCCACTCTGGAACTAGTCCCTCATTTTAAATACCTGGGGGTAACAATAGACTCCACTCTGTCCTTCTCCCAGCATATTGATGTCACGGCAAGGGCTATCAATACAAGATTAGGGATCCTCTACCAGCATAGACACTCTCTAACTCTCAAAGCATGGAATCTGGCAATCAACAGCTCCATTGTCTCCCTCATAGACTATGGACTGGCTGCCTATGGATCTTCAACAGACACGGCCCTTCATCGCATAGCAGTTGCCCTAAACAAGGCTTGCCCTCTATTCACAGGTACACCGCCGAGACTCACCCACACCTGTGACTCTCATACTCAGGTTGGCTGGTTTCAACTGAAGGACAGAATCCGGTATCAAACCTGCCTATTACCCAAAAAAGTCTCCTTAAATCTTTATCCATCTGGGATTCAGAACCTGCTGTCATTCCCTCTAAGGATCAGACTTACCAGAACATCCACCTCTCAAGTTTTCCAGGTACCCAGATGCTGCACTGCCATGGCACAACGTGCGTTCCCTCACCGCGCAGCCCTCTGATTAAACACACTGCCTCCCGGCATCTGAGGTGCACCAGCAATTGGATCCTTTAAATTCAAACTGCGCCAGCACCTCTTAGATTCAAATAAATGTACATGCCCCAGCTAAACCGCTGTTAGCAGCAAATCTGCCTCTAGCACTTTCCCCATTTTGTCTGTCCTGATCACCCCACTTCAGCACTTACTCTGCCTCACTACCCTTATCCTCCTGCTTCTCATCCTGTCCCACGTGCCTGCCTCCACAGCCCTCCTTCCCCCTCTGAATCCACTCCCCTCTTCACTCTGTTTTCCTATCTCGATGCAGGCATACATTGTACAATACCTCAGCTTACACTTCTCATCACCTTGTTTGAACTCATTTTGTATACCATATGTATATTGTCCATAGTCTTTGTATCTGCTCTCTTCTGTAACTGACGTGGAGCCTTAAAAGAGCATGCGCTCACAGGTGTTTTTCCAAGATTGCAATAAGTAAATAAATAAAAACACTCATGCACACATGTGAGCTCTATGCCTGGGCTGGATGGCTTCAACTGAAGAACAGAATCAAATACCAAACCTGCTTACCTGCCAAAAAAAAATAACACACTAAATCTGATGCCACCAGAAGTACAGAACCTACTCACATGCCATGTGAGTACTAGGCTGACCAGAAGCTCCCACAGTCAAATATCCAGCAAACCAAGCTGCTGCACTACACAGGCTCAATGTGCGTTCTTCTACTGTGCACCTCACTGAACAAACACCCTACCTCCAGCCATCTCCGGTATCACAACCATTGATGCATTTAAGCATAAACTTAGACAGCATCTCACCACTGAGGACACCTAAGCCTGCTTCAGCTAACCATAGGTGCATCATAAATTATCAAAGTCTGGAGCACCCTACCCATGGCACCTGTGACAGGCTCCACCATCTCTCTCAGTAAAGCACCCGCAATACTTAGTCGTACTCTCTTGTCCCTAGGGGCACCTACCAACACAGAACTTCCCTGGTCCCCCTGTCTGCTCACCCCAACTCTCCACATGGCACCCCTCCCTCCCTCCCTCTTGACCTCCTCTATGCTGCCTATGTCTGCTACCTACTCTGTGTGTCTATCCTCCCTAAGTATGTTTTAACCCACTGACACAAGCATACAGTATATTGTACAATGCCTCAGCTACAATGACGCCTGTCAGGATGAAGCGTAAGTGTCACAGGTTTACTGCATGACAAAGGGTTAACTCCCACTGAAACTGCATTTTTTGCTGCAGTAACTCTACTGCAGAATTCTGCAGTGCTGCACTTCATCCTGGTGGGCTTCACTGTATGTCTACATGTGGCAGACACCTTCAAATTACTGTACCATTGCTGTAAGTGTATTTTTTGTATGTTTCCATTTTCTGTTAACTGACATGGAACCTACAAAAGAGCATCCACTCACAGGTGTTATGCCAAGATCTTAATAAATAAATAAAAAATAAATGTGGTGTCTGTGAAGGAAAAAAAGTAAACTGTCTTTGTGTGGCCAGTGCCTTTGCTTCACTAGCAACACACAGAATAAGTTGTAACTTCTGAATGTACGAACATATGAACATACGAAATTGGCAGCAGATATAGACCATTTGGTCTAACTAGTCTGCTCGAGTGTGCAGCACTTCAGTCCATTAGACTGCAGCTGCCCCCACTCCTCATATGCCCTCCCACCCTCCCGATTTGTACCGCTTGAATCTTTCCCACCTCCTCTGAAGCCCCAACACTCTGCAACAATGCAGCTTCTTCTGGCAGAGCGTCCACCCTGCCACCACCCTTCCTGTGAAATAGTGCTTCCTGGTTCCTCTTGAACCTGCCCCTTCCAGTTTAATAGAGTGTCCCCTGGTTTCCTTTCCGCCTTTCAGACTGAACATTTATTTATTTATTGTATAATCGGATTTACAACCTTAGAGCCAGCAGCTTGTTTACAAAGGTACCTCATCACAGAGAGGACATACATGGTTAACATAGTTTACAGAGTACAGTCTAAACAGAGTAACAGATTTTTACATGTTTACAGGATACAGACATACAGAGTCAACATAATATTACATAGGTTGCATGAACAGAGATACATAGTATTACATACAATTGCTTAAACACACGTGTAGATAAATAAACATTTCAAGTAGTACCAGCAGGTAATGGCAGAGGAGAGAGGGCGGGAGAGGAGGGATTGGGGGTGGGTGGTGGGTTCAGCCCAGTGGGCCATGTCAATAGTGCCAGAGAAAATAGCAGAATATCTTTTAGTAGCAGGTGCTGCAGTGGGTGTTGAACAGCAGGTCTCGTAAGGCAGCTTTGAAGGGGCAATTTTGGGGGTGTTGGAAATGGCTGCAGGAGTGAGTTGAACCAGGTAGGGGCTCTGTAGCTGAATGACCTCTGAGCCCGGAGGTCCTAGTTCTGGGCACTAGTAGAGTGACCTTGTCCAAAGTTCGGTGGTGGCTTGGGTGTGTGAATTGATGAGGCAGACACCCCAGGGGAGAGCCAAGTAGGATTTTCTTGTTAGCAGGCCAGTTTGCAGCGGATGCTCGGCCAAGGTTTCTAGGGAATTTGGCCATGTCATAGAGTTGACAGGGTGTGGATGAGTCTGGGGCACTGTCAGTAGCCTGCAAGCCTTATTTAGTGTGAGTCTACTTTGTTCAAACCCTTCAGGTACTTGAAGGTCTCAATCATATCCCCTCTATCCCTTCTTTCCTCCAGGGTATACATATTGAGCTGTCTCAGTCTCTCCTCATATGGTCTGTCCCCACCCCAGGATCATTTTTGTTGCCTTACACTGTACCCCCTCCAGTAGTTTGATGTCCCTTTTCAAGTAGGGATGCCAGAATTGCACACCGTACTCTAGGTGCGGTCTCACTAGGGACCTGTACAGGGGCAAGATGACCTCCTCACTCTTAGAAGTAATCCCCCTTGCTATACACCCTATCATAATGTTTGCCTTCACTGCTGCCTTTCTGCACTGAGCAGAGTGGTTCATCTCCCTGGTTACCAGTACTTCCAGATCCTTCTCCTCCTCCTTGGATTTTGTTAATGGGACACCCTCCAGCCAGTAATTGTGTCCTGGGTTCTTGCCTCCTGAGTGCATCACTTTCCACTTCTTGGCATTGAAACCAAATCGCCAAGTGTGAGACCATTCCTCCAGTTTTACCTAATCCTCCTGAAATACTTTTGCTCCTCCCCTATCTACCTCGCACAAATCTTTGTATCATCTGGAAAAGACTGATCTTGCTCTTAATCCCCATTGCAATGTTGGCTATAAAATGTTAAACAGAACTGATCCCAGCACTGAGCCGTGTGGTACACCACTTGTTACTACCCTGGGTTCAGATGCCCCCCCCCCAACTACTACCTTCTGCTGTCTACCCCGCAGCCAGTTCTCGACCCATCTGACCAGTTTCCTCCCTGCTCCCAGACTCTTCAACTTGCAGGTCAGCCTACCATGTGGCACCGAGTCAAAGGCCTTGCTGAAATTCAGGTAGAGGACATCCACCACATGTACCCCGTCCAGTGCCCTCGTAACTCAGTCATAAAATCAACCAAGTTCGTCTGGCAGGATCTGCCTGAGACAAACCCGTGCTGCCTGCTGTCCTGGAGATTGTTATCCTCAAGAAATTGCACCAGTCTTTCCTTGAAGATTGTCTCCATCAGTTTTCCCACAGTTGTAGTAAGGCTTACCAGTCTGTAATTCCCCGGTTCGTCCTTGGGCCCACTCTTATGGAGAGGTACCACATGTGCTTCCCTCCAGTCCCTGGGCATGCACCCTGAGTTCAGAGAGGTATTGAACAGGTCCACCAATGGCCCTGCCAGGACCTTTGCCAACTCTCGCAGCACCCTGGGGTGGACTCCGTCTGGGTCAGGTGCCTTGTCCACCTTCAGGGACTTTAGGCCCTCCCTCACCCTTTCCACCTTGTATCTTGTGGTATAAGCTTGACATTCAGTGTACATATTCCCCAAAATGTCCCCTGAAGCCACCCAAATGCCCAGGTTTCTAAAAAAAGTGTGAAGTGGTTTTCAAGGGTAATTTCTGTGTGGTGTCTGTGAAGGAAAAAAGGTAAACTGTCTCTAAGATGCCAGTGCCTTTGCCAACACCAGCAGCACACAGAAGAAATTGGGTATGTGCATGAAAAAGAAGTACTAATGTCAAAATGTTCCACAGCCTGTGGCAGTTCAAGAAAAGGTGTCTGGCCACCTATTTGTACATTGTTTTAAAGCTCATCACAAGTAGGGATAACAAAAATAAGTTTACAGTGGCAGCACAAAAATTTTTTTTTTTACTTTACATCTACCTTTCCTGTAGTTTTGCATGGCTGAAATGCTACATGAAAAACCACACACAGTTTATAACTGTGCTTTATGTTTTTTTTTTATTTTGTCTATAAATAACACCTATAATAATATTATCATGTGTTGTCCGTTACATTGTTCCATAGATTTACCACTTAATTTATTACCCACTGCTAATTAATTTATGTATTAATCCTCATGTTTGTACTATTTGGTGTCCGTGACTGGTGTCTGTCCAAAAAGTCACTGTGTAGTTTTATCCCCTGTTTTTGTCAATATTTGTTTTAGCCCCTTTCCCCTTTCATTCCTGGCAATCATTTTTGTGTCTTCTGACTTCATGCTGCTCCCTGAGTCAGAATACACCACCTTGTTCCTCTCTCCAGGTCATGTCTGCATCTCGTGAATGTGCAAACGCATGACCGGATACATGCTCTGAGCTTGATGTATTACAGGAGTCCCATAGTATCATCACTGCGGTGGCTCCAATTTACATCTTAAAAGTAGCTGTTTCTACCATGGAGTCCCTCTTGAAATTGCAGAGCTCATTGTAACACATTGCATGTACTCATGTTTGTACCCTCAGAGTGCATGCCACTGGGACCAGCCAGGTAGCAAATGCCATGGTGAGAGGTTATTTTTGTGAAATATTACAGCTGCCTGGGTGAAAAACAAAATCTCAATTCAGCCAGCTATTTCTTGAGGTCCTGCTTTTGATTCAGTGGGTAAGTAGGCTTCCTGAGGACTGATTTTTTTAAAATTAACGGTCAGGTCATTTACAGACACCGAGCACTGTGTATCTGTGTGAATGCACTAAAAGGTCTGTGTGGTATCTAGCATTCATGTCCACGCTGTGCTTGGTGTCTGTGTGCATATTTCACATTCTGCACTAAAGGCACTGTTTGTGGCCAGATTGCAGCAAACCTACTTTTTAGGTAATTGTTTTTATTAGCAGTGCACTTAGTGCAGAAATCACATGTTTACATGTTTAAATACTAGATTATTTTGTTTGTTTTGGTATAGGCTGAACAGGTGATCTTTACTGTTTGTAAAGTTACCTGATAAAAAATATGTCCAACTGTAGTTGATCAAGCACATCTGGACAGACCACTTTGTCCAGGTGTGTTTGGTCACAGATGTTTGCCATTTTGTGCACCATGCAGTCTTTGCTTGTGGTGAGGTGGGGTGGTGGTGGTGGTGCTGTGGTCCTATGTGTTTTGAAAAATGGTAATGTTACTCGCCAACGTTATATCCGACCATACCTGGCCAAGCACACCTGGAGACATTAATTTGTGTACAACCAGATTCTGTCCCTGCCACTCTTTGTCCAAGTGTGTTTGGTCAGAGATATTCAGCCATTTTGTGCAACATGTAGTATTTGTTTGTGTTGGGGGGTTGCACTGGTCCTCTGTTTTTGGTGAAATGTTGTTTTGCAATGTTACCTGCCAACATTGTGTCCAGCCATTGCTGGCAAAGCACACCTGAACAAATTCACTTATGTGCAAATGCACTTCTGTCTCTGCCACTCTTTGTCAGGTGTATTTGATCAGAAACATTTGGCCATTTGTGCACCATGTAGTCTTTGTTTGGTGGGGTGCACTGGTCCTATATGCTTTTGCTCAAGTGTTGTTTTGCAATGTTGCCTGCCAACATTATGTCCGACTGTAACTGGCCAAGCACATCAGGACAAATTCATTTGGGTGCAAATTGTGTTTTTGTCTCTGTCACTCTTTGTCCAGGTATGTTTGGTCAGAGACATTCTGCCATTTTGTTCACCATGTGGTCTCTGTCTGTGGTGGGGGTGGTTGCAGTGGTCTTATGTGTTTTTGCAAAAATGTAATGTTACCTGCCAACATTAGCTGGCCAAACACACCTGGACAAATTCATTTGTGTGCGAAGTGCACTTCTGTCCCTGCCACTCTTTGCCCAGTGTGTTTGGTCATAGAAATTCAGTCATTTTGTGCACCATGCAGTCTTTGTTTGTGGTGGGGAGGGTGTGCACTGGTCCTCTGTGGTTTTGGTGAAATGTTATTTTGCAATGTTATCTGCCAACACTATGTCCGACTATAGCTGGCCAAGCACACCTGGACAAATTAATTTCTGTGCAAACTGCACTTCTGTCCATGCTACTCTTTGTTCAGGTCTGTTTGGTCAGAGACGTTTAGCTATTTTGTGCACAATATGGTGTGTGTGGTGGAGGGTGCAGTGGTCCTGAGGGTTTTCAAAACACTGTTTGGATGGCATTCTCCTTCATCTTCAGTCCATCATTTTCTGTATCGTGTGTGGCCTCTCTCCTTCACTTCATTGTATTGTGTACCATGTGCAGCCTCTCCGCAGTCTGTTATATTGTGCAGGATGTGCAGCCTCCCAAGTGCACCGTATCCAATGAAATGTGCAGCTCCTTTCAGTATGTCATATTGCACATTGTGCAGCCTTTCTCCTTCACTTTGCTGTATTATGTACCATGTGCAACCTCTCTACTGCAGTCGATCATACTGTGCAAGATGTGCAGCCCCCCAGGTACACCGTATCCAGTGCAATGTGCAGCTCCTTCAGTATGCCATATTGTGTGTTGTGCATCCTCTCTCCTTCACTTTGTCATATTGTGTACCATGTGCAGCCTCTCTACTGCAGTCCAGCTGTCTGATGTTGATACTGTTCTCATTCCCTGGAGTATTTTTCTTTAGTCAGTGGAGGTGAAATGCATTTTGTTCAGCTGTTTCTTTGGATCTGCAAATGTATTCTTGTCTTCAACTTTCTTTTATTTTATGAAATGAACAACCAGAGGAGAAGACCATGTGTGCCTGAAAACACACTGTTGAAAGATGCAATGATTTCCTGCCCACTGTTGGAAAAAGAAAGATCTCACCATTACAGAGAAAACTTGAGGACAGACCCCGAATGTTACAAAGAACATAAAAGGAAATCCAAGACCCATTCACAGGCATATGGGGAGACTATAGATGAAATGAAGCATTCTATCCATAGAGAGAAAGAAAACAGCAAATGAGGCAGTACAGGCAGAGGCAGAATAAAACTGGGCAACAGAGAGTGTAAAGTCCACTGTGCTAGCAAAAGAACCCTCAGGGCCTGCAAACAAAAAAATGCAACGAGAACAATGGAAGAAATAGAAAGAGTACTGTGTGCATCAATGTTTGCACTGAAAAGAAAATGCATCAATGAGAGAAGATGTGTAAATTACCAAGAGAGGCATGCAGAAAAGAGGCCTCAAGTTACCGTCACCACCAGCACCCCCACAGATGCACCAACAATTATGCCACAGACCGTTAAAAACTCTGTCACACCTGATCCCCATTCAAAAAGTGCTATCAGGAAAGCAGTGCAAAAGGCAGGAGCAGGGTTACATCAATCACTATCATGCTTTGCTGTTATGATTGACTGAATTATCACTTCCTCATCACCAGCCAAGAAGGCAGCTTTGGTGAAACATCTGAAACTGACCTGTTGAACAAACAGCAGGAGAAGTTGGCCAAAGCCATGAACGACAAACCGAATTCTGTAAAATACCCCCAAAACAGGAGGGTAGTCACTTGAGATAAGAATTAATAAGTGATTTGAGAATTCTAAAAAAATACCGGTTGTTACGAGCTGCAAGTTGTAAATTGGGGATCAGTTGGACAGGAATGATGACCATATCAAGGGGTCCTAAGCAAGCAACCCATAAATCTGCATTGCCAGCCCAAACCATTCAGCGAGTGAAGGCTCTCTATGGAGAGGTAGCCATGCCACTACCTCACAAGAAGGCATTCTCAGAAAGGATGGGAAAACAAAGCATTCCTTGCAAAACCCCTCAGTGTGCTGCATGCAGACCACCACAGTCATCAATGGGGAGAATCAAGTGCAATAGTTTGTGGCCCCAGCACATCAGACTTGCACGGGAACAGAAGCTGGAGCAGTGCCTGTGTGAGTGCTGTGCCAATGCAGTATTAAAGCTGTAGGCATTGAACCAGGCCCCCGAAACACAGAAGGTAACAGACCGTAAAGTGATGAATATTTGTAACATGGGGGAACCTACCATATGCAATAAGTTACCTGGGCAAAAATGTTTCCAAAATGGCTCTGTTGAGAAAATCTGTGAAAACTGTAGCACCAGTGCTCTTGAAGATAAAGTTGCCGAGCTACTCAAAGGGCATGGCAATGAAATGGTGAGGTGGCAGCAGTGCGGCACCATAAAAATTAATGTCAACAATGGGCAAAGAAAATGGAGGAAAGTCTTGAAAACCAAGAAAACACTTTACCAGCTGGTGGAAATCATGAAAGAAGACTTAGGTTTCTGGGACGCAACCTGCACGTGGTATCATGGCAGCAACAACAGTTTACCACATTAAAAGACAGTATACATGAGGGATGGGTCCTGATGGTTTTGAACTTTGTGGAAAATTATGCCTGCCAGTATCAAAATTAACACAGTCATGTCAGTGGCATCACAATCAGGCCACTGAGCACTGTACATGCACTGTCACAGAATCTTTTGTTTTCTATTATGTTTGCTTGCACACATGTGCAAGAAACATAGTGCGATGATCCAAAATGCAGTGCCATACAGTTGAAAGAGAGAGCACCGTTTGAGTGAGCAGCGCTCCCCCTCCCCACACAGACGTGCACACATGCATATTACATGCTCATGCACTCCCCCCCATGCACACACTGTATAAAACTGTATAAAAAAAAGCTGTGCAGGTACCACGCTGGGAGCCCACCCAGTGTGACAAAAACTGTTATAGCCGACGGGGGTGCCCAATCACCCGCTGGCTCCATGCCCCCCCAAAGCTTTCTAGGTGTCACGCTGGGAGCCCATCCCAGCAGGGCAAAGCTTGTTGTGGCCGATGGGGGTGCACAATCCCCCATCAGGTCCAGCCACCCCAAACAGCCTTTCCAGCCATGGCAAACTTCCAGCATTGTCTTAATAATAAAAAAACTGTAAACAAAAAACGGTCCCTCGTAGTCTCCCTGCCCCCACCCGCACCCACCCACTGCACACCCTGCCTCCCCACACCTCCTCACCCCATACTTACTCATGGAGTCTTGCACGACGATCTTCGTGGAGGGGAACACTTCTGCACTCTTCAAAGCTGACCGAGAACTCAGGAAAGGCTGGTAAGCTGTATAAAGCTGTATAATGTAATAAATAGGTTTTTTTCAACTTTGCTGCATATCTCATGCATTTTTAGGAATTGTGGCACAAAATTTTCAATATGGGGTTTTTGGGACCCCTCCACATGCATTCTGTCACTGTCATTGCGTTAATCAGGCCCGAAGGGTGATTTGGTGGTCACTGCACGAAATCACCTTTTGGGACTGATTAATGAAACGATAATGCCAGTGTTCATATGGTGAGCTCTCAAAAAGCCTATTTTGCAAATTTGGTGAAAAAATTCCCGAGCGTGCGTTGTGCAGTTCCTATGCATGCTCAAAAGTTCGTGAATTTTTAATATTTTCACTCTGAATTTTCAACATTACCATTTTACCACACCTCCTTATGAGCAGTACAGCTGTCATTTTTCACATCTTGATGAAAATGTGTTTCCGCGCATGTAGTGCACCATGGCGCAGTCGATGTGCGAAATCAATGAATGGGACAGATTAAGATACTCACAGTGACACTGTTCATGAGCAGCCATCTTAAAATGGCTATGTTGAAAATTTGGTGAAAAAATTCCCAAAAATGACTGTTTTAGGAGCACATGTTTGCGAGTTCTTACGCACGCTCGCAAGTTTGCAAATTTTTAATATTTGCACACCAGGTTATCAACATTGCCATTTTACCACACTTCCTTATGAGCAGTACAGCTGCCATTTTTCACATCTCACCCAAAATGTGTTTCCGCATATGTAGCACACAATAGTGCAGTCGGTGTGCAAAAGCAATGTTTGGGACAGATTAAGAAAATCACAGTGACACTGGTCATGAGCAGAGGTCTTAAAATAGCTGTGTTGAAAATTTGATGACAAAAGTCCATAAAATGACTGTGTTACGAGTGAGCATTGCGCAGTTTCCATGCACCCTCGTAAGTTCATGAATTTGTAATATTTTCAGTCCAGATTTTCACCAGTGGCATTTTTCCACACTTCCTTATGAACAGTACAGCTATCATTTTTCACAACATGGCTGAAATGTGTTTTCACACTTTCAGCACAGAAATGCGTGGTCACCGTGGGAAATCATTGTTCAGGACAGATAAAGAAAATCTCAGTGTCACTGTTCATGATTGGAGGTTCCAAAATACCTGTGTTGACAATCTGCTGTAAAAAATCCCCAACTAATTACATTATGGGTATGCGTTGCACAGTTTCTACGCACGCTCGTGACTTCACCAGTTGTTTTAATATATTCACTGCAGATTTTCAACATTGCCATTTTTTACACCTCCCCATGAACAGTACAGCTGTCATTTTTTACATCCTGTTCGAATGTGTTTTTGCACCTGTGGTGACAAATGTCCGAGTCGCTGTGCAAAATCAGCTTCGCTAACAAACTGATATTGCCACTGTTCATGAGGTGGGTGTCACAAAAAACATGTTGAAAATTTGGAGTGAAAATACCAACAAATGCCTGACGTGTTAAGATTTCTAATCATAACGCCCACCCTGTAGAGAATGACAGGCATCAGGCTGTGACTTGGGATTGTTGCCTGTAATGCTCATACCATTCCACCCCCACCCACACCTCTTCAGCCACTGAGATCGAGGTGTGCCTTGGACCTTCGGCCCCAAAGTTCACCCCATTCTCCCATATCGCACCCATCTCACCGTATTTCCTGATGGAATGGGTGCGATGAGGGCCAAAGACCCCAAGGCACACCATGACACTTGTCGGTGTCTGCAGGGTAGGGTGTGGTGAAATGGCGTGGCCGTTATGCCTAACGACCCAAAGGCACACCCCAATGCCTGTCAGTCTCTGCAGGGTGCTGGTGGGATTGGCTTCAGTTCAATACTTCACAGCCCATCCTATTATGCAGCTCTGTAACTCCTACACTACCAATGCCAATGCCAGCAAGCAAACATTCAGCATTGAAAAATGCTTGTTTTAACCTGAAACACGACCACAGTGCTGTACGGTATTTTGTTAAAAAGTTAAATACTCATCTTCAAAAAGTCTGCTCAATTAACATCACTAAAGAGGTACAGCTCACAGATAGCTGTGGGAGCCAGTACAAATCAAAGTGGGCTTTCTATGACATTTCTGTGACACACTCCAAATACAGTTTTCTAGTTGAACATGCCTTTTGGATCATGCCATGAAAAGGCCCTCTGATGGAGAGAGTCAGTCATCACGTCAGTGGCAGCTAGGGCTGTGCAATCGAGGCTAGATGTCATTGCCTCAGCTAAAGGCCTCTCTAAGTACTGCAAAAAAAAACCTGACATGACAGCCTACTCCCAATAGTTGCAACCATTTCAGAAGAACATTCTTTTGGGTGGGTGATAATGAAATAAGAAGGCAAGAAGGACCCATTCTCAAAACAGTACAGGGGACCCGCAAAATATAAAGTGTCAGGTCTGTTACTGATGGTGTGGTTGCAACCAGAGGTTAAAGCTGTTCTTGCATACCTTGTCAGAAGGGTGATGGACCATGTCAAATTTCCAGCCATGTGGATGTGTGGATGGTAAAGAAGCTGAAGGATTCCCCTGGTCCTTTGCATAAGAAGAAGTTGGACAACAAAATGCCATCAATGTCTGCTCATTCCAGTCCCAGTACACATACCAGCAACATGCCAGAAAAGAACACTTCAGCTGCAGAAACTGATGTTGCCAGTCCCAGTACACATACCATCAACATGCCCGAAAAGAACGCTTCAGCTGCAGAAACTGATGACGCCAGTCCCAGTACACATACCATCAACGTGCCCGAAAAGAACGCTTCAGCTGCAGAAACTGATGACGCCAGTCCCAGTACACATACCATCAACGTGTTCAAAAGAACGCTCAGCTGCAGAAACTGATGACGCCAGTCCCAGTACACATACCATCAACGTGCCCGAAAAGAACGCTTCAGCTGCAGAAACTGATGACGCCAGTCCCAGTACACATACCATCAACGTGCCGGAAAAGAACGCTTCAGCTGCAGAAACTGATGACGCCAGTCCCAGTACACATACCAGCAACGTGCCGGAAAAGTACGCTTCAGCTGCAGAAACTGATGACGCCAGTCCCAGTACACATACCATCAACGTGTCCGAAAAGTACGCTTCAGCTGCAGAAACTGATGACGCCAGTCCCAGTACACATACCATCAACGTGTCCGAAAAGTACGCTTCAGCTGCAGAAACTGACGACGCCAGTCCCAGTACACATACCATCAACGTGTCCGAAAAGAACGCTTCAGCTGCAGAAACTGACGACGCCAGTCCCAGTACACATACCAGCAACGTGCCCAAAAGAACGCTTCAGCTGCAGAAACTGACGATGCCAGTCCCAGTACACATACCATCAACGGTTCAAAAAGAACGCTTCAGCTGCAGAAACTGACGACGCCAGTCCCAGACACATACCAGCAACGCGTCTCAAAGAACGCTTCAGCTGCAGAAACTGACGACGCCAGTCCCAGTACATACCAGCAAGCGTGTCCAAAAGAACGCTTCAGCTGCAGAAACTGACGACGCCAGTCCCAGTACACATACCAGCAGCATGTTCAAAAGAACGCTTCAGCTGCAGAAACTGACGACGCCAGTCCCAGTACACATACCAGCAGCATGCCCAAAAGAACGCTTCAGCTGCAGAAACTGACGACGCCAGTCCCAGTACATACCAGCAGCATGCCCGAAAAGAACGCTTCAGCTGCAGAAACTGACGACGCCAGTCCCAGTACACATACCAGCAACATGCCAGAAAAGAACACTTCAGCTGCAGAAACTGATAATGCCAACGCACAGATCAACACCATGCTGGAAAATAGTATGCTTTCAGAAAGTGCTCCTGTCAGCATATGGCCCATCACCATGCCTGCAAACAATGTAGCCTCAGCCGCAGACTCCGCCTCTGATCCAGAACTGAAAAAGGCCAGCAAACAGCTGGATATAAACACAGAGCACTTCTAAGCGGTGTACTATTTAAAGACCTTTTTACACAGGACAAGTAAAATCAGTAGATAAAAAGATTTGAATTCATTTTTCTCCATCAGTGCAGCGGCACTGTTTAACATGGCTCCTTTTTTCTCAAGGGTACTTTGTGTGGTGTCTGTGAAGGAAAAAATTGCAAATTGTCTCCAGGCCGCCAATGCCTTTATTTCACTTGCATCACAGAGAAGAAGTTATAACTTTTGAATTTCCTGTTGTAAAACTTAAAATTCAGTATGCATATTCCCCAAGGTGTCATCTGAAGCCCATCTAGTGGCCAGTTTTCTAAACAAAAGTGTAAAGTGGTTTTGATGGTAATTTCTGTGGTGTGTGTGATGGAAAAAATAAACTGTCTCCAATGCCTTTCCTTCACTAGCAACACACAGAAGAAGTTGTAAATTTCTTGTTGTAAAACATGAAATTCAGTGTGCATATTCCTCAAGGTGTCCCCTGAAACTCTCCCAAGTCCACCAGTTTCTTTTAAAAAGTAAAGTAGTTTTAGAGGGTAATTTCTGTGGTGGTGTCTGTGAAGTCAAAAGATAAACTGTCTCCAGGCCACCAGTGCCTTTGTTTCACTAGCAACACACAGAAGAAGTTATAACTTTAAAATTTCTTGTTATAAAACATGAATTTCAGTATACGTGTTCCCAAGGTGTCCCCTAAAGCCACCAAGTTAACTGGTTTCTTACAAAAGTGTAAAGTGGTTTTAGGCAGTAATTTCTATGGGTGTCTGTGAAGCAGAGGGCAGCTGGACAGTTTAATTTCTAGCTTGAATGTCTGATGGCAGGAGCTGGTTTCACTTCACTAACATTGTACAAAATCAGGTATAACTTTGAATTTCTTGTGGGTTAAATTTGAAATCTGGTGTGCATGTTCCCTAAGTTGTCCCTAGAAGCCCACCCCCACCTATGGTTCCAAAAAAGGCCAAAGTGGTTTTCAATGGTGGAGTCTGTGAAGCAGAGGGCACCTTGACAGTTTGGTTTCTACCTTGAATGTCTGATGGCAGGGTCTGCTTTCACTCACTAACACTGTACAAAAGCAGGCATAACGTTTGAATTTCATGTGGTGTAAACAATGGCCAATGCCTTTGCTTCACTAGCTCACACAGAAGAAGTTATACATTTCAAATTTCTTGTTGTAAAACTTAAAAGTAGGTGTGCATGTTCTATGTTTGCTCTGAAGCTCCCCACACCCAAGTGCCCAAGGGAAGGATTTTCAAAGGCCAGAGAATGATGCAGGGTGCTTGCATCAAAAACAGCTGACTCAAGGAGCAGGATGCGTCAAAGCTTGCATCAATTCTGATTTTCAAATTGTGTTTGCATTAAAAAAAGGTCTGCATGTGCTAGACAGGCTTGCACCATGCTTGCACCAAAAACAATGTCTGCGCCATGTCGGAAGGGATGCCTGCATCACCAAAATGATGCACCGTCTCCTTATTTGCAATTTTCAAAGAATGTGATTCCCGTCCTTGTGCCTAAGATGCATGTCATTGTTAGACCAGCCAAAGCTGGTCTAAGGGACTCTAGACTAGAGTATGTAAGAGGACTACAGCAGGCAGTCAGAGCTGACTATACTACTTTTATGGCCAATATTTCCGCAGGACTAGTTTAGAACATTCTGGGGTTTGGTTTTGGCCATTTCATCTGCTGTATATTTTGACTTAGCTTACGCCATTCCCATCATTTGTATCATTTTTATCTGTCTTGCACCATTTTTACTCACCTTGCATAAATTTTAATTCCTTAAGTCATTTGTTTGACTCAAACTGCACCATTTTCTTTGACTCGACTTGCACCATTTTCTTTGACTCAAGTGGTGCCATTTTTGTTCCTTGAGTCATTTTTTTTTAACTCAACTTGCACCATTATTCTTTTGGTGCAGTTTGCCTCATTCTCTTCCCTTGCATCATTCTATTGAGGCAGTGGACCTCTTGCATCTTTTAGGGGGACTTTGCCACAGAGAACGTTTTTCTTGCAAAATAAGGTGCACAGTATTTGGCGACTCTAGATCTGATGCAATATGGTTGTTAGACGCAGATTTCATGGATCTAAGGGCCCTTTGAAAATCTGGCCCCAGGGTTTCTAAAAAAGTGTAAAGTGGTTTTCAAGGGTAATTTCTGTGTGCTGTCTGTGAAGCAAAAAAGGTAAACTGTCTCCAGGCTGCCAATGCCTTTGCTAACACTAGCAGCACACACAAGAAGTTATAACTTTTGAATTTCTTGTGGTATAAACTTGAAACAGTGTGCAAATTCCCAAGATGTTCCCTAAAACCTCCAAATGCCCACACTTCTAAAGAAAGGCAAGTTGTTTTCTAGGATGCAAATAACTGTAAATGGTGTTGGTGAAACAGAGTGCAGAAACAGCTCATTCACATGCACAGTATACCTCACTACCTGAGAACCACATTTTCTTCCAACTAGGAGGCTTGCTTGGCCATTCTCATGGGCAATCTCCTCCTATCTTTACTTATATTACTCTCCAATCTACTCTCAAGTCTCAACCACCCTTATGACTAGACTCATAGTAGCCTGTCACAGCGCCTGCTGCTTCACCCTGTCGGTCCCTTACTCCACACACCACTGTGACCTCTATCAATCCCTTGGTTAGCTCTCCTTACAGGGTCGCTCCGACTATATTCTTGGCTGTTTCTTAGACACCATTCTTAGGTGTAGCAACACTTCCCCCTCTCTACCCTTTTCAACAGTAGAACTCCAACTAGACACCTTTGCTCCTCCACCACCCCCACCCTTGAGGAGCCCAGGACCACCACAAATATGGGAGGGAAAGCTCTCTCGGTGGTGGCCCCCTCTTTGTGGAATGGGCTACCCCCCACTCTGCGTATTTCCAACACTCACCAAAATTTCAAACTTAACCTAAAATTCTGGCTTCTGGATAAGGGTCAATGCAGCTGTCTTGCTTGCTAACACCCCACCCACTCACCTGTCTTTTCCCATCTCCTATCTCTGCTTGCTTCTCCTACCCTTTCTGGCTCTCTTTTGGGCATTGCTGGCTCTTTTGTGTACCTTCAAATGGAGTGGGGTTTCCCCGATTTTTAACCTACTGTTGAATCATTGGTACTCCTGTACTAATCCTCCTGAAATGCCTTGTCTTGTAAATACTGTACATAATATCTTTGCCTTGTACCCAACCATTGTGCAGTTTTTATGTATTTCCTGTGAAATTGTTATGTATTCCTTTTTTTCAAATGTAACCTTGTAATTGATCTATCAATTGCTACTGTATCCACTCGTGCCTTGTGGCCCGGTCAGTATTATAACGGTCCACTGGTCCAGTGCACCTACTTGGTTATCAGAGTCATAAATAAATAAATAAAATACATTTCCCATGGACTGTTAAATGGCTCCTATGATTGGTATTTTGGCTTACTTAATAATATAGCAAAATACAGTATACTTAAATTAATATTACGTGGTACTGTAGGGGAAAGCTTAGGATCACAGCAGAGTCAGCTCATGCTTATACGTGACAGTAGAAAATGACACACCATGGTAGTGATCTGGAATTACATCTAAATATACTGGCACAAAATAAAATAAATTTGGAAGGTGCTACAGACAGACACAGATAAGCCTGGCAGAAGCGTTGTCACCAAATTGACACGCTGTTGCATGAACATGCGTAATATACAAAATACCGCTGCACAACTGTAGATAAGTCTCATGTAAAATATTACATCAGCTTTGTAATTATTAAGATGTTGAAGCCATCTATGGTCTTGACTACAGAGCCCAACCCTTTGACATCCCATACTGCTACTTTTATATTAGCCATTTTCAATTAGTGTTGTAAATTTAACCAGGATGTATTCATGTAGAGCCATTTTAGTAAGCACCTCTCTATTTCCTCTGGAGAATCTCCTCCTCCTCCCTCCTTCCCCATATTGATACATCAGAGCATTTGAAGCTTTAACATGAAGCGATGCAGCAGGAGTGTGAACATTACAAATCAGTAGCACAAGTAACACAAAAACAGGCAATTTCCAGATAAAAGAACAAGCGATTCTTTGCACCCCTGTGAAACCAGTTTGCTTCCGTACTAGCCTTGGTACAAAGCATGCTACACAGAGCTCAGGTTCACTATGACTATGTTGCCTGTATTCTAGAAAGGGTATGAAACCATCCTAAAACTATTGGCCAGTATATATTCCTTATGGCAGTAACAATTATGTTTTTGGATTCGTTCAGCATCTCTCCTGAACTTTTTGCATTTCCATGCTTCTAAATGAAGTCTACCAACAATAAAGAGGACAGAAACCAAACACAGAGTGCAGTACTGTATATTTCATTATACCTTGCTGTATATAAAAAATAATAATATGAAATGTAAGTCACGTGCCACCATGGGTGCCAACTTAGTTGTGTCAAGCCTTGTCTGCATCTTGATGCCCTATATAGTCAGAATGTTTCCTGAAGCCATCTTTTTCAGAAACAGAGTTTCTGTAGAAGGATTTGACAGTGTAATAAATTTCATGCACACATTAACAGCACATTTTCTGTTCAGTAGCCTTATACCGAGCCATGGGTAATAATTTTCCATTCTCATCTAAAGTTCCTGATTTTTCATCCCCAACTATTTCTGTGCACTATTATAACACCCTCCCCATGTTGGGCAGTACCACAGGAACCACTGCTGCAACTAGTAGTACAACTATTAGTACTAATAATATTGTAAGTGACACAGGATCATCTAGTTTGCAACTCTGCAAACATGCCCATGTCCTGAGACAAGGGTGGTACCCATCTGTAATTTGTTACGGACATATTAGTATCAGTATTTGCATTATCAGCATTATTCTCTGATGCAGATGCGATACTCCCATGGGACCCAGTAAAATATTATTATTTTGTTGTATTGATGCTCTTTGTTTTCACTTTTCTTGGTCACCCACTTTCATTTTAAAACCCATTGGGAAGCAAATTATACAAGAACAGTCTTACTTTCTGGATGTGATGACCTCGATGATGCAGCTAGGAAAGGAGCAGACAGGTCGTCAGGGCTGATTTCTCAGGTTTTAAACATACTCAGTGTCCTGACAAGCACAAAAGACATTATTGACCAGTTTAAATCCTTCTATTTTAATCCATATGAAACTAGAATTAATAAAAATGTTTTAATCTATATGAAAGAAGAATTGATAAAAAGGATAGACTAACAGATGGCTTCTTTTCTGCTGTGAAGGTTCCCACAATTTCAGATGATGATAGAGGTTTCTTAAGTAAATCTATCACAATTAAGGAGGTGACAGAATTAGTAAACCCTCTGCCTAAAGGGCATTACCCAGGCCCGGACAGCATCCCCGGTGAACCTTATCATCAAAAACTAGCTCTTTAATTCCCTCACAGAGTCCTTTAAAATGAAATCAGGAGGCAGTATAGCGCAGTGGTCTAAGGCTCTGAGCTGCAAATTTGGTGACATCCAGCAGACCAGACCTGGGTTTGAATCCCACAGCTTCCACTTGCTTACTGAGTGACCCTGAGCAAGTCACTTAATCTCCTTGTGCTCCCAGGTCGCTCCTGTAAAAAAGCTTTCAGCTTAGTGTGCTATACCTGGTTAAAAAAAAAAAAATCACTCCTGAACTCTGAATGAAACATTTGTTACAGCAGTTTCTAAAAGGGTAAGGACAGTATCGACTTCAGATCCATATCGCTGCTCAAAATCGATAATTTTAAGTACAACTGGAAAAGGACAGGTAGGATTTTTTGACCTGCAGGGAAGGCTCAGATAATATTGGAAGACTGATTACCATTTGGGTGCCACAAAAACTAAGGATCCCTCCATACTGCTGTCTTTAGATACACATAAGGGACCCAATTCCAAAAGGTGCCCTTGGAATGACACAAGTTACGTCCCTCCAGGGCTCTGGTGACACTTAGGTGCACCAGGGACCCTGCTCCATATTCTGCAAAGAAGCAGGGTCCCAGTGCCAAACCCCATGAAGCCGCTGTGCGTGGGCTCAGCGCCTAACCAGAAGCACAGCAGCGATACATACCGCAAGGATCTGGATCTCCCTCCCACAGCACAAAAAGGACAGGCCAGCACTGGTGGTGGTGATGAGGGGGTAACCCATGCTGGAGGGGTCAAGCAGGAGGGGCATGGGGCATAATGTAGTCACTGTGACAGCAGGGAAGTACAGGATTGTGCTAGAACCAGGCAGGATGCATATGCCTATATAAAATATATACAGAGGCATATGCAAGGCAATCCTTACTTCCCTGCTGACACACCAACCTCCCTATGCCCCTCTGTGCCCCTCTTGCCCACTGACTTACATGTAGCCCACCCAACAGTGTCCCACTCTGTCACAAGTGGTTTACACCACCTCCTGACAGGTCTAAGTGGAGCCCTCGACGCCATGGCTGGCTTTTGAATCCAAAATTTGGCGCAGCTGTGCTGGCCCAGTGGCGCTGGAGGGTTGAGGCACTGGACACCACACTCACACCATGCCAGTGACCCAGGGTCAGGGCGACCTTGGGTGCTGGGGGTCAGCTGGGTAGGGAGGAGGATTGAGCATCCAGGGACTGCTCTCCTCTGGGGAGGGTGGGAGGGAATGACCGTGGCAGTACCAGCCATTGGCAGTGGCTGCGGACTGGTGCAAGATGCGGTCCATCAAGGGGTTGACCCAGGCCAATACCGGATGTGCCTGGCACGGATGTGTGCCCAGAGAGTCCTTGGCATCATTGCATGCCTGCACTGGGGGAGGGGTGAAACCAGGGGAAAAACCATACCACTACCTACATGCACAAGGAAGGCAGGATTTTGCACCCCGCTGTGACGTTCACACCCAAGCAGCTCCCCTGGTGTGTCTGCCCTCTGGTCTTCCACTGTGAGAGGAGTAGGTACCCATAGCGATGTGGCCAGGAGGGGCAGAACACAGGGTTCCAGAGCTCTGGCTGTGGTTGGGGCAGTGGCCAAAGTGATAGCTTGAGGATGGAGGGAACTATAGGTATCCTCCCCAGTGGAGGAAATGGTATAAAATGTATAACAAAAAAAATAGAAATATGGCACAGTTGCAGCCCTGCCATGGTGCAGTCCTTGCAACCTGGCATACCAGAGATGCAGGTTGCAGGGGCGCAATGCCCCTTCGGCACAGTGGATTTCCTCACTGGTGCAGACCGTGTACAGGAGTAGGGAATGCCACAACAAATGATGCAAGGTGTAACTTGCATCATTGCTGTTTGACGCAAGCAGCTTGCATCTGCATGGAACCCTTTCAGAATCAGGCCCAGTATTACCTACTTAGGTATGATAATCT
This sequence comes from Neoceratodus forsteri, assembly GCA_016271365.2. NCBI lineage: Eukaryota > Metazoa > Chordata > Ceratodontiformes > Ceratodontidae > Neoceratodus > Neoceratodus forsteri. Next base: position 514,586,048 of record CM028135.1, on the reverse strand, counting down.
TGAACAGACTCAAGGGAATGGTCAACCTATCTTAGAACCTCTCCTTGAAGGGTGTTGAAATTGATCTAGGCAGATGGAGTAAGCCATTTCTCTCTTTGTGGGTAGAAGAAACTCCAAAAAAATGATCATTGCGCCCAAGTTTTCTATGTCTTTAAAAACCTTCCAACAATAATTCATCATGATTGGTTTAGAAAAATAAAGAAAACAGTAAAAGAATTAATTTGGAATAAAGGCACTCCCATGCCCTGCCATGGACTCACTCCCCTATTTGCTTCTCATTTTTCTCCTCACTCTGACAACTCACCCACCATGCTCCCTTCACCTCCCAATTCCTAATCACCTATTATCACCTGATTACCCTTGTAACAGCAGCGTCATTACAGCCCCTCACGATCTTTTGTCCCCTATGTCCAGGAGGACATTTGTAACACAATGCTGCCCAAGGCCTCCTCACACCCTCGTGCACCTAACATAATCCAAGACCTACCCCACCTCAACGCCTGATTTTCACCACTTCTGCCTCTCTCGACTCTTCCACCCTCTCGGTAAAAGCACTTCAAATGCAGTTACCTGCACAGGCAAAAGACCCAATGTTAACTGAAGGTGATCTCACTTAATCCTTCTCTTTCTCCTCTTGTCCGGTTCCATCCAACCAAACCCACCCCTGTTCCCATCCTACCCCTCCCCACGGTCCAGGTTAAGAATTATATTAGCATTGCCCACCTTAACATTCAGAGTTTGCTTGCCAAAAAAAACTCCTTTAAAGTCTGGGTCGAACTAAACCATTTCAACAGCATCACCCTCTCCAAGACCTGGCTGTCCCAGAAAATCTGCTCCTAGGAACTGACACTCCAAGGATACTCACTAATAAGAAAAGACAAGCTAAAAAGAGAGGAGGAGGCTGCCTTTTCTATATTCTGATAGGCTCCCCTTCACAAAACTCCCCCTGAAAGCAGAAACTGCCGTGCTAGAATCACAGTCCATCAACCTCCTCATTGGCAACAACAAAATCCTATCTCTTCAGTCTACCTACCCCCAGAGACCCCCATAAGAGATCTCGAATCCTTTCTCTCATCTAAATCATCCTTCCCTGAAAACAGGGAATGGATACTACTAGGTGATTTCAACTTTAACTGGGATAGCAGCCAGTCAGACAGCACAAAATACCTGCTTGCCAGCTATGGGTGGCACGAAATCATTACCTTTCCCATCACAACAAACTATAAAACTGGCAACAGCACAACCATTGACTGGATAGTCACTTCTAACCCATACAGAATAGTGGCCTCTGGAGTTATCCCTGACTCCAATCAGTGGCCACTGTGCGACTTTCTGTCAATGGTCAGCCAGAGCCCCCAAATTGCCCCTAATTACATCTTCACCAGGCAATTAAAAAAGGCCAGCATGGAGGAACTGTCACGCACTTTCAAATCTGTGGACTGGTCCTTCACCACGGAAATAAAGGACACAGACTCCGCCATCGAAATTTTCTCCAAAACATTCAGCTCCATCTGTGACACCCTTATCCCCAATAAAAAGATTCGAGTGTGTAGAAACCCAAATGATTGGGTCACTCCTGAGCTCCTATGTCTCATACACAGTAGAGACAAGGCCTGGACCAAGTATAAAAAATTGAACTCACCCGTACTCCTCCAGGAGTATAAAACCCTCCGCAATTGATGTAAGTCCGCTGTCTGATCCATTAAGGTGAACCACCTCAGGAACAGCCAACTCTACAACAAAACCAACTCCAAACAACTTTGGGGTATGCTTAACTCCCTGCTAGGCAAAGACAGGAAATCTGAGCAGATAACCCTCCTTTCGGATGGTAAATCATATAACAACCAAAATGCATGGTGACCATGTTTACCTCCTTCAGTGATCTCGAAAAATACAAGACCCCTCCTCCAACACCAACCCAGCCCCCCAACCCCCCATTAACGACATCCCCCACTTTCTACTTTAAAGCTCTCTCCCCCTCTGACATGGCCAAACTCATCAGCAAGGATAACCCTAAACCCAGCATCGACCTAGATGGCCTAGACTACTGCATTCTCAAATTAGTTATTAAGGACATTGCTGCCCCCCTCACCAAAATTCTGAATTTCGTGCTCTGTTCTGGTACCTTCCCATCGTCCTGGAAAATTGCCTCCATCAGGCCACTACACAAAGGTGGTTCCAAACAAGAAATCAGCAACTACAGACCCATCTCCCTCCTACCCCCATTATCCAGATCTTGGAGAAAATTGTCCATGAACAAATCTCTGAGCAACTAAATAAATACACAATCCTAGCTGAGGCTCAGCATGGCTTCAGGGCTAAGCACAACACCAAAACCACCCTTGTGAAGTTCACCAACAACAATTTCAAGGCCATGGATGATACACTTTACACTGGCTCCATTTTTGTGGACTTAATCAAGGCATTTGACTTGGTGGACCACAACCTGCTCTTAGAGTACCTTTCCCGCATGAACTTCTCCGCGAACACGGTAAACTGGATCAGGAATTTCCTCCACCCCAGATTTCACAAAACTGTTATTGAAGGCCAGTCCTCCCCAAACTGCCTCATCAAATATGGGATTCCACAGGGATCAGTCCTGGGACCTCTATTCTCTGTTCATTAACAATATCCCCTCAGTATGTTCCCACACCAAATCATCCTCTATAGGATGGCGTGCCCTCTACTGAATTGATGGCAACCTCACAACTCTTCTGGCCAAACTACAGAAGGATTTCTCTGTCTCCACTCTTGGTTCTCTTCCCAGGGAATGGTATTAAATAAAAACAAACAAAAAATGCATGATTTTCTCAGGCACCCGTAAACCCTCAAATTTCAATTTCTCCCTCCTGGACAACAATGGCATCGCCATCGACTGAGTCCATGAATTTAAATACCTTGGCCTGACCCTCAATGAGCACCTTTCTTTTGGACCACACAGAGCCCAGCTTATCAACAAAATTCATCAGAGGCTTGGGCTTCTTTATAGGATCCGGCAATTCCTCATTCCCGAGACTGGAACACGACATCCATCCAGCATACTCCTTCCCCTATTTGACTATGGGTCTCTCATTTTTTTGGCAGCACTAATCTCCATCTATCTCACCAGGCTTAAAGCTGCTTATAACAACGTTCTCAGATTCATCTCTGGCCTCTCCCGTTACACACACAGTTGTACTCTTTATGAATCCCTAAAATGGCTCTCCCTTGAAGACAGGTTCACCTGGAAGACACTCGCATTCATGCACAAAATTCTTAACAGCCACCTTCCACCCAGTGTCACTTCCCTCTTCCTAAAATCAGATATGGCCCATCCCACCAGGAGTGCTTCCTCCACCCTCTTTAAGGTCCCTTTTTGTAACACCTCCCTAGGACAGAGATTACTCTCTTTCAAGGGCCCCAAACTCTTCAACACCTTATGCCCAACCTCACAGTATGCCCTTCCACCAACTCCTTTAAAATCAACTTGAGAAAGCACTTACTCAACAAACCCCCTTACAACTGTTTTTGAATTGCCTCTCTCTCCCCCCACCCTCTTACAACCCCCCACTCCCCGCCACTCTCTTTTCACTTTCTTCTCGCTTATCTCACCCCTTTAGTCTGGTGCTACTATTACTGCACCTATGTGCAGCAAGGTATCATCCCTTCCCCTGAATAACTGTCCCCCCAGCCTTCCAAATGCCTCTCTATTATATATTTTCTGTTTCTCCCCGGGCTGCTACATCTACAGCCAGTTGAGCACTTATTAATTTTTTGTCCTGTTTGTACTGGATCCTAATACCTGTCCTACTTGTTTCTCACACTTTCAATATTCCACTGTTTGCACATTTGTATTCTAGTGTTCTCTATGTATAATAATGTATACTTCAACTGGGTTGGACACCCCCCCATGGATGAAGTGTACTACTGTAAGAGTTGTTTCTCTGTAATTGTGTGCATATACCCACCCATGTAAAAGTGTACATCCCCAATGTGTTTTGCTCAGTTTTCTTGTACATATTCCCACCCATGTATTATTGTTTATTATTGTACTCCTGTATATATTGATGCTCTGTATATTCTCTTTTCTGTTTTCACCAACTGGACACTTATGAAAATGGGCATTTTGCTCTCATACCTTTCCTGTATGAAATAAAATGAAATGAAAGGTACTTGAAGATTAAGCACACACAAACTTTGAGCTTCATGGAAAGAAAGGGTTTTTTGGTTTGCCATGGTGGAAGTGTTATCACTGGCCCCAACCCCAACCTCCTACTATGGGTCTCTATGAAGAAACAATTAATGAGACCCCATGTGTTAAATTTTCTCTTTCACTCCATCTCTTGTTTTCTAGTGGGAAATCCTTGTATTATAGCTGCAGTTAGTATTAATAAAAAGATTATTAAGGACTTTACAGTAAAATGGACTCTCCCTCAATATATTTATTATCTTTATGGGGCAATTCATGTATAAAGTTTGAGAGCAAGCCCTTGTCCAATTCTTTTTAGAGAAGAGTAGATATCTATAACATGGGTGATCTTACAAATCACAAGACTGGCCCTCTAGTATCTTTGGAGGAAATCAGAATTTAGTATGGCCTTCACAAATATCAACTTTGACAATATTTACAAATCAGAGATGCTCTCAAAGTGTAATTTCTAGATAAAGACTTCTGAGTTCCATTTTATAACACATGGTATCAATTTATGAAGGCTGCACTGCTCAGAAAATGGGTTAGTTTACAAGCTGTAAATGCTGTAATTCCTTACACCACTTTTCTTTGTATGCTAGGCAATACTAATTGTCTATTTAATGTCAGTAAACCTTAACAACAGTAAATCTCAGCTGCTGCTCTGGGGTTTAAAAGAGTATTACTTGCAGACTGGAAATCGGTTAGAGTTCTGACACATTGGAATAGAAAAATTATATATGCAATATGGCAACAGTGAAAGAATAAGCCACTCAGTTCTCAATAACCAAGGTTTATTTGTATAAAATGTGGAAATCCTTCTTTGAGATGCTTAGTCTGCAATGTTTATCTTTTTATATACTTTATCCAACTTTTTTAGGTAGTACATTATTGTTACTGTTTGTATTTGTAGTTTTCCTTCTGTTTTATTAGATTGTCATTTATTGATGATAGCTTCAAGATTATGTATTTGTAGAAAAATGTATTAGTTATTTATTGTTTTGAATCTGCTACTTCTAAAAATCTGCAGTCTGCCTTTTCTTGTTGCCGTCCCGCCCTCTGGAACTTGTTCCTATCCACCCTCCATCTCTCCCCATCTCCCCTATCCTTTAGACACCAGTGAAAATGTCTCCCTGTGCCCTCCTGCTGCTGCCAGACCTCTACCTGACTCTTCTCTGCAAGGCACTGCCACCCCTATGGTTTGCCTCTCTCCAGGTTTCCACCACTGCCCATAATAGATTCTTCCCAAAAGTGACTGCTATGTTACTTTTCTGATCATTTTATTTGCACATGAATGCTGCTCAGAATTTCTATTGGTTCTGCCACTGTCTTTGTATTTTTATTCCTGTTAATTTGTACACATTATGCACTTTATTCTTTATCAATGATGCTGCATTGTAATATTGTACCCCCTTCCCCTTTGCCCTCAGGTCACACCTGGGAATGAGCCTTGGGTCCAGTATGCCTTTTCCAGTTACCGATTTTCAAATAAATAACTAAATTAATAAAATCAATAAACTTTTTAATAGGTCTTGTTTCAGCAGGTGTAGCCATGCAGCTCTACAAGATTACAAGATGGAGAGGACACCAGTGACATGACAGTGACAACACAAGTGATAGTGAGTCTCTATACCAGCACTAGCAGCATATTGAGTAAGAGAATGGTCTTCAAAGAATCAACATTTACCATTGATTCCCACTAATAGGTCTGATATAGAGGTGCTGGTACCCAGCGTATGCCAGAACTTTTCAGAGAGCTGGCACTGAGGTACGCAGGATGCATGTGAAATTCTGTGAGTGAGTGCAAGCGGCTTCCTGTTTACATCAGTGCCAGCCCTCAACCGCCTCAGTTCATTTTTTCCTGTCATGGAGTGCATAACATTGCTTCATCGCTCATCCACTGGGAATCAGAACATTACGTCTATACAAAAGCATTCATTTCTTCTCAGTTTTATTGTTTAAAGCTAGAGTTTGTTATTTTTGTGTCAGTTTTAGTGTATTGTCACAAATAATTTACATAGTTTCTCTCAGCTCTACTGACCGTCAATGGTCATTGGCCATGCTGCACAGTAGGGAGCCTGAAGAAGCAGGCTTCTCTGGTAGTGGGGCTGTGTCCAGTCCATCTTCCCCTTCAGGGAAGGGTTCTGATGATAGGTGGTCCAATGCTGGGGAGGGAAGACATTCTTTCCATAAGCACAAACAGAAGCAGTTCTTATCCTTTACATGCCCTGCATTTGGGTCCGGCACCGCTCAGCCTCAATTTCTTCATGTTCGGTGAAATGGAAGAAACAACACCGGCGAAGTCACCCTCTGTGAGGACTGTCATGAGATACTCAGTTTCCTGGAGTCAAGGTCCTCACAGTCACTGTTGAGTGACATAATGGCCCTGCTTCTGGGTGATCATTTTCTTGGGCTCGGGTTCCCCTCTGTCTTTAATCGAGGGCTCAGTGGGCAGCTCCATTACTGGGCAGCTCTTATACAATGGGTGCAGTGTCTGGCCAGGTGGCACTGCAAGTGGAGCCAGTTGCTGACCATGAGGGGCCGGTGGAACTGGTACCACAGGAGGTGCTGCTGGACCAGATAGGGTGTTCGAATCCAGCAACAGCCTTTTGTCCTTGCTGGCAGTGGCACCTTTGAAGTCTGTCCACTTCTGGTCCACCCCATGTTCTTTGCCAGGACAGGCCCGACATGGTGCTATCGGTGGTCACTTCAGTGCTGGCTGGGTTGTCGATGCCAGTTTCTGTGCCATGTCGAACCAGGTTCAGTCCAGGTTTGGCACTGCATGTGCTCACAGTGCGGGAACCTTTCTGGTGCCAGATCTGGTGACAGTTCTGGCTCAGTCTCTGCACAGGTCCCTTGCTCTTTTGGGTCAGAGTCAGTGTCACTGGTGTTGCCTCACCACACACTGGGTTGCCGGGCCTGTGACCCCACCCTCTCTTCTACTCTACTTCTGTGGAGGGTGTAGAGGTGGAGGAGTCAGACCCTGACCTCAGTATTTCTGAAGGTGGTGATGATGATTTCTTCTATAGTGTATAGTGTGTTTTCATTGCTGTTTTAGCCACACTATGTATTAGCCACTAAGTATAATGTTTCTGCACCTATGTAAATATTGTATTTATGGTATTTTTGATGTTTATATATTCTCCTGTATATGATGTTATATTTCTGTCCCTATCCCCCACCCTGGGTCACACCTGGAGATGCAGCCTTGGCTCAGTGTGCCATTCCCGGTTACCAAAATAAAAAAAAAATTAAAAAAAATAGTCTAGAGACCTCTGACCCAGTTTCTGTGTCTGTGCCTCAGGAGAATCTCTCTTTTCAGACTGTGCTCAGAAATATTCACTTGGCATTGAATTTCGAGCCAGCAGCCATTGACCAGACTAAGTGCTTCCAGCTGGAGTTCCTTAATTTGCTGGTCAGTTTGGTTCCTCCAATCCCTTCCCCACATTTGGGACCTTATCTGATGCAGTTTGGCAAAGACTTGCTTTGGTGGCAGCTGCCCAGCGGGCAGAGAAAATACACAGCTCAAAAAATAAAGCTGTGTATCTCTCAACCCATAACTGATGCTATTGTCACTTTTGTTGAAAATGACACGCCATTGTTCCTAAGGAGGTCATTGCACACTCGATTAATCAGAGTCACGTAAGATTAAAACTATGGGCAAACAAGCCTATGCTTCACTAAGCTGGGCATGAGGATTGCCAGCTAGCAAGGGCATTTTTCCAAGTACTAGTGTTCCTTTGGAGCAAGCTAAAGTCTCTGGTAGAGTCTCTACCAGATTCAAAAGCAAAACAAGATGTCCTTCTGACTGTCAAGCAAGGCATTGAGTCCAACAGACATCAGATTAAATCCTCTATGGATATCTCTGATGCTACTGTACATCATGCTCTGCTGCTGCAGGCATTTGCATCAGGCAACATTCCTGGCTATGGATTTCTGGCTTTATCCAGGACATTCAACAACAGTTAGAAATCTTCCTTTTGATGGAATTTACCTGTTCAGACAGTAGATGGGGCAGTCTCTTAAGGCATCAAATTAAACTAGAATGGCCCATAAGACTTTCAGACCAGCTCCAGAAGGGAAAGGAAAATGGGTCTTTTCAGAAAATGCAGTCCTTTTGTGGTAAAGGCAAGGGAGCTCAGAACAAAAGTCAGCCTCCCCAGCTTCAGAAGGAGGTGTAGTCAACAGTACAGGCACCGAAAGCACATAGTGCCACCATCTGAAGCACTGGCCCTGACCCTGCATCAGCTGCCCATGGCAGACCTCTCCTCCCAGTGGGAGGCACCTGACCAGTTTTACCATCATTGGGAATCCATCACGATGTACAAGTGGATTCTCTGGATCATCCAAGAGGGATACTCTCTGGATTTCACAGAAATCTCTCCAGACTACCTGCCCAGAAGGCAACTCCCTTTGTCAGTCCATGTCAGAGCTTCTGGTGCAGGGAACTGTGGACCTCCTGAGCAACAGGGCAGTGAAACTAGTGTCAGAGTCAGAATGGAATACATGGTTCTATTCTCACTACATCCTGGTTCCAAGAGTTGGGGGCTTGCATCCCATTCTTGACCTCATAAATCTGAACAAATTCATGGACTGAGAAAATTCAAACTGATTTCTCTGGGCTGTCTGCTATCCATCCTGAAGCCTCAGGATTGGCTAGTATCCTGAATATGCATACCAACACACACTGGTACATCCCAGCCACCATAGATATCTCAATTTTGTAGTGCTGGACAGCATTACCAGATCAGAATCCTGCCATTTGGGCTTTCCTCAGTGCCCAAATCTTTACAAAGTGATTTGCAGTACTTACTGTGCACCTGAGGAAGTTAGGTCTCCAAGTCTTCCCGTACTTGGATAACTGGCAAATCTCAAGCTTGTCCTGGCAGGAGATAGAACAGGCAGTATACACTACCCCACAGTTCCTGACTTCAATGAGGTTCCCGTTAAACCTCAAGAAGTCTCAGCTTCAACCCTCACAGTTACTGCTGTTCATAGGAGCTCTTCTGGATACACCCCAGTCTTGGAATTTCCTTCCAGAGAGCAGACTACAAACAGTTCTTCAGATGCCTACATCATGAAATGCAAGACAGTTCAAGCCTACTACATGCAGTGCATGCTGGTCTGATAGCCTCCTCAGTGTTCACAGTGCCCCTGGCATGTTTGCACTGGAGGACAACCCACTGGATGCTCAATGCACAGTGGTCACAGTCATCACATCCTCAGACCTACACTATTCAGGCGATCAAGTCCCTCGTTCAGTCTCTCACATGGTGTTCAGTGGAGGACAACCTCCTTCAGGGCTCAGTCATCTCCCAACTGGAGCCTCAGGTGACCCTCACCATGGGTGCCTCCCTGTTGGGATGGGTGGCCCACTGTCAGGGCCTTCAAACACAATGTGTCTAGGACCTATCAGAGACTCATCTCCACATCAACGTGTTGGAGATGCAAGCTGTTTTGTATGGTCTGAGAATCCTAGTGGACCTAGTCAGCCACAGAACAGTCCTCCTCCAGACAGACAATAAGTCTGTTATGTACTATATCAATAAACAAGGAGGAACACATACTAATCCTCTCTGCAGGGAGGTGATGAGAATGTAAAAATGGTGCCTGGAGCAGGGGATCTTGCTCCAAGCCATCTACTGTACCTGCTAGGAATCCAGAACATTCTGGCAGACAAGCTCAGTCACACAAAGGTGAGACTCATGAGTAGTCACTGGCTTCAGACAGCATAAGATCAGTATTTGATGAATGGGTACCCAGATGTGGACCTTTTCATGTCCTCAGTCAATGCCAAACTGCCTTGATTCTGCTTCAGAAATCCAGGTCATAGTGTTTTCTCTCAGGATGCATTCAGATTGCAATGGCAAAACTGGTTTTTGCATGCATTCTCTCCAATCTTTCTCATTCAGAAGGTATTGTTCTAGTTGGAGGCACAAGGGAGAAAGATGGTACTAGTGACCCCCTGCTGGCCTCCACAGATATGGTTGCCTCTGTTGAACAAACTTTCAGTCAGCAAACCGAAGACTCTAACACTCAGGATGGATTTATTGACTCAAGGTCATCTGGTACATCCCAGACTGTTCTCCCTTCACCTTCAGGCCTGGCTCCTGAAGAGATGACAGTGAACAGGTACAAGGTATCTCAGAGGGTCTCTTACATACCTTTGGCTGCATGTAAACCTTCTATTAGGAAGACTTATACAGTCAAATGGAAATAATTTTCCATCTGGTGCTCCAGAATCTGAATGGACCCTTTTTGGTGCCCAACTGACAAGGTTTTGTAGTACCTGCTAGACTTTTCTGATGCTGGTCTACAGTATTCCACAGTAATGATCTATTTGTGTGCTGTTTCTGCATACCGTGAGCTCGTCATTACCTTCTACCTGGTACAACTGCCACTGTTCAAGAGGTTCCTCAAGGGCATTTTACACACAAAGCCTCCCAAAGGAAGCCAGTAGCTACCTGGGATATCAAACTTTTGTCAGATATGATCACCTGCAAGCCCCTTGAGCCCCTTGTGATGTGTGACTTGAAATTATTAACTTGGAAAGCAGCATTTCTAGTGGCTATTACCTCTGCTTGAAGAGTGTCTGAAATCCATGCTTTGCTCACAGATCCTCTGTATACTGTTTTCAATAACGACATGGTAGTTCTCTGTAAACACCACAAGTTTCTACTGAAAGTGGTGTTGAAGTTCCAACTTAACCAGGACTTAGTCCTGCCTACTTACCTTTCTAACTTCCAGAGTGAGGGAGAAAGGACTGTCCCCTCACTGGATGTTAGGAGGGTCCTTAGGTTTTATCTGGACAGAACAAAGGACTTCAGAGAATCCAAAAAGCTATTTGTCTCCTTTGATCCTAATCAAAAAGGACAGTCTGTTACAATCAAGTGGATTTCTGCCTGTATTATGAATTGCCTTGCCACTGCTATGCTGTGGGTCAGGTCAAATTGGAGGGTTGCATATGCACCCACTGCACCAGAGTGGCTACCATGTCCCTGCCAGAGACTGTGCCCACTGGAGAAATCTGCAGAGATACAGCACGGAGTACAATGCACACTTTACTAAGCACTGTGCCCTGGATGTTCATGCCAGGCAGAATGCCACCTTTGGCAGGACAATCTTGAATGTATTACTATCCTGAATGAGCTCTCAAGTCCTACAACCTGAGTCTGGGGGAATTTGTCTTCCTTCTCTGACCCATTAGTGGGAATCAATGGTGAAGACTGATTCTTGGAAGATATTAAAATTAAGTACTCACCATAATTCTTGATCTTCTAAGAATATCTGCCCATCATCCCCAGGGATCACTCCAGTATGTTGTGTTGGTCTTCACCCTTTTATACGTGGTTTGGGCTGTGAAGACACTGTGTTGCTGGATTTGGTGGCCCATCTTACATGAGCCACCAGGGCTATCTTATGCCTTTAGGTTAAGTGCATAGGTACTTGTTAGGTTATGCTGCACCTCCTTGCAAAAAAAAAAGGTACTGAGGCGGTTGGGGCTGCATGCATGTAAACATGTAGCCACATGCTTCCTCATGGAACAGCACATGTGCACTGCTTACCTTGGTGCCAGCCTCTGAAAATTTCTGTCTCCAATTGGGTCCTAGTGCCTACGGCTCAGATCCATTGGTGTGAATCAATTCTTAGATCAAGAATTACGGTGAGTATGTAATTTTAATTTTCTGAAGAAAACTGCCAAAGAGCTAGTACATACTGTAGCTTGCCAAGAACTGGGGTCCACCAGTGCAGCAACATGCTCTGAAAAACATAAAGGAGGAGATATATGATAGTGTGTGTGTGTGTGAACTTTAAGAATATGTCCCTCCCCATGGGACTTATCCTTAAGGCTCTCTGCATTCAAACATATAAGGTGAAATCAGAACAGAACAGCTGCTTGTAGCTTGAGCATTTCTCTACATGCCACTGAGTTTTTTTTGTATTTAAGTACTGTATTTATGCAGTGTTTGCACTAATAAAATTTAGTGTACTTCCCAGAGGGCTAGTGCTGGCATTTCTTTTCTGGTTTGCTATTGTTCTAGCCAGGATACAGACTGTACATGGTGGCTCGATTTCCTGGTTCTTTCAAACATATAATGTGCCAGATGCTGCTGACAGAGCTAGTGCATTAGTACTACCGAATTAATCTGGAATTCCCAACCATATCGGACATGTAAGCATACCCAAGCTGGGCTGGTTTGGAGCCAAAAACACTATTTGTCAGCAGGACATTGTGTAAATATGGACATTTGGAAAAGACTGACAGTGAACAACAAATGTGACAATCACCTCTGGCCCGTAGTGACATTATTATGGGGTCGAGCGGTGACCTGACTGCCGATCAAGCTCTGAAGCTTATGAAGAGCCACAAGGGCTCATGCACTTGTAATGGACTGCATTAATTCTGTTGCCTTAAAAGGGCTCAATCACTCATCAAGTGATGGACAGCCAGACCTGATGTGTGTGACTGATGACTAACAATCAATTGGGAGCAGCAAATCCCCGGTGAATAGCAGTGGCTGGTCATCGCAACACATCAGGGACTGGATGCCAGGGCAGGGTGTGTTGGCCAGATGTAGTTCAGTCTTCATAGGCTGAGCTGCCCTGTGCAAAGCAGAAAAAGGCTGAGAGAACAGTCAATTTTGCCAGCATGCACCAGAGGCCTTCATTGTGAGGGAAGTAAAACCATCCAGAGAAGGACTTGCTGCTACTGCATCTTGCACCTTGTGCATCAAGGAAGATCCCTTGGTCTGTAAGAACCATAAATAAAATTGAGCTTGCCTTGCGGCCCGTGCCCCCATATATAACTTAATTGGAAAATCAGGTAACGGACTCTGGCGTCCAGCCAGAGTACAAATACCCATTTGAGGTTTTGAGTTTGCAACAAAGTAAAGCCTTATTTAATGTTTTGGGTTCACAATGCTGGCCACCATGCAGCATTTTCAGGCCTACATAGTTCCTATGGCTGGGTGTCCAGAGAAGCACCAGGAGCCCTTATAGTTAACTACTTGATGCTGTGTAATGCCTAACTTGTATCATGTTGTCCTCTGTATGAACCTGCATTTCATTGTACTCTCCTGGGTCGTACCTGAATATAGGCAAATGTCTTGTCTAGTGTATTTACCTGTCAACAAAAGCTAAATAAATAAATAAATAAATGAAGGGGTATAATCACTGGTACCAGTGGGGCTTGGATCGTACCTAACAGTACAGCCGGGCAAGCAGCTACTGTGCATTGTGTGGTTTAGATGAGGGCTATCACATTTTGGGCTGAGCTTGGAAGGGTACTGGAAGCACAGTCTAGGTCAAAAGAAAAGGAAGCTTGACACTGTACTGCTACCTCATGTTGCATAAACTCCCCTTTCCTTTCTAGGATCTGACAGCTGACCAAATAAAGACCCTGTTTTGTTCCTAATTGCTGTATGAGAGCATATTATTTTAGAAATTAAGTTGCATTCTTTGTGGGGACTATAATTGCACTGTGTTGGTTTCTGGTAGGTTGATCCTGTCGGGAGCTAGGCAGGCACCACCAGTGGTTGGTGCTATGCTTACACCAGGCCTACTTAAACTATTCTCTGGGTGGAGACACCATGCGCTTTAAATCTATGCTTGGCTACAACTCCCCCATCCATGAGTTTGATGAACCTAGACCCCCTCAACCTTGTTTGCGCCCACAAGGCAGGGTTAGTAACTGCAGCATCAATGGTTACTTGGTTACATCTGTGGAGACACTGCTAGGATCTCCATCTCATCACCCATGTGGACCCACAATGTGGTTGAAAACTGTCTGGTACCCCACCTTCTGAAAATTATTGAAGTTACAATGGCCTCCCAGGAATTCAAAGGGTGATGTCATGCTGAGGGCTTGGACACAAAAAGATGTTATCAGACTGGAATATCCCAGAGGGATGCAACAAAATGGAAGTAATGAGAATATTGCTAGATGGCCTAAAGGAAGTTGGAAAATTAAAGGCAGTGCAGTTAATGCACCATGTGGGCATCAAAACCATCAATGTCACAGTGGAAAGTGACAAGGACCTGAACACTGTGGAATTACCTGAGGAAGGGAACTAAAGATGAGTTGCAGATTCTTAGCAGGAGAGCACCCCTGGAAATGACTACAGCGTGACTTTGGCAAAGGAGTGGAAATGAAAACTGAGTAGGATGTGAAGGAATTGTTCATGCCTTCAGAACAAAAGTGGTAACCACAGTGGACCCACTGAATGCAGTAGGTTACAAGATGGACATAGTACAGAAGCTCAAGCAGGGGTATAAGGCACACAGGAGGCTTCAGCCCTTTTCTAGACTTAAACCTACCTCTTACAGTGTTGAAGATTATGATACCGGGATTGAATAAGCTATTGTAATGCTTTAGGACTTGAAGTGTTCAGACTGTGAGAAAAAAGCTTGCACAGGAGTGTATTTGAGAGGCAGAATGCTGTAGAAGCCTTAAAGATTACTTGAACTGATGCCACTTTTTAGATTACCTGTCCAAACTGGAATGTACTTTTGGAAGTGTGAGAAAGCTGGGAAGAGTCTTCACAGCTGTCACTGCTGAGGCAGAGAGAAGGGGGAAAACCTCTCAGAATTCTTGATGTGCAGGGAAGAGATAATACAGTAGGCATACAAAAAAGGCAGCCTGCCTGCACCTGATATGGACCATGTGTGTAACAGAACAAGCACTCAAAGGAGATGTGCATCAGATTAGATCCTAACAAACCTCCAACTGAGGGACAGAATGGAGAATCTACCAGTCTATGAAGTCCTGATCAGTGAGGTCAGGGAACAGGAAGAGAACTTGCTTTCTGTGGGACCCCTTGGACTACTGCCTCGATTGCAAGCATTACAGTAACATGGAGTGCACACGTGTCCATCCAGGAAGCTCCTAGAACTGATGTAATGTTGGCATAAATCAAGAAGTTGGTTGAGTTGGTTGTGGAGCCAAAGATATGGATGCCCATGGGTGGGAAACAAACCTGTAAATGCAGCATCCATAGAGACTCATACAGATTTGACCACACTGTGTAAGAGTCAGACCCTGCTATGCGTGATTCCCATATCCCAAAGCAGGAGGATGGATTCATGTGTTACGATATGGAAAGGAGGAAAGGGCATCAAGAGAGACAGTGTTAAAGTGCTGATCACTTGCAAAGAGTGAATGACTAACTCATCCAGAGGCTAGCAGTGCAGGAAAATGCCACTAGGGCCCAGTAATGGAGCACACTGGAGCTCATGAAGACAAATGCTCCCCAGAAGCAGTCACCTAGTCATCTGTTAAGTCACACACCACATTGCCAATTGCACTAACAGAGTCACTGGGACCTTCACCAGAGATCAAGGTAAAGGTAGATGGAGTACCTACTTATGCTATCTTGGATAGTGGTTCCCAGGTAACGCTCCTCTTTAAAGGGACACTGTCAACCCCATAAGGCCTCAAAGTGTCCCTAGTTAAAAAACACACATACCGGGACTGTTTATTTATTTATTGAATTTTGTTGACCTGGTAGACCTACTGAGACTAGAAGTCCCTTTTTCAGGGGCGACCAGGGTGGAGGAGGAAACAGATGGTAACCAACTGAAACTGAACCAGATTAAGCTGTTGGTGGTATTTTAATGAATAGGAAATTTGGCCAGGACACTGGGAAATTACCTATCTCTGACAGTAGGGGGACATGCTGTCTCAATATCAGGTCAGTCTTCATCTGAGTCTTGATGGAGAAGGACGGGAGGAGCCAGGTGTGCAGGCTGCACCACTACAAGTGGAACAAGGAGATGCCGATACCTTTTATGATGCAGAGGTGCGTTTAGATGAAGTTCGCATGAATACCGGAAGGAGCTATTGATCCAGTGTCTACCAAGGTAGTTATTCTCTCAACTCGGATTACTACACAGCACCAGACTGCAGAGGTATTAGTTGCACCCATTACTTGAGGCTGACAAACTTAACTTGAAACAGGCTATCAGTGTAGATATTGAAAATAGCTTGGGATAAACTGTGATTATTGAATCTAGTAGTCCTGGGTGACTCTCTGGTGACTGGTGGGAGTTGTCAAGTGCCAGCCCAGAATATTCAACCCATGGGTGAGCACAGCAACCTGCTTGGCGCATCAGCCCTGCTGGAGTCTGTTGTTTTCCAAACAGAGAATCTTCCAGCAGGAAGGAGTTCACGTTTTTTCTTTTTGTCAGGTCAAGGAAACCGATTGCAAAGCCTTCTGCCTTGTGGACTGTTTGGGCGGATTTGGACATGGATGTGACGGAGCCGTGTTCTGTGGAAAAGTCTCTAAGAGCTGTGGGTTGGATGCGGTCACCTGCTTCCCAACAATGGATATCTGGGTTTGCTCCTATTTGGATACCGGGTGTCCGCCTTGTGGAGGACCTGCCTAAACCTGGTCCAGCAGGTTCTCGGGACTCACAATTGGCTCCAGGTACTGATTCTAACTTTGTTCTTGGATGGACTTGGGTTGACCCCCAGCCCAAAATTGAACTTTGAACATATGGCAGCTTTGAGTACAACAGGGTTTCAGAACGAAGACTTGGGCATGGACTTGAGCACTGTGGGAGTGATGCTGGGGTGCCTTTATGGGGGCAGCTGTAGAAACTGGTCAATCTCGAGGTGGGGATAGTGACCAACAATCTCGGACATATGTTTGCTTTTTAAGAAAAGTGCTTCCAGCCAAATGCCATAATGCTGTCCAGATTGTATACAAGGGGGGATTAGACGTCTTTCCAGATAGGGTGTATGTGGGTAACATGCTGCTTAAAGACAGTTTGAATTTTAATGCTGTGGAGTTATATGCACTTATCCATGTGTCTTGGGAAAGCTCATTTGATGTGAGCTTTAAAATGCAGAGTGATTTGGAGAACTTTTGGGCCAGGTGTAACAAAGTGAAAAGCACACCTTTGTGGTCTCCTTTTGAAACCATTCCTGTAACCCGGCCTGCCCAGAAAAATGTTACAATATTGTTTTGGATTGAAGGGGTGAATGTGACTGATTTGGTCTTTTGGCTCAAGCAGTGTTGCACGGTGCCTGGTCACCCCGAAGCCATTTTTGATCTGGAAAATATCTGGATGGGGGGTTGGAAGGTCCGAGTAATTTTGAAGGCCATTGGTAGTTCCCTGCAGTATCTGCCAAATTCCTTTTTTTGGGAGGGGATCGAGGGGTCTTATTTTATCCCAGGCAACCCAAAACCTACTACAAATGTGGTGCCCTGGGGCATATAAGTAATGCCTGTGATAAGGTTCGCTGTTCACTTTGTGGTAAATTGGGACACAAGAATCTCCAGTGCTCTGATGAACTGTGTTGTAACTTGTGTGGGATGTCTGGACATTCTTATACAACTTGTGCACAGGCTACGTATGCTAAGTCTGGGACAGGGACCTTGAGGAACAGAGGTTACTGGTGGCAGTGGCCCAATGAGAAAATGTGAAATTTTGTCAGGATAGGCCAATGTCACGTGAGCCTCAGGAATTCCAGTTAGGCCCTCAATCTGATCTGACCACCATGCCCCCCCCCCCGAGTTATGTTTGGATCTTCCCTTAGTGGGGGTGTAGGATGCTGGGCTGCCTGGTGGGGTGTCTGTGCCACCTACCAGTGAGGTGGATCACGCTGTGCAGCAAACAATTTCTTGTGAAGAGGTGCCCCCCTCCCCCTCCACTGTCTGTCCCCATTTTGGAGACAGAACAATGAGTGACCAGACACAGGAGCTGGAGGCAACCTGCTTCCAAAGTACATAAAATTTCAGAAATGAAAACCTCTATTAGGTTTCAGCCACTTTTTCAGGAGACAAGTACGGTGGGAAATGAGTCTGAGATTTCCTCTGAGGACTCCCACTGTATTGAACCCTTTTCAGATTCTGAGTCCAGCGAGATGGGGATGTCAATACCACGTCTGCTGGTCCCCAGAAAGGTAAAAAGCAGATAAAGGGAAAAGAAGAGAGTGGCTGGTGCAGGTAAAGCACAGGTGCATAACCCTCCATGAGTCTTTACATGTATCTGCAACGCCAGTTGACCTTATTGGCAATTAATGTCAATAGTATTAAGAATAAGCTGAAAGCAGTGGTGTTTTTTCCCACTTATTATCTACTAATGCAGATACTATTTTTTGCAGGATCGCGGTTATACATGACTTCTGAAGTACTCACTGTATAGAAGGAATGGTACAGGGACAAATCTTACTGGTCTATTGGCTTAGGTACATGTACAGGGTGGGGATCTTATTTTTCCTGAATATTCAGCTTCTCAAATTGCTGGATTTGATTCCTGGGAGGTATTGCTACTAGATGTCAATTGTCAGGGGACTTATTTACGGTTGATTAATATTTATGCACCTCAATCAAAAGCGAAGCGGGTGGATGCATTTCATCAAATCTGACCTTTTCTTTTCTGCCCAAACTGTGATCTGGGGATTTTAATTGTGGTCTCTTTGTCAGGATAGGGAGTGGACATCTACCATGAAAGTTTTAGTGATATGTCTTTTGCATACTATTGTGCATCCCAGGTCGCCCCTGAAAACAGGCACTTGTGCCTAGTGGGCCTACCCGGTTACCAAAAGACTAAAGAAAAAAAATGGCACTTGATGGCTATAAATCCTTTACAAGCAGGTTAAACCTACTTTTCAAAGAAGTGTGCAAGCAACTCAAATTTACTTACTTTTTTGAGTAAAGGCATTCCTGTGCAGGCTGCAGACATTGAATCAGTCGAATGCTCTGATCATAAAGAACTCTCCGTTGTGATAGGGTCCTCTGAAGTCCCTAATGGACCTGAACTTTGGAAATTTAATACTTTACTACTCCAGTTAAAATCCATTAAACACCAAATATTGCACTTGGTTTGTGGGAAGAAAACTTGGCTTGACAGTTTTGATAACCCCTTATTGTGGTGGGATGGTCTTAAATTGGATTTAAAAGATTCATTGTTGGCTGTCAGTAAATATGCCTCTGATTCAGGAAAGCTAAAATACCAGCAATATAGAAAACAGTTACAGCATTTAATGAGCTTGACGCAGACAACACACCATGATTTTGGGGAACAGATAGGAGTTATACAACGTCTGATGAGGGATTTTTATGAGCAGCAAATGACATCACTTACCGTGCAGTGGCAGTTTGGCACTCAAGGGAAATTGGGCAATATTTGCCTGTTTATTAGTTGTAAAGAAAGGATAAAACACAAAAAAAATGATGGCTGTTTGGAATTTGAATCTGGTGGTTGCTACACAGCAACAAGAAATATTACAGGTTGTGTCTCGCTATTTGGGGAGACAATTTGAGCTTCTTGTAGTCAGCAAACTGTGTGCAAACATTCAAAAGTAAAGCAGGGTTTGAGCTGTTTGGTGTTTGTAAAGCCACCTGGCTGAATTATATTAGGTAGCTTATTTTGTTAAGCTAGTCACACTGTGTAAGCTGTTTGCTCCAAATGTTGTAAATAGTAAAAACAACTGACCTGAAAATGGTTTGTTTGTTCAGCAGCCTCTCCTCTTAGCTTTCCATCTGTCTATAGTGCCGGCCAGCCCTTGCTCCACCTCTTTTATGATGAAAGCTGATGGGAGGAGACTGCTGCTCTCAGAAAAAGGGTAAAATATGAAATTACTTGAAATTTTTAACTTTAATGAACCAGAAAACCATGTATTGGTGAAATGAATGCCTAAACTGAAACTCAGGTGAAATATAAACTGTGTTTGCTGTTAAAGTTAGATTCATTCTGTATAGGAGGAGTTTTCCTGTACCATGTGATCTGACCACAGTATATATTGAGTGCAAAGAGTGTATTAAGTCAGTGTGTGGTAGGAGGTAGCCTACCAGTTGTCTAGCCAGTTTCTAGGCAAACCCTTTCTTCAGTGAATGTAACTGTAGAATTGTATTTTCTTTTTCATTCTGCTTAGTGTTATTTTATTTTTACGCCTTTAGTCCGTTTATTTTTCCTGCTGTATGAATAAATTTAAGTTTGATTTCTACAATCCTGACCATGTGCTGGACTCCATTTGATCCCACGAGTACAAGATCAATTATTGCTGTTAAGGGAAGTTTTTGAGTCGGGGGCCTTTCCAGGTACAGATGGTTATGTGTTAACTCTGGATCAACAGAAAATCTTTGACTCCGTTGATCATGATTTTTTATGGTTCACTTTGCACTTTTATGGTATCCCAGTGAAATTTATATGGTGGTTGAAAGCCATCTATAAACCAGCGGTAGTGAAACCGTTAGTGAATGGCTTTCTGGGGCCTATGATTCCAGTATGGAAGGGGGGTGTCAGGGTTGCCCCTTAAGTCCTTTGCTCTTTGTCTTCAGCATTGTTCCATTGATTAGAATTTTGAATGATGTTTGCTTCTTTACACCTGAGTTGGCTTCCACACATCACCTACCTTGGACTGCTGCGGCATATGCAGATGATATCTGTTTAGTATTAAAAACTGACACTGGCATAGAAAGAGCAATAGACTTTTGTGCTTTCTAAGGAGCCTCATCTGGGGTTCGTTTGAATAGGGAGAAATGTATGATAAAATAACTTGGGGGAGGCTTGGCTACCACTAGTGTTGCTGGTATTTTAGTTGGGGATGGGCCAATTCAGATTTTGGGTATTGCTTTCGACATGGGTAGACAAGATCTACTTAACTGGGACATGAAGATTCAGCATGGGAGGGCGCTGGTGGATAGTTGGAATAAATGTAGTATGGGGAAGTTTAAACGTGTGTACTTGGTGAAAACTTACCCCTACCACTTTTTTATATTTAAGTATGGTTTTTCCTCCTCCAAAGGAATGGAACACTGCATTCTGCGGTTTATTTTTCCAGGCGATTTGGGGGAGTAGAGTGAATCCCCTGAAAAGAAACATTTTGTATCTTAAGGTGCCTGATGGTGGTTTAAATATGGTGAACCCTTTGTTTTTCTTTGTTAATTTTTTATATGCAAATCTACGACCAGTCTGCCAACAGACGAATACTTGGTGGGCAGGCTTGCTGGGGCCAAACTTTCAGCATGGTATGGGGGATGGGACTCAGGTACATTAAAGATGTTTAAAACTTTTTCATTTCCCCCACCCTATTTTCGGGAGATATTTGTTAGACTTAAAAGATGGGGTATTACCTCTGGAGATATTTTACATAAATCTAAAAAATTACTATATACTCAAGTGCAGGGTACACATTTTATGGAACAATGTACCTTTCCTCAGTGCCCTAAGGATTCAATTCCAAGTCTTATGCGGCTGCTTCGAAATGAGAGGATTCCTGTTAAGTATTGGGATGTTTTGTGGCTTTGCTGTCATGAGAAATTGAATGTCAAGGCTAATCAAAAACTTAAAGCACTGATGGACAGAATGTGTGTTAGACCTAACTGCATGGTACAATTGGAAATAATGCATCATTTATTTTTTTCCTGTGATTTTATACAGTCATTTGGGGCTTATTTAGCTAACTGTTGGGATATGTTGATGCTTGGTCATGTTACTTATGAGACTTTAATTTATGGGGTGTATGGACAGGAATGGCATAAGTGGGACGTTAGTACCTTAAATATGATTTTTTTCTGTAATGAAATGGTATGTCTGGAATGCCAGATGTTTATTTACATTGCAGCAAAACATGCTTACTTATGAGGAACTACACTGTTGTATTACTAAGGCAATTCATTATATATATTATAAGGAAAAGTCTTTTCAAACTGAACTGTATATCAGAAATGTGTGGAGAAATCTTCCCTGGGTTATAGATTCGGATGCGCCTGTTACTTGATGTAATTATTTTTTTCTCTCCCCTGGATTGCACTGCTTTGAGTTGTATTTTGTGATTGTTTTGGTGTGATGATTTGAATATCTAATAAAACAAAATTCCCTTCTCTTCGTAGGGGCACTGTGACTGGTGCAGTGATGACCAGTCTTCCTGGAGACCTCGAGGAGGATGGGTGTGTCTGGGGCTGAAGCAGGCCTCGCCCCCCGGTCATAGTACTATGTGAGGCCATTGATGAAAAGGAAATTTCGATGGAGGAGGATTTTATATTGGCACAGGAAGAAGTTATAAACCTGGAATATGGTGATGCGATGCAGGATTTGGCAGTGGCGAGTGCAAATGAGGAGACAATACATGAGCTAATTGCTGCTGAGGAGCGACGATTCTGTAAGAAAAAGGTGGAACTTGAGAAATGGTTGCAGAAGCAGGGGCTATGTGAAGAGACAGACTGTGCAGCCTGAGGAGAGGATTTGGATACACACGTATTGCATCAGGTGATGGAGCACGGATCGACTACCAGAGTTACAGTGGTGGACAAGAGAGGAACCCCTGGATGGCTGTCCAATTCTAGAGGTAACAAGGTTACTGGGGAGACACAGAATTCAGATGAGAGTGGGGTCAGAATGATAACCATGAGAAGGTTGTGTTGCTAAGCAGTTCTCCTCAGAAAACTACTGAGGATCAGTGACAGCAAAGGGTACTGAACCTAGTAAGAATGGGAATTTAGCCACTGATATTGAGGTTACAAAGGTACACTTTACAATCAGAGTGTCTACAGGTGGGTCTGTTAAATGATCCCATATTAAGAAGCAGCAGCATAAAGGAGGATTATACAAAGGGCAGAGAGGGACTGCTCAGGTACTTATGCCTACAATACATACTACACCAGCTGCAAGGCTGTCAGGGTCTCCTGTGATGCCTGCAGACTGGGTTGTTAAATTATTAGAAGCAGCAGGGTGGAAGAAGAATGCAGATGGTACTGGCTGGGATGTGGACATCCCGAATTTATTAACACATACAGTGAGTCATGTGCACCAGCCGGAGTGTTCTGGCCAAGGCGTGGTTTCTCAAGACTCGCAGATACCACCTGGGCAAGTGCCTGTGGGGACGGGATCAGGTATTGGTACTGAATCAGGTACAATGATATCTGTTATTAGAGAATTGGAAGGTGAAGAGATGCCACAAGAAGGGGTAAAGGACACCCCCCACTCACCTACCCCCATTACAGCTCATCGGGCTGATGAGACAGAGCTAGGTGTTGGGTCTACTAACCCTAGTGGGGCTGTTCCCGGTGACAAGAAAACAGGGATTCCTTATGCAAACAGCAATATATGGAATGATAAAGTTAAAGAAAGGCTATTTCTCAATGCTACTAGACATGGCTTGGAGCCTGCTCTGAGGTGAAATGCAGTCTGGCTAAAATTCAGAGGGGATTCCGTGGATATACCTGATAGACTCTTTGTGGGGTGTGCCTTGCTGCAAAACAGTATGAAGTTCTATGCATATGAGATTTATGTGTTGATTCATGTGCCTGGGGATACTATCTACGATGTTAGTTTTAAACATCCAGCTGGACTAGAACATTTCTGGAAACAGTACCAGTTGCTAAAAAGCGGGCCAGTATGGAGACCTTTTCTGGCCATTCCATTGACTAAGCCTATGTATGAAACCATAACGGTTCTCTTTCGCAACGAAGGAGTTAATGTGGCAGACATTTCTTATTCGTTGAAACAGCATTGCATTGTGAATGGGTTCCCTGAGCCCACACTAGATGACTAGAGCATTTATGGACAGGGGGATGGAAGTACAAAATCACACTCAAACAGCTGAATGGTGTGATCCAGCATCTCCCAAACTGTTTTTTGGAAGGATTGGGGGTGGTTTTACCCTGGGCAACCCAGGCTTGCTACAAATGTGGGGAATTGGGGCACCCTAGCAATATCTGTGGAAAGCAGAAATGTGACCTTTGTGGAGAAAATTGGCCATTTTGGTGTACAATGCAAGCAGCCTCAGAAGTGTAACTTGTGTGAGGAACAAGGTCACACATTTCGAAATTGCTCTAGGGCATCCCATAATGCTGTTGATCAATCTGTGAGGGACGAACATGATGATTTTGTGGCCACAGCACAAAAAGAAAAGATGTGTGCACATAAACTGATGGTTCAGCTGAATGTTATAGAACCGGTCCCACGGAGGACCTTAACCCAAGACCACTGGTGCAAGGTACTGAGAAGGTGACGGTATGGTTGGAGCACAATACAGTTCCCCCCATGACCTCACAGCAGGACACTTCAGTTTCAAATGAAATGCTACAGGATCAGTGGATGGTACAGGGGCCAGTGGAAGAAACCCAGGGAGAGGTACCCGGGATGAAGCAAACTCTGGGCTGGTGATATCGGCTACAGAAGAGATAATAGAGGATGTTATGCCACCCCAGGTTCAGTGGCAGAGCTTCCCTTTCAAAGGGTCACAAGATCGAAAACTGCACACAAGAGTGCTCCTGACCTGGATGATACCCCAGTGCATAATTCTTATGAGGCCCTGATGGAAGTAGAGGATGAGGATGGGGGGGGGGAGAATCTGATGGGTCATCAGTGACATCTACACAAATGGAGGTTAACCCTGTGTCTGGTAAAAGTGAAAAAGCAAAACTGAAAAAATGGAAGAAAAGGAAATGAGACTGGATTAAATGTTTTTTTTTATTTTTATTCCTCATGCATTATGCTCTTAACATTACGATGGTCAATGTCAATAGCATTAAAACTGCAGAAAGATATCTGGTTACTTTTGTTAGTTTGTATAATGGGGGAGGTCAGTTGATTTATGTGCAGAATACTAGATTGCATACGATTATGGAAATTGAACAGGCTAAAAGGGATTGGCATTGGGGGCCTTCTTTATGGTCAGTGGGTGAAGAACCCTGTTCGGGGGGTTGGGATTATGTTTACTAGCAACATGCATGTACGAATATTAAAAGTCTTGGATCTCAGCCCGGGAAGACTCCTGTTAGTAGACACAATTTTGTATGGGGTAGCATACAGACTTATTAACATATATGCAGCCCAGAAAAAAGCAGACAGGTCTTCCTTGTTTCAAACTATAAAACCCTTCCTGAATACCTCTAAGTTCATTTTGTGGTGGTGGGATTTTAACTGTGGCTTGACACCTAAAGATTGGGGTAGAAAGACAGGTAAGATATATAGTGACACACATATGTTGGTGGATATTTTGAAAACTAGTTTTTTAAATAATGTCTATGATATAGTAAATAGCCCTCCTGAGCATACGTTTTATAAAGGAAGACTATCAACACGGATAAATGTTTGGTTTGTTTCCTCTAGAATGGAAGGAATTTCTGTACAAGCTGTACCTATGGAAACATCGGATCATATGGCGGTACAGGCCCAAATTGGAACCAACCATAAAATCACGTTTGGAAGAAGTTACTGGAAGTTGAATACTTCTATGTTGCAAAATGAGAGAGTACGGCAGGGAATTAGGGATTTGTTAGTAGTCTGTAGGGATATTAGTTTTTTGTTTGACACACCTGGTGAATGGTGGGAGGATGTAAAAAGGGATGTTAGGGATTTGTTGAAACAATTTTCAAAAACTACTGCTAACAGCATGTACATGAATTATCTTAGATTAAGGGCACAATTTGTATAGATATTAATGCAGGCATGGACCTTGGGGGAAGATGGGGGCTCAGCTACAGGAGGTAAAGGAAAAAATCTATGAGTATCATAAATTAAGTGAGGGGGAAATGGCAAAATCTCAAATGCTTGCAACAAAGGGTAGGAAAGAGATGGTGAATCCTTATGAGGTGCAACTACAAGGGGTTAAGAAAACGATACCTCCTTGATAGGGCAGGATGGTGTGGTGTATGATACTCAGCAGGGTATACAAAACATTATTACTGCTCATGTTTGTAAAACATTTCAGAAGGATGTGGGTTCACAGAGGGCAGGATTTTTGAAAGACATTTTAGTGCCGGAAATACCAGGACAGGAAAAGCAGGCATTAGTTGCACCTATTATTAGAGAAGAGATCCAGCTTGCTATGAAAAAGTTGTCACTAAACACTATGCCAGGGTTGTATGGCATCTCCAATAATTTTTATAAAGAGTTTAGTGATGAACTATGTAAAACGTTTGGGATACTGATGGACTCAAACACAGATGCTTTTTCTTTCAACAGCTTCTTTATTGGGCAATTTCAATATAAAGTAAGGAAATCAAAGTAAAAGGCGGACTGAATTCGTCAAAATAAAAATAACAAGCATTCAAGGAGCATAACAAAACATCAGCGATGCAGCTTCAAAACGATCCAAATCTTGTGTAGTTAGAATCCATAGTCACTAGAGCACTAGCTAGGGTGTATACACTTCAGCACCCTGGAACACATCTGATCTCTCTCTTGAGAGAGCTGCTATATGTACAATAAGACTATTCTGATTGGCTAGAGTTCCTGTCACTCAGCCTGCCTGAAATAATTATTACATGAACATACACATTTTCATCCCAAACATGCTAAGGTAATGTTTTCACAGAAATATTTCATTTATGTATAGGCTTCATACACATTTATTTCATTTCTGGGTCTAAAACCTCAGGCTTCAAGTGATTAGCCCCTCCTCTTACTGTCCTTCCCTATAAAACAATCAAAAACTTGGCCGGCTGGCCCTTAGAGAGAGAATCCACCACACAGAGAGCCCTTCAATCTTAGAGCAGGTAAAACCCTTTCACTCTGGTTCTTTTCATATTATTATTATATCATATTATACTTTTCATTATATTATATTTATTCTGTTCTCATTTGATGGGCTCTTATTGTAATGGAATGTTTACAAGCTTACAGCAAACTGTTTAGTATAGCTGCTTGCTGAGCTGTGGAAATTAAAACACAGCTCAGACACAGACAGCAACCAAAATATAGAAGCAGCTTCTAAACATAGACAACATTCAAACTACAAAGGCGCTTTAGCGAAAGGACAACTAGCGGCTCAACACACTACATCTCTAGTAATGGAAAAGCCGTTTTGCAGAATTGCGGTATTCTGAGCTGTGCGATAGTGCGCACATTCGTGCAGCTCAGAAAGAACGCCAAGATGGAGCGTCGCGACAGATGTCATGACTCCTAAAAAAGAAATATATCAGTTACTGCTTTTCTAGCATGGGGAGTCATTCCTGAAGGCGATTTTAGCC
Organism: Neoceratodus forsteri; assembly: GCA_016271365.2. Taxonomy (NCBI): domain Eukaryota; kingdom Metazoa; phylum Chordata; order Ceratodontiformes; family Ceratodontidae; genus Neoceratodus; species Neoceratodus forsteri. The sequence goes on along the minus strand of CM028135.1, from coordinate 514,558,955 downwards.
GAAAGGGTAATTATAACGATATTCATTTTTCGGACACATTAAAATATTCTGAGCTGTATTTAAAGGGGCCACTCCACTTAAAGGGGCCATACAACTTCAAAGGAAGACTGCAAATATAGGAAAACCTCATTCACTTTCTAGGAGGTACTGAATGTTAATGACTAGATAGGATGGGGTGGTTATCAGTACAAGACAAACAGACAAAAAGACAAAAACAAAGAATGCATAGGTGGCCAGTTTATGCAGGACAAGACATCACAGGAGTCATTACACACATAGGAAAGACACAAGAAGGGAAAAAAAAAGGAGGGATCTAGTCGAAGTATAACTATAGTATCTCCTCGAATATGAAAAAAAGGGGTCTGTGACTAGATTATCAGACCCTTGACATTCTCCTCCGCACAAGAAAAAAATAGTTCAGAACAGTTTGTCTGAATACAAACATGTATTTACTTTTTTTTTTTAAAGATGAAGCACAGATCTCTTACAGGTAAGAGATGGAGCCAAAGCCCACCCACTCCTCGGCTCCACCTCGGGTCCCAATAAATTCCTTACCCCAGTGAACACTATCGCCCTGTTCACTGATGTAAAAGTAAAAGAAAAAATTATTTAATTACTTCTGTACTATACCCCGAGGTCTGTCATAAACTACCGTTTAGCTATTGTCATAGCCATATCTGGATAGAAAGTCTGCGTTTTTATGTTCTATTCCTTTTCTATGTTTTATTTTGAAACGGTACGGCTGCAATGTCAAGTACCAACGCAGTATGCGGGGGTTTTTATCCTTCATAACATTGAGCCAACACAGTGGGTTATGATCTGTCCATAATTCGAACTCTGCACCCCATAGATAAAATCGAGAGCTTCGATAGCCCAACGATAAGGCATTCTTTTCAATGGTAGAATATCTAGTCTCCTGCTCATGTAACTTCCTACTGATGTATATTATAGGATGTTCTTCACCCTTGATTACCTGTGACAATACCGCCCCTATGCCATAGTTTGATGCATCTGTTTGAAGAATAAAGGGGAGTGTAAAGTCAGGGTTATGTAACACTGGTGAAGAGCATACTAATGCTTTGATTGTAGAAAATGCTTCCTCACAAGCGGGAGTCCAAATCACTTTTCAGGGTGTCGCTTTCTTTGTTAAATCAGTAAGAGCATTAGCTATTATAGTGAAATTCGGTATAAATCTCCTATAGTAGCTAACGAGCCCTAAAAAGGATCTCACATCATTTTTGTTATTGGACGAGGGCTATTAGCTATTGCTTCAATTTTAGACTTAACAGGTTTTAATACACCCTCCTATTTGAAATCCTAGATATTCTGTCTCTTGCATAGCTAGTGAACATTTGATGGGTTGATGGTAAAACCTGCAGATGTTATAGTACTTAATACAGTCGCTAGGTCAGACCAGGTGTTACTAAAAATGACTACATCGTCCATATAAGCGGCGCTATACTTAGCATGTGGTACGAGGAGTTTATCCATAAGTCGCTGAAAAGTCGCTGGGGCCCCATGGAGCCCAAACGGCATAACAGTGAAGTGAAACAGACCAATAGGAGTACTAAAGGCAGTTTTTTCCTTGTCATCAGTATCTAAAGGAATTTGCCAGTAACCTTTGGTCAAGTCAAGGGTTGTAATGTATTGGGCTTTTCCTAGATGGTCAAGTATATCGTCAATGCGTGGCATTGGATAGCTGTCAAATTTTGATATCTCATTTAATTTCCTGAAATCTAAACAAATCCGAACCCCACCGCCCTTTTTTCCAACCACAACAATAGGAAAGTTCCACTCACTGTGGGAAGGTTCTATGATTCCTAGGTGTTGCATTTTACCTAGTTCCTGTTCCACCTCGCTTCTTAAGCATTCAGGTATTCTATATGGTCTTTGTCTTACAGGAGATTTCTGAATGGTGTTGAGGAGATGTACTACTCCCTTTACCCTCCCAGGTTTTCCCGTAAAACATTCTGAAAATGGTTGTAATACAGTATAAAGCTCTGCTACCTGTTGACTGGTAAGCTGGTGATTCACTCTTAACTCATTAATCCCTTCGGGTTTTGATTCCAAGAGCTGGTATACTAAATCAAGTTCACTGGTGGGGTTTTCAGGATGTATGTAACCCACAAAGCAGTCTTTTCTTTCAACCCATTTCTTTAATAAATTAACATGGTATATATTGTTTTTTTCTTTTATCTGATAAGGCCACTTGATAGGTTACAGGCCTGTCCGTTTAGAAATAGTATATGGTCCTTGCCATGTCATATATAGTTTATTATCTGAAGATGGTAATAATAACAATACCTTGTCACCTTCTTGAAATTCTTTGATTCCCTGCTCCCTAATATAATGTATTTTCTGAATACCTTGTTGTTTAATATTAGTCTGGTGGGCAATTCCAATATATTTAGCTATTTTATTCCTAAGATGGCAAATATAATCATTGGGAATCTGACCGGGGATGCTTGCCCTTCTTCCCACCTTTTCTTCATAAGATCCAATGGACCTCGTGGATTACATCCGTACAGGAGTTCGAAAGGTGAGAACCCAGTGGAAGCTTGGGGCACCTCCCTATAGGCAAACATTAAGTATGGTAATAGTGTGTCCCACCTACGGCCTTCTTCCTGACAGAACTTTCGTAACATTTTTTTGAGGGTCTGGTTGAATTGTTCAACCAGACCGTCAGTTTGTGGATGGTAGGGAGTGGTATGTATGGCAGTGATACCTAGAATATCATATAGTCGTTTTAGTAACACTGAACAAAAATTGCTACCCCTGTCTGTCAGGATTTCGTTAGGTATACCTATTCTACTGAATAGTTTACCCAATTCCTCCGCTATTTTTGGCGCAGTAACCTTGCGTAGGGGTATTGCTTCTGGGTATTTAGTCGTGTAGTCACAGATTACTAATATGTATTGGTTACCCTTCGAGCTTTTAGGAAGGGGGCCCACAACATCCATAGCAATCCGTTCAAAAGGAGTGGTTTTCAGAGGTAAAGGTATTAAGGGGACTTTATCCTTCTTCCCCAATTGGGCAACTTTTTGGCACTCTGGACAACTTTTACAAAATTCTGCCACCTGCTCATGAATACCAGGCCAAAAGAACCGGTATAACAGGCGCCCTAATGTACAGTCTCTACCCATGTGTCCAGCTAACAGTATGTTGTGGGCTAATTCTAACAGTTGTTGCCTATATTGTTGTGGTACTAACAACTGATTTACGACTTCTCCACTTTTTGGATTAACACATCTCTTGTACAATAGACCATTATTCATTTTATAATTCTCAGATCCTGTAACATCAGTCACCTGGGAAAAACAGTTTTGTAAACTGGGAGCATGTTGCTGTGCAGTTCTAAAGTCTATTGTTGAAATAACAGAGTCTGTGTCAGTTTTACTTTCCTTTTTGACACTTTGAGTCCATTCCTGCTTTTCTCTTCTTTTCTGGGCCTTTGATTTTATTTTTGTCTTGGACTCCCCAAATATTTCCTCAGCAAAAGGGAATTCCTGGCCCAACTTATCATTAGTTTGAGATCTAGTAACCATTGCTGCAATATTACCAGTTACAGGGTCTGAAAATCAGGATGATCATGCCCAATAAGTATAGGAACAGGTTGATGAGGAACAGCACCTACCCGCACAGAATGTGTCTGTCCCTGTATGGTTATGTCCAAATTATAGAGAGGGTAATGGTGGGTATTCCATGAATACAAACTACCTCAGTCCTCTGTGGTATCTGGTCAGACCTGGGTCCAATAGGGCCATTTGTACTAGAGTCTGTCTGCTGCCTGAGTCGAGAAGGCCACATACCGTGTGCTCACCAATTTGAACAGGCAACATATATTGACCCCAATTGGCCAATGCTAAATGGGAGGTTTCAATCTTTTTCTTGGGGCAAAATCTTGCAATATGGCCTTTTCCTCCACACTCTCGGCAGATAACATCTGGATTATAAATTCTAGGGGGTCTTGGAAAGACTTTAGTGCCTGTAGGAGGGAGCATAGGAGCTACAGTTGAACTACCTTGTCTGGAAATAGGGGGTTGGTGTCCAGGTAACGTGGTTCCCTTAGGTCGTGAGGGCCGGGCTGCCATGAAGTCCTCTGCCAGGCGGACTGCTGCATCTGAAGTCTTGGGTCGGTGCTCCTTAACCCAGAGTTGGACCTCCTGAGGTAAAATCTTGATGAATTGTTCCATCACAATGGTTTCTAAAATCTGGTCCACTGTCCAAGTAGTAGGTTGTAACCATTTTTGGCATAAGTCTTTTAAACGGATGTAAGCATCTTGTGGGTTATCAGCAGCCTGGTACTTATAAGTCCTGAACCTTTGACGATATGTTTCAGTATTTATGTCATAGCGTTTCAAGATAGCAGCTTTGACCTGATCATAATCATTTGCATGGACAACCTCTATGTGACTATATGCAAGCTGTGCCTTCCCAGTAAGATAAGGTGCTAAGCAAATCACCCACTGGTCTCTGGGCCATGCGCATGCTGTTGCCACTCTCTCAAAGGTTGTAATATACTCTTCTATGTCATCACTCGCAAGTTTAACCAACTTAATGTCCTTGTAACTGCTAGGTGGCTGATCTGGAGACCTGGTCACCCCAAGGCTTGTATGGCCCTTAAAGTATCTGACCATCTGGCTTCATACTCCTTTTATCCCTCTCCTCTGTCTTTCCAATTCCATCTGATGCATACATAACCATCTTACCAGTTCATGAGTCTCTAGAGGGGCACTTCTTCCTCCACTACACCACCAGAAGCTTGTAATTCTGGTTCTGCTTCCATCTTTGTCACAGGTTTTCCTTCCTTTTTCCTTACAACTGGTCCCAGTCCAGACAGTATAGGTAGTTGATAAGCCGTGTAACTGATCGAGTAGCTACCCTGGATAGGTTTCATGTTCCACCTTTTCCTTCTCATGTAGAGTCAGTCGATTGGAGTCTTACACAGACCCCTAGTTGGATGTAGTTCCAACCAGATTCCACTTGACACCAGTGTAAAGGTTTGGGATACTGACGGACTCAAACACAGATGCTTTTCTTCCAACAGCTTCTTTACTGGGAAATTCCAATATAAAGTAAGGAAATCAAAGTAAAAGGCGGACTGAATTCATCAAATAAAAATAACAAGCATTCAAGGAGCATAACAAAACATCAGCGATGCAGCTTCAAAACGATCCAAATCTTGTGTAGTAAGAATCCATAGTCACTAGAGCACTAGCTAGGGTGTATACACTTCAGCACCCTGGAACACATCTGATCTCTCTCTTGAGAGAGCTGCTATATATACAATAAGACTATTCCTGATTGGCTAGAGTTCCTGTCACTCAGCCTGCCTGAAATAATTATTACATGAACATACACATTTTCATCCCAAACATGCTTAGGTAATGTTTTCACAGAAATATTTTATTTATGTATAGGCTTCATACACATTTATTTCATTTCTGGGTCTAAAACCTCAGGCTTCAAGGGATTAGCCCCTCCTCTTATTGTTCTTCCCTATAAAACAATCAAAAACATGGCCGGCTGGCCCTTAGAGAGAGAATCCACCACACAGAGAGCCCTTCAATCTTAGAGCAGGTAAAACCCTTTCCCTCTGGTTCTTTTCATATTATTATTATATCATATTATACTTTTCATTATATTATTATATTTATTCTGTTCTCATTTGATGGGCTCTTATTGTAATGGGAATGTTTACAAGCTTACAGCAAACTCTATTAAGTATGCTGCCTGCTGAGCTGTGGATATTAAACACAGCTCAGACACAGACAGCAACCAAAATATAGAGGCAGCTTCTAAACATAGACAACATTCAAACTACAAAGGTGCTTTAGCACAAAGGAGCAACTAGCGGCTCAACACACTACATCTCTAGTAATGGAAAAGCTGCTTTGCAGAATTACGGTATTTATTAGCTGTGCAATAGTAGCACATTCTGCAGCTCAGAAGAACGCCAAGACGGAGCATCATGACAGTACGCCGACTCCTAAAAAGAAATACATCAGTTACTGCTTTTCTAGCATGGGGAGTCATTCCTGAAGCGATTTTAGCTCAAAGGGTAATTATAACGATATTCATTTTTCAGACATATTAAAATATTCTGAGCTGTATTTAAAGGACCACTCCACTTAAAGGGGTCATACAACTTCAAAGGAAGACTGCAAATATAGGAAAACCTCATTCACTTTCTAGGAGGTACTGAATGTTAACGACTAGATAGGATGGGGTGGTTATCAGTACAAGACAAACAGACAAAAAGACAAAAACAAAGAATGCATAGGTGGCCAGTCTATGCAGGACAAGACATCACAGGAGTCATTACACATATGAAAGACACAAGAAGGGAAAAAAAGGAGGGATCTAGTCAAGTATAACTATAGTATCTCCTCGAAATATGAAAAGGGGTCTGTGACTAGATTATCAGACCCTTTGACAAACTAGTACTGTGGTTGCAGGAAGTATATCAGGAGCTGATGGATGTGGGTACATTAGTCCCTAGTATGCAGCAGGGAGTGATGACCTTTCTATATAAAAAAGGTAGTGATAAAAAAAAAATTGGAGGCCTTTGAGCTTACTTACCATAGATTATAAAATCTTAACTAAAATACTGACTGCTAGGTTAGTGCGAGTGGCAAGCAGAGTGATTTTGCCACACCAGTCGTGTGCAGTTCCTGACAGGAACATTCAGCAGAATTTGATATTTATTAGGAGATTGTAGAACAAGGGCTAGACATGAAACTGGATGGATACATCCTGTCCTTGGATCAAGAGACTGCTTTGATGCGTGGAGGCATGACTATCTTTGGGAAACATTGTATTACTATGGGATTCCTACACAGTTTATTAAGGTGATTAGAAAATTTGTATGAGAATGCCACGGTGGTCCCATTGGTGAATGGACATTTAGGAGTCCCAGTTCACCTGAGAAATGGGGTAAGACAGGGCTGTCCTATAAGCCTATTGCTATATGTTTTTGCAATAGATCCAATTTTACACGTTATTGAGAATGCTGAGATTATAAAACCAGTGTGTAATGTAGATGGACAGGTATTTCAGAAGGTGTCGGCGTATGCAGATGATTGCATGGTTACGATACAGGATTTGGATTCTGGAAGGTGTGTCCTGGGGATACTGGAGGACTTGAAGGGTAGTACGGGGATAACAATTAATGCTTTAAAGAGTAAATTATTGGCCCTGGGCAAGGCACCAGTACAGAAGCACTTTCCTATTCCAGTGGAAAAAAGAAATGCCAAAATTCTAGGTCTTTACTTTGGTACCAGACAGGCGGAACAAATTAATTGGGACAAAGTGTATGAAGAAGCACATAGGAAAGTACTATCATGGAAATCATAGAAGATGACTAGAAAGAAAAGTGTGTATTTGTTGAAAACTTACATCTTACTGATTTTGTTGTATGTTTCGTGATATATATCCTCTGCAGTTTAGTATGCATGTTAAGATAATGGGACTGTTTTTTTTTGTTTTTATGGGGTAGTCGGGTGAATACAGTAAATGGGACAATCATATCGAAGCGAGGAAAGAAGGTGGTCTAGATATGATACAACCATTGGTTTACTTTATTTGGGAATGTTTTTATAGTAATATAAAGCCACTGGTGTTGGGAAAAATGGGATTAGGGATAGGAGTATGAAAAGATAGGAAGCACAATTCCTGGAAGCATGGGGAGGGGAAGTGGCATGTGTCAGATAAACTCTTACCTACCTATATACAGGCTGCTCTGAAGTATATCAGACTGTGGCAGATTGCATTGCATTGGTTTGTGGATGTTGACAGAAAAATATTTTATAAAACAATAGTTGCAAATTGTTATATAGAAGAACCATTATTTAATATTGTTGTTCATATAGATAGTGCGCTATTGTTGGATAGTATTATTGAGCCGAGAATGCCATTGAAAATGCAGGATATCATATGGCTGTGTGGACATCAGAAATTGAATGTTAAGGGCAATCAGAAACAAAAATGAGGGAAGAATGAATGTATGGAAGGACTAGTATGGGGAAAATAGAGACTATACAACTTCTATACTTTGACCGTATATGTATACAAGGATTTTGGTCATCCCTAGTGGGAGTTTGGGGTGAGCAGCTCTTACACAGATGAGTTATGAGATTTTGATATTAGGACAATTGACAAAGAAATGGATGAAATGGCACAGAAGTACCATCTGGGTGATGTTTGCCTGTCTTAAATGGTCAATTTGGTATGATGGGTGCCTCAGAGTCTTACAGCAAAAGACTGCAGATATAGAGGATATACTGTGTAAAGTCCAGATGGAACTGGATAAAGTTTATAATTTTGAGAAATCTATGTTAGGGATGAAAATGTCGAGCCTTATGGAAAGGGCTGGGTTGGGTAGGTTGAGGGGGTATTTTGTCAATATAAGAATGGTGATGAGCAGAATTGAGAAATTAATCTCAGATTGAGGGTTGGAACGGGGGAGGAGGTGTATGATATTGTTGGGTATTGTTATGCTTATACAATAACAAGCTGTATGTTGATGTTTTGTTGATTTGAAGATGGGGTTTGTGTTGCATTGTACAAAAGTTATATGATCTGTTCTAATTTCTTATGAGTTATGTTATTTTAATATATGGATCGTCAATTTAATAGTATAATAAAGCATACAATTTTTTTGCAGTAATACTATCACTCCCGAAGTGATAATACCACACTTCGACAGTGATAATACTATCGTTCAGGTCCTGTAATAGTATCGTTCGGGACCTGAACGATAGTATTATCACTGCAGCTCAAGAGCGCACAATTAAAAAAACTGGTAAAGCTGGCAAACATCAGTCAAGAGTGGATATTTACAGCGTGGCTAGTCATTGGACGTTTTTTTTCTGTGGGCATCCAAAACAGTTTTAAAAACATGGCGTCAATCTCTTGCTTAGCGAGAGTGTAAACCGTCTGTAGTGATTCCTCAGTTTCTTTTTTTTTTTAATTTGTACCGCACCAAGGATTTAGAAATCTGATCCTGTGCTTCCTCCCCCCAAGAAACCAAAAGGTAGGAGTGAGACAAAACTTTTCGGTACCGTGGGTGTGTGTGTATGAGCGTTGGGGCAGCAGGAACACAGCAGCACAGCGAGCCTCACAGAAAGTATAGCGATCGTCTAAAGTCGGACACCTCTTTGTGAAAGCAAGGAAAAATACTTGCATCTAAATATTAAAACAACAATGGATATCTCACAGGGTATTACCAGTGAGATAACATCTCGAGGTTCTGGACACTGGAACCTCTCGAGCTTCGCTCTCGAGGTTCCTACGTGCCTAGAACCTCTCGATGGTATTACTCACTGGTAATACCCTGTGAGCTATCCATTATTCTCTATATATTCTGTTGTTATTATTTGTACTTCCCAGTATGTGTTTTTGTCTCTTAATAAAAATTTCCCCTACTCTTTTTGAGAAGCGCCATGGGATCTTTAATGCCCACCTGAATAACCACCAGAACAGGCAGACAGGACCTCGGTTTAACATCTCATCCGAAAGACGGCACCTCAGGAGTACAGCACCCCCTCATGCTGCACTGCAGTGTCAGTATTGGGATTGTAACATAAGTGCCTGTGGAGATAGAACCCACAACCATCTGATCTCCTGGCCTCAGAGGCGAGTGTGCAACCTGCTTGAGCCACTGACACTGACTGTTCACTGTAATTGTAACTGTTCACATTCTGTAGAGACTACTAATGTAGCTGGTAGTTTGATTCTGTTTCATTTTTCTTCTAAAAAGTGAAAAAAAAAAGACTGCCCACCATACTGGTGTTACTGCACAAAAACATGTTTATTTACATTCCTTGGCCAACTACCACTGCATCATTCCTGGACCTGGGAGCATCCCAACATAGTCTAGCCACTCATTGTTCAGTAGGAGGAGAGGAGACTATTGCATCATGAGTGGCTGAACTGTCTGGGGTAGTTCCTAATGTTCTGGAAGTATGCAGTAAGAGCATAATTATGCCAGTATCATACATTTCAGTTCTGTTGACAAAGGATGCAGATAAAATACCCAGTAACATCAATTAATTTTGGAATGTAAGCAATCATAAAGTGTGGGTTTCATCTAGAAGTATTATGATGCAAAAAAAAGGTTGACACTGTCCTTTTAAGGACTACTACAGTCTACAACAAGTACCTGACACACTATAAACTTTTACCTCTGCAAGGAGTCGACTTATGGGGATTGAGTGACAAGACCTATCCCTACCTCATATCAAAGTATGCACTGATTTCCAACCAAGGTCATTGAAGCTGGAGAACTGACCAAAACTCTATAGCTGGTATACCCAGAGTCAGGGATGTTTGACCACATTCACATGTTAATTGGAAAAATGTGCTCATTTGGATGGTTGGGACAACTGTGCAAGGAGCAAGAGGTCCAACAGCAAGGATGAGTCCTGCTCATGCATGGACTGGTGAGGCAAGTTTACCAGAAGCTGGCCCAGCTAATGCATGGAGGCAGTGAAGACACTGCTGGCGTAGTGTGGCAGCATGACCCTCAAGAGCTTGTATTGCCCCCCAACAGACTGCACCATCAGTGGAGTGGTGAAGCTGAAGTAAGTCATGTCCAACCAACTTGAGTATTGATGCCCCAGAAGAACATGGCCTACCGGGGGACTGTTGGTCAAGCCTATCATGTTGTCTGTCAAATTTCATATTGAAGAGGAAATACATTATAAGAACCACCCGCCATTTCCCCAGCATCCAACAGAAAAACCTCGACCGCAGAGGGTAGTTGGTCCAGGAGGTTGGCAGGTGGTTAGGAGGAGCAAATCAGGTGCCCCATCACTCTCTGCTTTCCAACACATTACCTCCAAAAACCATATAAACACTACAAACAGGTATCTGCCTCTATCTCTGAAATCAAATAAAGAGGCAGAAGACACTGCAGAGCAGGACACTTGCGACACAGGAGCTAGCACAACAATACTCACCCAAATCAGGAACCAAACTAAACAAGCACAAAGGAAATCTAAAAACTTCTGATCATAGGAGACTCCATGATTCAGGGAGTGATACCCATCTCCAGCTAGGGGTGATGGTCAGATGTCTCCCAGGTACATCAGCATGGAGAGACAATGACCGCAGATTGCTAAAATTGTTCACAAAGCAGGAGAAAACATTGATGTCCTAGTACACATAGGGACTATCGATCTCGCCAGCGGTCAGTTGTGGAGACCAAGGAACACCTGACTAGGCTGGGTGACAAACATCATCTATTTCGTCTCGCATCTCCTTCTCTGAGATCCTGCCAGTCTGGGAGAAGGGAGCAGATGGACGGAAGGTCAGAGAAGGGGAGATAGGGGAGCTAAACACGTGGCTCAAGGACTGGTGCCAGGAAAAAGGACACAGATTTGTAGGAACTGGCAACAGTTCTGGGAGCGAAGTTCTTAAATTTGATGGACTGCATCTGACTAAAGAGGAAGTCAGTGCATTGTGGCAGAAGTTCGGCGTCTTTGCAGAATATTTAAACTAGCAAGGGGAGAGAGCACCCCACACGTCGAATGGGAAGAACACCCTCCCTCAGCTAGTGGTCAAACAGGAATTCAGCGTGTTTGCTGCTCATTTGCATCACCAGGTAAGAAAAAGGTTTGTCTCCCATACGATGCACAGGGTAATGCCAAACTTCACCCAACAACTAACACACCAAAATCTGGCCAATGGAAAATCATGTACACAAATGCTCACAGCCTGGGAAATAAGATCCCAGACCTGCAGGCAATAATGTCAGAGGCTAAACTGGACATAGTAGCAATTAGTGAGACGTGGTTTACCAGTAACCACACTTGGGAGACTTCAGTACCTGGCTATGTATTGTCTAGAAGAGACCAGGTGCGTGTTGGGGGAGGGGTGGCCCTGTATGTTAATGAAAATATCAAAGCCACAGAAATTCAGAATACACATATGAGCCAGAAGAACTGTGGGTCACCTGGAAACAGGAAATGGGACAGCCATAAGAACTGGGGTTGTCTACAGGCCCCAGACCAGAGGGAGGACATAGACACATTACTGTTAGAAGATATACAAAACATGACAGCTAAAGGGAGGTTCTGATAATGGGAGACTTCAACATGCCAGATACAGATTGGTCAATACCAGCAGGAACATCTGCCAGAACTAGACTCATAGTGGATTCCCTGCAGGGGGAGGGCCTCAAACAACTGGTACAGCAACCCACAAGAGACAGGGCTATCCTAGATCTAGTACTGTCTAACAAAGAAGGGATCACAGATCTCCAGGTAGAAGGTCACCTGGGGCCAGTGACCATCACATGGTATGGTTCAATTTGGCTACTACATCTAAATCATCCCATTCCAAAGCAAAATATGGGACTTCAGAGGAGCTGACTTTGATAAGATGGCCAACAGAGTTAAGCTAGCCCTGGCAAAAAGAAACACAGGTGAGGAGGTACAGGCAAAGTGGGCAAGCATTAAGGATACAATACTTGAAGCAACATCCCATTGTGTTAGACAGAAAAGGAAGTGCAAAAGAAGAAGGAAACCACTTTGGTTCTCAAATACAGTAGCAGAAAAGGTCAGAGCCAAAAGGCTGGCCTTCAGAAAATATAAGGGAACACAGCGGGATGAAGATAGGGAGGCATACCAAACTGCCCTAAGGGAAGCAGGTAAGGCAGTAAGGCAGGCAAAGTCCCAAACTGAGGAAACACTAGCATCAAATAGTAAAAGAAGGTGACAAGACTTTCTATAGATACATTAGTGAAAGGAGAAAGTCCAGAGGGGTATTACTAGCTTAATGGAGAAAAGGGAGCATGTGAGGAGGAGGACCCTGTAAAGGCATCTATCCTAAATAGATACTTTTGCTCAGTATTTACTGAAGAGAAGGTAGGGCAGGGCCCACAGCTCAGCATCATGGACACAGGGGGGAGGGAGGTGAGCACTACTCCCTTCACAAAAGAAAGGGTCCTACAAGAGCTTGCTAAGCTCAGGGTGGATAAGGCAATGGGACCTGATGGCATACATCCCAGGGTACTTAAGGAGCTAAAGGAGGAACTAGCAGAGCCATTAGCAGAATTGTTTAGTGAGTCTCTGAGCACAGGAGAGGTCCCAGAAGACTGGAGAAGGGCTCATGTGATCCCACCCACAAGAGTGGTAGCAGGAGGAGGTGGGGAACTCACAGACCGGTCAGTCTTACCTCAGTAGTGGGCAAGATTATGGAGGCACTCCTTAAGGAAAGGATAGTGCAACACCTGGAATCCATAGGGGCACAGGATCCAAGACAGCATGGGTTTACAAAGGAAGGTCCTGTCAAACTAATCTCATAGATTTCTTTGACTGGGTAACCAGAGTGGTGGACCAAGGGGAGCAGTTGATGTCGCCTACCTTGACTTCAGCAAAGCTTTTGACGCTTGTTCCACATAGAAGATTGATAAATAAGCTAGGTAGGCTCGGTGGGTCAGAAGTTGGTCAACTGGGTGGCAAACTGGTTGACTGGCAGAAAACAGAGAGTGGTGGTAAATGGTATACAGTCAGAAGAGATGCAAGTCACAAGTGGGGTACCTCAGGGATCAGTCCTGGGGCCAGTCCTATTCAACATCTTCATTAGTGACCCGCAGATGGACTAGAGGGTAAGGCTTTGTCTGTTTGCAGATGACACCAAGATCTGCAACAGAGTAGATGATCCAGATGGGGTGGGCAGAATGAGAAGAGATCTGGATAAACTAGCAGAATGGTCAGAAGAGTGGCAACTGGGATTTAATGCAAAGAAGTGCAAAATCATGCACATAGGGAAGAGAAACCCTGAAGCCACTTATAGGCTGGGAGGGGAGTTGCTAGCAGTCACAAAGGAAGAAAGAGACTTGGGCATCATCATCACTGATGACCTAAAATCATCCAAGCAGACCTCTAAAGCAGTAGGTAAGGCTAGGGGTGTTAGGTGTATTAGTAGGGGTGTCACAAGTCGTAAGAGAGGTAATAATCCCTCTGTACAAGACATTGGTTAGGCCCCATCTGGAGTACTAGTGCAGTATTGGAGGCCACACCTTCACAAGGACATTAACTAAATTGAGGCAGTCCAGAGAAGGGCAACCAAAATGGTGCAGGGACTGCATCAGAAGACATATGAGGACAGATTAACGGAGCTCAATATGTATACCCTTGAGCAAAGGAGGAGAGAGGTGATATGATCGAGACATTTAAACACCTTAAGGGCATAAACAAGGTGAAAGAGTCTAACATGTTTAAATATAAGAAAATAGCAGGACAAGAGGACACAGCATGAGATTAGAGGGAGGCCATTAGCTGGAAATGTGAGGAAATTCTTTTTCACAGAAAGGGTGGTAGATGCATGGAATGGCTTACCACAAGAAGTGGTGGCTATGAATGCAGTGCAGGGCTCAAACAGGCATGGGATAGGCATAAGGAGCAATACAAATGACTATGAATAGATAGGTCACTGACAGAGCAAGGCCGATGGCACATTTATAAGGTAGAAAAGAAATGGCAGACTGGATGGGCCTTATGTCCTTATCTCGTCAAACTTCTATGTTTCTATGTTTCATGCTCATGCCTATGTCAGAAGGATCACTGAGCAGTGAAGAACATGACTGCACATGATATCACCATAGGAGAGGGTGAAATCCTATGCAGACATGGCAGTACAACCCAAACCCACAACTGAAGGAGCGAAGCCAGGCATTGACCCCACAGTGTTTGATTTGGGAGGCTCAACATTGCCTGAGGAATAAAAGATAAGATTGAGTTGGAAACTAGCCAACAGGACCAATGTATGTTTGTTGAGCAACTTGGACTTCACTTTGTGACAGAGGAAGAGCATCACATTTTCCTGCATGACCACCAACATTTTCAAGAGTGGCCTCAATGTTTGGCTCTATCAGAGTTTACCAACATGAAGAGATATATCCAAGAGCTCTTAGCAGCTGGTATCATCCTGGAATCAAGAAGCACTAAGTGCATATTTTATTTAAGGTGCAGACAAAGTCGGACAACACCAGACTAGACTATCGCCTGACGTGTATCGAATTATGCATTTTTTTATCAAAGGCTTTATATATGTGTTACACAAGAGACCCTGAGAATCATAAGTTTAAATTTAGATAAAATTCAGGGCAATTGGTAAAGGAAGGGAAAATTGTTTAACCAGGAAAGGCACACTAAGCCAGAGCTTGTTTCCAGGTGTGACCTGGGAGCACAAGAAAGTTAAGTGACTTGCTCAGGGTCACACAGTATGTAAGTGGGGGTTGATGGGATTCAAACCCAGGTCTCCAGGTTTGCAGCACAGTGCCCTGAACCACTACGCTATACTGCCTCCTAAAGTGTGTGCAGACCCAAGGGGAGGTGATGTCAATACCTTGGTCTTAATATACAAAGCATTTTGGATTTATAATCTGAATAAAACAAAAAATCCAGGGTTAAATGTAGCTTTTGAGCTCACTCTGTTCCTCGAATAAGTAATGGTACTGACATTATTGTTAATAAAAGTAGTAAATTGTTAGGCGTTATACATTAGTTATTCTTACAAACTAATGGTATTTGTCTCTTCCATTTTTTGGATATAAAGTTCCTCTGTTGGGCTATGCTGGGTTCAATTGTAATACCCAGTAAGCAAAGGCCTTTGGGAACTAAGCCGCACCTGTACATTTAGCAATGATCTATTACTATCATATGCAAGCATATATAATATTGTATATTATGCTATCAAAAAATATTTTTAAAGAGGACCTTCCCCAGTCTCTTTGACTTTCATGCATTAATTACCCCTTCTTGCATTGATTTTGGAATTGTATTTCCTTACTGTCTGCTGCAGTTAGTTTTTGCATTCTGAGCTGTTAAAAACTGCGGGCTGTACCAGAGCTTCTATAGCAAGCCTGGTGTTGCTGTGGGCCCAGGGTTATACTGCTGACATCATTGTAGGGCAGAGTCAGTTTCACACAAAAAACACATACTGACAAGGCATTTAGATTTTGGCATAATACATTGCTAACAGGGGGTCTTGGGGAAGGGGGAACACAGTATGTACACTGAGTACTGGTAGATTTCCCTTGCAACATTGTTGCAATCACATGGTACTGCACAGAGTGAGTCACTCCTCTATCCTACAGTGATGTCATAAGGAACTAGCAGCCCAGCAGCTGAACAGCAAAGGCAAGTGCAGCATGGCTCAAAAACAAATCCAAATTATGGAAGGCAGAGTAAACCTTGGTCAGAAATAACAAATGCATACACCTTTTCAGGTCTAGTACTGCATATAAGACTACACGCTGTAACTTTTTGGACCATCTTTAAGGAATGGAATTTGTTTCAATAGTTACATTATTAGATGCCAATAATATCCTATTTATGTATGTTTTCGATACATAACAAAAGTGAAGTACCTAAAATCGTTATGAAGAGGTAAAGGTTTTTAATGTTAATGTTTTTGTGATTTTAACACCTACTGTGTATACTGTAAATAATCTTACACTTTCTACACTGTTCACATTTTTACAGTGTTTTGTCTGGATGTATATGTATTGATGGGAAAATGGGTTTTATGATGTAGCTCTGACGTCAGTATTGTGCACCACTATAAAAAGAGTAGGGCACATTGTACTTGCACCTTTGATACAAGATTGCATAATCCAAAATGTGCCATGCAATAGTCTAGCCTGGGGTTGTCCAATTTTGTCTGCACCTTAAATAAAATACGGACTGAACATTTTTGAAATGATGAACTCTGTGAGCGGCATCTTCATTATAGGAGGTGGTGGGTACAAGAACTTTTGTTGTACAATATCTAACATTATCAAGAGCACCACCCTCTGTGTGACCTTTTTGTTGTTCTACTATCACCCATAGTGGTAGTCAGAAAGAAGAATAGGACCGTATGCATGTGTATGGATTACAGAATACTCAACAAGCGAACCATACAGGACCAGACCACTATACTATGCTGAGGAGTCAGGATGCCTTAGATTGCCTGAATGGGAGTTGCTTGTTCTCATTACTAGAACTGAGGAGAGGGTACTACCAGATGCCCATGGCTCACAAGGACCAAGAAATGATCACCTTAATCTGCCCTCTAGGATTCTACAAATTCTTAAGGATGCCTGAAATACTGTATATAGAAACATAAACCACGTTGGCAGAAAAAGACGATTGGCTCATCCACTCTGCCCAGTTATACCCCATCCTACCACAACACCTTTGCCTAGATGGGGTTTTTGCCCTCGCCTCCCCAACCTGTGCCTGTCTGCTACCACCTAGTAATTATTATTCACTCTGTCCCAGTTGTGCATGAAACATTAACGGTTTTTGTGCCCACCACCTCTCTGCTGCTAGGTTGTTCCACAGACCTACCACCCAGTCTCTGTAAAATAAAAATTTCTCACATCCCTCCTTAATTTCCCCTCCAACTTTCACTCGTCCCCATGTTTTTGACTCACCATTCCTGCTAAACAGTTCTCACAGTTCACCTTGTTCATTCCTTTTCAGGAACTTCAAGGTCTCTATCCTATCACTCCTCTTTCTTCTGGCCTCCAATGAGAACATGTACAGTGGCCTAAATGGATGTTCACAGGATCTGCCATGTTGGCCCTAAATCATCTTGGTTACCTTACACAGTACTGTTTCTAGCCTGTCTTTGTCTTTCCTTAGGTGAGGACTTCAGAACTGGGCACAGTATTTCAGATGGCATCTCACCAGTGATCTATAGTGAAGTAGCATTACCTCTTTCCTCCTGCTATTGAACTCCTTCAGTACACCCCAACATTCTGGCCTTCTGTAGGCCTTGTTACATTAGCTAAATTGTTTTAGGGAGTCACTAATGATGACTTCCAGGTCCCTTTCCTCAGAAGTAGCACCCAGCTTAATTCTTCCCATCCAATAATCCGTCCTGAGGTTCTGTTCCTTGTGTGCATCATTTGCACTTTTGGCATTGAATTTCAACTACCAATCATTAGACTGCATCTCTAATCCTTGTTGGTCCCTCTTCAATTTCCTTAAACCCTCCTCACTGTCTACTCTTGCACACAGCTCAGCTTAGTGTCATCTGTGAAGAGACACATCTTGCCATATATTCCTCTCCTATGTTGCTGATGAACATATTGAGGAGGACTGGTTTTAGGACTGACCTCTGTGGCACCCCACTTGTGATTTCCCTCCTACCTGACCGTGCTCTGTTTACCACCATTCTCTGCAGTTTCCTTCCTAACCAGTTTCCCACCCATCTAACTAAGTCATTCACTGCACCCTCTGACTTCTGCAGCAACATTCTGTGTGGCACCAAGTTGAATCTGGAAACACACAGAAAGTATCTGGTGCCCCAGCCTCATTTCAACAGCTATTGGGACATGCAGCGGAAATATGAAGCTACTGGAAAGCCTGGTTTATCTTGATGATGTCATCATATCCAAGAAGAATCTGGGGAGCATGAAGCACATTTTCCCAAGGTTCATGACTGACTGGAGGAGGTTGGGCTCAATGTTTCCATTGATAAGTGCCAATTTTTCCAAAGTTATGTTAAATATATGGGCCATTTTGTGTCTGGAACAGGAATCCAAAGGGACCCCAGCAAAGTTGAAGCTCTTACCACCTGTCATAGACCTCAGAATCTGAAGGATCTGCAGTGGTTCTTAGAATTTTGTGTGTATTACTGGTAATTCATCTGTTTCAGCAGCCTGCCTATACGCTTGGTGCCTGGTACCAGGGAAATGACATGGTGCCCAGAGACCGTTCCCAGCCACCACTTACAATCTGCAGCCACTGCTACCTGCCTATGGTGTTGTGGTCAGTAACACCTATGGGACAGATGCCATGGCTTTATCCTCCTGAGGGCATCTCACATTCCCTTTCTGTCAGCCCCCTGTCCCAATCCAATCAGCTGTAAGTAGGAGCACAGGGCACCCCAGCAGGGTGCCAGATCATCCCCAGTACATTAGTGTCATGCTGCTGTCACCCCCCATAGTCTCCTCTGTGGGTCTTCTGCTCCACCAGGCCCCACTTGCAGCTCCTCCCAGTCACCGCCCTGCCAGGCAGTGGCACATGGCCCTTAGACAACCTTCTGGCTGGTCTAAAGGCAGTCCCCTGTTGTGACCAAAGCAGGACTTGTAGAATAGCAAATAAGGGAATAGTGCAGCCCCACTGTGGTGCAACCACCCTTGTGACCTGACACATGGGCGCTTTTGCCACAAGGGTGGCGCAGGAGGGCTTTACCACATGGCATCGCAATTTTGCTGCAGCCAGCATTTGAAAATCAGGATTGCTGAAAACTGTGAAGCAAGGTGTCACTTACGTCATCCCTGTTTGATGCAGGCACCTTGCATCATAGTTTGTCTTTGAAAATTAAGTCGTATGTGTGCAGACATGATGTTATGCAAAGTGACCTATGCCTAGATAGGAACATTTGTCTAATCAGCCTGTATATATGCTGCATTTTTGACTCTCATTCTGAAACTGACTCAGAGGTCAATTGCTTAGTGGGGGGGGAGTGTAATCCTCCCCCAAGACCAAACCAGACATGGACGGCACTAGCACAGGACTGGTTTGGGGCCCAAGACACAATTTGTAAGCAGAGCTTTGTGTAAATATGGACATTTGGGAAAGACTGCCTATGGACCACAAATGTGGCAGCCATCTTTATTACCTCTGACCTGTAGAGGCATGGTGATGGGGTCAGAGGATGACTGGTTAGCCAATCAGGCTTTGAAGCCTATGGAAAGGCCACAGGGGCTCATGGACTTGTAATGGACTTCATTAATTCAGGCACCTTAGAAGCTACTAGTCACTCATTGAGTGATGAACTGATCCAGAAGCAAATAGTCTGATACCTTTTATTGAACCAACATAGATGTTACAAAAAGAAAACAATGTCTAAGCTTTTGGACCAACCAAGTCCTTCCTCGGAGACTTATGACAATTGTTCAGAGAGTACATTCTATTAACACCCAGATCAGATATAAAAATACATACCCCAAAAAATTCTCATTAGTTTAAAGTTCCTTTTTCCAAAAAATCACAGATTTAAATGGAATGAACAGCATTCCATTAACTTGCTACTACTGAGAATCTTTTCAAGATCAAATAACATCAACAGCAGATAAGTGGAACACTCAAGTAGACATATCCTCTGACTGAAATTATTAATGAATGACTGTGTTATAAGAATACGTTCAAAATCAAAAGCAAGTCCTTAGATTTATACCAATATGTTGATAACCAGTTAAAAGGACTCTTTATCTGGTTATCAACATGTTGGTTTCCACCTAATATACATGTGTGTATGTGTGTGTGGGGGTTGGGGTGGGTTGTCTTGGGTGAGTGTGTATGAGGGGAGTTTAGTGTGTGTATGTGGGGGTAACTTTGTGTGTGTTTTTGGGGGTTGTAGCATGGTGTTTTTTGTGGAGAGGGGCTGTGTCCGGGGGAAGGGATTGGGGTTTTGCTAACATACAGTATTTAAGTAGGCTTATATTCAGGTACATGTCATAATTATGCTACAGGGTGTTATGGCTCTGGCCTCATATACATAGTGGATATACACTTCTTTTCTAGTTATCTTTTCTGGGAGGAGTGTAAGTGAAGAAACAACTGCAGCCACTCCTCGACTTGATTCTCACTATAGCAGGCCCACTGACAAGTCACACTCAAAACTGCACAGCAAAAACAATGCATAATGCAAACATCTACCTACATTATTAGACAGGCTAACTTTTTCTTTTGCTGATCAGCCTTGATAGTCAGATCCCTCCATTTTCAGTCACTGGAAGTTAAGTCCCACGTACGCACCTCAGCCCAATTCTCCCAGATGAAAATGCATGCCCTTCTGAGACTCCCCACTCAAAACTGCACATCAAAACAAATTACTTCACAAATCTACCTGTTTAGCACAGGCTTACTTTCCCTTTTTCCTGCCAGTTTGCTCGACTACCATTGATGTGCAGGTCCCAACATTCCATACCTTCTCAGCATCTCAATAGTGCAGCTGCCAAGGGAGGTTGGGTGCCAGGTGAACTCAGAAGATTTCACACACACACACAAAATAAAAAAACACTAATGAGAGAGGGGCATTAAGTGCTAACTCCTGCTACAGAGAGCTAACAGTTTAAGGAGGAGGAGAGGTTTAAAGTTTAAAGTCTAAACTGCCCTAGCCAAACTTCAAGCTTCTTATAGCTGCACCCTTTACTGGCAACTGTGCCAGGCAGGGACTACTTTAACATAAACCTTTTATGTTTTAATTTTGTACCTACTTTTTAATTACTGTGTTAAAATTTAAGTTCAGGCCCATTTTCTAAGTGCAATAATAACCTCCAGGGTGGGCAGTATTGGGCAATACAAGACCTTCCAGGGCTATAAGGCAAGGCCTCATTACGCCCCTGGGCAGTCCGGTATTGCCCAATACCGCCCACCCTGTTGGGAATTATTGCTTGCTTAGGTTTCACAGGTTGAACTGTCCTGTAAAAAGATTGTTTGCTGAATGCAGAGGTCAGGAGGGGACTGACTGGACCTGAGAGAACAGCCAATTTTGCCTGCCAGCTGCAGAGGCCTTCGCTGTGAGGGAAGTGAAACCAGTCAGAGAGGAACTTGCCACTACCGCATTCCCACATCCTATGCATCAAGGGTGATCCCCTGGTCTGTGCAAACCAAGACTAAATCAGGCTTGTCCTGCAACCTCCATGGTATTTAAGTAAATTGGAAAATCAGTTAAAGGAGATAAGAAATTATTTTTAAATAGTTAACTGCCCTTCCACCATCCTTTCCATGCCAGTTATATATTCTGATATGCTTTGACCAATTTTTTGGTGAATAAATCATCTAGCTTTGGGGTGCCATGAGCTCTGCATAGAGGTGCACTCTCCTCAGCAGCTACTGCTCTTTCTTGTCATATTTCTAAGACATTCTATAACATCAATAACATATTTCCATGTTATTCATCTGAAAGGCCTGGAATGATGTTACTGATGCCATAGAATGTTTGGGCAGGTATGAAGAGAGAATAGCAACTGCTAAGGAGGAGAGTAGCAAATGCTAAGGGGGCAGGATTCAGGATAGTTACAAAGGCAACAAACAAAAAAAGTAAAAAATGCCAGGATATTGGATAGACACTAAGGGACCAATATTCAAAAGTCCTAGGCAGCATCGTGCAAGTGCCTGTGCTGCGCAACTGATATGTGCCGGCACAAAATAATGGTATATGCAAAAATTGCACCATAAGATGCAATTGTACAGGTCTGATTGAATATCCCGAACATGCATGATTGCGCAATGGGAGATACGTGGTGCAGCAGGTGACCTGGGACCTGTGCGGAGCATAGGGAAATGCGTGATGCAAAGCCACTTGCACGGTTCGCAAACTTGCAGTATTCAGCCTAGGATATACAAATGACTAAATGCACATTCCAGCCCATTTCCCACATGTGCAGCTCTTTATTGGAATGTATTGAGGCCATTTGCATACCCAAGGCATGCTCAGTTCCAGCTTTGCAGGGCTTCCTTACCACTCCACAAGGGTGAACAGGAGGTACTGCAGCCTTGCAGGCAGGTGTGATGGAATGTGTGTGTGTGGGTGGATGGACTGCATTGACCTGGGTACAGTGCTATTACCCATTGCCATGTACAGGGTCAGACTGGGGTACAGGGGGCCCACCAGGATAGTGACCACAGGAGCCCACCTGGACAAGCAATAGGGAAGAACACAGGGTGACAAAGTCTATTTGGTATACCACATGCATGTGATACACCAGCTCCATATGCAGAGTACAGTCACCTGCAGTGCCCCACACACCCCCGTATGAAAGGAACATGGTGATAACTGCAAAGAATGGCAGTGTGCAGAAGGTGGCCAGGTGCCCTAGTGGGTGGGTCCCACTTGTATACACCTATGATGTACCACTGTGGGTGTGTGCCACAGGTCATTCCCTGGCCCATGCCATGCTGCCACTAGTACCTGGGCACCATTGCCCCAGACATCACCCTGGGTGCATGCCACCACTGGGTGTGTCCTGCAGGCCACATGGTGCAAGGCCATGGCCCCTGGTACATGTGCTGCAGCGTGGCCATCTGCTCGATGGTGTGCCTGTGGGACATCCGACACCACTGGCATGTGGCAGCTGGGTGTCCACATCCTGGGAGTGTGTGGAGGATGGCTCTCTGAGCGGTGCCCATGGTGTACCTGCACCGTGGTTTTGGGTACATCCATCCTGGCATGACTACTGTGTATGGGTGCCTGAAGCACATCCTGGTACACCTCTGAGGGCTGTCTCAGGGTCACCTGTCTGCAGTTCTGCAGCCTGCCTGTGGTAGCCCGTCTGATTTAGACCATCCATTGACATGCCTAACTTTGCGTGGAGCATTATTGAGATGCGCGGCAGATGTGCCACACATTTTGGTGGAATATACAGATGTGCAGCATATTTATGTACATGCTCCCTTTTTGTGCGCTGCATACATTATATCTGCATGATCGCACATTTGGAAATGCGCAATGCATCTCTCCCTTTCGAATATCGCAGTTCCATGCACTTTCTGGGATGCGCTGCACATTTCCATTTTGGGCTGCACATCTCCTTTGAAAATGTGGATCCAAAAGGACAACAGGAGGGCATCTAGAGGTGTAAAATCTATTTACTATCAACTTTAATGGACTTGGCCACCCAGCTGAGAGTACAAATACTCATTCTGGGTTGAGTTTGCAACAAAATAAAACCTTGCTTAATGTTTTAGGTGCACTAATGCCGGCTGACCTCATGCAGCATTATCAGGCCTGCATTGTTCCTGTGTCTGCTTACCCAGTGAAGCACCAGAACTCCCTTATATTTAAAGGGGTATAATCACAAGTTATGATGTAGCATGGTTTGTGCCCAACAGTACAGCCCAGCAAGCAGCTACTGTACATTCTGTGGGTTGGGGTGGGCTATTACATTTTTGGCTGATCCTGGAAGGGCACTGGAAACACAGCCCAAGTGAGAATATATATTTTTTGACTGTGCCTAGAAAGGCAACTGAAAAGCAGCCATGATACTGCACTGCTACCTCGTGCTGTATAATCCCTTTTCCTTTGCAGGGCCTGAAAGATGACCCTAATAAAGGCCCTGCTGTTTTGCTCCTATTATAGCCAGAGAGCATATTATTTTAGATTAGAAAATGGGCTTGACAAATAAAGCATGCTGGTTGACTGAAAGCCATGCTTAGCATGCATTTATTTTCAACAGAACCCACAAAAACAAAACCAATCGGGTTCCCCATTACTTGGGAATCCTTGGCACCACAATTTTAAACGGAGTCATCACCATGTTTTTTGTCTTGGTAATGGATAACCAAGCGAGGCTGCCAACCCTTCAAGAGAATTCAGCTACCACACACACAGTGTAGTCAAATTTTAACAAAGCCAGTATTACTTGTAAGAATTTTTTTTTCCGAAAAAAAACCTTTGCTTTTCATTGAACCCAATATTGTCTCTTGCATCCTTACTGTTTTCTGTACGTGAAGTGTGACATGGTGACAGTGGCTCTGGTCCTCCACAATACAAAAAAAAATGAAAACTTTTTCTTTTGTTTATACCTGCATTTTTTTTCTGTTGCCCAGTCGCAGGACCTCCCTCCATCCATGACAGCCAATGTTCTGTCCCGGTTCCCCTTGACAATATGTTCAGCAACAACATTGTGTTTTAGTAAAATGAAACTGAAAAGAAATTGAAACAGAAAAATAAAATAAATAAACACATGCCATTTCTTTGCTGTCAAGGAGACAGAATAAAAAACTGTTTCTCCCACCCATGTTCATGGGGGTGGAGGGGTGGTAACCATGACAACCAGCTCAAAACTTAACAGCTATGGAGGCTCCACTGGGACAAGAGTCCCTACATTAGAAAAAAAAAACACAATATTCAAAAGAGGCGGAGGAACTCTTTTATTATAAATTAAAGCAAACATCAAAGAGTTTAAACATTTACTAATACATTATTTTTCAGACACGTAAAATACAGTAGCCCATTTTCTAAGCGCAATAATACCCTCCAGGATAGGCTTTATTAAGAAATACTGGACCTTTCAGGGGCTATTACCCCCTGGGCTGTCTGGTATTTCCCAAAAAGGCCCACCCTGTTGGGTATTATTGCTTATATATGAAGCTACATGCTTTGGTGGGACTGTTACAACATGGTGTTGGTTCATGAGCACGTTGATCCTGTGGGGAGGTAGCAGTGGGAGTTCCTTTAAACTTTAGCCAAATGCACTTGCTAAGGATGTTATTTTTATTGTTAATATATAGATAGGATGACTAGATAGCTCAGTGGATGGTCAGCAGAGCCCTTTATCTACATGTCAATTGTCCCAGTTCAGTCCAGAGTCTTGGTTTCTGAAAGCTATCATCATCTGATGCTGGTGGGTAGCCAATGTGACATGCATTCTGGTGTTGTTTGCTCATTTCCTAGTGGACAGGAATCATGTCACAAAACTACCATCACAACAGCTATTAACATATACAGTATATTATGGGCAGCCTCATGTAAAAGGACAAGGACTGAATGAGTGAGGAATCTGAACTGCTCTATCACTCACTTGAGGTAGTCCCTCCATGATAGGTTTAGAGTATACTGTCAGGGAGGTGTGTGGATAACTTGCACTCTAGTCACTCATACTGGACTACTCATGTACAGTAGATAATGGACTTTGGTCTTCATGGTGGTCATTCTGCAATATTCCATTAATCCTACAATTCACAGTGGCAAAAAAAAAAAAAAGTATATAGACAGATGTGCCTGTATATTTCTGTTAAACTGGCAGACAAATCCAGCAATACAGTACACTTTTTTTATAATTTTTGTTTCTAACTGGCCTGCCAGCACAGTCAATCAATCAATCAATCAATCAAAGTCTTTATTTAACCAGGCGATCACTGTTGAGCAAGCTCATTTTCGAGGTGGACATGGGTTTGTTAAAAAGGAACAAGGGACAATATACATGAGATGCAACCCACAAGAAAATAGTAATAATACAAATAAAGTGAGATACAATAATACAGTATATACAAAGTATCAGCAGGTAACATTGACAGTAGTATATGTTTGGAACAGAAGATACAGTAAGTTTTGGGTATGACACAATTTTTCATAAAAGTAAAGAAATATACATATCAGGTGCACTGAACACAAATAAAACCTAATATAAAAAGATATATAGTGATATGGTATGGAGAATTTAGAGCTGGAACCAGGGTCAAAGGAATGTGGAAGGGACAGATATGGGGGTAGAAAAAGGGGAGAGGTAAGAGTCGATTATAGATGTGATCAGTCTTTTAACAGTAGTAATTAGAGTGTGCTTGGACTTATAGGAGTCACTATTTAGGATAGACAGGCACAGGACTCCTTATTATGATGTAGCTATAGAGATTTAAAAGCTGCTAGGCTGATGGGGTGAATTAATTTCAAAGTTTTTTGCAGCTTGTTCCACAGTTGAGGGAGCACAAAACTGATGGCTGCTCTGCCAATGCGAGATTTTGCTTTGTAAACATAAAGGTAGATATATGAGGTGCTTCTCAGGGCATACTTCCCCAGAGTTCACAAAGGTAAACAGACAGAGATATACTGATGCAGTTTATTTGAGATAGCTTTGTATGTCAAACTGCAGCATTTTTTTGCCATCTGTAAGCAACGGATGACCATCCCACTGCCGTGTACAATGCACAGTGGTGGGTTGAGTATGGAAGACCCGTGATAAATCTTATGGCTCTGTGATAAAGTGTATCGAGTTTGGCTAGGGTACCTGCTGGTCCCTGACTATAAAGAAAGTCTGCGTAATCCAATAGGGAAAGAAAGGTAGTTTGAACCAGTTTCAGTTTATCCTCTCTTGTGAGGAGACTATTAATCCTAAAGAACAGACCAAGTCTTTGTCTAAGTTCCTTTGCCAGTTCTTCTAAGTGGTCTGTGAAAGTAAGTCTATGGTCTAACCAGACCCCCAGGTACTTGAACTTTGGTACGTAGTCCAACCGCTCACCTAGAATGGTAGTGATCTGCGGGAGTGTCCCAGCAATTGCAGGATTTATTGTATTTTGAAGGGGCTACAGAAACATTGTTTTGTTTTTGTTTGCATTTAAGAGCAGTTTCTGGTTTATAAGCTGATGTTGCAGCAGATTAAATTCATTTTGAAGGGCTTTACAGGCCGCTTCAGGTGTGGGGCTACTAGCATAGAGTACTGTATCATCCGCGAATAGGTGTATTTGTGCTTCTTTGATGGGGGCATCTACATTGTTAAAATAAATGGTGAAGAGCAAGGGACCAAGAATGGAACCTTGTAATACACCCCTCAATAGAGGTTTTGGTGGAGAAACTTCCCCTTCTGCCTTTACTTGTTGAAGTCGTCCTGAGAGGTAGTTGGAGAACCATTTAAGGGATAGGGAATCCAAACCAATGTTCCGGAGGGATGACAGAAGCAGTCTGTGATCAACAGTATTGAATGCCTTGCTTAGGTCCAAGAAAACTGCGCAGACAAAGGTTTTTTTGTCTAATTCAAGCTGCCAGTCATTTGTCACCTTGGCTAGAGCAGAGATTGTACTGTGCTGTGCTCTAAAACCAAATTGTAATGGGTTGAGCAATTTTTATGATTCCAGGTACTTCCGAAGCTAGGAGTTCACTATTTCCTCTAGCATCTTTGACAGGATTGGAAGTAGGGAGATTGGCCTGTAGTTATTGAGGTCACTAGGATCTCTGACTTAAACAAAGGGACCACAAGTGCATTTTTCCAAATGGCGGTAGGTCACCTGGGACAAGGATAAGTTGAAGAGATGAGTAATTGGGACTGCGAGGGCACGGTAGCCAACCTTTAAGAAGTACGGGTCAATGAGGTTGGCCCCAACATTTTTCCTAGTGTCCAGCTGAGGGAGAAGATCTTCGACTTCTTTCAGGGAGGTAGGCTGCAGAGAGAAGGATGGACTGGGGTTGGGTTTTTCTTGTGTATCCAATCTAAGTTGTTGGTGGAGGATATACACGGGAGAGGAGTCAAAGGCTAGCCCTGCAGTGGCAAAATGATTATTGAGAGCATCGAGGATAGACGGTCTGTCGGAGATGACAGTATTGTCGATCAATAATTTAGTAGGTAGGGAATTTACAGTGGTGTGACCGTCAATGTCTTTGATAGTCTTCCAGAATTTGGAGGCATTTCTTGAGGAGCTCTCCAGCTGAGAGTGGTAGAAATTAGCTTTGGCTTCTCTGACAATTTTGGTGCAGAGGTTCCTTGCCCTCCGGAAAGAATTCCAGTCATTTATTAAATTAGTTTTCCTAGCAGTTCTCCAGAGTACATCCCTACTCTGCAAAGCATCTTTCAGGTCTTCTGTAAACCACTGACAGGATTTGTTTCTGGCACAAACTTTTACTATGGGAGCATACTTGTTGAGAGCCCCTAGCACAATTTCTGAGAAAATATCATAAGCCGTAGTCAAAGACTTGTCTAGATAGAAGTCCTGCCATCGTGTGGAGTCTCTTAGGTCTGATATATACCCATGGAGATCAAAGTTGCATATGCACCTTTTAAAGGAGAATTTTGGTGCAGTTGTGGATTTAAGAGTGGATCTTACACACGTGATGAAGCAATGGTCGCTAATATCAGAGAAAAAGATGCCAGCATGGGAGAATAAATGGGGTTTGTTAACTAAAATGATATCCAAGAGAGTACTGTTATTAGGGTTGAGCTTGTTAGGATGAGTAGATTCATTTATTAGCTGTGACAACCCAAGGGAATCACAGAACATTTTAAGTGGGGTGGATGCACTGGATAGCTAGTCTAAGTTGAAGTCCCCTAGTATGATACACACTGAAGATGCCGAACCCAGGATGTTTCTGAGATGTTTTAACAACTGTAGTCCAGCTGATGGGGGTCTGTAGCATCCTATTATACATAATGAGACACCAGTGGCAATTTCAATCTTTAATGACAAACTTTCAAATTCTTTTGGGACAGAGGTTGAGTCAATTATGGAGGCAGAGAATTTATCATTGATGTAACTAGCTACCCCACCACCTCTGGTTTGTCCTGTCGGCTCTGAACAAACAGTAGGAGGGAATGTTAACTTCATTGTTACTGGTCGCCGGTCGGAGCCAGGACTCCGTAATCACCAGGACATCTGGAGCAGTATGACATACCCAGGCCTGAACAGAAGTGATTTTTTTTAATAGACTACATACATTAACATGCAAGAATGTAAGCACCTTGAGGCTTTGTAGCTCTGCTGGGGATTCCATGGGTGCCAGAGGGCCTGGATTAAGCTCAACATTTCCTGAGCATAGTAAAAGCAGGAACAAGAGTTTCCTGCAGAGTCCTAGGAGAAGTGTGGGTGGCTGAGTCTTCTTTTGGTTACGTGATTTGTTTGCGGCAGTATAGAGAGTTCTGAGGCAAGTTCCCAGTTTTCCTGATGCTGCATACAATAATACCCTGACCGAGAGAGTCAATGGGAGTAGGGGGGAGTATGTAGAAGGTGGTGTAGCCCTGTGGGCAGGCTCTAGGAGAGTTCCTGTATGACAGTGCAGGTGAAGGACCAGCAGTGGGCTAGGGGAAGTTAGAGCACATACAAGTTCTTCTACTTGATAGGAAAAGTCCCGGTCGGACAATGTAAAAAGAGAGCCATTCTCCACTCTAGGAGTTATTTTTTGATTCACGTTCAGGTCCAATACATGTAAGATGAGCAGAGACAAGCATAGAAGCAGGTAATATGCCCTCATTATGAGACTATCACCCAATGGGCACTACAAGTGCAAGGCAAGAGAAAGTTCTCAATGGAGGAGGTCTTAATCCTGCAGAATACTGCTATAGGCAGTGGAGCCTGAAGCAGTAATCCTTAAGTACAGCTCTAGTCAGGCTAATAAGAAAAAGAGTTCACCTGACTATAGAGTAGTACTAGGGGCAGAGAGGCTTTGAAGCAAATTTCTTAGCTACTACTCTGGAGCAGACTAAGTACTAGAGAGATCATCTGACCTAAATCCACTGCCTTAGCAAGACAGGATATGCTAGTGAGCAATAAGCAAACCTAAAGTACCAAAATGGTATGCCTCAGCAAGACTGAATGAGATAAAGCTGCTAGAAGGCTTAGTTGCAAAAAGGGGATGGGAGGAATTGCAGTTGTTAACAGTAAGTAACCAATAAATTGAAACATCAGATAGGAGTGGGCGGAGACTGTGCATTTAAAGGAGGCCTGGGAGGGGGAGGGCAGGTGGGATGAAAAATCAAGGGGAAGTTTGCAGAGCTAGCACTGAATCAGTGCACATACAGTTGGAGAGAAACTGCAGCAGGGGGGGAATGGTAAGTTACTTTACACAGGCCAAGCAGAACAGGCTAAATTAAAATATATAAATTAGGAGCCGAGTACAGGGATGCAGGCTTACATTAAGCCACATGTCTAGGGTTGCTCCTGTCTCAGGTGAGTGAGACCAGCCAATCAAGGGAGCTCTACACAGGCGTGAGTCAATAGCGCTACCCTGAGAAGGCAATGAAATTGAAAACAGCAAATTGCAAGTGATGATTCAGTTCAGCGTTCACACAGCCCAGAGAAATCGTGGCAATTTTTCAAGCATCGTACCTTATCTATCTCTTTGGGGGGGGGTGGATCAGGCTCCTTGCACTGTAGAGGTGCTACGGCTGGATCGCGACTGCTGCCCCGGGGGCAAGTGGCACCTTATCTATCTCTGTGGGGGGTGGGTGGATCAGGCTCCTTGCACTGTAAAGGTGCTATGGCTGGATTGTGACCGCTGCCCGTGTGGGTGGTAGCACTACTGCATGTGATGCTGATGAGCCGGGTTCGGAAGTGAGCCTGGGTGTTGGAGGGCCTGCCGGTGGGAGGAGAGCATTGAGCATCCTACAGACTGCTCTCCTCCTCCAAGGGGAGGGTGGGGAAAGCTCCCAGCACTTGCCTGACCCCCCTGGTGGAAGCCAGGAATCTGACAGCTGGAGCTGCCATCTGCAAGAGGCAGGGCAAATGTTGGCTAGCCAACCCCTGACATCACTGCACACCACACCTCCCAGGGAGAAAAGTGGAAAAAAACTTGGGCCATACAGGATGCCACCCACCTCGCAATGCAGGCCCCGCACTGCTGACCCATGGCACCCCTGAACACCGAGCTAAGATGTCCACTGGGAGGAAGTGATCCCCCCCTGAATGCTCCATCCTGGGGGGTAAGCCAGAGAGGACCACCGGGGAAGGTAAGTCCCAGGGACAGTGGATGATGGGGCCGGGTGCGGGGGTAGGGCCAATGGGGGCCAGTTCGAAACGGAGCAAAAAAAAATAATACTTTTTGTTCCTTCCATTTTTCATGTTTCCTGCACAGGAAACAGTACCAGCCCAGCAGTTCTCTTCCTTTCAGTCAAGAGAGCAGGATACTTACACACAGACAATGTGGCACAAGGAAATGGGTAACTACAGACTCTGAATGAAAACAAAAAACATGCACTTACCCCCCGAATGATGATGCTAATACTTATGTAGATTTCAAGTGCAAAAATGACATAGAAACATAGACAATCACAGCAGAAAAAGACCAGAGGTCCATCCAATCTACTCAAGTTCCTTGAAACCTACAGTTCCTCCAGGGTACTGACCCTCCCCATCCTCTCTCTATTCTCCTCCTTGGTCCTGTCGCCCTGGTAATCACTATTCTCATCATTATGCCCCAGACCTGCTTGAATCCCCTGACTATTTTCGCACCCACCACTTCAGCCGACAGACTATTCCAAAGTTCCACCACCCTTTCTGTTAAGTAATACTTCCTCACATCTCTCCTGAACCTACCTCCTGTTAATTTCCATTTGTGACCACGTAACATCTGTATTAAGATGCACACAGGTACTGTAAAAAGTTTAAAATGAACTAGGAGCAAGCATGTTGCCTGACATGTTTTGCATCAGTGATACTTTATCAATGGTGACAAGCTGGGAGACTGACACTACTTAAGTACAGCTCTTCTTAAAGAGCAACTCTGTACTTCAGCATGTGCTTTCATAAATACGATGTTTCCGCTGTTACAATTTACTAGACAATATATATATTTTTTTCATTTTCACTGTTCCTTCCCAAGATTTACAGCACATCTTGGTAGTCCATCTAACTAGGGTTACCACCTTTTAAGAAGCCCAAAGTGGGACAGTTCTTACTGAAACATGATTTTTCACAAGACAATATGCAACCTTGACCAATGCAACAGACTTGTTTTCTCTAAATAATCAGAATTAAGACTAAGTGTTGTAGTTTTTTTAGTTGTTTCTAGTGTTTCTTATCATTTTAAGGCATTTTAGGTAAGGTATTATAGTTTTTAGCAACATTTAAAGGAAAGTCAGAAAATATGTTTTTCTGTTACAGTGTCAGGACATGTAGTATTTTTCATGTTTTTTGCAGGACACTGCTGCCCAAATCAGGACTGTCCTGCAAAAATCAGGACAGGTGGTAACCCTATCTAAAACTTCAGTATAGAAAATCATTTTGAAACACTTGCCTGTCCCCTATTAACCTCCAGATGGCTTTGTTTACAACATCATAGTTCCCACCATGCCAGCAGTCTGTGATATCACAAACTGCAAGAGTCCGGTTAGCAGGGGAGAGTCATACAGTTTGAAAGACTCAGTGAAATAATTGCTGCATATCTACACTATGTAGTAGGCCAACAGAAGGGGAAAGTAGAAGAAATAACAAATAACTAGAAAACAATAAAGTTAAAACATAACTGGTGTAAATCTAGGCCCGGATATTCAGACTGCGCCAGGCAGTGGCGCAAGCCTGGGTGCAGCGCAACTGGGCTGCCCCAGGGCATAGACCAGGCAAAATTCAATGGTGCTGCACCATGGCTCAGCACCATTGAATATGGCACAGAGGGCACACACACTGCACCAGCACAAGTTAAAGAACAGGAGCAGGGGGATGCGCCAGCGCAAGTGCAGTTGCGCTAGGCGCATCACCCTCGATATTCAGCATGGGGCATGCAAATGAGGCCATTATGCATGCAAGGCACAAATGGGGCCATTTGCATGTCATTATGGCCCTATTTGCATGCGATGCGCCGATCCCAGGTGACTTGTGCCTGGCACCCTGCCTGGTTGCAGCCATTGGGGATCGACACCCTACTGTGCCAGTGAAGTCCCCCTGCTCCCGTACTCCTGATCATGAGCATTCATAACAGCAGAACCCTGGTGGTCCAGTGGTAATCCCCCCCATCGTCTGATCACAGGCATTAGTAAATTCAGACCCTGGTGGTCCAGTGGTAATCAACCCATCGTGGGCATTTGTAGATTCAGATCCCTGGTGGTCCAGTGGTATGCCCTTTTCGCCCGATTGTGGGCATGTGTAAATAACTGATCTCTGGTGGTCCAGTGGTACCCCCTCCCCACCCACCCACAGATGTCCCCTGCCACCAGCACCCCGTCATCGTGAACAGCAGCATCCACCCACGTACCGCCTGGCCACCCACGAATGACAGCGTACAATACGATCTGTATGCCTAGAACCAATGGGCATGCAGACCATACTGTACTACACAGGCCCGATGTGTGAATGAATGCGTGGGCTCGGGCAGCCAGGCGGCATGTGGGCGGGGTGCTGCCACCTACCAATGATGGGGGGGTGCTGGGTGACGGGGGACCTCTGTGGTGGGTGGGGAGGGGAGTACCACTGGACTGCCAGGGATCAGTCATTTACCTGTGCCCACGATTGGGTGACAAGGCGTACCACTGGACCACCAGGGATCTATTCAGTACTTATGCCCGCGATCGGGCGACGGGGCAGGGGGGCACCTGCCTACCACGCCAGGGTGCTTGTGGATGGTGTACCTGATGGCTGGGTGGCCACCCATGGCTGGCAGCTGTTATGTTGCGCCATGCACTACAGCTGCCCGCGTGTAGGTGGCCAGCATTTGAGCCATTTCTTTTTTGGCTCAACTTTGTGCACCAGTGTGCACAGCATGTAGGGGTTTGTGCCAGCATATGTGATGCACATCCCGGGCTGAATATCGGGATGTGTCGCATATGCATGGGCATGCCCCCTACATCTGTGCTGCTTACATTACCAATGCGCCCAGGCATATCGGGGGTTGCGCCGCACAGCCTACCCCTTTGAATATTGTGCCGGGGCACATTGAGGGTTGCGCATGGTGCAACCCCTTTGAATATCCAAGCCTTAGTGTTTTTAAGCTTTTTATAGAGTTGCTAGTACACAGACTCTGCAAACAAGTACAAACACAATACAAACAATCCATGGCTTACAACAGTCATGAGTGTTTGCTTATATTTCTTGTTGGGCATAGATAGTGCAGCAGTTAAAATTAACAAATTACATGAGTTTTAATAGTGGCATTCTCATGATTGAAAAACAAAGAAATAAAACTGCGCTGAACCTGCAAGTAATTTTTCCCAGTAGAAGCTGTTTTTTTAAGTACTGGTTACATTTCTGTTATTGTTCAATCTATAAAGTCCTCTTAGTAACCTCAGTGGGTGTTTCTGCTTTACACTCTGGTGTTAAAGAGCCCCTGACAGCATTAGGAAAACTTTGAAAAATGTAAGATTTATATTCATCCCCATCCCATTTTCTTTATTACTTCATATATTTTTAGTAATTAATTCCCCATTTTCTTTATTACTGAAAACAGCTGCAGAAAACGAGATCCATATCCCCCAGACAATATCTACTCTGGCTGCTTCTCTACATATGACATTACAATCTCCTGTTTATGACTTCATAATTATCTCCACAGCAACATAGTTTGATGCCATAAACAGAATTATGTTGTCAGATGTAGGCAGGCAGCTAGAGCTTGAGCTAAAAGGGTAGATATATTGTATTCATGCAAATACCCTTAGTAATAAGAAAATAAGGGTCAGAATTACAGAACAAAATATGAAATATAAGCTACAGTTAAGCCTGAATATTACATTTTTTCAAAGTTGTCTTAACTGTGTCAGGAGCTCTTGAAGTGCCATTTTAGAACTGAGTGATGTCGTTTATGTCTCTCTCTCAGCCATAGAGTTCTGCATAGAACATGAATGCATTGTGCCAACAATTGAAGAGTAGAATAAGGACATAAACTACATCATACAGTTCTAAAATGTTTTTTACAAGCAGCATGTAAATCAGAAACACCCACTAGGATGGCTAAAAATTGGTTCCACCAAGCCATATCGACACCGAAATTGTTGACATGTGACTTGGTGACATCCCCAATGTTGGCAGGTGAAATTTTGCCTGTCAGAAATTGTAGTTTTTGTATCAGGAGTCTGCACTCCCGATCCCCCAATGAGGGGGTCTGCACTCCTGTACCCCCCATTTCTATATAACAAACTTCGAGTTGGAGTTTGTTCAAAATGGGGGAACTACTCTTGAAGTGGTGAAATTTATCTGGCGGTCCACCTCAGCGACAGTCTTGAAACCTGTCGAGATTGTCGCTGATGGGTTTCGCCATTGAAACAACACAATTATACCCTATAAATTCTAGATAGCTAGAGCATTAACAGAATTTGAACCATTATTTAAAAAACAGAGTCTACTGGGGAAAAACAGCTTATAGAGTCAGTTCTCCTTTAATGTTATTTTCTTAGATTGTGAGCCCACATTTTCAAGACAGTAGTTTTATTACCCAAGCATATGAAATAACAGGCGTCATTTATTAAATGTTACCTGAAATGTGATTTTGTGGAACCACTGCAAAAAACAGATTTGGGAGGGGGTTTGAAATTAACACCTGCCATGCTCATTAGGAGAGCAAAATAAGGCTTTGTTGAAAATATTGGGGTCAAAATCTCAAAGCATAGCAAAGTTATATGTAAACTTTAAAAATGTCTGCGTTTCTTCCTAACATTGTTGTTTTTTTAGATTTTTAACCCAGTTTTTCAACACAGTTTTTTTATTACCCCCACCTTATGATCAAAATAGGTGTATTTTTTTAAATCCTGCCCAAAAAGGGATTTCGCGGAGTGAATGTGAAAACATGCTTCAGGTGGGATTTGAAAAATTACACCTGCCTTATTCATAAGGTAGTGTAAAAAAGGCCATGTTAACAATTTGGGCCAAGCATGTTGAAAAACGACAAAATAATGAATAAAAGTTCAAAATGATTTAAAAAGCCATTAACTGGATTTACCTTGTTTTCAGTCAGTTTGCAGTCGGACGCAGTAAGGAGAGCATTATCTGCATTGCTGAGAGGATTACTTTTGGTGGGTTATTTTTGTGGGACCCTAGTGAGGTAAGTGAGGGATTGGGTGTGTGGGGGGTGGTGTGTACTGGGAGGGAAGTTGGGATTTGTGGGTTAGATGGGGTAAATGGGGATAGAAGAGTTTGTTGGGCATTTGTTTTTCAGGTTATACAAAAAAAAAAGAATTGGATGATTTTCTTTATTTTTATTTTTCAAATTACCTGACACTGGGAATTGAGCACTCCAGTGTCACTGTTGTTTGGTAGCACCGGGGGTTGGGCGCCTCAGTGTTGTCAACTGTGGTAGTGATAGGGGGGTGTTGTTTGGTGGCACTGCAGAGTGGAACCCCAGTGCTGTAGACTGTGATGAGAGGAAAGATTGTTCCTTCCAATACGCGGGCGCTAAGCACCCCAGTGTTGGACTATGTGTATGTGGGGGTGTTTTTGCTGTCACAGGGGGTTGGGCACCCTGGTGTCATATTTAGTATGTAGGGGGTGTTTTTTGTCAGCACCAGGGGTTGGGCACCCCAGTGTCAGAGTGTTGCAGGGAGTGCAGGATGATGGCTGAGAACTATGTTGCCCTTTCCACTGATGCTGCCACCATTAACTCTGGTGTTGGGTTGTGGCTTTGGGGAAGGGCTTTGAACTGTCGTGCTCTATGCCTTGGTGACCAGTATAAGAACCAAAAGTACTATCTCTCTGCACTTCTCTGAGGACAGTGGGTTAGAGAGAAGAACAAATGGTGCAGAGCGCCGGGGGGAGGGGAGGAGTGACCGAGCTCAACTGAGCACTGTCAGGATTGCTGCAGATTTCTTTGTGGGCAGGAAAAGGCACCAACGCAGGCAATAGCCCAGTACAAAAGGGTAGCCTGCAGCGCTGGCAGAAACGGAACGAGCAAGTGAGAGAGGGGGAGTGAGCGAGCTCAACGGAGCTCTGTCGGGACTGCTGCAGATTTCTTTGTGGGCAGAAAAAGGTGGCACAGAGGCAGGAGCCCAGTACAAAAGGGCAGCCTGCAGCACCAGGAGAAACAGAATGAGTGAGAGCAGGGGAGTGAGCCGACCAACCGGAGCTCTGTCGGGACAGCTGCGGATTCCTTTGTGGGCAGGGAAGCAGCCAATGCAGGCAGAAGCCCAGTACAAAAGGGCAGCCTGCAGTGCTGGGAGAAACAGAGCGAGAGGACTGAGAGAGGGGAGTGAGCCAGCACAACAGAGCTCTATCATGACTGCTGCAGATTTCTTTGTGGGCAGAAAAAGGTGGCAATGCAGGCAGGAGCCCAATACAAAGGCCAGCCTGCAGTGCCAGCAGAAACAGGACAAGCGAATGAGAGAGGGGGAGTGAGCAAGCTCAACGGACCTGTGTCGGGACTGCTGCAAATTTCTTTGTGGGCAGAAAAAGCCACCAACGCAGGCAGGAGCCCAGTACAAAAGGGCAGTCTGCAGCAGCGAGAGACACAGAATGAGTGAGTGAGGGAGGGGAAGTGAGTGAGGTCAACGGAGCTCTGTTGGGACTGCTACAGATTTCTTTGTGTGCAGAAAAAGGCAGCAATGAACGCAGGGGCCCAGTACAAAAGGGCAACCTGCAGCAGCGGGAGAAACAGAATGAGCGAGTGAGAGGGGGGAAGTGAGTGAGCTCAATGGAGCCCTATCATGACTGCTGCAGATTTCTTTGTGGGCAGAAGAAGACAGCAATGCAGGCAGGAGCCCAGTACAAAAGGGCAGTCTGCAGCGCTGGCAGAAATGGAATGAGTGAGTGAGAGAGGGGGAGTGAGCAAGCTCAACGGAGCTCTGTCGGGACTGCTGCAGATTTCTTTGTGGGCAGAAAAAGGCGTCAACAGAGGCAGGAGCCCAGTACAAAAGGGCAGCCTGCAGCACCAGGAGAAACAGAATGAGCGAGTGAGACAGGGGGGAGTGAGCGACCTCAACGAACTCTGTGCGGGACAGTTGAGGATTTCTTTGTGGGCAGAAAAAGGTGCCAATGCAGGCAGAAGCCCAGTACAAAGGGCAGCCTGCAGCACCAGGAGAAACAGAATGAGCAGAGTGAGACAGGGGGTGAGCGACCTCAACAGAGACTCTATCATGACTGCTGCAGATTTCTTTGTGGCAGAAAAAGGTGGCAATGCAGGCAGGAGCCCAGTACAAAATGCCAAGCCATCAGGCTGGCAGAAATGGAATGAGCGAGTGAGAGAGGAGGAGTGAGTGAGCTCAGCGGACCTCTGTTGGGGCTGCTGCGGATTTCTTTGTGGGCAGAAAAAGGCATCAATGCAGGCAGGGGCTCAGTACAAAAGGGCAGCCTGCAGCTGTGGGAGAAACAGAATGAGCGAGTGAGAGAGGGGGAGTGAACGAGATCAACGGAGCTCTATTGTGGCTGCTGCAGATTTCTTTGTGGGCAGGAAAAGGCAGCAACTCAGGCAGAAGCCCAGTACAAAACAGCAGCCTGCAGCACCGGGGGAAACAGAACGAGCGAGTGACAGACGGGCAGTGAGCAAGCTCAACGGACCTGTGTCAGGACTACTGCAGATTTCTTTGTGGGCAGGAAAAGCCACCAACAGAGGCAGGAGCCCAGTACAAAAGGGCAGCCTGCAGCACCAGGAGAAACAGAATGAGTGAGTGAGAGAGGAGGAATGAGCCACCTCAATGGAGCTCTGTCGGTAAAGCTGCGGATTTCTTTGTGGACAGAAAAGGGTGCCAACGCAGGCAGGAGCCCAGTACAAAACAGCAGCCTGCAGCACCAGGAGAAATAGAATGAGCGAGTGACAGACGGGCAGTGAGCAAGTTTAACGGACCAACGCAATCAACATTCAGCATTGACAAATTCTTGTTCCTCTGAACTCACTGTTACACATCAGAAAAGGTGCTCAGGAACCGTAAATCAAAACAGTATTTAGGTTTTCTTGATTTTATATGAACTGTAGCCATTGTTCTGTGGTACCACCTTCTTTTGAGAAAGACATTTTTCTTACAACTTAGCAGTGAGTCAACGTTTAATGTACATGGAAGCTACACAAAAAGCCGGCTTGCACTGAGCACGAGGGTTTGAGCAGCTTGTGTGGAGATGAATCTTCTATAATACTATCATTGGGAGCTCAGAACATAGTATTATGAGCTCTGAATGATAGCACTATGAGAATACAAGTGTAGTATTACAGGGTATGAAATATGCTACTATAGGGATTTTTTTACATGGATTTTAATAGTATTATATGGCTTATATCATATGTTACTAAATTATAAAAACAAGTTTAAAAATAGTTGAATACAATATTTCATTCAGTTTTACAACTAAATGATTTATAATCATAATGATAATTATTGTATTTAAATTATCCACTATAGATAAGTGATCTCTTTTATGAACAGGCTCTTCTTTCATAGCTACATGGGGACCATATCCAAATACAAACCAAGAGTCCAAAAGACAAAAAGCTGCATAAATGAGACAAAATATATGGGGCCAGATATTCAAAGCTTTGCCCTTGGGCTAAGTTAACACTGCCCAGTGGGCAAACTTAACCTGAAGCACAAAGCAAGCTATATTCAAAAGGAATAACCTGGGGCAAACAGCCTCTGAATATAGCATGGGAAATGAGGCTGGGGAAACTGGGCTGGGAGTGCAGGGCAAACTTAGCCCTAGTATAAGACTGCTCTGAATATAGCAACCAGGAAATGCAGACCACAACAGCAACACAGTGCACAGCGACGTGAAGGTAGCTAGAGGCAACATATGTGGCCAATGTGTGTTCCAGCAAATGTGTAGACCCAGTACAGCGGCAGGGAGCAGCCTATGGGAAAGAACAGTGTGCAAAACAGTATAATATTCCCCGAACCGTTTGCACGGAGCTAACATGTTTGCGCGGGATTAGCGCAGAGCTAAGCTGTTTGCCCGGTGAAAACACATTTGCCCAGTGCTAAACTTTGCCATATTCAAAAGTGACATGCAAATGAGCCTACTTAGATAGTCTCTGGGCAAACAGCCACATTAGCATCCCATTATGCCCTGATTTACATGCAGTTTGCCCAGCGTTACTGCAGGGTCCCACAGCTCCACTTGTAGGTCAGTCTGGAAGTACAGGGGCCGGCCAGGTCTGAACGCAGCTCCACCTGTAGGTCAGTCAGGCAGTTCATGATGATAGCTGCAGGCTACATGTGAACAGTACAGCATAGCATAGCATATCGTACCCCAGGGGACAACACAGCATAGGCACAGGTGGCGGTGGTGCTGCATGCAACTGTAACACTGTAGGTCATGCTACAGTGCACAGCAGACACTACAGTAGCAAGGGGGCCGGTAGTGTGAGGGACACAGCAATGCCTATGGTATGTAGGGCAGTGATGACTGCTGCACTGTACACAGTGACAGGCCCAGCTTGCAGGTAATTACTGACAGTGGACAGTATTGTTACGCTGTTGTGTGATCCACAGATGCTGCACCTGTGGCATGGGATGCACACAGTGACATATACATGGCCGGCTGTGTGTGCTGTGGCATCTGTACAGTTGTGCAGTATGTGGCTGGGGGGGTACGTAAGATCCAACAGTACACAGGTGGTGGGGTATTCCCACTACTGGCCCATGTGCACTGTGTGATGTGTCCCAGTCTTGTGGCCACACCTGGGCTGTGGTGAGGTCTGGCCACCCGTACACCCTCCCCTCAATGGCCACCATGCCAGCAGTACTGCCTGTGTGTGCTGGCATCTGTTGGTCACCACAGACATATGGTCTGCAGGTGTGTGCTGTATGGTCACACTACCATGATGTCCCCTGTGGGCTCGATCACCCCTTACTGCGTGTGCATGGCAGGGACCTGTGGCAGCTGTTGGCATCATGGTTGTGCCTTCAGTGAGCAGCATGTGTCCTCCATGTCTGGCAGTTTCTAAGTGTCATACTCATATGTTAGGGTTGGGCAAGCCACGCTATTGCCACACTAACACTGCGCAAAGCAACAATGTCGCGCATAGCTGTTTGCCCAGGGTTAAGACCAGCTTTTCCTGGGCGGCAATTTGTATCGTGCTATGGGTCACGCTAAGTCGCGCTAAACACCTTAGCATGGTGCTAGTCGCTGAATATCTCATTGCGCCTGTATTCATGTTCACTTTGCCCCTAGCATATCATTATGGTTTGCCTGGCGCTAATGCGGTTTGCGTGCGCTATTTGGCCTTTTCAATACAGCAAGCCCACGCTAATCCCGCTCTAAACCCATGCAAATGTTTTTTGCCCGGCACAAAGCTTTGAATATCTGACCCATGGTGTTAGAAATAGGCTATCAATACTGATAATATTAAATATCAAAGCTCCCAGTTCCCAGTTACTGGCTACTCATTTCAAAAAAAGGGTCAGGTTCAACATTTTCTTTTAAGCCTGGCCATTCCCTGAAACCATTCTCCATGGTTCCATTCTAACCAACTTGACCTTTGGTAACAGTCAGAAACTAGCCAGACACACTGTCCCCCCCTGTCTTCACCACTCTGGATGGCACCTCACTAAAGTGGTTCAGTCCTTTAAGTACCTGGGGGTGTGGCTTGTCAGTAAGTTTGACTTCTCATCCCATATTGATGCCATCCATGCCAAGCTCCATCCCAAGCTTGGTGCCCTCTATCATTACAAAGACGGCCTATCTCCACATGTCCACAGAGAGCTGATTACCAAAATGGTGCTCCCTGTCTTCTATCATGTGGATGTAGTCTATGGCTCTGCCCCCTCCACTTCCCTCCCCCCTCCAGACTGGATGCCCTCCTCAACTCCTTCTGCTGTTTTGCATCTAACTGTCCTCCATGTACACATCACAGCTGTCTTTACTCCTCCCTTTCCATCCTCCCTCTGCCAATTTATCGACAGGCTCATAGCGCTATGTTCCTCTCCAAATATTGGTTCAATACCCTTCCTTCCTATCTCTCCTCACTCCTATCCCGAATTCTCCCCTGCCTCCTGCTCCCTCTGCTCTAGGGACCATTGCACTTTTGTCATTCCTCATCCATGCTTCTCTGCTGGACCATCTGCATTCTTCTATAGGCTTCCCTCTCTCTGGAACAAACTCCCCTCCTCCCTCTGTGTCTTCATATCCTTTAACTCCTTCAAATGCCAGCTGACACTTCAACGCCCCCCACCCCGCTCCTGTTACCCTTCCTCCGTTTACCCCTGAAGTCTTGATTTTAACCCATACAAGTTTTTGGTAGTGATTCTAACCACCACAAAAGTTCACTGCACTTTGTTTAATTGTGGTACATGCAAATTCTCTTTTTTATTGTAACACATTGCTCATCTGTCTGTTCAGATGTTGTTTTGCTATTGTCTACTGCTTTGTTGCTCCATCTCTTCCTTCCCCAGGTCAAACTTGGAAACAAGCGTTGGCCCAGTGTGTCTTTCCCAGTTACCAAATTTTAAATAAATAAATTGCCTGTCTCTTAAGGTATTGATCCAAATGTTTCAGATTGTCAAAGTCTTCCTCTCTTGGACTGAGGAGCACTTTGTCAACACCTCATAGAAACATAGAAACATAGACTTTGATGGCAGATAAGGACCGCTTGGCTCATCTAGTCTGCCCATTTTCCCTACCTACAGGATAGGCCGCAGATCCTAGTTAACCAACAGCCTATTTCTTTCTAACCCCCACAAGAATTGCCTTATGTCTGTCCTATGCATTCTTGAATCCTCCCACAGTTTTAGACCCCACAACCTCCTCAGGAAGGCTGTTCCATGCATCCACTACCCTCTCTGTGAAATAATACTTCCTCACATTTCCCCTGAACTGCCTCCCTTCTATCTTTAAATTGTGTCCCCTTGTTCTTGCACGTCTCGTTTTCTGAAAGATGCTACCCTCTTGGACTTTGTTGATTCCCACTGAGGTACTTAAAAGTTTCTATCATGTCCCCCCCTCCCTTCTTTCCTCAAGGGTATACATATTAAGCTCCTTTAGTCTCTTCTCATATGGCTTCTCTTGCAGACCCTGCACCATTTTAGTTGCCCTCCTCTGGACTGCCTCTATCCTGTCTATGTCCTTGTGGAGATGGGGTCTCCAGAACCGGACGCAGTACTCCAGATGGGGTCTCACCAACTGTCTGTACAGAGGGATAACAACTTCCTGTTTTCTGCTGCTGATGCCTCTCTCTATGCATCCCAGTATACCCCCAGCCCTCCCTACTACCTTCTCACATTGCTTGCTAACTTTAAGGTCATCTGATATGATTACCCCCAGGTCCCTTTCCTTTTTTGTTGTTGTTACTACCTCCCCCATTGTGTATTTTCTTCCCTGGGTTCTTGTTTCCCAGGTGCATTATTTTGCACTTCTTTGCATTGAATCCTAGCTGCCATACTTCTGACCATTCCTCCAACCTTGCAAGTCCCTTCTCATCCTTTCCACACCTCCTTGTGTATCACCCCTGTTGCAGATATTTGTGTCATCTGCAAAAAGGCATACTTTTCCTTCCAGTCCCTCTGCAATGTCACTGATGAGACATTAAAAGGACTGGACCCAATACTGAACCCTGTGGTACCCACTAGTAACCTCTTTCTTCAAAGTGGACTCCATTTACAATTA
Organism: Neoceratodus forsteri; assembly: GCA_016271365.2. Classification (NCBI taxonomy): domain Eukaryota; kingdom Metazoa; phylum Chordata; order Ceratodontiformes; family Ceratodontidae; genus Neoceratodus; species Neoceratodus forsteri. The sequence goes on along the minus strand of CM028135.1, from coordinate 514,515,300 downwards.
CCTTCTGTGTCCTGTTGTGCAGCCAATGTTTTACCAGGCTACCACCCTGGGACCACTCCCAGGCTGAGTTAATTTGACTAATTAATCTTTTGTGTGGGACTGTGTCAAATGCCTTGCTAAAGTCTAGGTAGGCCATGTCCAAGCCCCTCCTGGTCTATTACTTTGGTCACATGATCAAAGAAATCTATTAGATTCGTCTGACATGACCTTCCCACTGTGAACCCATGCTGCCTTGGGTCCTGTGCCCCACTGGTCTCTAGGTACTTAACTATTCTTTCCTTCAGAAGTGACTCCATCACTTTCCCTACCACAGAGGTCAGACTGACAGGTCTGTAGTTTCCTGCCTCTGTCTTGGTCCCACTTTTGTGAAGGAAATCACATCCGCCTTCCTCCAGTCCTCGGGTACCACCATCCTCCATGATTTATTAAAAGAGTAGCCAGTGGTTTCACTAGTTCCTTCCTTAATTCTTTTTAGAATTCTGGAGGTGAATTCCATCAGGACCCATTGCTTTGTCCACCTTCAGTTTTAGGAGTTCTTGCAGAACCCTTTCTTCTGTGAAAGGACTGGGATCGACCCCCCTATCAGAGTGCTTCTGTTGATTGGATTAGGCACTTCCCCTCCTCTTTTGTGAATACTGAGCAGAAATATTCATTCAGTATCCCTTCTTTTCACTGTCCCCTCTGCCCACCACCGTTCATTCTATTCAGCCTCACTACTCCCTCCTTTTGTCTTTCTACGCTCACTGATGTACCTATAAAAGGTTTTATCCCCCTTCTTAAGTGAGTTGGCTATCTTTTCCTCAGTTTGGGCCTTTGCTATTCTGACTTCCCTCCCTGCTTCCTTCTGCTTTAACTGGTACAGCTCTCTGTCCTGCTCCTTCTGTGTTTCCTTATACTTCCGGAATACTATCTTTTTCTTCCTGACTTTCACAGCCACCTCTTTTGAGAACCATAGTGACTGAACTGGAAACTATGTTTAGCTGAAATCCTAGTATTCTCTTCCTCTTTTGGACTGGGGAGCACTTTGTCAGTACCTCTGACCTTGAAATTATGTTTAGCTGGAACCCTAGCATTCATAATATGCTGTACTGTGGCATATTCTATGTTTCCTTTTCTTATGGCTCTACAATGTTCCCCCACCCTTATTTTCAAGTTTTGAATAGTTTTACTGACATAACCTACACCACAGGTGCACATGGCCAAATAAATCACACTTGTGGTTGGTCAAGTAATTAAATGTCAAATTGCAGATAGTTTCCCATTGTGGCAGATTTGAAAGCTGGTACCTGGAGAAATAGCCCTTCAGATGAACAGTTCTGCAATCATGGCACCATCATCTGTTCGTACCGAGCCATGTGCTAGTTCTAGCACCCTGCCACTCTGCTAAGTTTTGGTTTTTTATTCTCTGGTAACCTAGTGCCTGTTTTCAGGGGTGACCCGGGAGCACTGGGGAAGTTAAGTGACTTGCTCAGAGTCACACAGTATGCAACTGGAGGCTGTGGGAATCAAACCCAGGTCTGCTGGATGTACCATGCCCATTCACAGTTCATTACTCTAACCTCTAGGCTATTCTGCCAGCTAGGATATCACTAAGTATTTGTGGCCTTCTATAGCAGAATGCAAAGTTACCTTTCCAATTAATGCCAGTTCCTCTATGTGATTGATTGGTGGGGGTGCACTAATGCAGGGTAGCTAAGCCCTTCATCCATGACATGCTTAGCGGCCTCCCATTAGCCTCAGTGTGGAATTCCAGAACTTGTTTGCAAACCTCAGTATCAGAGAGGCAACAGTGCATTACCACTAAGCACTGTGCTGCCACTCCTTCCACACTGTCACCTCAATTTGTTTGGCTGCTTCTGCCCTCACTTCTTACCATCTGCCATTGGTCAGCTTCATTGCCTTACCAGTCTAGGCCATGGCATCCCAGCTCCTCAAAGTCCCTTAAGCTTATCCCCTCATGATGGAACCCAGGCCAGCCTGGCTTCTTTAGCCTGGAATTAGTCACTTAGTTATGGGCCAGTACCAAGTGGGAGGTGTGGTCTGAAACCAGGGCTGTGATGCGGGAAGTGAGGATCCTGCTGTCATTGTTAGTGTGGGCAGGGCAATTTTTCCCAGTGTAGATCTTCCACCCACATCCCCTAATGCAATTGCATCTATCCCTTGCTCTTGGGCCAACTTGTTGGGGGGGGGTTGTTGATGTTGTAGGGGTATGATCACACATGACATCACAGTTCCCCCATAGACCACAGCTGGTGTGCTGCAGTGGGAGACATTTCTCTCCTCCAACAGTGGCTGAGAATGCGGCCCCCACAGCACTCCCACGGCTCCATCTGCTTGCGGTGGCATGAACCAGGGGTCACTCACATGGGAGCATAACATGCTCCACTGATCACACTGGGCTAGCAGTGCAATTTTAACATACAGAGCTGCCCACCAGAAAGGAGTACTCTGTGATACAGATGACACACTTTCCTGTGTGACAAATCTGAGTAATTGCCTTTGGATTACATTGAGTTCCTGCTGTATCCTGCAAGATATCACTGGCAGATGGTCCGGTGGAGCTGAGGGCTGAGGCATTCACCTTACCTCATGCCACGCTAGCAACTTGGGTTCAGGAGTGAATTTGAGGTGCTGGTGGTCGGCCAGGGAGGAGAGGCTTGAACGTCGGGAGGATTGCTCTCCTCTCCTGGGGGGAGAGCTGTGGATCCATGGCATCTAGCTGCTCCCAGTGGAGACTGGGAGTGCTGCAGCTGGTGGTCACTTAGGAAGGGTGGAGGCATCGGCGGACGTCCCGCAGGTGGGTATGGGAGTGTGCCTGCTGCATGCTGGACATCACTGCACATCCGCACCTCTGAGGGGGCAAGAACAAGGAAAAAACCCAGCACTCTGGAGGACGATGATGGGCCCTGCAGTCAGCCCCCCACACCCATCACCAGACCATGCCCAGTCAAGGCCTCTGAATAATCCTCCTCCTTCTCACCCAGTGGGCTGACTGGATTTCATAGAGCACCAAGGTAAGGAGGTGGTGGCCCTGTCTCTGGGGTGGGTAGAAGCTGGGGAGTCAGCAGTGGCTGAGGTGTAGGTAGGAGCTCCACAGGGGGGCCTGATCTGGGAATATCTCAGACCAGGCAGGAGAAAGACCAGCTGACAGTGGCCACATCCAAGGGAGATCCCAAGGGGCCGGTGACTGGAGGGAAAAAAATATTAAAATATATATATATATATATATATATATATATATATATCTCACAGGCAGAAACTGTGATAGGAGTGCTTCATCTTGGTGAACAGAAGTGTATTTATGGATCCCCTGAAAGTACGTTCATGCTTGGTAGAATGAGCTTGTGCTCATTATTCAGGTGTGAGAACCACAAATTAAAAGTGAGGGGTTCTGCATGGCATCCAAGAATGCAAGTGAAAGTACTCTTAAAACAGCAGTACAATGAAAAATGTTTTTCCAAAAAGCTAGTTTTAGCAACAGTTTATAAAACTTTTTGGAATACCTGTCACATCTACTTTTCTAGGTACCTCCTATGCTGCACATCATGGGCTGGATTTCCAGCTCTCCTGGGACTAAGTCCTGCTCCACAGCAGCCAGTGCTGAACAAATTTTTTGCACCTGAAGATTTTATTATTTTTAGCCCGAGCTCTGCATGGGTGGCAGGCACAGCTGCGGGAGATGACATTTTGGCGCAGCTGTGTCAGAAACACAGCTACAAGCCGCCATGAATCAGGGAACTGTCCATAAACTGACTCCCATTTTGAAAATACAGCCCATGTGGGAAAAACTGTGGCTCTGCAAGTGAAGCCCCACTTGCGGCAGTTTTTCCCTGCACCTGTGCCGATTTTCAGGGGACTGAAAATCCAGACCCATAATTTTTTTTTATTTTCTTGATCCTAACCCTTGCCAGATCTACAGTGTTATTTCTAAGCCAAATGTTGTGACCCTCTTTTTTTTCCTCTTTTTTGTCTTGAGAAAAAAATAATTTAAAACATATGTAAAATACCAAAATTTTGGTGGAGCTAGAAAATGTTACCACTAAATAAAACCGATAGATTAGTGAAATATTTTCTGTATAAGCATGGTAGAGTCAAATTTTGTTTGCCCAGTTTCACTGCACTGCTGCTTAAAAACTGTAAAAGTGTTGTTGGGGACTTAAAAATATATTAGAAGTTGAGTGGAATCAAAATGATTTTTATCGTTTTATTAAGAGTGTCTCACATGCAGGGGGGGCCCCTAGTTGGTTGAGAGCACTCTCTTGATGTTAATGTGACTTTGTTCTGTTTCAGTACTCAAAGTGCACTCTTCCGAAAACTACAGTAGGCACAGTGACTTATTCTGAGCTACATTAGTAGGAGTAATGCATCAGACAGTGTAAATGTTTATTTCTCACTGAGGACATCTTGCATACTGGAATAAAAATGCTTCAGCTACAGCTATGTACAGAAAAGGGAATGAGGCCATGAGACAAACATTGTTTATGTTACTTCAACTGTCTAAATTATGTTTGGAATGGAGTACATGTTTATTATCAGCAGATAATGTTTTCTAAAAGTGCACACTACAGTTTGAATACTCCCTGAATGAAGTGACTATAATTCAGACATGAAGTAAAACATAAACGTCTGATGCATATAACCGTGCTGAGAGGTTTACATCATGGTTAGAGTACCGTGATCAATTTTTCACCTTCTCTTCTTACATTATGTATCATTTTAGTCTTAAAGCAACTGCCTAGTAAAGAAATTTAGTACTGTTTGTTCATACTGTAAATCTAATATAGAATACTGTAGTGTGTCTGTGGCCTTGAAAACTAATAAGATCAAATACATGCTACTTGTTTTCTTTGGATCATTCAATGGTATACGCCTCTGTTGTATATTCACAGAGTAAAAAATGGAGAGTAAGTTTTGACAAATTAGATTATTTTATTCTTTTCATATGTCAAAAGAAGCTATATACAGAGGAGTATATATTTAAATCATTAGGTCTCGATGAATAAACCACCACTGCCTCAAAACTGTCAGCACAGAGCAGCAGTTCCCAAGTGTATGCTCAGGAGAGGGACAGTTGAAGCTGATAAAATATGGAGTTCCCCAAAATAACTGACTTTTACTTATCAACCCATAGAGTACCTAACAGAAATTTTTTTCTTACTAAAATCTCTTAAATATATAGCAACCTCGGGGTCATGTGAGCATCCAAACAAGATGGCTGCCTAAGCCCACTGCTTCTGTCTGCCTAGTGAGAATCCTTCAACATCCTACAGTATCGTGCCATCTCTTTAACTGAACAGTCAGCTGAGGTGTAGCATAGACTCCTTGGATGGTGACAACGGTGTCGTTTCTAATTCCAGCTCAAAACAGAAAAAGACATTGATCTTTTGCCACCAGACTAGGACCTCTACCAGCTAAGATGACTGACCAATAAATTGCTGAAACACTTTCAGATCCCGTACAGCTTTAACACCCTTATCCTCAGCTAGACAGCAGGCATAAGAGTGATCAAACTGACTGTCAACATAACTCTGAGCAATCTACTAGTTTTAGGGACCTGAGTAACCACAAACGAACAACAGATTACCTCATTGATTCCTGCCTCCAGACCTGCACAAGAGCTACAACTGACAACATTGCAGAGATTTGCCACCTGCACAAGAAAATATACAAATTGGAGAAAAGCAACTGTTGTCATAATGCATGATTGACAGACTTACCAGAGGGAAGTGAAGGTAAAGACATGGCAAAGTTTCTGCAGGTCCTGTACCAATATGATTCCAGATTGGCCCTCGCTTCATTCTTGGAATCTAGAGGGCTCAGCACATGCTTGCCATTAAGCCACACCCTGCAACTGAAACCCCTAAGCCAGTAATTTTCTGCATGCTCCAGCACCCCAACCAAGAGCTAATTCTGAGGAAAGCAAAAGAATTTAAAGACGTATAGTGTTCCAGAATAGGCACCTCTTGTTCTACCCTAACTGTTCTAAGGTGTTGGTAAATGAGAGATGCACTTTTAATACTGTTAAACAGGGGCTCAGGACACAAGTCATCAGATACTCGCTTGGATCCCCTGCTGTGCTACACATGTTCATTTAAGAAGGACCTTACTGTTTTGAGAACTCTCACATGGCAGATCAGTTTCTATAAGTCTGACTGGACAGCCCATGTTGACAGAATGTGATGCCAAAACACAGAACTTCCCGCACCTCCTAACCACTGGGCCTTCAGGAGATGGGCTGAACTTCCTCTCTGACACAGGCAAGAAGATGAATAGCATCTAATCCAGATGGCTGGTAGTCTCATGGCCTTCAATCCCACTGACCAGTTAGTGAATCCTGGCTTACCCAGATACAGCAGTTTACAAGGCAAGCCCTGTTGGACACTTTAACAGTTCTGTACATGAGTTTATGCTGCCTTTGTCCCCAGTTGGGAAATTTAGCACTTAATGGTTCTCTTTTGTACAACAGATACCTATGGTGTACCTCAAGTGATTCCCCCCCCCACCACCACTTTTTTCCAGAAGAACTAAATGGCCAGATATTCTGTCTCTTTTCGTTGTCCAGAGACAAATGATTACACCACCTCAGCCTGCTGGTCATGTGTCCTACCCTACCCCTCTCAATGGGAGAGGGAGGGGGAAAGTGATTGGTCTCCGATACAGACTAAAACTAATCTGGAATGCCTCCTGTGGTGCCCTCCAGTATATTCCATATGTCCACATAATAGACTGGTTCTGTAAACCAAGGGGTGTCTGGCTGGAAATCTCCCTAATTGTCAAACTCTCCCCCTGCTATTATGATGATCTGAGTCCCCATCCTATCATGCTGGCTTTAGAGCAATATGTGCTCCATTTTGGTGACCATCCATGAGATTAAATATGAACACAAAAGAAGGATTCTGGTACAGCTACTGCCAGCATGGCAGTAGCTTGTCACTCTCCAGTGTGTTTAGTCTCTTTTCCGGACACCGCAGCTCAATATCGTCCAGGACTGTCAGTGTGCTGAAGAAACATGCAGTTGCCATGGTGATTCCATGGCACACTATCCTTTACAAATAAAAATGTCTCATACCATTTGCTTTTATATGAAGGTTTTGCTGGATGAATGCTTATAAATTATACAATGAAACCACTATGCCGCTACTGCTTCAGTTTCCCCCTTGTTCCCCACCCCCGAGGGGGGGCCCTCCACCTATGAAACCCTACCTCAACTGCTCCTAATTGCTGGACTCTTGTCTTTTATTGCAGGTGCCTCACCCTCATTTTATAATCTCTCCGAGAAAGGTATCCCCTTTCCATTTACAGACTTTCCAATGACTGTCAGTATACTCTGGATTTCACCTTTTAATGATGATTTCACAGCAGAACACAACCCCCTGTTTACTGTTATATGTGGTACTAATATAAGTACAGAACTGGTGCACTACTACTGACAAAGCAGTCTCTCGACGTCCACCAGTATGTTTAGTTGCTTTCTAGACACCACCACCACATAATACTGCTTAGGACCTTCTGTGTGGTAGAGAAACACATAGGCACCAAAATGAAATCTAAGACACAGTCTCTCAGTAAAACAAACATGTCTTACACCATTTGCTTTTTTTATGTATACAATGCTAGACAAGGTCTAATGCTTACAGTATAATGAAGCTGTTATGTCTATACTGTAAAGTTTCTTTTGACCTTCCTAACCCAGAGGCTCTCCATTTATGAAACCTTACCCTTGCCCCCTCTCGGGCGCTGGAGCTTGTTCTTCATCACAGTACCTCCCCCCCCCCCGTGCATTAACTGACTACACTTCTCTTCAAACATATACATGGGGAGATACTATAAAACTTGAAATTTTCACTGTTAAATCATTTTCACTATATTCGCTGAAGCACTAATTTGTGCTAAAATTAATTTACGCTAATTCATGTTATTAACACTTTTCCCATTATAATGTATGCAGTCCTAATGATGTAGTGCTAAATTTAATTTACGCAAATATGGCTGCACTTGTCTTTGCGCTAAAATTACTTTATGTGAAAATAACTAGTTTTACAGTCCTGGTACTATTATCTACAGGTAAAGGGCAATGCTTATATCCATCTTATTTCAGTTAGTGGTTGTACCATGTACAGGTGACTTCCCTAACTGGATAAGAGGTCTGGATGGAGTTTGGTGGACATCTCCTGCTCGTTCAGCTGTGACACCTATTTCCTCACTGGGGTATAGTGAGTGTGAGTGGTACCCTTTAATTACACCATTTGTTAACTGGTATTCCTTTTTTTTGTTTGTTTTGTTTCTTTTCCTTTCTTTGCTTCTCCCCAGTCTTGTATTTTCTTAAACTCACAATGGATACATAGATACATAGACAGTGTCGGCAGATAAGGGCCTATGGCCCACCCAGTCTGCCCATTTGAGCCTGTAAGTTCAGTTTGTTTTCCTAGAAGTCTGTTGCCCCTTACCCCTGACCTCCAGAATTCCTTTATGTCTATCCCATGCATTCTTAAATCCCGTGATTGTTTCAGCCCCCACCACGTCCTCTGGCAGGGTGTTCCACTTGTCCACCACCCGTTCTGTGAAGAATTCTTTCTCATGTTTCCTCTGAATCGTCCTCCTCCAACTTCATCCCATGCCCTCTAGTCCTGGAACATCTTTTAGCTTAAAATAGTGTTTTCCTGCACCCTGTTCCTCCTCTAAGATACTTATGCGTCTCTATCATATCCCTCGCTCCCTCCTCTCCTCCAGGAGTACATGTTCAGTTCCTTCAACCTGTCTTCATAGGACTTGTGATGCAATCCATGCACCATCTTTGTTGCCCTCCTCTGAACCTTCTCCTGTGTCCTTACGTGGGTATGGTCTCCAGAACTGTACACTGTACTCCAGGTGGGGCCTCACTAGTGTCTTGTATGCGGAATTATGACCTCCCTTTTCCTGCTGGTGATGCCCCTGCCTATACATCTCAGCATCCTATTTGCTTTACCTGCTGCCTTGTCACACTGTTTCCCTACCTTGAGGGTCATCAGAGATGACAACCCCAAGATCCCTTTCCTGCTTGGTGCATGCTATATCCTCACCCCCCAACTGATATATTGTGCCAGGGTTTTTGTGTCCCATATGCATTATCTTGCACTTCTTTGCATTGAATTTCAACTGCCAAACCCCTGACCATTCTTCAAGTTTCTGCAGGTCGCTTCTCATTCTGTCTACACCCTCTGGTGTGTCTACTCTGTTACAGAGCTTTGTGTCATCAGCGAACAGTGAAATTCTGCCTTCTAGGTCCTGTGCAATGTCACTGATGAAGATGTTGAATAGAACCGGTCCCAGCACTGATCCTTGTGGTACCCACTGGTCACTCTTCCCTCTGTGGAGTGACAGCCATTTACCACCACCCTCTGTGTCCTGCCACCCAGCCAGTTACCTACCCACCACACTACTGTCCTGCACACCCATATTCCCCAGTTTGTGTAATAGTCTTCTATGTGGCATAGTGTCAAAGGCCTTGCTGAAGTCCAGATGGGCCATGTCACTGCCCTCCTGATCCACCTCCCTAGTCACCCAGTCAAAAATTCAGCGAGGTTGGTCTGACATGACCTCCCCTGGTGAAACCATGCTGCCTTGGGTCCTGTAGTCTATTGACAACCAGATGTTCCACCAATCTCTCCTTCAGTAGTGCTTCCATGATCTTCCCCACTACCGAGGTGAGGCTGACTGGTCTGTAGTTCCCTGCTTCCTCTTTGTTCCCACTTTTGTATAAGGGACTACATCTGCTGTCCTCCAGTCTTTGGGTACCTCCCCTGTTTCCAGTGATCGGCTAAACAGGATAGCCAGAGGTTCAGCCACCACCGCTCTTAGTTCTTTAAGGACCCTGGGGTGCACCCCATCTGGCCCCATTGCTTTATCAACTCTTATTACTTCCAGTTCCTTCAGGACCCTTTCTCGTGTAAAGGGACTTGTGTCCATTCTGCACCATTCTCACCCTTGTGCTCCTTCAGACCCATTACCCTCCTCCTCTTCAGTAAGACTGAGCAGAAATACCTGTTCAATATGCCAGCTTTACTGTTGTCATCCTCCATGGCCTCCATCCTCCCCTTCAGTCTCACTATCCCTCCCTTTGTCTTTCTTTTTCCTTATGTACCTGTAAAGGTTTTGTCCCTCTACCCACTGATTTTGCAATGTGTTCTTCTGTCTGAGCTTTGGCTTCCCTTACTGACCTCCCTGCCTCCCTTTGCTTCTCCAGGTACTTCTCCCTATCCCCTTCTGCCTGTGTCTTTTTGTATTGCCTGAATGCAATCTTTTTGGCTTTCACTTTCTTTGCTACCTCTTTGGAAAACATAATGGTCTCCTCTTCCTTTTCCTCTTGCTAACCTGCTTAATGCATAATTCTGTTGTTCTTGTAATCCCATTTAAATACTGCCACTGTTCCTCAACCCCTGATTCCTGTCCCATTCCCTTAATACCTCTTTCAAGTATCTCCCCATTTCCCAAAGTCTGCCCCCTAAAATCCAGGATCGTGTTTTGTGTGGTTTGGTTCTGCTCTTTCTGTGATTTCAAACCATAATGACTGGTGGTCACTGTTTCCCAGGTGCTCCCCACTGTTACCCCCATCACCTGTCCCTGTTTGTGAGCACAAGGTCCAGTATTGCCTTCTGCCGAGTTGGTTCCATGACCAGTTGCTTGAGGAATGCACCCTGAAGGGAGTCCAGGATAAATCTGCTCTAGTTGATGATGCTGCTGGGATGCTCCTGTCACGTCTGGAATATTGAAGTCTCCAACCAGTACTACCTCACCCTTGTCTGCCATCCTTTGGATGGCTAGCATCAACTCCTATCTGTTTCTTCCTCCTGGGCTGGTGGTCTATAGACCACACCTGTGCGGATGGCTGTCCCCATTTTCCTTTCCAGCTAACCCACAGTATCTCTCCCCATTTTGATCCTCCTGGATCTCTGTGCCCCTATGTCATTTTCACATACAGTGCCACTCCTCCTCCCTTCCTGCCTGCTCTGTCTCTTCTAGATATGTTGTAGCCAGGTATGGCCATCTCCCAGTCATGGTTATCATTACACCAGGTTTCAGTGATGGCCACAATGTCCAGGTCTGACTGTACCATGACAGCTTCCCGATCTTCCATCTTGTTGCTAAGGCTCCTGGCATTTGCACACATGGCTTTCCATGATTTGACCTCCCTAGACTGTTTCACTGTTCTACTCCAGCCCCTTCCTTGGTTGTCATTTATCCCTGGTTCTCCTTGCTGTCTGCCCTTCTGCTGAATTTTGCCCCTTCTCTGCTTATCCACCTCTTGGGCACTAATCTCCATCTTCTGCACACTGCTTTGCAGAGATAGCCACTCCTCTGGTTCACTGGTTCCACTGCTAGCTGTGGGGGGTGAGCAAGTAGGTACCCTCCTTGCTGGCCTGCCACCCCCTTACACAGTATGTTGTCCAACATTATATGTTGCTTGCCTACATTGTGTCACCTCATGCCTTGTAATACCTCATGACTGGGGTCTGATCCTATTGGGACCTGTGGATCACCAACTACTTTTCTCAGAATGACTTGTTGCTTAAATGTGAAGCTGCTAACATGGAATGTACATGGCCTAAATAGTCCAGTGAAAAGAAAACAGGTCCTCAATATGTACACACTAGAGCAGAGGAGGGAATGAGGGGATATGATAGAAACATTCAAGTACCTCAAGGGTATAAGTAAGGTTAAAGGGGAGGGCATGTTCCAGCTTAAACAGGGTACCAGGACAAGAGGTCATGACATGAGACTGGAGGGTGGTCAGATTAGAAAGAATGTAAGGAAGTACTTATTCACTGAGAGAGTAGTGGATGTATGGAATGGCCTGCTCCAGGAGGTGGTGTCGGCGAGGACCGTAACGGGATTCAAACATGCATGGGACTGGAATAAGGGAATTCTAAAGATGAAGAGAAGAAGAAGCTATAGCCAGTGACCAAGAAGGGTCACAGGCCGCTCACGCAGGTAGTTTAAAGGGGCAGACTAGATGGGCCTGTCAGTCCTTATCTGCCAACAGTGTCTATGTATCTATGTATGTATGTATCTGAGCTTTGGGATGCAATATATTGTTTATGCAAGAAAAGCATCTATCCTCTGGAGATCTGAGTACATGACAATGTACTGTATGTGATACCATAATTTTAACGAAAGTTCTGGTTAATCAACTGGAACCAATACTCCCAGGCTTCATTCACCCTGATCAGGTGGGTTTTAGGGCAGGAAAGTCGGGTACAGGCAATATCGTCTCCCACAGTAGCATTTTAAAATGCTCCATTTCTTCTTCTTGTCCATCCTCTGAGATGGCAAGAGAGTCAGAGTACCCTTAGGAACACTTCAAACCCCATGGCAAAAGGAGTTTTTTGTGTCATATTGACTCCACACCCCGTGTTTCTCAAAAGTCCTTTCCATCCCGGAAAAATAGAAATAAGGATCAATCTGGTCCAAGTTTCTCGAAAGTCCCTTCCCTTCCCCTGAAAAAAAGGATTTGAGGAGCGATCTAGCATCCCCCTCCAAAGTTTCTCAAAAGTCCATTCCCTTCCCCCAAAAAACACAATAAGAGCCAGCTTGGACTGATTCCTCCCACGTTTCTCCAAAGGTTACTTCCCTCTCATGATCCCATGAAAAAAAATAAAAGAAGGGCCAAACCTGTCTGCCCCCCCCAAGTTGCTCAAACAGTACTTTCCTTCCTCTCCAAAAAAAAAAATACAAAAAGGGCCCTGCAGACGATCCCCCAAGATATTAAAAAAAAACTTTCATTGTTTAGAAAAAATACAGTAAGGATGAGCCTTCCCCCCTCAAAAAAATATATTTCTCAAAAAAAGTCTCTTTCCTCCCACGAACAAAATACAAATAAGGGCCAAACCAGGCCTTCCAAGCTTCCCAAAATTCCTTTCCCTCCCACTGAAAAGAAAAATACAAATAAGGGCTGACCTGCTCCCCCCACCCCCAAGTGTCTCAAAAGTCTGTTCCCATTCTCAAAAAAAAAACAATATAGGCTAACAGACCACCTTCCTCAAAGTTTTCAAAAACATCACTTCCATCACATAAAAAGTTTGGAGTTAGTACATGTTTTGGGTTGAGATAACTCCCGAACCATGTGGTTGTGGTATAACTTTAAGTGTTGGATACACACAAATAGATGTGGTTTTGGGGCTCTGTCACTGTGGAATTGTTACGTTACTTGTAGTGCTTAGCTGAGAGCGACTCTTCGGGGGGTAGGATCAATTACTAGCCACAGATAAATTATGCAAATGGCTCTGAAGAGGGTCATATTGCAAGCAAGGAGCGGGGCAGTTCACAGATCAGGGATGAGGTAGTGCTGGAAATACTGTTCAAACATAGTGACAGAATCCCAAAATACAGTCCAAAAAAATACTCTTTTGATGGTGAAAGTGGGGTAACAAGGCTATAAAAGTTGGCTTGATGCTACAGTGCTGAGATTCAGTCCCAGGCTAGCGTATAGGATCAGAATGGTGTCCTGAGAATGGCAGCCAATAGGAGAGGGAAAGGTGTGGGAAGGAGGAGTAAACGCGTATGGTGGGAGGGCAGGAAATAATTCTTTAAAATAAAGTGAGGTAGACAGAAGCTGAGAAGTGGACTCATGCTGGGAGATAGCAGCGGGCACTGAGCTTGGGAAAGCGAGCCAGTTTCCTCGACCAGCCAATGCTCTCACAGAGTTCTGAGAGCAGTCCAGTCAGGGGACCAGTAGCTAAAGAGTCCAGCCAATCAGAATAGAGCCCAGTGCCGGAGCTCAGGTTGGCACTGAGAAGATAGATGGGGCATACCTTGTGGTTCTGAAGCTGGGTAGGATGTGAGGAGGAGGATGGCGGCCAGTGCGATCCATAGCCCAGGGAAGAGAAGAGCAACTGCTTCTGGCTGGAGCGCTTGCTCAGGGGCTCCAGCTTGCTGTTCTGAAGCTGGGCAGGATGCAAGGAGGATGGTGACTGGTACGAGCCATAGCCCAGGGAAGAGAAGGGCGGCCACCTCTGACTGGAGCGTCCGCTCAGGGGCTCTGGTTTGCAGTTCTGTAGCCATGCAGGATGTGAGGAGGACAGCGGCCAGTGTGAGCCGTAGCCTGGGAAGAGAAGGGCAGCTGCCTCTGGTTGGAGTGCCTGCTCAGGGGTGCCGGCTTGTGGTTCTGAAGCTGGGTACAATGCAAGGAGGATGGTGGCTGGTGTGAGCCATAGCCCAGGGAAGAGAAAGGTAGCTGCTTCTGGCTGGAGCACTTACTCAGTGGCTCTGGCCTGCAGTTCTGAAGCCGGACAGGATGCAAGAAGGACAGCGGCCAGTGCAAGCCATAGCCTGGGGAAGAAAAGAGCAGCTGTTTCTGGATGGAGCACTCACTAAGGGGTTCTTGCTTGCAGTTCTGAAGCCGGGCAGGATGCGAGGAGGACGTGGCCTGTGTGAGCCCTAGCCTGGGGAAGAGAAGGGCAGCTGCTTCTGGCTGAAATGCCAGCTCAAGGTCTCTACTAGGAGTCATACTACTACTAGGAGCCATACTACTTGGATATGTAGAGTGCAACAGGCCCGTAGACCCCAAAAAAGCCCCTAGATTACATATAGAGTGTGATACTTGAATTAGATAGCAAGTATATATCAAGCCTATTCTTAAATGTATTTTTACACATACTAATAACTATATTTAAGGGTAAATTATTCCAGGGTTTCACCACCCTTTGTGAAAAATAGAAACCCCTTTTCTTGGTTTTACATATTAGTTGTTTCAATTGAAGAGGATGACCTCTAGTATTAACTTGTAATTGCTTATATTCCATGCCACAAACAATTAATAAATGATCATCATTAATAATGTCCCAAACAAATAACAGATCACCCCTCAAGCGCCTTTGTTCTAAAGACATCAGATTTAGTTTATATAAACTGATCATCATAAGTAAGACATTTATTAGAAAAGAAGGATTTTGTAATTCTCCTTTGTGCCCTTTCAATTCCATTAATGTCTTTATGCAAATAGGGGGACCAAAGTTGGGATGCATAATCAAGATGTGGACATACATATGTACGATAAAGAGGGGAAAGGACTTCAGGGTTTCTAGAAACAATATTTCTTTTAATTGACCACTAAATTCTGTTTGCTTTATTTATACTATTTGAGATTTGCGTATCAAAATTAAAATTTGAATCTATCATAACACCTAGGTCTTTTTCACATTTTTTTTATTCATAATTAACTCATTATACAAATAATATTGATATGTGGTGTTCTTTTTACCAAAATGTAAAACTGTACATTTGGAAATATTAAATCTCAAATTCCAATGTAATGACCATTTCACTAATCCATCCAGATCTTTTTGGATAACTGTACAGTCATTTGGGTGTCTTACAATATTTACAAGTTTACAATCATCAGCACATTTTATAATGTTACTTTCAATGCAGCAAGATAGATCCAAAATAAAACATTGAAATATTAAATGTGCCAGTACCGAACCCTGGGGAACGCCACCTATTGCAGGAATCCAAGAAGATCTATACCCATCTACAGACACACATTGCCATCTATTTTTGAGCTAATTGTTAATACAATTAAAAAATATAGGGCCGATTTTTAAAGATTGTAATTTTTGATTAAAAGCCCAATGAGGAACTGAATCAAATCCTTTCTTAAAGTCTGACAAGACATCATATGGTATATGTTTATCAAGTTTGTCACTAACCTAGTCATAAAAACTGAGTAGATTAGTGACAACTGATCTTCCTTTTTTAAAACCATGCTGAGTGGTGTCTAAAACTGATAAACTTGAAGATAATTCATCCTTAATAATTCGTTCTAGTATCTTACATACTATAGAAGTTGGACTGATGGGACGATAATTTTCCACCTGACTCCTATCACACTTTTTAAATAGGGGAGTAATATATGCTTCTCTCCAATCAGTCGGTATTAGGCCAGTATTTAAACTGTTTTCATATATTAATTTTAATGGTAGACTCAAATAGTTCTTCATTAATAGCAACATATCAACAGATATGTCATCAGGGCCTAGTGGTGATCCTTTTTTTAAGACTCTAGTTTTTTTAAAATAATTTCTAGCATTATTTCCATAGGTTCTACTGCATCATCAAATTTAATATCGTCATCTTTTGTATTATTATTAAATGATTCACATAAATAGGAATTAAGTTTATCAGCCATCTTTATTTTATCATTAGTATCTATTCCATTTATTTTCAAGGGACCCACTTTACAGCCAGTCACATAGAAACACAGAAGTTGATGGCATATAAGGACCGCAAGGCCCATCCAGTTTGCCCATTTTTTTCTACCTTATGAATGTGCCATAGGCCTTTACTCTATCAATGGTCTATTTATTCACACTCATCTGTATTGCTCCTGTAACCCCCCCCAGCAAATGGGGGTTCCCAAAAGACTTCCAGGAGCTTGCTTGAATGCTCCAAGCCTGAATGGTGTTTGGCGTTTAAGCCATTTATCAGTGAGTGTTTTTAGAGCCTCTGGTACTGTCTCTTTAAGAGCTGTCTGCTTGCAGACATAATTAGTTTGTATGGGGGGACTGTGTGCTTCTCTGTTTGAGTACCACTTGAGCTGCTGCCAATTCCTCCATTTTGCAGTCACTAGGGTCAAAGGAACCTATCTGAAAGATGTAACTGTTTGCCAGAAATCATTTACAGTAATAATGAAATTACGGTTTGTCTAACCTGCTTTCTTTGCAGTCAGAACTGTGTCTGCCTAGTTCCCCATTCTGGTTTTGAACTGCTGAACTGGACCAATCGAGTGTGGGGTAGCGAGCTCTAAAATGGTGCCTTGGACCGAATCAGAACTTGGACTCATAATCTGAGCCAGCCACAAGAGGATTGTATGGGCAGTGACTCTGGGAGATGTAGTTTAGACTTTGGCGCCTTTTGGACCAACAGCAGCAGTCTATTGTAGTGACAGCCAATCCAGTCAAGAACTGGGAGGAACTAAAGGAAGTGCCAGTTTTGTCTGTTGGAGTTTCAGTTTTAGATCTGGCAGTGAAGGGAAGAAACCCTGTGCTCCTTCAGTGCACAGTTTCAGTCAAAACGTGTATAAGGCCCAGAGTTCGGTCTGCAGCTTGTGTAACTGCTTGTTAGGACTGAATCCGTCCTGTGAAAAAGAATCAAAAGGATCTCTGAAGGTAGAAACCAGGCTCACCCTGTAGAAGACTGAAGAAATTGTTGAATTGCACTCGATCTGTCAGGAACTGAATCTGCTGTGTGTTCTCCCGGGTATTGTGCAGTAATTGCGATCGGGATAGAAGCAGCCTGCCTAGTATAGTACTTTCTTTTTTACCATATAAATGTGTGAAGAGTCTCGTGGAGCTCAAAAGTAGCCCTGCTGACGTTGAAGGACCCTATCTTGTTTGGAAGTCGTGATACTAATTCAGGGTCGCTCCCTGTTGAGTGCCACATTAAATCCAAATGGAATCACTGTACTGCTGACTGTTTAAGCTAATTTTTCTTTTCACTGTGTGAGAAAACTTCTAGCTGCCACGGTTTGGACTAGCCACTAGGGCTTGGGTACCCAGGGACAGTAACTGGTAGGGATAGGCCTAGTGCACAGAGCCATAGGTAGATAGTAAAGTGATAAGCTAATTAACTCTGATTTCCCTGTCCTTGTTATATCCCCTAAATAAATCAGAGCTGCTTGTTTCAGCAAAGTTATACTGCCTGAGGTATTTGTCTATGTTAAAGTACTGTACTGTGATTGTTGCACTGTATCTTATTTCACAGGAGGTCCCAGTGCGGAACTAGTCCTGGGGGTAAGTGTATACTGTGAAGGTAATTCTGATATATTGTGTGGGCCACTAGTGGGAAGAAGAGGTTGCAGTGTCCCAGAGGCTGTGACCAAGTAAGTTTAACTATTGCAAACCCTGACCTCTGGGTGGAGGCACCCGCCATTGGATCCAGGCCCCTCAACCTGTTAGTGGCAAATCAGGCAGGGGTAGTAGCCCCTGGGATAGCGCCATCTAGGGGTTACACTCCCTTATGCCTATCCCATGCCTGTTTGAAGCCCTGCACTGTATTCATAGCCACCACTTCCTGAAATAGGCCGTTCCATGCATCCACCACCCTTTCTGTGAAAAAGAACTTACTCACATTATTACCCATTAATCGACCACCCTCTAATCTCATGCTGTGTCCTCTTGTTCTGCTGTTTTTCTTATATTGAAACTTGTTAGACTCTTTCACCTTGTTAATGCCCTTAAGATGTTTGAATGTTTCAATCATATCACCTCTCTCCCTCTTTCCTTTGCTCTAGGGTATACATATTGAGCTCCATTAATCTGTCCTCATATGTTTTCTGATACAGTCCCTGCTCCATTTTGGTTGCCCTTCTCTGGACTGCCTCCATTTTGTTAATGTCCTTGTGCAGGTGTGGCCCCAGTACTGCATGCAGTACTCCAAATGGGGCCTAACCAGTGTCTTGTAAAGCGGGATTATTACCTCCCTCTTATGACTTGTGATGCCCATACTAATACACCCCAACTTACCTCTAGCCTTACCTATTGCTTTAGTGGTCTGCTTGGATGATTTCAGGTCATCTGTGATGATGATGCCCTAGTTTCTTTCTTCCCTTGTGATTGCCAGCAACTCCCCTCCCAACCTATAGGTAACGTCAGGGTTTCTTTTCCCTATGTGCATGATCTTGCACTTCTTTGCATTAAACGCAAAACACTGGACTATTTTCCATTCATGAAAGGTGTTAAAGGGGTGACTTACTTCAGTTATATAAAATTCTCCAAAATCCGCTATTGACTGAACAATGTGTTATTACATGGCACAACCGATGAATCCCCCTCAGAAATCATAAGAAACAGCTTATAATCACTGATGCTAACACCAATAAAAGACATAGCTTCTTCTCAACTAGGGCCATCAAATATTGAAACATACTCTCCCAAAATATTGTAGATGCACCACGTTTAGAGACATTCAAAAATCTTCTAGACTACCATTTAACAAATGTAATATATTAAGTGGTTTGTCCACTGTGTGTGGGAGACATACTCAATGGGCCATGGCCTTTTTATGTCTTATAATCCAAGTAATCCAAAAAAGAAAAAAAAAACAGTTGCTACTCTTCAGACCATTTTGCCAGCTTTTCCTAGCTCTCTTCTCATTCTACCCACCCCATGTAGATCATCTACTCTGCTGCAGATCTTGATGTCATCTGCAAACAGGCAAACCTTACCCTCCAGTCCAACTGCAATGTCACTGATGAAGATATTGAAGAGGACTGGCCCCAGGACTGATCCCTGAGGTACCTCACTTGTGACTTGCATCTCTTCTGACTGTATACCATTTACCACCACTCTCTGTTTTCTGCCCACCAACCAGTTTGCCACCCAGTTGACCAACTTCTGACCCACCCTGAGCCTACCCAACTTATTAATCAATCTTCTATGTGGAACAGTATCGAAAGTTTTTCTGAAGTTAAGGTAGGTGACATCAACTGCACCTCCTTGGTCCACCACTCTAGTTACCCAGTCAAAGAAATCTATGAGATTAGTTTGACAAGACCTTCCTTTTGTAAACCCATACTGACTTGGATCCTGTGCTTATATGGATTCCAGGTGTTGCACTATTCTTTCCTTAAGGGGTGCCTCCATAATCTTGCCCACGACTGAGGTAAGACTGACTGGTTTGTAGTTCCATGCCTCCTCCCTGCTGCCACTCTTGTGGAGAGGGATCACAGGAGACCTTCTCCAGTCTTCTGGGACCTCTCGTGTGCTCAGAGACTCACTAAACAGTTCTGCTAATTGCTCTGCTTGTTCCACCTTTAGCTCCTTTAGCATCCTGGAATGTATGCCATCAGGTCCCATTGCCTTGTCCACACTGAGTTTAGTGAGCTCCTGTAGGACCCTTTCTTCTGTGAGGGGACTTGTGCACACTTCCCTCCCCCCTGTGTCCATGGTGCTGAGCTGTGGGCCCTGCCCTTCCTTCTCCTTAATAAATAATGAGCAGAAGTGTCTATTTAGGATAGATGCTTTTCCTTGGTCCTCCTCCACACACTCCTCCCCCTTATCCTCTTTCATCTTAGCAATACCCCCTCTGGACTTTCTTCTTTCATGAATGTATCTATAGAAAGTCTTGTCACCTTCTTTTACTGTTTGAGCTAGTGTTTCCTCGGTTTGGGCCTTCGCCTGCCTTACTGCCTTCCCTGCTTCCCTTAGGGAAGTTTGATATGCCTCCCTATCTTCATCCCGCTGCGTTCTCTTATATTTCCTGAAGGCCAACCTTTTGGCTCTGACCTTTTTTGCTACTGTTTTTGAGAACCAAAGTGGTTTCTTCCTTCTTTTGCTCTTGCTTTTCACCCTAACACAATGGGATGTTGCTTCAAGTATTGCATCTTTAATGCTTGGTCACTTTGCCTGTACCCCCTCACCTCTATTTCTTTTTTGCAAGGGCTAGCTTAACTTTGTTGGTCATCTTATCAAAGTCAGCTCCTCTGAAGTCCCATATTTTTGCCTTGGAATTGGATGATTTAGTTCTAGAGGCCAAATTGAACCATACCATGTGATGGTCACTGGCCCTCAGCTGACCTTACACCTGGAGATTTGTGATCCTTTCCCTGTTAGTCAGTACTAGATCCAGGATAGCCTTGTCTCTTGTGGGTTGTTGTACCAATTGTTTGAGGCCCTCCCCCTGCAGGGAATCCACTATGTGCCTGGTTCTTTCTGAGATTCCTGCAGTTATTGACCAATCTGTATTTGGCATGTTGAAGTCTCCCATTATCAGATTCTCCCCTTTAGCTGTCATGTTTTGTATATCTTCTAACAGTAATGTGTCTATGTCCTCCCACAGTCCAAGAGACAGAAGAGCGCAATAATGCCTCATTCACCAGACGAGTAGTGTTTGCAACAGAGTGGAGAAAAAACACAGTCCATCATGGATTACTCCCAAACAGTTCAGGGACTGTAATTTATTTTAAAGTTCATACAAAACTCCACATTGTACAGTGTCATTAAACCTTGGTGAATACAGGAACTCTGCAAGTTTCAAAACACCCCTAACGCCTTGACTCTCGCGAGTCTTCAAAGGGGGTGAAGCATTCAAGTAATCAGGTTCTTTTTAAGGGCATCAGCTCATTAATATGTATCAGTCCTTATTTTAAATCATTAAGACACCACAGTGAAGCATAAATTCACCAGCTCACATTTAACCCTATAATGCCTAACGTATCAAACCAATACTATAAAGTATTCATTATGCTCTAATTACTTACTACAATTCCATATAAAAATGATATCAGTAATAGCATAGTTTAAACCTGATATTTGAGGCTGCAGCAACAGGATCTTATTTTATTTCAGGTCCATTTTTTAATTTCAAGCACATTTATTTGCACATTTATAAAGGATCCAGTAGAGGCAGTTGCAGTACCAAAATTCAACATAATCCTATTGGGAGGGAGAGAAAAGAGAGAATAAGCAAAGAAAAAGTAATTTTCTTATGAAAAAAGAATAGTTATCAGCAACATCACATAAACAAAAAAACTGAAATGATGAAAAAAAACAATTAATTGCAAACACTCTTGGTCACACAGTTTTAAAGCCAGGTAGCGCAGAAAAGACCAAAAGTATTACAATAAGTGGATAAAGTTAATCTCTTATTTTTTAAGGAAGGGTTTCACATCCCATTTTTGTTTAGTCCATTTGATCTTACACTGTTCATTTTAAAAATCCACATACATTCTTGTTTCAGCAATTTATTGGATCTATCCCCACCAAACGGTAAGGGTAAGACCTGTTCTATTCCCATGAACCTTAAACCATCGGGTGAGGAATCACTGATGGAGGGCAAAGTGAGGACCCACTGGAGTATCCTGTCTAGCATTAATGATGGACCTAACGTGCTCCTGAATCCTCAGTTTTAAAGGTCTAATAGTTTTCCCTATATATAAAAGTTCACAAGTACACCATAACACATAAACAACATATGGGGTGTCACACGTTATAAGTTCTCTTATTACTATTTTCTTATGTTGGTCTTCTGGGTGTTTAAAAGTATTCCCAGGGTTCCATGTTTACAGATGTTACATCTCTTATAGGTTCATAGGTGAGTTACACGATCAAGGGACAAGCCCATTAGGATCATGCCACCTAAGCTAGGTGGGATACAAATTTTAAATCATTCATATGTATATCAAGTTTAGTTTTAAATTGAGCCAAATTTTCACAGTTTACAACCTCATATGGTAGTAAGTTCCATATTGGAACTATTCTCTGAGTATAGAATTGATTTCTCTTCATAGTTCTGTTAGTAGATGAAAGTAATTTTAAATTATGTGAACGAGTATGGACAGAAGTAGGATTCCATGTCAAATGTAATGTATTAAATAAGTATTCATCTTTAGTTGCTTTATAAAGCAAACAAAGATCCCCTTGCATAGATCTATATTCCATACTATACAAGTTCAATTTCTTCAGTCTTTCCTCATATGTCAGAGGGCCCATTCCAGTTATATTTTTAACAAATCTTTTTTGAACTTTCTCTCTGGATAATCTATCTCCCCTCTGAGTTGGGGCACAAAATGATGAACAATAATCGAAGTTTGATCTCATGATGCTGGTATATAGTGGGATCATTATTGATGGTTCTCTACTTTTTATATTCTTAAATAAGCAGTTACTAAACCTGGAACATTTTTTGACTATAGAATTTAAGTGATCTGTGAATTTTAAATTATTATTAATAACTCCTAGATCTCTCTCACATGTGATGACACTTAGTGTGTTATTGCCTATATAATAGTTAGCACATCTATTATTCCAACCAAAATGCATAACCTTACATTTATTTATACTAAAGTTTAATTTGTGACTGATAACCCACTCAGAAATTAGATTTAAATTGTCCTGTAATATAGATATGGATTCCGAGTTATTAACAATCCCACCCAGTTTAGCATCATCTGCATATTTGGTAATCCAAATACCATTACTGGTATTCATACTGGCTATAAGGATGTTAAATAACATGGGGCCTAGAACAACTGATCCCTGAGGTACTCCACTGCTAACTAATGTCCATGGGGAAGAATAACCCCTCAATGATACTCACTGTCTTCTATTGGATAACCATTGCATTATCCATTTAGTCAAATATTTGTTAAGATCTAATTTTATTAAACAATCAAGTAATATGCCATATGAAACGGAATCAAAGGCTTTTTCAAAATCCAAGTATATAACATCCACTGGTGTACCAAGGTCCAAAGCTTCACTCACTGGCTCAAAAAAATCAATCAAATTAGTCTGACATGATCTACCTGGTTGAAAGCCATGTTGGAAAATATCAGTCTGACCATTTTCTAATATGTGTGCATTAATTTTACTTAGAATAAGCCTTTCCATGGTTTTACATATAGAAGATGTTAAACTTATAGGTCTGTAATTTTTTAAATCCTTCTTTGAGCCAGTCTTATGTATTGGGATGACCACAGCATCTCTCCATTCATTAACCACTATACCCCTCTTTAATGATTCGTTAAACAAAAAGTCAAGTACACCGCCAGTTAGAAGAAACATTTTTAAAATATAGATGGAATATTTTCTGGACCTACTGATGTGGAAGATTTTAAGGAATCAATAATGTTGTAAGTTTCTGCTACAGCGAACTGAATTATAGAATCCAATTTGGAAGGATTCACAACCGTGAAATCATCCTTTTTTTTAAATATACTAGCAAAGTAAAGATTAAATTTATTTGCCATAATTTGTTCATTATCAATAATAACATCATTTATTCTTAATGGATCAACTAAAATGGGAGATTATTTTAAGGAACCAATATAATTGAAAACCTTTTCTTATTATCACCTTGCATACTAATTAAATTTACCTCTAATTCTTGCTTGACCTTTCTAATTGCATATTTTGCTTTTTTAGCTTTGGTGACAAATTTAGTCCAGTTGGATTCCAATTTATTATTTTTATATTTGTTAAATGCCTTTTTCTTTGCTAGGACTAACCTTTTTATTTTGTTAGTAAACCAGGGTGGTGATCTTTTATGTCCTATATATTTGACTTTTATTGGTACCCATTCAGAAATACAGTATTCAATTTCTTCTTTAATTCTTTGCCAAATATTATCCACAGATAACCCATTTAGTTCTTGTTCCCAATTCCACATCAAAAAATGTTCTTTAATAGCCATATAATTTGCTTTATTAAAGTTTCTGAATTCAGTTTACCACAAGATTTATTGATATAAAGATTAATTGACCATTTAATTATTTAATGGTCACTATTACCTAAAGGAGCCATAGTGCCAAGAAACTCAGTATCAACTTTAATATTAGAAAACATCAAATCCAGAGTATTGTTGTTTCTAGTTGTATTTTTAACAAGTTGGTCTAGTCCTAGATGGGACATTGCACTAATAAATCTATTTTCCTGTTTGTTTAAACCCACCCTGGTAGACCAAATTATTCCAGGATAATTGAAATCACCTATTAGAATAATATCTGCATTTAAATTAAGATTCTCCAAATAATTACACATTTTCATTATTAACAGTGTCCATAGATGGTGGTCTATAGCATATCCCTAAAGTGACTGGGTGTTGTTTATTGTTTATTTTAATCCATAATATTTCAAAACCTAAGGGGAGTCATTATCTATACCAACTTCTGTACATATAATGTTTTCTTTAACATAAAAGGCAACTCCACCTCCCTTGGAATAACTATGATTTTTATTAAATAAGGAATAACCATTAATATTACGTCCCCATTGGTCTCCATTGAACCAGGTTTCTGTGACACCACAAATGTCAATATCTTCATTATGTAAAATCACTTGGAGTTCTTCAATTTTATTGCTCAGACTCCTAGCATTTAGTAGAAGTAGATTTAATGTGGCTGTTTGTTCTTTTTCATACATAGCTTTGACAGGTTTCAGAAGTATATGTTCACATGTTTTCAGAACCCTATCTATTCCTACCCCTGAGCTTTGCCTAAAAAAACCTCTATTGCAGAATTAAACACATGACCCAATGTCTCCTTGCCCAACCTACTTAAATGTAAACCATCCTTTGCGTAATATATATTATTCCACTGAAACTGTTCCCAATGGGTTAGGCACTTGATATTTTGTTTGAGACACCAAGCCCTGAGCCAGAAATTTATGTGTTTGATTTTATTAATTAAAATATGGTTAGCCCGAGGTACTGGGAGAGTCTCTGAAAACACTGTGTGGATACCAATATTGGCCAGAATGTTTGCCAATCCAACATAGGCTTCTTTAATATGTTGAGTACTCTGATGCCAAATGTTATTAACCCCAATGTGAATTATTACTAGATCTTTTTCGCTACAACCTTGTAAGATCTGTTTACTCATTCTGCTAATATCACTAATCTGAGCCCCACTGAAACATGATAATGTACGAGTGGTTTTATTTGGGTTACAAATTATTCTGTCTAAGTTAGATACCATGGAATCCCCTAACACAAAGATTTGTGGTGCTTCAATGACATCCTGACTCAAAGGTCTTATGTCAATATTTTCTTCATTAATTCCATCATTATTAAAGTGGTTCTCTGTGAAATTAATAAGATTCTCATGTAAAAGATTATCTGCACTATTAGCTTGTGTTGCAGAATTTACTACCTCATTTACAGATAGAGGTACATCAGTTCCATCATCAACAATCACTCCAATATTAGAATCTGTCAAGGGATCAAATTTGTTCTGAATTGGTAACTGAAAAGTTTCAGCTTTTCTTCCCCTTTTAGAAGTTTTTTTATGTTGAATAGAAAACCAATCATTTTCTGAGTCAGAAACATTTTCTTCTTGTCTTGGTCTCTTTCTGGTCACTATATCAGGCTGGGTAATGACATGAGTGGCTTCTGCACTAGGTACTTCCAATGTACTTTGCTCTTTTGTTATGTGCAGTCTTTTAGCTGTTTGCCTTTGGCTACATTCTAGTATTCTTAATCTCTCATCAAACATTTTAATTTCCTCCTCCAATTCTTTAATCCATATACATTTATTACAAATGAAGGCTTCAATGTTTTCTGTCCCTATTTCCATGTCAAACATATTGCATAATGGGCATTTAGTTCCAACTCTTCCATCCGTAGTCACAATATTATTGGCCATGTTTATTATTTTATTATAGTAGTGCTTTATATAGCTTGTTGCTTACCTAAAATATTTCTTGAACACTAAAAATCATTCAGGATTTAACTTTGTAAACCTCCCAAATGCCCAACACGCATAACACGTGCAGATAAAAAAACCTTTTTCCTCCTTGGGAGCCAGGTGTGTCTTTCCACTTTCTCTGTTTCCTTTTCTCTACTGTTCACTACTTTGTCTTTGATATTCTGAGCTCTACAGAAGGTGATACAAGGTTTATCACCTACTGCTTTCTCAACCTGTTCATCCCCAAGTAAAATCATCCAGTTATGAAAAATGAAATTTCCAATGCGCCTTGCCATAGAATTATATTCTGTAGCAAAAGTACATAAAGTATTAGTCCCCTCTTTGCTTTCTTTTTCCTTCAGAATATGTTCTCTGTCTATCTGCTTTTGTTCATGGAGTGTTCTTTGGATTCTTGTCTATGTCCTTCCCCTGGTCTGGAGGCCTGTAGACAACCCAGTTCATACGGCTGTCCCATTTCCTGTTTCCAGGATGACCCACAGTTCTTCTGGCTCCTTATGTGTATTCTGAATTTCTGAATTTCTGTATCTTTGATATTTTCATTGACATAAAGGGCCCCCCCCCTTTTGCACCTTGGTCTCTTCTGAACAGTACATAGCCAGGTACTGAAGACTCCCAAGTGTGGTTACTGGTGAACCATGACTCGCTAATGGTTACTATGTCCAGTTTAGCCTCCGTCATTTATATATTTGAAGAGATTTACCAGGAAAGCAACATGAACTGAGAACAGCTCATTTCCAGAAGCATCCTGGGGGGAGGGGGGTACATAGGTGGAGCGATAATACAAAATTTAGGGGAATATAGAGTACAGAATCACGCACAAAATGGACACAAATCAGGTAGTGGGTAACTAGGAACAAGTGATGTAAATAAGGTCTTCCATTTCAATTGCTGATCAGGTAATAGAAGTATAAGCATAAGTTAAATTAAAAACTAAGGTGAGCAGAGCAGCAGTTTTGTGCAAATAAACATTTAGGTTACAGACAAGTGAAAAAGCGTGAACAATATGTTAAATGCAGGCTACAGGCGAGCAGGCAACAATTTATCTTGGATAAACATTTTAACTTATGCCAGGTGGTCACCCATTATTAGTGCAGTGGGGAGAGACAGGATGGAGCCCTAACGACTGTAAGAGTTGCAGTAGGAGAGGTGCGGCCAAGTGGTAGCTGGGGTGGGAAGGTAAGGAGAAACTTGAGGGAAGAATTAGGGGATGGGGAGCCAGAGCCATCTCCCCTTCAGGATGTAGAGAACCCTGCAAATAGATGAGGCGCTAGCTGGGAGGGGAGGTGAGGAGTAGGGGAGGTAGGTTATAGTGGGGAGGGAGAGGAGGATGAGGAGCATGCAGAGGGAAGTGGAATGGGAGAGTGAGGTTATGAGGGAGAGGAGAAGGGGATGAGGAGTTTGCAGAGGGAAATGGAGTAGGGGAGGGCAGTTGTGGGGGAGGGGAGAAGGGGAGAAAAGGGAAACGGAGGTTGCAGAGGGGAGATGAGTAGGACTGGGCGAGAGAGAAAGGATTATATGGGGAAGGGAAGGAAAGAAAGGGGATCAATGTATTGTGAGATATTGAGATATGGGAAGGAGAGAAAAGGGATGAGTGTACTGTGAGGTATGGGTTGGGGGGGCAGGAGTGGCAGGGGGTAGGGATGATGTAGTGGAGAGTATATGTAAAGAATGAGTTGCAGTTGCAGAGTATGAATTAGATGAGGAAGGTATGCTGGTGATTAGTGCAGTTGCAACAGTGTACTGAGGTTGTCCGGAGGAGGAATATGAGGGACCATTGAGAATTGGCAGAGTGAATTTTGAGGGGGAGGGAGTTCCAGGAGCTGGGAAATAGGTAGCAGAAGACATTGCACCCAGATGAGGATTGCCTTGGCAGGAGGGCGAGTGTTCTGAGTCTAGGTGAATGAAGCACGTAGCTGGAGGGTAGGGGGATTGACAAGAGGGAGGACACGTAAGACAGTGCCAAGCCAGAACTTACCTACTAGGCTGGCGGTATGGAACAGGTGCCTAGCAGTGAGGGAGGTGGAAGGAGAGAGAGGTATAAAGATGGCAGTGCTAGGTGAGAGGGGGACAGCCAAGGACAAAGCGGCAGAAGGAATTGAAGAGAGTATCCAGTCTGGTTAGGTTGATCTATGGCGCTGAGTTGTAGACAATGTCCCCAGAGTTAAAGACAGGGAGAATCATCTTTTGAACAATTTCACACCTGGCTTTCATGGGCAGGCAGCTACAGTGTCTGTAGAGGGCACTGAACTTAGGGAGCAGTTTTTTGTGGATGGCATCTATGTGTACACCGTAGTCAAGATTCCTGTCTAGCCAAAGCCCAAGGTACTTAAATGAGTGAACGTCATCCAGTTTGGTGCCTGTCAAAGTGTGGAAATTGGGGGTGGAGTCAATTATAGACAGTTTTTGTCTGGTGCTAAAGGTCATGGAGATCATATTTGGTTGACACAAATCAGCGCTGGACCTAGTTAAAGTCCGGCTGCAGACTGATAGTCACTTCGGCAGGGGATTTCCCGGATAAGAATAGCATGGTGTCGTGTATGCATGCCGATGAGCAGACATCAGGGAGATCATCCAGGAATATGGAAAATAGAATAGGCCAAGTACTGAGCCTTGGGGTACACCAGAGTTGATGGCCAGGGAAAGAGAGGAGGAATCTCCGACTCTGACAGATTGGGACCAGCCAGTGAGATATGACCGGAACCAGGAAGTGGCTGCATCAGAGAGACCTGCCACTGTCAGCTTGTGGAGTAGGAGGGTGTGATCGACAGTGTCGAAGGCTTTGGCCAGATCGACAAAAATGGCAGAGGTGATGTAACTCTGGTCCATCCCTGTGAGGATGGAGTCAGTGAGCAAGGGATGTGGTAGTGGAGTGGTTTTTATGGAAACCAGACTGGAAAGGGGTGAAGAAGAAGGAGGAGTCAAGGAAACTGGAGAGTTGCTCAAGCACGAGGTGTTCTTGCATCTTAGCCAGGATGGGTAGCAGGGAAATGGTCATTGTTGCCTCCAGGTCGGGGATCTTGTTTCCCAGACTGTGGGCATTTGTGTACATGGTTTTCCATTGGCCAGATTTCAGTGCATTAGTTGTGGGGCGAGGTCCATCTTTTCCCCTGCGTGTTGTATGGGGAGCCGGACCTTTTTTCTTTACCTGGTGATGCAAATGAACTACAAACATGCTGAACTCCTGTTTGATCACTAGCTGAGGGGAGAGGTGTGTTCTTTCCGTTTGATGTATCGGGCGCTGCACCCCTCTCCCCATTTGCTAATTTAAATATTCTGCAAAGACATCAAACGTCTGCCCCAATGCACTGACTCCCTCCTTGGTCAGATGCAGTCCATTGAATTTAAAGAACTTTCGCTCCCATAACTGTTGCCAGTTGCCTACAAATTTGTGTCCTTTTTCCTGGCACCAGCCCTTGAACCACATGTTTACCTCCCCTATCTTCCATTCTCTGACCTGCTGCCCATCTGCTCCCCCTTTCCCAGACCAGCAGGACCTCAGAGAAGGAGATGCCGGACGAAATGGATGACAGTTTGTCTCCCAGCCTGGTCAGGTGTTCCTTGGTCTCCACAACTGACCAGCTGGCAAGATCGTTAGTCACTATGTGTACCAGGACGTTGATGTTTTCTCATGTTTCCTGCATGATTTTAGCAATGTGGTCAGTGTCTCTCCATGCTGATGTACCTGGGAGACATCTGACCATTACCCTAGGCTGGAGGTAGGTATCAACTCCCCAAATCATGGAGTCTCCTATGATCAGATATTAAAAACTAAAATTTGGCTATTCCCCTTTGTACACTGCACACTACAGTATGACTAAAAAGTGCTTGCCAAACTCTCCTTTTACCTCCTGGATGGGGAGGAGGGCAGGGCAGCGCTGCTTCCTGATAGCCCTGACAGACCCTGAAAGGAATGCAGGATGATGACTTTACACTGACAGTACAGTATGTACTGAACTTTACATCACTGTGGTTTTAACTGGGAAGTGCAAAGTACTACATTGTACTCTTTTGGGATGCTCACACTATGTGCCATTGGCACCCCTGGCCATCCCTGTAGCAATCACCATCTTGGGCCATGGCCTCAGTGACTGGACCCACATTGACAGGATGGGGAAATCTATGCAGCAGCATGGTGTTCTCCTGCTGCTGCCACAGTACATTGTCTTTTGACTTACCTCAGTAACCCTGTAACAATATATATATATTTTTTTGTATGACTTTTTCCTCCCATGGGGGTTGCCAGTTGGCCTCATCATCCTCACATCCCTGTGATCCGGACACCGTCCGACCTGCACCGTCTCCTACTGGGAGCAACCACCGATTACCTCATGGCTTTACCCTCCATGGTGGGCAGCGGGGGTCGATCAACTCCCCCATCACAATGGATCCGCTCACGGTGGTCCCCTCAGAGAGGCACAGGACAACGTGGATGGCCATCAAGCAACAATGGCTGGGCAGTCCCCCTTTTCTGTGTTCTGTGTGTGTATTGGAGGCAGGGTGTGCAATGCCAACAAGGGCTCCCTGCGCACATGTCCGCACACAGTGCGCCCGCCGGCTGCCCCACCTACCACCCCATTCTACCAGGCCAGACGTGCCAACACCCAGCCTCCGCTAGGTGTCAGGCTATGCAGGACACTGTACCCGACCCACCCCGGGAGATGAGAGCATTCCGTGGAACACTCAATTCACTCCTTCCCCTGCTGACTCCTAGCAGCCCAAGCTTGCTCCCAAACCTGGGTCGCTGGCATGACACGAGGTAAGGCGTCCAGTGCCTCAACCCTCAGTGCCACCGGGCCGGCTCCCTGTAACAATATTGAATAGATGGGCCACTGGTTGTACTGTACACCATGTAACCCTCTCTGAAATTATGCATTATTGTACAGTATAGCATGTGTATGGTACTACATGTGTCAGCAGTACTGACTGGTGCTGGGGTGGTTATGTTCCTGATCTGCATCGCAGGGTCCCAGTAGTTATGCCTGTCCAGGTGCAGGGCAGATGGCAGAGGCACCCAGTGACACATGGCCCACATGCTGGAGCGCATAGATCTGGTTAGCTTTGTTTTTCCCCCATATTGGAAGTGTGAAGCATAGACTGTGACTTTTGACCCCAAGGGCTACTGATTCAACCAGATCGGTGGCACCAAGCACAAAGTACTAGACTTCAGGAAAGCCAACTGTGTTAAGATTGGTGAGACATTGAGAAGGCAACTAATTAACCTTAAGGATGGCATTAGTGTGGATCAGAAGTGGACAGTGAGCAGGGAAAGGACAGCGGCAGCCACAAACATCTGTCTTAAGCAATTAGAAAAGAAAGCCACAGCCAGGAGACCAAGTTGGTTTGGAAAGGAGGGGAGTCAGGCATTGAGGTATAAGATAGATAGATGATAGATAGATAGATAGATAGATAGATAGATAGGTAGAGTGATAGAGTGATAGATAGAGTGATAGATAGATATAGATAGACATAGATAGATAGATAGATAGATAGATAGATAGATAGATAGATAGATAGATAGATAGAAATTTTATTACTATAGCGCCCCTTTCTGGGGACTCAGAGTGCTTAACATTAACAAATTAAAAACAACATAAAAACACACACAATATAATACTCAAAATGAGGTGAAGCAGGCAACAACAGACTTAAAATCTATCTATTATAAAATAATAAGTAACAAGGGGGCTGCATACAAGAAGTACGTACAGGAAGTCCTGGAAGGATGAGGATGAGGGGGTCTACTTGGAGAAAGCTATGGAGGCTGGAAAGATAATTAGGCAGACCAAGGCAAGGAAGGAGCTACAAACTGCAGGAGAGATCAAGGAGAGAGAGAAAGCTTTCTCCAGGTATATAAGTGACAAGAGGCACAAAGGTAGGCATAGTGAAGCTAGAAGGGGAGGGGTGGGCGGAAGGTACTGTAGTAAAGAGAAAGCAGAGATGTTGAATGTATACTGTTGCTCTGTCTTTACTAAAGAAAAGGATGGGCCAGTGCTGCAAGGGAGGGTTGGGAGGGTGGAGGAAGGGGGGACATGGCTGAGGACAAGATAATGGAGAACAGGGCTAGGAAAGGGCTCAGGTACCTAAAGGAAAACAAGTCCCTGGGACTGGATAGCATGCACCCTAGAATGTTGAAGGAAATGGTGGTGAAACTAGCAGGTCCATTCGTGGATTTGTTCAACAGCTCTCTAGATACATGGGTTGTACTACAGGAGTGGAGAGCCACATATGTGATACCACTACACAAGAATGGGCCAAGGGATGTCCCTGAAAACTACAGACTGGTCAATCTGACCTCCTTTGTGGGTGAACTGATGGAGAGCATTCTGAAGGAGAGAATAGTTGAGTTCCTTGAAGCTAATGGGCTACAGGACAAGAGGCAGCATGGGTACATGTCAGGGAGGTCCTGTCAAACCAACCTGAGCAACTTCTTTTTCTTTATTTTATTTATTTATTGGAAACTTTGGAGATTATCTTTGAGCCCACGTGCACATTTACAAAGGTTCCATGCAGGTCAAATACCTAGTCTCAAAAAACAGTGCAAGTACAGTATAATAAGCAGTTCCAGAGGAAATGCAGTCAAATTAGGCTCAAATCACTTAAGACAGAACAATTACATACAGTTTTTAAAAAAATCCATATGAATTGTTGTATAAAAGTCACAGGATATGTACAAAGAGAAACTGAGTAAAACAGTTTAACAGTTACAATTACATTGGGCTGAATAGGCAGACTGCAAAGATCTCTTAAACTGATTAATCTTGGACATATTCAGCAATGTATCAGGCAGTTCGTTTAACCAGTTAGTGGCCCTGACAGTAAATGACTGCTTGCCCAGCAAGGTACACCAGAATGGAGGCTTAAGGGCATTCCAGGCCATATTCCTGGTGTTGTATTGGTTGGAGATGGTGTGGAAGCAATTTGTTAAAGCAGGGGGTATTAGGCCTAGGAGTACCTTTTTGGCCAGCAAACAGATCTATAACTTTATTCTGAGGGTAAAGGTAGCCAGTTAGTGAGCGCGTAAAGGGTACAGCTATGAGTGCCATTATCTGCATCAAGTACAAAACAGCATGCCTTATTACATATCAGCTTTACTCAGTTTAGCATCATGTCTCAGGCATCTGCGTAGACACGGAGGCCATACTCTTTAAGTGACAGAATGGAGCTGGTCACAACAAGGCATCTAGCATCCCGAGTGAGATTGTTGTGGATACAGTACAGGGCACCCAGTTGTACAAAGCACCCAGTAGTCTGTTAATTATGGCCACCAGATTGTCAATATGTGAGGCAAAAGATAAGGTGTCACCCAGTGTTACTCCAAGGTATTTGAAGATCTTCACCTTTTCAAGGTTTTGTCCCTGGCATTTTGGATGACAAAGGGTGGATCTTTCCTGTTCTGTGGAAGGCTAGAGAAGAGCATAGTCTTTGATTTTTTTGTAATTGAGGACCAGTTTGTTGTTGGAAAAACAGCTTTCCAGTGACCTGAAGTTACTTTGGAGGGTGGCAGTGAGGCTGTCAAGCCAAGGTTTTGTGTGTAGATGACAGCATCATTGGCATAGAGGAGTAACAACTGGGTAACAAAAGCGGTGGAAAAAAGTCAGGAGGCTGACATTCTACATGTGGATTTCATCAAGACTTTGACTCTCTGCCCTACCAGGGATTAATTAGGAAATTGGAGGACCTAGGGGCAGGGAGAAAATTAACCAGGGGGGTGGCAAATTGGCCCAGTGGCAGGTCCCAGGGGGTGGTGGTGATGGGAGAACTCCCAGAAAAAAGGGAGGTTACAAGTGAAGTCCAGCAGGGGTCAGTGCTTGGCCCAGTGCTCTCCAGCATTTTCATTAGTGACTTTGGAGATGGCGAGAAAGGCAAGATCTGCCTCTTTGCAGATAACACCATGCTCTGTGGGAGGATGAACACAGATGTAGGAGTACAGAACACAGATGCAGGGGTACAGGACCTAAAGGAGGATCTAGTGAAGCTGGAGAGGTGGTCAGGTATCTAGCAGCTGGGGTTCAATGCGAAGAAGTGCATGGCCATGCACATTGAAAGGAAGAACTCAAGGATGCAGTACAGTCTAGGGGGTTAATGTCACTGAATCTGAGGAGAAAAAGGAGTTGGGGATAGCCATCACCAGTGACCTTAGACTATGCAGTGTAGGAAGGCACAGGCCAAGGCAAAAAAATGCAAGGCTGCATTACTAGAAAGATCATGAGCAGAAGGAAGGAGGCTATATTGCCACTGTACAGGTCCTTTGTACAACTGCACCTGAGTACAGCATGCTCCTACCTGAACAAACTCTGGTCAGAGCCAATACGGCTGTGGAGAGCTTTTAGGAGTGGCAAGAGCATTGAAAAGAATATGCGGTGCTCTTACCACACTGGAGTCAGACATAACTGATATTGCAGTGATTATAGAACTGCACGTGTGATGCTCATGCATGCGTAGTTTTCCTCCCGAGTCAGCCGTGCATGACATAGCAGTGCTGACATGACTACGTACGCGTGATACTCATATATGCACAGTTTAAGTCAGTGCCACCAAATTGCACATGGCAGCTGTCAGTATCTCAGCAAAGCTATCCTGTGTCAGTACACTGCACACAGATGTAAACATGGGTAAAGTTCAAGTTCAAGTTCAAGTTTATTGCAGGAAAACTCCATTGAGCAAGCTCATTCACAAGGAGGTCCTGTGACATAAACACTTAAAGTACAAACACAGATGGGTAATAACAGTATATACATGAAATACACGTTACATGATACAGGCTGGATATACATACAAGGGTACCACATGGGGTGACCGTGGGTGGTAAACACTGATATGAGACAGGAGCGACTTACAGGTCGTGACACTGATAAATGAAACATGATGACTGGTGTGCAATACATATACAGTATTTTGGCAGCTAGAACAAACAACAGTCTACAACTGATATGGGGAGGAGAGATTTGATAGAGTAGCAGTGGAGCGTAAGCAAAGATAAAGCCAGGAGTAGAAGGAGAAGGGGAAGGGAAAGCAGTTAATATGACAAATCAATTATACCTTACCAGTGGATAAATATGGCACACATGGGGAAGGAAGAGACTTAATGACAGTTACAGGTGTCTTTTATTTTGGCTGAACTTAGTGATTTGTAGAAGTTTATTGAAACTGTGCTAGTTAGTTTCAATACGGTTTGTAATTGGTTCCAAATGGAGGGAAGGGCATATGCAATAGCACGTTTACCAAAGGAAGTCCGCGTCCTTGGTATGTCAAGCATAATAAAGTCAGATTTTCTTAACGAGTATGCACTATGTGAGATACTAATAAGGGAAGAGAGATAGCTTGGGAATTTCTGCAGGAGCAGTTTAAGAGTCCATAACCCAGCATGGAACAGGCGTCTAGTAGTAAGGGATGTCCAACCAACAGCTGCATATAAGTCACAGTGGTGCGAACGGTAAGGTGAGTTGGTAATGAACCGTAACGCACGGTGATAAAAGATGTCCAGTTTACTTAGATTTGCAAGAGTGGTGGAGGAATAGATTACATCGCCATAGTCGAGTAGGGGGAGAAAAGTGGCCTGTACAAGCTTGTTTCGAGTTTCAAGGGGGAAAAGGGGC
The DNA here is from genome assembly GCA_016271365.2 of Neoceratodus forsteri. NCBI lineage: Eukaryota > Metazoa > Chordata > Ceratodontiformes > Ceratodontidae > Neoceratodus > Neoceratodus forsteri. Next base: position 514,479,528 of record CM028135.1, on the reverse strand, counting down.
CTATTTCTGTAGAAGAAACCTAACCTTGCTTTTAACCTTCTAGAGACATCTTCGACTGTGGTCACTGAAAGATAATTTATTGTCGATCCAGATACCTAGATATTTAAATTTGGTTACAACTTCCAGAGGCTCATTTAGCGTGGTGACAATGAAGTCTTGGGCAAGAGTACTGGGGGGCCTGAGACAGCACTGCAGGAGAATATCATCGCTTTAGTCTTCTTAGCATTGAGCAGAAGCTTTGCCTTTATTAGATTATGCTCAAGTTGTGTGAAGTCCGCTTGAAGCACTCCCTTGACTTCAGATAACGATGAGCCAGAAGTATACAACACAGTATCATCTGCAAAAAAGTGCAGATTGAACGTAGATATGTCAGTATCTAAGACATTGATGTACAGAGAAAACAAGATAGGGCCTAAGATGGATCCTTGCGGGACTCCTCTTGCAACTGGCAAGGCAGCAGAAAAAAGCCTTCCGCCTTTACTTTTTGGAATCTTCCAGTTAGGTAGCTAGAGAACCACTGGGTGGTATGGTATGTGGCACCCAACTTTGCAAGGCAATTAGCTAATAGTTTGTGATCAACAGTATCAAAAGCTTTGCTGAGGTCCAAAAAGACTGCACCAGTTACCTTCTTAGCATCTATAGCAGAGATCCAATCATTGGTTACTTTTGCTAGTGCAGTGATTGTGCTATGATTAGCCGGAAGCCAGATTGAGCTGGGTTAATGAGAGAGAAGGTTTCCAAGTGAGATTTTAACTGAATATGGATCAGTTTTTCGAGAACTTTAGAAAGAATAGGCAATATGGAGATAGGCCTATAGTTATTTACATCGCATGGGTCACCAGATTTAAATAGAGGGAGGATATGTGCTGATTTCCAGCAGGACGGCACAGCAGCAGATGTAATGGAAAGATTGAAGATGTGGAGAATTGGGGCAGTGAGATGGGCATAGCCTGACCTTAGGAAAAAGGGTTCAAAGCCATCGTCCCTGCACTTTTTGTGTCTAAGTTAAGAAGAGAATCTTCTACTTCTTTATAAGTTATCTCAAGAAGTTGGAAGGGACTGGGTGCAGGACTAGATGTATGGAGGGGTATGCTGGCTCACTGCAGCACCAGCATAAGGTGAAGTCAAAGCTGAAACCAGCTGTGGCAAAGTGGGAGTTAAGTTCCTCCAGGATTAGGGACTTGTTTTCCACAATCTTGCCACTTGCAACTATCTTTGTTGGGACAGAGGGGCCATGTGCCGTCCTTCTATAGCTTTGATAGTCTTCCATATTTTATGAGGGTTACCTTTAGCTTGTTCGAGGTAGAAATATAATAGTTAGTTTTAGCAGAGAAGTTTTTCACACAGTTATTCCTGGCTGTTCTAAAGGCCTGCCAATCCAAAAGATTCTTTGGAATGTCTATTGCCCAGAGCTTATCTCGAGCTATAAGGGCTGCCTTGAGATCCGAGGTGAACCAGGATTGGAATTGTTCCGTACCTTACTTTGATGAAAGGGGCATGCTTATTTATTATTGTAGTGAGTTTGTCATTAAGGATGCAAGCTGCCTTGTTGACATCTTTGGCTGGGTAAAGATCTTGCCATCTGATCATGCTCAGGTCAGATAGGAAGTTTACTGCACTGAATTTCGAAAGGATCTTTTGTTATAAAGATGGGTGCGGATGGGCCTTAATTTGAGATCTTATGCAGTAACAATTCCATGATAGCTCATGTCGTTGTGGTAAATTGCCAAATGAGATATTTTGTGTGGCTGGGTGGTTAGTACCACATCTAGAATGGAACTGTTGGCAGTATTTAGAGTGTTGTTCCTAGTAGGTTCTCTGACTAATTGCCCAAGACCTAGCTCGTCACAAAGGGATTTGAGGCCATGTGATTTAGGTGACAGCCAGTCCATATTTAGATCTCCTAGAAATATTGTTTCAGTTTTTGCATCTACGAACATGGATTTCAAAAAGATTAAGGACTTCATCACCACCAGACGGGGGTCTGTAGCCACCTAGGATAGTGATACATTCCGAGGAGGGGAGATGAAGGCTCAGCGAAACTAACTCAAATTCCTTGGCTAGAGATTTGCAACTAATATTGACTGTAAAAGTAAGACCTCACTGAAAATGAGATACTACATCTCAGCCAGGCTAACCTGTATCAGTGCATTGTAAAATGGGTAAAACTGGGACCCCTCCTGAAAATGAGATACTGCATCTCAGCAAAGCTATCCTGTGTCAGTACATTGCCAACATGGATAAAAAGTATAAGCCCACTGAATATGAGATACTGCATCTCAGCCAGGCTATCCTGTGTCAGTACATTGTAACAGGGCTATAATACCATCAAGAGGTTCTGGGGACATGTGAACCTTGAAAGCAAAGCTTGAGAGATTCCAACATTTTTCCAGAGCATCTGTGACGTGTTGCAGGTGAGGTTTACCATTTAAAATAAACAAGAACACATAAAACAGCCTTAACATTCATTATAGTGATTTTACGGAGAGGCATAATGAAGTCAGTTGCATACATGTAATGATTTGAGCATACAGGAAAATGTACAGGAGTTTTGTCCCAGTTTTACATGGAAAATACAGGGAAAAGGAGGGTGCCATACAGGAAAATGCTTTGTTCAGTCTGACATTTTTTGTGTACATTACATGAGTTGCTACAAGTATGTCAATATGAGATTGCTCATTTTTATGTTGGCGCACTTGCGCAGCCAACATCTTGGGATAGTGCAGATTTGGAGGTGCAGTCGCTGTTGGGTGAATGCAGGGCACGCACCAGTAGGTGCATCCCTCATTCCCCAATCAGCCTGCATGCCGGTGCCACACCACCCGGGTGAGCACATCTAAGGAAAGATCCGCTGCAATGTGAGCAAAGCTCGTCACATGCAGCGGACCCTTCCTACGTGCTTGCCAGCTGGAAACATGGCGGCACAGTGGCCACTAAACTGCTGACTTCGGGGGTGCCCAATCCCCCGGTCAGCTTACCTTACCCAAGTATGTGCCGATGGGAAAGCCCACTCCCCATCAGCAGAATGTGTCTCCCCCCTTCGTTGTTTGCCAGCGGGGTGCTAATCCTGTCAGCATCGTCCCTTTCCCGGTGTAATGTACCAGTGGGGAGCCCACTCCCCATTCAGCATGATGTCCCCCCTTCTTCTGTACAATGGGTGCCCAATCCCCTGTCGCTACTGTACCCTCAAAAAGAAACCACCTGTAAAATAGAAAACTGTCCACGATGTGTTTTTTCAATACCTGTAAGCAGAAAGCGGTCCCTGTAGTCTCCTACCCACCACCCGCACCCACCCACTGCGCACCCTGCCTCCCCACACCCCCCCTTCACCCCATACTTACCTCCGGAGCTCGGCGCAATGATCTTCGGTGGACCAGGAACACGTCTTCACTCTTCAAAGCCGACCTCGAACTGAGGAAATGCTGGTAAGCTGTATAATGGAATAAATAGGTTTTTTTTCAACTTTGATGCATATCTTGGGCATTTGTTTGGAATTTTTGCACCAAATTTTCAACATAGGGTTTTTGGGACCCCTCCTCATGAATTCTGTCACAGTTATGAAGTTAATCGGTCCCGAAAGGTGATTTCGCAGTCACTGCACGGAATCACCTTTTGGGACTGATTAACATAAGGACAGTGGCAGTGTTCATGAGGTGGGCTCTCAAAAAGTCTATGTTGCAAATTTGGTGGAAAAAATCCAAAAAATGGCTGTTTTACTAGTGTGCATTGCGCAGTTGCTACGCACGCTCATAACTTCTCGAATTTGCAATATTTTCATGCCAGATTTTCAACATTGTCATTTTTCTACACCTCCTTGTGAACAGTACAGCTGTCATTTTCCACATCCTGGCCGAAATGTGTTTCCGCACTTCTGGCGCCCAATACCGCAGTTGCTGTGGGAAATCAGTGTTCGGGGCAGTTTAAGAAAATGACAGTGACACTGTTCATGAGCAGATGTCCTAAAATTCCTATATTGAAAATTTGGTGACGATACTCCATAAAATGACTGTGTTATGAGCGTGCGTTGCGCAGTTTGCATGCACGCTCGTAACGTGTATTTGTAATATTTTCACTCTAGATTTTCACCATTGCCATTTTTCCACACCTCTTGATGAACAGTACAGCTGTCATTTTACATATCCTGCCTGAAATGTGTTTTCGCACGTCCAGCACAGAATAGCGCATTCACTGTGCGAAATCACTTTTAGGGACAGTTTGAGGAAATGGCAGTGACACTGTACATGAGCAGAGGTGCTAAAATGCCTATGTTGAAAATTTGGTGCCAGAACTCCATAAAATGACTGTGTTACAAGTGTGCATTGCGCATTTCCCGTGCACCCTTGTAACTTCGCAAATTTGCAATACATACATGCCACATTTTCACCACTGCCATTTTTTTACACTTCCTTATTAACAGTACAACTGTAATTTTTCACATCCTGCCAAAAATGTGTTTCTGCACTGCACCACCAAAGAAAATGCCAGTACGACAACGTTCGGCGTTGACAAATGCTTGTTTTCTGTTGTAACACTTATCTTGATTCTAAGGCTCTGACATAACCATATAAAGTCTCAAGCAAGACTGCATTTATATGCAAATGAGGCACATGTAATACAACCTCTCCTATTCCCTGATGTCACCAGAGCAGCAGCTCAGAAGAAGGCATATAGTTTTCAATGCTTACTCTCTGTATTTTATTTGAAGTTTGCGATGGCTTATGACAGTCCTGTCATACCACTCACACACTGTGCAGTAATACTAGTAGCCTATATTTGTGCATAGAACATGTAAGCATTAATTCACAACAAAGGAGGGCTCTACTAGGCAATTAATGCCTGGTTGGGGGGTTGAGGCTGAGTGCCTCCAAACACCAACCGGGCATTAAGTAAGTAATAATACCCAACAGGGTGGGCGTTATTGGGATATAACAGACCGCCCAGGGGTGTAATGAAACCTTGTGGCCTTATAGCCCCTAGAAGATCCGTTATAACCAGTAACACCCACCCTGGAGGGTATTATTACACTTAGATAATGGTATTTTATTAGAAATTTTATAAAATAATGATTTAATTTAACAAAAGTGGAAAATGTTAGTAAAAATGCAGAGAAATGGCTGGTTATGTAAAATAGTCCATGTAGTGCCACTAGAGGGCGCTTAATCCCCCATTTATCTGTTTGAAGTATGTGGCTACATATGGTTTCATTTGCGAGATAGTCGGGAGTGAGAGGCTGAGGTGTACAGTGGGAATGGTGGAGTCTTCTGTGACACAGGATTCGGTGATACAGAAGTCAGACGATGACCTGTGGAGAGAGAAACAAAGAAGGTACTTCGTTTTTGTTTAAAAATGGAAATGGCGGAGCGGGAGTTTCATTGAAGTTGTTGCTAGTGATCGATTAGTGGTGCTGAGCGGTGGGAATTGGGAGAGGGTGTGAGGATTTTGGCCCTGTCAGCGCCACACTGAGGAGCGGCTTAGTAGGGGCAAAAGAACAATAAAAATAATTGTTTTTGTACTTTTTTCAGTATGTTAATATTGAGTGGTTTCAAGATTGGCTGTGTGTGGGTGTTGATAGCAAAACATATCGGCTATCAGTGTGTGGGGGACAGGGATATCAGGAGGTGATGGGTAGCGCAGGGGGAATTTGTTATTCAGCGGGCCATTGTTAAGAAATAACAGCCCGGGTGGCAGGCTGTTTCAGCCAATGAGTAAGCAAGTTTGAGTTTAGAAACATAGAAACATAAGACTTTGATGGCAGATAAGGACTGCTTGGCCCACCTAGTCTGTCCATTTCCCTACCTACAGGATAAGCTGCAGATCCTATTTAACCAACAGCCTATTTTTTCCCTACCCCCCACAAAAATTGCCTTATGTCTGTCCCATGCATTCCTGAATTCTCACACAGTTTTAAACCCCACAACCTTCTCAGGAAGGCTGTTCCATGCGTTCACCACCCTCTCTGTGAAAAAATACTTCCTCACATTGCCCCTGAGCCATCCCCCTCTATCTTCAAATTGTGTCCCCTTGTTCTTGCACAACTCTTTTTCTGAAAGATGCTACCCTCTTGGACTTTGTTGATTCCACTGAGGCACTTAAAAGTTTCTATCATGCCCCCCTTTCCTCAAGGGTATACATATTAAGCTCCTTTAGTCTCTCTGTGATGGCTTCTCTTGCAGACCCTGCACTATTTTAGTTGCCCTCTGGACTGCCTCTATCCTGTCTATGTCCTCATGGAGATGGGGTCTCCAGAACTGGACTGAGTTCTCCAGATGGGGTCTCACCAACTGTCTGTACAGTGGGATAACAACTTCCTGTTTTCTACTGGTGATGCCTCTCCCTATACATCCCAGTATCTCCTAGCCCTCCCTACTGCCTTCTCACGTTGCTTGCTTACCTTAAGGTCATCTGATATGATTATCCCCAGGTCCCTTTCCATTTTTGTTGTTGTTACTACCCCCCAGTTGGGTAATCTTCCCCTGGGTTTTTGTTTCCCAGGTGCATTATTTTGTGCTTCTTTGCATTGAATCCAAGCTGCCATACTTCTGACCATTCCTCCAACCTTGCCAAGTCCCTTCTCATCCTCCACGCCTCCTTGTGTATCAGCCTTATTGTAGATCTTTGTGTCATCTGCAAAGAGGCATACTTTTCCTTCCAGTCCCTCTGCAATGTCACTTATAAAGACATTAAAAAGGACTGGACCCAGTACTGAACCTTGCGTTACCCTACTAGTAACTCCTCTTTCTTCAGAGTGGACTCCATTTACAATTACCTTCTGTGTCCTGTTGTCCAGCCAATGTTTTACCCAGGCTACAACCCTGGGACCCATTCCCAGGCTGGTTAATTTGACTATTAATCTTTTGAGTGGGACTGTGTCAAATGCCTTGCTAAAGTCTAGGTAGGCCATGTCCACAGCCCCTCCTTGGTCTACTACTTTGGTCACCCAGTTAAAGAAATCAATTAGATTTGTCTGACATGACCTTCCTGCTGTGAACCGATGCTGCTTTGGGTCCTGTGCCCCACTGGCCTCTAGGTACTCAACAGTTCCTTCCTTCAGAAGTGATTCCATCACTTTCCCTACCACAGAGGTCAAACTGACAGGTCTGTAGTTTTCTGCCTCTGTCTTGGTCCCACTTTTGTGAAGGGGGTATCACATCCACCTTCCTCCAGTCCTCAATTACCACACCATCCTCCCATGATTTGTTAAAAAGGGTAGTCAGTGGTGTCACTGGTTCTCTCCTTAATTCTTTTAGAATTCTGGGGTGAATTCCATCAGGCCCCATTGCTTTGTCCACCTTCAGTTTTAGGAGTTCTTTCTCTACCCATTATCTAATTCCCTAGTAGAGCCCGACTTGGAGTGCATTAATGTGCTTGTAACATGGCAAGTGCTGAAAAACACTATTATTTTGTAAAACATACATAGCTGCAGGTTAAACATACACAGATGTAGGTTTGGGAAAGGTTATTTTTTTTTATTCACCAACTTTGGTTTTGTTCAATGCAACAGTTATTAATAATGTGACTGCAGCTTAACATATTTCTTAATTTATTAAACCATATGTTGCAGTTTGATATAACACTCAGCATTAAAACTTGCTAAAACATAATGATAAACTGAACATTTCACTCGCAGCAAACTGATTCTACCGTGTTTCTTGACACTGGAACTATGGGACTGCTAATTTGCATACTGCAGTCCAACATTTCGATCCAACATTGCCAATACACACAAACAACAAAGAGCGCATTAATAATGGAGAAATACTACAGATTTCCAGCCACTGTATGGAAAACAAACTTATGGTAAGCTACTATTTCACACAGTACCATTTGGGCTAATTAAGCCAGGAGATAAAGAAAATGTACGGGCCCACTGATTGTGAAATGGCTCAAATGAACTGAATGGACTTCAGGTCACTGGATTCAGGGCCTTGGTTTCATTTTAAGTGTTCGGATTTAGAATTTCTTCAGGTTCCAGAACATTTTCTGTGTCATGTTTGCTGTGGATGTTGTTCTTTTGTTGCGCTACTGCTTCACAGGTCTTAGGTTCCTCATCTAGTTTTACTGTGGTTGTGAGGAGTGTGGTTTTGGTTACTGAAACTTGTGCTGTGGTTTCTTCAATTGAATCCTCCTGTGGATTGGACAGGATGGAGGACCACTTCTTGTGGTCAGTTTCTCGCACGCTGCATTGCTACTTCTCATTTTTGAAATAATTTTCGTGATGTTCGGGTTTGCCAGGATTGAATAATGGCCGCTGGGTGGGTGAATGGGAAGTGGCGATGTTCTCAACGCTTGACAAATAATGATTATGATGTGGACACTTGTAGTACTGCAAAATGAAGCGGGCATTACCAGGGAATTATGGCCCGCTTGATTTTCAGTCATAGGTTACGATTACACCTATCGGATTGCTGTATTCCACATCACCTTTCCTTGCCATGTTACAAAATACATATAACATTATTTCATTCACAAGAAAAAAAACTATTTCTTTGTGCTGCTCAGCTCTCACTGTAAGACAGCTGTAACACATTGTGGGGGAGAAGTAGACCAAAGGCTTCCTTTGCACAGATGACACACATTCTTATTTCAACAGCAGGGAAAATGGACAGCTAGACGACTTGGTTTAAAAAGTGTATTCTTTACTTTTCAGATGCTCCTAAAACCACAATAGCTGACTGGAAATAAATGAACTTGACATAGGAGAAGTGAGGTAAGCAAATACACAGCACTGCATACATGGGACTTTTCCTTTAAAAAGCTCCTGACGCAGTTGAGACAACTTTGAAAAAAATGTAACATTCAGACATAAATATAGTTTATATTTGATATTTTATTCTGTAATTCTCACCCTTATTTCCTTATTACTAAGGGTATTTGCATGAATACAGTATCTCTGCCCTTTTAGATCTGGCTGCTTGTATACACCTAACATCATAATTCTGTTTATGACATTAAAATATGTTGCTGTGGAGATAAAAGTGATGTCATAAAGAGGGGATTGTGATGTCATGTGTAGAGAAGCAGCCAAAGTAGATATAGTTTAGGGGAGAGGGATCTTGTTTTCATGCTACTGTTTTTTAGTAATAAAGAAAATGAGAAATTAATTACTGAAAATATATGAAGTAATAAAGAAAATGTGATGAGTTGAATATAAATCGTACTTTTTTCAATGTTTTCCTAATGCTGTCAGGGGCTCTTTAAGCAGCATGGAATTTGGGAGTGCTTACCTTAATGATCAGATCAGATGTTATTTATGTTAGAAGCATTTGACACTTCTTCAGACAGCAAAGTACCTCTTGTGTGTGAATTAGAATGTAATTAACTTTGTCATGCTAGACAGTGCTTATATTTCTCAGGCTTGCTAGACACATGTAAGGGGGCTGGAATCCTTATCCTAGGTGCTACAGTATATTGTTTATGTTAAAAGCACTTGACAGGTCTTGAGTTCCAGAAACCAAGCAGAGAGAAAGGAGTATTTTACTTAACTGGGTAGTGATTTGTAGTTGTGTGTGGAAGGATACATTGAAAAGTACTAAAATGTGCTTCAGTATCCCATTTTTCCAGCTACAGACAGCAAGATTGCTGCAGGCTCGGCCCACAGCCATAAAAAGGATATTAACAGATCAAGACAGTTCACAGGAGGGCAACAAAGATGATTCAGCAATAGCAAGGCAGGATATATGAGGATATTTTGAGAGAACTCAACATGGGGAACTTTTATGTCTTAGTGATAACAAGACCACGGGGGCACAGTCATAAGCTGGTGGGGGGAAGTTTCAAGAAGGAGGTCAGGAAACATTTCTTTACAGAATACATGGTGTCAGGGTGTAATGAACTCCATCTGATATTGTCACTCTAAAGACACAGGGGAAGGGGTTAAGAGAGGGTGGAACAGGGTGACGGGGAGTGTTGGTTGGTGGGGTCCACAGTAATCTCTTGATTCAGGGCTCCACAATCAAGCAGACTTGATAGACCATAAGGCTTTCTTCTGCTGGCTATTTCAAATGTTCATATTTTTGTTTGTATCAGGCACACCCTACATTGTAAATATATGGTTATTCATATCAGTTGGCTTGATTGCAGAACAGTACTGTGTTATTTATGTGCAAGATGTGGGGGATAAACACTAAATACAGTGTTTGTTTTTAATTATCATGAACTTAAGCTCCACCTTGTTGTTACCCGACACCTACTAAGTACCATACAGCACCTGAAAATGTGCTGACTGACCTGCTGTAGGGATCAATGTAAGATGTGCATTACAGTACCACTGGCCGTTTGGGGCCTACTAAACAGCCATTTTGTGAGTCATGATCTGCAGCTGCTCCACATGGATCACAACTCACAAACTGTGACAAGAGTTTCACAGCAAAATTTAAAAAGCAGCACTGACCAGGTGGCATAGAAACATAGATTTATTCCTGGTTTGTTTCATACTGTAATTTTGTCTCAACAGTTCAAGTGTAATTATTCTTTGATTCAATTGTTTTATTTTGTTAGTTGAATGTTGATTTTTCCATCTTCACTGTGTTACCTATCTCATGTGCTGTGTCACATGTATGCTCCTTAGTATTTCAAAACGTCTCTCTCCCGGGTCGTGCCTGAAAATAGGCATTCCTATGCCTAGTGCACCCACCCGGTTATCAAAAGCAAATAAATAAATAGATACATAGACAGTGGCAGCAGAAAAAGACCAGTGGCCCATCTAGTCTGCCTGTAACACCCTATCAAATCCTGAAGCCTTTCATTAATATGGGGTCTTTGTCTACACTATCCACTCCCTTGCTTACTCCCTGTTTTTACTACTAGCTGCCTGAGTAACTGCTAGACCCTTTACTCTGTCCCAGCCGTGTTTGAATCCATTAATGTTTTTGGCGCCCACCATCTCCGCTGGCAGGCTGTTCCGTAGCTCGCCACTTTCTCTCTGTAAAATCAAACTTTCTCATGTCCCTTCTGAACCTCTACCTGACCAGCTTCCGCTCGTAACCTCGTGTTGTAGACTTGCTGCTCTTGTTAAATAGTTCCCTACAGATCACCTTGTTCATTCCTTTCAGGAACTTAATTATCACAATACCCCTCTCTTGTCTGGCCTCGAATGAGTACATGTTCAGTGCTCTAAGTCCATCCTCATAGGATCTGCCCTGCTGGCACTGAATCATTTTGGTTACCCTGTGCTGCACCATCTCCAGCCTGTCCTTTTCTTTCTTTAGATGAGGACTCCAGAACTGGGCACAAGGCACAGTACTCTAGGATTGGCGTCCCCAGTGATCTAAAGAGAGGCAGTAATGCCTCTTTCCTCCTGCTGTCAAAAGCCTCCCAATACACCCCAGTATATTGCTTGCCATGCTGTAGGCCTTAGTACGCTGGCTAGACTGTTTAAAGGAGTCACTTATGATGACTCTTAGGTCCCTTTTCTCAGACATTGTGTCCGGCTTAACCCCTCCCATCTGACAGTTTGTTCTTGGGTTATTTTTCCCTATGTGTATCACGCTGTACTTTCCGGTGTTGAATTTCAGCTGGCACAGTGGTGGCAGTGGAGCAACTGCAGATCATAACTCATAAAGCAAATGACAAGATTTTTATATGCTTCAAAAGCAGCAGATTGTGACTGTGGTTGTCAGTCATTTTGTGACTAGTCATGATTGGCAGTTGCTTCAAGGATCTAGGATGCTGTAAGGTGTTTATAACCATCTCAGAATATAACTATAACAGTACGGTGTCATTTCTAATGCCCTAACACAAGTTAATAAATGGTGCTTCCCCTCTCCCACAAAAAAATACAAATAAACGTCCAGGGACAACCTAGTCCACACCCCCCCCCCACTGCACCAATGTGACCTAATGCTCACAGATTGTACAGTTTCAAAAATGATTACAGTACTTTATAAGGCATGCATAAGAATATCTCTGCACTGCTGTCAGCTACAGGTAAGCTCAATATCTCATTAAGTGGTAGTAGTAGTAAAAATTTATTTATACAGAATTTTTTGCCTTTAGGGTTCAAAGAATCCCTATTTACAAGGCAAACCTGTTTATACAAAATTCTAAGTTACAAAAGTTTCAATACTCATAATTACAGTCATACTATACATATCATTCCTAATTGACTGATACGCATTCCACTCATATGATTACATGACGACGTAAAAGATCTTAATCAATTACAATATCTTATACATAAACAACTAACGTAATGTTATTTAAAAAGACTACCTATTACATAGACATCTAAAACACAGCTCATGTTTTACTGCTGCTTTGTACTCTAAGGTAGATACATTTAAATCTCTAAAAGAAGGGGGGAGTCCATTCCAGCTGGTAGAAACCTCATATTGTAAGGTCATACTACTAAAACTATTTTTTATTTTTGGAATCAAAAGATCTCTAGCTCCTGATTTCCGTAAATTTAATCCATGGTCTGGTTTTAGGAGGTTTCCTGCCAAATAATGTTGTGATCTATTTTTAAGTAATCCTTGTATCTGGTTTAACCAGCTTCCCTTAGCCCGCTGATGTAATGAATTCCAACCTAATTCAATATACATTGCACAATGATGAGTACCAATATCACATTTCAATAGAAATCTTGCTATTTTATTATAAAGTACATCCAAATTTTGTAGCTGCTTTTTAGAGGTTGCCTATAGATGTGACTCACATAATCTATCACTGGTAATATTAATTGGCTTGCTATATTTAATCGCATTTCTTTTGTTAAACAATTTGATATATGTCTCATTACCCCTAATTTTGAATTTGTTTTCTTAATTAGTTCTGTTACATGTTGTTCAAAACTTAATTTTTGATCAATTTGAATACCCAGATATTTATATACTTGGGTTTACTCTAAAATGTTTCCTTCCCGAGTCTTAATTGTTATTTTTGGAATTGTTTTTTTTCCTGTCTATACCAAAACACATTGTTTGTGTCTTTTTATCTAAGGTAGTAAAACAACTCCCCCCCCAGCCTCCTCATGATCCTCCAGTCTTTTTAATAATCTATAGCCTTCCTATTTGCCTTCCCCTTGCAATAAAATAAAATAATGATTTTTGGGGGGGCAAATTATGAGTGTTTATTGAACAATTAATTTTATAGACATGGAAGAATTTGTATTTTCAGTTTGTGTTGTAACAATCAGATTTCTTTACTAGACACACTAAAAACATAAGCAAATTTCAATGCACACTAGACAGAATGTGACTTTTTGTAGGGATTCTTAACTGTTCCTTGACTGCTCGTTAATTTGGTCTCTTATATTTTGTATTAGTGCAGGTCCCACCTCAGAATGTCTTTTAACCCCATGAAGCACCTAATACCTAATGTTCAGCAGTATTCCTCCTTTTCCCTTCACTACCGTCCCACTTAACTTGGGGACCCCGTGTGATGTATTGCACCAAGGGGGTCAAGTGCCTGAAAACTAAAGCAGCCAGGTGATCTGTGTTGCAGCCTGCCAAGTTGACAAGTTCAAGTTCTTTACTGTCCATCAGAGTCACAAATTAGTTGTCAGATATGTGGCCAGCACCCAGCACTATCTCGAACCAGGCCATCAGCAGCCACAGTTGTAGGTGAAGTACCTTTTCTGGGGTTTCAGAGGTACCAGGGTGGCAGGGGTGGGTTACAGAGGTGGCAGGGGACCAAATGGTACAACATCATTGAGAACAGTGAGAGTGGCAGTACAAACGTGTGCTGTGTGGTTATCACTAAGGGTGATCAGGACGGGGGGGCAAGTTGAATGTGGGCATCTGTTGTGTCACTGTCTGGCTGGTGGGCAAACACTGCATCTTTAGTATCTGAGAACAGCAGCTGTGTATATGAGCTGGATGAACACCACCTTGATCCTGGATATACTACTGCAGCAACATAAAATACAGTCAAGGCCAGCAACATGTTCGAATCTGCCATGCCACAACACCAAGACGCGTTTTGACCCCCATCAGTCACATAACCATCCTGGCACTGTTGGCTCTGTTATTTAATTATGTTAAGTATTCCATCTGCTTGACATCTTACTTCCAGGAGATGGTGTTTTGAGAAAACCTTTCTGAGCATAAATTGATCACGTGCTGCAGACATGTACTATAGCAGGGGCATGCAGCATTCTCTTACTTATTGTGTGGACCCCCCCACCGAAAAACATGGTAACCATAAACTGTAATACTGTACTTGTTGCACTTGTTCAGTGACAATCAACAAATATCACAGATTTCACTCCTTGAGTATATGTTTCTACAGTACTTAATATTGCTCAAAAATTTGATATATATACCATACCATGCCGTCTCATGTCATGCAATGTTATACTGAAAAGATCCCTCCCAGCCAATCTGAACACAGAGTTACAGACCTGTTATTCTGAGAATATTGTGATAGTTGTACTGTAGACTCAATAATGGGGCTGTATGTAAATCACTTTGTTCTAATTGGCTAAGTTTAGCAATACCGCACATTACAGTGTGTCTGACTAACTGCTGAATATTTTTTTTTCACAGATGGCTGTAGCGCTGGTGAGAGCAATTTTGGCGCTATGTTTTAAAACTTTCATTTGCAGGCCTGCGTAGTGGCTGCACGTGTTCATTAAGGAGATGGCGGGTTGAATTCATGGCAAGTGAAAATCTTGTCAACTTCAATATTTTGTAAGTCACGTTCTGCAGCTGCTCCTCCTTCTCCTCCATTGGTTCTAGGCTGCAAATATGACACTAACAGCTTTTTTTTTGCGTGTGTTGTTTGTTTATTTGCCTACCTGTACTTTTCTCCAATCTTGCCTTCAGGTCTCCTAGGCACACTCCTCTGCTCTCGCCACCCTACTACAGCTTCAAACCCCATATCACAGCCCCCCAGGTAACCCAGCATTTCCCTTCGCCGGACAGGTCTCCCTCCTCCGGGGGAGAAGGCACTGGTGGGAACAGGCCAGTGCACTATCATATTGGCCTGCGTGCTGCTGAAGAAGGTGCATGTAGGCTGATTCAGGGGTCTTAGAGCCAGCGGAGGACCGGAAGCCATCATCTGGCCAGGTGGGAATGATGTTTCCTGGTTTTTCTCGAGGTGCGTGACGTCCGGACATCAAGACAAGAGCCAACATCTGCCACGCACCACCCAGCAGTGAACTCGATGTGTTCTCCTACCCCTGGCCTCCACCAGCTGTCACCCAATACCGGGTCACAGCCCTCCCTCCCTCCCTCCCTGGAGACAACAAGCAGTAATGGGATGCTCAGGTTGTCTCCACCCAGCCAGCCCTCCAGCGACCCAAGCTCATTCCCAAACCCGAGTCACTGGTGTCACAGGCAGAAATCCAACCGCTGCGCTGGCGGGCAGGCTTACTGACAGCTTTTAACTTTTTTTTGTTGCTCTTTTTCTCCCCTTGCTGGCCCCCTCTGACACCCCCCTCGCCATCCCAGAGGATCGTACCCCCTTCCCCTATTGCCCCATGAATTACCCTTCATGGCAGGGGGTGGAGAGTGACTCAATCCACCAGCACGGATCCAGCTTGGGAGGTGTCCTCTCGGGGTGGCTCACTGGGGGGGAACCATTGTCATTCTGTGCAGCGGGACCACTTTTCCGGTTTTCCTTGGTGCAGTGGGGAGTGTGCAGTGCCACCAGTGATGCACCACAGAGCGTCTGCATGCCGTATATCGGACGGCTGCTCCACCTCCACCCCCACATTGTGGGACCTGGCCTGCCAGCCCCCAGCCACTGCTAGGGGTCAGGCAAGTGCCGGTCCACATCCCCACCCTCCCCCGGGAGAGGAGAGCTGTCCATTGGATGCTCAATCCTTTCCCTCCCGGCTGACCCCCGGTGACCTTCTCACGCAGTGAACACGGGTCACCGGCATGGCAGGAGATAAAGCAGTAATGCCTCAGCCCTCTACTCCACTGAGCCAGCTAACAGCTTTTAACTTTTAATAATTTATTGTACCATGCAACCCCTCAAAAATCAATACTGACAACACAAATGATACAAAATGGCCAACCTGCCCCCATAACTAAAAATAAGCGCCAACACAAAAGATAGAAAATGGATAACCCAGCCAGACCCCCTAAATACAAATAAGGCCCAACACAAAAAACACAAAAATGGACAACTCGGACACTCCCCTTCCCCCCAAATACAAAATGGCCAACTCAGTCACCATCCTTGGTATGGTATGGTATGGTATGGTATGGTATGGTATGGTATGGTATGGTATGGTAAAATGTTATTTTTGTACAGAAACATGCCATTTGGATTTTAACAGTGCAGTTCACAAGACACTCCTGTTGTTATCTAAAGTTACACATGTATAATAAATAAACAACATGAACAATACAGTCAGAGTCATTAAATATAAATAAACCCAACGCATAAGATACAAAAGTGGCCAACTAGGCCACCCCCCCTCCAATTTTTTTCAGTTGGGGTCAATGTGAAGCTAAATCTGTATGCTCACAGAGGGTTACTGGGAGTCTGGAGGCTCAGGGTGCAACACTGTCTCATGTTGTTAATCTGGAATACACAAAGGGCATAAAGATTATCAGTTCCTGCTTACTGTAAATATGGGCACACAGTCACGTACTGTATTGCAGTGTGGCAGCAGCTATGCATATAGTACCGTACTTACTGTGTTGCTGTCTAGAATCCAGTGCCCCCTCTGCTCGTCCCTGTATTGCAGCCAGTGATCCCATCTGGTCCTTAGGTTCTTGGGCACTACAGTCCCATCCAACAGTATATTGCTCTGAATCTCTGCTGGAGGGCAAACATCATCCCCCAAGGACAAATCTGCCATCCGCGCAAATATGCTGCCATCTTCACCATAGAAAACAAATTCATGTAAACTCAGTGGGGCTGCAATAATGTACAGAACAGGGATGCACTGTGGTATCTTGTAGCTACTGTAAGAGTAAATAATGCTGTATAGGCAATATACTGTGCAGTACTACAGCATACTCATAATAAATACAGAATCAAGTATGAGGTGGTGTGTATAATGAGAAGTTTACATACACCCGAGGGGTTAGATGCTGCATAAACTCCTGAGAGCAAAGCTTGAGGGGTTTGTGCAAGCATCTAATCCTGAGGGTGTGTAAACTTCAATGTTATACACACATCATCTCATATTTTATTTTATATAATTGCTGGGTTTGCCTTTTTTGCCACAGCAATTATATAAAATGAATGGGTTTGGGTTCCTGTGCGGCCACAGCCCAGTTTGGTATAAGTGTGCGGTCTGTGGTCACCATTTTTTATTTATTATAAACTTTCTTTATTTCTTCCTGTCGGCAATAAAAATAAGTTTTTCTCCCCCCTGATAGTAGATTATGTTCCTGAAATTCACTAACTGCCGAGTCTGAGATGTAGTTCAGCAGGCAGTTCTGTCTCCAGCAGAAAGAATACATCCAGCGGTTCAAAGGGAAGAGCTGAAGATGGGCGCATGTGAAGAGCAAGAGAAACTGTGCGTGTTTGCCATTATAAACACTCCTTTGTAATGGCAAATTATGCCACAGTTTACTTATGTGAAAAAGGCAAAGCCGGTTATTATTAAACAATAATAAACACATGTCATCTTTTTATTTACTAATCCATGCCTCTATGGCTATTCCTCTCATTCTGCTGTAACACTACTGCTTTTGTATAAGTACTACTGTATTGTCTCCCTTGTACCCCTTCCCCCAGGAAGGCTCTGGAAACAAGCTATCACAGCTTATGAAATTAGCTTAAGATTTCTAACCTTCTGATTGGTTGTTAGCAGTGTGCTGAAAGTGTCTTGCACACAGCTAAAAACAAGTGCAGGTCAGTCACACCTGATATGCCCTTAACATATTAATGCCCTATCAGAATGTTGGCATTTTAAATGGCAGCCATTTTTTGTGCCACTAGCCCTCAGTGCCCAGTACAGTTAAGCATCCATTTATTTGCCATGGAACTTCCTACCATTTTCTTCTTAGTCCGCCTCACTTAAGACAGATGAAACCTTCACTGCCACTGAAGAGGAAATGGTAGCTACCCCTGAAGTTCATCCTCCACAGCCTGCAGTGCCAGTGTGCCACCACCACAGCAAATGGCTGCTGTGAAAATGGACACTACAGTGAGTAGCTGACTCCTTTCTGTCATGGCAGAACTGTCAGAGCCACTGACTGAGCTCTAAATGTTTTCTGTGAGTGGGCGACCTCCAAAAAACTTGAAATAAACTGAAAAGAAGCACCAAAGTCAATTTTGAATGAGACATTCTGGTGTATCTATGATGAAGCTCCCACAGCTGCTGGAGCTGAGTATGCAGTCAGAAGCTACTGCTCACTCCATGCAGCTCTCAACAGGCATTTGAACTCTGCGGCCATAGGCCCCGACATTAATATAATGAGCGATCCAGAATTCAACCATCAAACAATGTGTTCACATCCCACATCAAAGCCTACAGTAGTAGTAGTTTTATTTGTTTCAGGCACCCTTCCCCAGAGGCCTGGGGTGCCATTACAATCAAATAAAAACAACACATCCAACCAATAATAGACAATGAGAACATCATAATAAACAATAAAAGCTCTTAAAAAACATGAAACATAGTTAAATAGCAGCTAACAACCCACTTAAGTACCAAACGTCTGAGCAAACAGGTAAGTTTTAAGGCCTTTTTTAAAGACTTCTACTGATCCATTACCAAGGGCTCCCTCCCTCAGAGCCCTTAGTAATTAATTCCATAGTACCAGACCTGCCACCCCTAAGGCTCTGTCCCCTGATGTTTTATGTCTAATTCTGGGGACAACCAGGAAGCCCTCATCGGAAGAACCCGAGGCAGCAAATGGGGAGATACAGATGTAGATGTTTACACAGGTAGCCTGGACCCAGCCAGTATGGGGCCTTATACGTTAACAAACCGATCTTATAGAAGATATGCCACTTAGTCAGCAACCAGTGCAGTTCCCACAGTGCAGGAGTAAAAAAGAAGTCTCTCAACATTCTTACACAGATAAAATTATCCAATAAAGCAGTTTATTAGCTGTGAGACCATAGGGCTTATCTACATTCTGCAGTGCCCCTGCGATAAAATTTATGTAGGTCAGACATCTAGAATGTTGAAACAAAGGACACAAGAATGTAAGTCCAACATTAGAAATAAGGTATTAACACCAGTGTCTGAACACTTTCTTGCAGCTGGACACACGAGGTCGTCGCTCAGATTCTGGAGTCTAGAGGCAGTTAAATCACCGTATCGAGGAGGAGATTTTAACACATTACTAGAGAGTGTAGAAACAAGGTGGATTTTTGAGATAGGGGTACTCAATCCCAGTACTGGTCTCAATAAAGACATAAACTGGAATAGCTGCACATAAATTAGGACAGATTGAGGAAAAGAACAGGATAATGTGTGAGGGTCATTCTCAGAGAAGTTCTACTTACAAAAATGCAAAAAGGATCAAGAAACAGGAAATAATATAATGAAAAAAATTAAGTATGATTCCTCCTTTTTTGACAATGGAGGTAGCCCTTTATTCTCTGCTTGTGCGTTCTTAAATAATTTTTAAAAATCAGTATCCAAATGGAAGCCATGCCAGGAACGTGGCAAAAAAGTGACATTCATTAATAGCTTAATGTATGTATACAATAAAAAATACACATACTGTAGGTGATTGAAACATAAAAATTGTCAGCAGATAAGGACTGCTAGGCCCATCCAGTCTGCCCGTAGGCCCTATACATAGTATGTGGCCACTGACCCTATGTGATCAATGGCTTTTCATCACTCCCTCCCCTCTCAAGCCTCCCTTGTGCCTGTCCCCCAGGCATGCTTAAACCCCTCCACTGTGCTTGCCCCCACTACCTTCTGTGGCAGACTATTCCAAGTGTTGACTGTATAGAAAAACTTCCTTACATTAGTAATCTACCCCCTTCCTATTTCATATTGTGCCCCTTTGTTTTAGTACTTTTTCTACGTTGGAAAAGGTCCCCCACCTGCACCTTGTTTATGCCCTTAAGGTATTTGAAAGTTTCAGTCATGTTCCCCCGCTGTCTCCTCTCCTCCAGTGAGTACATACTGAGGTCCCCTAGTCTCTCCTCATATGTTTTGTGGTGCAAGCCCTGCACCATCTTTGTTGCCTTTCTCTGGATAGTCTCCACCTCATCCATGTCCTTGCACAGGTGTGGCCTCCAGAACTGCATGCAGTGCTCCAGGTGAGGGCTTACCAATGTTTTAAACAATGGCATCACCACCTCCCACCTCCTGCTAGTGATGTCCCTGTCTATGCACCCCAGCATGCCACTGGCCTTCCCTGCTGCTTTTGTGCACTGCTTTGATACTTTAAGGTCATCAGATATGATAACCCCTAGGTCCCTTTCCTCTTTGGTGACAGTCAACTCCCCCCCAACCTGTAGCTCTCCCCAGGGTTCCCTCTACACAGATGCATTATTTTGCACTTCTTTGTATTGAAAATCAGTTGCCACATCGCTGACCACCTTTGAAGCTTCTCCAGGTCCCTCTACATTTTCTGCACCCCTTCTGGAGTATCCACCCTGTTGCAGATCTTGGTGTCATCTGCAAACTGGCAGACCTTGCCTTCCAGCCCCTCTGCAATGTCACTACTGATGACATTGAACAGGACTAGTCCTAGCACTGATCCCTGTGGTACCCCCCCTGGTCACTCCCCTCTCCTCATATTGTACCCCATCTACCACCACAGTCTGCCTCCTGTATGTTAACCAGTTCCTAACCCCGTTCTCCACCTTGTCTCCCATGCCCAGAATACCCATTTTGTTAATCAGGCTTCTATGTGGGACTGTGTCAAAGAATTTGCTGAAATCTAGGTGGGCAACATCTACTGCCCTTCCCTGATTTATTTCCCTAGTCACCCAATCAAAAAAATCGATTAGATTCATTTGACATGACCTTCCTGCTGTGAATCTGTGTTGCCTCAGATCCTGAGCATTGCTGGATTCCAGATGTCCCACTATTCTTTCTTTTAGCAGTGTCTCCATGATCTTTCCCACCACTGAGGTGAGGCTGACTGGCCTGTAGTTCCCCGCCTCCTCCCTGCTGCCACTTTTGTGCAGTGGGACTACATGTGCCCTTCTCTAGTCCTCTGGAACGACACCAGTGTTTAGTGACTGTGAATAGCGCCACCAGAGGCGCTGCTAGTTCCCTTCGCAGTTCCTTTAATATCCTCGGGTGGATGCCATCTGGCCCCATGGCCTTATACAGCTTCAACTTTGTGAGCTCTTCCAGAACTGTCTCCATTGTGAATGGACTGGTGTCCACTCCCCCCCCATTGCCTCTACAACCCAAATGTGATCCTTGACCCTCCCCCTCCTTAGTGAATACTGAGCAGAAGTATTTGTTCAGTATTTCTTCTAGTCCGGATCCCTCTTCCTTACATTCTCCCTTCTCCCCTTTAAGCCTCACAATCACCCCCCCCAGTTTTTCTTCTTTCACTGATGCACCTATAAAATGCCTTACCCCCCTTTGTTTACAGACAGGGCGGATTAAGGGGGGACAAATGGAGCAAATACCCCAGGCCCCCGCCATAGACTGGCCCCCAGCAGTCGGAAGCAAGAGACACTTTAGTAGGTGGACTGGTGGTTTGTAAATCATGCCACTCCCTCGGCCGCAGCTGCCGAGTTAAGCGAGTCAACCTCCCCCAGGCTCCCCGGCAGCTTGCTCTCTAAAAAACGCTGTGAAGCAGCCTGACTTCGGAAGAAGCACATTTGTTAAATAAAATGAAAAAAAACACACAAGCCCCTGCCACAGATTGGCCCCCGCAAGCCTACATTGCAGATTTCTCTTGTTCCCCTTCCTCAGGTGGTACAGTACTGGTATGATTTGTGGCCAAATCATGCCCCCCCCACATGAGTCAAGAGTGAATCAACCCCCCGGAGCTTGCTGCATAAAACAAAACAAACAAAAAAATGACTTTGGGAAAAGTTTCTTTAATTAAAGAAAACAAAACACAAGCCCCGGACCCTCCTGCTACAGATAGGCCCCCAGCAAGCCAACATTGCAGAAGATTTCTCTCATCCCCCACCCTCCTCCTCCATTATTTGCAGCCTGCAGCTAGGGTCGGTGACTTGCTAGAAAAACAAACTGGCTGTGTGGCACAAGAAGTGAAGAAGGCTAACTATGCAAGCACCGTGATCTACCTCCTTAGGATACTGACAGGTTTCCACTTTTTGAGTCTGGGACTGGACCTGGACGGTGCAAGTTGTGACCAGACCTGGGCTGCTGCTGCATAATACGAGGAGGCGCCAGGACGAGGAGCTTGCATACAATCCATCTGGGCAGCATTTTTAAACCACGCTTTCTTGGTGGTTTTTGAGGCTCAGCATGCACTTTGCCAGTGGCAGCACCTGCACTCGCTATCTGTACGCCACGGCCACTCTATCACTAGCAGCTTGATTAATCGATGCACTGTCCTAAACTGCCTGCTGCTGCTAAACTAAGGAGTTTCAAAGGGAGCGCCAAGCAACAGCAGACAGCTTGAGTTCAGTAAGTGGCTTAGAAAGTTGATATCTGTATTTTATTTTTATGCTGAGATAATTGATCTGATCTTGTTCAAAGAAGAGATAAAGGGACGTAGGTGTGTGTATACATGCATGGATCCTCTAACTCTGAAATAAATGGAATTAATCATTCCTTTGATATCCCATGAGCAGATAAAGGTATGACATCAGTCTGTTTATTTGGAGTCATAGCATTTGTACATTGGAACGGCACACTTCTGTACAATGGGTACATAAAGTAACTTACTGTTGTTTGGAGTAGGATGCATACCTCTTAGTAAAGCACTGTTTATTTTTGTTTCATTTATTTCCTTAAAATAAACTTGTGATTAAAGAGGTTACTTAAAGATTACTTTGCTTTTCTGAACAGGGTCTAGAGGAGAGGCGACTTCAATAAAGCCCCAAAACTCACCACAGACATCTAGACCCCAGAGCATCTGGAGCCTGGCTGACCTTCATGTCTTGTACAGTACAATAAATATAACATTACAGACTATGACAACATGACAGGGTGTTGTACTTCAAGTTACTTTTTTCTCCTGTGAATAATGGGGGTAGTCTCCCCATATGGTGGTTGTTATGGTTAATAAACAACATGCTCAGTAAATGTTGCGCAAAATAAAACATTTTGGTATGGAAAGTTGGGCGTTTTACATGGCCACCCAAGTTGTGAGTGTCCCAGGCCCCCCATGGCTTGATCTGGCCCTGTTTACAGACCATGCTAATCTCTCTTCTGTTTCCTCTTTTGCCCTCCTAAGAGCCTTCCCTGCTTCCCTTAGACATTCAAGGTACACCTCCCTGTCCTCCTCCTCCTCCCTTTAGCTCCCCTTATATTTCTTGAAACTCAGCCTTTTAGCCCTGACTTTGTCCCCCACCTCTTTTGAGAACCATAGTGGGTTCCTTCTTCTTTTGCCTTTGGACACTATCCTAACACATTGGTTTGTTATATCCACTAAGGCTTCTTTCAGTTTCTTCTATTGTTTTTCCACCCCTTCTATTACCTCTCTATTCCCCAGGACTGCTTGTATACATCTACCCATTTCAGTGAAATCCACCCTCCTGAAATCTAATACTCTTGCCCTTGTGTGGCTTAATCGAGTCCATGTCTCCATGCTGAACCACACCATGTGGTGGTCATGGACCCCAGCTGCCCTTCCACCTGTATTTCTTTGACTCTGTTTCCACTGATCCATACCAGGTCCAGAAATTGACTTGTCCCTGGTTGGCTCATGCACCAGATGCCTGAATCCAACCTCCTGCAGGGATTCCATAATGGCTGTGCTTTTGGCTGAAGCAGCCACCTGGTGGCCCAATCCACGTCCGGCATATGGAAATTCCCCAGTAGCAGGATTTCGCCTTTAGCTACCATGTCGTATATGTTCTCCACTAGTTCTCTGTCTACTTTCTCCCTCTGTGCTAAAGGTCTGTATATCATCCCTGTGCGTATTGCTGTTCCATTCCCTGGCCCCAGGGTGACCCACATTACCTCAGCTCAGCCTCCCCCTGTCTTCCCTGAACTTCTTGATTGAACCATATAAATCCCACCCCCCCACTACCATACTGTATTTTTAGCTATACAACCCTGAGCTGACAGTCATGACTTAACAAACATTGTAAGAGATTATAATGGTGAGGACTGACAGCTCCAATTCACCAGCTCTGCACTAGTATCAGCCACTTTTAATTTATGTACAATGAGCAAATTTAACAAAGTCACTAGGACACTGGCACAACATCTTTAGCAGCACATCTCATGGGAAGTCAACACAGTAAGCATTCAGTGAATCTTCATTCATTTGGCCATAACTCTGTTCAAGTTCTTGTGCATGCCCAATAAGGACATTGGGCACTTAGCAAGCAAGCGTCAAGACATTGTTAAGACACATCTGACACGCATTACAATTGATTGAATAAAACGGGGTGGGCCACTTGGATGAACAGTTAATCCTGGTGTCCTCTTGGAAAGGACTAAGCAGCTAAAAGGTGAGACAACACTTTTTTATGGTTTATCAAGGCTAGAATAGTGAGCAGTTTAATGGGGAACAGAACCGAAGTGTAGTATTAGCGACCTGTCTTTAAATGCTGGATCAAGAGCAGTAGAAGGCATGAAAGAAGGCAGGCATAAATGTGTTGCTGAAAGTTTTTGGAGAACTTCTACCTTCAGACATTGAACTGACAGTATAACAACGTAGTACAAACAATGTTTTTTAGAATTAAGCAGAGTAAAACAAAAATAAGCATGAAGTATATTTATTACACCAGCAGGTGAGGTACGTGCAGCTATGTGTTTGAATAATAAAATGTTATGAATTTAGGGTCACATATAGCATTATTGACAACAGAAATTGAGTAAATGTAAAAAGAATTAGAGTAAGTAAAGGGGATATATAGCAAGAGTACGAATGTTCAGAGAACAGATTTATATATGGCAGTCATTAAAGAATAAGTATTTATTTATTGAAATGTTTCACCAGAAAAGTACACTGAGCAATCAAAATTGCTCATCTCATGGTACGTCCTGGGGAGGGAGGTACATGTGGGGAAAGGATACATACACAATTGCCATAACAGGTACAAAATACATATACAAATGCTGGATACATAATATTGATAAAATAGGCTACAGAGCCAATGCAACAGTTACTCATACATACATAATACAGTTAAAATTAGGGTACAGTAAATTGATACAACAGATTTGTCACAGATGCAGTCAAAGAGAGCAAGGGACTGTACAATTGGTCCGTCACAAGAGCTAATACATAAGGAGCTGTTAAATGCTTTGGAGTTGTTGACTGGGTGGTGGCAGGCTAGAGAGTAGGGATGGAGCAGTTGCATACAGGCGCAGTTAGTGGAATAGAAGTTAAGTAGGGCAGATGAAAAGTAAACAGATAAGTAAACAGACAGATGTTGTGCTAGAGCAGAGCAGGAAGTGTGTGTAAAATAAGCAGAGGAGCATTTTAAAAATGCTGTTAGTCAAGTTCTACATTCTAAAACAGTTTTTTTATTTGTAATATTTTCTGATAGCATGTTACAGCCCACAAAGAGTGGAGAATGGAGGAAATTGCTGCCACACATAAGCACGAGGTGCAAATTAAGCACTATTGAAGTCATTTAAGAGGCACAGAGTGCAGTTCAAAAAATATATTGTGTACTTTAGAGCATATACCTGTCAGAGGCTGCTGTGTGTTTGTGCTTATCTTGTGGTGGTGTTTATAAGGATGATGTAGCTATTCACTAGAAGCAACTGATTAATTTATGTCATAATGAGCAACATGATAGACTTTTTTTTTCAAACTCTATTTTTGTCTCATACTCCCCCAAACACTCTCGGGCTGCCCTAGCTCACTGGACCACTCTACCGTCCACCATGGACCTCTCTTCCTCATATACATATATATTACTGCCTCTCGTTAAACCCACACCAGACAAGCCCCCTGACTCTGAGCCCCTCAGGGCAGGACCACCAGTTACTCTCAGCGCTCTCTCTATAATCCAGATCGCCTGGCTGGGATGACGAGAGGCCAAAGGGATGGAGAGAGGACCCGGTATTGGGAGTATGGCAGCCAGCCCTGTAGGGAGCCATTGCCTATCGGAGGAGAGGGGTTTTCTTGTTATGCCCTGCCTTCCTCCCTCCCCTCAGAGCCTGAGCGTGCAATGACTCCAGGAATGTCTGTCGCAGCTCTGCATCCCACTACTTTGGCCCTGAGCATTGCAGATCCTCCGGTCTCCACCGGGGGCTGCTGCGATGCCGGGCTAGCCTGGATCCCTCCCCGAGAGAGGACAGCAGTCCTCTGGATGCTCGATCCTCTCTCTCTCTCTCTCTCCCCTGCTGAACCCCAGCAGCCCTGGCTCGTTCCCAAACCCGGGTCGCTGGCATGGCATGAGGTGTGGCATCCAGCGCCTCAACCCGCAGTGCCACTGGGCTGGCTAACATGATAGACTCATGTAGCAAATTGATATGTGGGTGCAATATTATCAAATATTCATGAGTCAAGCATTAATAGAAAATATTTGTGTTTTTAGGACCAGGATTGATTTACTTACTATTGGTTATTAGAAAGCATATATACTGATTTAAGAAAATAAGAGACAGGTCCTGTTTTTTGAGCATTATCCACATAATTATAATTGTAAAATATATGTGGGCAGAGTATTTACTCTTGTATATATCTTTTATAGGTAATAAAATGGCCTTTTTCCTGATGAAGTCTGTCCATCAGGTGAGACGTTGAATTTAAGGCTGCTGAGAAATAAAAATGACAGAGATTATGACTACACAGCACAGAAGAAGTCTATCCATTTTTCAGGGATTGTGCCCCCCCCACCCCCATTCTCAGAAAGAGAGACTTTGATTTGTCAGCGACACATATCGGAGAGGATGCATCTTATGCAAATGTTCATTTCCCGTGGATCCTCTGGAAATTTGTTTCTAGGACTGAATTTTGGACAACCAGGAGGCCCATAATGGAAGAATGGAGGGAGCGAGCAGGAAGATACAGATGTAGAAGTTCATGCAGGTAGCCCAGACCCAGCCCGTACAGGGCCTTATAGGTTAACAAAATGATCTTATAGGACATATGCCATTTAATCAGCTACCAGTGCAGTTCCCACAGCACATGAGTAATGTGACTTGACCTAGAAAGGCCTGTCAGCAGTCTCACAGCTGTGTTCTGCACTAGCTGCAGGCATCGTAGCACACCTTCACTGACCTCAAGGTAGAGAGCATTACAGTAACTGAGACAAGATATCACAAAGGCATGCACCAGTGATGGGCAAGTTTTCAGGGGGGATAAGGGAATGAATCCAGCTGATATTTCTAAGATGATAGAAACCATTCCAGACAACTGTTGACACCTGAGCCTCAAATGTCCATCCTTCACCCAGAATGATGCCCATATTCTTCACCTTTTGGGCAGTATCAAGGCTGGAGGTACTGAGGTGGAGATCTGATACCCTCTCAGATACTGCCAATCTCCCTCCCCCTTACCTGGCTCAAACACCAGTATTTCAGGTTTGCCTGGGTTGAGTCTCAGCCAGCTTGAGGACATCCTGCTCTGGGTCTCAGCCAAACACTTGTTCACATCCACTGCTCCCCGGTCCTGTGGCTCAAAGGACAGACAGAGCTGGGTGTCATCTGCATAACAGTGAAACCAAACTTTATACTGCCTAATGATCCTGCCCAGGGGTAGCATGTACACCGAAAACAGCAGAGGGAAAGGGCCAATCCCTGGGGTACCCCACAGTGTAGTAGGGAGGAAAAAGGAGACCTCTAAACATCATCACTCTATAAGTAAATCAGACCTACAGAAACTATGTTACACTACAGCTCTGTCTCCCATGCCTGGCTTGGGCCGTAAGATCTGGTTAGACATACAGTTATACATGGCCAAGTGCAGTTGGGAGGGATTAAGGCAGCTAACCTCAACAAGTTTTGAAATAAAAACAGATGAGAATGGACTCGAGTTCCTGACTTAGGTTTAATGAGAAAACAAAAAACCACAGCACCTCCCTCTAATTGAACAAACAATCTCATTGTGACTGCATTTATTCTATCTCTGGAGACCCACTGTGTTCTGTCAGCAGTTATAAAAAAAAATACATCCAAAATACATCTCCAAACTGTCACAACAACTTAAAGTGCTGTACCTGCATCTGAAGTACCTTCCATAAGCTATGCTTGACATGGTATGCCCACCGTAGTCAAACACCATTACAGTGAACACGTAGATGCCAACCACATCGATAGTTCACTGTAATGGTCCGCCTTGAGACCAAGCACTCTGTTTCCTGGTCCTGCACCCCTCCCCAATTCAACTCTGACTCAAAGTTAGAATCCTAGAGATTGGGGGGTGCAGGGGCAGAGCCCCACACATTGGGGGTTCGGGGGGGCAAAGCCCCAGATAGAAAAAGACTGGGGTCTCCTGCAGGAATTATGTCTATCGCAACTTGCGGTAATCATAATTCCATCACTGCGATGTCGGTCGACAACTTAGTTGTCGAACTATGCCAGTCTGGCATAGTGCAGAGCCCATGGGGCAGAACTATCTCAGTACAATGATGAGCAGGCTAGGCAAGGTAGCTCTCTTAAGCACAAGATATACAAGTCATTCTGTGAGAGCCACCGCAGTTCAGCTTCCATCAGATGCAGGTCTGCAGAATAAAGAAATAATGAGCATAACAGGGCACAGGAATGAAAGCAATCTTAAGAGCTAGTGGATACCCAGCAACAAAGACAGAAACAAAATGGTGCAGCATCCTGGCACGGCATACAAATGTGTTCTCAGCTCAACAAGAGACCACCTCTACTGCAGGAACTTCTGAGAAGCCTTAACAACTGAAGCAACAATAGCTTCACTTAAAGAGCTACTGACACAGTTGAGACAACTTTGAAAAAATGTAATATTCAGACATAACTGTAGCTTATATTTTGTATATTATTCTGTAAGTCTCACCCTTATTTCCTTATTCTAGGGATATTTGCATAAATACAGTAGCTTTGCTCTTTGAGCTCTGGCTGCCTAAAACATCGCAGAACAAAATAAAGTGGACAAAAATGAAGCGACAAAAACAGTGTCACCATCAATATTGGCAGCACAAAATTAAGCCTGTCAGAATGATGCAGGCCACACAACATGCAGGTAGCAAACAACGTCCACCACATGGAGACACTGCACTTAAACACACAGCAGCAGGCACCCGTGCACAGGAACAGCACAGGGGTACAGGGAGATGGAACAGGCAGGGTGCAACCACCACTGGGGAAAGCAGGCCACTGGACACCTTCCATTTTAATTTAATGGCACAGGCACCCACATAATGGGGTACCCCACTTAGAATGCCAAGTGACGGAGACAGTGAACCGGGGTAACCACTGGAGGACAGGTGGACCATGACCACCATGTGGATGGCCGTGTATAATGCAAGGGGCCAGGAGTACAAGCCAGCATGGACCCAGAAACACACCCAATACACAGGACAGGGGAGATGGCATGTTGGCCTGTGCTCCTGACCACTGGGGTTCTAGTGCATTGTCTCCATGCAGTGGATGTTGTTTGCTACCTGTGTGTTGTGTGGCCTGCATTGTTCTGGCATGCTACATTTTGTGCTGCCAATATTGATGGTGACACTGTTTTTGCTGCTTTATTTTTGTCCACTTTATTTTGTTCCATGATGTTACTGACCGGACCCCTACATCTAACATCATAATTCTGTTTACAACATCAAAATATGTTACTGTGGAGATAATTATGATGTCATAAACAGGAGATTGTGATGTCATGTATAGAGAAGCAGCTAGAGTAGATAGAGTCTAGGGAACAGGAACCTTGTTTTCATACAACTATTTTCAGTAATAAAGAAAATGGGGAATTAATTACTGAAAATATGTGAAGTACTACAGAAAATGGGACGGAGCTGAATATAAATCTTACTTTTTTTCAAAGTTTCGCTAATGCCATCAGCGGCTCCTTAAGTGCAGTTATTCCCGGCCCATCGATGAGGTGTCAAGCAGTTAAACTGTCATATGGATCGGCTGTATTGTTCCAGATAAATGTGTCGTTTCCTGCTTGGCACCGCATTCGCTCACTGGCTCACTTGCTGCGCTTTGTTTTGTTATTTGCCTGCTTCGAAAGTGCTTAGCTTTTTTTAACTGTCTACTTGAACTTTACCTGCCTTCTTGAACATCATCCAGTAAGTCTGCATCTGCTGAGCCAGAAACACAAGATGATGTTGCTTACGTTATTGAAGCCCTTCACCCCACCGTGCTCAAAATGGGGGGATATGGAGGATACTGAAGACACAGATAACATGGAGGCAGCCCAAGTGAGCTGTTCCGATGTACGGGAAGCCTTGTTCATGCTCTGAAAAGCTATGGAGCAGAGGGAAGAAACTGCTCCTTACTGGCAGTTAATTGAACAAATGGAGTGTGATTGGATTAAACAAACAGTGCCTCAATGAAAACAAGCTAAGATCACCTTCTACCTTAAAAACGAAGCAGACAACAATGTGGAATAGTAAGGGGCATACCTTCAGCAGTACGAAACAAGGTTAACACAGTACTATACTGTAAATAAAAGTAAAGTGTTAAGCACAAAAACACAAACAGCACATGAAACGACTTAATTAAATTAAAGATATGTTTGAAGTTCTGTTCTAAGCACAAAGCACACTGAAAACACACCCCACCCCCACCCCAGTGCAGCTGGAAGCCACTGTTACAGCACCATGTTATGGAAAACAGCCCCGCTGACCCACACTGTCTATTACTGACATCGCCTAGAACGGACAAAAGTTGGGTGCACAAATGAACCCGTATTAAGTAGCTTTCACTGTATGCCTTTCCTGGTAAAACTCTTTCAATAAATGTAAATGTTTCCATTTGTGATTGCCAAAGATGGGCATGCAACTGGAATGTGGATATTACTGTATGCAATATATAAATGATTATTGCTGTATGTATTATACAAATTATAGATCAGCGGAGCACTCCTGACCAATCACAGCACTCCTTTCCCCTGAGAGTGAGACAATCTTATTCTGTGAAGAGCATCTCAGCACAGATGCCCTAAAAATGGACTTGTTCCGGAAAGTTTTTTTTAAATATATTATTGATCACTCTCGATCAATAATACATTATTACGTCCCCCATCATCACTCGTTCCTGTATCAGAGTGGTTTCACTTGCCTTCAGCTTAAGCCAGAACAGCTCAGCTTTGCTTTGCTGTTCTTGCTCACGCCAAAGGCGCATGAAACCACTCTGATACAGCAATGAGTGGCTCTCGGGGATGTATTAACATACTGTATAACTGCTTGCAATGTATGATGTTTTATACTGCCTGTTAAATAACTATTTACTCCATCCAACAAGTCCCCCACCACCACCTTATTATCGTCTGTTCCCTGAGCTGTGACCTACGAAGCCATGGTAAAAATATTCACCTCACAGGTTCACTAATGCCATTTCTCACATTGGTGGGTATTTCATATACCTGTTGGATGCTAACACAGCTCTGTTGGCACTATGCCTGGTTGCTGCTAGGCCCCATTGCTATCATGCTCTCTCCATAATGGCATCTGTTAATAAATTTCTAGCTAATTACAGGTCAATTTCAAAAGAGGTTTCAACTCACTCAGAGAAAGTTGGCCTTGAATCAAAACAGCTGTTTGAAAAAAATTTTTGCCATTGTTAGTTTGCTTGGTAATGTCGAAGTGAACCCAGGTACAGTATTCAGTAAGTATCCAGTGTTTAGCCCCCAAAGGCTTTGCTTCATTAAATGATATTAAACTGATATTAAAATTATATCGATACAGAGGGTAGGAGTAGTCCGGGGGGGAGCTCTCAGGTCTTGGTAGCGCTCGCTGTCTCATGGATCCGGGAGACTGAAGTGTGAGTGCTGCTTGGAGCTAAGTCCTAATTCTAATACCTTTTTTTTTTTAAAGCTATGAATTTCTGAGCATTGTTGCTGTTTTTGTTTTTCTAACTAACAGGTTCTCCAATGGAAGTCGGGGGGGTGGCTAGACACTCGATGGCTTGGTCCAGGGGTTCTTAGATACCTTTTCAGGGGGTAGTATTGCAGTGGGGCTGGCGGTATAGAGTACTTGTAGTTTAGTGTAGAGCAGGGAAATTGGTGATACAGGCTGTAAGGGTTTTCCTTTACAGTAAAAGTGTCGGAACAGGCTAGAATTTAGTGTGTTGAGTGCTGTGTTTTCTTGATTTATTTTTACTTAGCCAGACAGTTATTAGAGTGCAAAATTCATATATTGCAGTTGTTACTTACCCTTTTGCTCCTGCAGAGATGCCGTTGATGAGAGAGCCAGGACTTGCTTTTCATCCGGCAGGGTCACACAAGAGACTGGACTTGACCTGAGTAATCAAGGGAATAGGATATTGCACGTCTGCGGCTCAGTAAAGGTTAGTTTTTCACTTTTTGGGGCTGATTGCTTCTGTGGGTACAGGATAGTGGTGGTGACGACAGCATGATGAGGGGGCTAGCAGGCGATTAGGGGTTGTAGAAATCAGCAGCAAATACAAACAAAGGAGATCACTGTTTAAATGGCACAACACAGTGAGGCCTACACACAGAGGGTAGGAGTAATCGAGGGGGGTGTTCCGGGTTTGGTAGGCTTGCCATCTTGTGGATCGGGGGACTGGAGCATGAGTGCTGCCTGGAGCTAAGTCCTAATTCTAATACCTTTTTTTTTAAAGGTACACATTTCTGGGTATTATTGCTGTTTTTGTTTTTCTAACTAACAGGTTCCGCAGTGGAAGTCGGGGGGGGGCTAGACATTCGATGGATTGGTCCAGGGGTTCTTGGACACATTTTTAGGTGGTAGTATTGCAGTGGGGCTGGGGTATATAGTTTAGCCTACAGCAAGAAAATCGGTGGTACAGGCTGTAAGGGTAAGGGTTCTCCTTTACAGTAAAAGTGTAGGAACAGGCTAGAATTTAGTGTGTTGAGTGCTGTGTTTTCTTAATTTAATTTTACTTAAGCTGAATTGTTATTAGAGTGCAACGTTCATATAGTGCAGTTGTTACTTACACGTTTGCTCCTGCAGGGACACTGAGTATGAGAGAGCCAGGACTTGCTTTTTGTCCAGCAGGGTCACACAGGAGACTGGGCTTCGCTGAGTAATCAAAGGGAACAGGATATTGTGCATGTCTGTGGCTCAGTAAAGGTTTATTTGTCACTTTTTGGGGCTGATTGTTTCTGTGAGTACAGGGTAGTGGGTCCCAAATCTTCCTTCCCCATCCCACTCACCCCGGGGTCATTGCTATTTATGTTGATACCTCTCTACGAGAGGGTGGGGCTTCCGGTCAGGAGGCAGGAGATGGAGAAACACTCACTACCTTGAAAACTCCATAGGGAAGAAACAGCTACATCATGCGTTAGCATATACATTGTGACATGAGCTAATTACCTTGTACTTTACAGCATACATGGGTCATCTTCCCCACACTTATGGAGGTTCAAGTAAGGACAGTCGTTTGCATATGGAAAGTTGAGGCTGGGAGCATTAGCGGGATATCATAAGGGTGAACAAGTCAGCACAGTGGAACATTGAATCAACAGGAAAAGTTGCCAAAATTGCTGACAAGTGATAAGCTACGTTGAGCAAATGCACTCTGAAGGCAACTGGAGGGGGGAGAGGCTACAGAAGCCTTAGGATAGGGTTGGGAGGGTGAGGGGAGCTGGGAGGACAGGAGGGCATAGCAGAGGCAGACGGGGAGAATAGTAGAGTGCAATGGTTGTGGTGCAGTGGTTTTCATGAGCACACTGTGGAGGACTGTAGGATGGCTAGTATGTAAAAGGATGGGGCAGCTAGAAACACAAATAAATAGACTAAAGTGGGAGATGACAAATTTGAAAATGACTGGGGGGGTTCAAAGGTGCACCACCTCTAATGTAGGCTGCAGAGCTGAAAGAGGGGACAGAAAGCGAGTAGGAAGCGACACTACCAAGGTGAGAAACAAGCCACGCTTCCATGGAAGTGGTGGATGGCAAATGGTGGGCGGGAAAAGGTGGGGGTGACAGCAACTGCTTCACAGGGTGTAATTAGGAAAGGCAGTAGCAAAGCAGGTGCAGTCTATAAGGTTGATGACAGTAGTGGTGTTAGCATTTCAAATAGGTATGCTCCATTAGAATCTTTGCAAGATGCTGGAATACTGGAGGGGGCAGGGGGCAGGGTTGTGAAACAGAGTGAGGGGGTGAAGGAGAGAGGAGTGGATGGAGGCAATAAAAAAGGAACCTGTGGAGTCACACATGAGGGTACCAGTGTTAGTTTTCAGAGGAATGGAGTAAACTGGGGGAAGGGGGGTGAAGCAGATGGTGCTGGTGCAGTAGAGCAGGAGGGACCAATGGGGAAAAGAAAGAATAAAGGGGAGGAAGCAGAAGCTGGAAATGCAGAGTTGGTATCGATGGGATGTATACTGAATTGGACACTCAAGAAGGGATACAAAAGACCTCAGAAATAAGGACAGAAGAGGTCCAAGTGTAGGGGAGAGGTATATGATACCTGACAAGAGGAGGAACAAGGCCAGTGGGAGGGAAGCAGGGGTTCAGACTGGTGAGTGCAAAGGGACTAATTATAATGAGTATAATCAAAGTGAGCACAGCAAGGTAATTATACTGGGAGACTCCATAACAAGGGGTATTGGATGGGGGGGAAGTGGAGAGGGGAGGAGAAGCGATGTCTTGGTAGAGAGCATGCCAGGCATGACAGCACACAGAGCAAAGCACATGGTCCACTCCATCATGAGGAAGCATGGAGGGAATCCCCCCTTAGTAGTGCACCTAGGCACCAATGACCTTGAAGGGAATAATGTGCAGGGGGTGCAGGCAAGGTTTAGGGAGCTGGCCAGAGTATGCAAAGATGAAGGAAGCACGGTAACATTTTCAGAAGTTCTGCCTGTACCAAGGGTGAACAAAGACAGGAAGGAGAGAATGCAGGATTTTAATGAGTGGTTGGGAAAATGGTGTAAGGAACAGGGGTTTGTATTGTTGGGGGGCTACATGGGACAACAAAGATCCGTATACCAGAGACAGACTCCATCTGAGCAGGGAGGTGCAGGAGTTTTAAAAA
This sequence comes from Neoceratodus forsteri, assembly GCA_016271365.2. Lineage (NCBI taxonomy): Eukaryota > Metazoa > Chordata > Ceratodontiformes > Ceratodontidae > Neoceratodus > Neoceratodus forsteri. Next base: position 514,444,494 of record CM028135.1, on the reverse strand, counting down.
GTGCGCTGGAGGACTTCATTGCTAGTAGCTATGGTTTTAACTAGTGGGTGGGGGGCTGATCTTGCAGGGTATGTAAGTAAGCAGAGTTTGGGAGGCCTAGCGCCTCTCCTCCCAACTGGAAACTTGGTGAGAGACAGTTTTTTGCATGGGGATATCATGGTGGGGCAAGCAAAGGATAAGGGTTTTCAGGGGGCAGGTTGGAGGGTGGTCTCCACAGATGCGAGAAACATCAGTAACAAGTTATCTGAGCTTCAATCGCTGATGTTGGAAGGGAGACTGGACATGGCTGCTATCACTGAGATAGGCCATCCAGCACCACGACTAGGACTTGACAATCCCAGGTTACAAACTGTACCAGAGGCATAGAAAGAATGGGAGGGAAGGGGGTGGTACTATTTGTAAGGGAGGAGATTGAGTGCAGCAGGGGGAAGGGCAATGATGGACATGGAGAAATGTTGTGGGTCAACATGCAGGATGCTAGGGGCAAGAAGGTCAATATAGGGGTGATCTATAGATCACCATCTAACTTGGAAGAACTTGACAGGGATATGTTGGAGGAGATAAAAAACCACTGTGGTAAGAGTAGGACGGTGGTGGTGAGTGATTTTAACTTACCAGGGGTTGACTGGGGTACCATGACATCACAATTGCTAGGGAGCAATGGATACTGGATACCTTATAAGATATGTTCCTGACACAACATGTGGAGGAGCCAACCAGGTATGGGAACATCTTGGACCTGGTACTGGTGAATGCTGACCAAGTAAGGGGTGTGGTAGTACTGGAATCACTGACTGGGAGTGACCACTGTACAGTGTGGTTCTTCCTAGACATGGGAAGGAAAGGGGACAAATACAAAAGTATTGCACTTTAGGGGAACAGACTTCAATAGGATGGCAGCAATGCTGGCAGCACACTTAGAAAAGATCACCCTGGATATGGACACCGAAAGCAGTTGGGAAATAATAAATTTAGGCCTGCTAGAGACATCAAGAGCTGGCGCTAAGATAAGAAGCAAGAAAGCAAGGTCAAGGAAACCCAGCTGGTGGTCCAGGGAGGTGCAGGAGAGAGTGAGGGAGGAAAGTCTGGCATTCTGCAGATACAGAAGAACCCAGAGGGAAGAGGACAGGGAGGTTTATATCCTGAAATCGAGGGAAGCAAGCAGAGTGGTTAGAGCAGCCAAGGCACCCAAGGAGCTACAGCTGGCACAGGGGATTAGGGAAGGTGAAAAGGTATGCATTAAATATTTAAGGGAGAAAAGGAGAGTTAGGGACCAAATCACCAAGTTAAAGAAGGAGGGAGGCTGGTCAGTAAATGGGAAGGAACAGGCAGAGGTGTTAAACGAGTACTTTGCATCAGTATTCATGAGGGAACAGGATGGGCCAATCCAGCATAAGGGCAGTAGGGAGAGGGAGGTGGATGTGGGAAAATGTACAGATCAGGAAATCCCATTACATGGAGTTAGGGAGGGTGTGTGGGCCTTTAGAATGGATAAGGAACCAGAAACAGATAGAATCCACCCCAGGATCTTGAAGAAGCTGGCAGGGATCCTGGCAGAACCTTTGGCAGAATTGTTCAACATCTCCCTCAATTCAGGATGCGTGTCCCTGGATTGGAGGTTGGCACATGTGGTGCTCCTTCATAAGGTGGACCTAGAGATGAGCCAGAGAATTATAGACCAGTAAGCTTCACATAGTGGGGAAATTGCTTGAGACCATCTAGAAGGAAAGGCTGGTGGAGTTCCTAGAAGTAAGCAGCCTTCTAGATGGCCAGTAACATGGATTCATCAAGGGGAGATCGTGTCAAACCAATCTGGTTGAATTCTACGACTGGGTGACAGAATCTCTAGATGGGGGACAGTGGGTTGATGTCCTATATCTGGACTTCAGCAAGGCATTTGATTCTTGGCTACATGAGAGACTGGTGGGCAAGCTGAAGAACTTGGGAGTGGGTGGGAAGTTGGTTGGATGGATTGGTAGCTGGTTGGGAAACAGGAAGCAGCAGGTTTAAGTTATGCTCTGGCAGTGCATATGCAGAATATAGCTGACAGAAGTATTCATAAGATTTCTTTCACATGTAACCCCCCTGTCGGGGGCTTACTTGTCAGCCCCCAAAAAGGCTCCCATTTTCCCCGGGGTTTTGGTCCACCTCCCCATTCTTTTTTTGCCAGGTCCTGTTTTCCTCTGTGCCCCCTGGTGTTTCTTGGATTCTCTCTCGGTCTCCCACATTGTTTGCTAAGGGAGTGGGGCTGAGGCAGCTAGAGTGTGAGGCTGCTGCCCATCTTTGGCACTCCAGTGCTGGCTGATGCTCCGCACATGCACATTTTTGTTTGGCCATTTTGGTGGCGGTTCTGGCTGTCTCCCTGGTGGTCTGGATTCAGGGTTAAGTAAAAGAGGGACTGGGACTGTTAGCTGGACCAGGGAGACAGCAAGAGGAGTAAGTAAGTGATTTTTGTGTGTGCCAATTGCGCAACAGAATCTGGGAGCCACCTCATTAATATTCATGAGGCGGTGTCCCTTTGAAGGAGGAGTGCCTGTCCAGCACCTAGAGGAAAAGGTTTGGTGCTAGCGACAGGCAGGAAGATAAATAAAAAAAAGCTAAAGAGTGCACAGGTGTGCAGGAGCAAAGGGGATACTGTGGTCCTGTGGGGAGCTGAATAAATAAAAATGTTAACTCGGGCTGCAGTAGAAAGATGAAGTGGGACCTGGTATGGGCTGCAATAGGGCTTTATGTGTAGCTGCCTAAGGGTGATGCAGAAAGGCAGCAGCGAATGAAAGAGGATTAAATGCAGAGGCTAAAATGTGCAGTTGCTTAAGAGGGCACAGGGGTGGCTACCAGATGGTTGGGTAATTGTAAAATAAAAGTGAAGGGTGTGGCTGCAGGAACAGTTTAGTCTTGGGACACTGTTAAAATCTGTAGTGGGACTGTGTTTCAGCCACCATGTTTAGTAGTCATGTGATACCATCCAACCAACCACTGTGCCAGGACTAGTCAAGAGGATTCTGGGGCTTGTGAAAGGACTCTTTGGGGGGAAATACCGAAGAAAATGTAGGTGCCTTTTTCAATGGCCTATGAGGCATTGAGGGAGCATCATACATATTAATGTTCCTTAAGGACAGTGGCTCCAGTCAATGGGAAGCTACCAAGAAGCTCCCAAACTCAGAGAAGTTGTGTGTTTTGAGTCAGTCTGGTGGAAGCCCCTCCAGAGGGAGGTAGGCTCTTGCCCCTGGGAGAGAATGGGGCTGTAAGGCTGGGAATGGGCCTGTCTGGGAGCTGCCAGTAATCTGTCCCCCAGGGCAGGTAGTACCTCCCCCATCAGAGAAGCAAAAGGAGAAGCAAGGAAGAGAAAGTTGTTTAAGAAGCAGCTTTACTGAGAAAGAGAGAAGCTGCAGGTTGTTAGAATCTGCGTTGTTTTTAAGATGCACCACAGCGGTGAGATAGAGACAGCTTTGCTGAGCAAGAGAGAAGCTGTAGGTTACTGGAATCTGCGTTGTGCTGAAGAGGCACCATAGCACTGAGATGGAAGAGAAGGTTGTGTCCTGAGCCTGAAAAAGGACAAAGGTTGAGTTTTGATCCTGGAAAAAGACAAAGATTGTGTCCTAAGCCTGGAAAAAGGGAAGAAGAAGAAGAATCAGTATTTATATAGCGCTTTTCATACACAGTGTATCCCAAAGCACTTTACAAGCAATGCTAGACTGATAGTGAAGTGACTGAATATGTGGTGGCAGCCATATCGCACATCATCACCCACACACAGCCTGGATAATTGCATGACCTGGTTTATGGGAACGGGAATGTTGGCTAGGACACCGGGAGTGTTCCCTACTCTTTGCAAAGAGTGCCTTGGGTTCTTTTACTTCCACCTGGACACCCACCAGGACAACACCAGGATGGGCAGAAGGGACCTCGGTTTAATGTCTCATCTGAAGGATGGCATCCCCCCAGCAGTACAGCACCCCCAATACTGCACTCGGATGCCAGCGATTTGTAGGTGCAAGGAAAAGATGGGATATTGAGAAAGAGAGAAGGAATGTGCTGAGAGGAAAAGAAAAAGGGAAGCATGAGCCTCTTCATCCTGAAAAATTGCTATGCACCTGCACAGTGAGAAAAGAGACTTTCAAAGTTTTTCTGAAACAGAGTTCTGGAATTGTGTTTGAGCCAGAGCGAGAATGAGGCTGTGTTAAAGTTGAGAAACTGTGAAAGCAGAAGAATGGATTGGTGCCTATTGGGGCAGGGTGCCTGCCATCTGCTCCTGAGATACAGCTAAAAACAGACTGTTGTGGTAACCCTGGATTCTCAAACTCTTCACCCCCAAGGAGTCTAGGAGACAGGAAAGGTAACAAACTAATTTGGCTACACACCAGAGCAGAATAAAGAGAGAAGGAAAGATGAGGGAAAGATGACTTTCAGATTTCATCCTATACTCAGGGCCAAGTGGAGATCTTGCTAACCCCATCAAGTGGGGTCTGCCACTACAGGGGATCATGGGTCTTGTACCTGAGTGCTAGGCTGCTCTGATTGGCGGGAGCCAGGCCATGGGCCACTCTTAGGTCTGGGTCCTCTGTAGTTGGTGGGCCTTGCACATGTGCCCTGTAACAGGCCTGTAATGGGCTGAAGGGGACAAGCTGCAAGATCTGCAAGCAAGAGGAAGAAAGACCAAGCTGCAGCCTTTGTGCACCTTCCAGTTTCAAGCATCGCACCTGGTTCTGCATGTGTTTCCATCAACCCCAGGATGTCAGTGAACTGTGCCATCCAAGGACTGATTCTGCAGAACTGTGAGTAAACTGCATGAATTGCCCTGCACTTGGGGACTGTAAATAGTTCAGGAATGCCCACCAGGGCTGGAGATAGAGCCAAGGGTTAAGGTAACCAACAGAAAGGAATGTAAAAAGTTATTTAATTCAAGAAAGTGTGCCAACGCCAGCTACCAACTGCACCTCAGGCTTGAAACTGTAAAATATGGGTACCCAGGGACAGAATTCTGAGGCGTTCATTCTGGGCTGGGACTTGTGGGTCTCGGTTTGAGCACACCTGCGGCAGTTAGCTAGCTAGCTAGATATTGGTGGCTGCATTGGGTAACATGTGGGTCTTGAATCAAAAGGGGAATGTGATTACTGGGAAATGCAAATCTTTATAACTGCATATTGAAATATTTGTTTAAGCTCTTTTCCATTTACCCCATCCTAACTGTCCCCTTGTAAATACATTGTGATGTTACTTTTTTGCAGAAGAACTGATGCCAGAGCCTTAATTTAGTGATCCTGTTATTAGTAGAAGTATGAAATGCAACTGATTTAACTGGATATGAGGAGGTTCGAATCCTGGTAAGTCCATGGCTGGTGTCAGTGGCTCAGTAGGTAGCACAATCACCTCTGAGGCCGGGAAGTCAGAGGGCTGTGGGTTCAGTTCCACATCTGGGACTTGGGTTACTATCCCAGTACTGACACTGTAGTGCAGCATGAGAGGGGTGCTGCATTTCTGAGGTGCCGTCTTTCGGATGAGACGTTAAACCGAGGTCCCATCTGCCTGGATTGGTGGTAGTTCAGGTGGATGTTAAAGATCCCATGGAACTTATCGAAAAAGAGTAGGGGAAAGTTTTATTGAAACATAAAATCATACAGCAGTAAACAAAACATGATACAAAAAAAGAAACAACAAAAAAAATCAGGAAAAGAAAACTAAAACGAAGAAAACTTAGAAAAAGGAAACTAGTATTCGCAAATCAAGTAACTGCAAAATCTGAGTCTGTAATCCAAGGAAGGGCCTTCCAAAGTTCCAAAAGTGTCACCTCAGATAATAAAGTACTTTCATGCACATAAATGTTCTTTAGGTCCTGTACAATTTTTTTCTCAAGCTCTAAGTAAGAGCAGTCTTTTTGCTGTAAAGTAAACAGACAGCGTACCATCCATATATTCCATTTAATAATGACAAAAACAAGGTTCAGGGTATCCATGTGCCAAAACGACCACTGAGGGGAAAAAATCCATACACAAGATTCGTATAAGAAACCATCTGAAACAAGGGAGTAGCCCAAGCCTGTGCCAAAAAATAATACCAATTCCGAATAAAAGAACAATCAAAAAATAAATGAGAAATAGTTTCGGGGTTCAGTAATACACAATAGTCTAGAACACATTCAGTCTTGGGACTGCTTATGTTTTTGATTTGCCTTTACATTAATCCTTTCATGGCAAGACAACCAGTGGAAATCCCACATATGGGCAGGCACCCTCTTACATCTTAAAAGAAACAAAAGGGAAGAAAGATGTTGGCTAGGGCACTTTTCAAAGGGCAACTGTATAGCACAAACAGTCAAGAGTAGACTATTATATAAAACTATAAGAGAATGATTTAATAACATCTGAGCAGATATCTTCCATTGTTTCAGACGTAAAAACATATGTTTAATATAAACTGGTATCCCAGCAGTGTTTCATAGCACAGTTAGTGAATTGCATTCCCACTGATGAAACCATAACCTACAAGAGTCATAGAACCAAAGTTCCCAACCCCTCTGAGTATTAATCAACAAAGGCCTGAGATTTGCAGTGAGAAAAATACATGTAAAACATAACAGAGGATTAATCATGTGAACACCACCTGCAGTGATTGTTAAGTAAGTGACATTCATCTTTACGGGATTTAACCTGCTCCCCCAAAGAGCCTGAAAAAACAGGCTAAGAACTGCAGTTTCCAGTTGTTTAGGGATAGGGAATATATAGCTCAAATAGAGAAAGGTCGGAATCAAATAGGATTTAATCAAAAAAACATGTTTCTTTTGCCCAATCTGCCCCCTATTCCAATAGGCCACCTTAATTTTACCCTGTTGCAGTTTAGCATCCCAGTTAAAATGATCAGAATCCAGAGTCCCAAAAAAAACCCCCAAAATACGAATAGGGCCCACAACAAAATGTAAAGGGCCAATACAGTCCAGGAGGGCTACTGTAGAACCTAACCGAACACCCAAACTTTTATCAAAATTTAAAACTGCACCAGAAAAATCACCAAATGTGGAACACACCTGAAGAGAAACAACCACAGAATGCTCATTGGCTACAAGGAAGCAAACATCATCAGCTTACGCAATAGCCGTATAAGGCGAGAGCAGGGCAGAACTAGAGATAGCATGAATCTGAGGATGAGCATTCAAATGGCAGAGCAAAACATCCAGGAAAAATACATAGAACAAAGGGTTCAAAGGACAGCCTTGACGAACCCCTCTCTTGATGGGGATCATTGGTCCCACCCAACCATTCACTACTGGCACAACAGTAGCCATCCTGTAAAAAGCACAAATCCGATGAATAATTACAGCCGGTACATGTGAAAAATGAAGTGCTTCCCATAAAAAATCGTGACTAACAGAGTCAAAGGCCACCTTCTGGTCTACAGAAACAAGAAGCCCTGAAACCGCGTCCGCATAACCATGAGAAAATAATTCTCGAAGGAGAATCAAATGGTCAGAGATTCTCCTATTGGGCACAGAACATGATTGTGCAGGATGCAAAACCACCTCTGCAATCACCACCAAATGCTTCACAATAATTTTCATCAATAACTTAAAATCAGTATTTAACATACTTAAAGGGCACCAATTCTCAAGAAAGTGAACATCTCCTTTCTGCTTGTATATGTAAATCAAAGTACCCTTCGCCAAATTCCAAGGGAATAAATTCACATATCAACAGGGAATTAAATACAGATGTAAGTTCTGGAACCAAGTGGTCACCCAGCACCTTGTACAAGGCAGCAGGGAGACCATTTGGACCAGGAGTCCTCTGTAAGGGTAAGGAAGAAATAGCCAGTTTCAGGTCCTTCTCTGTCGTTGGTAAACACGCCTGGCATAGACTCAACTGTGAAGGGGCTGGGATAGCAAGGTCACAATACAAGGTCGCAGGATCACCAGCTACTGCTGGAAGAGGAGAAAAAAGGGCTAACGTATAGTCTGTCACAATCTGACAAATATCAGGCTGAGAGTTACATAAGGTACCTGTAGAATTAACAAGGCACGACATGGTTTTCTGGGCAATTTGACAGGAATTAGACTCAAAAGGGCAAACAACATCACGTGTTCCCGCAATACTAAATTTGTGTTGATGATAAGGTTGTTGCGATTGCCGAGATTGGAAATTCAACATATCTCCCTGTATAAAATGTAATTGCTGAGAAAGGTCTTGCCCCGTTGTATATGCTATTGTTAACAGTGACTGAAAATGTACCCTCTTCTGCAAATAGTCCAAATATTCCCTCCTACATTTCTGCCGACTATAATTTTTCAAAAAAATTACCAAATTATGCTTTGTATCAGTCCACCACTGAATAGGGTCCTCATAACATATAAAGACAGATTTACGGGCTTGAAGAAAGGACAAGAGAGAGACTGCATGAAAGTCGGGACTTGTAACAAAGACGTGTTGAATTTCCAAAGTCCAGGACCTTTATGGAAAGGGACAGCAGATCCAAGACCAACAGAAAGCAGTTTATGGTCAAAAAATGCAACAGCCTGTACTAAGGCAGAAGTAACAGATAAGGTACAAGACAAAAAAACAAAATCAATTTGAGTAGCCAGTTTACCCCTTTGAAATGTACGAGTATGTTGTTTAGTAAAAGAAAAATAGGCATCAGTTAAATGAGCGGTGCTGACCAATTTCCCCAGTTCATGAGAATCACAAAACAACTTTTTAGTAGTAGCGAAAGAGCTCTTATCATGAAGACTCAAACCACAATTAAAGTCACCAGAAAATGACTTGAAAAGAGGTGGGCAAGTAAGGGCGAAGTAAAGAAAATAAAGCTATACGTGCAGTCTTAGTCTGAGGGGCATAAATATTAATCACCCGATAGGGACAGGGTCCAAGTACAAAATCTAAAATGAGCGCTCTACCAGGGGCCACATCAAACAATTTAAGCAAGCGGAACTCAGGGACACTAATTAAAATCCCCAGTCCCGAACAGGAGTCCTGACCTATAGACCAAAAAGAAGGGCCCAATAACCAGTCCTTCTGTGCTTGTTGGATCTCTTGTGTGGTATGAAATCTAGTATCCTGCAACCAAAAATTCCCTAAGGGCAAAAGCCGCAAAAAGGAAAAAAACAATCACCTTTTTGCCGTATGCTTCACGCTATTTACATTAATAGTATGGCAAGCAAAATGAGACATAGCACATAAACAGGGCAGAGAAACACATCACAATTTCCGTTTCCCAACCACCTTTTTCCCCTTAAGCTTCATGCTGGCCTTCCGCTTCTGAGAAAGACCAGTACCAAGTTGAAAGTCAGAGTCAGTAGTTCCATCAGGAAGAGAAGAAGCAATGGAGGAAGAGTCAGACTCACCTCCAGCATCATCTGAGACAGGTTGGAGAAGGTCAAAGGAATTAGACAGGGGCACAGGGGAAAGCTCCAGAACCAATGGAGGGGAGAGTAATACCCGAGGGCTACGCCTCATCGACCTCCGACGAGCAATACTGGCGGGCACTTTGGAGGGTAGCATATTACTTGGACCTGGAACAGGGTCAGGGACAGGCAGAATGGACTGGGCAGGTGCAGGGGTAGGAGAAGTCACAACTATGGGGCTCTCAGGGAAAGAAACCACCGGTGGCTCTACACCTGGGACTACAACAGAAACAGAGACCTGAGGTAGGGACTGTGGGACTACAGGAGGTGGTGCACCTGAGGTGGCACGGATACGAGCCTTCTGTGCTTGAGTAATAATAAAACGCTGATCCACCCCACCATCATGAAAATCCTGATTATGGGCAGTCCACTGACAGTTCTGAAACGTATGCCCCATCTCGTCGCAAAGGTTGCATTTACACTTATTCAGACAATGAGCCCCCACATGACCCAATTCACCGCAGATATTACATTTCATCTTATCACACACATTGCTAAGGTGTGAGGGGTCACTACACTGGTAACAAGCCTTAGGCTGACCTGGGTAAAACAGGACCCCCTTATCATGACCTATAAAAAAAGAGTTAGGTAAGTGTACAGGACCAGAGTCATTAGTATTCGGCAAGACCTTAACCTTCCAGCCCCCAGTCCAGATATTCTCTGTGTCCAAAACAGCCTCAGGCTGACCCTGAACATTACAGCGCTGTTTCAGCCAGTAAACAACATCAGCCACATCAACACCCTCATTCCGAAACAAAATAGTAATAGTCTTAAAGGCTAGTTTGGAAAGGGGAATAGCCTGAAATGGGGTCCATAAAGCAGTGTTCCTCAAAGCATGATACTTTGACCAAAAACACTCCAAACCATGAGACGTTTGAAAGCTTATATCAAAAATGGATTCATCTGAGATGTGAATCATGGCATATATTTAATGAGAAAAAAATTTTAAGGAATCCTTTATGAGTGTACGTGCTACATACACATGATCTGGAGGTTCAGGTAACCACCCCCCATAAGATAAGTGAATAGCATTATGCCTCTTAGCAGCCTGGATCGGGAATTTAAACAAAGAGGAAAAAGAATGACTCAGCTCAGCCTTCTTAAGGGGTTGCTGTGGTGAAACTGGAGCCAGAGTCCCCAGAGATATAGCAGGAAAAGAAGCCTGAAGTGAAGAACCCTGCAAATGTTCCAAAACAGGATTCAAACACCATGAAGTCTTGCTTATATTAGGACCTTTGCAGTATGCCCCTGGCTTTTGACTGCCCCGGAGATGAAATAGTTAACTCCAGAGAAATCTGGAGTTCCACAGCGCGAGGGCGCTTATTGAAAGCTCTATCTGGGTTGTTTGAACCCAAACTGTCAGATTCTTTACTCCGCTTCACTGAACAGACGCTCCGGAGACCAGCTCCTTCATTTCGGTTCGTTTTGCGGTTTAAAGTGTTTAAAATTACCGCGGTTTTCGGTTTAAAGCTCTATCTGGTAACCGTAAGTAAAATAATTTTAGTCTGTGTGGAAACTCATTATCGGTTCGCTCTGAACGATCAGTTCTTTAAAAATGTTTTCTTTGCATTTAGAGTGAGGTACTCTGTTCTTATCGGTCCTAAAAAACCTGCAATTAAAAGTGTTTTTTCAAATACCCGTGACACGGTTAGGGACCGATAAGGTGTCTTGTCCTGGCAAGGCCTGAAACAAAGGACAAGTTTGGTTAGGCTGGCACTATGTCTGAGAAACCCAAAAGAAAAACCCGGGCCCCACTGGGTTTCAACACTGTGATGTCTGTGGAAGCCTTTGCCAAGGCTGACCCACACACCACTGTGTCTATTGTCTGGGGCTGACCACCTCCTGTCAGACTGCCAGATATGTAAGAATTTCCTGCAGCCACCCTGGAAAAGAGATTGGGCAGGCTCAGGGAACTAGAGGCTAAAAGTCCGCTGACCGGATGGTTAGCCCGCCCAGCTACGGCTGGACTCAGAGGAGTGCCCTCTGACCAGGGCTATACTTCCTCGGGCAAAAGAAAGGCTGGTCCTGAGGAACCAGTCAAAGCAAAAAGGACAAAGAAATCAGCTAGTGTGGAGTCCAGTTTTGTCTCTCCTTCTGCTGTAGAAATAGCTAAAGCCATACAGATTGTCCAGTCTTTGTCTCAGGGACTTGTTGAACCCTCTCTGGTTGGAAAAAAGGGGTCTCGTTCAGGTCCAGTGGTTCAGGATTATGATGTTGGGGATTTTTATGAACCACAGGAGGGGGAGGAAGATTTTGATGATTGTAATTGTGATTGGGAAGGTCTGGAAGTGCCAATAGAACTGGACATTTCTCCAGACAGACCCTTGAGTCTCCCCTTATTGTCTGAGTCCCATCTCATTTCAGATTTTATAAGAAAGTAGCAGAAACTCTCCAGCTCCCTTAGAAGAGTCTGTGGATGAGCAAGAGGAGCCTGACTATGTGGAAATGATGGATATTCCAGAGGCTAGAAGGTTGTCTATTCCTTTACATAAGTCATTTAGGAGACAAACCACTAAGATTTAAAAAAATCCTTTTTCTGTCCCTCCTGTAGATAAAAAAATGGACAGAAGGTATACGTTGTCAGGCCCTAATACAGACTTCCTTACTGAACAGTGTAGTCATGTAGGTGTGGTGCAAGCTGCAGCCTGTGACAAGGCTAATATTCCCCTGGCTTCACATCCTCCTGATAAGGATTCCAGGAAGATTGATGCCATGGCTGAAAAACTATGTGGCAGCTTCTTTGGGACTCAGACAGGCTAATTATATGGCTTATGTGGCTAGATATCAGAACTCTAGATGGGACACTATATTGCAGTTGGCCAAGCAGGCCCATGGCCAGCTGACTAGTGAGTTGGAACAGGTGGCTGCTGATGGCATTGAAGCCTCTAAAGTTCAATTTCATGCTGCTGTTGATGTTAATGATGTTTCCTCTAGGGTCATGGCCACTTCTGTAGCTCTCCGTAGGTTGGCATGGCTCAGATGCACTAATCTGTCCCAAGATACCCAGTCAAAGCTATAGATTTTCCTGTTTAGGAAATTCTCTGTTTGGAGAACAAACAGAAAATTACATGAAAAGATGGATGAATACAGAACTACTTACAAAAGTGCCCAAGCTAAGGAGAGGCATGTCACTCAACATAGGCATGCCCCCAGGGGTAGGGGCAGGCCTTACAATAGGCCTTTTTACCAATTCCAGGCTTCTTCTGCTTTTGCACAGAGAGCATTTTTCAGAGGCAGAGGCAGACAGGGCACAGGCAGGCCCTCTCCCAACCTAAAGCTGCTCCTGCCAACAGGCACCCTGACGCGGGTGTCTGGGGCCGACTCTCCTGTACCGGTGGGGGCAGACTGGCTTATTTCTGCCAGAACTGGTTGTCCCTAACCTCAGACAAATGGGTTCTGAGGTGGTAAGCCAAGGCTTGGTTCTCAGTTTCAAACAGTTTCCCAAGATGAGAGCCAGGCACTTTCCCCCTCAAGTCTTTTAGAAACCCTCTCCATAGAGCGGAGGTTTCCTCTCTTTGACTGCAAAGCAGTGAAAGGGTCCCCCTTGCCACCAGAGCAAGGGTCTTTACTCAAGGTACTTCCTGACCCCAAAAAGACAGGAGACTGGCCCATCTTGGATTTAAGATTTCTGAACAAGCATCTTGTAAAACCAAAGTTCAAAATGCTGACTTTAGCAATGATTTTGCCATCCTTGAGGCCAGGGACTGGCTAGCTTCCTGGACCTCAAGGCGCCTTACTCCATATTCTAATCAGGCCTCTCACCGAAAGTACCTCAGGTTCGAACTGCCTCGGCCACTACCAGTTCAGGACAATGCCCTTCGGACTCACTTCTGCTCCAAGAGTTTTCACAAATGTCTAGCTGTAGTAGTGGCCCACTTAAGAAGACAAGGATAGCTGTGTTTCCTACTTGGACGACTGGCTTATTGTGGGTCAGTCATCAGAGCAGGTAAAATCCCACTTGCAAATCACCCAGGAACTCCTCACCTTCTGGGGTTCCTGCTGAATGTTCCAAAGTCAGTTCTCGAACCAGTTCAGGTACTAACTTTTATAGGTGCAGAGCTGAACACAAAGTTAGCCAGGGCATTCCTCCCTCCGAAAGAGTGGACAAACTCATTGCCCTGGCATCTTCTTTCTCCATACAGGTCTCTCGACCAGCAAGGCACTTTCTGCAACTCCTGGGGCACATGGCTGCCTCTACAGCTGTTGTGCCAGGGCAAGATTTCAGATGAGGACATTCAGTTCCACTTGAGGTCCTATTGGTCTCAAAGGAGGGACCCTTACAAATTGGTCCCAGTGACCAAGACTCTGATCCTAGCTGTCCAGTGGTGGCTGGATCAGAGCAACCTGTCCTCAGGGGTCCCATTCCTTCCTGTCCTCACTCCCTCATCCTCACCACGGATGCGTCCCTGTTGGGTTGGGGCTCACCTGGGTGACCTTTCAACTCAGGAGTTTGGTCCCCTCAGGAATCTCTGCTTCACATCAATCTGCTGGAGCTCAGAGCTGTCTTCCTAGCTCTCCAGGTTTTTCAGAAACTGTCCAGAACAAAGTTGTTCAAGTCAGGACAGACAATACCACAACAATGTGGTACATCAACAAGCAAGGGGGCACTCGCTCTTCAGCCTATGCACCAAGCAATGAAGTTGTGGTCTCTGGCCTATTCCTGAACACTCTCTGATAGCGGTTCACCTCCCAGGAAGGACAATGTCCTAGCAGACGCCCTCAGCAGGATTTCTCAGGGCCATCACGAATGGGCTCTGAACCCTCGTGCTTGGGTCTAACTTTGCCAGCTGGGGCACTCTCAGATAGATCTTTTGCAGCCCCAGACAACCACAAACTTCCCTGTTTTGCTGCAGGCCCCAGTTCTGGGGTCAGTCCCCTGGATGCCTTTCAGCTGGATTGGTAGGAAAGTTCCTCTATGCTTTCCCTCCGTTCCTCTCCTCGTCAGGTTTAGTAAAAATCAGAACTCAGCCTTGCAGGGTGATTCTGATTGCTCAGAACTGGGCCAGGCAGCCTTGGTACCCTCTTCTTCTGTCCCTATCATTCCACCCTCCTGACCTTGCCCAGGGCTCATGACCTGCTGACCTGTGCACAGGGAGAGTGTGGTATCCGGATCTCAACTCCTCCACCTCAAGGCTTGGTTCTTGAGGAGTTAGAGTTTGCTCATTTACACCTTTCTCAAGGTGTCTTGGATATTTGAAGGCCTCCAAAAGCCTTCCACTAGAGCCACTTATAATTCTAAATGGAAGAGATTCTCATTTTGGTGTTCTGAGGCAAATCACCCCAGAATCAGCTGACCTGCCTATTTTGTTGGACTACCTGGTCCACTTAAATTCCTTAGGCCTCAAACCAGCTACCTTAAAGGTTCATTTGGCAGCTGTTTCAGTTTTATTTCTGCAGGAAACCAGTTTCTCTTTCTTCTTACCCTGTGTTTCCCAAATTTTTCAAAGGGTTACTTCATACTAATCCTCCCTTTCGGGAACCAACTCCTGCATGGGACTTGAATATTTGCATTGCCCAGCTAATGCAACCTCCTTTGAGCCTCTGGATTCGCAGATCTCAAGTTCTTAACTTGGAAAACTGTTTTTCTAGTGGCTATCACTTCTGCTAGGTGTATAAGTGAATTGCAAGCCTTGTCAGTGGAAGAGGATTTCATTTCTTTCCACAGAGATAAAGTGATCCTCAGGACTAACAGAAAGTTTTACCTAAGGTGGTTTCAGATTTTCATCTTAACCAATCCATCTCTCTTCCAGTATTTTTACTGAGCACCTCTTCTGGTGAGAGAAGCTTGCACAGTTTGGACGTAAAAAGAGCCCTTAGCTATTATTTGGATCGTACCAAGGGTCACAGGTTCGAATCCCTCCAGCTCTTCCTTACCTATGGAGATGTGGGTAAGGGGAGGCCTGCTACTAGGAGGTCGATTGCTAGGTGGATTGTCTCTTGTATCCAGTTCTGTTATCAAAAACTGGGCAAGGAGCCGCCCTCAGGCCTGAGGGCTCATTCCACCAGGGGTACAGCTGCATCTCTAGCGGCTGCTAGAGATATTCCCATTTTGGAAATCTGTCAAGCTGCTACCTGGAAGACAGTCCACACTTTCACTAAGCATTATTCCCTGGACGTCCAGTCCAGGAGAGATGCTCGCTTTGGCACAGCTGTCCTGCAGAGCCTATTTCCTAAGTAGGTTCTGACCCTCCTCCATGGGGGTACTGCTGTGTACTCTGCAAAGGTCCTAATATAAGCAAGACTTCATGGTGTTTGAAGAAAAAATTACTCACCTTAGTAATTGCTTTTCTTCTCATGGAGTCTTGCTATGATAAGACAACCTCCCCTCCCTACCCTCTCAGAATCCCTACTTGGGTATGGGGTTGTAAATTAGTGCAATCACTGTGTCATGCCTGTTTAGCTTCTAGTTTCCCCCCTTCTTTCTTTCTTGGGTTAGGAACTAGATAGTTTCTGGTTTTTGTTAATTGGTAGCTGGGCCCTCTCTGGACTTGAGTCTTTGGGCAGAGGGGCCTTAGTAGTGATTGTCAAGGGTTATCCTAACAATAACGTGATACTGTTTTCTTTATTGTTGTGTTTTGGTTCTACTGTTAGTAGGTAGCCAATGGCTAGTGTAAGGCTTTTCCACACAGACTTGCTATGTTAGTTTAGCCTCGTAAAGAACCTGACAGTTTGGGTTCAAACAACCCAGATAGAGCTTTCAATAAGCGCCCTCGCGCTGTGGAACTCCAGATTTCTCTGGAGCTAACTATTTCATCTCCGGGGCAGTCAAAAGCCAGGGGCATACTGCAAAGGTCCTAATATAGCAAGACTCCATGAGAAGAAAAGCAATTACTAAGGTGAGTAATTTTTTCTTCTGTTTTAACTCCAATTCCTTCGGCAAACACAAGGGGTCAGGAGAAGCCACAGACCTGCCAGATTCGCGCTGCAGCTCAGGGAAGTCTTCAGGGCAGGGGGACCGCATTGGAGAAGGACCCGAGATCCATTGCCCAGCAACGGGCTCCTGCACCCAGCCAGCACCTCGCAATGCCGAATCTACAGTCCAGGTAGGCACTGCAAGTGGATTCAAAACCGGGGGTTCTAATGTAGAGGGAGACAATACCGCAGCAGTCACAACAGAAACAGTACTCACGGTAGTCAGCTGGGAGGCGGGTGGCAAAACAGCAGCAGGAGATGCACTAGGAGCTTCCGGACAGGCTAGAACAGCAGTAGGTAGGGGTATCACAGTGGTCTGTCCTCTACAACCACCAGACACAGCAGGAGGAGAATTAGTGCACACACTGGAATTATCAGCTCTCAGCTGTTTCAGTTCTTGGTGTAACTTCATTTTAGTAATCGCAAAACGGTGTTCTGCCATAGCCAAATGTTTCTGGATCTCCTTTTCTGCAGAGCAAGCAACATCAGGGTCAGATGAGGAAAGATCCTCCATTATTCCAACAGTAGGCAAGGGAGATTGAGAATTCAATTCACTATGAGATAGCAGAGGTTCAGGCACTGCGTCCTGTATATATATTTCAGATCCTTAATCAGTAACAGTAACCTGCAGAACATCTTTAATTTCATTCGAGGTCTCCACAAAATCAGAGGCAGGAGCCGAGACAAAGTCTCCCACCTCCATAGCTTCCTCCACAGCAGGCAAAGTTGCGTCCGCCATCTTGGACAGAGGTTCCCCCTCTGAAGAGTAGGGAAATTTCCCCGGTGTCCTGGCCAAATTTCCCTCAGTCACTGAAAATACCACCAACAGCTTAATCTGTTTCAAGGTCAGTTGGCATTCATCTGTATCCCCTTCCCCCGGGTCGTACCTGAAAATAGGCAGGATTTGTCTTACCCGGTCAACAAAAAAAAAAAAAATGTTGGGGAGGTGGGTTGATATGACATCCCAGGGGGTTGTACTGCAAGTGATCTGACCAACTAAATATGTACTATGGGTGGAGGCACCACTATTTTTATTTTTAGCTTTTGGGAAAGGACCCCCATGTTACAACTATGGGACCCAGGCACCTTAACCTGTATCCTAGGCAGCAAGCAGGGGCGGTGACCCTCTCCAGGATGGCACTGGAGAGGGGCTTTACACAGGAATTGAAAAGCCTGTTAAACATCTAATGGGGGGGGTATGATAACATCTTAAGAAAAAGAGAACAATACTGGATATTTTCCATTGTGGCAGCTATTAGACCAGGTCTCAATGACAAGTTGGAACTGGGCCCATATTTAACCTAAAACTCTTCCCCCCCATCTTATCTTTGATACTTTTTTGACAAAATGTAAAATGTTGATTTGGTGTATTGCTGCTGTATAGTAACCCTTCACTTTACTGTGTTAAATAAGTATGCCGTAATGAATTTACACGTCGCTACTTATTTCTAAAAATATTTTTTTCTTTCTTTTTTCAGACTGTGACCCAATACTTTGGTTATGAGTATCACCTAGGAGCTAGCCATCATCTGAAACTGAAATAGACTGGTAACTGTACAATGGGAAACCCCTGTACTTTTATAAAAAAGCAGATATTCTTTTCAGTAGTTCACATCATGTACCACCTGTTAATCTCTTATTGTAAAGACCTTACATGGGGGCACCAGGCTTTTAATTAATTACATCTCTGTGCTCTAATTCTGAATGTGAAATAACTCAATTTCATTATATTATTGAATTCAATCATTCTTTTAAATGGGGTGGGTGTTTTGATGACTTTATCGCTGTCATTTATTTATGCTGTTTTATTTATGAGTCAGTGCAATCCTGTGTCTTTAAGAACTCTGAATAAAGAAGTAGTATCATTAGTCCACCAACACTTTTGACAAAACGCTTGTTAGAGTGAAACTCATCAGGTCACGTGGACCTCAGCTTGAGTGCAGGGGGTAAGGAAAATTCCTGGCAGTATCCTGGATGTATTGTTATCCATGTTGAATTTTTTTATTTTTCTATTGTGTGTGCACAAGTAAATAAAATCAAGCACTTTAAAGGATCCCACATCAGGTACGCTCTCTTTTATAATGTCAAGTGACGGACTTCCAGTGACGTCATGAGCAAGTGAGCAGCTCAAACGTGAGGCTCCCCTGTAGTCCATTTAAAACTAAGTATTTTAAAAGGGGCAAAAGCGCTTAAGATAACTGGAACTCGCCAATACCGACGTCTACAATGCCCAAGAAGCGAGGGGCAGATAAATCAGGACCTTCCACTCAACCCGATGGAGATAGATCCAGGCTCAAAGTCGGGATAGCAGGACACCGTAGTTTAAATCGGCCTCCACCAAAGTACAGCTCACGACTGCGTTCTCGCATTTATATTCTGCAGAGGTAAATGACACAGATGTTCGTGAGAAATTCGGGAATTCCGAAAATAAATGCGATCCACGGTCTCGGCAATCAGAACAGATCTTAGCAAGCTGGAAAAATGACAAGACGGATCCGAAGAACAACTCACCTCCACTGACAAGCGTGTAGATAACACTGAAAGGGCTATAGCCCAACTACACACACACATTCAGGCCCTTCAGGAACGGGCTGAAGATGCGGAATGCAGAAACCGGTGCAACAACATTCAGGTGTCGGAATTGCCGGAAGGGGATGAGAGCGCCGACTTTATTCAGCATATGCAGAACCTGCTGAGCGAGGTTCTTCCTCTGCCTGACAACATCTCCCTGGAAATGGAGCGAGTCCATCGCACGTTGGGTTCTAAACCACCAGCAGGCGCACGTCCCCGGGCGATCCTTCTTAAATTCCTCAGACATCAGGAGAAAGAAACAGTCCTTCATACTGCTTGGAAACAGGGCAAAGTGATGTATAAATCTCACCGGCTTTACTTCGAGAACGACTTCACCCCAGAGGTAATGGCTCGATGGAGATTATACTTCCCGGTGATGAAGGCCCTCAGGAATGCAGGAATTAAATTTAGGTCCTTGTACCCAACGAAGCTGGTCGTCTACTTTATGGAGGGGCTATGAACTTTGAATCAGCGGCGGCAGTGACGAGGGAACTCAGCTCCAGGAAAATTGAGCTGCAGCAACAGCGCCCTACGGATGTGATCCCGCTTGCTGCAAAGCTAGCCCAGAGAGCTTGGTCCACTAGTCAACGGGAGAACAGGCGCAAGCAAGGCGCTGAGGCTCTGCAGAACATAATTAGCTCCTTAAAAACTGATTCCTCTAAGCAGCCTAGATCCAGAGTAGCTGCCCAGGACACTGAAACCTGGAAGTCTGAAAAGCAGTGTCGCTAGCACCTTGAACTGCAAGTATAATCCGGGGAACTTTTTGTTGCTCCTGGGTTCCCCTTGGGACCTGACTTAATTTATAATTGACTTTAAAAGATGCTGTTGCATTATACGGGGGGAAAAAGAGTTTAGTGACTGGACTAAAGGTATTGGAGGGGGTTTAGAAAAATTAACAAATAAGTATCACCCCTAGTGGCGTATGCTTCCTTGATAACCTTTCCCGCCAAAGATGGTGAGGATGGGTCCTCCTTTTCGGCCTCTGCCTGTCTGAGACTCCTCAAACTTGCGGCTGGCCTTTCTTCCACTCACGTTAGGTGTCCGTGGGCTTCTTGGGGGGGGTGTGATGGAACGGATTACGGGGATAGGACTGCGAGGTCAGTTTGCTCTCCGCCGACATCAGAGTAGATCTCGGCTAGTTTGGGCCTTCCTGTCTCGACTAGGGCCTTTCTCTTCTAGGGGGAGATGTAAATAGTGTGGAGCTGGGGTGGTCGTAGAGACAGTGGTGCCTGCCCTTTGCATGCAGGTACTGGTGGGATGTCTGAACTGTTCGAGATACATGAGCCATCTGCGGAAAATGTTGGGCCAGGGAATGAGATGTTTGGGAGGGATCTCGGGGGTGGAGGGCACAGTCGTGCTGACGGTCCAGGGAGTCGCCTGCCTCATTGTGCCTGGCAGAGTTGGCTCGACCTGTCGCTCATGGTGGATGGTTGCGCCCTTACGACTGATGGAGGGGGGATGAAGACCGGGAAGGGCCTCTGCGTCTATCTCGGAACCTGTATTGGAGAATGGACGGTGGTAGCTTGGGTGGTCCTCCGGCCCCCTGATCCGTTCTTGATTTGTTTCAGAGGGGGGGTGGATCTCTGAGAGCAAAGGGAACTGTTTCCATGCTGTAGACTCTGGTCCTGGGGATTGAATGCCTGTTGTAAAGAGGCCGGACAGGGATGTTGGAGAGGTCTGGAGGTAAGTTTGGTCAGCATCAGCCTGCTCTGCCGGACTCTGACTGGCATCCTGGTGTGGGTTGGACCCGGGGCTGAAACGGGTGGCTGGCTGGTGTGGCCTAGAGTCATGGACTGCTGATGTTTGCCGTGGGCGAGGAGATAATGCGGTTGCTTCGCTCGCTCCCTTTTTCTCCCGCGCGGGAGTCTTGAATAGTACAGCCAGGCCTCTGCCTCCCCTTTCCCCCCCGGCTTTTGGATGGAAGAGATCACTAACTGGACCTTCGAGGATGCGGATGGGCTTTCTCTAGATGGGGAGGATAAGTGTCGCCGCCTGACCCACATCATTTGAAACACTGGGAATTGAGGTGAAGGGCTGTGGGTCGGAGGGTTGTCCGATACAACAGATTAAAGCTTTAGGTGGGCTAAACGTACGAGGATCGGCTCGATGGCAATTCAAAAGGACATTTAACGCAAACCTCCAGAGAGTGGGGGCAGCAGGCCTTCCAAGGGTCTGCCCCTCGCAGGGGGCACTTCTGCAAATTAATGTTTTTGGCCGCAGATTAGGATACTGGATGCCTCTGGGGGGTGGTGGGGCTTACTGGTTGCGGGCGTTGGAACAGAAGAAATTAAAAGTGAAGCTGGAGAGCAACTAGAGCTATGGGGGTGGCACAGTAGACCTCAGAGTAACTGGAAGCATGTGGAGAGAATAGAATGCAGACTTGCAATTGTGAGGGAGCAGAGGAGAAACTACTGAGTAAGACGGTAGGGAAGGGAGTTGGGGAGGAGGAGGGCTGTGTTTTTTTATCACTCTGCATTGAATAACCTGAGCAGAGTGCCGAGATGAATCAGGATGGGCCCCAATCGCTCAAGGTTCAAGCTGGTATCAGGAACTATACTGGTTATATGGTCCTGCCAGCCCTGCTCGATAGACCCATCAAAGCTCGGGGCTTCCCGAGCTCCCCTGGGCTGGATACGGGCCAATTGGAGATGTTTTGCACATGGGAGAATACCCAGAACAGGTTTCAGACACTGCTCATTTGATCTGGCTCCTGGTGCGGGGCAAACCTCCGTTTTCTTGCCTTGCGATGAGTCGCTTGGGAAGGGATTATACCCCAGCAGCATGGAAGCGTCTTCTGGGCAACCATACCGGATTCTCTCATATCAGTGAGCATTTTGTAGAGGCTGGTTAATACTCATAATGGTTGCTTGTAGACCTAGACCCGCCATCACAAAAGTATATCTCCCCTACATGAGGGACATCAGGGGAAGCACTGTCTCACGGCTTGTGGTCACCAAACTTCATTACCCTTTCCCTATAGGTACCCTGGTACCTAAGGTCCTTGAGTCAAAAAGGACCGCACTGATAGGGTGTTTGGGCCCTATCACAGGTCTGGGCTTGCCCAGATCAATGGAAGTGCCAATGTTTTTTTCAATGGCCATGTTGGTCAATTGTTCTCTAATTAGTAGTATGTTACATGTACGTCTGAAAGGTAATGTTATTGTTGTTGAATGTTGTGTGAATACGTCATCGAACTGGTTCTGGTTCTTACAGCAAAAAATACGATCCTCCAAGGGATCCTAAGGGGGGACGGGGGATCCAGTACACCAGAAACCCACCTATTGGCCATGATGTACTCCCCAAAATTAAAACTACTCTCTCTAAACATAAACGGCCTGGCCTCACCCATTAAAAGATCGAGGACACTAGCTTACCTTCGGAGAAATAAAGCCGAGGTTATTTACCTTCAGGAAACCCATATGAGCCCAATAGAACATGCAAAATTAGCTAAACTAAGTAAAGGTCAAGCGTTCTATGCCTCCTATAAGGGAGGTCGGAGCAGAGGGGTGGCCATAATTGTAACACCACATATACCATACCACCCAGAACTAACTTGGTCTGACCCGGAAGGGCGAATGGTATTAACTCGGGGAAAACTTAATAATGAAGAAGTCACCTTGGCGAATGTGTACCTCCCACCTGGCACCACAGTTTCGCAGTTGAGACCCCTACTGGACAAGGTGGTGCAGTTTACCAGAGGCACCCTATTACTGGCTGGAGATTTTAATTTAACTGCCGACCCAAACCTAGATTCCTCTGGAGCGAAGCCACAGAAATTAACTGCGACCCAAAAGTTCTTCAATAACTTTATCTCAGAAATTGGGTCGTATGACATTTGGCGGAAGTTCCATCCACGGTCTAGAAACTATTCCTATTACTCTCAGGTGCATAACATATATTCCCGTATAGACTATGCTTATACGCAAATTGAAAACTTGCATAGTGTAAATGAAGTGCAACTGGGAGATATTTCTATCTCGGATCATGCCCCCGTGATTACCTACTGGGAACTAGGCCTTCAACCTAGAACCACCCAATGGAGACTAAACCCATGTTACTTGTTGTCTAAAGAATTCCAGGAATTCATATCGGACAAGATCACGGAGGTTATGACTGATAACCCAGTCTCTGATACCTCCCCCTCGGTCCACTAGGACACAAAGCAGTCCTGAGAGGGCATATAATTAAGTTTACAGCACAAAAAAAGAGACAAAGAGATGAACAGAGGGATACTCTTGAAGAAACCCTTCACTTCCTACAGCAGGCACACCAGCAGGGTGACGAATCTCTCCTGCCCCAGATACGGCACACCAAACAAATGTTAGATAAACTTGCCCTACAGCAGACTGAAATAGCACTAGCATTTTTGAAACAAAGATTCTATGAGGTAGGACCACGAGCTACACGAATGCTAGCATACCAAGCCCGCAGGCAGAAGAAGGGCTCAACAATAATTACTATACGACACCCAGTTAAAGGCCAGTCACTTTTTAAAACGCATGACATTGCTGAAGCTTTTCAGACATACTATAGAAACTTATACACCCCAGAATCTAATCCATCTTCAGATAAACTAACTGAGTACCTTGAGAAGCTTACGCTACCAACCCTCACGGAAGAAAACAGAGACTCCCTTATCAGACGTCTTACAGCTGCGGATATAGTACAAGCTATAGCTAACTCTAAATCCCAAAAGGCACCGGGACCCGACGGATACGGAGCTGAGTTTTATAAATGGGCAAAATCCAAATTCTTCCCGCCCTTCTCAATGTATTTAACTCACTATTAGAGGGTAACCCACCCCCGGAATCATGGTCCTATGCTACTATCTCTGTGATTCCCAAACCAGGGAAGAACCCTCAGGAATGCACTTCATACCGACCGATTTCCATACTAAATCAGGATTACAAACTGTTCATGACTATACTAGCCAAACGTATTGATCAAATCCTTCCCACTTTAATACACAGAGACCAAACAGGCTTTGTTAGGACTCGTACCACTATCGACAATATCAGGCGTACTCTTCACCTGGTAAACCAAATGAACCAAACGAATACACCAGCAGTAATGATCAGTTTAGATGCTGAAAAGGCCTTTGATAGGGTGCCCTGGCCCTTTTTGTATGCTACCTTGAATAAATTTGGCTTCCCCCCAGGCTTTACCCAAGCCATTCAAAACATATACTCCTCCCCCCGGGCCTGCGTGAGAGTTAATGGTCACCATTCGGGATACTTCCAACTGGGAAGGGGTACCCGACAAGGATGCCCACTATCCCCATTACTATTTGCAACAGTAATAGAACCCCTTGTGCAACAAATCCGAGATTCCCCTCAGTTGCAGGGAATCTATTTTGGAGGAACGGAGCAAAGGATTGCCTTATATGCAGATGATATACTACTATATCTCCAAAACCCGTAACAATCTATTGCAGAGATTCGCCGAGTCCTAGACTCCTATGGGGCAGTGTCAGGGTATAAACTTAATCTCACTAAGACCGAAATACTCACATTCAATTGCACCCCTACTCAGAAGATGGTGGAGTCCCTCCCAGGTAGGTGGAACCTGACAAAGCTAAAATATTTAGGCATTTATATACCTCGGGTGCAGACTGAATTTCACCAATACAATTACTTGCCATTTATTACACAACTAAAGCAAGATCTCCGAATATGGTCAGTAATTCCCTTCAGCCTCACACGACGAATTGAGCTTATTAGGATGATAACCCTCCCCAGAGCGTTATACCTCTTCCAAAATGTCCCGATACTAATTCCTTTAAAAACCTTTAAATAAATCAATCAGGCAATATGGAATTTTGTGTGGGCGGGACAGAAAGCCAGAGTAAATTTTAGTGTGCTCTCCCTCACGAGGGTAGATGGGGGACTTGCCCTTCCAGACTTAAAGCGATACTAACAGGCGGTAATCATGACTAACGTTATGGCTAGACAAAATAGGACAACACTCCCACATTGGATAGAGATGGAAAGGTTTCTCCTCAATGATGCCAAGTACTTTCGGGTGCTGTACCAACAGGGGTCAGAAGACTTGACCAATCTAACCACTAACCCTTGGCTGCAGCTCAGTTGCGGAATTGGAGCTCTCTGAGAAGGTCCCTGGGCTATCACCCTTACTTACCCTATATCTCCATCCAGTCCTCCCAGTTTCACCCAACGACTTGGATAATGGATTTGATGCATGGAGCACGCTCGAGTTAAGATTTCTTCCACAAATAATGACACGGGGAAGCTGTGGACCTTTGCAGAGATCCAGACAAATTTCATTTATCTCACAAAGACTTTTACCGATATTTACAACTTCAACACTATGTAGATAGCCTGCCGCCCTCCCCGCGAAACCCTGAAACTTACCCAATGTTAATACAATGCCAAATCTTAATGAATAGATCGGGGAGGCAAGGTCATTTGATCTCCTCCTACCATCAATCCCTGAACTCACGGGATGATGTTTTTACTGAGAGAATTTGCACACAATGGAACAGGGACTTGGGCTACCAACTCAATACTGCTGAATGGAAAAAATCCTGCAGCCAGGTTTCCAGGGTAAGCAGCTCACATCAATGGAGAGAGTTTGCCTGGAAGGTATTAATTCGCTATTTTAGAACCCCCTCGATCACTAAACACTGTGCACTGAGTAACACAGCGGCCTGCTGGAGAGGGTGTGGGGAGCAAGAAGCCAACCTGACCCATATAATATGGAACTGTCCGGCTCTCTCCAATTACATACAACAGCTTGAAACTCAACTATGCCAGTTTATTGACTAAGGGATACGGCTCACACTGGAAATATATATATTCCTCATATTTACTAAACCTATTAGGGACCTAATACTAGATATCTTCTCTCTCTACTCCTCACAGTAGCCAAAAAGGCAATTACTAAGCATTGGCTATCTGCTGTGGTCCCAACCATCCAGGAATGGTGGGATATCACTAGACAAGTTTATAACTTGGAAAAGATGACTC
Source organism: Neoceratodus forsteri (assembly GCA_016271365.2). NCBI lineage: Eukaryota > Metazoa > Chordata > Ceratodontiformes > Ceratodontidae > Neoceratodus > Neoceratodus forsteri. Next base: position 514,418,637 of record CM028135.1, on the reverse strand, counting down.
ACAACCTGAATGACCGAGGGGAACTTTTTTCTGAAAGAAGGACACGATGGCAGCTATATTATATGCTAAAGGACCCTTTGTTTGTATTGTAGAAGCACAGCCCCAGAAATTATTGGCTGTCCGAAAGCAGGACTACTCCTTGCCCTGTGGGCCCTTAGGTCTGGTCTCCCCAGTCCCCCTTCCCCCATGAAGTAACTGGAACTGCTATAATAACTAAATCGGGAATTATGGGTTTGTAATACCTAACTCAGTAGGGGAAGAACCGAAAGGTAAATAGTTCGATGTCCTACTGACAAATGCCTCAATGTAAGTTATTAGGCTTATGGGGATAACAAACTGGTTGAAACAACTGTGACATTGGTTGTTTGAACTGTCTGAAACTGCTTCAGAGTTGTGTGTATTGAATGGCCAGATGTAAAAGTATTGTGTAAAATCAAAGATGTTGACCTGTATGTATATAAGTTAAAATATGAATAATAAAAAGAAGATTTAAAAAAAAATAATGTCAAGTGACAGCATACATTGCAGCTAAGCACGTTATTGCTGGAGTGCTGAATGTATTGAGCAGGTGCCGGTTTCCATTTTGTTTTCTGCCTATTAGCTAAACTACTTAAAAAAATTGGTAAAAGGTGACCTGCAGCCACTCCCATTTCCACATACCTTGCCATGCCACTGCATGAGTCAAAGGATGGCATAACCAACATTTTACCAGCTATATTTATATTTTAAGTCAATGCCGAACTATGCCATTGAACCTGGAAGCCCTGCACAGGTCCCAATCAAGCACGTGCAGGGCCTCATGGGTATTCCAACCCATTTAGTGACATAGATACCACCACTGCTGTGAATGTAACAGCAGTGGCTGGAGCTTTTTACACTTATTTTATTGCTTCCATGGGGTAGTGATGCCTAAAGTAATATTACAGCAACACTTGGACGGGATGTTGCTGTATTATTTTAAGCATTAACGCCCATGTGGAAGCAATAAAATAAGTATAATAAGCCACACCCACTGTTGTTATATTCAAAGCAGTGGTGGTATCTACATCACTAAATCAATCTGAATGCTCATGAAGCCTTGCACAGTCTCTGTCGGGACCGGCACAGCTCATTCAGGACTTCTAGGTTCAGCAATACAGTTAAGCACTGATTGAAAATGTAATTATAGCTTGAATAATTTTGGTTATAGCAGTCTTTAAGTCCAGCAGCAGCATGGCAAGGTATGTGAAACAGCAGCAGGCTGCAGCTGAACTTTGCAGGTCACCTTTAATGCACAACTCCAGAATTACCTAAATCAACATACCATGTCTCCATACTGGAGGAGCTAATTTAAGCACACAGTGTGATGAGTTTGCTCTATTCTTTGTCTACAAAGTGTCCTAGGTCAGGACTGAGATCTCTTCCAGTGCTGCTCATGGATCTTGTGGGATTGGACCGGGGATGTGTCAGGGAACCCCTTCTGTCTGGGATGAGTTTGATCCAGTTGGAGTGAATGAGGTGACTGAGTTGATCTTGAGGCTGCGACCAACCCATTGGGATCTAGACCCAGGTCCAACCCAACTTTTGGTCGGTTGTGTGGACCTGGGTTGATCGGTGATTGCTGGGATTGTCCAGTGTTCTGTGAGGAGTGAGATCTTCCCAGTGGCCTTGAAAAAAGTCATTGATGAGACTTCTTTTGAAGAAACTCTCATTGGACCTGGACTGTCTCACCAACTACAGACCGGTCTTGAACCTCCAATTCTTAGGAAAGATTTTACAATAAGTGGTGGCCATTCAGCCTGAAGCCTGTCTTGCCTCCTCAGCCATTTTTGAGTGCTTCCAGTCTGGATTTAGGCCTGGGCATAGCAATGAGACTGCCCTGGTGAAGTTGCTTAATGATCTCCTAACAGTGAGAGATGGGGGGAAAGCGTACCATTCTTGTTCTCCTGGATCTCTCTGTGACTTTTGACACCATGAATCATGAAGTGCAATTGGACCGCATGCAGAACTGGTGTGGATTAACTGGCATGGTCATTAACTAGTTTAGATCCAACCTCACATACTGCAAAGGGTGAAGATGGGGTTATCCTCATCTAACCCGATGCCTCTGCACTGTGGTATTCCGCAGGGTTCGGTCCTGGTGCCTTTGTTGTTCATGGTGTATATGCTGCCATTGGGAGACATTATCAGGCAGTATGGTTTGGGTTTTCATTGTTACACTAATGATACTCAGCTACACCTGTCTTGTGCACCTGGAAACCAAATGGCGGCCTCTGTGTTTAACATCTGCCTGCCTGAGATCCAGAACTGGATGACTCATAACTTGCTACAACTCAACCCAGACAAGACGGAGGTACTCATAGTAGATCCGGACTGGTGATGGGATAAGGGAGGATTGGGGAATGATCCTGGCTTGAGGCTAGGGGGTGTCCATTTGATCCCCTCAAATCGGGTTAGGGATCTGGGCATGTTCCTTGACAATGGTCTGACACTTGATGCTCAGGTGCTGACCATCATCCACAGTGGTTTCTGTCATCTGAGGAACATTGCCCGGATCTGAGCCCTGTTACTGGCTGAGGATCTCACCACTTTAGTGCATGCCTTTGTCACATCTTGGTTGGACTACTGCAATGCTCTCTACCTAGGGCTATCTGAAGGCAATGTCCATCATCAGCAGCTGGTGCAGAATGCAACAGCCAGGCTGCTGACTGGTGCAGCAAGGTCAGATCATATTACATGTGTTCTCCGTGGACTGCACTGGCTACTGATAAAGTGGTGGATTACCTTCAAGGTCAGGTTACTGACCTATAAAGCCCTATATAGCCAGGGACTGGACTACCTGCAAGACCTTATGGTTCCTCACTGCCCAACCCACTCTCTCCCATCCTTCAAGGCCTGCCTCCTAGTGGTTCCCAGGGCTAGGCTACAGCAGTCAGGTGACCGGGCTTTTTCAGTTGCCATGCCAGCCCTGTAGAACTCATTGTCTAGTCATCTGAGGGAGGCACCCTCAGCAGAAACTTTCAAAAAGGGCCTGAAAACATTCTTATTTAGTCAAGCATTTGAGCTGTATAATTAGCGAGTATAATTATATGTTTTTATGACTGTCCTGATGATAGATAGATGTTATATGTTTTCTGCTTCTAGAGCTATCTAATTTTAATCGTTTATTTTAATTTTATGTTCTGCAAGTTGATTGCTGTTGTTCTTACATGTGATGTTTTTATGAATTGTGAAGCACTTTGAGCCTCCGGCAAGGAGCGCTATAAAAATAAAATTTATCTATCTATCTATCTATCTATCTATCTGTCTGTCTGTCTGTCTGTCTGTCTGTCTGTCTATCTATCTATCTATCTATCTATCTATCTACCTATCTATCTCTCTATCTATATATCATTATACTCCCTTACAATCTGGCTTCAGAACATAATACAATACCTGCACAGCACTTGTCAAACAAGCATTTGTCAATGCCGAACGTTGTCTCGCTGGCATTGGCACTGGTAGTGCAGGAGTTAGAGATGTATAATAGGAATGGCAGTGAAGTATTAAACTGAAGCCAACCCCATCCCCACCCTGCAGAGACTGACAGGCGTTGGGGTGTGCCTTTGGGTCGTCAGCTATAATGCTCATGCCATTCTACCTCATCCTACCCTGTAGACACTGACAAGTGTCGTGGTGTGCTTTAGGGTCTTTGGGCCTTATACTTACTCCATTCCATAAGGAAATATGCTGAGGTGGGTGCAGTATAGGAGAATGGGGTGAACCTTAGGGCCGAACACTCCAAGGCAGACCTCGATGCCTGTCAGTGGCCGCGGGGTTGGGGGGTGGAATTGCATGGGCATTACAACCAATGATTCCAAGTCACACCCCTGATACCTGTCAGTCTCTACAGGGTGGGATGTTACAGTTGGGAACCCTAACGCTGTAGGCGTTTGTTGGTATTTTCACTCCAAATTTTCAACATAGGCTTTTTGTGACCCCACCTCATGAAGAGCAGCACAATCAGTTTGTTAGCTGAAAGGTGGTTTTGCATAGTGGCTATGCCATTTGGCGACACAGGTATGAAAACACATTTTGAGCAGGATGTGAAAAATGACAACTGTATTGTTCATGAGGAGGTGTAAAAAAATGGCAACATTGAAAATGTGGAGTGAAGATATGAAAAATTGGTGAAGTCATGCACATCCATAGTAACTGCGCAACACACGTCAGTAACCCAATTATTTTCAGGATTTTTTTAACCACATTTCCAACATAGGCATTCTGGGACCTCCCCTCATGAACAGTGGCACTGTGATTTTGTTAATTTGTCCCAACAGTTGATTTTCCACAGAGACCACGCCATTGTGCACCACAGGTGTGAAAACACATTTGGGCAGGATGTGAAAAATGACAGCTGTACCGTTCATAAGGAGGTGTGGGAAAATGCCAATTTTTAAAATCTAGAGTGAAAACATTGCAAATTCACGAAGTTACGAGCGTGTGTGGAAACTGCGCAACGCACGCTCGTAAACAGTCATTTTTTGGATTTTTTCCACCAAATTTGCAACATAGGCTTTTTGAGACCCCCCCCCCACATTAACAGTGGCACTGTCCTTTCGCTAATCGGCCCCTAAAGGTGATTCCACGCAGTGACCATGAAATCACCTTTCAGGACTCAATAACGCCATGACAGTGAGTGAATTCATGAGGAGGGGCCCCAATAACCCCATGTTGAAAATGTGGTGCCAAAATTCCCCAAAATGGCTGGGATATGCACCAAAGTTGAAAAAATCTATTTACGCCATTATACAGCTTACCGCCACTTCTTCAGTTCGCGGTCAGCTTTGAAGAGTGCAGATGTGTTATGGTCCATCAAGATCATCGTATTGGAGCTCGGAGGTAAGTATGGGGTGAGGGGTGTGTGAGGAGGCAGGGTACGAGAGGGTGAGTGCGGTTGGGGAAGGGAGTGGGGAGACTGCGTAGGGACTGTTTTCTTCTTCACACCGCTTTAAAAACATCGCAGGACGGTTTTGGTTTTTTCAGGAGCATTGGCATGCTGGGGTGGGCCTCAGCATGCCACCTGAGTATTTTTTTGGGGGATGCTGTAGCCGACGGGGATTGTGCAGCCCATTGGCACATACCGAATGAGTGGGATGAGCCAAGGGGATTGGGCACCCCTGGCACACAACAAAAGGGCAACATTGTGTCGGGATGGGCGGGCTCCCATCAGCAAAAATAAATGAGGAAGGGGGAGTGAAGCATCGGGATTGTGGCCCCTGTCAGCAAAGAAAGACTGTTAGGGGGGCACAGGATGCTGAGGGGGATTGGGCACTCCCTCGGCATACACTTTAAATGTGAGGGGGGCATTATGCCGATGGGGAGCGGGCTCCCCCATCAGCAAATGAAGTGGGTTGGGGCACTGTGCACAGTGGCAGTCAGTGCCGCCATGTTGATTGAATGGTTTTACCAGGACAGGCATGTCAGTAGGGTGTGTTACTGTGCCACTGTATGATTGCAGGGAACCTTTTCTTAGATCTGGTTGCCACTTGCTGTATGACTGGTATCAGCGCCTGCAGCAGCCTGATTGGGGAATTAGGGATGCACCTACTGATGCGTACCCTGCATTTGCCCACAGTGACCGCACCTCCAAATCTGCTACTAATGCAATATGCTGGCTGGCGCCCATGCGCGAGCCAACATAAAAATCATTAATAATTGATTGACCTCACATGATCAGAAGCTCTTTTGAGGCACCATTTGTTTAGACCTCAGTAAAGCATTCCATACAGTTGATGTGTTACTAGCCAAACTCTTGATGCTGCTGTAGGTGTTACTTTAGCAGGTACTCAGGATGGAAATGGGAATTAGCCCATCAAGACCATCCCCTGCTGCGCAGCAGAACAGGTTGTCTATTACCTCTTAAAAGATATGTATCAAGGGCCCTTTTAAATGTGGCAAAATGATCACATTTGACTATCTCTGTTGGGAATCTATTCGAAGCACCAAGTCTTTGTGTGAAAAAGTGCTTTCGGTATTCAGTCCTAAGACAGTCACCTTCTAACTGCAGTCCGTGTCTTTTACTTCCATAGTTATTATTTCTGAATTAAAAGCTTGTATCAGTAAACAGTTTTTGTCATTTGTAATCTAAAACATTGAAATCAAAACCCCCTTAATATCCTGTTCTTTAAACTGAATAATACAAGACTAGCTAATCTTTCTTTGTAACTGAATTTCTAGCCCACTAATCATTTTGGTGGCAGAATGCTAGACCCTTTCTTGTTGTGTTTTATCCACTTAATAATGTGGGCTCCAAAACTATGAGCAGAAATCAATGTGTAATCTAACAGTTTTTGTACAGTGGTGAAATAACTTCTGCTTTTTTTTTGTGTATATTTTGTTTCTGCTTCAGAGTCGGGGAGCTTTATCCAGTTTCCCCACTCACCAATGGCTCTACCTCCTGTCTGAAGCTGTCTCCTATCAGGTCTGACCCAGCCTGACAGATTTCCCGGCTCTGAGCCCCCTGAGGTGGGGCTACCTTCATCCTGGCACTCTATCTACAATCTAATGCACCGGGCTGGAGTCAGAGGAGGCCTCTGGTGAAACAAGCCCGACTGTGGGAGTGTGGCTGTGGCACTGGAGGAGCCTTTGCCAATCCCCTAGACTGGAGATTTTCCCATGGTCATCTCTACCCAGGAGCACGAACATGCAATGACGTCTTTGCGGGGACACCACTGACGTCCACCGACGCTCCTCCCCTTATTCAGCTCGACATCTTGTAGTGCCTCTGGTCTCCACCGGGGGCCACTAAGATGCTGAACAAACATAGAAACATAGAATTTGATGGCAGATAAGGACCGCTTGACCCACCCAGTCTGCCCATTTCCCTACCTACTGGATAAGCTGCAGATCCTAGTTAACCAGCCGCCTACTTCTTCCTACCCCAACCCCCCAGAATTGCCTTATGACTATCCCATGCATGCTTGAATTCCACCACTGATTTTGACTCCATAACCTCCTCAGAACACCGCTCCATGCATCCACAACCCTCTGTGAAAAATACTTCCTTAAATTACCTCTCTGAGCGCCCCCCTCTATCTTCAAATTGTGCCTCTTGTTCTTGCATACTTTTTTTGGAAAGATGCTACCCTCTTGGACTTTGTTGATCCCTTGAGGTACTTGAAAGTTTCTATCATGTCCCCTCTCCTCCTTTCCTCGAGGCTATACATATTAAGCTCCTTAAGTCTCTCTTCATATGTCTCTCCGGTGCAGACCCTGCACCATTTTAGTTGCCTCCTCTGGACAGCTTCCATCCTGTCTATGTCTTTGCGGAGATTGGGTCTCCAGAACTGCAACAGTACTCAGATGGGGTCTCACCAGCTGTCTGTACAGAGGGATAATAACTTCCTGTTTTCTACTGGTGATGCCTCTCCTATGCATCCCAGTATCCCCCAGCCCTCCTTGCTGCCCTCTCACATTGCTTGCCCATCTTTAGGTCATCTGATATGACTACCCCCAGGTCCCTCCATTTTGTTGTTAGTATCTCACTCCCCATTGTGTACTCTTCCCTGGTTTTTGTTTCCAGGTGCATTACTTGCACTTCTAGCATTGAATCTAAGCTGCCACATTTGACCATTCCTCTAACCTTGCCAAGTCCCTTCTCATCCTTTCCACCCCACCCTGTGCATCAACTCTGTTGCAGATCTTAGTGTCATCTGCAAAGAGACATACTTTTCCTTCTAGTCCTTCTGCAATGTCGCTTATAAAGACATTGAAGAGGACCGGTCCTAATACTGAACCTCAAGTGTACCCACTAGTAACCCTCCTTTCTTCTGAGTGGACTCCATTTACTATTACTCTCTGTGTCCTATTCTCCAGCCAATCCTTTACCCAGGCTGTCATCTTGGGACCCACTCCCAGGCTGGCTAACTTGTATATTAATCTTTGTGTTGCACTGTGTCAAATGCCTTGCTAAAGTCTAGGTAGGCCATGTCCACAGCCCCTCCTGATCTACTACTTTGGTCACCCAGTCAAAGAAATCTATCGATTCTTCTGGCATGACCTTCCCACTGTGAATCCATGCTGCCTAGGGTCCCTGCCCTCTGGCCTCTAGATACTCGACAATTCTTTCCTTTAGAAGTGATTCCATCATTTTCTCTATCACTGAGGTTAAACTAACAGGTCTATAGTTTCCTGCTTCTGCCTTGCTCCCACTTTTGTGAAAGGGAATCACATCTGCCCTCCTCCAGTCCTCGGGTACCACCCCATCCTCCCATGATTTGTTAAAAACGGTAGTCAGTGGTGTCACTAGTTCTACCCTTAGTTCTTTTAGAATTCTGGGATGAATCCCATCAGGCCCCATTGCTTTGTCCACCTTCAGTTTTAAGAGTTCTTTCAGAACCCTTTCTTCTGCAAATGGGCCAGTATCAACTTCTGTATCCAGAGTGTTACTACTGTTTGTTTTATGTCCCCCTCTTCCTTTGTAAATACTGAGCAAAAATATTTGTTTAGTATCTCTGCCTTTCACAGTCTCCTCTGCCCACCCTCCCTCCCTTTATTAAGCCTCACTATCCCTCCCTTGGTCTTCCTTCGCTTCCCTGATGTACCTATAAAAGATTTTATCCCCCTTCTTAACTGAGTTGGCTATCTTTTCCTCGGTTTGGGCCTTTGCTGTTCTGACTGCCTTCCCAGCCTCCTTTTGCTTTAACTGATACAGTTCTCTGTCCTGCTCCTTCTGCGATTCCTTGTACTTCCTGAATGCTTTCTTTGTCTCTTGAACCTTCACTGCCACTTCATTTGAGAACCATAGTGGTTTCTTATACTGTATTGTCTTGTTTTGTTTATTTGCTTCACACAAATACTTGTTACCTCTGTGATGGCAGTTTTTATTATTCCCCATTGTTCTTCCACCCCTCCTTCCTGCCCATTTGCTAGTGTGTTCCTTAGGCACTCACCCATTTTGGCAAAGTCAGCCCTCCTAAAGTCCAGTACTTTTGTCTTTGTATGGCTTGACTCTATTGCTGTGTTTATTGTGAACTCATACTGTTCGATGGTCGCTAGTTCCCAGATGGCTACCCACTTCTACATCTGTGATCCTCTCTCCATCTCCATTTGAGAGATCAAGTCTAATATTGCTCCTCTCGAGTGGGCTCCAGTACTAGCTGTTCAAGGCATGCCCTGTAGGGCATCTAGAATAACTGCACTCTTCAAGTGGCAGCTGCAATCCACCCAGTTAACATCTGGCATATTCAGATCACCCATCAGCAATATCTCCCCTTTCTCTGCCATTCTAAGTATACTTTCTATCATTTCCTTGTCCATTTCCTCCCTGAGAAGGGGTCTGTATCAAACCCCTGTGTGGATTGTGGTGCCAGTTGCCTGTCTCCAAATTTACCCAGTGCTTCTTCTCCTCCCTGTTTACCTTTTGTTCTGTTGCTTTTATTCCTTCCTTATGTAAAGAACTACTACTCCTCCTCTTTTACCCTCCCTGTCCCTCCTGTAGATAGTGTATCCTGGTATGTTTACGTCCCAGTCATGGTTTTGTGTGTACCATGTTTCTGTGACTGCCACGATATCCAGATGTTCCTCCTCCATCAAGGCCACTAATTCAGGAAGCTTGTTACCTAGACTACGGGCATTGGTACTCATTGTTCTCCATTTTTTGATGGCTTTACCTCTGTTGCAGCATCCCCACTGACCGTTCTACCTTGGTCTTTCTCATTTAGTACCTTGTTTTGTAGGGAGAGGCTGGGATTTTCTGCTGCTTGTCAGTGCCTCCCCCTTTGACTAGTTTAAAAGCTTGCCAATTAAGCATTTAAACAGATTGCTCAAAAGACTTGTTCCCTTCCTGAACAGATGCAGACCATCCTGCCAGTATAGGCTGGTGTCCCTCCAAGTGGAACCCCAGTCCCCAATGAAGCCAATTCCCTGTGCTCCGCACCATTTTTTCAGCCATTCATTAAACTGCATGGTGCCAATTACCCTCGCCTCACCCATGCCTTTGACAGGCAGCACCTCTGAGAAGGATACTGTGTGTGCTACTTGTCTTAGGCCCCTCCCCAACTCTGCAATGTCCTCCTGCACTGCTCTAACCTCATGATGAGCCAAGTCATTTGTCCCTAGGTGGACAATTACGTCCAGCTCAGAATCCCTTGTGCCTGAATCCTCCCTGGGACAAGAGAACAGTCCATTGGATGCTCAATCCTCTCCCTCTCCTGCCAGCCCCCGGTGGTCCAAGTCCATTCCCGAACCCGGGTCACCAGTGTGGCGCAAGATGTGGCATCCGGTGCCTCAACACTGCAGATGGACTGAGGGTAAGGTTTGTCTATTTGCAGATGACACCAAGATCTGCAACAGAGTAGATGATCCAGATGGGGTGGGCAGAATGAGAAGAGATCTGGATAAACTGGCAAAATGGTCGGAAGAGTGGCAACCGGGGTTTAATGCAAAGAAGTGTAAGATTATGCTCATAGGGAAGAGAAACCCTGAAGCCACCTGTAGGCTGGGAGGGGAGTTGCTGGCAATCACAAGGGAAAAAAGAGACTTGGGCATCATCATCACAGATGACCTGAAATCATCCAAGCAGACCACTAAAGCAGTAGGTAAGGCTAGAAGGATGTTGGGGTGTATTAGTAGGGGAATCACAAGTAATAAGAGGCAGGTAATGATCCCTCTTTACAAGACACTGGTTAGGCCCCATCTGGAGTACTGCATGCAGTACTGGAGGCTGCACCTGCACAAGGACATTAACAAAACGGAGGCAGTCCAGAGAAAGGTAACCAAAATGGTGCAGGGACTGCATCAGAAAATATATGAGAACAGATTAACGGAGCTCAATATGTATACCCTACAGCAAAGAAGGGAGAGAGGTGATATGATTGAAACATTCAAACATCTTAAGGGCATTAACAAGGTGAAAGAGTCTAACATGTTTCAATATAAGAAAAATAACAGGACAAGAGGATACAGCATGAGATTAGAGGGAGGCTGACTAAGAGGTAATTTGAGGAAGTTCTTTTTCATAGAAAGGGTGGTGGATGCATGGAACGGCCTACCTCAGGAAGTGGTGGATATGAATACAGTGCAAGGCTTCAAACAGGCATGGGATAGGCATAAGGGAGCAATACAGATGAGTATGAATAGATAGGCCATAGAGACATAGATACCTAGACAGTGTCGGCAGATAAGGGCCTACAGCCCACCCAGTCTGCCCATTTGAGCTTGTAAGTTCACTTTATGTTTTCCTAGAAGTCTGTTGCCCCTTACCCTGACCTCCAGAATTTCTTCATGTCTATCCCATGCATTCTTAAATCTCGTAATTGTTTCAGCCCCCACCACTTCCTCTGGCAGGGTGTTCCACTTGTCCACCACCCGTTTTGTTAAGAAATTCTTCCTCACCTTTCCTCTGAATCATCCTCCCTCCAACTTCATCCCATGCCCTCTAGTTTTGGAACATCTTTTTCACTTAAAAATAGTGTATTCCTGCACCCTGTTTCTCCCTGTAAGATACTTGTATATCTCCATCATATCCCCTCTCTTCCTCCTCTCCTCCAGGGAGTACATATTCAATTCCTTCAACCTATCCTCATAGGACTTGTGATGCAATCCCTGTACCACCTTTATTGCCCTCCTCTGAACCTTCTCTATCCTGTCTTTGTCCTTACGTAGGTAAGGTCTCCAGAACTGTACACTACTCCAGGTGAGGCCTCACTAGTGTCTTGTATAGTGGAATTATGACCTCCCTTTTCTTGCTGGTGATGCCCCTGCCTATGCATCCCAGCATCCTATTTGCTTTACCTGCTGCCTTGTCACACTGTTTCCCTACCTTGAGGTCATCCGAGATGATAACCCCAAGATCCCTTTCCTGCTTGGTGCATGCTATATTCTCACACCCCAACTGATATATTGTGCCAGGGTTTTTGTGCCCCATATGCATTATCATGCACTTCTTTGCATTGAATTTCAACTGCCAAACCCCTGACCAATCTTCAAGATTCTGCAGGTCCCTTCTCATTCTGTCTACAACCTCTGGTGTGTCTACTTTGTTACAGAGCTGTGTGTCATCAGCAAACAGGGAAATTCTGCCTTCTAGGTCCTGCGTAATGTCACTGATGAAGATGCTGAATAGGACCGGTCCCAGCACTGACCCCTGTGGTATGCCACTGGTCACTCTTCCCTCTGTGGAGTGACAACCATTTACCACCACCCTCTGTGTCCTGCCACCCAGCCAGTTACCTACTCACCACACTACTGTCCTGCCAACACCCATATTCCCCAGTCTGTGTAATAGTCTTCTATGTGGCACAGTGTCAAGGGTCTTGCTGAAGTACAGACGGGCCATGTCCACTGCCCTCCCCTGCTCCACCTTCCTAGTCACCCACTCAAAAAATTCAATGAGGTTGGTCTAACATGACTGCCCACTGGTGAAACCATGCTGCCTTGGGTCCTGTAGTCCATTGACAACCAGATGTTCCATCAATTTTCTTTCAGTAGTGCTTCCATGATCTTTCCCACTACCAAGGTGAGGCTGACTGGTCTGTGGTTCCCCCCTTCCTCTTTGTTTCCATTTTTGTATATGGGGACTACATCTGCTGTCCTCCAGTCTTTGTCAGAGTAAAGGCCTATGGCACATTCATAAGGTAGAAAAAATGGGCAGACTGGATGGGCCTTGTGGTCCTTATCTGCTGTCAATTTCTATGTTTCTATGTCTATATTTTCATTAGTTTTATGGGAACTGAGATTCAGTTAAGAACCGTACTAAGCCCTTTACAGATGGTGATTGCCTCACTGATTCAGGGGTGTTCTCTCAATGCCATTGGGATTGGAGAAATTATAAATCTGTAGTCGAATGAGGTTTAATCATTTGAGTCTACTGGTAACCAAAGTGGAGCATTAGACTGTGCGGATGTCTGAATTCATGCAGCTGCCTGTCTGACAACAAAGGCCCATTGATAGCTCTGCCACCATGGTAAAGTGAAACAACCTTTTTCCAGTTACAACAGAGCTTTATTAAACTTAGTCCTGGCAGTTTCCCTTCCCAGATAAATTTCATTAGCACGTTATCAACTCTGACAAACTAGTCACTATTGGCAAATAATGGTGAATTATTAATTATACCATAACTGAAATTCAAACTGCCAAATGCTGTATTTTAACTGGCTGGCTGGCTGGCACCTTTCTGCCATGATAAATCCTACGATATACCCATGGCAAAGCTGCCAGTCAGCTGCATCAAAACCTCACCCTGAAATCACTCCGACATTTGGAAAAACAAGTGACAAACACACCGACGGTACAACGAAGACATGCTCAATAGCCGTCAAAGTTGAAGCCACAGCAACTGTGCCACTGAGAGACAAAGCACCGTCCTTTAGCAACCGGGGAAAAATTTTAAATTGCTACCTGTCTCTCGTGGATGCTACTAGAGGGACCCGGTGATCTCTGGCTCCTGCTCCTCCAGCAGCACTGCAACTCCATAGTGTTCAGCACAATTCATCAAACACCATCATTAAACTTCCCGTCTCACAGCGGAAGTACTCCAACTGCAATATTTACGTGAGCTCTAACAGCGTACCACCCAGAAGAAACAAGATGCCAGACATGCCACCTCTGCAACAATACTTGTCCCCTCTTGTACTCCTAAACTGCGAAGTCTGCCTCACAGCTAACAACCATCCTCTGTAATTGACATCAGCACTGTGTGGGGGAGGCTGGATTAGCAGCTAGACAGCCCTAGCAACACGGGACTATTTAACATTGAGGAAAGACACCTCACCTGAAAATCAATAAAAACCTTTTTTATTACTTTTTAATATAAATTTTTTAATCATTCATTTCCTTCTCCTGGTAATATCACAATAAGCCACTTGAAGGTGTGGGTTAAGGGGGGGATTTACCATGGCTAGCAAAGATTTGACCACTCGACTGCGCCATGTGTCCAAACCACGCCAGCCATGGTAATCCCCTCGTAACCCACATCCTCTCGTGGTTTATTGCATAAATACATTATATAGGGTGGGTGCTAATGCCACCTTAATCACATTTATTTTTTTCTGTTACTGACATGAGTAATTTACTCGATCTCTCCAATTATGTTGAAATTCCTTTGGTATTGGATTTAGATTTTCAATCATTTTTTTGATGTCACTTGCAATACTAATACCCACATACAGTAATCTGCATATGTTCTAGGTGACATCAATGCCCCTAAGTTTGCGATTTCTGATTTGCATTGTTGTGTGTATTATACTGTAGCATGGCTTCAGTTTTGCTCCAATTAACCATCAATTCAACTAGTTATTCAAAGGATTGCAATAATTGCTTATGATCAGCAAACAAAGTTATTAGTTAGCTCAATGTGAGGAGGAGGAGGAGGCGGTCATTTGCCTATGTAATGACCCAACCCCTGCCTTTTCACTAAAACAACAGGTGGCATGCTGTTGGTGCTGGCAGCACTACCTGGTGGGGGACCTGGGTTCGGGAAGGATGAGGTTACCTGGCACAAGGGACCTAGGTTTGGCTACTCTGCACAGGGGCACCCAAGTAAATCCAACTACAGGAAGCAATGACTGTAATGTCCAGAACCAGAATTGGGATTTTTCAGTGTGGCTTTATTTATTAACTAACTGAACATAAACAAAGCATTGCATGGTCCCCCAAAGGGCTACGTTACTGTATGTGCAGATTAGAGGTTAACCAAGTGGTCCATTTGAGAATGAACACATTACTACAGTTGTCTGGCTTTGGACCCACCAGGCACTCAGCCCGGACTTTGCATGCACTTTGGATACATAGCCTGACTGGCCCGGCTCCCCTGCCGGCCACTTGACTGACGGTCCACTTGAAGAATGAATCCAGACTTTACTTGGAAAGACAACCCATCAAACAAGGAGACTCCCAAACTGTGGCTCCCCACACCACTTAGAGTCTGTGACTCCTAGAGAGATTTGTTTTCTTACTTCCAATCGAAACTCCCATCAAGCAAGGAGACTCCCATCCAACAAGGAGTCATTTTCCCATGCTGTGGCTCCCCACACCACTTAGAGTCTGCGACTCCTAGAGAGATTTTCAAGTTGCGACCCATGTCTGGGTACCCACCCCATCACTGGCCAAGTGCATGAGGCAAGTAGCAAAACACAGAAGAAATCTGTAGAGGTGGACCTGGTTACTAAGATGGGGGGGGGGTTCCCACCTCCAGCTCCCACAGCCCATACCCAGCCATTTCTCTGGATACACACAGAAACTTTAGAACTTTAAAATGTAGATTGAACAGTGGATGACCTGAAGCACCCCTCTACAGCATTACTTGAAATCAATAAAACTTTAGACTGTTTGACTGCTCCATTTGTTTGTCCTAGTAAACATAGTCCTCCCAAATAGCAGTCCACATTCATTTCCCAACTGAAGAAAACAATTTGTTTGCCTTCAAATGGAGCCAAACACTCACCCATTCATTGCAGGTGCCCCACAGGCAAAAATATACTTTCTTTGCTGTTATACAAGAACAGACTAAATAAAACCAGGCAGCTTCCTTCCATAGTGGGAGAAGGGGATTGCCCCTGGAACCCACAGAGAACTTTTCCTCCCCCCCGGAGGGAGGGGGGCACTGAGACTGGGGGAGCGGTCTCCACCACTTTAAAAAAGGTAAACACAGGAACACTTCCTTCTTTGAAACGAACTGAAGGCAGACTGATTGACTTCCTTCCTGTTTGCTTTAGGACAAACTGAAGAAGAAAGACTTTGAATTTTCAAAAGTTCTAAACTCACTCCCTGAGCTGTAGATTCCAATGTGGCTCATGCAGCTGCGACAGTTCTATAACTTGGTAACTTGGTAATTTGGACAAAAGAAGGCCAAAGCCCATCAAGAATGTCCTCCACACAATGTGGATCATTGATAGATTATGTTCTGTCCAGAAGCCATTTATCAAGTTTAAGCTTAAATGTATTAATATTCTGGCAGTCGACTATTTCCTGTGGCAGAGAATTCCAAACTCTTGGAGCTCTAATAGTAAAAAATTGCTGTCTTCTGTTTGTTGTTGATTTCTCAATTTCAATTTGTTTGTTATGTATTCTAGTTACTGTTTTTCTGGATGCAAAAGACAATCCACATGATCTCATTAATGTAGCAGATTGTACGATTTTAAATAATTGAAGGAGATCTCCCCGTAGCCTTCTAAATTCCAGTGGATATAGTTTTATTTTATGGAGCCTAGTTTCATAATTGAAACGAGAAAGGTGAGGTATGATTTTAGTGGTCCTTCTTTGAACTTTTTCCATTTTTGTGATGTCCTTGGCTAAATAGGGACTCCACAGGGATGAACCATAGTCTAAGTGGGGTCTAACATGAGTTCTATATAGAGTCATAATGCATTCCTCTGTTTTAAGAATGAAAGTATTATTAATCCTATGTAAGAGGGCATTAGCATTATTAGCAACCTTATTAAAGTGGTTTGAAAAAGACAACCTATTATCGACCAGTATACCTAGGTCTTTTTCAACGAGGGATTCCCGAAGTGTAATATTATTGAGATGGTATATTTGTTTGGGATTTTTTTTACTAAAGTGTAGCACAGAACATTTAGACACATTAAATGCCATCTTGTTGGTTACCGCCCAGGATTCAATTTTTTTAAGATCATTTATTAGAATACTCCTATTAGTTTCGTTATCAACAGGTCCTCCCAGTTTAGTATCATCTGCAAATTTAGATAAAGTATTCTGTGATGAAATAGTAAGGTCACTGATAAAAATGCTGAACAGAGTGGGACCTAATACCGAGCCCTGAGGGACTCTACTTGTCTCAGATTTTTTTGTCCGATAATTCCCCATTAATCCTAACAGTTTGGGTTCTTTTATATAGCCAGCTATTAACCTAAGACATGATACATTTGGAGAAACCTAATGCTACTAGTTTTTTTTATTAGTATAGCATGTGAAACCTTGTCAAATGCTTTACTATAATCAAGCAGAATAACATCCACTGGAATATTTAGATCGAGATAACTACTGACTGAGTTGTAAAAGGATAACAAGTTCATTGTACAGGAATGCCCGGGTTTAAATCCGTGTTAAATCCATGTATGTAACATCATTTATTTTTAATGCCAGCATTTCTTCTTCAATTAAATATTTAATATGTTTTACTAAGAGTTTGCATGGAATGGAGGTAAGGCTGATAGGTCTGTAATTTTCAGCCTTGTAATGTACCCCTTTTTTGAAAATTGGTGTTACAATGGCTGATTTCCAGTCAGAAGGAACATTAGACTCTGCTAGAGATTTATTAAAGATGATGGTTAGAGGAATAGCAATGTTATTGTATGTTCCCATAATAAATTTAGATGTAATGCTGTCAGGGCCTGGGCTAGTTGTTAGCTTCAAGGTTTTTAAAAGTTTAAGAGTATCAGGAATGGTGATAGTATAGCTAGAAGATGTACTAGCATTGTTATATAATATGGGCTCCTTATCCTGTTCGAAGACAGAGCAAAAATATTTATTAAACTCTGTTGCAGTAACCTTATCTGAGAGGATAGTTGTATTATCGATAATTAATGGACCTATTTTATTTGTGTTGCCCTTTTTGTTATTTAGATATGAATAAAGACTTTTATGTGAGTCCTTAGTATGAGCGATTCTAAATTCTAGATTTCGTTTAGACAGGATGATTGATGTTTTTAGATCCTTAAGTGCTTTCTTATACTTAGTAAGATTACCCTCTTTTTGTTCAGGTTGGCACTTTTTTAAAGATGTAAATAATTTTTGTTTGTGAATACTGAGCTTTCTGATTTTATTATTGTACCAGGCTGGAACCTTGCCTTTATTATTGTACTACTTTCTTTCTGGAACGTATTTTTTTTCTAGATTGTGTATAATATCTTTGAAGATGCTCCATGCATCATTGATATTGAGAGATGTAAGTACTGAGTCCCAAGGTATAGCTATAAGATGTTCATTGATTTTTGAGAAATTTGCCTTCTCATATTGTTTTATCATGCAGTTATTAATAGAATTTTTATGAGCCAGAAGAATAGAAAATTGAATTGTCATATGATCACTATTGCCCAGGGGGTCTAACACCTGCAAGTTAGACAAGGAGGCCTTCATATTAGTCAATACTAGGTCCAGAATATTATTCCCACGTGTAGGTTCTCTAACTTGTTGGGTAAGGCCAAGATCTGTAATGGTTGAAATTAACTCTAAGTCATACTGATTGTGTCCAGAGAGTGTATCCCAATTTATAGATGGGAGGTTAAAATCCCCTAAAATTATCACTGACCCTTTATCTGCTATTTGGGTAATTTCTGAAGAAAGTTGATTGAGATAAGCAAGGTCCGAGGAAGGGGGGCATTAACAGTTGCCAACCAGAATCTGGGGGTGGCCTTTAGGTTGCAAGTAAACCCAGATACTTTCTGTTAATATTGATATGGAGGTTTCGAAAGATGGAATATTGTTAGTAATGTAGAGACTGACTCCTCCTCCTCTTTGTTCATTATCTCTATTTTTGTAATAGAGTTTAAACCCTGGGATATTCATTATCCATTGTTTGTCCTGGTTTCCCCATGTTTCAGTAATAGCGATCAGTCCTATATTGGATTCCTGAATTTTCAGCTCTAATTCTGCCATTTTAATTTTGTTAAGAGCTCTTGCATTACAGGATAGGATGTTCAGTTTATGTAAAGTATTAAGAGATGGCTTTTGGGCCTTGTCTCCCTTACGCTTTAGTTTAAATAATTATTGATAAATGACAAAAGCTGTTGTCCAAGAAGAGAACTTCCCCTTCGGCTGAGATGCAGACTGTCCCAGCAGAATAGGGAGGGGTTGTCGTTGAATTCCTCCCAATGTGTGAGACACGCTATACCTTGTTTAAGACACCATTTTCAGAGCCATTCATTGAGTGATTTAATCTTTTTTTGAATATTAGATAAGGCTCGGGGAACTGGGAGAATTTCAGATATTCCGATATTACAGCCCCTTTCATTTAGTAAGTTACAAAGAGCAACTATGTCTTGTTTGAGTTGTTGTAGTGGGATTTTGGTGATGTCATCTCTCAAGTCTCAGCTGTAACTGAGGATAGAGTGAGACAGTGTGAAACCCATTTAACTGGAGTTTCACAAGCTGCCTTCCCTGCCTACCACTAGGTCTTACTGGGATTCTAGTAATCCCGGGTAACAAAGGGGTTACACTCGCCCTTGACCAGGAAAATGACTGTCCCCAGTCATTATGCACCTGGCCTTAGGCCATCCCACCCTATGTGCTACCTGCGGAGGGGGGTGATCAGGCCCCCTCCTACCATGTGCAAGCACAGGTAGGCAACACTAAGGGCCTAGAGGCCTATAGCTGACATGTCAGCCTCTACTCTATCCACTTACTATGGACACCTAGTGGCTCTGGTAGAACCGTCCAGAGCATAGCCCTGATAGATCAGCACTGCAATCCCTACGGCCGTTCAGGACCACAGCCTGTCTATCCTCCTAACCCTCTAGGGAAAGCCTATCTGCCTCTAACATAATATTCCCAAATAAAACAAAACCTGGGGACCTCCCCGACCTTGGGCAGCCTGCAACTACAACCATTAGCAATAATAACACAGTACATTTAAATTCTACACCATAAGCACTGACGAGGAACTCCGATGAGCCCCTTCTCCTCTTCTTGTCTTCTCTTCTGTCTTCCAGGAACACCTGTAAGAAAAGACAAAAAAACAACCACATCCTAATCTGCATGCACAGTGTATCTAAACAACAACAATGACAACAACAACAACAACCCTTACCATAGAGAAAAAAACACTGAACAATCCCCCCCAAAAAAGTTTTTTTTTTTTTAGAAAAGTTAGAAAAACACAGTATTTACATTAAAGTACAGTAATGACATCAGTTACAATACACCTTTGGGGGGGATGGAGTGCCCTAAAAGTCCCAACTAGTGACCACAAGGCCCGAAGGCTAGTCCATTAAAGAGTCTCTCCTGGGCCGGAGCCCTGCTAAACATAGTTCTTTAAGGCCATAATCCCGAAGGGGAGAGTCTTTACGGACAGTTCACACATTTTTGAAGTCTGTAGTGTAGGATGTGTACTGCAATGTCAAAAGATAGAAAAAAGGTTTTTTTTGGACTTACCAGACTCTTGAAGTATTCGAACATCACAAACCTGGTCCCTGCCGAAGACTCTCCCTGGCAGCATTTCTTCTGATACAGCTGGGTGGACATCTTCCGGGAACACAGGAGGGCACATCTGTAAACAGCTGGGATGATGTCATCTCTGGAGAAGGAACCTTAGAATAGGAACAAAAAGAAAAACAGCTGGTCCGACGTCATCCTATTACCAGGCGATGAACAGGAAAACAGCTGGGATGGTGTCCTCTCTGGATCTGAAGTCATCTGGTGGGCTAGTAGATGGTTGCTGAACAAGACAGTACACTGTGGACTGATGAAGGTGGGGCACCTGATCCTTGGTTATTCATATTGGCTGATCAATAAAGGCACTTCACAGTCTAGATGTGGCAGTATTGACTACCACTGCTCGGCTCTCCATTTTGTAGGCACGGGCTTAATTACTGGGAGGTCCTTGCACTGAGGCCAATAGTAGATGGGGTTAGGGGCTTGAATTATTACTCCGTCTGGCTGCACATAATTCACACAGTGGGAGACGTCACGTCCCTCTCCGTCCACTATTCTCACTCTGTCCATAAACAGTGTCCTGCCTCTCTTCCACTGTGTATACTTTTCATGGAACAGTCTATTCTTTACATGCTGGTTAGCCCCAGGATGCACATGTTTCATTGCTTCATCCCAGATCCAGGATTTCCTGCAGTTCTCAATCTCCTCCCAGACTCTCCGAGGAAAGATAGGAAAGGTCATACCAAAGATTTCATTGGCCTTTCTATGAACCAGTCTCTCCTCTTTACTTGCTTTGGTCAATCTGAGACCACTGGCCTGGCTTGGGGTGGCCAGTCCTGGTTCTGCCAGCTTTGCATCCTCAATGAAATTGAAAAAGGATCCCTGACTTCTTCTTCTGGTGAAGCCAGGGCAGTGGCATCACCACCTTCTTGAACACATTCCTCCGAGGCAAGATCTTGAGGCTGTGTACCCGTTCCTTTCTCACAAGGCCACATAGGTTCCCCCTCATCTTCCTCTTCACTGAGGATCTGAGCCCAGGAGTGAGCAGTAGTTCTCACCCCCGAGACCATCCATTCATCTCTGGAAGCGGAGGTCGACACCTCCCATTCAAAGGCCTCTTGCATCTCATCTTCACCTTCGAGACTTGGGCTAGGCCCCCCCGCCCAGGGGTCTATTGATGCTTTATCTGAACTTGCCTTCTGAGATCCAGCATCCAATGCTTCAATTTCAGATTCAGTCTCTAATTCTGCACTCTCTAACTTTGTGCCACACTCCCCCGAGGGACCTTCCTCCACAGGCTCCGCCTGATGTTGTGTGCTGCCAACTGCAGATTCTTGAATTTTTGTCCATGTGGGAGCCAAACGAATTTGAGGCGCTTTATACAAGCCATATTTTTGTAGACATCCAGCACAGTGAGGAATCATGAAGACATCCCTTCCAGCACTCAAGCACATCTGGCATACATGCACTGGATAATTAGGAATTGCCACATCAGGAGGGAGTTGCCCTCTATAGCACCACTTTTCAATATCTCTCAATCTATTTACTGCTGCTGTTACTGCAACCCGGCATGATCCGGTAACAGCTGGTCCTGAGGCCATAACTGCAGAAAACAGACAAAATTCACTGTAACTGAAAGTCCCACTTTATTGAACACCTCTGTAGCTTTAAAATGGCTCCTCTGCTGCTGTGTTTACTTTACCACCCCACCCTGTAATGGCGGCGGCAGCACTCCTGTGCATCAACATTCAGACTCTGGGTCAAGCCACTGCGCACCCGATTTACATCAGCTACTAATAACTTTTACTCAAACTGCACAACTTGCTCTGTTCTGGCTGTTCACACATTTACAGGATTTTCCTTAGACTTTTCACATGCTGGCAACATTTTTTTAATTACAGTCCCTTTAAAACTTCAGGTTTCAGCACAGGATTGCCTGCTTCTATTAGTGTTGCACTTTTTACAACCCACAGTCTCTCTCTGGCTGCAAACTTTAAATTGAGGCTACTTTCATTGCTATGCAGACATTTAATGGCTTTACAGACTTGCACTTGCCAGCAGGACATCACACAATCGCTACTTGCCAAGTGACTATACAGTTGCACACACATTTTATATGGCATTACTGAAAATCATTGATTTGAGCAGTTTTAATTATTTACTCACTTTTATTGTAGCAGATTGCTGCGATGGGGTAAAACGGCCTGCAGCCAGATTTTGAAGGCCTCAGAATGCAAACGGGCAGGCAGTCTCAGCGATCGTCGTTTTAACCACACAATTCACTGATCCCACAATCAATATGTGGGTTGAGCCCGATTTTTAACTAGAAAGTCACTTTTTTACTGTTTACAGCGCTTTGAACACTTCACAAACGCTCCTCCACTGCCAGTACACGCACTACTCTCTGTCTCCCTCTCGAATGCTGAGGCAATCACGGAAGAGCTGGCTGAGGGGTGGGACTAAATGGCAACTGACCAACCACACAACGCCATGCAAATGAGCCTCTTCTTCCTCGCGAGGGCTCCTCTCCTCACGGCGATCGTCGAGCAGACAAATTTAAACTGAAAAATGAACTTTTTTTTTCTCAACTGACTCCACGGTGGGAGCCCATTTCAACCATGTAACATTGCCATTAACTCTGCAGTCTCTAACTTTGCACAGAAAGAATTTCCAACATCCAGGGCATAATTCCTCTGTTGCTACCCCTAGTTTTCCATACTTTCCTTCACAGAAATTCATTTTAAAAGCATTTCAAACGTCCAGGGCATAATTTCTCTGTTGCTACCCCTAGTTTTCCACACTTTCCTTCACAGAAATTCATTTTAAAAGCATTTCAAACATCCAGGGCATATTTTCCTTGTTGCTACCCCTAGTTTTCCACACTTTCCTTCACAGAAATTCATTTTAAAACTGACAAAAATGCTGTAAACAATTTTTGATGCAGGACAAGGACACACACACTTTGGCTTTACAGCTCCTTGGTAAACAGTTGGCATTTTTTAAACAGCAGCACAAGATTCACAGCACACAGCAACACACTAGGGAAATTGCTTCAACTTTTTGGGCTACCAACTACCAGATAGCCAAAATGCTAGCCTGCTAGCCCAAGCACCTTCCTTCCTGAACAAATCCCAGTGGTGCCTCCATTTTTGTAATGACCAACCCCTGCCTTTTTACTAAAATGACAGGTGGCATGCTGTTGGCGCTGGCAGCACTACCTGGTGGGGGACCTGGGTTCAGGGAGGATGAGGTTACCTGGCACAAAGGACCTAAGTTTGGCTACTTTGCACAGGGGCACCCAAGTAAATCCAACTACAGGAAGCAATAACTGTAATGTCCAGAACCAGAATTGGGATTTTTCAGTGTGGCTTTATTTATTAACTAACTGAACATAAACAAAGCATTGCATGGTCCCCCAAAGGGCTATGTTACTGTATGTGCAGATTAGAGATTAACCAAGTGGTCCATTTGAGAATGAACACATTACTACAGTTGTCTGGCTTTGGACCCACCAGGCACTCAGCCCAGACTTGGCATGTGCTTTAGATACATAGCCTGACTGGCCCAGCTCCCCTGCTGGCCACTTGACTGACAGTCCACTTGAAGAATGAATCCAAACTTTACTTGGAAAGACATCCCATCAAACAAGGAGACTCCCAAACTGTGGCTCCCCACACCACTTAGAGTCTGTGACTCCTAGAGAGATTTGTTTTCTTACTTCCAATCGAAACTCCCATCAAACAAGGAGACTCCCATCCAACAAGGAGTAATTTTCCCATCCTGTGGCTCCCCACACCATTTAGAGTCTGCAACTCCTAGAGAGATTTTCAAGTTGCGACCCACGTCTGGGTACCCACCCCATTACTGGCCAAGTGCATGAGGCAAGTAGCAAAACACAGACGAAATCCGTAGAGGTGGATCTGGTTACTAAAGATGGGGGGTTTTCCCACCTCCAGCTCCCACAGCCCATACCCGCTCATTTCTCTGGATACACACAGAAAACTTTAGAACTTTAAAATGTAGATTGATCGGTGGATGACCTGAAGCACCCCCTCTACAGCATTACTTGAAATCCATTTAAAACTTAAGACTGTTTGACTGCTCCATTTGTTTGTCCTAGTAAACATAGTCCTCCCAAATAGCAGTCCACTTTCATTTCCCAACTGAAGAAAACAATTTGTTTGCCCCTTCAAATAGAGCCAAACAGTCACCCATTCGTTGCAGGTGCCCCACAGGCGAAGTAATACTTTCTTTGCTGTTATACAAGAACAGACTACATAAAACCAGGCAGCTTCCTTCCATAGTGGGAGAAGGGGATTGCCCCTGGAACCCACAGAGAACTCCCCCCCCCGGAGGGAAGGGGGCACTGAGACTGGGGGAGCGGTCTCCAACACTTTAAAAAAGGTAAACACGGGAACACTTCCTTCTTTGAAACAAACTGAAGACTGACTGACTTCCTTCCTGTTTGCTTTAGGACAAACTGAAGAAGAAAGACTTTGAATTTTCCAAAGTTCTAAACTCATTCCCTGAGCTGTAGATTCCAATGTGGCTCATGCAGCTGCGACAGTTCTATAGTGATGTCATCTCTCAAGTCTCAGCTGTGACTGAGGACAGAGTGAGACAGTGTGAAACCCAGTTAACTGGAGTTTCACAAGCTGCCTTCCCTGCCTACCACTAGGTCTTACTGGGATTCTAGTAACCCCGGGTAACAAAGGGGTTACACCTAAGTAAAAACATTATTAATTATTCTTTTCATTTTGATTTCCATTATTCCTGGGGCTTCTGTAACTTTCTTGAGTAACAGTTCAACAGCTAATGTAAATTGTTATGAGGAAAATGAACACATCTGCCTAGTTCCCATATACAGGTTAAAAGAGGCATTTATTTTACATTAGTAATCCATTTGAAGATGGCTTTCTATAGGGAACAGCAGTTCATGTGCAGAAGTTTTTACCAATACTGAAATGACATAGAACCTGTTGTAGGTAAGTCCACTCTAACAAATGAAATGTTTTATACTGTATATGTCCAGTGGCAACATCATGGCTGTTTTTTACATTTATGGGATGTCCAAATAGCAGAAAGGGTCTCTGCATGTTATCAACCCCAGTTCTGCCTACCATGATCCATATCATTAATTTCTGAATTACATTTTTCAACCTACAGCATTAGAAAGTAACTTTGCCAGGATTTTATAGTCACAATGTATAAGTGAAAAGGGCCTATAGCTTGCACAGTTTAGCAGGTCCTTTCCTTTTTTGGAATTTCACAGATCAACACTTTGTTAGCAGTGGGAGGGAGGGTTCCAAATTCAAAGCTCTCTTGAAATGTTTTGCACAGATACTCTAAATATCATTAAGATATTTAACTTAAGTCTTACTCAGGAAGGGATACTATCAGGTCTAGGAGTGGCCTGACAGTAGATTCTGTATTACCTCTATTTTATTCTGCTTCAGAAATTGGTTTATCTAGTGTAGGTTTATCGTCTGCTGATAATGATGATAAGCTAGTTGAGGATAAGAATGTGTTTGTTCTTCGATTTCTTTACCTTTATTTTTGTACATACCCTCATATTTTTTTAATTGATGACTGATGCTATTTTCATCAGAAATCAATGTATTCTTTGTATCTCTCACTCATGGAATTAAACTTTTTTTTTTATTCTTTTGGTAACTGAGTAAGTCTTGCTTTGTCGGTTTGTAATTGTAAGGTGGTGTGTGAGCCACTTCCCTGCCTTTTCTCCAAACTCATGATATAACTGCTTTGTCTTGAAGAGGGTATATTCGGCATTTGCAGTATAAATATTATTATTTTCATATTTAAGGACTACCATGTCATGCAATATTTGTTCTTTATTGGGAGGGTGGATTTGACTTGTGTTTCTAAACATTTTAGTGCTTCTTCTTTAAAAGTGACCAGCAAGGATATTTACTAGATGGCTGCCCCTCTAACATCATTTAGCCTGCTAGCTGAGGTCTCCATTCTGCTGTAATTCATAATGTTCTGCTTAATTTTTATTTTGTAGTTAAACTTTGCAGAGTGTCAGTAAATGTGGAGGCAGTCCCCAAGGAGCCTGATCGTGCACCACCTAAGACTTATGGCAAAATTCCCCTTATTGGGGACGTAAAGCCCCTCTTTTGTTGTGGTGAACACAGCAGGGAGTAAGTATGTTAAGTTACTATATCATTGACAAAAGGGTTACTGTTTAAAAGTATACTTACAGCTAGTTTGAGACCTAAACTAATTGTAAGTATACTTTTAAACAGTAACCCTCTCACTGTCACTATAAAAATGTAAAACTAATACTGGTCCCTGCCGTGTTCAGTAGAGCAGTAGTAGCAGGGTCTATGTCAATAAGGGGATTTTTCCTCAAGTCTTAGGTGACACTCAATTGGGGTCCTTAGGGAGCCACCTCCACTTCCACATTTGCCGACAATCTGCTAAGTTAAACTACAAAATAAGGACTAAACAGAAAATTATGCATTAAAGTCAAATGGAGACCTCAGCTAGTTGGGTAAGTGATGTTAAAGGGGTAGCCTTGTAGTAAATACCCTTGCTGGTTACATTAAATCTCAAGTTCTTTGTTTGTTGCTTTTTTTTAGCAGAAGAGAATCCTATTATGTCCTTGAATAAATTCTTTAAAGCAGGGTTTGTCAATCTAGGGTCTATGAGACTACACTTGGGGCTCCCCAGCAGGTAAGGCACAAAAAGCAATCACAATCATCATAATAAATTACACTTTAATATTTACAAATATATGCTATTTATATTTCCAATATGGAATAAAATGAAACGCTGCTAATTATTAAACTCTGCTTTGTCGTAAGAGGGCATATTCAGCATTTGCAGTAGAAATGTTATTAATTTCATATTAAAGGGCTACCACTTCATACAGTATTTGCTCTTTGTTGAGATGGTGGATTTGAGTTGTGTTTCTAAACATTTTAGTGCTTCTTCTTTAATCTCAAGTTCTTTGTTGTCACTTTTTCTCAGCAGAAGAGAATCCTATTGTATGACCCTGAATAAATGCAGGGTTTCTCAACCTAGGGTCCTGTGGCTCTCAAGGATCCATGAGGCTAGACTTGAGGGTCCCTGACAGGTAAGGCACAAAAAGCAATCAGAAACATCATATTAAATTACTGTTTAATATTTACAAATATTGTATAAGTATGCTAGTTTTATTCCTAATACTCAATAAAATAAAACACTGCTAATAATTAAACTCTACTTGGGGATCGGGGTCCTCAGTCCTCAGACATGTCTAGACACGAACAGGGGGTCCTCACACATGTTTAAGTCAAAATCAGGGGGCCTTATTGTTAGAAAGTTTGAGAAACCCTGCTTTAAAGGCTTCCCTTAAGCCTCCCAATGACATCTCCCCATTACCATTAACTTCAAAGTAAAGGGAAAGGAAAACTCAGCACCCTCGAACAGAAGGCACCAAATCCAGTAACTGTTGCATATTGCAAAAATGTATTGTGGCTAGAAGTGCCCAGAAATGCACCCTACATTCACAGTGCTTCAACCCAACACAGGGCCTTCATCAGGGGGTGTATCTAAGGAATTACAGACATGCACTGTATTTAAATTGCCAAATTAAAGTGCTACACACCCTAAATGAAAACAGTGACATAGACTTTTAAAAATACAAAAAAATTGACACACAAATTCATCTCAAATTCAGATAAAATGATGTTTCCTGTTAACTTCCAATCCTATAAATGCTATACATATACACACAAATACTCATACTAATCTTAATACTTTTCTAATGGATATAAACAAATCCTAAGTCGAATACATGTGTATTTAACCAACGATTCATGTAATTAGTATACTCTTTTTACAAAAAGTTTAAAGTATCCAGAGGGAGAATAAGGAATGGGGGTTGGGGGAGGATACTAGTAGGAAATAAAGATGGGAGACTTGTATGCTCAGAAGGGTCATCCTCAAAAACAAAACAAATTGTTTAAGGGGGATAGCAGGAGCTCACGGAGAGGTCAGGGCAGAAAAACATGAAAGTAAAAAGGAAGGGAGTTTTTTGGAACTGGGGGGGTAGGATTTTATTTGGGGTGGGTTAAAGTTAGCAATTACAAAGTAAACAAATTACCAATGGAAACTGGTACCAATGAAAAGGTAAATCAGTCCTCAGAATGACCCTAACGCAAGTCCAATAATTATTGTACTAGATCTGTGCTCAGTTGGCTTGCAAAAACATGCAGCACTTGCTTTGCAGTTAATCATATCGTGAGATCCCTAAGTATTCTTCATTTGTTTACAAATCCAGGATATCAGTTGTGAAAGAGATGGAAAAAGAGACGAGATCAGGTTACACTTTTTTATAGATATGGAGTGAAATCAATACTGTATCTTTGTTCAGTCCTATTGGTACTGCTGTTTTAGTGTCAAAATCCACTTTGTTTCTTTCTGTGAAAGGGTTTGAACTCTATCCCCACCTCTGGGATTTCTTTTAATATGTTCCAGCACAGTAAATTTCAACCAGTCAGGTTTACCATTGTGTGCCAATGCAAAGTGTGCATTGTACAAGTTACCATTAATTATGGCCCTCACATGTTCCTGTATGCGTAGTTTTGCTGGTCTGGTTGTTCTTCCTACATAACAGTAGGTACAAGGACACCAAGATATGTACTCTACAAATAGTGTCAAGCATGAAAAGAAATCATTTCTTTCAAATATGTTGCCATCTATTACAAATGTCCTCCCTGTCTATGCATATTGGCACATGTTGCACCTCCCACATTTCTATAATCCCTTAGGTTTATTTCCAAGCCACCTATTCCCAGTTTGTGTATTGGATGATGGAGTAAAGTGGCTACTTGTGATCCTGTCTCCAATGCTGCTCCCCTTGCTGAAAGTAACTCTTGGTATCTAGGCTATCTGGTCCCTTAATATAGGGTCACTAAGCAAGATGGGCCAAAGTTTATGAACAAGACCACCAACTTTACCTACCATGGGATTGAATTCAATCACAAACATGACTGTATCCTTGCTTGTTGGAGTCTGGTCCCTGTCTTTCCCATCCATTTGTCTCCCCCTCACTTTCATTTTTGGGATTAAAAGTTCATTCCTATTTAGAACATTCACCTTTTCAAAGACCTCATCAGGTGTTTTTTTCCTGAGCAGCCCCTTTGTCATAGCCTATTTCTCAGTAATGCAGCTTGTTCAAAAAACACCTTTTGTTCTGAACAATTTCTTTTTAATCTGATCAATAGTACCTTAAAGGATACTAAGGGCAGGGGAGTCAATCTGGGGGTAGTCTATAGGCCACCAACACAGTCTGAGAAACACGACAAGGAACTGGTGGATAACTTAATGCCCCACTGTGGCAGTGGCAGGATGGTGGTTTTGGGAGACTTCAACCTGTCAGGGGTGGGCTGGTGCACTATGTCATCAGCTATTGCTAAAGAACAAAGGATACTTAATGCATTTCAAAATACCTTCCTGTCACAACTGGTGGTAGAACCAACCAGAGAAGGAAGCATCTTGGACCTGGTTCTGGCAGATAGTGACCAGATAAAAGATGTGGTAGTAGAGGGTGCGCTGGTGGGGAGTGACCATTCTACAGAATGGTTCTCCCTGGACCTGGGGAGGGGAGGAATTCAGACAATTACAAAAGTAGTGGACTTTAGAGGAGCAGATTTCGGGAGGATGACAGCCATCCTTGAGGGGCATCTAGAGAAGATCAGTCCAGATATGGAAATGGAATGCAGGTGGGCAATATTGAAGTTGGGCCTGTTAGATGCCACACAAACATGCACAAGGACCCACTGCAAGAAAACAAGATAAAGGAAACCTAGTTGGTGGACCAAGAATTTGCAGGAGAGTGTAAGGGAGAAAAGGATAGCTTTCTGAAAATACAAGAGAACTTGTGGGGAGGAGGACAGGGAGGAGTACTATATGAAATCCAGGGAGGTGAGCAGGGTGGTAAGGACAGCCAAGGCATCCAAAGAACTAAGGGTGGCACGGGGGTCAGGGAGGGGGAGAAGGAATTTCTTAGATACATCAAGGAGAGCAGAAAGCGTAGGGGTCAAATCACCAGGTTAAAAAAGGAAGGTAGGTGGGCAGAGGAGGGAGTTGAGCAGGCTGAGGTACTAAACAAGCACTTCTGCTCAGTCTTTACAAGGGAAAAGGATGGACCAATTCCACAGGGGGAGGTAAGGCTGGGCTTGGGAATAGGGAGACACTAACAGATGGGGAGATCCCATTGAAGAGGGTGTGGGAGAGCCTTAAATCCATGAGGACAGACAAGGCCCTGGCCTGGATGAGATCCACCCCAGAGTCCTGAAGGAATTGGCAGATGTCCTGGCAGCACCTCTGACAGAATTATTCGATTCCTCCCTCCTATCAGGATGTGTACCACTGGACTGAAGGATGGCACACATTGTGACCCTCCATAAGAGCGGTCCTAGGGATGAGCCAGGAAATTACAGGCCAGTCAGCCTGACGTCAATAGTAGGGAAACTATTGGAGACCATCTTGAAGGAAAGACTGGTGGAGTTCCTGGATGTAAAGGGCCTTCAAGATGTCCAGCAACACCAATTCATCTGGGGAGATCTTATCAAAATAACCTGGTCAAATTTTTGTGATTGGGTGACAAGATCTCTGGATGGTGGTCTGCTGGTTGATGTATTGTACCTGGACTTCAGCAAGGCATTTAACTCAGTGCTGAACGGGAGACTGCTGGGCAAGCTGAGGAACCTGTCGATGGGAGGGAGGAGATGATGAAGTGGATTGGAAACTGGCTGAGCAACAGGCAACAGCTGGTGATGTTGGGGGGGGAGCTTTCGACACCCAGAAGAGTCATTAGTGGGGTCCCGCAAGGATCTGCCTTGGGTCCACTGTTATTTAATGCTTTCATTGTGGACATTGTGGAGGGAGTTATGAGCAAAATGAGCCTGTTCGCCAGTGACTTCAAACTAGGAGTGGTGGATAGTGAGGAGGGGTGGAGGACTCTCTAAGAAGCTCTGAAAAGATGAATAGTGGTCAGACACATGGCAGCTGGGTTTAAACACTTAGAGGTGTAGTGTACTGCATTTGGGGGCTAGGAACTTAAGATACAGCTACCATTTTGGGGGGAACATTGACAGTCTTGGAAGAGGAAAAAGATCTAGGAGTGGTGATCACTGGCAAAATAAATCACTCAGATCAGTGCAGGAAAGCAGTGGCAAAGGCAAACAGAATGCTGGAGTGTACTGCTAGCGGAGACCACTTCGAGGAGGGAGGAGGTTATCCTGCCACTGTAAAAATCCTTAGTGAGGCCACACTTGGAGTACTGTGTACAGTTCTGGCAGTTTTACTTAAAGAAGGATGTCATGCTCATGGAAGGAGCCCAGAGGAGGGCATCTAAGATGATCCAGGGAATGGGAAGAAGTCCTATGTGGACAGACTTAAGGAGGTGAACATGTACTCCCTGGAAGATAGAAGGGACAGAGGGGGATATGATTGAAACCTTTAAATGCTTGAAGGTCATCAACAGAGTAAACACTGAGGGTTTGTTCAGATTGAAGGGAGAAGGGACCACGAGAGGTCATAGCCTAAAACTGGTGTGTGTGTGTATATGGGGGAGGGGGAGTACAGAAAAAAACTGAGGAAACATTGCTTCACGGAAAGGGTGGTGGTAGTGCCTTGGAATGCATTACTTGAGGAGGTGATTTCAATGGAATCGGTAGGACATTTTAAGAAGGCATGGGATAGGTACATGGGTAAGGTACAGGAGGGGAGGGGAGGGAAGTGACCAGTAGGGGAACTCAGGGTGGAAAAACTTGGGGGGAGGGAGGGAAAAAGAGAGGGAGGGGGGTAGCAGCAGTGACTGTACTGTGAGCTGCATCACAAGCAGACGTGATAGGCCTTGAGGCCTAATCTGCTGGCATTTTCATATATTTGTATCAATTATCAAGTAAATTTTAAGAAGTCCAGATCAGAAAGGGTGAGAGCCACTATTTAAAGAGATTATATTGCTACAAATTTCATGAGTTACAAACAAATAATCTAATCTACTGAATGTGTTGTGTCTTGCTGAGAAAAAGTAAAGATTCTGCTATCAGGGTGGATGATTCCCCATGTGTCTCTTTGGCCCATGTTGCTGCTAAAGTCTTGAAATGGTTGACTAAACTCAGAGTGTAAGGCATTAGCATTCTTGCACTTCGATCCAAAAGGGTATCCATCACCTTGTTAAAGTCTCCACCTAATATTATTTCATATCCATTCAGAATACCAATCCCAAGAGATAGCATATTAAGAAACTTATGCCGACCTCTTTTCAGTGCATACATATTACAGAAGGCCACTTGTTTGCCATATACTGTAGAGTATGCAAAATAATTTGGTTGCACCCTTCAGGGCTAGTCTTATGATCTTGTTAAAGAAAGTTGATTCCCTTCATAAGTACTATAACTCCTCTATTTTTCACTTATAAAACAATCACAATGAAGTTCAAGTTTGCAAGATTTTATCGTTTGACTTTCAAGGTCTTTACAATATAGTACAAAACATAAAGCATATATAAATACAAAAAGTAATTATTAAAAACTTTTCCATCATGTATACAATTATTAAAGTATCCCAAAGATTATTAATTAAAAAGCCAGTGTAGCAGAGAAAATGTTTCCATAGTCATAAGATATTTATAAAAAAACCCACACAATTAATTACTTACTAAAGTGCTCCACATTTAATTACATTTCTACATAAATGTTAGGGGTTGTTAGCCAATATAGTACTAGAGTGATAAAAATAAACATACATGTGTATAAACCAATTCTATAACTTGTCATACAGCAAGGATATCATACCTAGTATAAATGATGCATAGTTTCCGTAAGGAGAGAGAGAGAAAACAATGCAATATTTCAGGTAATTCTGGAATGACCAGAATTTAAACAAGACACCAGAAGGTTTGGGTCTGGTTACCTACATGGTCTCTGGTGTATTGTTACCACTTTAAAAAAGTTTTGTTTTGTGTTTTCCCTCTTACTTCCATTTTATTTATTTATTTATTGAATCATCGGATTGCAATATCTGTGAGTCAGAGACTTTTACACAGGTTCCTCGTCAACTTGAACAACAACAAACATACAGAGAATGAAAGAGGAACTCACATAACAAAGATACAAGCTTTAGTGTTGCAATTAAAAGGTTATACAGGTACAATATACAAGAGCCAATAGGTGTCACTAATTACATACATAAGAGAGACTAGCTGAACTGTAGGCTAGGACGGGCAGCCAGAGGGTGGCCTTGTCAGCTAGTTTAATCAGCTAGTGGTTGGCTTAGTCGGTAAAGGGTGCAGTCTGAGACACCAAGGATGGAGGGAGTCTGTGGTAATGCAGGGCAGGCATGGAAGACAGGAATGTGCAGCCAGGCCATGGCAGGAAATGGGGGGTGGGATATTGTAGGGAAGGGAAGAGGAAGTACAGATCGGTTAGTTGGAGTGCTATGCAGGGCAGTCACAGTGGCTGCGCTTGACCAGGTGTTGTTTAAGGAGAAGCTTGAAAGGACCTAGCATGGGTATCATGAGAGTATCTATTGGTAGACCATTTAGCCAACTGGGGGCCCAGTAGCTAAAGTATCATTGGGCTTGTGTGGTGCAACAGAAAGGGACTTGGAAAGCATGTCTTGATACACTCCTAGTGCTATATGAGCAGGGGCACACATAAAAAGGTGCTGGGAGTTTGGAGGAGTTAGGCCCAAGCTGATTTTTGTCATGTATAAACAGGTGAGATACTTGATCCTGTCACTAAGGTTCAGCCATTTTATCCTGGCACACAACACGCATGTATGTGTGTGGTTGTGAACACCCAAGACCAGGCAACAGGCTTTGTTTAGGGCAGTGGTAACTCCTTTGAGGGTAGTGTCAGCGGCAGCGCTCTATATGACTAGTCCATAATCCACAGTCGAGAGTATGGAGCTGGTAACTGCAGTTAGGAGTGCATCTTGGGTCATGCTGCTTCTGGGCCTATAGAGGATCCCTAATCTACAGTTAACTGCTTTGGTGATTATGTTGATGTGGTCGGTGAAGAGCAGAGCGCTGTTGAGGGTGATGCCAAGATATTTAAAGGTCTGAACTTGCTCGATAGGGGCATTGAGATTGTTGAGTATGGTGAGCAGTGCTGATTTTAGTCTGTTGTGGTGGTTAGTGAAGAGCATGGACTTTGTTTTTTTTATAGTTCATGATCAGTTTGTGTTGTGTGAACCATTCTTCAACAGCGGAGAAACTGACTTGTAGACTGCTGGCTAGTGAGTGAGGATCTGAGTGACTGGTGAATAACACTGTGTCATCTGCATATAGGAGTAGATCACCAGGGCAGGCTTGAGGGGGAGAGATAAGAAAGAGGCTGAATAATAAGGGGCCCAGAATGAAGCCTTGGGAGACCCCTGAGCTGACTGATTGACTGGAGGATATTTCATCACCTATTTTTACCTGTTGGGATCTATCCTCTTGGTAGTTTTTGCACCAACCCACACTCTTGGAGGAGGCCCCAATGGCACTAAGTGAGTCAATTAGGAGGGAGTGATTTACCATGTTTAAGGCCTTAGTAAGGTCAATGTACACTGACCCCACTAAGTGACCACGGTCCAGGGCTTTGTGGATAAAGTTAAGATAATCTAGTAGAGCAGGGGTGGTGCTGTGACTTTTCCTGAAGCCATGCTGCTCAGAGTATTGTATGTTGTGTTTAGATAGGTACTGTGAGAGCTGATCAGTCACTATCCGTTCCAGGGCTTTCAATAGGGGAGGGAGGATGGAGACTGGGTGGTAGTTGGAGTGAAGGGCCCGGTCGCCACTTTCATGGATTGGGGTCACTACTGCATCTTTCTACTGTGAGGAGAATTGCCCAAGGCAGAGTGACTGGTTCAGTATTTTTGTGAGGGGCAAGAGGGCCACATCTAGCGACAGGTGTAGCAGTTTGAGGTTGAGTGAGTCACTGCTATAGAGGGATTTGCCGAGGACCTTAAGCAGGTATTTCTCCAAGAACTTTTATTTGGTAATGTATTCATAACTTTAGTAAGTTATGTCAGAACTTCAAAACCACCAGCATTTGTTCATGACATTATTAGATCCTTTCACAATCAGGACTTCTGTATTGACCGCATGTAACTCACAACTAATATGAATCTACTTATTTGGCCTTTACCAAATTTTTATTGCTAAGCATTTTAAAATAATTTCTGGGTTGTTGGCAAAAGGCATACATGAGAGTAAGCATTCTAGGAAGCCATACATTTCCCTTATTATGTATGCTAACCAGCCATCTCTTGATTTTCATTAAGTGGACAATGGAATATCACATGTTCAATATTGTCAGGGTCTCCTAAACCGTACTTATGGTACAGAGATATAGGCTCAGGTCTATGCTGCTTATAGTGAAGACAGTTGCGATTAAATATTTCCAGTCTGAATCTTGTGAAGCAATTTCTAGACTTCCTATCTGTTATTAAAGTAAGGTAAGCTTCCCTACAAACTCTTATTATTCTTATAGAAAATATATATTTTTGAGTTTCATAGCTGTAAAATATCCTGAGTAAATAAGAATTGTCTACATTTAATTTGTATTCTTTCTATTAACTCTGTCCTCGGTACCCTGAAAATGTCTGTCATAATCTCATCTAGGCAAAGCAGAAAAGCTTATGTTTGGTGAATGTCAAGTAAGGAAATTGAAAACTTTTACTGGAATAAGAAATCTAGTCTTTAAAGCACATTCTTGGAAGTCTTGTTTTTGGTAATAATTGAATATCCATTAGGAATGCGATTATGCTTTCTATGACCATATTTTATATTGAAAATCGGCCTAATTCTAAACAAAGCATGGATGCAGGGACATAAGGAGGTACTCCTAGGAGTAATCTATATAATTTGTTTAAAATAACCTCAACTAGTTATGTTTCTACAAAACCCCATACTTCACTGGCATGTAATACACCTGTTTTAATTTTTGAGTTTATCACCATCAGAGAACCTTTTATGGAATAGCCTCCAAAATATCACATAAAATGAATTATTTCACTTATGGATTTTGTAAACTTTTTTAAATATGCTATATGCTTATTCCATTTTAAATTGTTAGTGTGTCTGAGACTAAGATACTCATATGTATTTACTAATTGTAATTGAATGTCTTTAACGTATAGTGTGTGTATATATATATATATATATATATATATATATATATTTGGAGGACGGATTATTCTGGCCAAAGACTAAAGGTGGAGTTTTAGTGGTGTTTGTGGTCAAATATATTTGTCACAGTTGTATGCAAATTTATTTAATTTCCTCTGGAGGCCAAGTAGAGATCATGGTAGAAGTGCCACATCATCTGTGTATGCAAATAAAGAAACCATGGTTTGATTTCCTTGGGTGACTGAAAATCATCAGCATCTAGTCTACTAATAATGTTATTTATGTATAAATTAAATAACAGAAGGGCTATGATGCACCCCTGGCGTACACCAAGATTTGTCTTAATTCTATTTGTTAAAGCACCAGACATGTTATACTGTACAGTACCTTAGAATGATATTTAACAAATATTTATCAATCCCTGACATTTATAGACTAGGACAGAGTTTGTTGACTAATACCGTCAAACATCATCTACAGTATAAATCATCGAAGCTGTCAAAAAGTGTACTTTTTGATTGCTACATATTTTTATGTCAAATGGTCTCATACCATACCAGAGTATATGGTGGATCTATTCTTTTTGAAACCACTTTGATATTCATCTAATACAAGATTGTCAACTACCTAAGTCTGTTATCTATCTAATATTATTCTTGAAAACAGTTTTTGTGTAGTATCAATTAAACTTGTTGGACAATACATGGTTGGATTATTAAGTTCCCCTTTCTTATGAATAGGAAAGATTATGTTTCATTGCTAGGAATCAAGGATTACGTTATTCAGCATTATACAGTTATATATATATTGTGCAGTATTGGCATCCACCACTCCTCACAGTTCCACCAAGCCACATCGACAACCAAGTTGTCAAAATGCAGCACAGTGGTGGAAATAATGTCAACATGTGAAATTTCACCTGTTCAACACTGAGTGCTTTTTAGGAGGGGTCTGCACCCCTCGCACACTCACGGGGTTCACCCCCTGCACTCCCCTTCTTAAATATAACAAACGGTGAATTGGAGTTTGTTCGGGGGGGGGGACACAGTCGAAATCGATGAAATTTCACTATCCGGTCCATTACAGCAACATCCTTGAGGCTGTCGCTGTAATGGACTTCGCTGTCGAAATTTCACTGTTCTAACAGTATATAAGCTTTAGAAATGTCCACCTTACAGATATAAAAAGGTACTGGATTGTCATAGATACCCAGTCATCCCCTTAGAGTTGAAGTAATGTTTTGCCTTAGATATTCTTGCGTATTATAGTATATAAAACAAAAAATGTAGTGAAACACTCAGATGGAGACCACGTTGTCTATTTAAAGTGTTTTAATTGTGAGGACATACACAGACTTCCCCAGCATTTCGAGGGGACAATCCCTCTTCATCGGGGGTGGCATTATAGTATACCTGAAAAAAAAATGTAACTTTCAGATGTCTAGTTGAATGTAATAGTCCAGTGAACAAGAAAAGGAACTCATCCTCTGAGCTACCAAGATGCAGAACAATGTAGCATATTTTTCAATTACTCAATTTTTCAGTTTTTCCCATGATATATATATATATATATATATATACATTTTTTTCACATTAATTTGTTTCTCTCCTTTGGTCCCTACCAGTCAGCACACAACTACAGCTACTCACCCAGCCCCGCATCCCGACATCAGGCAGACAATCCCCATCTTCGCCCATGGTTTCCCCTCTGTGGCAGGGCAGCAAGGAGCCCCCAACTCAACTCACCTTGAACAGGATCCAACATTTGGGGAAATGCCATTCAGGGCCGGGGCCTACAATGGCTGGCTATTCACTCTGCCTCGACCTGGGACCATTTTCCCTAGTTTTGATTTGTACTCCCTGGAAATGTGGCATGCAATGATGCTGATGGAGAGTGTGCACGTGTCTGCATGGGCTCCTTCCAGGCATCTGCCCATCTCCACCCTTTCTTTTCTGCAGCATTGGTACGCTGCCCCCCAGCCTCCACTAGAGGCGTGTCTAGAACTGACCACTGGCATTCTCCCTCCCCAGAGAAGGAGAGCAGTCCCCCAGATGCTTGATCTTTCTCCTCCCCTGCCAACCTCTGGTGGCCTGTGCTCATTCTCGAACATGGGTTGCTGGCATAGCATGAAGTAAGGCGTCCAGCACCTCAGCTCGCAGCACCACCGGGCCGGCTTTCCCATTATATTTTTTGATATAGTTTCTTTTTTCAAATAGTTTTATTATAAATTTTCCTTTGTATATTAAGGTAATTAAAATTATGACTAGTTTAATTTTTTCCTAGTTGTTCTATTTAAAGCATTTGGTTTATTTTTCCCTCTTACAGTTATGATTAAACCATGCATCTCTTTTCCAGTCACTTTTGACCCTGCATACGGTAAAGGAGTTATAAACTGTATCAAATCTGCAAAAAGATCAATGGGAGATTTTTGTTTACTCATATGGCATGGATACTGAATACAGATTGCATCTTTTAATTCTTTAGGATACTGTAAGTATATTAATAATGTTCTCAGTGTTTGACGCAGTCCACTTCATTCGCTTCTGATATATTACACTTCCTGGTTATTCATAATTGGTTCTGATCGTTTCAGTATTGAGTAACTTAATATTAATGATACTGGTAAATAAGGTGATTCTCACCTCTCTACGTCTTCAGTGTTTAAACTTTTATCCACCACATTCGTTAGTTATGACTATGTCAATTACTGACATCCCTGTGGTTGACAATATGTTTAAACTCCATCAGAATTCCCTTTTGTTCTCTCGTCCATATACAGCAAATCCAGTTCCTGTATTAAAAAATTAAGCTGCCTGCCTACATTATTCTGCCTGATGCCTTTGGTATTTCTTTTATTAGTTAGTCTGTTATTCAAGATAGATATCCCTTCATCCAAGAATGTTAAATGGGGAGCTATATTACCACTAAGACATTCAAAATATCTAGTGTTAAAGTCTCCTGTATTTATAATATCTGAGTCCAGGTGATCATGGACCACCTTTATAAGACCTCTTGAGAAAGTAAATAATATGGTTGTAAAATCAGGATCTAGATGTTTTAGGAGGTGAGTAGGAATTAATGAAAACTATTTTGAGAGCCCCAATCAACACCTTTAATACTAACACATATTAGTTATCAAGGATTATTTGTTTTACCTGTATACCTTTTTTTAAGTCTAATAGCTGTCAGAAGGCCCATTTGTCCTCTACCATGTTTTTTTCTATTTTTCTTCCTTAATGGAGAACATCTTGTAACTTGAAATCTGGATTTATAATCATACCACCATGTTTCTTGCAACATTATTACATCAAAGGTATGGAAGAAATCCATACAGGTTGACTCTATTAATGTATTGGTATGGTTGTTGATGTTCCAAGAAATTAACCTCCAACCAACAAGGGGAGAAGACTGATGAGGTATGCCATGTTACTGTATGTCACTTGTTTCTATCTTGATTTTGAGGAGAAAGCTGTTTCTGGTTTGGGATGGATTTAATGTGGAACTGTTTTACACAGTTTTGGAGGACATGCACTGTCCTGTAAAAGACTCTGTTTTTTGGGACATTGGTAATTGGGGGAGCCCAGAGCTGTTCACCCCTGGGATGTGTACAGAGTTGCTCACCCCTGGGATGTGTAAACTCAATATCGTTTCTTTCCTTTTTGGACAACTGCTGTCCTGGTGTCCATAGCTCAGAAGAGGGATGGATAGCAATGTTGCTCTTTGGTTCTTCTGAAGCAGGGGTGGGATTCAAACAATTGCACTGTAGTAAAGCACAACTGTGGATATGTGGACTTGTGCTGTACCTGTTTTATATACCTGCAGCCACAGAGGGCAAATGTCTGACATTCCATCAAGTCAGAATAAAACTACTACATGGCTCTAGTTTCTACTTGTGGACATTCTTCTGTGAGTGAATGTATGATTTCTTGGAGCCTCCCAGTGCCTTAGCCCACCACGGTTCCCGGTAAAATACAGTTGTTTGTTGTGTGCTATGAATGTGTGCGATAACTGACACAGCAAAGCAGGGATCAAGTACATAAAAAATGTACAAATGTGTTCATCAATGTATTTTTTGAAAAATTACAAATATTTACAGAAATGAAAAAAAAAGTCAAATAATTAGTCCTGCACAAAGAAATTCAGACCTCTGCTTCCTTCAGCAGAATCTGTGGCTTTGCTTCAGCCCAGATAGTCCAATGAATACTTTTCTCAAATAACTTGTGTGAAATCCACACATACACACACACTGTAGGTCTTACCCTCCTCATTACTGTCAGCACTAGGCTGACTCGACTATCAGAGGTCCCCTAGTGGTGAACCCTTTTTATAGCACCCTGGGCTGACATCACAGAATTGAGGGGATTCCATTGGATGTGACATCACTGGCTCTGAAACATAAATAGGAGCAGTTTCAGGCCAGCCAGCCCTTTAGGAACACCTTTGCTAACTGGCTCCCTACAGATAATTACACCTTTATTAGCCATGTGGTCCACAGGCGTCTCTGAGTTGGCTAGGAGAAAGGAGTATTAGGGGTGCGCTCCCTATCTTCCTTCTCCTGCCAGCTCAGGAGACCTGAGAAGCTCATTTGCTGAGCAGTCATTTACTTGTTGTTTATTTGTATCTACAAGCAGAAAACCTCTCCTTGGGTTTTATCTCTGCCTTTCTTTAGTGTTACACCATGGATTAACATGCAGAGACTCTGTGCTCCATTTCCCTTTAGGAGCCCCTGTCACAACCAACGTTTCACGTTGATTGACCCGATGGCTGAAATGTCAGTCCATTAGGTATTATTTAATTTGGGCCTTGTTTAAGTTTTATTTTATTGTTTGTAGGTGAGCAGCCCCAGTTACAACATCTCTGAGGCTGCAAAAATTTACTGACATATTTCATTTGATTACGGGACACTACGGGGCTTAATTATTCATTTGCTCATAGTGTCCCACTAGCCGGCAAAGTCTGCTTTTCTTTACCGCACTTGCAGTATCTCCTGATGCTTCGGAGCATGCCTTTGCTCCCAAGCACTCTGGCTGTTTACATTCCACACAAGGAGTGATTCCTTAATCGTTCAATGAGGCAAAATCTCTACTGGAGCATCCTGCTCCGATCTAAGCTTTGCTCTTGTGTTGCATGCTGCGACCAGGAGCAGTTCTGGTCACCAGAGTCGCATTTTTGGATTTAAGCTGCACTTTGCAGCAGTGGGTCTGGTGCTCAGTTGCACTTTACAGTGGGACCATTTCAGTAAGGAGCACCAGTTATTTAAATCAAAGCATGACATGCGCTAAAATATTATCTCCCACTCAGGAGCTTTACAAACAGCATGGTTTGCGCTTTCAGGGCACAATTCTGTCAAAAGGGGCACCAAGTAACATAACTGGATAGTCCTAATATAATACAACTTGTGCTATACATATCTCCCAGAGTGGAGATATTTCAGAAAGTACTTACAGTGCATCTGAATGCACCAGTGGAGCTATAAGAAAAAGGGGACAGTAAAGGAAGGACTAAGATTGTCAGGTTGGCCACCCTGACAAGAAAAGAAAGGAAAGGAAGAAAAAGAAGCAGATAGGAGAGAGTGAGAGCAACAGGGGTTGGGGGTGGGGGACTGGCACATAGTTATGTTTTATTTCATGGGGGTTCTATCCTCATAACAGGAGGCACCATGTTACACACCTCCCCCACCAACAGG
This sequence comes from Neoceratodus forsteri, assembly GCA_016271365.2. Classification (NCBI taxonomy): domain Eukaryota; kingdom Metazoa; phylum Chordata; order Ceratodontiformes; family Ceratodontidae; genus Neoceratodus; species Neoceratodus forsteri. The sequence goes on along the minus strand of CM028135.1, from coordinate 514,376,746 downwards.
CAACATAATTCTGTTGTCAGATACCCTCCCTGAACCCTAGAAGGGTTGGATCTTCTGCCCACCCACTCTTAGAAGCTCCACCTCAGGGACCCTTATTCAAACAATCTGTATCTATAATCAGACTTACCTAAACATATCTCTGATTACAGTCGATTCCCTGATGTGTAATAGCAAGGGTTTAATACAAACCCCTATCTCATATATCATATGCAAAACATTTCAACATTATCACAGAAAGAAAAACACATCAGATCAAAATATTTCCTCAAGTTTCATCAGCATGGGCCCCATATCAAGACAAGAAGTCAGCATTCTGGTGTTTTGACCCTGTTCTGTGCTGAATGGTAAAGCGGTAAGGCTATAAAGCCAAATACCACTGCATTATCCAGACATTCTTGTCTTTCATCTGTTGGAGCCAGCACATTGGGTTATGATCTGTGAGAACCTTAAACTCTGCACCCCAAAGATAATATTTCAAGGCCTCTATTGTCCATTTTAATGCTAAGCATTCTTTCTCTACTGTGGAACACTTCCCCTCCCTCTCATGAAGTTTGCGGCTGATGTATATGACTGGGTGCTCCTCACCTTTCCTTGTCGAGAGGACTGCACCAATGCCAGTATCAGAGGTGTCAGTGTGCACTTCAAATGGAGAGAAAAATCAGGACTGATTAAGACAGGGGATGAACATAGGACTGCTTTAATGTTCTGAAAGGCTTCATTACAATCCTTGGTCCATAGCACCTTATTTGGACATTTGTTTTTGGTCAGATCTGTAAGTGGGATTGCTATGGTGGCAAAATCAGAAATGAATCAGCAGTAATAACTAGCCAGTCCCAAAAATGAATGTATGTGTTTCTTTGTCAGGGGGATGGGACCATACCTCTCAACCTCAGGAATCTGAAATGAGGGAAACAAATCCTTACAATGAGGGACAATGAGGGACATAGCACCCTGAAATGAGGGGCACCATGAGGGACATCAGAATATCAGCTCTTTAATGATTTAACGCACTGTTTAAGACCATAACATAGCCTGAAACTCAATGTAATAGCACTAAAGAATAATCTGTGCATTAAATGTGTAATTTCTATGTGGAAAAACAACAATTTGTAGTAACAAATAAAAAGACCATTTGCTCTGGAATGGAGGATCGTGAAGGATGCCAATCAGGACCCCCCAAATCCAAATAATACCCTACTACCAAGTACAGATAGTGCCCTGTGTCCCACAGCCAGGCTGGTCCTTTCATCTTCCTCTCTACACACACTCACAGACTAGGGACACATTATCACCATGTCCCTCCATAGGCAGACTAAGACATGGGTTGGGGCTCTAACAGCCTTGACATGACTCTTTCTTATTCAGGATAGACTATAAGTCAGTGTCAGTGACTCAGTAGGTAGTACACTCGTCTCTGAGGCCAGGAGATCAGAGGGCTGTGGGTTCAGTTCCCACACTGGAACTTGGGTTAATATCCCAATACTGACACTGTAGTGCAGCATGAGTGGGGTGCTGCACTTCTGAGGTGCTGTCTTTTGGATGAGACATTAAACCGAGGTCCCATCTGCCTGGGTTGGTGGTAGTTCAGGTGGATGCTAAAGATCCCGTGGCACTTATCGAAAAAGAGTAGGGGAATTTTTTACTGAAAAGGAAAAACAATACATCAGTACAATAGTAACATATATACAAAAAAGAAAAACAAAGCAAAGAAAAACACACAATAAAGCACATACAAGTTATTTGAGCCACTAACTCCCACCAATCCCATCTCCAAAAAAATCATCAATAAACAATCAAATGATCACTCAAAGGATGAGAGCAGGTTCTGTAAACAATCCCGTACTACTATAAGCAAAAAAAGGACTAGCAGCAAACCCCAAAAAATACACAAAACATATGAAATCATAACCAATATATATGTTTCCATAAAATTCAAAATTCCGGTACAGTAAAAAGTGCTTGTTCCAATTCCTTCTGTTTACTTACTGCATCCTCAATCTGCACAATCAAAAGCTGAGTATGCATAAGTAAATACTTTATGGAATATTGACACCGAGCTTGCCATATATAAAACTTTATACAAGCAAATAACAAATTCAAAGTGCTAGGATGATATTGCAATAAAAGCCCAATGTAATCTCCCTGAACTAAACTCTCATAAGTAATATGTGCTGCCAATCCCCATCACCACTTAGTGGCCAAATCTATCCACAACTGTTAAGCATACACACAATTGAATAAAAAAATGTTCCATAGTTTCTTCCTGACCACTACACTCTATTCTAATATATTAACGTTCCAAGAGAGGCTTATGCTTAAGATTCCCCTTTACCCCTAACTGTCCATGGCAACAGAGCCACTGTATATCCCACATTTTAACTGGGATTCATTTATCAACAAGTGTACATGAAGCATTTCCTAACTTTGTAGGTACACATTTGGGAAAAGTCTACCTGAGAAGCAGAATTTCTCCTCATAATATCAACATATAAGGGTTTCCTCTATAAATCCGCAAGATGCCCTTTAGTAACCCCCCACTGCTTAAGTTTCCTAACTGTAGCTACAGCAAATTCTGGGACTTCTAAAGAGGCCTGTAGTTTGGATATGGAGTCTCCCCATTTGCTGAAACAACAGTTCCGTCCAAGCATCCCATTGATGTACATGTTCTACCACTCCTGGAAGCATGGTTTTAAAGAAAAAGGAAAAATAAAAAAACAAAGGGTGTATCATTCCAAGCCTTCCTTGCTTGACTGGTAGATAAGTAAAATCCCATTTAATCGGGTTGAGACGGCTCCCCCACAACAACTGAAAAAAAAATACTAAACAATCTCGTCTCCAAGGTTCCTGGAATAGGAAAAACAGTACAAACATACAAAAAGATAGTGAGCAAAAACTTTTTAATAATCAATACCCTCTTTGTTTTAGAAAGAGCCCATGCCTTCCAAACTTGCACCTTGTGCTGTCCCACTCTTATTTTCTCTTCCCAATTAATATATGCCAAATATCCATTTCCAAAATGACAACCAAGAATCTTAATAGAGTCAGTAGATATAGCAATTTGCCCAACCCTAGACTCAGGTACCCCTCCTCCATCATAAACCCCTGTAATCTTAGCATAATTAATTATCGGCCCTGCGAGGCTGGCATACCTATCTAATACCTATAAGGCATTTATGCCCGACATGGAGTCCTTAACTGCAACGACCAAATCATCTGCATAAACCGCCAATTTTTGAGGCTCCAAAAATGGCGATGGAGATAAACCTCTTATATTAGTATTTTGAAAGATTTCCCTCACAATGAGATCTAATATGAACGTATACAACAGGGGGCTAATTGGACAACCCTCCTGCACCCCCCTAAAAGACTGATCCAGGACCTAAATCTGAGAGGTATCCCATACTCTGCAAGAGCCTGCAAAAGAAAGGCATGAGACACCCTATCAAAAGTCTTAGTCTGATCCAAAGCCAATAAGTAGCCTGACAATCGTCTTTGTTTTCCAAATTCACAAACGTTCTGCAAAAAAGCCAGATTTTGTTGAATATACCTCCCCAGAATAGAGCAAGTCTGAACTGGGTGAATCAATTTAGAAGCAACCTTTTGCAATCTATGACATAAAATGGCAGATAATAATTTATAGTCTGTGTTTAACAAACTAATAAGCCTCCAATTACCTAAATCCGTCTTAACCCCTTTTTTATACAAATAGATAAGTAGAGCAGCCGAGAAGTTACTATGCATCTTCCCTGTGTCCAAAATCTCATTATAAACATTATACAGAATCTCACTCATATTGTCCACAAAAAATTTGTAAAATTCATTCACAAGGCCATCTAATCCCGGTGAGATACCTAAAGCCAATCTATTTATTTCTTGTTTAATTTCCTCATTAGAAATTGGTTTGACTAAATCACTGCTTTCTACCTCTGATGGTGCTGGTAACGCACAAGTAATAATGTCTTCTCACTGCACCAGTGCTGTAAAAGCAGTTCCCTGATGTTACTGCAAAAACTCCCTAATAATTTCTAACATCTCTATGTTAGTAGTTTTCAACAGCCCAGCTTTATCCATAAGACCCTCCATCAATTTAATAACTGTTCTATGTTTACAGGTGGCAAAGGGGTCAGCTGAAGGCATCTGCACAGTACCAAACTGCATTTCTGCCTCCAAAGATACTGTACAACCATACTGATAGTGCCTCATATGACCTTTTATGATATCAAGCTGTTTCTTTACTCAAACATCTGAGACATTGGGTGAAGAGGTCAGTTTATAATACTGATTCCGAAAGTCTAAATAAGTTAAATACTCCTTATTACTTTTATCCCTCCCAAAAGAAATAAACTCTGAATGTCAAGCTTAGTATCTACCCACCATTGTGCCCAGGAATAATAAAATACCCCTGCTGATTTCCTAGCAGCAAGGAGGAAATTTAACCTATACTGCACACTCAAATCTTGCAACAAAGAGGAATTTAGTTTCCACCTTGATACAATTGCTGGAAACTGAGTTGGAAAATGGGACATATTGATAGTACAAAGTAGTACCAAGTGGTCCGAGAATTCACAAGGTCTTAAAAGGAACACACGTGCAGAAATAAATTTTGACAGGAAAATAAAATCTATCCTGGTGTGAAAAGCACTACGGCTATAAGTAGCCCCACATCCTTATAGAGTTCTCTATAAGCATCCTTGAGAGAAGCGTGTTGTAAAACATTTTGCAAAGCATGGATGTCACAATACACTTTTTTCTGCACTTGAGCCTTAAGTTTTATATCTAAGCTACAGTTCATGTCACCCCCCCCACACACATAATGTTTCTGGGAAAATAAATAAGGTTGGATACTATGGAAACATAGAAACATAGACATTGACGGCAGATAAGGACTGCTTAGCGCACCTAGTCTTCCCATTTCCCTACCTAGAGGATAAGCTGCAGATCCTATTTAACCAACAGCCTATTTCTTCCTATCACCCACAAAAATTGCCTTATGTCTGTCCCATGCATTCTTGAATTCTCCCACAGCTTTAGACCCCACAACCTCTTCAGGAAGGCTGTTATATGCGTCCACCATCCTCTCTGTGAGAAAATACTTCCTCACATTGCCCCGAGCCGTCCCCTCTCTATCTTCAAATTGTGTCCACTTGTTCTTGCACATCTTTTTCTGAAAGATGCTACCTGCTTGGACTTTGTTGATTCCACTGAGGTACTTAAAAGTTTATATCATGTCCCCCCTCTCCTTCCTTTCCTCAAGGGTATACATATTAAGCTCCTTTAGTCTCTCCTTGTATGGCTTCTCTTGCATACCCTGCACCATTTTAGTTGCCCTCCTCTGAACTGCCTCCATCCTGTCTATGCCCTTGCGGAGATGGGGTCTCCAGAACTGGATGCAGTACTCCAGATGGGGTCTCACCAACTGTCTGTACAGGGGGATAACAACTTCCTGCTGGTGATGCCTCTTCCTATACATCCCAGTATCCCCCAACCCCTCTCTACTGCCTTCTCACATTGCTTGCCAACCTTAAGGTCATCTGATATGATTACCCCAGGTCCCTTTCCATTTTGTTGTTGTTACCCCCCATTGTGTAATCTTCCCTGGGTTTTGTTTCCCAGGTGCATTACTTTGCACCTCTTTGCATTGAATCTAAGCTGCCATACTTCTGACCATTCATCCAACCTTGCCAAGTCCCTTCTCATCCTTTCCATGCCTCCTTGTGTATCAGCCCTGTTGCAGATCTTTGTGTCATCTGCAAAGAGGCATACTTTTCTTTCCAGTCCCTCTGTCACTTATAAAGACATTAAAAAGGACTGGACCAAGTACTGAACCCTGTGGTACCCCACTAGTAACCCCTCTTTCTTCAGAGTGGACTCCATTTACAATTACCTTCTGTGTCCTGTTGTTCAGCCAATGTTTTACCCAGGCTACCACCCTGGGACCCACTCCCAGGCTGGTTAATTTGACTACTAATCTTTTGTGTGAGACTGTGTCAAATGCCTTGCTAAAGTCTAGGTAGGCGACGGCCACAGCCCCTCCCTGGACTACTACTTTGGTCACCTAGTCAAAGAAATCAATTAGATTTGTCTGACATGACCTTCCCGCTGTGAACCCATGCTGTCTTGGGTCCTGTGCCCCACTGGCCTCTAGATACTCAACAATTCTTTCCTTCAGAAGTGATTCCATCACTTTCCCTACCAAAGAGGTCAAACTGACAGATCTGTAGTTTTCTGCCTCTGTCTTGGTCCCACTTTTGTGAAGGGGAATCACATCAGGCTTCTTCCAGTCCTCAGGTACCACAATATCCTCCCATGATTTGTTAAAAAGCGTAGTCAGTGGTATCACTAGTTCTCTGCTTAATTCTTTTAGAATTCTTGGGTGAATTCCATCTGGCCCCATTGCTTTGTCCACCTTCAGTTTTAAGAGTTCTTTCAGAACCCTTTCTTCTGTGAAAGGACTGGGATCGACCTCCCTCTCCAGATTGCTTCTGTTAATTGGTTTAGGCACCTCCCCCACTTCCTCTTTTGTGAATACTGAACAGAAGTGTTGATTCAGTATCCCTGCTTTTTCACTGTCACTCTCTGCCCACCCACCATCCATTCTATTCAGCCTCACTCTCCCTCCCTTTGTCTTTCTACGCTCCCTGATATACCTATAAAAGGTTTTATCCCCCTTCTTAACTGAGTTGGCTATCTTTTCCTCAGTTTGTGCCTTTGCTATTCTGACTACCTCCTGCTTCCTTCTGCCTTAACTGGTACGGTTCTCTGTCCTGCTCCTTCTGTGTTTCCTTATACTTCCTAAATGCTGTCTTTTTCTCCCTAACCTTCACCACTACTTTTTTTAAGAACCATAGTGGCTTTTTCTTTCATTTTGATTTGTTTATTTGCTTCACACAAAGGCTTGTTGCCTCTATGATGGCAGTTTTGATATTTCCCCATTGTTGCTCCACCCTTCCTTCTAGCCTGTTTGCTAGTGCTTTTCTAGGGCACTCTCCCATCTTGCCAAAGTCAGCCCTCCTGAAGTCCAGAACCCTCACTTTTGCATGGCTTGACTCTGTAGCTGAGTTTATTGTGAACCACACTGTTTGGTAGTCACTTGTTCCCAAATAGCTACCCACTTCTAGATCTGAAATCCTCTCACTGTCCTCATTTGAGAGTACGAGGTCTAAGATTGCTCCCTCACGAGTAGGTTTCAAAACTAGCTGTCTGAGGCATGCCACCTGAAGGGCATCAAGAATGGCCCTGCTTTTGGATGTGGCTGCAGCAAAGGTGCTCCAGTTAACATCTGGCATATTAAGGTCCCCCATCAACAGTATCTCCCCTTTCTCTGCCATCCTAAGTATGCCTTCTATCATATCCTTGTCCATTCCTTCCCCCTGACATGGGGGTCTGTATACAACCCCTGTGCGGATTGTGGTGCCATTTCCAGTCTGTAAGGTGACCCACAGTGCCTCCTCTCCTCCCTGTTTACTCTTTTGTTCAGTCGCTTTTATCCCTTCCCTTACATAGAGAGCTACTCCCCTCCTCTTCTGCCCTCCCTGTTTCTCCTGTAGGTTGTGTACCCTGGTATGTTAACATCCCAGTCATGGTTCTCTGTGTACCATGTTTCTGTGACTGCTATGATATCCAGGCATCCCTCTTCCATCAAACTCCATCCTCTACTATGAAACAGATTGCTCTGTAATGACTTAACCTGAGGAGCATTTGTATTAATATGTCAGAGATGGAATCCCTGATAGACACAATCTAATAATAGGGCCCTCCTGGGATGTATTTCAACCAATCTTGTGACTTGAGCAGATGTATGGTTAAACAAAATACCCAGGCCATCTGCTGCATCCTCCCCATAGGACCAAAAAGTAGGCCCACTAGTCCACTATTTAGTTGCTTGTCTAAGATCATGCAGACAATTAAATCTTGCTTCCTGCAAAAAACAAAAGTAATATCTACATTTAAAGTAAGGCAAAAATGTAGACATGACATCCTATTTTTATAATTTTTGATACTACAAGTATTCAAGGAAACAAGTTTAATTTCTGCCATGAGTTGTAATGTAGGACACTAACTTTATAGTTTCTGAACATCTTTTTTCCTTTTTTTTCTTAACTTCCAGCACCCTTCCCCCCTCCTCCTCACAATCCATATCAGAAACAAATCCAGATTTTGTGGAAACATCAGACTCCGAACCACCCTCCTGGTCCTGTAATACTTGAAAGGAGTTACCAGTAGGAATGTCTGCATTCTGACTAACTTGCAGACTAAAAGCCCTGGTCACCCTTCTTGGGTGGGGGGTTTGAAACTCTGATGTAGAAGGGGGTGGTGGCATAATAACCTGCTTACTTTGGGGCTTAGAAATGGGAAGGGGACCTCTGAACTTACATTAGCTGACCCTTCTGAAAGCACAGTGGGAAGAGTGGTGTGAGAGTGTTCTCCTGAATCATGCCCTGAGACCTGTGTGTTCTCTGAAAACACTGGACCTGTAGTAGAAGTAGAATTTGAGGCAGTGGGGCCTGCACCAGATGTGGGAGCTGAAGGATCCGGGCCTACATGGGGCATGTCCCTGTTCTGATGCCCACCTTGCACAGAGTTGATTAAATCCTCCTTTTTAATTCCCCCCTGCTTATTTTGTCCAGCCCAGGGGCACTGGTGATAAGCATGGCCCTGTTCATCACAAAGATTGCAATGAAAAATGTTCCTACAGGTCCCACTATCATGGTCAAGCTCTCCACATAGGGCACATTTCACCTTGTCACAGGCACTGCTGGGGTGTCTCCTGCTGCTACATTTGTAGCAGGCCTTTGGCTACCCAGGATAAACACACACACCTCTTATCTTCCCCCCCCCCAAAAGCTGTTAGGTATATGAACTATTTCATGCCCTATAATATGTAATTTAACCTTAAATTTCCAGCACCCAGTCCATATACCCTCCCCATCAATGATTGTTTCTGAGGGTCTTAACACTACGTTTTTGTTCTAACCAAAAGAGAATATCTCCCACATTCACCCCTTCATTCATGAACATGACATTTACCATCTTATATAGAGGTTTTGTGATGGGAATTGCCCAAAAAGGCAACCACAAAGGCTGTGATTTACAATTCTCATACCAATGCCAGAATTGATCTAAACCTGCAAAAGTTTTAAAACTAATGTCAAAGGTGTCTTCACCTCTAATATTTATCAAAGCATAAATGTCATTTGCCTGGAAGTTCATCAAATCCATTAACAATTTTCTGTCAACAAAGAGATTATCAGGGTGTTCCTCAAGTCCCCCTCGATATTGAAGGTGGACAGCATTTCTTCTGGGTGCTTGCTCCAACCTATTATTACGAAATAGGTCAGAGAAACGAGACCCAGGATGTCGTTGCTCCCGAGGTGGAGATACAGGAGGGGAATGATGCTGAGAACCCTCAGGAAACTCAGCTCCAAGATTATCAGTAGTTTTATTAGAATCTCCTTGTCCCTCAGGAGCTGTAGCAGTGTCTAAAACAGAGGTCTGACTTGGTATTGAGTCCACGGGGGCCCCCGATCCAGCTTGCGGCAAGTCCTGTGAAAAAGTCTCCCAGTTCAATTCCGGGATCCATCTACCATCCTGCAGAGTCCAGCCGGCATCTGACAGTGTGATTTCTTTTGACCACTCTCAACTCAGGAAGGATTCCTTTCATGCAGTTCCCTTCCACATTCCAGCAGCATGTGCGTCATCGAGGTGAATCATCCCAGCTGTAGCTGACAAGCCCTGCTCCTCGCAAACCGCAGTGTTCACTGGTGTCACAGAAGGAAAATCTGCAGGTAACACCGAAACATCTTCAGGTAAATCCTGAGCTGCAGCCTGAGTTTTTATTTCAGAGGTGCTCTGTAGTAAAGGATTTAAAGACATTCGGAACCCAGCCGCTGAGCTCGATTCTCCCATTGCATGGTGTTCACCATGCAAAACTCCACAAAACTCTATAGGTGCACCCAAAGTACTCGCATCTTCCCCCTCATCAGCCATAACAGGGGAAGCAAGCCCAGACTACACATGAGCTCAGACCTGTTGCTCCATCGGCATGCTAGAGTCGTCTGCCATCCAAACACAGTAGTCGGCCCCTCTACCTGTGAGTAGGGGATTTTCCCCTGTGTCCTGGCCAAATTTCTCCCATTCACTAAAATACCACCAACAGCTTAATCTGGTTCAATTTCAGTTGCTTACCATCTGTACCCCTCCCCCTGAAAAGGGACTTCTAGGCCCAGTGAGCTTACCGGTCAACAGAAATTCAACAAATAAATAAAATAAGTAAACTAGCAAGTAATGTTTAATATAGTATACCTATGTACCTTAAACCATTGTTATGGCAGAGGCAGAATTTGTCCAGACTGCAGCCCCACTGCCCCCCCCAACTAATAAGGCAGCAGCAGTAGCACCAGCAATGGTGCAATAGCAGTGAGCAGCAGTAGCACCAGCAGTGGTGCAGTACAGTGAGCACACAGGCTCAGCAGGCCAGACAGCTTCTGTTATTCGCTCACTGAGCCTGGAAGTTGGGGGGAGGTGGGGACAATTTAGATTAGTTGACTTAAATCCATCAATCAAGCCAGCCAGCTGAGTCCAGTGCAGCAGTATCAATTCAGTTCACAGGGTTTGCTTTCTGACTGAGCACTGAGTTTCATTTGATTTCACAAACAGATCAACGAATTGCTTGCCCTGACACAGGGTCTAAATAATAATAATAATATTAGACGTCCTCCTCCTCCAACTGAAATAACATGCTCAACATTTTTTCCTCCCCTTCCCCAAATCAACATCCCCCATCATCACAAGTTCCTTCCTTCCAAGTTCCAGCTTCCAGCAACACCTACCTCTTCGTCTCTCAGCACTGACTGAGTACAGAGTAGATCAGATGCAGATGCAGTCTATGCAGAGTGAGCCGAGCAGCACCAGTCCCAGATGAGATCTCCCAGTCACTTATAACTCCGTCTCTGTCTTTCGTTGACTGCGAGACTAAGTGAGCAAGCTCCCTGCAGCAGCTAGCAGCAGGCCATGGCCAGGCCACGATGCAACCGCAACCACAAGTCCCCCTGGTCTGTACTGCAGCAGATGCAAGCGTCCATCCAGTTTTTATTTTTACTCCACACTGGGGACCGGTGCTCGGTATCTTCCCTTTCCCTCCTCCTCCTCAAGTCCATCTGATCTGTCCGTGTCCCATCTCCGACACACCTGATCTGACCGGTGATGCAAACTAAGCAAAACGCAAGCAATTTAACAATGGCTCCAAGTCGTCCACAGTCCTTCAGCCTCCGCCTCTCCTCTCCTCAGGCTGTGCATCATGCCGTGCAGACCTATGTGGTAGTGCGTGGCATGCTGTGCCAGTCAACAAAGTGCAGACGAACTTCAAGAGCCCTTTTAATTGGCTAGGCTGACTGAGAAGGGTGGAGCCGGTGGACCGTGACTCGCTGAGAGCAACCAACCCATGTGCCCAGCATTCTAATCACTCAGCCAGCCTTGCGCTACCGCATGCTCACTCCCTGACCCCTTCCCAACCCATTCCAGCCAGCCAGTACAGCAGGACCATAATGCACACTTTTAAAGGGCCTGCACACGCTGACATCAGCGCTACCTGGGGGTGGGAGGTAGAGACTGGGAGCCACTGAGGATGCTGGAAGGAGTTCCCCAAGGTAGTGGAATATAAATAAAAGTAAAAAAAAAAAAAAAAGACACTTGTTTGCTGTCTGAGTCTGATATTTATCAAGCCCAGAAAGCTTGCTCCTGGGGTACCTTTCAGTGGTCCTTGGGGACAGAACTGTGTACTGGAGTAGGCATTCTGTTTTCTGGGCCAGTTACCATTCATAAAGTGCATGACGTGGACCTGGGGAGGGCATTATTTTTGGACATCTCTTTTCAACAGCGGGACCTTAGAATAGATGTCCTATATGCACCCCAAACTAAGGCCCTCAGATGTGATTTATTTCAGCTGATACACCCATTTTTGCATACCCATAGGAAACTTATTCTGGGGGAGGAGACTTTAATTGCCCTTTGGACCTTGGGGATAAGACGGGTAGGACAACAAAACTTTATTGTGACACAACTGCTTTAAAGTCAATCATACATACAGCTTCTTTGATTGACTCCTATATATCCTTACACCAGTTGGGTGGTCAAACATATCATAGGGGTGACCTTTCCTCCCGGATTGATTATATCTTTCTCTCCAAACACTGGACAGTTCTTACAGCTGACACGCACCTGATGGCCACTTCAGATCACTTAGAATTACATGTCCATTTAGGACAATTGCATACAAATAATATTGGGCCAGGGTACTGGGGTCTTAATACCACTATGCTTACAGATGAGACTGTTCAGACTGAGACTCATGAGCTCCTGAAAGCACGAGCTACCTCAGTTGCCTGGTATAATTCTGTAGGGGAATGGTGGGTGGAGACCAAACAAGCGATTAAACTCCTCTTTCAAAGGCAGAGTAAAAGGAAAGGTCAGCAGGAGTACTTTCATTTTTTATCCCTTTGGAAATGGTTATTCCGACTCATCTCTTTGCATAACACTGAAGGTATAGACACATCACAACAAATTGCTGATGCTAAATTGGAAATGAAATCTGCTCTTTATAGTAGAGTGAGATCTTTGAAAATGGAGCAACTGGCAGGTACTCAGGGTACCAAAACTTCCCTGAATATTTTTTGTGACTGCTCTACGAGGTTCCAGAAAAAGTCATGTGATGCGGTACGTGACCAAGGCGGGGTAGTGCACATCGATTTTCAGACTATACTGCAAGTTATTTCCAGAAATCTAACAAATGTTCTACTTAACTTGAATCTTCCTGACTTGCCACAGGGTGCAGATGCTCTGACTCACCCGGTGACCAAATTGGAAGTTAGACGGGCTATCCTGAACTTAAAAGGTAATACCGCTCCGGGTCCAGATGGCCTGGATCCCGTCTTTTATAAAACCTTTGTAGATCTGTTAACCCCATTATTAATGGAAACCTTCAATGATATGTTGCTTAAAGAGGATTTGCAGGAATCATTGGCACAAGCCTTATTGATTCTTCTATATAAAAAGAAAAGGGGGATAGATTGTCTCTGTCAAACTGGAGGCCGATCTCCCTACTGAATGTGGATGTTAAATTACTCTCTATGGTTTTATGTCATAGATTGGAGCAAGTTGCCCAAGTTCTGATTTCCCTCCTCCAGTCTTATGCTATTTCAGGCAGGAGTCTCCATGATAATTTATTTTATTTAAGGGAAATTTTCACTAGGGGTCACAGGGGTTCATTACAGAGTTATTTATTTATTTAGTTTTTGTTGACCTGGTAAGTGCACTAGACAAATCCTACCTATTTTCAGGCACGACCAGGGGGAGGAGGATACAGATGAATGCCAACTGACTGAACTAGATTAAGCTGTCTTATGTCTTAGCTTTGGATCAGGAGGTGTTTGACACTGTTTCTTATGACATTCTTTTTCAGATTTTAAGAGCGTATGGGATTCCACACACCTTTGTGCAGTGGATACGTCTTCTATACTCACAGGCCCATTTCTCTCCTCTCATTAATGGTATGGTGGGATGGAAAATCTGTATTAAGAAAGGAGTCAGGCAGGGTTACCCCCCCCCCAGCCCCCTGCTCTACACATTTTACATTGACATATTAGTACGTAAATTGCAGATAGATACAGCCCTTCAGGGTATGTTGCTTTCCCCTGTTACCCCACCCTTGAAAGGTTTGGCATACGCTGATGATCTCTGCATATTTGTGGGGCAGGACAGTGGTGGACCCATAGCCTTTTCCTTTCTTCAGCTTTATTCTAAGGTAACAGAGGCTAAGATAAATATACAGAAGAGTGTGGCCTTACAGATAGGAAACGTTCCCCTGGGCTTAGGTGACACTATAGGGGGCATCCAGATTGTGGCAGGTGCCACCACTTTGGGGTTTCATTTTGGCCCTAGTGACATGGCTACACTTAATTGGACTCGTACTTTGACTCTCTGTGAAAACAGAGTGTTGATGTGGAATAAGATCCAAACTACTAAACTAAAGAGGGTGTATTTGGCAAAGACCTTTCTTATTCCCCAATTATTGTTTATTGGTATGGTGTTTCCCCCTCCGGTTTCTTTAGAAACCAAACTTTACAGTATTTTTTTAGAACTATTTGGGGTAGTAGGCTCAGTCCAGTTAAACGCAACATCAAATATCGATCTATCTCACAGGGGGATTTGGGGATCGTTAATCCTTTGTTGTATTTTCAAACACTATTTTG